>HG996559.1:20760001-22010001 GCA_905340355.1 Rhagonycha fulva
CTTGTATATCATTATAATTTGTAATTTCACTGTAAAACTCGAGACGACTGTCGAGACGATCCAATTAAATGTTTACTTTTGAGATATCGTAATTTTGATTTCTGATTATTCAACCAACAAGAACAAAATATAAAGGAGCTGAGTTAATCGTGAGTACTTACAAAGGAGACTCGGGCGATTTTTGATCAACAAGCTGTGGATGCTTTTCTAAATAAAACGCAATAAAAAAGAAAATCGATATTATTCTAAAGCAACAGCAAGAAATTGGATAGATCCGATGTTATGGAAAAAACTTCTTCCAGCAGAGGAGTCGCATTACATAATTATAAATATAATCAAAATATAAAGTTAAATAAACAATTAATTAATCTGGTGAACTAATTCCACCAGCAAAATCGTCGAGTAAAATTCGAATCTTCTGTAAGGGAGAATTAATCTACGATTATCTTCGCTACATAAAATAAAATAATACCTACTACTTGAGAAAACTGTGATGTATTTATTCTTATAAACTATTAAATATCAGGAAACCTTTCAAAACTAATTCCGTATTTCGAAATGCTGTACTTCTACTACTTACACAATGTAAATAAAACTCGCTGTTCTTCAAGAGTTCCAATTAGATCTGTCCTCGATCGGAAAGTACCATTACTAAAGCACAAATGGAAAACATAGATCTAGTAAATAAAACATCACTTAACTCTTAATTTCCATGTAATGAAAATAATTAACTTCGTCGTGAAATGTCCTACAGTTGGAACGAAAATATCCAATGATTACCAATTATTATCTAGTTAACAAAACATAAATAATTTTGTTAGAGATAATTTGTCCCCAACTACCCCGGCTTCCCCTAAAATGAAACACTTGTTTTAATGTATGTATGTATTTCGCTAGAATATCGTTGCCAAACCGCTAAAAGTTAACGTTAAAATAAACTAAATTTAAAATGCAAATGTAACTTATTCAGATATCAAAATAATACGCAAATTTAATTTATCAATGATTAATGATGTCTTTATTTCACCATTAATCGAGCTACTTCTCTGACTAGCACAAACTTGCAAATTTAGCAACTTTATGATATTAACTATGAAGACTAATCGGTTCTTTTTGGTTTTACAAGGTTGCCAACATTTGATGGTGAATCCAAAAATTTACGCTAAGAAGCTAAGAATAAAGAAAATAACATAAATTATTTGTGCCTGGGTGGGTGGAGGGGGGGGGGTTAAGGACTTGACAAAAACCAGTGGAAAGATTAAAGTCGGTGGTGTAAGAAGATTTTATTTTTGGGTGCAAAATTTTGGCCTCTAAAATAAAATCTCTAAATTTTAGGACGTTTTTTGCTTTTTTGCCTATAACTCTTAAACGGTGGATCTTAGCAAAAAAGTTACGATATAACAAATTAATGAGCATTGAATTCTGCGTCGAATGAGTACCACAACTTAATAATTCTCTCAAGTGGTATGGTTAAAAACCACGGTCAAAGAACGACAACTCTATCCAATTTTGTCAAAAACTGAGAGTAGGTACTATAATAAATTACTTATATTGAGTCTGCAGTTTTGAAATGACTACTCTAAGAAAAAAACTTATAAAATAAAAGTTGTAGAGTGTCAAATTCTGCATCTAATGAGTACAAACATTTTTAAATTGGGCTAAGTACACCTCTACAAATTGGCGATCTCTCGCTCTCCGGAAATTGGCAGACATTTGACAACATCTTCCAAATTTGACCAATCCATATTTAGCCACATTCTTGCCATAGAGCAAGTAGTAATGTCCAAGGAGGTCTCACACATGAGAGAAGGTTTTAAGAGACTCTTTTGGCAAAATGGACATTGGCAATGGTTTTCATGCAGAATGCATGTGATGCGATGTGAAACATCAGAGCAACATGTGGATGTCCGAAGTTCTCCTGTCGACAGAGACGCAAATCAAACTGAAGGAGTGGCTTACATAGCACTCCTCATTTCCATACTCAGATTCCATAATTTTTATAAGCAGTGTTGTTGTTGGAAGAGCCAATGTAAACTGCCTCTTGGCTCAGAAAATTGGTCTCGAAGAGGAGGTGGCTAAGATGGTTGATCATAGCAACTTTAAGAATGTCATCCTCAAAAGGAGAGACAAGAGCTGTCTTACGATGGGAAACCTACTATCCTTTGACACTGTTCCAAAGACTTTGGACCCGATGTCACTCTTTGCAGAAGGAGCCATGCTGAAAGGAACCAAGTCGTTTATGTACCCGGCATTCACCCCGCTTCTCTCCAATTCGACAGATGGGCGACAGTATTTTGCAGTAGTGGATGCGTTATAAAGTCGTTTGGTCTCCAAATGCCTCCTTTGCAACTATCGCCAAGAGCTACTCTTTTTTTTTTTAAAGACACTATGGGTCCACGAATGTTGCCGTTGTGTTCGACGGATATCTTGCTTAAAGTGGCACCAAAGGATCCCAGCAATCTCTCCCCGAAGAGATCTTTGATGTAAATCCAGTTAACCAAGTCGCCCAGGAAAAGTTTTTGGCCAATGAGTAAAATAAAAGTAGTCTCACTGAAGTTCTGAAAAGTCACTTGCTCATTGTTAACACAGTGTCACAATAACGGGAGAGGACGTAGACTTTGTGCTTGCAAAAATTTGGTCTTTCTGAAGCACGGAAGAGGTGATGCTGCCGATGTGCAGTATTTGACAATATTTTTCAAGTTTCATTAATCTATATCCAGCTGCATCCATTTCATCTACGCGTTTAGTGGATGTAATATCTGCTATTTTTGGCCAAGGAAAGATGAAGTGGAGCAGAATGGTCACCTTTCGTAATTTAAGGACATTTCCCGACGCTTTCTCAACCCACTCACTCGCCATGATGATATTTTTGATTCTGGTGCGCGTGTTTTTGGGGCTCTAGACAAACTGCGTAACTCCACGTTCACACGAACAGTGACCAAGAGAAATATGGACCTCGCCAGACTATATTTTCCCGAATTTAAACCTGTTGGTACTCATAGGATGCAGAATTTGACTCTCTACATCTTTTATTTTATGAGTTTTTCTCATGGAATGGTCAATTTAAAGTTGCAGACTCACATAATAGTACTATACTTCAGTTTTTGACAGTTGAAAAAAATGTCGTTTTTTGACTGTGATTTTCACCCATATCACTTGACCAAATTATTAAGTTATGGTACGCATTCGATGCAGAATTCAATTCTCTTTAATTTATTATTTTGTAACTTTTTTGCTATGATGCACCGTTTAAGAGTTAAACTGTCCGCACAGCATCACATCGATGTCCAGGTTCGATGTCGACATCGATGTTCAACATCGATGTTTTGTATCGATGTCCCAGCACTACCGCACACTTTGGCGACGCGACACCATACCACAGACTGAAGCCCACAACACACCAGGCGACGCGACAGCTTGGTAGGGTCCGCACATTTTTGTGTGTGCTTCTGTGTGTAGTGTGGTGTCGCGTCGCCTAAGTGTGCAGGCAGCTTTATAGTCAAAAAAAGCAAAGATGTCCTAAAATTTGGAGGTTTTTAGGAGGACAAAAGTTTTCCTGAATTCGCCCGTGTTAGCATTTTTGTTTTTTTACATGTTTACACCTACAAATACAACTTAAAAAAATAAAATCTTCTACACCCTTGTTTTGATGCTATAATAATTAGAGGTGAGATTTTTAGGTCGTATAAAATCAAAAAAAGGTACCTAAAAAGGTTCTAAAAAAAGCGATTTTAAGTCCTATAAACACAAAAAAAAGATTTTATACCTAAGCATTCTTAGATACCCACTGAAAATTTGTAATTTTTCTTAGGTTGGCACATATGGTAAGCTGCCACCACCGAGCAACAATTCAAATTTAAAAAAACAATAAAAAAATTTTAATTTAGGTTAGGGGCGTCGTAAGGGTGAGATTTTTTTTCCATTTAAACTAAAAATTAAAAAAAAGTTTCCAAAATGCTAAACTAGGTCGTAAAAATTAAAAAAAGACAAAAAAGGTAAAAATAAATAGGGCTTAAATAACGTAGTTTTTCATGAAACGAATTTTGGTACCAATAAAATAAAAATAGGACGTAAAATAGAAAAAAGGTAAAAACCTAAAAATCTCATCTCTATTAGCTATAATCATTGGCCTAATAACAATAAATAAACAAAAAACACATGTCAAAAGTCAACTATTAAAGTTCGTCGAATTTAAGGTTATGTCTAGTTGTGTCAGATTTTAGAAACTCTTAACTGAAAAAACGCCCAAAATTGCCTCAAAATTTTTGGCCTCAAAATTTAAATTCAATACATCCAAAATAAAATTTTTTGGAATGAAATCGGATAGGGTAGTAGATAAGCGGGGTGGGGGGTTAATCTTGAATATAACCCATGGAATAGCGAAGGAGTAAAAATGGGGTCTAAAAATTTTTTTGGGGTAAAACTTTCCCATGGCATACACAAAAATTTGTTTTTACTTAAGTAACCTCTAATGTTTAGCTAACCTATGTTTAGCTACGGCCCTGAAATTGGAAAAATATATCCTTATTTGGTTCAAAATTTTTTACACATAAATTGTTGGTTTGAAAATGCGCTGTTATTGCATTCAAAAAGATCCGTAAATAGAAATTGCTCATAGCGGGAGGGGGGGATTGGTGAACACCTTCGATCATATAAGGTGATCTAAGGTGAACACAATAATAATAATATTTATTTTTTAATAACTGTAATTCTTTGGGTGAATGAGTCTAAAGCCTCGGTTCCTAAAGTGGGTTCCGCGGAACCCTAGGGTTCCGCGGAGAAGTTGCCGGGGTTCCGCGAAATTATTTATTTTTGAATATTTTTTTGATTATATTTAAATATAATCAAAATTTATATATTATATTTAAATTGCAGGGTCTTTTATTTGTAATCATTTGATGTGGGGTTCCGTCAAATTTTTGGGATTTGGTAAAAGTTCCGTTGCCTTAAAAGTTTAGGAACCCCTGGTCTAAAGCAATGTTTACACAATTTATGATTTTGGATTTCATTGGCGGGCCAAAATAGTTGACTAATGAAAACATTGTAAACGGTGGCCATTTTGTTGGTAAACATGCGCACTGAAAATCGTGGTAGAGTGTCACTTCTTATTGTAAATATTCTTTGATTTAATTATTGTCTAGATTGAGTTTCTATACTATAGAGAGCGAGGAAGCTGACGTTTGACGTTCTCTAGAGTTAAAAAGTTTTAGGATAGAAGTTGACTTTTTTACGCTAGAGGCGCTAACGTCAAGCTTTCTCTATTGGAGAATTAGTTAGAATTAGCTCTCTTATTGAAGAATTGAACGTCACTCTATTTTCTTTGAGGTGTAAAATCCAATGGCAATTCACTAAAATTAGATCTAATTGTCGATTATTTAACTTCATTTTTTTAGAAATCGCTCAAATTGTGATTTGCGGTTTTTGAAAAAAATTAAGCGCAAATTGTCTGAAAAAATTGCCCAATTTGCGATAAATCGCCCAATCTGACAAAAACTGGTTATGTCTTCATTCTGTTTCAATAAAACTCCGTTAGGCGGCGCAACGAATTCTAATAACCGGATCATTCTGGTTATGTATTTCACTGGTGAGCACTATCGTACGATGCGAGAACATTTTCTTGCATATAAAATTAAAACGAAAGAGTGCAGAGGCTCTGTAGTTCCAAGAAGATGACACAACATTTGTAAAATCAGAGCCACCAACAATCAAATCGAACTAAAATATAAAAAAGTGGGAACTTTGATCGGCCTCCTCGTTTTTCCGATTTAACTGCCCATAATTAATGTGGTCACTTTTTGTAATTGAAAATTGAAAGATATTTCAATCAACGATTTCATTTGTTTTGTGTTGGGTTTGCCTTGGTTCTACCTTGCCCCTGCTGGAAAGTACGCCGCTGGGTTTAGTATTGTTTAAAATTTAAACATCTTAAAAAATTATAATCGGATTTGCTGTTGCTGTTTTTTACACAAATCATTCACCACTTTGACATTTTCATAAAAAAAAAGAATAAACACTGAAATTTTCGAACTTGACAGTATAAAAAATAATCCCTCTCGTTTGTTTTTCTTTGTTTATCATTTCATTTCTGGCTTATTTCAACTTGATCGTGTCGTGCAATTAAACCACTCGAGTTTTACTCTTCTTCCTTTTCATACGATCGGATTCATGTGGTAAGTGTCCTACTTATTTTGATCCCACATAAAACTAATCTATTTTTGATTAAAAATACGTACGGGTATTTTGTTTTCATATCTGATTTTCCAGTTCAAATTTTATTAAAAATGTTTGATTAACTCTGCAAAAATTTTGCTATTATTTGTAACGGTCCATGTCCTACAAACTTTTGTTTGGTTTTGTTTTGCAGATTGCAGTGCTGCAAATATAATATAATTGGAATATTTTTTTAACCCGTAATTTAAGTTTGGAACAAAAAATAAACGAGGAAAAGATAAAATTAGTTTTTTAAAAGATTGACTTTTGACGGAGCATTTCAATCAAATTGGAATGTTGGAGAATAGTTTTATTTGATTGCTTTTTTTCGATCGATGTAATTTAATTATTCTATTACAGCTTTGTTCGGTATATTTGGTGTCAATACCTTGGTAATTCAGTTGTAACCACGAATATTCGATTTCCATGGCAGTGCAAATAAAATTTTGATTTTATTTAGTATGCCATTTTTTAAAGCAAAGCTTTTAGTAACCAATTTGGTTGGATTATTCGGATTGGACATTTCTCGTTAACAGATTTTTCTTCCATAACTAAACGATTTTGTCGCTCCCGAGTTCCTTCTTCTCGCAATATATATAAAAGAGCTCCCTTACCTCTAGAAGTATATCTGGGGCTAAAGTTTTCCTGCTTATTTACGTCTGCTTATAAACAAAATCTTGCAAAAATATTGATATTATGGCTAAAGTATTTTGTTTCGATTGCTTTCAAAAGTGGAACCTTTGCACTAGAAGGGATGTTTTAAGATATTCGAGTGCGTGTAAGCTGTCACATTTTAAAGCCCTAACTAAATAAATATTTGCGGTAGGATAGGTAATTCCAGTGAGTTTCTTTGGAAAATCAAACAAAATTCAAGTCAGTCGGTATTGTTATATCGTACATTTGTGAATCTACCGAGGTCTTTAATTTGATCCTCCAGATTTAGGGATTTTTATAACCATATGAACCTAAGTAGGCAATTTTCTTTAGTTTTTCATTTTCATGTTTACCTAAAATTTATCTCAGAATAAAAAGCGTTCATAAAATAATGCCGTGTTTGTTTAATATCAAGTAAATAATAAGCAGCGTCTTTATGTATTTTCTTCTAAACGTAAACTTTAGATTACTTTTTTTTTACTAAAAAGTTGGTTTCAGACGTAGTTTAACTTTATATTCCTTTATTTTAAACTGAGTTAATGTAAATGTGAGGATCATCACGGTTTTAAAGCCCACTTCACAGTTATTTCTTCCTCTTTCACACTTGAAATGGTTGTTCCTAAATACATTTTTAATGTTGCAATATTTTAGGGTGGGGGGTCGCAAAATTAATATTAAGAATATAAGTTTCTGTCATCATAACTACGCCACTGGTGGAGTATATCAGTCAGTCGTACCGTTTTGCTAGGGTACCTTCAACCAGCGTCTCTAGAGGAGGGGGCAAGAGATACCCGAGCTTCACAACTCAACTTCTTAACGCTCATCGTAATACTAATATAAATAAGAAAGCTAATATTTTTCTCTAAAATTTTGAATGGGGGCTCAAAAATATCAGTTAATCCAACCATAGTTGGTATAGTTTATAGTAAATAATATTCTTGACTGAAAAATTTAAATAGAGAATCACATAATTACAGGAAACTCAACAATGGCTTTCCGCTGTCGTTTTTTCAAAATTTTTACCTGTGCTGTCGTTATGCGTATAATAGTAAAGTGGATGGTATAAACAATTCCGTAGTAAACCGAAAGTAACGAGCCAAGCTAGGGATTTTAACAATATCATTAATTTTTTGTTTTTAAAATTTTTTTTAAATTTAATATTAATTGAAAGGTTAACTAGGAATTATTAAAATGAATAATTATAATTAAAATGGAAAGTTAATTTCGTTGTCGTAAAAAGTTAAACTAAAACAAATATAAAATGTCGTCTTTTGAATCAAATAGGGGGAGTAGTTCGGTAACCGATACTCCGATTTTAAAAATCTTTGAAGGCCGAAATGATAGAAAACGCTCTAAAAAGTAATTATACAACAAAAAATTTATGAACCATTGAAAATAGGGCTTAATATTTATAAAAAAATAACAAATTTTTACATGAAATAGCATTTAACGACATTTCATTAACTGTAACAAAAAAGCAAACTCCGCCCACCTTGAATGAATAGGAGCGCAACGTTTAACGCTATAAGGGATGATAGCAATTGTTCCGCATGCAGTCCAGAGCTCCTGCTTTCTGAAACTTGTGAAATTCATCGTTTGGGGTAGTTTTTAGTTATATTGCAATTTTTTAACGGACGTTATATTGCAATCCTTTTTAGAATCAAAAATACTTGGAAAGAGTTTAAATTGTTTTAACGTTGTTGGATCGGACGTAGTTGCGTTGTCAAAATCGACTCTACGCGCCCTGCTCTCCGTAACGAGCCGTTTTGACTAACACCGTAGTAATTAATGATATCTAACTCGGCAAGGGTGCTACTAAGAAGGGGTAGATCTCTTTTTTTAAGCAAAGTGAAATTTGCTTCTCGATGTTAACTGTACGTTGGTGTAAGTACCACTAAATTTTCTGCGGTTTAGGCCATGGCAAGGTACACAGACTGCCAATAGAGGCGAACTTCGAAGAGAAATTGGAAACTTTAAAATCAATTATTTGCTAAACTAATTAATATGCAGCATTCCTCCACATCTACATTGCTTTATTTTAATGTTAACTATCAAATTCCGTTGAATTTTCTTTAATAAATTCAACATCTTCGAGTGCCGGTTAATGAACTTGACCCTAAAAGTGAAAAAACCTATAGTTTTGCAATAGAAGGTCTTTTGTTACTGTATACATTGTTCTTTTAGTTAAAGTAGTAACATTATTTAGAACAGCAGCTCAATTTTTATATTTTAAATATTAAACATTTCAGAAAGAACTTGTAACAAAAAACCTTTTACTGCAAAATTAGTTGTTTAGCGGACTAGGGGAGTACTAAGGGGTGAAATCGGATTAGATGGGTACGGTGGAAATGGAAGTTTAAGGTATTCAAAATCATAAATCGGATTGGAATGAAGGGGAGCCAAAGGAAAGAGGTTAGGATGGAAAAGGAGCGAGGAGCAGCTGAGGAAGTACGGGGTAGGCAGAGGGACAAACAATCTCGAGATGATTAATTCACCAAAGGTACTGTGGGTCAACGGGTATCGGTAGTAGCGATCCCGCACAGCACAAAATTTTTTTTTTTGCAATTTTCCACTTTTGAAAAAAAAAATTGTTTTAATCACCGAAGAAGGCCAAAAACAGGCAAAATGTCGAAATAAACTGGTCAGTGAAAATGAACCACGATTTCAATGAAAAATTTTATATCACTTTTTTCTAAATTTCGGACACGGTGGGCGTTTCTCGGGCTTTTCGGCGACTAGGTTAATATTTAAAAATTATTCGCGGGCTACCCGTGGACGGCGTTTTAAGTGAACATTTTGAAAATTCTTTAGGTTGTCATGGCAACTTTATTTACGGGCCGATTTTTAATTTCAAAGCGGCAACAATGGCGTATTCCGGAGCACCACAAAATTGGTTTTTTACATTTTTTTCTTATGTCAAACACAAAAGCCGGAAATCGGATGTGAAATTTATAAAAGAATATTACGACCTTACATTAGAAAAATTATTATTTTTAAATTTCAAATTTTTATTCGATTTAGTTTTGCGGAATACCGCGATACGGAGGCGCACCCCCAAAAGTTGTCTCGACGAAGGTCGTCGTGGCATCGAAAGTGAGGAAAAAACCGAAATTATCTCAACATTTTTATATGTTTTTTCACAGTTTTATTAATGTGAAATATTAAATGTATCAAAAAAATTTAAACAGCTAAGAGCTGGGGGGGGGGAAGCAAAGATTTTGTAAGAAAAATTAACTACACAATACTTAATTTTATCTCATTTTTCAATAAGATATATTTGATATAGTTTTCAAAAATTGTTTCTATTTTCTAAAGTGTCTGGACCCTCTCCCCCAAAATGTAAAGAAACGGGCGTGAAACCGGGGGGTCTGGGGGGTATGGAATACCCCCCAGCACATGGAAGTAATAGAAGGCTTTCAAAATTGATAACACAAATTTAATTCCAAAAAAAAACATATTTTTCTTTATTATATCTGAGTTCCCACACACACCGGTTTTTCAATTGTTTACTTTTATAAATATTTAATTCTAATCTTAAATTAAATTCTAGAGAAAACAACTTTTTTAATGGCTGGAGGGTATTCCATACCCCCCAGACCCTCCGGTCTTCCTATTATTTACTTTTAAAAATACCAACCCTCCAGATCAAGACAAGATTTTTTTTACAAGTGCCATCTTTCAAGGTAATAGTGGGATAAACCACCTGACCTTTTGGATCATAATCGGCTTCCCCCCGGAAGCGGGGAGCATAATCTTCCTTCTATTACTCAATTTCTCCTCCTTTCGTCAGAGTATCACTGAATACAAGGTATCCATCTAACCTAACACAACATTTGATTTGCTCAATAAGGCAAGCCATCCCAAGTTCATCACGCCATGTTTTTGTAAAATCAGATAAATACATGAAAGAGGAAGTATGGGGTACGATACTGGAATTTATTACAGTGTCAGCATGATACGCAAACAGTTTGTCTTTTATAAAATCGTTTCCAAACACTTCCTGTGTTTTTACAAAAATTAATTAGGGCAAACATAAGCGTTTATTAATAACTCAAAAAAATTCAGATTGGACACATTTTGTAACTTTTTCAAATGCAACGTTTCACAATTTGGAGCTGCACTCTAAAAATAACAATAATATGCAGTATTGGGTTGCAATAACTGTGTAATGCATTTTACACAAATAAATCTCACAGGTCGAAATTTAGCGCCATATGTGCACTACTTCACTCAAGTACAAATCCACTATAACCAACGAGCCAAAAATAGGATATCTATTACATTAGACATCCGCTCTATTATATTATTTAAAGCTCTCTTTCTGCACCCTTATTCTGTTCGACAACCGGTAGCATCCCCTGTGGTTTTTTCCATTCCAACAGCTAAAACACTAACTTAATATATTGCGTTATAACGCTTAGAGATAAATTATAGAAAAAGCAACAAAAATCTATTAACCTCTCTTATCGAAACAAACAATAAAAGCAAAATGTTTGCCATAAAATTTACACCCATCAATATGAAATGCACCAACCCCCAAAATTATTTAAAAGCTATCACGATTATAATGTGTAATCGTCAATCATGGACCTATTATCACGAAACCCTTCTCCACGGGGTTACAGATGTTACACTTTTAGGGGTTTGATTTTGTTACACTCGTTAATCAAAATTTAATATTGAAATTCGAAATACTATATCGATCAACAGGCTCTATAGAACATAATTTTTTTCTACGTGCGGTCACAATATCACAAATTTACATTTTCCTTTACTTCGTGCACGTGTTTCATGTTAATTAAAAATCATCAGTTGGGCGTAAGCGATCCTAATCGACTCGACTTGATTTCTAGGAGAGGGGAACTGATTTTAATAATTTGAATTTTTCTCGAGTAAAACTTTTGTTAAATTTAAAATATTTTATTAATTATGCGATGGTATATGCAGACTAAATTTTAGCATGCCTTTTAGTAATCAACTTTCGCGCTAAGTAGAAAATAGCATGAAGAAATATAATAAATGATGGTTATTTTTCCAAAAATTTGTTCCTACTTTATAATTCACACACCTAACACAAATTGTTACCAAAGCATCAAACTACACCAAGTCGACGTGAGTGTCAATCAATTATCGATAACAAGCATTAATAGCCTATCAATTTTCAATTACTCTGTATTTGTAAATAAAGGTGAAAGGCCCGATAATCGATATGCAAACAAAAATGTTAGTGTTGAAATTTTAGGCAATATATTTATGGTAACAAGCACGAAACTTAAATTGAATAGTGAATTATAGAAATAACAAAAATGAAGAATGGTGACGTATTGATTAAGTTGTCTTTAAAAAAATTAGCTAACAATGCAAATGGAAATATAATCAATCCGTTTGACTGGAAAGTGTCGAAACTTCTCGACGAAGAAGTTATAATACTCATTCAAGTTTAAACCACAGTTTAACTAATTCAAACATAATCTGGTGGGTATTACCGGATCAAATACAGCAAACGTGTATTTAGTAACAAAAATTAATGAAACTTCAAAAATTGGTAAATTGAAGATAAGCTAGGCTGGAATATATTTAATAATATTAACTAAATTCACAAGACATTAAGCACAAATATTTGGTAGGTAAACATAAATAATTGCGGATGGCATAAAGTAGCAGTTTCTCTAAATTCGATGATTCGATTATCCCTAAATCAATTATGAGGTAAAATGCCGTTTATCCATAGGCATACCGAATATACTCTACTAGCCTAGTCGTGACAAATGATTTATATACCTGCGTTTACCATTTAGGTCAGAAACAGCACGTAAGCAAACAGCCGATTTGAGAAATGCTTAGGATCAAATAAGAATGTTATATTGATTACACTGAAAATGACGGCAACTTGTAGACCTCTCTCCCAAAGCATTTCAATTAAGGCTGAATAAAATGATAATGTAACATAAAGACTACACCATTTTCTGAAACTTGGATTTTATTGGAACAAGAGCTTATGTGCAAGATATGACTGTTGTAATGTTGGTGATTGATGTTAGTGGGAAGGGGGGGGGGTGATTAATTGCCACATGGCTTTTTAAATAATTTTTGAAGTTACCCAAAACTGCACACCTGCAGATGGGCCTAGCAACTGCATGCAACCAAGCAAGAGCTGCAATACTCCAGCTGAAGAGCTGGAAACATACAAGATATTATCTGAAGCTATCCAGAGTCAATGAGAGTGTTGAAGGACGTGGCCAGAATCAGTAGATACTATGATAAATCGTGGCCGGAGGTTGCGTGTAAACGGACCGGGCCAATTTGATCAAGACCCGGATTTATAAGAACTAACAGATCCGATTGTAAAGGTTTATTATCAATAGAAAACGTCTAATAACGCAAGAAAGAAAGCTCCGTAAGTGCTTTCATACGGGATGCAATGTAGCGAAGCACCGCAGGTGTTTTATCAAAAATGGAAGCACCATAGGTGCTTCGGTCTGTGAAAATTTTACAGTCTTCGCAGTCGTCATTTTTTACATCATATCTTGTCGCGTTACAATAAATAGGAAATAACCTGTATATAGAAACACGGGTAGACTACGGTATGTCGGGATGGGACGTTTCGGCGGAGCCGGTTCGGCGCGACCGTTTCGGCGCGGCCGGTTCGGCGCAAGCCGGTTTGGCGCAAGCCCATTTCGGCGCAAGCCGGTTCGGCGCGAGACCGTTTCGGCGCGAAACCGTTTTGGCGCAAGCCCATTTCGGCGCGAGCCAGTTCGGCGCGAAGACTTTTCGGCGCGAGCCGGTTGGGCGCAAAGGTTTTTCGGCGCAAGCCCATTTTGGCGCAAACCAGTTCGGCGCGAAGACTTTTTGGCGCAAATAATTACAAACATTTAATTTTCCTTGAATTTTAGTCTTTGAATTTTTTTCTTTGAATTTTAATCAGGCAGACATTAGATACAAAAAGATACAACTAATCATCTAATAGTTACAAAATAATCATTTGAGTTTGACTTTAATCGCACTTGGTTAAGTTTTTTTCTGATAAAGACTAGAAATTCTATGAGTGTGGAATCGTTACCAGAAAGATGGCAAAAGGTCATCAGACAAAATAGAAAATATATAATAAATTGATTGAAGTTTATTTTTAGTACAAAAACAAATTGCAACAGAGACGTGCTCAAGGGGGGGGGTGAGGAAATACTAGAAAGCCGGCAGTTTTTAATCTAGAATTGAGGTTTTTGTATAAGAATGTCAATACAGATCATTATATAAGGGGGGGGGAGTTTGGAGGTTTAAACCCCTTGCATGACATAGCTATGAAGTAAAAAAAGTTTTAAAAGCTTTTTTTTGCTAAAACCCTTCTCGTAGCATAAAAAGAAATTTGTTTTAGGTAACCCCCCCACATGACTTATGTCTAGCTACGGTCCTGTGTCAATATGACATCCATAGTTTTCTGTAAGTTAAAATGCATATATGATTAATTGAATAAATCATTAATTACAGGCCCGTACCCAAGATTTAATTTCGAGGGGGGCACTTAGTAAAAAGTAAAATTTTTAATGGTTTTTCTTTCGAGAATTTTTATTATTATAAACAAATTTTCATTTACTTTGAAGAAAAAAAATTTTTTTGAACATTTCGGGGGGGGGGCACGTGCCCCCAGGTGCCCCCCCTGGGTACGGGCCTGATTAATTAAACCGACCGATCAGATAAAAGTCAAATAATAAATAATTTTCTACATCCGCATAAATAATGATTTATGTTTATAAAAAGTATTTTATGCCTATGATATTAAATTCTCGCGCCGAATCTGCTTGCGCCGAATTGGCTCGCGCCGAATCGGCCTCGCGCCGAACCGCCTTGCGCCGAACCGTTCTCGCGCCGAACCGGCTTGCGCCAAACCGTCTTTGCGCCGAACCATTCTCGCGCCGAACCGTCTTCGCACCGAACCGCCTCGCGCCGAACCGTTCTCGCACCGAACCGGCTCGCGCCGAACCGGCTCGCGCCGAACCGTCTTCGCGCCGAACCGACTGCGCCGAAACGGTCGCGCCGAATCGGCTGCGCCGAAACGTCCTAGACCGTACCCAGCGCATCTGTCACCTTGACAGGTGTCAAAGAGGAAATTCATTACCACTGTCAAACCCGCTAAAAAATCTCATTTGAAGGTTTGTAGACTACGGATCTAGAACAACAAAACCCCTCGTGACCGTGGTTGTCGTGGGGTTTAAGTGGAACGCACCCTATGCTGACCACATACCGTCGGTCTAGGTGACAGATGCGCTGGGTATGGTTTTCAATGCTCCAAGTGGCAACTGTAGGTCTTTTAATTTTCTCCGTAAATTGCTTATTGTCGAATGAGTGTCCATAACAATACAATAAAACAACAAAATTACCTTTCTGAATCACATCCGATTAGTGCGAAAGGTGTTATACTATTACATTTTTGTCGAGGGAAATTCAAATGTTGGATTAATTTAAGATTGTCGAGTTTCTTAAAAAGCATTTCATTATTATAATGGTGTTTCATTATTTTAATGAAACATTTATGTTTCACAACAATTTCCTCTGCAAATTAATTGAATTATCTGGTAATGTTATGCATTTATCATGCAGTTATTTTGAGTGCTTTCAGTTGCACCGTGTCGAGCCATTTGCATGTCAAAGTGTGCCTCTTCTACTTGTTAGTTTCTGTGTTTTCTATTTAATATTTACCATTTTGGACGTTAGATACTCTCAGACCAGACAAAGTTAAATCGAATTTCAATTGAAACGACCATCTGTATTTTATAAATTATTCATAATCTAAAAGACGCCTTAGCTTGTTAAATATTGTATTTTGACTTCTCAAACATTTGCGATTTGTTTAGACGGTTTGGGTTGCATCAATTTGCAATTAAAATTGCATTCAAAACATTTAAATCCTATACGGGGTCGGTTGATTTCGATTCGAAATATTCACTGCCGGCAAACGCCTTCACGTGATGACTGAGCTTTTTATTGGAGAATAAATGCATTTCTGGATCCGGATAAACTGTGACTCAGATACCTTGCTCGTACCTATCTTAAGTGAACTCAGCAAGGCTAGAAATTCAATTTACTTTTAATTAAGACAAACAAATGCGATAGAAACGGTAGTTTCGTTGAAAAATAATTAACATTGAATTACTTATAGTCTTGTGCCATCAGACCATAAGAGATGTCAAACGACTGCCTTTGTGGACGATCTTAATTAAACTTTTAGTTCTTTATTCCATTCAATCCTCCATTTTAAAGCTTTTTCGATTCTTTTTCTAGATTAGTAAGCTTGAAAATTAATTCGAAAATTATATAACGTGATCTGAAATTATTTTTGAATAGTTTGCAGTTTCGATATTCCCGACGAACTCATGCATCTTTAAGATTCAAGCAATTTGGTGTTGGTGTTCAATTTTGTCGTGTCAACCGTCAAACTTGCTTTGTAATATTTAGTTCATAATTGAGCAATTAGGTAAATGATCGAAACTTCAAATTAGAACTTCCCTATTTAGTTAATCAATACGTTTCCAATATTTTTTGGAAACTCTTCTTTATAATATTATACTAGAAATTAGTTTGTTTATTATTTTGGAAGCACCATTAAATTATAATCATCCTCATGTGAAACTAGCTCAATGGCGAACAAGAAGTTTATGTCAATAGGAGCATAACAGGGAAACCTTACTTATTAGTTGTTGTTCATATTAGTTTTGACGTTTAATTGGAATTATTTGTATGTATTGATGAAATTAATTAATTGGCTCTTTTGGATCTGTAACTTCGAAAAAGAATTTGTTTTTGTTGCTTTCATGTTTGTAATATCGTGGTTATTATTTGGAGTTTTGGAATCAAGCATTGTCAATCCCATCTTTTACTCGACTTTTGTTTTATAAATAAAACCAACTCTTCTACTTTTGCGTTTTATTTAGAAGACTGGCGCCTTATTAATATTTTTTTCTTAGTTAGTTGCCAAAGATCGTTTGACTCACAACGTTAAAGAACCCACGAACCGCGCATGCGCGACCCATGAACTAGTAGTGGACGGGGGTGTAATCCCTTAGCTGGCCTGTCTGCTATTCGATCGCAGATCAGCGGGGCAAGCGACACAAATTTGGAGTAATTTGTGGTTCACTTTCTTGGCAACGTAAAATTTTTGAGCTGAGTTTTGTAGTCAACAGTTGTAAGTAAGCGCTCTGATCAACGAAACCTGATTAGTTGACTTCTCAGCCGCTGAGCTTCGCTGAACGCACACATTAATACTGAATATTTGAAGTAATTTGATTGTAGTACAAATTGCTATAAATTGTGGAAATTCTCAATTTGTAGCAAATATTTGTAGAAATTAAATTATTTACTAGAGAGTTTGCCTACAAAACTTTAATAGAAGATTACTACAAATTTATAATGATCCTTATCCAACTACAAATTGTAGTACTTAGCGTTACAATTGTAGTAAAAGATTTGTGGTAACATAGGAATCGATTGTTGCAACATTCTCAAAAATTTCACTTTGCGTTTGTTAACCTATGGTGCTTCCTTTTTTCTCTTTCCCATCTGACATTATTTTCCCTTCTCTTCCAATAACTGTCCATTTGACAGTGGTTTTGAAATAAACTCCCATGGAATGAAGTCAAATTTTGCTCTTCTACTCTTGATTTTATAATAAATTGTTATTAAAACAACATACAATCAGACAAATTACAAACCACTAGAAAAAAAGAATTAAAGAATATCTAGATAATTTTGTGTCAATGCCACCTTTACTACAAGCCATGAAGAAACATTTGGCAACATCGCATTGACAGTACTTGGTGGTCTTACTTTCAAATGTCTCTTATAAAAAAGAAAATTGTTTGTGTTATTGTAAGTTAATAAATAGGTAAAAAAATGATGCAATTTTATGTTTTAAAATTTTATTATCAAAAGAAATAATTAATTGCTACAAAAACATATCTTAAAATATTTTGGTTTAAAAACTTTTAAAATGTTGCTTCTTGTTTGGAATTATTTATAATAGTATAGTCAAATATTGCATAAAAGTTACATAATTGTAGAAATTACTTTATTTTTAGGTATCGAAAATCCGCCTCTCTGCAAATAATCAAAATAAACATTTCGAATATTGGCACCTTTTGCATTTCTTATAATTCACAGTCTAACTGCTTTACTAAACAACTCAACCAATAACTAGAAACATAAATAAAGCTTCCTTCATCAATTTCACACATATCCAAGTAATCCGTGGTTAATATGCTTGTGTCACAACCAAATTAAGTTTGAATTAAATATTTCGTTACACTCAGAATAAATTACATTCTACATTTAAATCAGCAAAATTTGTTTTGAAGTCGATTTGGTTTGTGGTTACACATGATACGACACGATTTTCATCTCTTTGACATCACAAGAATTGCTGGGAACTTCACAATTGAGTCATTCTATAAACTGCTGTCACTCATTGAAAATTAGGACCTCCGGCAACGTTGCCAAATTTGCGTTTTTCATGGCTTGTAAAATGTAGGTGGCAATGCCTGTGTAGGTTCTATTCGGGGTTGCAAATGAAACAATATTGAAATCTGGGTAGATTGTGCGCAAGCGGAGTATATTTAAATTTTTGCAAAAAATTTAGCACTAACTTTTTTGAGGTTTGTAAAAAAATTAAAAATCTTCTACAACCAATCGCGCATTATTTACTTCGTAATTCGGTGTGTTTTTTCTTTCTTTCTGGGTGCGTTCCCAGAAACTTAAAACCGCAGTTTTAAAACGTGATCGTTCATCAACGATGTCATGGTTTATCTTCTTGAAAAGCTCATCAAATTCGATGGGTTGCCTTGGGAACCACGCGGTTGACACCACACTGAAAAGAAATTAATCACGAAGTTATTTCATGGTAATCAAAATATAAGCACCTAAGATAGAAAAAGAAAATTAACCCCCCCTTCCCCCACCTCTTCATTCTTATTTTTAAAATATGGATATAATAAATGACTTGTGGAGTGTAATGAACACTTAAAAAATTAGTCTTTCCCAAACAAGGCTTTCGAAATACTTTTTGAAAGCTTTTAATTTGTCCAACTTTTACATTAAGTGTGGTCACGCCTAAATTCCAACAATTTGTGTGTTTTATTTAAACCACTTTATATCTTTTGTTATTTTATTCAATAGATTTTCAGCTCTTTAGCATTTTTCTTGCTTCTTTTAACTAACGATCGCAGCTTTCATTTGCATATTTGTCACAAATTAAAATTGTGAGTTTTAACCAAGTTTTTTTCGATTACAATAAAAACAAGACATTTAAAATATCAGGACGCGAATGAGTTTTGAAATTCAAATAATATAATTAGGTTGTAATTTACGGTTATTATACCTACAGGGTGTTTATGAAACAGAATAATTAAATCTAATGTAATAATAATTAAAAATTTCCGTTCATTTCGTGGATTTCTACGTATCTATTAAAAGTCCTCAATGAAATTTTTTAAATCATAACGGAGCGAATTCTATTCACATTCGAAGTTGCAAATTAAAGACGAAAGCGAATTATTGAAAACGGCTTTGCTCGTCGGCGTACGACAGAAATCCAAATTTTTTAAAATTGGGTTTTCCATTTCCCCTTTTCGTGTTATCGCAAAACTATTATTATGCTTATTTTTGTCGTTTTCTTCTCACCATCAAAACTAATTAGTTTTTTTTTTAACGTAAACAAGATTTCATTTTTTCGCTATTACAACGTGCGAAATTTCCATTGAAGGAAGCATCTGGATTTATAATTTTTGCCCAATAAGAGAACATCAGATTCGCGGATGAAACTTAATATCCCATCAGCACTTCCTTTTCGATTGTGCAATTTCCTCTTCTCTCGAAATGGTTTGTTTGATGTGCATTCTTTTAATTGTTCTATTGATTAATTTTTTTTGATAGGTATAACCTGCTGGGTTATTGTTGCACTTTCGTTGTAAAGCAATGACATTTTTTGCCGCTTTTAAGCTCGTGGAATTTTTTATTTAGTTTTATCGCCGTGAACTAAAAGTACTCGTATCATTTTTACCATTTCACGTCGTGTATGTGAGAAAATTCTTGAGAACAAAAGGTTTCACATCCGTTCGTGTAAAGACAATAAGTTCGAGATGAGGTTATTGAAACTATTTCAACAATGAGTGCAGAGACTTGAGATAAAATAGTTTTATCACTTTTTCTCGTTAAATTATAGCTCATGCAGGTTATTGATAAGAGAAAGATAACGGCATACTTGATAATTTATTCTATGTTTGTTGTCGGGGTTACTGTGTTCTTTTTTTAAATTTTGGGGAGTACAGGATTTGTTTTTGCAATAATAAAATATTGAAAACTTGTAATGAGGAAGTTTGAGCTTTCAATGTTGAATATTTGGTGTTCTCCATTCTAACCTAACCAATCACAGAGGTTGAATCACTTGATTGATCACACGTGTGATGACGTAACATGAAAGTTCCTGAATTTGAGCAGTTAACAGTTTTTTATTTTTATGACTGATTAATTTGCCCGAGTTGTCACCGTCGTCGATTACAACGGACTTTCTCAAAATTTTCTGCATTAAACTTGTAGATATTTGCAATAGCGTATTTAAATAGATTTAGTTTTCAAAGAAACTATGTACAAGTTGTCAAAAGTTGTCTCCTATTCTGATGAATACCAAAAGTTTCGATTAAATGTTACGGAAAATCTTGTAACTTTTAAATTACATTCTAAAAAAATTATAAAGCCCTTAGGAGGGGTTAATAGCAATTTAGTTTAAAATTTAAAAAAAAGTACAACAAAAAGGAGTTAATTTGAAATAAATTGAAACATAAATTAAGAGAAGAAAATGAGATAGTTGTACGAAAAACTTTCGGTTTATTGCATTCCATGCATCTTCTTGACATTCCCTTTAAATTTTGAAACTTTCAATTTTACATGAATCCAATTTATGTCGGCTGTAAACACCGTCCACTTGTCACGAAATTCTCTATTTTAAAAGAAAACTTTGATAATATAAGAGGAAATTTTGTTTATATCGGAAAAGTGCAAAACAAATTTTCGCAATGCAAGTTCTCTGATTAAATCGTCTTCCGTTTTTTATAGCAAAAAAAGTAATCGATTCGAACGAAAAACTTGGGAAATTAAAAATTTAAATGGTTAAGAAATTCATTTAAAGTGACCCAAATTAAATTTTTATTTACTTATCCACCATTTACTAAATTAATTACTCAAGTAAATTAATGATGTCGCCGGCTACATTTTTTAATTTTCGTAAATGAATATTCTGCATTTCGGTTTTCACGTGACTAACCTGCAACTTATTACAAAATAATCTGCCTAATGTTCGCGACTTTTGAGTAACTTTGTGTAACGTCGTTCTTTGATATAATCGGGGCTTCGACAAAGCGTTCTGGAAAATTAAACCACACATTAGAATCAATTAAATTACTCAAAAAGTTTGATATGCAGGCTTAAAGTTGACGGTATTAAAGCGGCTTAGCATGGCGACGTGGTTTGATGCCGACTCTGACGAAGCTCTCTGTATATCATCAAAAATCCGACACGAAAGTAAGTGCTGGTATAATTTTTTAATTCGTTGACGTGATTCAAAATCATAAATTCTCGCGGAAATATCGATTATTTTGGTCACCAAGTCAAGAATTTTAACATGAATGATTAAAAGCCCCCACGTACAATAGTAGTATAACTTGTCTAGATTATCTTTTGATTGCATTAATAATAAAATATAATTAGTAAGCATAGTAATTTACTACGCGCAAAGCAATTTTGTCGTCAAATAACATAAACAAATTATTATTACGCCCCCCCCCCGCTCCCCACGGGGAGTCTACCTACTCGTCTTAGAGTTAGGTACTGTAAAATTAATAGGTCAAAATAACTTGTCCTTAACTTTAATGGAAATGTCGACGAGGAGGTTATTAATTTCATGAATTGGAACGGAATTACAAATTTCATATTTTAGGTTAGGATTAGGACTGTTGAATGTTTCATTAAAGAAAATTAACAGGGTAAATCAATTTATTATTAAAATCAGTGGTATTTTTTTAAATTTGGAATCTTAAATTAAAAGTTTAAATATATAAATTAACTCGTTGATATTAAATTATATTAAAACTTCAAAATATCGAGTTATTAATAAATTAAAAATTAATTAAAAGATTTATTGAGCTTTCAAACGTTTACATAATATCTGTATATTATTCTGATGACGGACGAAATAATCGTTTGAAAGCTCAATAAATCTTTTAATTAATTTATTAATAACTCGATATTTTGAAGTTTTAATATAATTTAAATTAAAAGGGGGTAATTTTTTGGATGGGTTTTCAATTTGTTGTGAACGTCGATAATCCACTACAATCAGTTAGAATTTGGAAGTGGTTCATTGTACAGTGGCGCCACTAGCAGTTTTTCCGATTTTTTATGGTTTGTGTTACAGAACATCCCGTATTTACTTACCCAACTTCTGTAAGGCTCTTTAGGTGGTAATAAAATTTTCAAGAGACCTCTACTTCACTGTATTTATAATTCAAAAATTCGATTGACAATAAATTTTTCTCGCATTATTTTTTCAATCCACGTTTTATGTATTAAAATTTCGCAGTAGCAACTTGGAAGTGGAAATTTAAGAGTTCGACTGGTATTTGACAAGCGAAATACAAAAGTTGCTAAAATCGAGTTTCGAGACTAAAAGAGGATCGAATAACCAAATTACATATTGTACGACATATTGTAGACGTACATATCTCGAGTGATCTTTTTGCAAAAAAAAAATTAACTGAAATGAAGATAATATATAAATATAAAGTGACATTCGATGAGCGTGTCCAAATTTTTGAGCGAACAATAAAATATAAAATCGTATTAAAATGGAACTTTCTCGGAGGAAAAGAAAATTATCGAGACATAATTTCAGTAAATTTCAAAAATGCTGTCATAGATTCGACAAAATTGGCTCAACGACCGTAACCATAATGTAGTAATGCAATAGAAAAGCATCAAAAGCTAAAATAAAGAACGTTTAACGCTTCGTTAAGTCGTTAACATCGTTTAATTGTTCTGTAAGCTTTGTGATAAAGGTAAAACCCAAATATTTATCTTTTTATTATTATTACAAATGTGAAACACGTTGCTTTAATTTGTATGTGGTTGTTTGTTTTTACTATTTATAGTCAGTCGTACACTAAAATGTAAATCAACTCTCATACTTCATCTGTAAAAAAAACGGACGAAAGTTTTGAACAACCGGGAAATGCGCTAAATTTTTTGTCTGACTCCAGTTTTCCTTTGAGAATTAGTTGCAATATCGGAATAATTTAACATTAAAAGAAATAAGACACATCGAGGTTCAAACATTTTGGTTACCTCTCTTTTAAAAAAATATAAAGCAAAGTTATAACTGCTGTCATTTTTACTTTTTAACTTTTCAAACTGAAATTTGATTAAAAATTTTCTACTTCCCTTTTTTGATTTGATGTTACTTTAACAACACAATTTTGTTATTTTCTCCTCTGGGTAGACTAATATTTTGAGTCGTGAAATGTTACATATTTGTGTCAACGATATTACCGTACATATCCAGAGCTTTACAATACATACACGGATTATTATTGTATATTGTGATGATGATAATAATAATATGAACTAACAAGACCTCACTCGACGTGTTTTCAACAACTTTCGAACAATGGATTCGGGCTTAAATTACTTTTTATTGATAAATACAGCAAATGGATTCTTGTTTTGAAAATATAAAATTTCGCTTTCTTTTGGCCGAATGAATTTTATCTCTCTGAGCTTAATTTTTTTTTTTTTTTGATGGGCAATTAGTTTTTTGTGCTTTCTTTTATGGCATCTTTCAATAATATATTTTGTCGTGTTCCTAACGTTTTTACTTCTTAGGGTCGGTCAATCCCCAGAAAAAAAAATTGTATTTGTTAGATAATTGTATTAGTTACTAAAAAAAAGTTTAAAGTTGAAATTTTTTGGTTGTTAAATGGAACCACTGAAAACTCGATCTTCTTATAAGGACAGCGGAACAGTGGCTGACACGAAATTTTGTTCCTAAAGTGATTCTTTTTTTGTGTCCAAATTTGGACAAAATAAATGCGGTTTTTGAACAAATGTTCATCACATAAGTGTCTTCGAAGGTTGAATAAGTTATTTTGCTGCTGAAGAACTGGAAAGCGTCTTCAAAAGTTTTTTGGGGAAAATTTTTAAATTCATTAAAGTGGTTGTGCCATAACCTGGTCCTGAAATTGCGTAAATTTTAGATCTTTCTTATAAACCGTTCTGAAACCTAACAAAATAAATGACAAAATGGACACCCAATTGATTGCTTGGTAGCACTGTATTGCATTCTTAAATGCTCTATGCAGGCGTTCTATCATTCCATTTCATTCCGGGTGATAGGGAAAGCTTCGACTGCGTTTAAATCCAAATAAAATTGAAAATTGTTGGAATAAAACAGATTCAAATTGACGACCTTCATCAGTGATTATTTTTAAAGGAACCCCGAATCTAGAAATCGAACCGGAAATAAAATTTGAGGCTACGGTATCTGCAGTTGCATGGAGAATAGGAATAATTTCCATCCATCTTCTAAAACGATTGATACATGTTGAAACGTAATTAAAACCTTGACAGGAAGGTAAAGGGCCAACTAAATCCATATGTACGTTTCAGATAGAGGCAGAAATGATTGAAGTGGAGAAAGTACATACATGTGAACAGTTCTTATTCATTCAAAGCGAAATGACGGTTGTTCTTCTTCGATGCGATAAATTATGTCCAGATTAAAATTTGTTTCTGCCAAGATAATGGAAGAAACGGTCTAGGAATTTTTGGAGATGTATCGCAATATGGAATGAACTATTTGTAAATTAATGCTAGGAAATGATTGAAGGGTTTTTAGATCTGGGTTTTTTATTTGATCCTGAGCTAAGGATTCGAAATTAACTACAGAAGGAAAAAAGATCGTATTTATACGCGAAACAGTATCTGCTACCATGGGCGTCCATAGGATCATTTTTAAGAGGGGGGGCCGGTTAAAAATTTTATTATAAATGGATTGTAATCATTTAAAACCGAAAATTTTAAAAACTTATGATGGTGAAATATTAAATGTCTAAAGAAAAATTAAGCAGCCAAGAGCCGGGGAGGGGGGAGCTGCTTTTTTTTATGGTTATTGCGAGTATAAGTTATAACTTATAAGTTATACTAATGCAAGCATTGAGCTTTGTCTCACAACAAAGTCGAGTGTTGACTCGCGTAAGGCGATAATCAACTTTTGCATGATTTAATCGAGTAAGTTTTCTGAAGTTTTGAAATGATTGACGCTACGGTAACCCTCAATAACACGGCGTCGCTGGGACGCCTAGAAAGGAAAAATACACGCTCATGGCGACTTTTTTATGAGAATTGGTTTAGTTCGGTACTAAGGCATTGGATAGAGTCGCTTCTTCCTATTCTCCGTTTTAATCCTAAGGTTGAATCCACGCACCGTCAATACAATGCACCATAAGGTCGATTTTCGAGCAAAAATTGGAAACTTTAAAATTGATTATTAGCTAAACCAATCGATATTGATGCTTTATCCTCACCCTAAACGCTTCATGTTACTGTATTATCTATCAAATACCGCCAAATTTTCTTTAATAAATATAACATCTTCCAGTCCGGATAAATGAACTTGACTTGTCAATGGTTTATGATCTGTAGGAATAGTGAATCATCATCAACTACACATCTAAGACCAAGCGGTCCGTTGCGTCACTCGCAACTGATCTCACCACCTCCTCATGGGGCGGCCTACGGATCTTCGGTTCAAGGTAGCTAACCTGGGTCCGAAAATACAAATTTTACGATTGAAATCTCTATGAATTCTTAAAGAGTATATATTAAATAAGAGAATTAGCTATGACGGAATGCCTTATATGCACCTGTTTTTTCAAAAATCGAATTTAAAAACTTCGATTTTCACAGTAAATTTTAAGCAAAGTTGCTCGGGATTGGTGAATCAATTCATTCTATTGACAGTCCGTGCACTTTCGACTGGTCTTAGCTTTGCGCAGAGCGGGGATAATCGGAGCGACACTTGCATTGGGATGCAGCAACAGTGCACTCCGAACGAAAATCGTGGTTTTCAATATCAAATGTGCAGGAAAAATGGCTTAAAGCGCCCGAGCGCAGCGAGGAGTGCTTTAAGTCGATTTTTCCTTGCACAACCACCTTTCCGAATAGTACATGTGCAGGAAAAATGGCTTAAAGCGCCCGAGCGCAGCGAGGGGTGCTTTAAGTCGATTTTTCTTTGCACAACTACCCTGCGTTTAGAATCCACTCTCACGAGTTTCACCACTCAACGATCCACGATTTCCTTAATCTACGGGCCTAGGGGTATCTTTAAATTGGTTGTCGTTTTCGACAACCCTTCGGGCGCTCCGGGCCATTTTGATGAAAACCACAATGGCACGAGTAGGATCCACGCGAAAAAGTAACTATCGATCGTTAAATTTAAGCAACTCTTTTCTGAAGTAATTTTTGTCCTAAAAAATGAGAACGCATTCCTACCTTAGCGTAAGAGTTACTGACAAATTTCTCAACAGCTACACTCTTATGTATAGGAACACACGTACCGTCAACAGAATGCCTTGATTAACCAATCGCGAGCGATTTACCTTCGAAAATCAAGCTTTTTTAAATTCGATTTTTGAAAAAACAGGTGCATTTAAGGCATTCCGTCATAGCTAATTCTCTTATTTAATATATACTCTTTCAGAAAAGTTCGAGGTTTCAATCGTAAAGTTTGTATTTTCAGACCCAGGTTAGCTACCTTTCCCCTTTGAGTATAGATATATTTTTCTTGCTTATTGCTGGGAGGTATTCTATTCGCGTTTTACATTACCGTTGGTGACGCCACCGTCAATAGCAACATTACGTCTTTCAGCAGTTCCAATTATTCCGTGTGGTGGCGTTTTATTAATGTAAACAAAAGAAAATGTTTGTTTATGACGTTTATGTTGGTACTTACTATACGTTACAAACGATTTTGAAATTATTCCGCGAGGTGGCGTTTTGTTAATGTAAAATGCGAATACCCCCCAGGATTTCCATTAGTTTAGTAGTCTCGTTTTCAAAGTGATTTTTCTAGAGTAGGTAGGTCTTCTCACTTATTGGTCTCAAATGTGTGCGTCACTTTCGCCACGCCTAGTTACGGCTAGATTACGTACTAAGCTTTGAAAGTCGCATTTACAAAATTTTCAAATTAACAGAAGAGCAAAAAAATGCTTAAAAAATGAAATATTTATTTATACCTACAATAAATTACAAACATCGTTAAATCAAAATTTATCCTCCGGAAATGTGAAGAAATGATAGTAAAACCGGGAATTTGGGGGATACTTTATTGCCAAGCGGCAATAATTTGCTGTAGACCCCTCGGCTTATTCAACAAAAAAATTTTTCAAATTATATTTATATATGTAATTGAAAACATCGTTAAATCAAAAAAAATTATTCTCGTAAAATGTGAAGAAATAGGCGCGAAACCGGGGGGTCTGGGGGGTATGGAATACCCCCCAGCTCAAGAAGTAACTAGGTGACTTTTCAAAATTGAAACAAACGCAAGTTTAACTTTTGAGTAGGAGATATTTTTTTTTGCAAACTCAAGCTCGGCAGATTTTAGATGCTGAGCGTCACGCGTCTCAGAACTGCTGAAACCATAAGAACAGATCAGAACCGTTTGGCTTTAGCTACTGAATGTCAAGTGGGCCCCGTTCTGCAGAAAGCGACCAACCCACAATTAGAACAAATTTTAGCTGCTGAGAATCAAGCATTTGTTAGGACTGCCGAGACCTTAGAACAAAATCAAGCCTGACAGATTCTAGATGCTGAGCGTCACTCTTAGGGCTTTTAGGGCTGCTGAGACATTTGCTGGCAATTTGCATATAATTTCAGCTTGCTATTAGCTAGCAATTATTAGATGCTATTTGCTAGCAATTTTCATGTTATTTAAGCTTGCTATTTGCTACCAATTATTAGGCGCTATTTAATAGCAATTTGCATGTTATTTCACTTTGCGATTTGCTAGCAATTATTAGGGAGCTATTAGATAGCTATTTAAGCACGCTGTAGCAATATTGCACCAACTGAAAATTAGAAGCTAAAAATGCTACTTGGGTGTGTGGATGCAACATAATAACGCTACCATAATGACATAAGTTCCTATATTCCGTACAATAGCATTGAACGAACATACGACCTTATGCCATTATGGTAACGATAAGTAATCCCATCTGCTTTTGAAAAATGATGTAAACCGAAAAGGACCTACCTCGGGCATACTTTAATTAATTTTGAAAAACATTAAACCGAATTTTTTTCTTTCCCTTTGTGTGCTTGAACGAATTTGAAGGACCAAATAAAAAATTTAAAAGCAACTTAAATTTTGAGAAGAAAATTGGTAAATTATATACGCTCTATTCATTCTAATTTTAGTAATTTTATACGAATAACAGTACAGTATTGAAATACAAAATTTATGTTGTACATTATAAATAATAGAAATAAAACTTTGTGAATGTCGGGGAGTTTTTAGGTCAAATTTAAGTCCTCACCAGAAATGAACTTTATATCAAAACTGTCATAAGAAAATTTAGTGGAAAGCAGTCGAAACTAAAATAACATTATAAGTTCTTTAGACAAAACTTCTAAACATTCCTCTACAAATATTCATAAAATTACTTGATCGATTTGAATGAATACATTAAATAGTAAAGCTTGCGTGTTCTGCATAAATAAGTTTTTACGTTATATTTTTCGCCCGGATTTTTCTTTTAACTTCGTGATAAGCTTTTACGTAGGTATATATTATAAACAGTACCTACAAAAATAAACCGATTTTCACATCTGCAACCTAAAAATTGTCTTCCGGAACCAGTCATGATGAAAAATAAATAAATAAAGAATGCGCAACAGGTAAAATGGCCATCCACTCCAATAAAAAATAAAAACTAGAATAAATATTAATCAAAATATGTATCTATATTTAAACGCTTCCATTTATTCCAATTATCAATTAATAATGGAAAATAATACATCATATTATTGTTAATGTTTTTCTTTTAAAAATAAGGTCACAAAATCCATTAATAAATGTAAAAATTGACAAGAAAAATATTACAGTATTCGGATTTTCTACTCGCTTAATTGAAAATAAATTTTTTATTCTATTACCGACGTCGTTTTTTTACATTTAATGCAAATTGCGGTGTGTGGCCCGGTGTGTACGGTAGACGAATGACCTGGCATTAAAATAACTTTAGGAGCAAAAAACCCGTGCGAGCCGGAACATTAATGATGCGCTTAATTTATTACATCATCAAGTCTTTCGATGAGTTATTAGCATCAATAAAAAGTGGTTCGTGTTACACTTGCATTTACATCTGGTAAAGTTCAATTCAACTGTTACAACAAACGAACGCTTCCCTATTATTAATATGTTAATATACACATACATTTGACGTGCATGTGTAAGCATAATAAAAATGCCAGACAAGCCGCTACACATTTCATTAATTTGTGTCAAACTTAATTAAAAACCATGAAGTGGGCATGTAAAAATTGCACGAATTAGAATCCAATAACATTGTAATTCCTATGGGAAGCAACAACTCAACCCACGGGAGCGGTCGTCAAAAATTATAATGGCGACCGATGAACTTTTAGTTTATGGGAGCGTCCGATAGCTGCATTCGAGTAGCCGAGGTCGCATGAATGCAGCCAAGTGAACACTTCGTACTTCAACAGCATAAGTCGTTCATCATTTTAATGCCCTTACTTCAACTTTTTAATAAAGTAAAAATTAACAAATCCTTCTTAATTGTACTGTACCTACTGATGTAAGGCAATTTATTTTCAAACGTTTAATTAGCGAAAACAGGTGGTATCGCTTCCCTTGAAAATCAAGAAAGATAATTAATTTTCAGTTTTAACTTAAATAGTAATTAAATTGTGTCGAGTAAATAAATGCGCAATAAAAATAAACTTATGAAGTAAATGCGTACCTATTAGGCGAAAATGTGGGGCAATTTCTTAACAATTTTCAATGAAAATCCCATTACGAAATCGATAATACGGTTGTAGTTAATCTAACTTATAAGTCTTGAACTAATGTAAGTATAGTACAAAAATAAACATTTTACGTACATACGTAATCATTTAAGGTAAAGACAGTTTTATTTATTTTTTATTTGAATAGCATAATTGTCTGATTAAAGGCTTTCTTTCGTACAGGGAAAGTTTCGACGACGCTTACAGTTCTCTACCAGGATAACTTTTTGTTTACATAAAACCCAAAATTGTAATGCAAATTTAAAAAATACCACATCAAATGGGCATTATATAGGGTGAATCGATGATTTCTTGTTGTATGTTTGATTTCAAATCTCCCGCCCAATTTATAATAACTTAATTCATCGCTCTTTCGTTTATTTTTGACGAATTACATTTTTAATTACAATTACATCCGTAATTCTCGATTGGAAATATAAAATTAATGTAGGTACTATATGGCTCTGGCTTTTGGGATCACGTTGTCAAATTATTCTAAAAAAATCCCCTACTTTTCTAACTAAGAACTCGACGTCTTTGCTCCCTCTATTAATATTGTTTAGAAACAAAATTGGAAGAAACTAAGTGAGTAATTTAAGTTTGACATAATATAATTTTAGAAAAATTGCGTTCTTCGCAACGTAAATTATTCAGTAAATTAATTCTTCTTCTTTTTTCTTGGTGGTGCCGTGTTAGTTCTTTGAGCATTTAAATATTTTGCATAATCCATTAGGTAGCTTGTTAGGCTGGTCTTTAGATGTGCCTATACCCTGGTTTTTATGTTAATGATGCCAATTAATTCTCGGAGACTTCGAAGAAGAATAAATTAACTCGTTTTATTTATTAATTTTTAATAACATTTCTTACTTTGAGACTTCTAGGCTTGACCACTTTTTAATGAAAAATAACAATAGGTAGTAATAATTTTTTATTTCCGTTCGGAGATTATCGTCGACTTCAACCTCAGTTTAATTTTTAGGTCATTTAATTTCTGAAATCGGCATTTAAGGTTTACCAAGTAAAACACAACAAATTTTAAACTTTCCAAATCTGGATGTAATTGTTCAACTACGACGTTTCCATGGAATGTTAAATTTTTATCGTCGTTTCCTGCCAAACGTGGTTTCAATTCAAACGCTCTTTACATCATGGTAAGAAAAAAATGACAAAACAGTAATTATTTAGAACTATTCGTTCATAAATGCATTTGAGACTTGAAAACAAAGTTTAGCACATGCAATCACTTTGACGTATCCGTCAAGCAAATTTTCTTTAGCATTGATGGTTGACGCTTCCAATACAGCTATCGGTACCGCCCTTCAACAATTTAACGAAAATGCTTGAACACTTCCACAATATTTTTCTAAAAAATAATTTTTTATTTCCCCTGATCTGCAGGATACCTTTACGAGTAAACAACTGAAAAACCGGGTGATACCCCTAGCCGTAAGTAAGAAAAATATATTTTCTCAAAAATTAAACTTGCGTCTGTTTCAATTTTGAAAAGTCACCTGGGGTGCGTTCCACTTAAAGCCCACGACGACCGCGGCGTGGTCCCGTGGTTCTTTGATTGGACTAAAGATCGAGAGCGGTTATTTGATTGGACTGACGAACGACCGTGATCGTCGTGGGCTTTAAGTGAAACGCACCTCTAGTTACTTCTTGTGCTGATATAATACAGAGAGGCAGCACCGCAAGGGAGCGGCATAAGCAGCGAAATCAAAATACAATTTGAACCACTCAATAATTAAAAATCTTTGCTTGATGCTTTTCTATATTGGTCTTCGTTATTCCGATATTGATGTATACGATTTATAACTTATTGCACCCCTCTGATTTTGGTTTCTGGTGCAGTTTTTTTTAAAAAGCATTTAAGGGGCGGCATTTCGAAGATTTGCGTGATAAAGAAAAAATCTACTACACGGCACTGCATCTGCACATCGTCGAAAAGGTTTGGTGAATCTTATGTGGACGAATTACCGCCACTAGATGGCGCTAGCGTTTGTGTTGAATATGTAGAATTTTTTTTTATAGGATTCAATAATTTTCCTGGCATTATTTAAAATATTTTTATTAAAAAGCTTTTACATAGCAAAACATATATTATTTAATTTGAAATATGTGTACTTTTTTATTAAAAACAAGCAACAAAAATTGAGTACAAAAGATATTACAATTTAGGTTTATATTAATTTTTAATACTTTTTTCGACAGTAATTAAAGCCGGAAGCATCAAAGCTATTTTAAATTATCAGTGAATCCTCAAATTTGCAGATAATGAAATGAATACATTCACCTCTAGAGAATTTGAGATTGTCATACGTAGTATTTTAGATTAAGAAATTATTATAAACTGAGCTTTATTAATAATTTTAATTGTTTTCCCTAAATATTTTATTAGCTATCGCGTTATGAGGAAAGCAATTTAAATTATTATTACAGTTCATTATACTATTTATATGTTGAATGTTAAGGGGCATTCACATCGAAATTCTTGTCTTACCTTGCTTGGGCAAGAGCTGGTAAGAACCAATCAGATTAAAGTATTTTTTTTATCCTTTTCTGCAGTTATGAACTACTTTATTCTGATTGGTTCTTGCTAGCATCTACCTAAGCCAGGCAAGACAGACATTTTAAAATTTAAGTCAACATTTTTATTAAACAAAATTGATGAAATCATTGGTGACACATTTAATTAGTCGTATTTCGTCATATAAAGATAAAATTAATTAAGATCTCCGTAATTCTAAATTAATTTTGCTTTTAGTTTTATAACATTTATTTACCTCTTTTTGGGTTTATTTTCGTGTATTTTGCAATGTTTTCAGTGAGTGGTTCATTCCTGATTGCTGTAAATCAACCACCAATTTTTTAATAAAAATTCATGAAATTGCGACGTTTAATATGCGTAGGTTTTAAAAATTCTCATATGAACAAATTCTTTGTTTTCTCTTTTGTTATTGTCATAGAAATTTTCTCAAAATATTCCTTATTAATCCTTGGCGATGCTAGTTGGTCAATACTTCTTGATGGTTTGTATTAGTTTATCAATATAACTTTCTTTATAATTTTTGTTTAAAGATGTTTGCGTTTTGATTAAATATTTAATGGTTGGACGTTATTATAGGTAGGAAAAATATAAGACGCGGTTTGAGTAGTTAAATATTTATTGAAGTAATTTATCCACTATACCATACATTGTTTTCTTCCGTAACGTTTTTAATTTTATGTCCATTTTGATTTATTTTACGTAAGTCAATATCATTTTTAGAAAAAACCATTTTAAAATACATTAACGCCGTCTTAGTCACCCGATCTAACTCATTGTCTTTTTGATTGTGTAAACGACAACGCACTTAATATTAGGTATAGTAGATATACTATCAAAATCGGTTCTGAACATAGCTACAAAATAAAAAATTAAAGACACAATCTAATAATTGTTAAATTGAACCGAGACGACGGAGACGTACAGGTAAATTGAAAATTTTAAGAGAATCGTTAACCACGGGTCAAAAGCTTCTTATATTGAAAATTATAGTTTTTATGAACTCTTAAAGGAAGAATTTTGGTTTATGTGCGGTTTTGTTGTTGAAAAATAATGTAATACCGATCGAAATATCTATCATAAAAAATTGAAATTGTTACATTTTTTAGCAGGTATATCGAAATACAATGCGATAAAATAAAGAAAATTGTATTTTGTTTTTGTGAAAATAGTATAACTGCTTTTTCAATAACGTGCTGTAACGAAATTGAATTTTTTAGTTTGATCCCATTCTAATTGAATTGTGCCAGTCACTTCGTTGCAGGACAAGGGGCCAGTACGGTCCTGGATAAATACGAGGTGAAAATTAATCTTCAATAAATTAATACAATTTTTTTGTTACAGAAAATCTTCAAGCGCCTAGATTTACGACGTCTTCATCAACAAGTAGCACAGTTAGATTAGGAACAAGAAAAATAATCCAATGTCAAGCATTCGGTAAGTTTCTGATTTAAATTACCTATGATATTATAAAAATATTTCCTAAATTGTTTCAATTTCGATTTATAAATTATTATCGCCTTATTAAAATGTCGTTAACTTTGTTAGGTATTAATTTCCAGAATGAATTTTAATGAGAACTTGAGAAGTTTTCCAATTTTCGTGAAATCCGTTGAATTTTTTATCGTTTGCGGTGTTTTTACCGGAAAATTTGCATCGATTTTCAAAGTATTGCATCTCTCGGGTCACGATGACACTTGTTGATCGGAAAATTCTTTAACACAAATACAAAAAGAAAAATTTACTAACTTATTTCATGTTTTTTGCGGGTGCGGTGATTACGAATACTTTGCGGTATTTTTGTTAAATGTATGGGATATCTAATAAGTTAAAGAATAATTAGACATTTGTGACACTTGGTTTTGAAAAATCAAAATTTTGTCGTGAAAAATACGGTAGTTACATCGAAGAACCCACGTCCGCGCAAAGCGCGACCCAAGATTCTCCGTACTGTGGGTTAAACACCCGAAATTTGCTACCTTTTTTTTTGTTCTGAAAGGATCAAGTGGCTTTGTGTCAAACTTCACTGTCGAAGTCTCGTACATCTAAGGGACGTTGCTGCCTTGAAATGTTTTGCAAATTTGTGGTGGTTAAGAACATAAAAAATGCATTATTATTTAATGTCTGGTCCTGGATCTTGGACATGTTTAAATTGCCCTCGTTCTACATGAGCTCATTTATTTAGATAGGGGTAAAGGATAAAGTAAATGTGCATTTTAATAGATGATTAGTCTCTAAGTAACTTGGGTCATTAATAACAATAATCAAGTACCGAGTTTATATTTATGAATTTAAGTGTTACCTTTCAAAATTTACACAGTTTATTACTTATTCAATAACTTGGTGTGTAGGTAACACAGAATTTACTATATTTAGTTAGCGCACTTTTTTCGTTTGTCGGGAAAAGGGTTGTCGCTGCCAGGTGACTGCTACCCCGAGGCAAACAACGCATGCGGTAGTTAATGTTAAAAGTAAATTTGCAAATCAGTCTCCGATTCTCAAACTAAATTTAAAATGATACGTTAAAGCCCAACAGAACAATTTAGTGGGATAAGTAAACGAAAGACTTGTTGAACGAAGAGAATAGCGTTAAATAAACATTCCATCCAGTTTAGCTAAACGATACAAATTTTTCAGCTTTAAGCAAGAAAATGTCAAACCGACGCAGTTCAAAATCGTGGAAATCAATTTTAATAATAAAGAATGAGGGAAGGAAAATAAAAAACTTGGAATTGTTATCGTCGTTAGCGTCCATTAATTAGGTGTCGCTGTGGCTGGAAAACAAATTACAACCCAAAGTGCGACGTTTTATAATATCATTTTTGAAGTGCATAATCCAGACCATGTTTGGCGAAAAATGGAAAAAAGCGCTTATCAATTATGAAAATGCAAAAATGCAATTACTTTAAATTGTTTACTGACCTATTTAAGACCAAATTTAACTTTGTTAAATAATTTTGTGTTGGGTTAATTGGCGACAGACGCTCGTAATGTCCGACTGTTGCCTTAAAACTAAAAATTATTATCGCGAAGTGTCCGTGATAATTGATCTATGGGATTTACACGCAATTAACAATTGAAGTGAATAAAATTCTATGCTGTGCAATCAAAAACGGCGTAAATTATTAATTCGATGCCTGAATATTACATTGCTTCTACACGTTTAATGGAAGATCAATTGTTATTAATGAATAATTAGTGTGAAAAGTAGTATAAAGTAGAAATGATGAATTATTTAACAATATTAAATTTGGTGTGACCTAGTTTTCGCTAATAAATGTCATCGACAGAAGCAAACGAACAAAATAGTAATTAACTAAGACTTTAATAAACATCACCTGCGTATATTGGATTATTTAGCCAATTAATAAATCGATATCCATTTATTGCATACAAGATTTATTAGTTCCTGCATAATTAACAATCTTTTATTGTGCAGAACCTTCGAATTTTTCTGCACCGGGTTCAGATCGCTTAAGTTTGACTCTCTACGTCGACGGCATTTTTCACACTCCGTAACTTGCTCATTTATCTTTCCTCAGCGTTTCAAAACCCAACTTCCAAAGTTGGTTCACCCAAGTCGAATTATAATTATTTTTCTCGATTAATTATGTCGACGCATTAATGCGGCAGTAATTCATGACCTACGCTCTTTTAACATTTAAACGACTTTTATACGTTGAATCCAAGTTTCGTCCCAAGCTCATAAAGTTATCTTCATCAAAATCAAATTAACAACAAAAGTCGAAATTTAATTTACAAGTTTTTGTTTAATTTTATTTAATCTTTTATCTTGTGTGCTAATTATTGTGTAAGTTTTCCATTCTCGTCAATAATGCTTAACAATCAACTGATTAAGATCGGAACGAAGTTAATTTAAGTTGGTTTAAATATAATCAAAACTTTTGTTTATGGTTACGGATTGCCATTTTCATTTAACTTTTTATTTTTTAAATTGTTTCAAAGTGCTCCTAAAGGTGCAGAAGCGCACCGCTAATGTGGAGAATACGGACAATTAGCTTTCCTCTTGAGGGCCATATTAATATTTTTTACTTTACAATTTCGAGTTACAATGTAAAACCTGGCATCGGATTTCAAAATTTTTTTATTGAAATTATGGTAGTAGAGAAATATAAACATTAAATTTTGCGGATCATTTAAAATTAGGGCTAATTAAGGCCAAAACCGCAAAAATAATATGCGAGTATTTTATTTTTAAGTCCGCAGAACTCGAAAACCGGGATCACTAAGTCCACCAGACCTCGACCATTATGGAAATTCTTGCTTTGTCGGCTGCTGCTCGGAAGAGCCAAACCAATTCGAAGATTTCGGATAATCATCTTTACGACTTATTGTAGTATCTCCTTCAATTGTTCCTCTAGTTGTCCTTACTTTTTAGTGTTTTTAAGCTTTTTATTAATTGATGTTTGCATTCGTTCTCTAACCATCTCTTCTTTAAGGTGTCTCATTTCCTCCTTTAAAATTTGAAGGTGTCTATAGCGTAATTTTTTTGGAGGGCAATGCTGACTCGATGTTTACGTATGTTTACTGCACATAAATGGCCACACCTCTGCCTTCTAGAAAAATTTACACTCTACCAACGATGCAAAGATACGTCAGCACCCGGCTATGTTTTAGCATGTTTTGTTAAGTCCGCTCACTTGGTAAAAAAATCCCTGTAGTAAACTTCACGCAACTCCAAAAACCGGGATCTCTAAGTCCACTGATCTGTTGGTATTTTTTTACTTCAAAATTCCGCTATAATGCAATTTAAAATGAAGTTTTTAGTTTGATGTCAATTGCACAAGTAATCGTCAACTGTGATAACCCCACCTCTCCAATAAGTCTTTTTCCAAGTATTTACGTCGAGCGCACGTACCATCAAATAATGCGACAACCATGGGGTTCTTACATGAAAAGTCAAAACTTGGCGATCGATTATTTCCTGAATTAATCAATATTATCAATATTTTAATTTTTTATACATGAATTTACGTGAATTTCTCCTATGGTTGTATAATCTCTTTCAACCTGACCCATGAAGGCAGTGGCGTAACTAGCAGTGTGCGACGAACACCAAAAGTAATGGCGCTGCTTTAATCTTCTTCAGGTGCGATGGACCGGTCGATGTATGTTGTTTGGAGCAAATGTAGACGAGGGACGAAACAAATTCATTTATGAAAGAGTTAAAAAAGGTCATTTAAAAAATTTTTTGGGAAAATTATTACTTTTTGAAGAAAATGTCTACTGAACGGAACTTTTTTTTTAAACCGTAGAGATACCTCAATAAATCGTGGTCAGGATGTAGAAACAAAAGTTGGTCCGGTCCGTTTACACGACAGCACTGAAACTTTCTTTATACACACCCACCACCGCGCAGAAATTTGGTCACACCCTGTCCACGATTTATTGCGGTATCCTTACCATTTGAAATGGAGGTTAGAAACAATGCAATTCGTGCGTCAGCATGTATGATTTTAAAATAGAAGGAAGAAAAGGGTAAAAGTGTAAGAAATTTAAGAAATAGTAAAAAAAACTGAAAAAAGTCTTGACCAGCAATTGAAATTTTTAATGAATTTTTTACCCGAAGGACCTAAAGATTTTGGAGAGGGGGGAAATTGCCATCTGACCCCCTGCTTCTATACTGTTATTTTGGACAAAAACAATCATGACAGTGTTGGTAGGTTATTTTCAAAAATTTAGTTGAAAAACCTGTATTTCTTCTCTTTCTAAAGCTGTCACAGGAGTAAATAGCGCCTGTGGCAAGCGATTTCATTTGCACTAGTCCCCCCCCCCCCCGAACGTTGAAACAAAAGATATTTTTAAATATTTTTTTACACAATTAAGATTATCGCTAAACCAAAACAAATTTAGTCTCTTTAAATGTGAAGAAATGGGTGTGCGACCGGGGGGCCTGGGAGGTATGGAATACCCCCCAGCACAAGCAGTAACTAGGTGAATTTTCAAAATTGAAACAGACGCAAATTTAATTCTTGGGAAGATATATTTTTCTACTTAAGGCTGGGGGGTATTCCATACCCCCCAGACCCCCCGGTTTCACGACCACTTCTTCACATTTCATAGGAATTAATTTATTTTGGTTTAACAGTGTTTTTAATAATTGTATAAATAAAATTTAAAAATTTTTTTGTTTGAACGAGCCGGGGGGTTTACAGCAATTTAAATCGTTTGCCAATGGAATACCCCCGCAGACCCCTCGGTTTTACACCTACTTCTTCACATTTTGGGGAGATAAATTTGATTTGGTGTAATAAAATAAATATTTTAAAAATTCTTGTTTTGAACGGGTCGGGGGAGGGGTAAAAATTAATTAAATTGCCACAGGCGCTTTTTGCTTTTGTTACGGTTCTGGTAGGAGGGGCACATACAATTTTTTTTCTAAATTTTTAAGGATTATGGATGATACCCCCCAGCACAAGAAGTAACTAAGTTACTTTTTAAAATTAAAACAGACGCAAGTTCAACCTTTGAGAAGATTTATTTTTCTTACTTATGGCTGGGGGGTATTCCATACCCCCCAGACCCCCCGGATTTCCAATAGTTTGCTTTTAAAACTGTCTTCCAAGTTAAGAAAAGATTTTTTTCAGGAACATAACTACATGACTTAATTTAGCCTTATTTTCAAAGTGATTTTTCTTTTTTCTAGGGTCTCAAATGTGTGCGTCATTTTTGCCACGCCTAGTTACGGCTAGCTTACGTACTAGGCTTTGAAAGTCGCATTTACTAAATGTGCAAATTAACAGAAGAGCAAATGATTCTTTGCTTAAAAAGATGCTTAAAAATGAAATATTTATTTATATACAATAAATTATAAATATCGTTAAATCAAAACAAAGTTATGCCCCAAAAATGTGAAAATGTGTGTTATTGCCAAGCGGTTTAATTTGCTGTACAGCCCTCGGCTCGTTCAAATAAAAGATTTTTTAAATTTTGTTTATACAATTATTAAAAACATCGTTAAACCAAAAAATTAATTCTCGTAAAATGTGAAGAAATAGGCGTGGAACCGGGGGGTCTGAGGGGGGGGTACTTTATTATCAAGCGGTTTAAGTTGCTGTAAATCCCTCGGCTCGTTCAACCAAAATTTTTTTTATAAATCTTATTTATACAATTATTAAAAACATCGTTAAACCAAAAAATTAATTCTCGTAAAATGTGAAGAAATAGGAGTGGGGCTGTCCATTAATCACGTGAGGTTTGAAAGGGGGGGGAGGGGTTTAAAGAAAATCACGAAATATCACAAGGGGGGGGGTCTAGTAATATATCAAATATGGGAAGGGGGGGTAGTCTTAAACATCACCATGTATCACCAAGGAGGAGGGTGGGTTAAAAAATGCTAAAAAAACATCACGTGATTAATGGACGGCCCCAGTGGAACCGGGGGGTCTGGGGGGTATGGAATACCCCCCCAGCACAAGAAGTAATTAGGTGATTTTTTAAAATTGAAGCACACATTAGTTTAATTTTTGCGAAATTATATTTTTCTTACTTACAGCTCAAAAATTGTTTTTATTTTTTAAAGTATCTGACCCTCTTTCTCTAAAATGTAAAGAAACGGGCGTGAAACTGGGGGGTATGAGCACAAGAAGTAACTAGGTGGCTTTTCAAAATTGAATCAGACGCAAGTTTAATTCTTGAGAAAATAAATTTTTCTTATTTACAGCTGATTTCCTCCCGGATTTCCAATAGTTTGCTTTTAAAACTATTTTCCAAGTCAAGAAAAAACACAAGGGAGTGGGTACGGTTGGAGATAATTTGTAGCGTCCGGTTTTTCAATTGTTTACTCATAAAGGTACCCTGCAGGTCAGGGGAAAATTTTTTAGGAATATAAATATTGTATAATACTTAATTTTGGGGAGGTATCGACAGTGAAATAAATACCGGGAAAGGGGGGCAGAGGGAGGAATGAGGGAAGAAATTTTGATTTTTTTGTAATTTTTAAACCGCGTACCTCTCGATCGAGGGTCCATTTGTACGTAATTGGGCCGATATTGATTTTTTCAGTAGTTTTTGTCTATAAGAACTTAAATTGGGAGCGTCATTGACAAGATTAAAAGTGCAAATGCCTCTTTAACCCCATCCCCTCCTACGCGCCTATCTTTCCCTACTTCGACTATTGTTAGGGTAAGTTAAGTTAAGAGCTTCACTTATCATAATCGGTTTTTTGATTCTCAAGTTTTCTCTGAAACGCTCCGTTAAAAATTGCCATGATATTGTTTTGCTAAGCAAGAGTAATTTAATTCCTAGCGGATGGGGGTGATAACGGGGGAGAACGTTTGAGTTCTACTAACTCTTTTAAAAAATTAAAAAACTAAAACAATTGTTAAAAAAACTATTAAAATTAAATTTCACATTTTTTTGACAATTTGAAACTCGATGTTAATCCATTCAAGCTAGTCACTAAAAATCGATTTTAAAATTTAGATAAAGAAGTTACAATGGGCGTCTAAAATTGTCGATAAAGAAAATACGAAAAAAAATATTTTAATTTCAATTCCATTTTAAAATTATTCACAATTAAATAAAAATATGCAGTATGTTTGTCTAAATGCGACCCCGAAACCGAAATTATGTGGTATATAATTTCATTTCGTACGAAGTATTTTGGGAAACTTCTAATAAAATCTCAATTTAGGAAAAACCAATGCCATTAAATTACAATTCGTGGTGTATTTTGCTTAGAACAATAAAAAAGTTTAAATAAATATTTTACTTACTCATTTACATTTCATAAATTTTAAAGTAGTATAATAACATAATTTATAGGTAGGTATTTATACGTTTAATTGGCTTTACTTTTATATAATTAATTAGATTGTATTATTCTTATGTTTATGAAAGCCTAAAATGGGAAAAGTGAAAATACATCAGCCACACTTCATATCACAACTTTTTACTTTTAACATCGACGTTTTTTTACCCGTACTTATGAGGTTCATCACAATCTTTCAGAATAATAAAATTCCAGTAAATTTTTAAATATTCCTGTTCTTGTTTTGCATAGTGTAAATAAACATAACAAAAAACAAAAACTGAAAATGTTTTTGTTTAATATTATAATCAAAAGGAAATGTTGAAACTCAATAATATAGTGTTTGGGGTTTGCAAAATCTCCTACGGCGCCACTTATTACATATTTTCTCTTATCTATCATAATTGTAATTTACTAGCGCTATATTTATAACGGGGGGTTAAATTGTACTTCTGTAAAGGCTACTCGTGATCAAAAATCTGCCTTAGTTTTGGTTAATGGTCGTATGAATAATTTTAATCGCAGTTTAGAATGAATTCGAACGTAATCGTTTAATAATCATTTGACCACACAACAATTAACGAGTAATCGATAGCATCATATCTAATCCAGATTTACGTTAATTGTAGTAATTTCCCATTAAGGTTGGAAAGCGTTATTTTCATTTTTATCGTTTTTCATGATTTTACTATTATTTTATTCGGTTTATTCACATTATGTACACGCAGTAGGTACAAAGTACTTATTCTAACTTTAGTTTTACGTATGTAAATAAAATTTACGACTTTATTTCAGGATATCCTCAACCTCAATACAAGTGGCTGAAAGATGGTCATCCCATCACCGATCTCTCGTCGGAGCAATTTTATAGAATACCGTCAGCGAAACACGAAGATGAAGGAAGTTATAGATGCATCGCATCGAACACCGTCGGTTCCATCATCAGCGAAGAAATTAAAATTATCGTAGCCTGTAAATTTTACCATGTCATTTAAAATTCCATTTACTATCTATACTTTATCGTTCCTTAGATATGGAAGTTTTCCAAGACCTAACAGAAAAATCGGTAAGCGTCAAAGAGGGAGAAGCTGCAATATTAGATATGCCACCGATAGAATCGTCCCCCGAACCGGACGTAACGTGGCAAACCGAATACGAACAAATTCTTTATGCTCAAAAATTTGCCAAATCAAATAGAAATCAGTTAGTTATTTTATCGACCGATTTATCAGACCAAAAAGCTTACAGGTAGGTACTTAATTTCCCAACAGTTTTGCAAAAAAATAATGCGTTTCCGTCTATTCCAGAGCACGTGCAATAAATACTCAAGAAGGTAAAGAAGAAAATAGTGCATTTATAAGATTACAAGTGATTGAGACTGATTCGACATCTGAAATTGCGCCAGAAATTGTAATTAAACCACAAGATGTACAAATAGTCAAAGGGGCGCGACAGACCACGTTAGACTGCATAGCGAACGCACGACCGTTACACGAATTGGAAACTCTTTGGTTTAAAGACGGAATTTTAGTAGAAAATTCGGGCATTTCGGTCGTGAACGATTTGTGGAATCGAAGTTTGACTTTAGTTGCTGCCAATTTGACCCATACCGGGCAGTACGAGTGCCAGGTTAAATTACGAAGCGGGGGATTCCCCACCGTTAAAGCCTCCGCTGCAGTCGTGGTGCAAGAAAAACCAAATTTTTTTAGCAGTACCAGAACGGAAACGTTAGGGGACTACGCTTCGCAAATTAGTTTACCCTGTGATGCGGTCGGGATACCGAAACCGAAGGTCGTCTGGTACAAAGATGCCGAAAAAATACAACATTTGAACGATAAACGCTACAAAATCGAAGAGGATAATTCGTTGGTTATCAAAAAGTTAAAAATTAAGGATTCGGGGATGTATCAATGTTTCGCTTTTAACGAAGCCGGCGAAAGTTCGTTATCGACCTGGTTGAGAGTCAAAAGTAAGTGTCTTTATTTTGTTTTACTTCTTAGCAGAAAAGTTACTAAAAATTTATTGTTAAAACTTTAGAAAGAAAAAGGTACACTAGAAGCGTGGGTCCTAAAATTGTGAAATTGCGAAGTATCGGTAATCATCGTAATAAAAAGAAATTTGAATTTTATACGTGTAAGGAAATTATTAAAAAATATGTGTGTTTTAGTTGCACTCTGTAGATAATAATTAATGCAAGAACCAAATTTATAGATTTTTTTGCATTATTAGCAATTTATTTTCTCAGCAAGTGTTTCATTTACTTCAATATTATTTTGCACTTTTTACGCACTATTACGACAATATAGAGAAAATGTACAGTAAAAAGGGGTAAAAGATTAAAGTACAACAGCACAGGGATGATTTTAGACGGGAGTAAACATCAGAACTCTTTGTTCTGATGACACATTCTCAAGAGTTGGACCGTAGCTTTCTGAAGTTGTTGTAACTTTTAAATTCGATGATAGATGGCGCCATATTATATTTGTTATTTTATTCACATTTGTGAGGTGCCCATTTCAGACTCCATACTTGTGATATTCTGAGTTTTTACTTCTAAGCAGCTGTTAGACGCCACATTGTGGTAGGAGTTTACATTAGAAAATAGAAATCTATAGATTATCGACGCTCTATTGTACTCTTTTATTAAATAAAGGGAAAACATTGCATCAATTTGGCGCCCAACGTGGGGCTAGATAAAAATAAATATATTCAGTTCAATAAAATATTTTCAATAATTAAAATTAATTACTACAAGTAGCTTAATCCACTTTAATACTGTTCAAAATCGCTTGTCCAACTCTGCACATTCTACACCGAAAAAAATAATTTCTGTAGCAAAAATTGTTATGGCTGTACATGTACTATGTAGCTCTAGTGAATGTATTTAGTTGTGGGGCGGATTCGAGCATGAAACCACCGTTTTATTACATTTTCACAAAATAACGTAAATTTGTTTGTAGCTTCGGTACCCGTAATGGAAGAAGGACCCCAAAATTTAACCGTGCTAGATGGAAAAGATGCAACCATAATGTGCCGAGCCGTGGGCGCCCCCGTGCCTAACGTCACCTGGATATACAACGGTAATTTTTGTTGTTGTGTGTTGCGCTAGTCAATTTTAACGTGTTGCATTGCTACTAAAATATTTCAGATGAAAACGCGATAGACGCTTCTTCAGGAAGAATTCAGGTGCTAGACAGTGGCGATCTTTTAATTGCCGCTGTAAAAGAAACGGATGCAGGGTTGTACGCCTGCAGTAGGACAAACGAAGCCGGTTCTGTTAAAGGATCCGCATATTTAACCGTGCTAGGTAAGTGTTTGCTTTGCTTGACGCATCCTGTCGTGGCACCTACCACGGAAAAGGTTGAAACGTGGAAATTTGTTTCAGTGAGAACCCAAATTGTGCAACCCCCTGTTGATACGCGAGTGCTTCTGGGTAACACGATCACTTTACAATGTAAAGTGTCGTCGGACCCCACCGTCCCTTACCAACTGGATTGGCTTCATGACAAACAGTTAGTGATATATTTGGTGATTAAATCATCTCGAGTAATTTATAATTTTTTACAGAATTATTCAGCCTAGGTTAAATTCGCGTGTAAGTATTTTGTCGGATGGTACCCTAGAAATACAAGAAGTGAGAGCGGCCGACGTAGGTCAATACACGTGTTCGGTAAAATCGCCTGGGGGAAACGAGACGAGATCTTCACGTCTCAGTGTAATTGAGTTACCCTATGCTCCTATCAACGTAAAAGCAAATCGCCTGGATTTGGAGACTCAAAGAGCTGTTAACGTTAGCTGGACTCCTGGGTTTGATGGAAACAGTCCAATTGTAAAATTTATCGTTCAAAAACGTGAACTGCCGGAACTTGGTAAAATTTTTTTTACAGTATTGTTGTGGTAGAAGCATTTGTTTTGCCTACTAAAACAAATGTTTTGCATGGGCATGCCTTTCTGGTAGAGGTTTCGGTTTACTTAAATATTTTTCAATGTTGCTGTAGTTTTCAAGATTTTAGTTTGTGTTTCACAAACTTCAGAGGAAGCAGTGTGGTGCTGCACAAAAGATTGCAGTTTGTTCTAATATAAATGCATGCTCATTCTCTGTCTTACTGCTAGAAATGTAGTCGCACGTGCTAAGAGACGGTTTAATTTGCTTCACATAGTTCCACCAATTCCAGGTCCAATACCAGATCCGCTATTGAATTGGATTACCGAACTCAGCAACATCTCAGCAGATCAGAAATGGATTCTTCTGACTAACCTCAAAGCGGCGGCCGCTTATCAATTTCGTGTTAGTGCTGTGAATAGCGTAGGGGAAGGAAGTCCATCGGAACCGAGCAATCAAATTATGTTACCACAGGAAGGTCAGTAGTATTTTGAAATTAAATTTAAATATTGATGAGGAACAGTCAATTGTTTTTGATATTTTTTTTCTTCTTTGACATATACAGGAAGTTTACAGAATTTTATATTTAAAGGTGGGCTAATTTGTTATTATATAATTGGCATGCTCATTGAGTGTTCAGTGTTACTGTATTGTTCTGTTTGGAGTCATATTATGTTACTCTTCCCGCCTTAAAATTATTTTTATGCAGTGATGCATGCGATCTTAAGCACAAGAAATGTAGAAACGTTTTTGTTGTGTACTTTTTTTCACAAGGGAAAAATCAATGTTTTCATCGTGATGTGCGCGCCCCCGACAGAGGCGGACTGGTCATTTTGTATTTGTTTAAAATGTTTATGAACGCCGTGGATCCAAGCTTATTTTACCTGCTTAGCGGGAAATTTAAGTAAAAATTCTTAACAAAACTGAATAAAAAAAGTGAAACATGTACTCGAATCCTCATAGCTTCTCTACTTAATTGTGTAATTTATTATTTCATATTAGGTATAATGTGGATAAAATCTCAATTATTATAAATCTCCAATTCATTTAAAACATTACATTATTTTTAAACAAAATATTTTATATCGGGGTCTCCAATTACTCCACCAATCAATTTAAGTAATAATAGCACTAATTTTTTTTTTTTGTGCTGCTACTACATATATATTCAATTACTTTACTCTTTAATGTAGTTTTTATTTTGGTATAATTTGATCTATAAATAGGCAACAATAATAATTATTATTTTCATTCTAAACAACAACTTTTAGAATTTTTAAATCGTTTTTGATTTTCTACCCAAAAAATAATCAATCATAACAAATGCTAAAACATTTACCTAAACAATTAGCATAGAATTTTTTTCTCTTTTATTTTGATTATACAGTGGAATAAATTCGATAAAAATTTTTACAGAAAATCATCATACATTTCGATTTTGTTTTATAAAATTACATCATAATTCTATGAAATTCATTTTTCCACCAGCATTTGTTTTTGAATAATGACGTCATTATTATTTTGGATTCAAGAAGCTTTTGTGTTTTCATTCCAAAGTTAAAATTTCAAAACTTCATTTACATCAGGTCAAAATTGGCTATTTTGATTATTTTAATTGGAATTTTCCGGATTATTTTTGATAATGTATTAACATTTTGATGATGTTAATTAGCGATTTTATATCTAAAACGCACGAAAAAAAGCCGTAGGCGGCTGTTTTAAAAAACTTTTTCTTCTAAATTGTAAATCTAGTAGTTCTAATTAACTTCTTTCAAAACTTTTCAAATCCAAATTTGTTCATTCGAGATTTTGGTTCGTGAATTTTTTTAATAGTATTAAACTTTTCTCGCGGTTTTTTCCGAGGATTGATAAAATTTATGTATAACATTGGAAACAGCGTGGTACATCAAAATTTAATGTTACTACCAGTCCGCCCCTAGTACTTGACAGTCCTAGTGGAAACTATTCATTATTTCTTTAGTTTAAAATTAAAATTTGTATTATTTATCCGCACAGCACCCTCTGGACCACCGCTAGGATTTGTGGGTTCTGCACGTAGTTGTTCAGAAATTATCACTCAGTGGCAGCCACCTTTAGAAGAACATAGAAACGGTCAAATATTGGGCTACATCATACGTTACAGACTCTTTGGTTACAACGGCAGTCCATGGAATAACAGAAACATAACAAACGAAGCCCAACGAAATTATTTAATCACGGACCTAATAACGTGGAAAGATTACGTCGTCCAAATCGCCGCTTATAACAATAAGGGAGTAGGAGTTTTTACGGAAGGTGCTAAAATCAAAACCAGAGAGGGTAAGCCCGAGGCTCCGCCTATTATCGAGAAGGTTGTGGCACTAAATTCGACCGCCATCCAAATTTGGTGGATACCTCCAGACCCACAGAAGATCAACGGAATTAATCAAGGGTACAAGTTACAGTCTTGGAGGTACGACGAAATGGAGGAACGTGACGTAGAAACCAAAGTGATTACAGTGCACCCTAACTTACTCGATCCAATGGCAAAACAGACCGCCGTTATGGGAGATTTAGAAAAATTTACGGAATACAACATCACGGTTTTGTGCTTCACAAACCCAGGAGATGGAGTGACAAGCGAATTCGTTCCTGTCAAAACCAGTGAAGATGGTGGGTGGAATCTTATCATACCGTTGATTTATCAAAAAAATAATTCTTTTAATTTAGTTCCAGGCGAAGTCTCCAATTTGCAGTTTGATCAAATAAGTGACCGTTCTGTGACCGTTTCTTGGTCGCAACCCAAACAAGTGAACGGCATTTTGACGGGTTACCAAGTCGTTTATCAAGTGAAGGATAAACCAGACACCGTTAAAGTACAAAACTTAACTTCTGATGAAACAAATTTGGAGGTAAATCAGTTGCAAGCAACGACGCATTACCGTTTCGAAATTACGGCATGGACATCTCAAGGTGGCGGTTTACCAAAAGTTGCCATCATCCAATCTGGTGTGGAGCCGGTTTTACCGCAACCGCCGACAAAATTAGCGCTGAGTAACATTCAAGCGTTTTCCGTCGTTCTACAATTTACTCCTGGTTTTGATGGAAATTCTTCCATTACGAAGTGGGTGGTGGAAGCTCAGACTGCGCGAAATATGACGTGGTTCACAATTTATGAAGTTGCTGATCCGGATGCTACTACCATTATGGTTCAAAATTTGGTGCCTTTTAGTGAATATAAGTTACGCTTAATAGCTAATAATGTCGTGGGTGCGTCGGAACCGTCCGAACCCAGTAAAGAATTTCAAACAATTCAAGCCGCACCTTCACATCCGCCTAAGAACGTTACCGTTCGTGCTATGAGTGCTACAGAACTTCGTGTTAGATGGATTGTAAGTAGGTCTGATCCGTTTTAAGGGAGGTAGTAAAATTTTGGTTTTCTAGCCCTTGCAACAAATTGAGTGGTTTGGAAATCCTAGGGGTTATAATGTGACGTATATGGAACTGGGTACTGGACGGTTGATGAGCGAAACTATTGAAGATCCAACTGCAAATTCGCACATCATTTCAGGACTTGAAGAGTACGCTTTGTATGAAATTATCATGAGGGCTTATAACGACGTAGGAAGTTCCACTTCCAGTCCTAGAGCATTGGAAAGAACGCGGGAAGCAGGTAAGGATTTTTTTTTGGTTTTAGTGGAGGAGCAGAACTATCAAAATCTCACAAACGAAAGTCTTTAAAGGGTGCGTTCCACTTAAATTTCACGACGACTATAACCGCGCTCGATCTTTAGCCCAATCAAAGAAACACGGGACCACGCCGCGGTCGTAGTGGGCTTTAAGTGGAACGCATCCTAAATATTAAATGCTTCCATTTAGGATTAAATATTGCATTTCAAATACTTAGGGCCGATTTCATAATAAAAGTTAACATGGCATTCTTAAACAATTTTAATCCTCTTAAAAGTTAAATGCAATGTTGCCACAGTTAAAAAATAAAAGGTACTTCTTGGAAACTAAAAAGGTACTAAATGATAGTAAAAGGTACTGAAGTTAAAATTTTACTGCAGTCATTCGATATACAGTGTGTTCACCAATAGTGGTAACAGTAAATAATAATTTAAAAAAAAAGTTTAAATAGTTTTTATTAAACTCCAAATTTTCTATTGAAAACTGCCAAGGTATAATTTTTTTATACTTTAAATTCAACCGGAAGTCAACATTACATTTTTTTTTGAAATATGGCAACATGTCTTTTTATTCACATTTTTGCAATCTGCAATTTTTTCTCTATAAATAAATGTAAAATTTTCATAAGGTTACATAAAAAAATATTCGAGAAAACACAAGATTTAAACAAATAATAATAATTTATTAATTATTTATAGACAGGTATGTAGAGTGCCATGAAAAACAAAACATCATTATATGATATAACACCATATTAGAATTGTTTATAGAGTCATTTAAAAACGGTAGTTTACGCAAATTTATCTTTAAATTTAGAAAATTTTTTCTTCTTCTTCTGCCTTTCCAGGTTTAGGCACTTTTGCCTGTTCCGGCTTCACCATCGTTTCCTCGGTCTACCGACGCTTCTTCTCCCCCTAAGACTGTATTCAAGTGCTTGTTTTGGGATTCTATTGTTTTCCATACGTGTTAAGTGTTCTTTCCAGTTTTATTTATATTTCTAATTTAAATTAAAAAACCAAAATTAATTTAGCATGCTATGAATTATCAACTAAACTTCTGCAAAGATTAAAATCATTTCTTGAAGAAAACGGTGGCAATTTTGAAAACTTTATCAGATAGATGACAGTTGTGTTTTCTGTGCCATGATGTTTTGTTTTTCATAGCACTCTACATACCTATGTGTAAATAATTAATAAATTATTATTGCTTGTTTAAATCTTACATTTTCCTGAATATTTTCTTATGTAACCTTATGAAAATTTTATATGTACTTATAGAGAAAAAATTGCAGTTTGCAAAAATGTTAAAAAAAAACATGTTGCCATTTGAAAAAAAATTTAATGTTTACTTCCGGTCGAATTTGAAGTATAAAAAAATATACTTTGACAGTTTCCAATAGAAAATTTGGAGTTGAAAAAAAAACTATTTAAATGTTTTTTTTGTATCTAGTAAGATTTAAGAATTATTCACTGTTACCACTATTGGTGAACACACTGTAGGTATACATTTTTTCAAAGCGTAAATACATAAATAAAAGAACCATTTATTTTTAATTATTTTTTATTAGCATATTCCACAGTTTTATTAATGTGAAATATTAAATGTTTTAAGAAAATTTAAACGACCAAGATCGGGGGGGGGGGGGCAAGGAAGGCAGCTACCCCTGCTCTAGTCTCTAGGTCAGAGAAATATTTTATAAAAAAAAATTCAGGCGTTTCAAGAGAAGCGATACGCTATCTGGTGGCAAGTTTTGTACCAGAGGGAGTGCGCTGGAATGGTTGTTTACCATCAATTTTATTCGGCGTAAGTGCACAGTTGTGTACTGATTATGTTTTTAATATAATAGATATATTATCTGCTGCTCGTTTGCTTGTAATATCATAATTAATTCATTTATTTATTAATTGCCTCTTCCCTCTAGTACCAACATGGCCACTAGCAGCGCTGCAATCTTAAATTGAAACGCCTATACTTAATTTTATCTCATTTTTCATGAGATATATTTGATATAATTTTCAAAAATTGTTTTAATTATCTAAAGTGTCTGAACTTTTCCTCCCAAAATGTAAAGAAACGGGCGTGAAACCGGGGGGTCTGGGGGGTATGGAATACCCCCCAGCACAAGAAGTAACTAGGTAACTTTTCAAAATTGAAACAGACGCAAGTTTAATTCTTGCGAAAATATATTTTTCTTACTTACCTCTGGGGGGTATTTCTTTTCCCCCCGCCGCGCCCATTGAAGCAAACGCATTTTTTTAAATATGTTTTTTTATACAATTAACAACATTGCTAAACCAAAACAAATTTATCTCTCTAAAATGTAAAGAAATAGGCGGGAGACCGGGGGTCTCCCATTCCATACCCCCCAGCACAAGGAAGTAACGAGAAGGCTTTTCAAAATTGATAAGGACACCAATTTAATTCCAAAGAAAACAAATTTTTCTTTATTATACATACTTGACCTCCCAGACACCTAGGTTTTTCGATTGTTTACTTTTACAGTGTGTTCCACGTGGGCGACCGCGACGTGCTTTTGTGGTTCTTTGATTGGACTGACAATCGACCGTGGTCGTCGAATTTTATCTCATTTTTAAGAAGTATTTTATTTTTCTAAGGTGACTAAATTAATTAGATATCCCAAAATGTAAAGAAATTGGCGTAAAAACGGAGGGTATGGGGGGTATGGAATACCCTCCAACATATGAAACTTTAAAAATGACGTGATAAAGTCGCAAATTTAATTCTAGAGAAAGCATCTTTTCTTAATGGCTGGAGGGTATTCCATACCCCCCAGACTCCCCGGTTTTCCGATTGTTTACTTTTAAAAATACCCTCCAAATCAGGACAAAAGTTTTTCTGGGGTCACATTCTCGATGCCGACAATTCAAAAACTGATCGAAGGTTTCATTCGATGATTTTTTCTTGTTAGTGAATGGATTTATGCCGACAGTTGCACATAACATAACTTACAACATATGTAGGTATCGCCCTCTACCGAACACAGTACGAAACACAGAGCATGAAATGAATTTTCTTCATAAATGGTTTTTTTTGTACATTTTTAGGAATAAAAAGTATATAAAAACACTCTTCTATTCAAATGCAACGTTGTGTGAAAATTTGAAGTAAATCCATCGAGTACTTTTTGAGTTTTGACGACAAAAACATACGGTCTCTGCATTTTTATATATATAGATTTCCAGGGTAACATAATACTGAATTTTATTAAGTATTTTTTTTTCTAAGGGTGACCAAATCAATTAGATATCCCAAAAGGTAAAGAAATGGACGTAAAGCCGGGGGGTTTGGGGGGTATGGAATACCCTCCAGCCTATGGGACTTTAAAAATGACTTTAAAAATTGATAAAGCCACAAATTTCATTCTAGAGTAAACATCTTTTCTTAATGGCTGGAGGGTATACCCCCCAGACCCCCCGGTTTTTCCATTGTTTACTTTTGAAAATACCTTCTAAATCAGGACAAGAGTTTTCAATACCATAAAGTACATAATACTAAATTTATCTCATTTTAAAGTGCTATTTTTAATTTTTAGGACAGCGAAACCCTTAGCTGATTTTGTGACTCAAATTTGTGCACCCTTGTCCTATTGTCACCTTTGTCACGCTTTAGTTACTCTGCTGATATTAATATACAGGTTTTTCGGTTTAATATGGGAAACTTTGATTGTTATATTCATCTTTAACTCTCCCCTCCCCCTCGCCCAAACAGAAAGAAAATCTTGTAAAACTTGCCGGGATAATTGTAATTAATGTTATGTAGTACTTATTGAGAAAATTTGTTTAATTTCGTATTGGGATCCGTCAGATGGGAGGAGCCTAAAAAATATGGCTACCTTAAGGGAAAGTTTCAAATACGAGATATAGTTTACGTGCAATCGAATGATTTTCAAAGTGATTTTTTAATATATTCAGGTTCTATTAGTTGTCTAATTTGAATTTAAAATGTAGTAAGTTGACTTTTTGCCAACTTTCTACAACATTGGGGGGGGGGGGACCCCGCCATGGGCACGTCCCTGCATAACAGTGATAAATAATGATAAGTATAAGAGCAATATGTGATTGGGCTGGTACCAATCCTAAACAAAGGAATTTTGTTAAAGCAGAACGGTAATTTGTAGGAACTTAACGATACACAATCAATTCACTACTGTTGCCGTGTTTAGCTTTCCCTTAAGGCCTAAACAGAATGAACGCGAAACCAACGCGACGTAACGTCCGTCAAACGCTGACGTTACGCTTTCGAAACGATACTGCACAGAATAGCGCGAAACCGACGCGACGTCAAAAACCTAACCTCACAGCCTAACCTGCATAATCTTAAAATAAGTGTTGTTATTTGTTAACGTGTTAACTTATTCTCTTAGCTTATTCTTATTAAAATTAAAGACAATGGATGATTTCGAACTATTTTTAAATTTTTACATGTTATATTTAATGCACGATTTAATGTATCTTATGAAAATGACAAATAATGTTACCAACTTATATTGATTTAAAAATTAAATCACCAAATTGTAGTTGGTAGTGGTCGTTTCGCGTTAAGTTTGCCAACGTTCCACGTTGGGATCGCATTGCGAGCGTTCATTCTGTTCGAACGTATTGCAACTACATACATTTAACTTTTGACGGACGTTACGTCGCGTTGGTTTCGCGTTCATTCTGTTTAGGCCTTTAATCTAGTGACATATTTCACCACCAGATGTCATATGCTTATTTGACGGATCCCAATACCTAGTACATTTGATATAACAATACTGAATAAAATTTGAAGTAATTTAATTGTAGTATAAATTACTATAAATTGTAGAAATTATCAGTTTGTAGCAAATATTTGTAAAAATTATAGTAATTAGTAGTACAATTACTAGTCATTATTTTCCACAAAGTTTTCCTACAAAACTTTAATGGAAGATCACTACAAATTTATACTGATCTTTATCCAACTACAAATTGTAGTACTTTGTGTTACCATTGTAATTTGTGGTAACATACGAGTCGACTGTTGCAAAATTCTGAAAAATTTCACTTTGTCTTTGTTGTTGGAAGTGGCGATGGCTTAGTAGTTCCATATCATCTGAATTTTTACCTGTGATTCTATATACAGGGTATTTCCTATTTATTGTAACAATAAATAGGACGGCAAGATATGGTGTAATAAAAATGACGACTGCAAAGACTATAGAATTTTCACAGACCGAAGCACCATAAAAGCTGGCAAAAATTCAAAAGATTAAATGCTATTTATATATTTGCTATTATGATTTTCGTAAACTACACTGTCTTGGGCACCATATACACGAATTAGTTTTGACATTACTCGTTTCAAATTTTCTACACATCGTAAAATATATGCACAAATGTGATAATGTGTATATTTACACTTATTTTTGAAAGCATAATTTTGTTAAAAATTTTATAAAATTCTTACTTTTTTTTGTGAAACCTGCAAGTTGTGATATGTTAGATAACTTCTGTAATAATTAATTTAAAAAAATGTGTGTTACAATAATTGTATTCATGATAAATGTAAATGTTGTTGGGATGATTCAGTTTTTGATTGTGTTCCGGAGCCGATCGGGCTTTGATTTTTTTTTTACTTAATGTAAGGAAACAGTCGCACTTAAAAATGGGTGCCCCAATTTGCCCCATTCTTCGATAAATACAATTTAGTATTTTTTGAAGCACGTCATATAGGGTGAACCCAAAAAAAATTTGATGTAGTATTAAGGGATTCAAAAACACAGATTTCTATATTGCTGTGTTTATACACAAAATGAGGTTTTGACAAACAGGCATTTCATGGCGTGCAATCTTCATGTTTTTCATTCTAAAACAATTTATATAATAGTAATATTTACACCACTAGATGGCGCGCCAATGGAAAAACAACATAGCGCCATCTATTGGTGATATTTTCCTCTATTAAAAAAAATCTTTTAATGAAAACTGTCCTTTTTCATTCACTTTCTAGTGGGTTTTCTAAATTTTTTTTTCTGGATTGCGTTAAAGATATAGTAAGTAATCTTTCATAATTTTTTCAGATTTTTTGGAATTGTATTTGATTTGATGCCAGCTTTTTAAGTCAAATACCCCACTGTGCGGCGCTTCCATTTTTAATTAAACATCTGCGGTGCTTCGCTACTGCATCCAGTAGAATTAAGGAGCAAAATTTTTCTTTTCCCCATCTGATATTATTTTCCTTTCCAACTATCTATTTAACCCTTTCAACGCTTAATTCGACTTTAGTCGAATAGCTTATTTGCTGTGTGCGTTGCTCTTGCTACCCTCTGGTGGCTCAAATAGACAAAATAATTGGGACTCTTGACATTATAAAAAGCTGGCAAATTTTAAGCTTTCAGGTAGGGAGTTGCGGGTCATAATCCTTCTAAGTCTATGGTAATCAGATCACATAAAGCAAGTCACATTTCAGTTCTATTACCGGCCACTCCGAACGCTTTGATCGATTTTCGTTTCCCCTCTACACCTACGCACACAGTGATATTCGCTGCACTTTGCACGCGGAAATGAGATCTTTGCCGCCAAGCTTCTCAGACACTGTTAGTCTCTATCCATTTGTATTTATTAAAATAACACCTGGTAACTTTTTTTTTTAGTATGTTAAAGTAAGAATAACAAAATAAAAGGAATGTTATAGAACACTATTTTTTATTACGTTTTTAATGGAGCGTTCAAAGGGTTAAGAGTGGTTTTGAAATGAACGCCCATGGAATGAAGTCAAATCTTGCTCTTCTACTCTTGATTTTATAAAATATTTTAATAAATCGTTATTAAAACAACATACAATCATACAAATTACAAAACAATAAAAAAAAAATAATTAAAGAATATCTAAATAAGATTTTTTCGAGGAAAATTCAAATTTTTGCAGGAAATTTATATTTATGCAATTAATTCAAATTTATCTGTCGGTATTCTTATAGTACGTATAAAAAATGTAGGGATCAGAAAATCTAAATTGGTAAATAATATTGATGTTATCAGTGCCTTCAGCAAACTTAAAAGAAGAGTGGCACATTTAAAAGACATGAGAAATATAAATTTAACAAAAACTTAAAGCGCTAAAATATTAAAATTTTAACTGTTATGTAGGTACTTAAGTGAAAAATAACATACAAGAAATTTTATTTAAAAACACTTTCAAGACATCTTTTAAAGATTTTTTAAGAATAAGTTAATTCATTAAAGAATCTGTCGTGATAATGCGATTTAACGTTATTTGAAGTTTATTCGTTACAGAGGCCAATAATTTTACTAATATTTTTAAGAAAAATTATAAAACCAGAAAATTAAAATGAAAAAATTGCCAGCTACCCCGCGCTATTTGCATGTTATTTCAGCTTGCTATTTGCTAGCAATTATTAAGCGCTATTTGCCAGCAATTTGCAAGTTATTTTAGTTGGCTATTGACTAGCATTTGTTTAGCGCTATTTTTCAGCAATTTTCATGTTATTTCAGCCTGCCGTTTACTAACAATTATTAGGTGCTATTTGGAATAAAATTTACATGTTATTTTAGCTTGCTATTTGTTAGCAATTTTTAGGCTCTATTAGCAAGCCATTAAGACAAGCTTGAACAAAATATAGCACTGAAATAGGTAGCTATTAGTAAACAATACCGCAGCAATGGAAAATTCGTAGTCAAAAATGCTACTTGTAATGTTGCAATTAATTTTTTATTTTGTAAGTAACTAAAGTAAATTTTTGTCAGAATTTAATCTATTGATTGGAATACCTAACTTTATATTATTTATAAAAGGCTTTTTCGTATGTTGAGTAAAATGTAAAGTCTTCACAGTATACCAAACGGCTTAAGTATCTGCTCCAATCCAAGGGAATTCTGGGCCAGTAATGTTTGAACTATTCTCATTTTAGTACCTTCATTTGGCCCTTTGGGAGTTCAAGCAAATGCCACATCGTCGACGACAATCGTAGTTAAGTGGGGCGATGTTCCAAAAGAGCATCAAAATGGTCTTATAGAAGGCTACAAAGTTTGTTACGGAACCGGTTCGGCGGTAATGAGATCGGGACCGGAGTGCAAAATGATCAGCAGTAACTCATCGTTTACTGCAACCTTGACAGAACTGAGAAAATTTGTTGTTTACCACATCCAGGTGCTTGCTTACACAAGATTGGGCGATGGTGAACCTAGCATGCCACCAGTAAGCGTTCAAACCTTTGAGGACAGTAAGTTGATTGACCTTGAAAGTTAATTAAATTTAATGGGGACGATTTCAGCGCCAGGAGAGCCTTCAAATGTGTCTTTTCCCGACGTTTCCCATACAACTGCACGGATAATTTGGGACGTACCTGAAGAACCGAACGGTGAAATATTGGCGTATAAAGTTACCTATCAACTGAACGATACGAGAATCAACAGTAACAAATATTCTAAAGAATTTCCACCTTCCGATAGGACTTTTAGGGCTACACAATTGGAATCTGAAAAATATTACCTCTTTTCTGTTACTTCTCAAACACGCTTAGGTTGGGGAAAAACCGCACGAGTACTAGTTTTTACCACCATAAATCGAGAGCCTCCACAACCGCCATCACTGCCGCAAATCAGTCGAAGCCAAATCCAAAGCAAACAAATCACTTTCAGTTGGACTCCTGGAAGGGACGGTTTTGCACCTTTGAGGTAATTAATCCGCTCTGTTGCTCTGAACAAAAAATCATCAAATTCTCGTTTTGCAGGTATTATAACGTACAAAAAATGGAGTATCCCGGTCCTTGGGTTACCGTGCCCGAACGAGTGGATCCACAAGTGACTTCCTACACGGTCTCAAATTTAAAACCATTTACTTCCTACAAATTTAGAATACAAGCGATGAACGACATTGGACCTAGCCGATTTAGTCCCGAATCGACTGACGTTAGAACTCTACCAGCAGGTACTTTTTCTAACTAAGTCCTCTCGAATTGTCACACAAAAAATAATAATTCATTTTTAGCTCCCAGTCGCGGAGTCAGCGGTTTGAGGGTTGTTCCAATAACTACGACAAGCGTGGAAGTTTATTGGATCACAATCGATGAACAGTTTTGGAGTGGAGATGTAAGTACCGGTGGTTACCGTGTCGTATTTCAACCCGTTTCCGATTTTCCAACTGCAATACAAGCAACACCAAAAGAAGAAGTCATGGGGATTAAGGCCAATAAAATTGTACTCAACGATCTACTTCAAGATAGAAATTACGAAATTATAGTGGTGCCTTTTAATTCGCAAGGTGAAGGACCTGCAAGTCCACCGGTAACCGTTTACGTTGGAGAAGCAGTGCCTACAGGCGAACCGAGAGGTTTGGAAGGTGAAGCTGTGTCGTCGACTGAAGTAAGGTTGCGGTGGAAACCACCACAACAACAAATGCAGAACGGGGAGCTCTTGGGCTATAAGGTAGGTCAACATTTTTTTGGTGCCTGGAAATATTTATAAATTTTTTTAAGATATTTTATTTGGTAACCAATTCACCACAAGAGTTGGATTTGAATAAAAAGTTGGAGGAAGAAATTGAGGTGGTTCCCGCTTCGTCGACTTCTCACAGTTTGGTATTTTTGGATAAGTACACGGAGTATCGAATCCAAATTTTGGCTTTTAATCCAGCTGGTGATGGGCCAAGATCGCAACCAATTACAGTTAAAACGTTGCAAGGTTTGCCTAGCGCTCCAGTGGAATTATTGTTTACCGAAATTACCATGAATAGTTTGAGAGTGTCGTGGAGTCAACCCAAAAAACCAAACGGTGATATTATTGGATATATTGTAACTTACGAAACAACAGAACAAAACGAAAGTAAGTGATTGGTTCTTGATGTTAGGAAGGTTTTCAATTGTTTTGTTTAGGGTTTAGTAAGCAAGTGAAACAGAAGGTATCGACCACGTGGTTGCAAGTTCAGTCACTCGAAGAAGGTGTGACGTATACCTTCACAGTGAAGGCTCAAACTTTGGATTATGGTCCTGCTGTTGTGAGCAACGTGACTACCGGTCCTCAGGAAGGGTCACCTGGCAGCCCTAGAGAATTGACCTTAGTTAAAACTATGTCAAACGTCGAATTGCACTGGTTGAATGGCCCTTCTGGGAAGGGACCTCTCCTGGGTTATTATATCGAAACAAAACGAAAAGGTGAGCTTATTTTCATAAGTTTTTTATATTTAAAAATTTAAAAATCAAGTGCACCCCTTAAAAAGGGTCTTTAAAATCGAGTATTGCAAAAGCGCCATCTGTGGTGCGGTAATGTAACTCTTAAAGAATTTGTCTTGACAGTTGGCATGCAAAGTTGGGTTATGTAGTACAGAGGTGTCAAACTCATTGAAGCCACGTGCCATTTTCGGACAAGCAAAATTTTTGCGACCTTTTTTAAATGTTTTTTTTTAAATAAACTGTTTTTTTTATTTGTGTCACCACGTGGTTAAATTTGTAAAAAAAATAAAGCAAACCAAATGTAAATTCAAATTTGGGGGAAAGGTAGCTACCCTGGGTTCGAAAATACAAATTTTACGATTGAAACCTCGTACTTTTCTGAAAGAGTATATATTAAATAAGAGAATTAGCTATGAAATGCCTAAATGCACTTGTTTTTTCAAAATTCGATTTTAAAAAACCTTCATTTTCGAAGGTAAATCGCTCGTGATTGGTTAATCAAGGTACGTACGTGGACGTTAATCAAGGACGGTACGTGCGTTCCTATACATAAGAGTGTAGCTGTTACGGGAAAAGTACGTATACCGGTAAAAGTACACATTTTCCGGTAAATGTGCACTTATACCGGCGCTTATGGTAGATGTGTATACAATGTACTTTTCCCAATAGAATTAGGAAAATGTGCACATAAACCAAGCGTTGATGGGAAAAGTACATATATTGAGATTTGAAAACAATTTAGTGTATTTAGGCAGGAGCGGCGGGTTTTGAATTTTTTGTGGGATGTATCATGGGGATGTTAATAAAAATAATAAAAATTTTAAGTAAACTAAAATGGTGCAAAAAATGTATTTACTTCCTTTTACAAATTTTTTATATAACTTCAACTTTAATTTGGTCTAATATTAGTTTGTAATTTATTACTTTCTTTTCAACGCTTGCCCCCCCCCCCCTGATGAGAAAATACTATTGGACCTATTACGAAAAAGTTATTGGTTCAGTAATTTTCTATTAAACAAATCGATGCTTTTGCTATTGGTTCTCAATACTAATAGCAATAGTTTTTTGTCATTAATCCAATAGTATTTATTTGTCTGATCACGCATAAATGCCATTATTATTTGTGAGGTACCACTCACCCTATAAAATTTTCTTTTGTCAAAGACAAGACAATCCGACTGACAAAAAATATTTAAGAAGGGCATTTTTTCAGGGCCTTTTTAATTTAACCAACAGATGGCGCCTACTTAAATATTTTTTATAAAATAAGAAGAATTTGCTATATCTAAAATATAGCAAATTCGTTGAGATAATACTATTCTATAAACAATATTCTTGATCTTAAGCTATTTTGAGTTCGTAATATTTATTTATAAAAACACAATTCGTAATTAAAGTTTAATTATCTTTTTTTGTAAGTGAGTGTGTTTTGACATACTCAATACGAACTCAAAATAGCTTAAGATCAAGAATATTGTTTATAGAATAGTATCATCTCAACGAATTTGCTATATTTTAAATATAGCAAATTCTTCTTATTTTATAAAAATATTTAAGTAGGCGCCATCTGTTGATTAAATTAAAAGGGCTCTGAAAAAAGTGCCCCTCTTAAGGTTAAATTATTGAAAGGTACACAATCGAATAATGATTAGAAATTGTTAAAATTTATTTATTTTAAATTTTTATAAATCAAAATTATAATTCCTAATACCCACTTAATTTCAAATTAATTTAATTAAATTTGATTAAAAATAAAAAAAAGAATAATAATAATTAAATTAATCTTTATTGCAGAACTGATCGCGTACTTACTGATTTTCTATTTTTTTAAGTTTTAAATATTATATTGACATTTTTATTTTGAGGTTTTGTTTACAATGACATTGCCTTCAGATCATATTATATATTACATAGATACCAAGTGCCCTATCCCAATGCATTGAACTCTCTCAGAGTTCAAACCCGAACGGCGCATGTGCAAATTTTTACATTTGACAGTTTTTCAAATATTGCTTTTGTTATATTACCGTTGATTGAGAAATTCAATCAACGATATTACAATAAAATTGCACATGCGCCGTTTGATTTTGGACTCTGAGAGAGATACAAGATGGCGAACTGTAGTGTTTCACAAAGACAGCTACAAATTATTATTTTGTAACGATCTGGATTCACTAACTTAGGAGGTACTTGGTATCTATGTAATATATATGATCTAAGTTTAAAATATACTCTTTCAGAAAGCATCGAGGTTTCAATCGTAAAATTTGTATTTTCGGGTCCCTTGGAGCTACTACCTGCCACCCTATTTTTAATTTAAAAATATAAATAAAATTTATTATCTTACTTTATTAGTTATTTTGTTGCTACACTGAATTTATTTCAATTTTAGTAATTAGCGTGTTTGATGTTGATGAAAGAAATTTTAGAAATATATTATTTTTTAACCCAGAAAAAGTGAGCGATGGCTATGAATTTATGACGAGAAATATTAGTTTCACTATCCATTTTAGGTGATTATGACAAAAATTGGCAATTTTAAAATTAAACTGCTTTATTTCACTTTACGACACTGAAATACTGGTCCTTTATGATAAAATAAACTGGTTTTTTTTATTTGTCACCACGTGGTTAAATTTGTAAAAAAAATAAAGCAAACCAAATGTAAATTCAAATTTGAATTCAATTTATTTTGCAATTTTGCCACCATGCACCACGCTTCCGTCAACCCACCTAAATTTTAGTAGCGTTTGAAAGGGGCGGAGCCAAAGCGTTTGGAAGCGAGTGGGAGCTTCATCTCGAACGCAAAAGAAGTGTTTGGTGGCGCTTTGAAGCGAAAGTAGCTCCAAACTGAACGCGGTCTTATGTAGGTGCATGTCCCCAGCCTCCCCCAATTCGAATTTTGACTTCAAAATAGTCTAAATCGTTTGTGCTTCGTTTGTACCTGTTTGTGCAAACATTATTTTCGTTTGTACCTAAATAGTGGTGAATAGAGGGGATGAATCATTTCAACCCTTACAGTAGTAGCGCAGTATGGACTTGAAATCTCATCTCCCGACGGAAACCAAACGGATAACTAAGGAGTCACAATCTTAACCTGCTACAGGGAGACCTGGGCAGTGCGGAAGGCTGCTGACTTTGGTGGACTCCGAAGCCTCGGCTTGAACTTTGAGATTGCAAGTAAATCTCTAAAGGGCGTTAACGCGACGTCCCTGAATCAGTTAAACTCCACGATTTACGGGAGGATTCGAATAAATAACCGTCTGCGGGAAGACGGGAGCCCGGGGTTAATTCTCGCACAAGCGTGCTTAACCCCCCCGTCTTTGTGAGCTTGCTCACTGAGGAGGATTCGCAGTGGCTGGTGGTTCTTGGGAAATGTAGCAACGATCAGCACTCGGCCTGTCTGTCGGGGAACCTTGATACCTACAGGTCCCTACTTGGGTCTTGCAGCCCTTGAAGGGAATAGGTATGCTGGCTACCTTAGCGGCTTTTGGACGTAGTACCCAACGTCCCCGATAGCTCTCTAGGGGGAGGTTGCAGTACAATTGTTAAGTCTAGGTATAGCAACTGAAACTAAAAGTCCTATCGATCTGTACCCAAATAGTTTTTGAGAAATTTCAAAATTTTGCTGGGGGGGGACTGGAGACATGCTAGCCCCCCATGTCGAATTTTGACTCCAAAATAGTCTAAATCGTTTGTGCTTTGTTTGTGCTTGTTTGTGCAAACATTATTTTTGTTTGTACCCAAATAGTTTTCGAGAAATTTCAAAATTTCTCTGGGGGGGGGCAGGAGACATGCTTTTTTAAATTTCGAATTTTGGATTCAAAATAGTCTAGAACGTTTGTAATTCACTTGTGATTGTTTGTGCAAGTTTTATTTTCGTTTGTACCCAAATAGTTTTTGAGATTTTCGAGATTCTAGGTAACACGTGGTAAAACAAAATTTCTTTAAAATTTCCAATTCCCGATACAAAAATAGTCTAAGACGTCTGTGTTTGGTTTGTACTTGTTTGTGCAGGTTTCATTTTCGTTTGTACCCAAATAGTTTTTGAGATTTTCAAGAAATATATCAAGAAAACTAACGCGCATGAGTGGATTAACGAGATTCTGGGTAACACTTACAGGATCACGTTCAAAATATTCTCTGTCGTTTGTACTTCGTTTGTGCCTGTTTGTGCAAGTTTCATTTTTGTTTGTACCCAAATAATTTTTGAGATTTTCAAGAAATACATCAAAAAAACTGACGCGCATGAGTGGATTAACGAGATTCTGGATAAAACTTACAGGATCACGTTCAAAATACTCTCTATCGTTTGTACTTTGTTTGTGCCTGTTTGTGCAAGTTTCATTTTTGTTTGTACTCAAATAGTTATCGAGAAATTTCAAAATTTCGCTGGGGGGCTGGAGACATGCTTTTTTAAATTTCGAATTTTGGATTTAAAATAGTCTAGAACGTTTGTACTTCGTTTGTGCTTGTTTGTGCATGTTTTGTTTTCGTTTGTACCCAAATAGTTTTTGATATTTTCAAGAAATACCTACATCTAGGACACTGACGCGCATGATTGGGTTAACGAGATTCTGCACAACAACTACAGGATCAAGTTCAAAATACTCTATATCGTTTGTACTTCGTTTCTGCCTGTTTGTACAAGTTTCACTTTTGTTCTTACCTCAATATTTTTTTAGCAATTTTTAGAAAAATTTCTAGGACACGGACGGGCATGATTAGGTTAACGAGATTCCCTTAGCACGGGGAAACACATAGAATTTTTAAAATTTTGAATTTTGGATTGAATTTTAGATTCAAAATAGTCTTGAACGTTTCTAATTCGTTTGTGCTTGTTTTTGTTTTTAAGTTTCAAGTATTATAAGCTTGATAGTAGGTCTATTTGTCATGTTACTTCAAACTACTCTGAACAAGTTAGTATAAAAAATTGCGAAAATTGATTGGTGTAATAAGGGGATTGATCATTTTACACCAATCAATTAGAGCAAAGTGTGTTCTGGTTGCACTAGGACTGTGATACCAAACTATAGCGGAGTGATTCAAGAAAACTTGGGGGGGGGGCATGTAGATATGCTTCCAACACAATTCCAACAATTGAAATTTTGGGATAAAAGTTGATTGGGATAAAAAAAACCTTAAAACACCGTTTGAGCTTTAATGAGCTTCTATTCCCATCATTTTAATTTCAATTTCTGCCAAGTTATGAATATTTAAATTTTAGAGTACTACTCCGAGCAAGTTCCGTACAATAACGCTCAAGTTTAATTCTATTTAATAAGATTAAAATTTTTTATTTGAATAAAAGAAACCTAATATAGTAAATACAAATTTAACCTAAATCTCAAAAACTGTTTGGTTACAAAACAAAGTAAAAACGATTGTGACTATTTTGAACTTAATCCTGCAGGTGCTGTCCAGAATCTCGTTAACCCAATCATGCGCGTCAGTGTCCTAGATGTAGGTATTTCTTGAAATTATCAAAAACTATTTGGGTACAAACGAAAACAAAACTTGCACAAACAAGCACAAACGAAGTACAAACGTTCTAGACTATTTTGAATTAAAAATTTAAAATTTTAAAAAATTCTGTGTTTCCCCGAGCTAAGAGAATCTTATTAACCTAATCATGCCCGTCAGTGTCCTAGATATTTTTCTTGAAAATCTCAAAAAAATATTGAGGTACAAACAAAAGTGAAACTTGTACAAACAGGCACAAACAAAGTACGAACAATAGAAAGTATTTTGAACTTGATCCTGTAGGTGTTACTCAGAATCTCGTTAATCCACTCATGCGCGTCAGTTTTTTTTATGTATTTCTTGAAAATCTCAAAAACTATTTGGGTACAAACGAAAATGAAACTTGCACAAACAGGTACAAACAAAGTACAAACGATAGAGAGTATTTTGAACTTGATCCTGTAGTTGTTGTCCAGAATCTCGTTAACCCAATCATGCGCGTCAGTGTCCTAGACATATTTCTTGAAAATCTCAAAAACTATTTGGGTACAAACGAAAACAAAACTTGCACAAAGAAGAACAAACGAAGTACAAACATTTTAGAATATTTTAAATCCAAAATTCGAAATTTAAAAAAGCATGTCTCCAGCCCCCCCTAGCAAAATTTTTAAATTTCTCGAAAACTACTATTGCACAAACAGGCACAAACGAAGACAAACAATTTAGACTATTTTAGAGTTAAAATTCAACATGGGGGGGCTAGCATGTCTCCAGCGCCCCCCCACCAAAATTTTGAAAAATTTCAAAAACTATTTGGGTACAAACAAAAATAATGTTTGCACGAACAGGTACAAACGATACACAAACGATTTAGACTATTTTGGAGTCAAAATTCGAATTGGGGGGGGGGGGGCGAGGACATGCACCTGTTGAATGCGCGCCCACCTGAGGGTAGTTTGAAGACTATACGAGGGTATGATAGCAAAAACTACGAATTCTCTGCACGTGAGGAGTTATTATCCAAGTCCAAGTATAGCTGATTAGGGTTTAGTTAGTTATTTTTATTTTTTAGAAGCGAATATCTCAAAACTACAAAATTTTACCTGGTTGACAATAAGGCTGGGAATTTTTAACATTTTTGTATTCGAATATTCGTTCAAAAAATTACTAGAATATTCAAATTATTCGAATATTTAGATTATTCGAATATTTAGATTATTCGAATACTCTGATTATTTGAATATTCAATTTATTCGAATATTCTGATTATTCGAATACTCTGATTATTCGAATACTTAGATTATTCGAATACTCAGATTATTCGAATACTCAGATTATTCGAATATTCGATTCGATTATTTGAAGAAAATATTCGAATAATTAATTTAAATAGAATAAATTCGACTATTCATTTCACCTGTCATCTGTCAAATGAGGACCAATAAAAATGTTGGATGTCAGGTTTTATGGCCAACGAAAATGAAAGTACAATGCTTATACAATAGTAAATATTTTGTAAATTGGTAATACCAGGGCAAGTTTTTGACACCAAATGCAACTTTTTTTACGAGTCGTAAACGGTCTGAAAACAACGAAAAATTGTATTTTAATTGCATATAGTGAATAATAAGGGAGTTTTAAGCGCAACTTTTTACGTTACCGCAACTTTCCACATATTTGCAGCTTCCCTGCAACTTTTACAAATTACAAGTTAAATAAATTTTTTTTTTTCAATTTTTTCCTGAATTTTTAATTTCCATAAATCTTAAGCCCGTTATGAGCAGCAAATGGTAACTAACCAATAAAACGCACGTGTTAGTATCCATCGGACGCTAATAATAGAAAGCACGTGTTAGTATCCATCGGACGCTTTCTATTGGTTACCTACCATATACTAAGTACGACCCTGTACGAGTTATTTTTGAATTTTGAGTTGTTTAGTTTTATATTTGTATGTTTTTATGATTTTTTAAGATTAATAAATGCAACTTTTTGTGTTTAAAATGCAACAAAAAAATTGCCCTAATTATAATTATTCTATAACAAAATTAAATATGACAATGTATTTATTAATTTTATAAATTTCTATGTGTATATTCTTTATTGTTTTCAAGAAATAAAAAAAAATATAAGAAATGCAACTGTTTTTGTTTAATTGCTACTTTTATGATTAATAAATACAACTTTTCGTGTTTTAGGTCTGTATGACACGATGCTAAATTTTACATAAAATTTACATGTAAATGGTAACTAACCAATGAAAAATGTCCGATGGGTGAAAATACGCTTTTTCTATTGGTTAGTTACCATTTACATGTAAATTTTATGTAAAATTATGCATCGTGTCATACGGGGTTTGAATGCAACAATAGAATTGCCCTAGTAATAACTTTAATCAGGATTAATACTTAATCCGGCTAATACTTACTCGGGATCAAAGATTATAATTTAGAGAAACCCACCAATTAGATTGATTAATTAAAGGTTAATTTGGATATTTGAATAAATATCTCTCTATATCAAATTACTCGAATACTTCAATTATTTGAATATTCAAATTAATCGAATATTCACATTAATCGAATATTCAGATTAATCGAATATTCAGATTAATCGAATATTCAAATTATTTGAATATTCAGATTAATCGAATATTCAAATTATTCGAATATTCAGATTAATCGAATATTCAAATTATTCGAATATTCAGATTAATCGAATATTCAAATTATTCGAATATTCAGATTAATCGAATATTCAAATTATTCGAATATTCAGATTAATCGAATATTCAAATTAATCGAATAATTTCAATAGTGCTGTTGAGAAAATATTCGTATTCGAATATTCGAATACTTGATTAGTTGATTATATTCGATTTTGATTCCCAGCCTTAGTTGACAACAAAACAACCAAAACTATACATCCGATTAATATGATTTAAAAAAAATTTTGTTCACAATATTCGTAGCTTCAGTTCGACGGGAGCTTTTTTAATTTATCACTTTGCTTAGCTTCTAGGTACAATAAAAACTCATAAAAAAGATTTTATTTTTATAATAATTATATGGGTATTAACATGTAAAAAGCAAAAATGCTAACACGAGAAATCTCGGGAAAACTTTTGGCTTTAAAAAACCTCAAAATTTCAGGACTTTTTTTGCTTGTCTGCCTATAATTCCTAAACGGTATATCCTCGTAAAAAATTTACAGTATAACAAATTAAAAGAGCATTAATTCTGCGTCGAATGAATACCGCTACTTAAGAGGGGAAAACACTGTAACAGCTCGAAAAACAGAGGTCTTTTAAGAAAACGAATTATTTTCAAATTTTACATACATATTGTCATATTATTTTTATGTGTATTTTTATAATTATAATTTTTATATTTTTATTTTGTAAATTTAAATTGTTACGCTTCTGGTGTAAGAGCTGAGGTGGGGAAATTTTTGATTTTTGGAGTGCATGAGTAGACTCGCGAGCGATCCACGGAGCTGTGAGGTCGCGGTTTTGAGCATTGCGAGATTTGATGTATAATTTTGAATAGTAGAATAAAATTTGAGTGCAGCGATAAGTTTTCGTGTATATTTTATTCGATTTTAGAAAAGAAAAATTAATTTTAAAATTTCAAGTTATATTTATTTGCAAGGTCGCACACTGCAGGTGTGCGATTGATAATTTGAAAGAAGAGTATTTTATGTCATCTGTCGCATGTAACGTGGGGCATCTGGTGAACATTTTTGAGAAGTGGAATTTTTAATAAGGAAATGTTCACAAAGAACCTACCTTTAACCTTGAGATTTTTAGAGGATTTTCAAAAATGAGTGATCACGAAAGAGAGTTAATAGAGGAGGGAAGTCCTGTATTTAATCCGGAACACCATCTGCAAAGTACTCGAAGGGGTACAGGGCAAATGGAAGGAAGGGATTCAGATATTATGAATTTTTTAAAAATCGAAAAAGAAGAGAGAGAGAGAAAAGAAAAAATCGAGAAGGAAGAGAGAGAAAAAGAGAAAAAAATCGAGAAGGAAGAGAGAGAAAGAGAAAAAAAAATCGAGAAGGAAGAGAGAGAGAGAGAAGAAAATCGAAGACGAAAAGAGAAGAGAGATGGATCATAATATAAAATGCATAAACAATAAGATAGAAGAATTACAAGATAAGATTTATAGTAGTATTAATGAAAATTTTGGAAAAAGGATAGAAAAATTAGAACAAAACATGAATGACTCACAAATTGCATTTCAGGGAAAGTTAAATAATTTAGATATAGCTATGAGGGACTTGAAAGAGCAAAATGAGGTCTCGAACTTAGGAATCTCTTTATTAGAAAACGCGGAATTTAATAATAAATTAGATATTAAAATAGTTAAGGTAGTAGATCAAAATGTTACTAATAGATGTAGTGAAGATATGGAAATCACTTTGTTAAAAAGCCCTGAAACAAATAAAATAGTTCAGGAAATTAAAGGTAAAGACACAATTAGAGAAAAGGAAGAAATCATTACAACCCAGGAAGTGGTTACAGAGGAAAAACTTGAAAAATGCGACATAGTTATTGGAAAGGTTCTTATTTTAATAAGGAAGAAAATGCGTGGAATTAGATGGAAAAAAGTTCAGAGTAAAAAAAAAATTAATTTTGGAAAGAACGTTAAAAATTATAGAATAAAAGAACATAAAGAAAACAAAAGCAAAGGTACAGTTATCAGTTTACGAAGATATTTGGACAGGGAGGAAGTAGACGGATTAAGAAATTGGGAGGAAAAAGAAGAAAAAATAAGGTGGTTTTTTAAAATTAAATTTAAAAATTCTAAAAAGAATGGAACTGGAAGGAATTCAGAAAAGAGGAAAAGAAATTATCTTATTTTGGAACGATTTTGGAAAGGAAAAGAAAATGCGACAAAAGCATGGGCGCATATTTTGTTGAGGTGGACCTATCGTCGAGCGCGATTGAAAAATGATGGAAGTTACTAATATCCAACAAAATAGAGAAGTAGATGAATAAGCAAATGTACAGCAAATGAAAATGGAAATGGATAAAAATTAAATTTGTAAATTTGATAATTAAGATTGAAAACGAATGCAACTATCATGAAAAATCAATTTAAATTAAAATAACAATAATTAATAATGATCAATTATTTTAAAATAAAACTATGCACTTAAAAAGAAAAGTATAAAATTCAACGATGCACAATTTTGATAAGTGATAACAATAATCTTCAGGCAATAAGCAGATGGAAATTTTAAAAGTAATTTTAAGTAAAGTAAAGAATTTTTCTACAATTATCATAAAAGAAAAATTTATTTGGTATCGTATTCAAGCAATGGAATTAAAGTATTTAATGGAAAATTGGTAGTTACTAAGGAGTTGTCACTAAGAAATTAAAATTTAACAATTATGAAAAGGATTTATTATTATTTATGAATGGAAATTGAATATTTATGAAGCTACCGCTTAGAAAATGTAGCGAATTTATTGAAGTTAATTGATAGTGTGAAATTATAATTAAAATTTTAAAAAAAGTAATAGTGAAGGATTTAATTGGGTAAAGATCAATGGGAAGATTGAAGAAATAAAAGAAATTGCAAGAGTACGTAAAATTAGAATCATTGAAGATTCACAGAAGAAAAGTAAAGTTTTAAAAAATTTTATGAAATATTTTTGAAGAATTGAAGTTTTGCTGAATTGGAGAGAGTTGTAGTCAATAAGAAGAATAAAAACTGGTGTTGGAAGATGATGGTAATTTTTGTGTAAAGGAATTTATTGAATTGATTGAAGGTGATAATAACGTTCATTGTAAAGATAGTGGGAAAGTGTAAATAAAATTAAGTTTGGTTGTAAATATGATTGCCAAACTAATTAAGTAGACAAAGTTTTTTTTATTATGTTATGATTAGAAGACCATTTTGTGATATTTTCTCAATCCAAATAAGGGTTGGATCTTCAAAATATCAGGGAGGAGATGTCATATTATTTTTATGTGTATTTTTATAATTATAATTTTTATATTTTTATTTTGTAAATTTAAATTGTTACGCCTCTGGTGTAAGAGCTGAGGTGGGGAAATTTTTGATTTTTGGAGTGCATGAGTAGACTCGCGAGCGATCCACGGAGCTGTGAGGTCGCGGTTTTGAGCATTGCGAGATTTGATGTATAATTTTGAATAGTAGAATAAAATTTGAGTGCAGCGATAAGTTTTCGTGTATATTTTATTCGATTTTAGAAAAGAAGAGTAAATTTAAAAGAGAAGAAAATTGGAAAATTTTCAATAACGGAGTTTTGTTGAAGTGGGAATTTTTAATTTTGGAAAAGTGCAAGGTCGCAAGATAAAGGGTTTGAAAGATAACTTGGGCGATTGTTTGTTCATGTTCGATTGAGCGAGCTGGGATATGCATAAATAAGTTCGGCAGTTTTTTCATATGGTCGGAAATTTTATGTCAATATAATTCATTATATCATATTATATAGATTAAAAAAATTTTCGGCTTGTTTGTAGTCCATATACCGAGTGTACAGGACGTGAAAATTTGCTCTTAAAAAAAAACGTAAGTGGCTGGTTGACAGCAAGAAAATCGGCCATATGGTTACTTTGAAATAAAAATTTAAAAAAATATTTTTAAAGTACATATTCATGGATTCAGTTCGACAAGAGAAAATTTTGATATCTAAAAAAATAACAAAATTATAGAACTCTGAAATAAAGAATTTTACACCACCGTTTGCAAGGTCACTCCTGTTTTAGTGCTATGTCGTCTGGCCTACACGAACCTACCTATTTGATACAAAAAATACATGAATTAAGGATACAGCAATTTATGTACCAAGTCCTGAAAGTGCATCTTTTTGGTATGAGCGTGGAAAATTATAGACTGAGGCGCAGCCGAAGTCTATGACCACGCAAATGCCAAAAAGACACTTTAAGGATAAGGTGCATACACTATTTTATGTGTAATTGGAATAAAATGCCCACTTTCTGCAAAAAATTTTCGATAATTATTATGTTATACGGAATAATTTAACGAAATACGTATGTATAATGATCCAGTTGCTAAGCAATGAAATATTTAAAATTCACAAAATACGTCAAAATTATTTTGAAATCTTATTTCGCGCTTTACGCGGTTATTTTTAATCAAAACTAAAAAATTCTTTTAAACACATTGAGCACAACTTGAGCACAATCGAAAACAATTAAAAAAAATTGCAATTACAAGAAAAGGGGGGTCAAGTCGAAATCTTATTTCGCGCTTTACACGGTTATTTTTGATCAAAATTAAAAAATTCTTTTAAGCACATTGAGCACAATCGAGTACAATCAAAAAAAGTTGCAATTTCAAAAAAAGGGGGGCTAGGTAGAAATCTTATTTCGCGCTTTACGCGGTTATTTTTGATCAAAATTAAAAAATTCTTTTAAGCACATTGAGCACAACTTGAGCACAATTGAGAACAACCAAAAAAAGTTGCAATTTCAAAAAAGGGGGGCTGGCGTCAAAAAGTGTTTTTTTCGATTTTTTTTGTTATTTTTGTTCAAAATCAAAAAATTCTTTTAAACACATTGAGCACAAGTTGAGCACAATTGAGCACAAATAAAAAAAATCACAATTTCAAAAAAAGGGGGGCTAACTTCACGCACATCAACTGCTTGGATATATTTTAAGGTTTGCTGATGTTTCTTCTTCTTCTTCAAGTACCGTCTCTGCTACGAAGGTTGGCAAGTTCATGCTGATGTTTAGGTTGTATTAATTATAAAAATTGGAACTTATTGGTACAAGAATTTTCAATGTTAACTTGATAAAATACTTAAAAAAACAACTTTCAAATGTTCATCAGAAATTTCTAATTAAATAAGTGAAAAATTGATGGATTTGATAAAAACGTTTCATAATGTAGTTTGGGTATTAAAACAAGATCTCAGGTGAAATATTCCCATATAAATTAGGTAGTATTTTTAAAAAAATCGCCTGCGGCGCTAAATCCCCCCCTCTGTGTGCCGGAAGTTGAAAATCATTACTGTAAAATGTAACGTAAATGAGTAATGCAAATATTGAAAAGGGGGGCCTCAAAATTTAATTGCGCCTAGGGCCTCATAAGTGCTACATCCGCCACCGCATATTCCGCCGTTATTATAAATAATTTATTAACTTTTTATTTAGTATATTTATTTCTTTTGTAATAATCTTGGAATTGTATATTTTAAAAAACGCTAAAATTGAAAATAATAATTCAACTTTAATTCCGAATATTCACTTTATACAGTGTGTTCACGAAAAGTGGTAACAGTGAATAATTCTTAAATATTACTAGATACAAAAAAAAGTTTAAATAGTTTTTTATTCAACTCCAAATTTTCTATTGGAAACTGTCAAAGTATATTTTTTTATACTTCAAATTCAACCGGAAGTAAACATAAATTTTTTTTTCAAATGGCAACATGTCTTTTTTTTAACATTTTTGTAATCTGCAATTTTTTCTCTATAAATACATATAAAATTTTTATAAGGTTACATAAGAAAATATTCGAGAAAACACAAGATTTATACAAACAATAATAATTTATTAATTACGCATGTAGAGTGCTATGAAAAACAAAACACCATTATTATGATATGACACCATTAGACTGTTTCTATGGAGTCATTTAAAAACAGTAGTTTAGGCAAATCTATCTTTAAATTTAAAAAATTTAAAAACCAAAATTAATTTAGCATCTATCAATTATCACCAAATCGCCAGAATTTCTGCGAAAATTAGAATCATATCTTGAACAAAACGGTGGCAATTTTGAAAAATTTATCAGATAAATGAAATGTTGTGTTTTCGTTGTCGTGATGTTTTGTTTTTCATGGCACTCTACATACCTATGTGTAAATAAGCAGTAAATTATTATTGCTTGTTTAAATCTTACATTTTCTCAAATATTTTCTTATGTAACCTTATGAAAATTTTATATGTATTTATAGAGAAAAAATTGCAGATTACAAAAATGTTAAAAAAAAGACATGTTACCATTTGAAAAAAAAATTTTATGTTTACTTTCGGTTGAATTTGAAGTATAAAAAAATATACTTTGACAGTTTCCAATAGAAAATTTGGAGTTGAATAAAAAACTATTTAAACTTTTTTTTGTATCTAGTAATATTTAAGAATTATTCACTGTTACCACTTTTCGTGAACACACTGTATATTAATATTATGAACCCAACATTCATTTAGTACCAAGAATTAAACTAAAGGCCCTTTTTAATTTTTTAATTTAAAAATTTTTAGATGACCCTCATTGGCAGACTGTGATCCACACGAAAAATGGACCCCTGCAGGATTTTACATTTTCATACCAAAATTTACTACCATCTACGTCTTACAATTTTCGACTCATTCCATACAACAAATTTGGGGTCAGTTACCCTGCATTCTCCGATGATGTCGTTATAACCCCATCAAAATTGTACCTCGAGTACGGCTATTTACAACACAAACCGTTTTATCGTCAAACTTGGTTCATGGTGGCACTTGCCGCCACTTCCATCGTCATCATAATCATGATAATTGCAATTTTGTGCGTCAAAAGCAAAAGTTACAAATACAAACGTAAGTATTACCCTTTTTACTCATTTCCATTTGGTAACTTCTCTGATACAGAGGAAGCTAAGAAAACTTTAGAAGAATCTTTAGCGATGGACCCCGACGAAAGGCACGAAGTCGCAATGGAATTGTATCGTTCTCGCCACGGCGGCAACGTGAGTTCGTTAGGAACCCTAAGTAAAAGAAGCACAATGTCACGAAAACCGATGCATCAGCCCCCTCCTGCGATGTTGGGCAAATCACCGCCCCGACCTTCGCCCGCCTCCGTTGCTTATCACTCAGACGAAGAAAGTTTGAAGGGTTACGACGAAAACCCCGACGATAGCAGTGTAACCGAAAAACCATCCGAAATTAGTTCATCTGATTCACAGGTAAATAAAAATAACTACCTCATAGTAAGTTAACTAACGATCGAATTTTCAGGGATCGGAAAGTGAAAACGAAAGCGTGAGGTCGGATCCTCATTCGTTTGTAAATCACTACGCCAACGTTAACGATTCCCTTAGGCAGTCATGGAAGAGACAAAAACCGGTTAGAAATTATTCTAGTTATACAGATTCCGAGCCAGAAGGTAGTGCGGTCGTAAGCTTAAACGGCGGACAAATAATAATGAACAACATGGCTCGTTCACGCGCACCTCTACCCGGATTTTCATCCTTCGTGTAAATATTAGTTGTAATAATAACGATCTCCCTTCCCCCTTGCTCCTTTCTCCTTATTTATTTGGGACTATTTTTGGTTTTATTACTTCTCGAAGATGGGCCCGAAGGGCCGACGCGCCTAGGGGCGGAATTATAGGTTAAGTTTTAAAAGTAATGGGAAGCCCCGAGGCTCGTTTCGCCAAATTGGGCCCCACTTTGAAGTAACTTCCCTTCCCTTCACGAAAATTTCCCTTTTATAGTTTGACAAATTGTTACATAATATAGGCAATTATAAAAAAATCTTAAAGGTCTATTACTAGGGATGTAACTGGCACCTAAGATCCTTAGAGGGCGCTGGTTACATCGCTAACTATTACGGCAATCTTTATTTTTTTACTTGACGTCACCGTGTTCCTATGTCTATACGTGTGGTTGGTTGGTTGTTTTTGTTTTGTTTAACACACCGAGTGACTGATTTTTTCTAAAAAAAAAACTTTACAAGAAGCTTACGAAGCGCTAAAGTCTAACTTCTTAGTTTTGTTTTGAAAATGTTTGGTACCAAATGATAATTCTAAAGATCTTTTTTGTATAAAATTTAGATTAGTGTAGCTTTCTTGTAAGGAATAACTCTTAACGCCATTTTAGCAATTGTACTGATTAGAGATTTACACTGCCTAAGTTTAATGTAATTTATTATTGTAATTATTTAGACGAGATGTAAAATAAATCTGTGATTCTACGTTTAAAATAATTAAGCTACAGTACACTTTATTTGTGTTTTATTTTGTTTTCCACAGATCATCTAAGAAATTTTGTTCATTAGGGTTGAATTTCTTGATCCTTCTTTAGCATTTTTATGTAAGTATTAATCGAGGATGTGCAGGTTTAGAAGAGTTGAATGATAGGTCTACATAACAACGTAGGTAGGTTACAGAGCTTAGCCCAATTTAATAGCATATTAATCAGTTTGAGCCTATATTGTACATGTTTTTCTGTTTTCGCCCATATTTTAAATTTTGGGCTAAAATTGGTGTCAAACATTAGATTTTCATTAAATCCTCAATTAGCTATCATTTCTATCATTTTAACTTCATTTTTTACAGAGTTGCGGGCATTTTTAATTTTTGAGCCTCCGAGCAAGTTCCGTGCGATAATCCTCAAGTTTTTTTCTCCCAAATACGTATTAAAACAATGTAATTTTGGAGAAGTAGGATATTTTAAAGGAGTTAAATTTACAAGTTTTGAGTAAATCCCCTACAAAAAAAAATCTCAGATACAAATTAAGTTAAATAATAATAAATAATTGATAACTTATTAGAGTTTTATGTATAATTTTATAAATCAAAAATTATATTTTTTTTAGACCATTTTAAATCAAAAAATTTGAAATTTTAAAAAATTCTGTGTTTTCTTGTGCTAAGAGAATCTCGTTAAGAGGGGCATTTTTTTCAGGGCCCTTTTAATTTAATCAACAGATGGCGCCTACTTAAATATTTTTATAAAATACGAGAAATTTGCTATATTTAAAATATAGCAAATTCGTTGAGATAATACTATTCTATAAACAATATTCTTGATCTTAAGCTATTTTGAGTTCGTATTGAGTATGTCAAAACACACTCACTTACAAAAAAAGATAATTAAACTTTAATTATGAATTGTGTTTTTATAAATAAATATTACGAACTCAAAATAGCTTAAGATCAAGAATATTGTTTATAGAATAGTATTATCTCAACGAATTTGCTCTATTTTAAATATAGCAAATTCCTCTTATTTTATATAAATATTTAAGTAGGCGCCATCTGTTGATTAAATTAAAAGGGCCCTGAAAAAAATGCCCTTCTTAATCCACTCATGCGCATCAGTATCCTGATGCTAAAATAAAAAACTATTTGGGTACAAACATGAGCGTCGATTAGGAGGGGGCAAAAGGAGCAGTTGCTCAGTTGACATTTAATTTTTCACCACCGTAAGTTTTTAAGTTTTCCTAAAACTTTCGGTTTTAAATGGTTAAAATTTTTTTATAATAATAATTTTTTATTGTGCCTACCTTGAAAATGATCCTATGGACGCCCATGGGTACAAACGAAAAATAAACTTTCACAAACAAATTACAAACGTTCTATAATAATCTTTAAAACTTTAATTAATACGAGTTACTATAATTAAGTTTTCGGAAAAATTAATTCATTCTTTTTGCTTTCTCTCATTTTTCTCTCTAATTTGTTTTGGTTTCGGCGTGAAGATGTCCTTGGGTCTAGGAGTGTGTGGGAAGTCGTGCACGTTGTAATTACCGAGATTACTAATCAGGGGGTTGGGTGAATGAATGCAGCCGTCGTACAACGGTTGATAGCCTGGTCCTTGAAGCTTTGGCTAGAGGCTTGATCTTGGCTGCCGCTCAAATTTGATGGTTGGATACGCAAAAAGGAGCGGCAAGAGCCTGGCGGAGGCGCAACGCTTGGATGGACTCCATGTTTTGCATCTGGGCGTTGAAAATAAAGCCCCATGCAGGGGCCGCATAAGTGAGCACTGGCCTTATAACGGAATTAAAAATTCTGATCTTGGCTTTGGGTAGGAGTTTGATTTTTGCGCTAATGAGGGGTAGAAGCGCCCCCTTCAATGCTCTCGCTTGACCCAGGATAGCCTGGTATCCAAGGTAACTCCTAGATACTTAACCGAATTCTTCCAAGGGATCTTCTTGCCGAACAAGCACGAACGTAATTGCCGGGCGAAACGACACTTGCGTCTAGCGGGAACCCTGCAACAAAAATCCTAATGCGCTTGGTTGCTGCTGGACAATTCCGTCTACTTAATTCTTTTTTAAGAATTAATTTATATAAATTATTAAGACTTATTATAATAAATAAATTAAGACCCAATAAAATATAATTCAAATTAAAGACACCGTAACGGTGAAAACCGCAGTATCTTTGCTCAAATTTAAATCTAGCAAGCAATTAAATTTAAAATTATTCCGACGAAGGAACGACTTAGTATCGAAAGCTCAATAATAAAATATTAAGGTAGTACTGTCGATACTGCAAGAGTCAAATTTATACACTGTCTCATTTGACTTAAGTAGTATTTAGACTGGGCAACGTCACAGTGGTGTAACAAACTTAGAGGTTATGTATAAGTGTACCATAGATCTATTACTATAGTAGATAAAGGATTTCTATGTAAATAGCATTGGTTGTTTTGAACAGCTTTGAAGTAACCCATAGATCTATTACTACAATAGAATAACAAAATTTTATGTATTTTATTATAACATTATGATAATAATTAAAATAAAACATTATATTTATTATAAAATATTATAAAAAAACTTTGTTTGTGTTATTTTTAGAAAAAAATTTTTATAAAACCATATTCTTATATTCCATGCATTTTTAAATTTTTCGCGCGTTATAACCTCTGTTACAATGTTGCCACATCTAAAGAACTACAATACAAAAAGTACATTTTTGAAATTTATTTGCTAATTACTACTATTACAGGCTGTGAAGCAGTATTTTTAAGTGTTTAAAATGTTTTACATATAATTTTCTCTCGTTTACTTTGTTTTTATTGAAATCTCAACGGCACTTTTTGTAAAAAATGAAAAAATCTATAATTTCCCATAAGGATCAATGTTAAAAGCATGAAATTTCAAATAGCTATATTTTTTAACTGGTTCTCAGTAGCTCTTCAAAAATTTAACTGCGTTATTATCTTATCATAATCTACCAATATTCCAAATTTCGTTAAATTCTGAACGCTAATTCTAAAACCGACAGTACTACCTTTTAACTCAAATTACTTAAAAAATTAAATTTTTATTTCATCTCAAATAGTAGATAATTAACAAAATTTGAATTAATATCAGTTATAAAATTAAATAAGATTATGTTGAAAATGTGGAGACTTTAAAGATCTTGATCATAACTTTTACTGATGCGCGCTCATTAAGATTTTTGTTGCAGGGTTCCGGCTAGACGCAAGTCGAAACGACCAAACATTATCGCTTCACTCTTGATACGGTTCATCTCCAGTCTCCAGAAGCGGTTCCATGGTTGGAGAAGCTTCAGTGCTTCACGAATGATTTTGATGATGTTGGACCGGCTAGCCGACTTTGCAACGACCGCAGCATCGTCCGAGTAGGGGGCCAAAAGGGTATTGGGGAGAGTGGGCATGTCACGTGAGAAAAGGCTAAACAGGGAGTCTTGAGGCAAGCCCGCAAGCATGGGTCTATGAGTAGAGCGGATAGTGTTAATTTTGACGCAGAAGTAGCGTTCGTTCAATTGAACCAGGCCGGGTTTTATGCCGGCGACAAAAAGCTTGTATAAGAGACCTGGGATCCAGACTTTGTCGAAGGCCTTGGCAGGCTTCGAAGGTTGGCGAGCATTTGAAATGCTACATCTTGGCAGATTATCCTCGGTGGTTTGCCATTGCCTTCCGAGAGAAGATGGTTTAAAATAAAGTTGGATAAATTTTGTAGCCGGGTTGGGGATCGAACCTAGGGCTTCTAGCCTAGAGTCCGGTCCTCACCTCTCCCTAGATGCGTTGGTGATCTCCTCGACCACCCTGAGGATTCGGTGGGTGGTAGATTGTTCGCACGGAATCCGAACTGTTCTTTGGGGATGAGATTCAGTCCGTCGATCTCCTCGTTGAGTCTGGTGGGGATAAATCCTCTCGAAGATCTTAGCTAAACCGGGAATGAGAGAAGTGGGGCGGTAGTTGAGAGGATTCGAGCTGCACTATCCGGGTTTAGGATTGACAATGATGTCAGCCGTTTTCCATTTGGGCGGCGGGAAATACTTAAAACGCAGAATGGCGTTTGTGATAGTAGTAATGGCAGTTAGAGCTTTTTTGGAGAGACTTTTGATGACAAAATTTGGAAATTAATCTTGAATCTTGAATGTCTAAAAAAAATTTAAGCAGCCAAGAGCCAGGTGACCTTTTTGCCCCCCAATGGATGCCGATGATCGGGAGCCTTTCTGGGGGACATGTTTTTGATCGCGGCTACCACTTCTTCAAAAGAAGCCGGTGAGATGGAGTCTGGGTCGGGCTCGAAGATTTTTTGGGCAACGAACTTCTCCACCTTGGAGATGTGGGCGGGGTCGGACTGGGCGGTAGGGTTTGAAGAGGACTGAGATTGGATAGAGTCGGCAAAAATTTCCACCTTCTCATGTGGCGTGTAAGGGATAGGGACCTTTTAGGGTTCTAGCCATGTTCCAAGCGGATGAGTCATTGAAAGAAAAGGATTCTAGCTTCTCCGACCATCTGTCATTTTTGTAAGAAAATCCAAAAATCAAATAGGGAGCGAGAAAGCTGACGTATGCGTCCTCTAGAGTTAAAAAATGTCATGATAGAAGTTCACTGTTTTAACGCTATAGGCGCTAACGTCGAGCTTCCTCGCTCTGTTATTGGAAAATTAGAGCTTTCTCGCTCTCTATGAGCACTTTTGTAAAGATAATTTTGTTCTAACTTGGGCAGCACAAAATTAGATTACCTAGAGTTCAGGGTTGTCACAGATACACTTTTTTCACTTTATTCACTTTTTTGAAAATCTTACACTTTTCTTCACTTTTTTAAAAAATAATCACTATTTTCACGATTTCACTTACAAAAATTAAATTTTTTGATACATTTATAAATTTAGTAACTAGAATTTTTCAAATTATCGACGCATGTTGCCTGGAGCAAATGTAGACTAGCTAATCAACAAGTTAAATTATGAAATAGAGTTAAAGAAAAAGTAATTCAAAAAAAATTTCGAGAAAAAAATTAGATGGGGAAAGGGGTAAAACAATCATTTGTGCCACCCGTAAAAATTTTGCTTGGAGGAAGTGGCCCAAGGCTGGAATGAGTTTGACACCTCTGTACACGTAAAATAAAGAATCTCAAAAATTCATTCAAGCGCGTCAGCAGTGGCGTAACTACCGGTGTGCAAAAGCATACCGTCCGTGAACTCCTGGGGGCTTAAAAGCAGTGACGTAGCAGGAGGCGGTGCCGGGCCTCCGAGAAAATTAAGCAATCATGTTAGAGTGTAATTTCTTGTGAAAGGCAGAGGTATGGCCATTTTTATGCGCAGTAGACATACGTGAAAATCGAGTCGCCACTGCCTTCTACAAAAAATTACGATATACACAGAACAAATATAGTACGCATGTTGCTCGGAGGAAATGTAAACTGTTTAAAAAAGGTCATTTAAAAATAATTTTTTTGAAAAAAAAGGCCGATAGGTACAAAATGTGTAAAAAATTGAACCGTTTGCAAGTTTTGCTTTGCAAATTTAATAGGGAGTCAAAAAGGGGTCTTTAGTTGATGGTCATAGTTTAGATCTTCTTCATATTTGGTGTGGAGAAGCCCCATGATGTCCTGAACACTAAAAATTTTTGCACGGAAACTATTTATAAGCCCGTAAAAAATTTTTGAAAATCATCGTTTTCAATAGTAAATGTGCAGGAAAAATGGCTTAAAGCGCTCGAGCGCAGCGAGAAGTGCTTTAAGTCAATTTTTCCTTGCACAACCGCTCTGCTTTTAAAATCCACGCAAACGAGTTTCACCCCTCAAAGATCCACCATTTTCCTTAATTCACGGGCCTAGGGGTATTTTTTAAATTAGTGTAGTTTTTACAAAAATGGCCCGAAGCGTAGGCTAGCGCAAAGTCAATTTTTGTAAAAACCACCACGGCACGAGGAAGATCCACGCAAAAACAAACGTTGCTCTTTTCCGAAATATTTTACCCCCCTTCCCCCCATCAAAAAATTTCAATTCAAGGTTATGACCATAAACTAGAATCATACTAAAGTTTTCAAAAGGTGCATGTCCCCAGCCCCCCCCCCCCAATTCGAATTTTGACTCCAAAATGGTCAAAATCGTTTGTGCAAATATTATTTTCGTTTGTACCCAAATAGTTTTTGAGAAATTTCAAAATTTTGCTGGGGGGGAGGCAGGAGACATGCTAGTCCCCCCATGTCGAATTTTGACTCCGAAATGGTATAAATCGTTTGTGCTTCGTTTGTGCAAACGTTATTTTCGTTTGTACCCAAATAGTTTTTGAGATTTTTAAGAAAAACATCATGAAACTGACGCGCATGAGTGGCTTAACGAGATTCTTTTAGCACGAGGAAGCACGAGGAAGAATTTTTTTAAATTTCGAATTTTGGATTCAAAATAGTCTAGACCGTTTGTAAAACGTTTGTGCAAGTTTTATTTTCGTTTGTACCCAAATAGTTTTTAAGATTTTTGAGATTCTAGGTAACACGTGGTAAAACAAAATTTCTTTAAAATTTCCAATTTCTGATACAAAAATAGTCTAAAACGTCTGTGTTTAGTTTGTGCAAGTTTTATTTTCGTTTGTACCCAAATAGTTTTTGAGATTTTCAAGAAATACATCAAGAAAACTGACGCGCATGAGTGGATTAACGAGATTCTGGGTAAAACTTACAGAATCACGTTCAAAATACTCTCTATCGTTTGTACTTCGTTTGTGCCTGGTTGTGCAAGTTTCATTTTCGTTTGTACCCAAATAGTTTTTGAGATTTTTAAGAAACTCATCAAGAAAACTGACGCGCACGATTGGGTTAACGAGATTCTGGACAACAACTACAGGATCAAGTTCAAAATACCCTCTATCATTTGTACTTTGTTTCTGCCTGTTTGTACAAGTTTCAGTCTTGTTTATACCTCAATATTTTTTTGAGATTTTTAAGAAAAATATCTAGGATACTGACGGGCATGATTAGGTTAACGAGATTCTCTTAGCTCGGGAAAACACATAAAATTTTAATCTTATAAAATAGAAAGAAACTTGAGCGTTATTGTACGGAACTTGCTCGGAGAAGTACTCTAAAATTTAAATACTCATAACTTAGCAGAAAATGAAATTAAAATGATGGGAATAGAAGCTCATTGAAGCTCAAACGGTGTTTTAACGTTTTTTTTATCCCAATCAATTTTATCCCAAAATTTCAATTGTTGGAAGCATATCTACATGTCCCCCCCCCCAAGTTTTCTTGAATCACTCCGCTATAGTTTGGTATCACAGTCCTAGTGCAACCAGAACACACTTTGCTCTAATTGATTGGTGTAAAATGATCAATCCCCTTATTACACCAATCAATTTTCACAATTTTTTATACTAACTTGCTCAGAGTAGTTTGAAGTAACATGACAAATAAACCTACTATCAAGCTTATAATACTTGAAACTTAAAAACAAAAACAAGCACAAACGAATTAGAAACGTTCAAGACTATTTTGAATCCAAAATTCACAATTTAAAAAAATGTGTTTCCCCGTGCTAAGAGAATCTCATTAATTCACTCATGCGCGTCAGTATATGTTTTTCTTGAAAATATCAAAAACTCTTCGAGTACAAACGAAAATAAAACTTACAAAAAAAAGTACCAAGCACAAACGAAGTACAAACGTTCTAGACTATTTTGAATCCAAAATTTAAAAAATTCTATGTGCTTCCCCCTGCCAAGGGAATCTCGTTAACCTAATCATGCCCGTCCGTGTCATAGATATTTTTCTTGAAAATCTCAAAAAAATATTGAGGTACAAACAAAAGTGAAACTTGTACAAACAGGCAGTAACAAAGTACAATTGATAGAAGGTATTTTGAACTTGATCCTGTGTTACCCAGAATCTCGTTAATCCACTCGTGCGCGTCAGTTTTCTTGATGAGTTTCTTAAAAATCTCAAAAACTATTTGGGTACAAACGAAAACAAAACTTGCACAAACAAGAACAAACAAAGTACAAAGATAGAGAGTATTTTCAACGTGATTCTGTAAGTTTTATCCAGAATCTCGTTAATCCACTCATGCGCGTCAGTTTTCTTGATGTATTTATTGAAAATCTCAAAAACTATTTGGCTACAAACGAAAATAAAACTTGCACAAACAGGTACAAACGATTTTGACTATTTTGAAGTCAAAATTCGAATTGTGGGGGGCTGGGGACATGCACCTGTTCTCAAATGCACAAAGAGCAGTTCGAAACATTGATTCTAAAAAAAAGAGGGCCCGCTGTGGGTTTTGCCCTAGGACCTGTGGTGTTAGCTTGCTACGTTACTGCCCGAAGTAAAATATTTTTACACTATTTGTCACTTTTTTCAAAATTTCTATACACTTTTCTTCACTTTTTTCACTCACTTCTTACTTAGAACTCTGAGAGTTTGGGTTTGTTTAGGGAGCAAGTTAGAAAAATATAATTCTATATTTTATGAGGCATGATGAGGTACTAGTTAATCAGATTTACAATTGATACTTTCTGAATTAAAGGTGGAAATGATGTAATTTGTTGTCCAGCATAGTTTTTGCTATGTGGATTTAAGCTACTCACAATCTCCTAAATTAAATAATTCCCTTTTGATCTCATCTATAACCGACGGAAAATTTGTATCTTCAATTTTGTACTTATTCAAGTTAAGATCAAATATTTTTCTTTGAGTGATTGCTCTTGAATAATAATTACATCAGCAATTCACACATTCTTTGATTTAAATATTACAAGGTGTTATAACTTTCTTCCCTGCCCTAAATTTTTTTAATGAAAATCTCTCATTTTGTAATGATTTTCTACTTTAAAAATAAATTGTTGATAAATCTATTAGTTTTTTCAAAATATACTGCCTTTATATTTTACAAAATCAACAATCTAGACGGAAACTGACCCTACTTAAAAACACCAAGACAATATCAATCAGAATCACATTAATATTAATAAACTTGTAATATTTGATAGTGCACATTTATTAAAAAATTCAATTACACAACTGCAGATACTTTGCAAGTCTTGGATTAACATCGTTGGGTGCTATTACTTGTTTGATTGCCGAACTGGCAGCAATATCTGCAATAGTCATTTCGGAACAATCACACAGCCAATTACTACTTTTACCTAATTTCTTCAATAAATTTTGTAATAAACTAGTTCTTTCGGCTTTCAACTTTGACATAACTAAGCAGTAACACACGTCGAGAATGGAATCAATTTCGTAGGAATTTTTCAGATTTTCATATAACAAATGATTGGGCGTCAGTCTTGCCAAATACCTCAGGATATTCACTTCGCCAATTATTGATGTTTGAGAAACTATCAGCTCAGTATTTGATCCAACTGAAAAAAACCTTTCCGTAGAGGGGCGACCACAATTCACCGCTTTTACTTACCATCTTTCCAGATCAGCTTCAAGTCGATAATTGGCAAATTTTGTGAGACCGCGGTGCAATTCTCTAAATCTTTGGAGAACTGTTCGGCTTGTTGGCCTAGCTCCGAAACAGTCGAATGTAAATGTGTTTTCACTTGTAAGTTGACGCTATTGCTCCACGCCTTTCGAACCAACAGTAACGAGTACGGAGGATGGGAAGGACTAGCATTCACAACAATAGTTTTTCCATTACTTATCTAAAACGATTGTTATGTTAAGCCTGATAAATTTAATTTACTATAGTTTCGAGTCAACGTTACCTGAACTGGTAGAGACTTCTTGTTCTTGTTGATACACAAATTGGTTGGAAGACTTTTAACGACGTTGCTGGTCGAAACAAGATTCGTTTTTAGCGACATCATTTGCTGTCGCAGTTCGTCCAACTGTTGCAGTATCTTTTCTTGTCGATCGATTAATGTGGTCATATCGGATTGTCGTTGTCGATCCAAATCCTAAAATGAATTTTATTAAAATTGAGGTATGAAAAGTGCAATTTGGTATTTTGAGGTTACATAATTTAAAATATGAAATGATAAAAAAAATTATGTCCATAATTCGAAGTGAATTCATTTTGCGACTTCATTTTCGTTAGTACTTTGACAGTTGTTGGCAAAAAGTGATAAGTGTTGGGTGTCATGCAATCAAATTTTGTGAAAATAACGGTAAGAAATTTGTTAAAAGTTGTGAAATGTTATTGTAAATGAATAGTAAGTTTGTATACTTATCGAGAATCGTATAAAACCTTTAAAAATTCTTTAACCTGATGCGAAATATTCGAAATTTGTTTGGGTGTTGAAACGTGATCGTCGGCTAGACGTTGCATACCTCCACCACCATTGCCGTGAATATTGTTAATTTTGTACATGCAAGTGGGTAACGATACATTTAAATCGTGCCTAATTATTTGTCGCGTCTGGTACATTTTCACTGACCCGCTCATCTTTTCAACAACCCCGTTAACAAAAAAATCTTTTCCGGGTGACAACAACGACGTCGTCGTCTGGCTAGAACCTAATTCCTTGTTATTCAAAATGTCAGATTTACAACCTGTCAACCATGGGCGTAGAAACTCCCAACCTTTAGTTACTTTTACACGAAACGTTATGAACGATTCGCGAATCCGTCTGCTCGTCTCGATTGTAACTTTATTAATAAAAAATAAATTTAACGTAAAAACAAAATTTTAACGGTGGTGTAAATTTCGCTTCAATTCAAATTCCCGCCCTTTTTGTAGAAATTAACTTTCGATCGAAAATTTTCGTTTCGGGCCCAAATTCTTGCGTTAATATTCGACGGCAATTTTTTAAAAGCACGAGTAGCGGTTTTTGGAAGTTTTGAAGAGTGAAAAAAAATATTATTTTAGGGCGTTCTGAAAGAAAGTGTGGTGCCATCTGGCGTAAACGCAAAAATGTCGGCTCGAACGTTTTGATTGGATGGTAAACGTACGCGAACAAAAATCGATGAAAGTCGATTCTTGTTAAATATTCGCTTTAAATTGTTGGCGTTGCTTTTATTTTCGGTAACGAAATGAAATTTGCGTGTGAGCTTATAAATTGATGCAAGATTTGAGTGCGAATGAGTAAAATTTTGTAAATGCAAGTTGTCATGGCGGCGCAGCCGTTCGACCAATAGGAGCGTCGGTTAGATAGAGGTGGTGCTACTTTTCGTCTCGTAGGTCGCGTCAGTGAGCGTATTTTTATGCGTCCTTCTTGGTGGCTAAGTTAAGTGTTTTGGCCCTAAATATAACCGTTAAGTGTCATATGTTTGTGTGTATGTTTGAAAAAAACAATCACTGGTGAGTGGCGAGTTTAGGTAACGCGGTAGTTGACGGCAATTCGCTTGTTTATCACGTGACGTTGGAATTTTTATAATAATAAAGGAATGTGTGTGTGTGCGAATTGTATTCGATGTGCAATTGAAGAAATGTTTTGATGTTAATGACGTCCCCGTACACAAGTGTGATCTACCAACCTAAAATTATTGTTTCTACTTAATAAGCACGTGTAGGGTATTATGATGTGATTGACAGTTGCAAAATAATAATAATGTCGACGCGAGGTGCAAAAAAGAGGGGTAGGCCCCCGAAAGTTCAAGTTGGCGATCGAACCAAAAAGTTTCAATATCATTTACTCAAGAAACCAAAATATTTACAAAATTTAAGCAAAGGTTCCGATTCACAATCAAGTACACCGACCACCTCAAGACCTTGTTCACCATACGATGCTGACTACACTGGTAAAAGGGGCACCACACGAAAGAGAGGAAAAGACGGGCACAGGTCGGGTAAGAGAGGAGGTTTGACGGGGGGCTCGGCGTACCCCAGAAGAGGATACAATCCGAATGCCGATTACAACGATTCAGAATATCATTACGGATCAGATTTTGGCGACGAATCCAGTGATAACAAAAGCGAAGTTGACGACGATTTAGGGTTTAGTGGTAGCGAAACGATCGCATCTGTCGAAGATGGTGATCGCTCTAGTGATAGTGATTTTTCTCTTAGTAGTTTTAGTACTTTAAGTGGGACTCCTCGTAAATTAGGCATTCTTAGACCTCCGAGTCCGGACCCTTTGTGGTTACAAAATCGCGAATTACCCCCATTAGTATTACCAAAATCGTCTGACGATTTGTTAATTCCCACGGAACATGTCATGGCGGTTATTAGTATATACGAAGTTTTAAGACATTTTCGTAATTTGGTGCGCTTATCTCCATTTAGAATAGAAGATTTTTGTGCCGCTTTAATATGCGAGGACCAGAACGCATTGTTGGCCGAGGTTCACATTATGCTGCTAAAGGCACTGCTACGCGAAGAAGACTCACAACAAACTCATTTTGGTCCTTTGGACCAGAAAGATAGCATCAATATTTCGCTCTACCTGCTCGATTACATGACTTATGCCGAAGTTTTACGTTCCTACGTCGAAAGTGATCGAAGTTTCGATCCTCAGGTCATGCAAGTACTGGGGAACACGGATTATCCCTTCACCGGCGTGGAAGATCGCATTAAGGTGTTGCAATTTTTAACAGATCAATTTTTAACTACAAATCCCGTGAGGGAAGACTTGCTAAGCGAAGGTAAGTTGTTGACATTTTTTTTTTAAATAGTTTGAGGTTATGTGAATTGTCAAATTTCAGTTCCCATGCACTACGATGACCACTGTCGCGTTTGTCACAAACTGGGCGATTTACTCTGTTGTGAAACGTGTCCGGCAGTTTATCACTTGGAATGTGTTGATCCTCCTCTTCCGTGCGTCCCAGAAGAAGATTGGCAGTGTGGACTTTGTCGGTCACATAAAATATCTGGTGTTGTCGACTGTGTGCTGGATATAGAAAAGCAAGGGCAGTTGTGTAGACAGGAGTGCCTGGGTTATGATAGGCATGGCAGGAAATATTACTTTTTGGATAGAAGACTCGTTGTGTAAGTTTTCACAACTTTCACTTTCATGTAAACTTTTACTACTTGCTGATGTTTTCTTGCAGGGAAGGCGAGAAGGAGGTTTGGTACTATTCCACTGCAACTCAATTTGAAGAGGTTTTGAAAATTTTGGATCCGGTTGAAATGGAATCTGCTCTATGTCGGGAGTTACAAGATTATAAAGAAGAGATTATTCGACAGATGGATTTAACAGAGAAACTTACAATTCAGTTTAAAGGAAATCGAAAATCGTATTTGGATGTGGAAAATGGTAAGTAAACTTTTCTATTTCATACATTTTTGATAGCCTAAAGTAAAGAAGCCAAATTGAAATATCATTAAAAATAAAAGTGGCCAGTACAGATGTGCAAGATTTAGCAATTTCTGAACTTTTGAGTACTAGAATCAATAACTTTATTAAAATTCTTTACTCATTAATTACACAGACCAACAGTTGTTTTGGTGGCGAGGTATTTGAGAGCTGATTTCATATGAATTTTATAATAGTTTTTACATCTTTTCCACCAACGTCATGTTTTCTCTGTTAGGCCACTCTTTTCTAACCCAGTGGTGCATTTTGTCTATGCTATCCTAGAGATACAAGAAGCAAGAATATTTGATGTAGCCACTTTGCTATCTAAGAAGAAAGTTTACCATTTTTAAGTCCACACAAATAATCACCCATTGATTTTCATTCATGATACTTGATTTTTTCCAAGACCAAAGCTTTAGTGTCCGCTAATTTCGTCACAAAATACAAGATTTAAAACTGTACAAAATGTGTAAGAACTGCACATTCCATAAAACTGCATGTTGAGAAAAACACTGATCTAAAAAAGTAGAGCTGATTGAAAAAAAAGTGATTCAAGTTTAGATTTACCCCCCCCCCCAAATATAGCTTAAATCGATTCAAAAATTGTAGACACCAAAATAAAAAAATTTTGTGTTTGCCTGTGTTATCTTTGACATTATAAGGGTTAACAGGAAAACAGCCTAAGAGCATTCTTATCATGACTAGATGTATAAGTTTATATTTTTTGAACTTATTAGTAGGACCTGGATTTATAGGCATTAAAAAAAATCATGTATAAATTTTTTCTCTTGGTGAATTTGTTAGAGCTTAAAGGGGTTTTCTATTTTCTAAAATGTCTGGATCTTGTCGCTCAAAATGTAAATAAAACGGAAGTGAAACCGGGGGGTCTGGGGGGTATGGAATACCCCCCAGCACAAGGAAGTAACGAGAAGGCTTTTCAAAATTGATAACGACACAAATTCAATTCCAAAGAAAAAATATTTTTCTTCATTATAACAAAAATCGATTTTAAAGTTGCATTTTTACGCAAATATCGACCGCAATGACCAAATTCTATTACACGTCTGTATGCTTTTAGTTGGGCTTATGGCTAGGCGTGACTAACGACCACGAGAGTAGCGTTGCTACAGTTAAAAAATAAAAGGTACTTCTTGAAAATTAGAAAGGTACTAAATGATAGTAAAAGGTACTGAGAGAGGCAAAGGAGGCAGCTGCCTCCCTGTCATTCTCCAGGTCAGAGAAAGATTTTGTATTCCATACCCCCCAGACTCCCCGGTTTTCCGTTTGTTTACTTTTAAAAATACATTCCAGATCAGGACAAGATTTTTTCATGACCATAAACTATATAATACTTAATTTTATCTCATTTTAAAGTGCGATTTCTAATTTTTAGGGCAACTAAGCCCTTGGCTAATTTTTGCGCCTCAAATTTGTGCACCCTTGCCCTTCACCACCTTTGCCACGCTTTAGTTACTCTTCTGACATTAATATACAGTTTTTTCGGTTTAAAATGGGAAGCTCTGATATTCATCTTTACCAACCCCCCTATCGAACGGAAAGAAAACCTTCTTGTTTACTTGTAACTTGTAAAACTTCTAAAAAGTGCTATAAATGTACTAAATAGCGTCACCAAAGTAAAAAAGTACTGAATTTTTCGAGGTAGCACTAACTTTTATTTGAGGCTAAAAAGTACTGAAAAAGTACATATTAACTGACGGTGGTAACACTGGGGTCGCCCACTAGACTATTTATCAAATATGTGACTGGTAGGTTTTTCCAAAAAGTAAAAAAATATTTTCAAAACTTAAAATTTTACTTTTATATTTACAAATTTTACATTTGATCACAAACGAAAGATGTAACTAGGGAGTGCTTCGTCTATTGTATAAATATAAAGGGATAAACATAAGTCGCTTTTCTTGTAGCTTAAAATGAAGGGTTTGAACAAGTCAAGAATTGATAAATCCCCCGTTCTTCACCGTTCTTGTTTACTGGTACTAGATACGTCAACTAAGGTTATTATAAAAATTCTAGAGCGTGCAATTTTGCATATTTTTTGTCTTATGTATTTTTTTTCTAAAATTAATAGTTTTTTGTCAATTTCAAAGTATTAGTGGTATTAAATTGACGAAAACGTTAATTTTCCACTCGTTATAACTCTGAAAGTATTAATTTTACAAAAAAATACATAAGGCAAAAAATATGCAAAATTGCACGCTCTAGAATTTTTATAATAACCTTAGTTGACGTATCTAGTACCAGTAACAAGAAAGTAGCGAAAAAGCAATTGTCCACCCCTTCAAACCAAGAGGGCGGCGCGAGAGACACCCCCTCAAGGTCGAAAACTTGGAAATTTATATTTAACTTACTTAACTGAACAATCATGCCATATATAAACTTTCCTATACCTTTTCCAAGGTAAAAGTACTTAGTCCAGCCAACTTGATGAAGCGCCCAGTGTGACATGTACGTACTGTAATGAATGTATCTCCCAAACTAATTGAGATCCCATTCTGAAATTTTTTTGGCAGAATTTATAAATGTTATGCTTTATTTTAAAGTAAAAAAAAATTAAAATGGTCGAAGTTATTAAAAAAAATATTTTAAATATTTACTTCCGGTTTAACACTAGAAAAAGAATTCAAATTTGAAATCTGATTTAAAAATCAAAAAGAACAGTAAATTTTCTATAGAAAACACTACATTTATTATTTTATTATAATTTACTTCAATGTGAAAATAAAATTCCAAATAAACCCTTCCGTCAATTACGTGAATCTTTAAGATCTCATATCTTAACAACTAAATCTCAAATAAAAAAAATATTATGTGTACACGTTTATATCCCCTAGAAGTACAAATATGCACAATATGAACGAAATTCACAACCTCACTTTTTTTTCATGGTCCGTTTCACGTGAAATGCCCCGTCTGTGAATTTCTAGCTCGTAAGGATACTGATCCACACTTCTTTGATTTCCAAAAATGTAGTATTGCATGGTGCAATTTGATTCTGACTCTACAGCTGTGATATAACTCCGTTCTTTGTTCCTATCTTGTAAAAGTTATCAGAAGTCACGTCCATAACAACACTTAAAATAAGAAAATAAATATAAAAATAAGAAGATAAGATAATAAGACAAAACAATGCGATTTACAAGAAATTAATATTGTCTACTCCAGACCATACCTATAAGGTTGCTGAGATCACCTTTGCTTCTATCCACATCGGATACTGGAATTCTTACAGTTGTTCCACTTTGCAAAGATGGATATTTAGAATCACTCTGTAACTTCATGCGTTTTGCTTGCTTTTCTAGTCAAGCGGAAAAGCAATCGGCTTTTCTCGGCTATCTGTTGATGCTTCTGTATGTTCAGATGCACTTTATTTATTAGTGAAATTTCTTCTTCGTTTATAAAATCCACATCTACATTTATTTAGTGATGTTTCTGCAGTAGTTTGGTCTGATTTCTCCGTTTCTGTACATAGTGACATTTCTGCAATAGTTAAAGGGTAGTTCACACTACATGATTTATCATATGACTTAGTCATAAGAAAAGTCATGGCTAAAATCATACCATCACAACAGCCAATCATAAAAGCCATAACTTCTATAATATCAAAAATCATATAGTGTGAACGTAAAAAAATCTCTCATATGAGAAGTCATGTGACAAATCATATGATAAATCATGTAGTGTGAACTACCCTTAAGACTTCTCTCCTGATAGTTCCGCAGAAGTTGTCATTGAATCAATAATTTGTTTTACATCCTCTTCTGAATTCAACCTTTCAATGACAGAAGCAGGTAAACTACTCGATGCTGGTCCTAATTTGGCTTTCTTCCCAAATAATGCTTCATATGGCGATTGTTTGATTCCAGAATGGAGACTATTACTTTTTTTTGATACTGAGAGAAACCTAAACCTTCACTCCATTGAGTAGAATGATTATTATCTATCATTCAAGCTTTTTATCGTTTCCTCTACATCTCGGATGGCTCTTTCTACACTCCCCCGACTCTGAGAATGGCGCGGTTTGCCATGGACAATTTTTAATTGGGGCCACATGACGGTCAATTTTTCTATGATACAATTAACAAATTCTCGTCCGTTATCTGATTGGAGAATCAAAGAGGCACTAAAAATGCAAAAAATATCAATTAAATTATAACTAATATTAAGTTGTACCAATAAGGTTGAAACCAACAGCTCTGTACAAATGGGTTGTACAGATTCCAAGCAGTACAAATCTCGTAATACCAAGTCCGGTAAATCGCACTTCGTACAAAGTAGCCTGTACACTTTGCGCTCACTGTACAATTTCGGGCTTAGTACGTAACATAATATATAAATGTAATTCTCATTACACTTAGCCGTTTTTTGAAAAAAAATCACGAAATGCCGGGCGTTAAAAAAAAGTTTAATTTTAGCGAAAATTTTTAAAAATACTAAATTAAGAAAAAGCGGCTAAACGGTACTAATCGGTACAACGATAGCTGCTGCAATTATGGAAATTTTGGTTTTCTAATTTTTCAAAGAAATAACCGCAGAAATGCATATTTTTTAATTCTTAACTGAAAAATTAATATTTCTTATGTAGCTTTTTTGACTGCTTATGCAAGCAAGAAATTTTTTTAAATATTAAATAAATTTTTTGAAAAAAAATTTTTGAAAATTTATTTAGATATTTTGCAATATCGACACTGGAAAGGCATCTGTAAAATACAGTCAGTAAATAAGCATAGGATTCATAATTATGTCTTTATGAAAGTCTATCATTTATAAACTTATTAATTACTGAAGATTTTTAATTCAATGTTGTTAAATTCAACGTTTTGGTTTAGGAAAATCACGTGAGTAGATATGCACGTACTGTTAACCCTAGAAACTTTTACACTCTTTTATATATACCCACTCTAGCTGTACCCATACTCGAAATTTAGTCAGCTTTGAGAACGACAAAAAATGAAATGGACTATTATAAAATCACTCACCTTTAATTAGTTCACGTTATCGCGATGCACTGTGCTATTATGTATTGCTACTATGTAAGCAAACGCGACAGCCATCTTGCACAGACGGACCTTATACTAGAGGAGGTAATGTTGCATTTGATAATTTCGGGTGATAATAAAAATAACAATGAAGGATTCCCCTCACAGATAAGACATCTGGTAGTCTGCCGGATTGCGTTTGCGCCTAAAGCGGTGGGGTTAAGGGAAAAAAATGTTGAGCCACCGCTTTCGGCGTAACAGACGATCGAAACCGGGGTAATTTTCAAAAGCTTAAGGTTTTGATAACGGATTAACATTTTGGTTATGTTAATTATCGATTTTATATCAAAAATTCAGAATTCATTTTAATTTAATTTTAATTTAAAAAATATGTTATGACACCAAAAATGGTTTAAATTTCAAGTATTTTAGGTACTGGAAATGAAGTTTCATTTCGACTATAATTTGAAAGACTTCAAAAGAGGCTAGGGTTATAGTGGATGCATTTGACGCGCATTAATCAAGTTGACTGGCGATATTTTCTGTCAAATGTTATCCATTAACATCTTCAGGGTATCTTTTAATAACTTCTGAGGAGAAATCACAACAATAAACAGCACACTGTAAGTTTTTAGGGATGTAAAAGGTCTCCTGAATAATTTGAGGGCTTGTAGTTCCGAGCTGGTATTTTGTCTGTATTCAGAGAGGTGGAAATGCGCCACGTTACTTATGACAATTTTCGTTGAAAATTTGTTCTCTTCATTATGAGGTTTATGATACGTTTTGATTTATGATAAGACTTTTTATTTTTTGATTTGTAGAATTGACCAAGTTTTGAAGTCGGGAAAATTTTCAATTTTAATCGGGGAATTTAAAAACCAAAAAAAAAATTAAAAATTCGTTTTCTTGAATTCAACTCAATTAAAAAAAATTGCTAATTTAGTAGGTACATGGAATACTTGAATAGTGCTGAACCATTCAGAAACTTAATAAATTTGTGAATAAATATTTATAATATTATATTTTACATATTTTAATTTATTAATTTTTATGAGTTAAAAATTTAACATCTTGTAATGTATAATTTTTAATAATTCAGTGTATTTTAATTTTATAATATTAATTTACAGGAGTTAGCTCATGCATAAAGTACTAGGCGGTTTTTATTTGAACAAAATTTAATTTCAAATGGCGTCTGTTTTACTAATAAGTAATTTTAATAACTCTTCTCTTCTCTTTTGTATTTTCTTAGTTGTAATTTAATTGAAAATTTCCACAGCTAAAATAATACAAGCAAACAAAGAATTGGAGGAAAAATTGGAAGAAGAGCGTAAAGAAAAAGACAGACAAGCGGCAGAAGACATGGTCGCTAAATTGCATGAGGATTCAAATTCGAATTCAAATTTGGTGGTTCCAAATTCTACCGAAGTGCCCATGGAGATTGATACGACTTGTGGTACCAATGAAGTGGAAGCACAAAACGATATAACAACGGAAATTATTAGTCCACCTTCGAACGTTAACAATTCGTTGATTGGCGAAAATAGCTTGCAAGATTTGGAGGATGAATTAGATCCAGAGAAAAGAAAGGAAAAAGAAGTTTTAACTAGATCAAAAACGGGATCTCTCACCCCGCGTTCGTTTAATATTGAAGAGATGAGAAGAAAAACTTCTGCCATTTTAAGTCGCGAAGATGTGGATAATAAAAAGGATAACGGGGACGGTTTGCGCATGACGCGGCTAAAAACGAGTCAAATTGCTAATGGTACTTTGCTGTATAAACTTGGAATGGACAATCAGTTTAAGTCTTACACAAATCAATTTACCACCATTCCAATTGCGTTAAATAAACCACAAAGAAATGAAGAGAGAGACAAACGGCGGCATTTGTCACACAAATTTTCTCTGACGACCGCTTCGGAGTTTAAATGGATCGGAACGATTAACGGTAGCCGCACGATTTTGTCCAACACTTTGCGTCAAACAATTTTACATTTGGAACAATCCCTTTTGACACCGTTTATGCATACCAATTGGCAATTGATTCGTAAGCAGTGGATTCCGATCATTGCTGCCTGCCAGCAACCAAAAGATTTTTCTCGTGGTCTGGTCATCTTACAAGCTTGTATTAAGTCGGTGGTATTTGCTAACGTGTGGCACGAACAATTGGGACACACAAAATTGTCTAGAATTACTGCGAGCGAGCGGGAGGACCGGAAAAAGATAGAAAAACGCGAAAAGAAGGAGAGGGAGGAAGAAGAGGAACGGAATCGACTCATGACCACCAATTACATCAAGTATATGGTGTCTTTTAAGCATCAAGTTTGGAAACAGAAGGGCGAAGAGTATCGAATACACGGGCGCTGGGGGTGGCTTTGGCTTGCATCAACCAGAAATCATAAAATTCAGAGTTGTGCAAAATTGGGATTGTCGGGTGGTCCCTTTTTACATATGGTTCAAGTTCGCGATAATGTTGGAATGAAGATCCTCGCCGTCGATGCTACCACTTTCGCGTACATCAATAAGAAGTTTTTGAAGTATGACGGCGAAGTTGAAGTCAAGAAAGAGGATGCCGTTGGCGGTGAAGACGGGAGTGGTGATTGGAATAAAGAAGATGATGGTGAGTTTTTTAACTTGACAATATTTTTTTTGTATTGTTATTTTTCTTTTTAAAATAGGGCCGGAGGTGTTAGCGAACTTACGAATAGTTCCTTTGCAATACAAGTTTGATGAATTGGATGTGTCGAAAGCTCTCACTGTGACAGGACGTGTTTTGTTTCCCAAAGTGGCTAAAAGAGTGTCAATTGACGATTTGCTGACCCGAAGAACGCAGTTGAAGGTTTTGGAGGAACGTCAAATTTTATTAAAGGTCAAACAGGAGGATAACAAAGAGGACGAAATTATTGACGTGGAAAATAATGACGACACAGAGGCGGAAGGCGACGGCGGTTTAGAAAAGCAATTAAATAACATGATGAGTGGGAAGGTTGTGGTGCCACAAACAAATCAACAAACTCAAGTTAATCGTGAGTTTTTAAGTAATATTGCTAAACGAATCAACGCTTTGCGTCACAATTATCAGACCATATCGAAAATCGGCAAAGACTACCCTTGCTATTATAAAGGATGTAATAATTCGTCTCTACTTCCAAATCCTTGTTATTCTCCTTTATGTTTGCAACGAAATCGAGTGCGTCGAGAATTGTTGACTTTATTAAAAAAAGCAAACACTGCTCAAAATCCTATAAAATTACCCAATATGATTGGAAAATCTATTTTAGAGCAAAAATTATTGGCGGCCAGCAAAGCCCCTTCTAAAGGAGGCGAAAGGGTAGACGAAGCGACGGTTTGTAAGGATTTAGTTCAAGCTTTAAAAAGTGCACCTATCTATAAGGACGATTACGCTTACGTTCAAAATCTCGAGAAGGCTAGCGAGAATGTCGACTTAAAAACTGAAATAGAAAGCGATAACGAAGAAAAGGTGATTCATAAAGCAAAAAAGTTCAAAAAGTCTTGTGACAACGAAACGGAAGACGTGGATATGGATAGCATGACGCCGGATGCCATAAAGGAAATGATTTTGGGTACCACAAACACCAGATCATCAAGGTCGTCTTTAAAAAATGCGGCAGCGCAACGCACGATACAAACTTTAAATCCAAAACCAAGTTATCCCCCAAATAGAAGATTCTGTTTAGCCATTCCAAAAGTACAAAGCAAAAAAGAAGAGAAAGTTAAGGAGGAACTTGCAGAAGATGGCACCAAACGCGTCTACTCTGTCGGCGCCACGGAGGGCAAAATATTTTTGAAAAAATTACCCACCACTGCAAAAGATAAACTCAAAAAGCGTTCAATAATAAAATACCCCGTTTGTTCTAAGTTTCAAACGAAAGCTGGCACCAAATCACTTCTACTGTTACCCCACCACGAATTAATTAAACTGGCGAGAAACGGAGGTCGTTTAACTGCTAACGGTTTCCATCACATGGCCAAGCCTAATAATCTCGCCTGGCCTTATCCGTGTGCCAGACCCCTATTTAAAACGTGTTGGTTGTACCGTAACGCTAACTTGCGCTCGTTGGCAAGCGTCAGCATTCAGTTGAAAATTTTGTGGGCGTGTCTTAGATGGGACGATATGCAAACTAAAGCTCCAAGTTCGGATGGGAAACATCAGATTACTACCGAAACAGAAATTATGTCTTTGGAAATTTTAAAGCATCGACATGTGGGACAATTTATGGAAAGGACTCAATATTTGAGAAGGAAGGTCGTAATTCCGCTCGAATTGCCTAAAACTGTCCGAGGTGAGTAATGGTTCTTTTTTAGATAATGTAGTCTAAAAATTCTAGGGTTCTTCTTTCTTTAACTTTAAGACATTGTCATTCCATTTTATCAATTTTTTTAAAGTGCTTTTGGAAATTAATAAACATCACGTGAGTGGCTAACTTTCATAAATAGTTTTTACCTTTAATTGCATATTTGGTGGTCTTTCTTTATAATTGTATTGTTTTTCACAATTTCAGCTGTTACATTATTTTTTCCAGGACTTCTTTTTTAGCTTTCTTATTATTGCCACCATTTTCTGTCATTTTAAAATAATTTCTGTCTACGAGAAGATTCTCAAAATATTCTGCCCAGCTCTTTTTAAAAATGCTGTTATCTACTTCTCTTAATTCCACACACTACTTTTTTGTTTTTGTTTTATATTTATGGAGCCTAAAACAAGTAATTTATTTTGTAGAAGTAACATCGATCAGAAGTGGTTTGCGAAAACGCAAGAGACCAGAATCTCCACAATGCACAGAACCTCAAGTGACGGAGGAATGGGTCGACGAAGATAAATTAGAATTGTGGGAAATTAAGCAATACGGAGAGAGGTAAGTTGTTTTCCCTTTGTGCTTAACCACCTCTTTCACTTTTCATAAAATCAAAAGTTTGCTGTGAATAATATAAATCAATTTTGGCATTTTTGAACTGTCAAAAGTTTGAATTTAAAAATTAACTTTATTATCGGTTTTAAAAGAGGAATTACGATTTTGGATTTTAAAACTACTTTTCTTGATATTTATGGAATATAATTGTGGTAATTATTAATATTTCAATTCTTCATTGAGTTGGCTGTTTTTCAATTCAAGTGTTGCTGTGATGATTATTACAATTAGTATCATATTGAGAAAACATTTCAAAAGTGTAATTCAAATTTAAATAACAAAATATGAGATGTGCATGTAACTAACTGCTTGAATTTTGTGTACACCTTTAGGCTTGAAAAGGCTAATGTGCAAGTTATAACTAGGAGTCGAACTGGAAATTTGCCTCCAGCTCGTACCCTCACCGAAGTTACCTTAGATAATGTCAACAAGGTGTCTGTTACGAGTAAAGCAACACCAGAAGAGATAAAAGAAAAAATGGAACAACAGCTACGAATACAGCGCGCGGCACATCAGCAAAAGAGGGCAATGGAATCAAAAAATCCTGGATCTATTATCAAAATGGTGGGAACCACTGCTCAAGGTAAGTTTCTGGGTTTAATTTTTTTTATATACAGGGTGAATCAATAGTGACTTATTAAGAATATTAAAAGAAGTTTTAAGTTATTTCTTTAAGCCGGTATGACAAGACGTTAAATTTTGTGCTAAATTTTCATGTAAACTATTTGAAACATATGGGGTGTAGAGCCATGTAGGCGAGGGGGGGCATGTGATTTTAAAAGATCACACAGGAGCATAAAAATTGCCGCGTGTGTCAGACAGTGGTGTGTACTAGAGAAGAATGCGGGATGAAAAAAATCCCGTCCCGTCCTGCGCTTTAGTCCCGCGCGGGACGGGATGCCAGTTTAGTTCCGCGTTTGATATACATTTATAAATTCATTTTATACAGTGCACATTTAGAGATGAATGCGGAACGGGACGGGATATTTAGAATATTTAGTCTTGCTTGGTTCATCTTGTCAACTCAGTCCCGCGCTGGACGGGATCCCTCAGTCCCGCATTTGATTTAAATTATACAAAGTCTGTTTGGTACCACAGTCCTAGTGCTACACTAACTACACTACTACAAATTGATTGGTTTAAAAGTGGGTTGGTAATTGTACCACAAATCAATTTGTAGTACTGTAGTTAGTGTAGCACTAGGACTGTGGTACCAAACAGACCTACAATTACACTTTTCTGATTTTTTTGTTAACGCATATTGCTCAGAGTAAATGTAGGGAAGAGATTAAATAAGTTAAATTATGAAATCAACTCGGTCCTGCGCGGGACGGGTTATCAATGCGGTCCCGTGCGTGACGGGATTTTTTCCCCTTTTATTTAATGGGGAAAGGTTTGTAGAACAGACGCTAAAATAAAAATTTTACGATTGAAACCTTGATTAATTCTGAAAGAGCATATTTTAAATAAGAGAATAAGGTGAGGAAGAATGCCTTAAAATCACTAGTTTTTCAAAAATCGATTTTAAAAAAGTCTATTTTCATCAGGGTTGTAAAAAAACATGTTTTTTTTAAATAAAACAAAACAAACGTTTTTTTTATGTTTAAAACAGTTTTTTATGTTTAAAACGGTTTTTTATTACCTTAGAAAAAAACATGTTTTAAACAGAAAAACATGTTTAAAACAATGTTTAAAACTAAAAAAAAAATTTGTTCTCTTATCTATCTTTAGCTCTATACACCTTCCGAGTAAGCATGCAAAAACTGCCCCTGAAGATTTTTAAAAATCTATATGGCCGTTTGATTTTTAATCGGAAAAAAACATTTTTCTGAAAATTTCAGCTTTCCTACTCAAAGATTTAATAATAAGAAAAAAAGTGTTTTTTTGTTTTTATTTTATTGTAGGTAATTGTTTTAAAGAATATTTTTTAATGAAACTTTTTGGTAAAGAAAAGTTTTTTTTTACCTTTTTCTCTTATTTTAAAAAAATAAAAAAGTTTTGGTCGCTTTGTTTAAATACATATAGTATGTTCCTTAAATATGTTCATCACGAATTTTTTACAGGAAACTTTCTGTTTATTCTTCTGTACATGGTAAAATTTTGAACATTATTTGTTCGGTGGAACATAATCATAAAAATAAAATGTATTAGTATGAGGGTATCCATAAATTACGTGAGGCGTTTAGGGGAGGGGTCGAGCCGAATCTCATCCAATCTCACGTAGGGCGATAGATTTTTTCTCACAAGAAACTGTAAAATTGCGAGTAACTTTGGTAATTGTAATTGCGATTGTCTTAACTAGCCAAATAATGGTTTTTAAGCAAGTTATGTTTTTTTTTAATAAATCCAATGAATTTACACTAAAAATTTCCATTTAAAAAAATCTCAAATAAGATTAAGGGGACGTGGGAGGGGGTCCAGCCAAATCTCACAAAATCTTACTGCGGGGGGGGGGGGGGCGCCAAACACGCTTTACATAGTTTATGGACCCCCCTATGTAGTTGTATCAGTGACTACTTAGAATGGTAAACCGTGTAGGACTTAAAGGGACGGTGGTTCGAACCTCTAGCTAAATTTTTTTATTTTTTTATAAATTTTGAATAAATTATTATTAATAATCTTTAAAAAAAAATTAAAAATGTAAAAAAAACATGTTTTAAACTTACACAAAATTAAACACCTGTTTTAAACGCATTTAAAACATGTTTAAAACAAATTGATGTTTTAAATGAATTTTGTTTTAAACATGTTTAAAACACCTTGTTTAAAACAAAATGTTTTAAACATTACAACCCTGATTTTCATAGCAATTTTCAAGTTAAGTCGCTCGTGATTAGTGAATGCATTCTGTGCTCCGTCCGTGCACTGTAATGCATAAGAGCCTAGCTGATGATTACTTTTTCGCGTGGATCCTCCTCGTGCCATGGTGGTTTTCATCAAAATTGACCCTCAGCACCCTTCAGGCCATTTTGATGAAAACTACACTCATTATAAAAATACCCCTAGGCCCGTGGGTTAAGGAAAAAGGTGAATCTTTGAGGGGTGAAACTCGTTTGCGTGGATTCTAAAGGCAGGGTGGTTGGGCAAGGAAAAATTGACTTAAAGCACTTCTCGCTGCGCTCGAGCGCTTTAAGCCATTTTTCCTGCACATTTACTATTGAAAACCATGATTTTCGCTCGAAGTGCACTGCTGGAGCATCAATGCAAGTGTCGCTCCGGTTATCGCCGCTCTGCGCAAAGCTATGACCAGTTAAAACTACACGGACTGCAATAGAATGCATTGATTCACCAATCTCGAGCGACTAAACTTGAAAATTGCTATGAAAATCGAAGTTTTTAAAATCGATTTTTAAAGAAACTGTTGGTTTTAAGGCCATCTTCCTCACCTAATTCCCTTATTTAAAATATGCTTTTTCAGAATTCATCGAGGTTTTCAATCGTAAAATTTGCATTTTAGCGTCTATTCTACAAACCTTGCACCTATTTAATAATTTAACTTATTGAATTTTTTTCCTACATTTACTCTGAGCAATATGCGTTAACAAAAAAATCAGATAAGTTTATTTGGGCTGCAAGATATCCCGCGCGGGACTAAATATTCTGCGGGACAAAACTATCAGACGCATGCAGTTTCAAATTTAAGTCATAATTTTTAATCTGCGCACGCGTCTGATGGTTTCAAACTGCTTGAAAATCCGCAAGATCTGGGGACGTGCGGGAGCAGGACCCGCGGGACGGAACCTACGGGACGAAACGGCACTACGAGACGGGACAAGAAATAGTCGCGCATTCATCTCTAGTATGTACCTAAGGTGTATAATATTTAGGTATAGCAGGTGTACCCTTTTTATCATACCTTGGCCTCCGCGCTTTCCTACAAATTTTTACAATCGTAAAACACGAATTACTCTTTTATCTGACCAAAAAAACGTCTGTCATTTTTGGTTTTGTATTTAGGGGTTGCCCATCTTCTATAAGATACTCTTCTACTATAGAGAATGTAATTGTGAAGCTACTGTCAAAATTTTAAATTGATCCATGCAACGGTGTTTAAGTAATCTGTGGTAAATGTAAAAAAAGTGGTTTAGAGAAAAACGCGTTTAAAGGTTTACGAGCACTTTTTACGACAGGTACAGACAGTAGAAAAGCAATGAGTCAGAGGCTGCGGAAAAATCAAAAATTGAATCTTTCAAAGAAATATTCACCAAAAGACGAACTGGATATTGTTTTTATGACCCCAGAGCGGTGTCAGCCCTTAATTCTACATTTTTCTAGTTTAAACAAACTTTGTAAAGAACTGATTAGAATTTGGTTGAAATCCCTCTACTGAAACCTCTTTTATTTTCGTTTCTTTGATTAATGACGCGCATGAATGGATTAACGAGATTCTCTTTGTCTCTAAAAATAACAGATTATTGTATGGTCATTCGAAATTCAAATAGATAAAATGTTTTATTTTCATAATACTATTTATTTCTGTCGTTACAAAACATGCGAAGCAATAAAAAAAAATTTTTTAATTCAAATTTTGAACGATAAGTCACTGAAAAAGTTTGGGTTATTGATTCACCCTGTTTTCGCGTCTTGTGAATAATTTAAACGAATTTTTCTTTTTGGTAAAGCTGCTTCTACTACTAGTGGTACTACTAATGTTACTTCTACTAGTAATACTACGACATCTACTAAAACTACTACCACACCTACACCAATTCAACCTAAAGGTATGTTGATGTTTGTGTGTGCAGTCGTAAAGTTGGTGTTTTTCTTTAGGTTAAAATTGTATCGATGACTTAAAATTGCCCATCTCCTCCGCTTACATTTTTGTTTGCCTTTTTCAGTAACATCTGCCGACGGTCAATTAAAAATTGTGAAGAATATCGTCCTTCCCAATCAAGGATTATCCGGAAAATCAACGTTAACCTCGTTATTATCTTCAAATAGCACGCCAGGTGGTAATAAATTTGCCGGTAGACGCATTTACATGACAAAAGCAGCTGATGGTACGACTCGAGTGATTCCTGGATCTGCTGCAAATATCATAGCGAAAGGAACGACGCCTAATCAATCGCTCATTAAAGTACAAACGTCGGGCGTGCAAAATTTACAACAAATTCAGCAGACCGGTAAGTTTGAACTTTGTAAATATTCATAGTTCTGTTTCTCAACGTAAAGCGGTTTTACAGTGACCACAACGACATCTACTTCGACACCAACTAAAACCGACATACCGCAACGTGTTCAAATTATGCGAACACCGGACGGGCGCTTGACAGTTAAAGGGTTAATGCCAGGTCAACAACTCGTACAAATGCCCGACGGAAAATTGCAGGTTTTGACTGCAACACAAATACAAACCAACATAAATAATACTCCTAGCACGCCCAAAGCTCAACCGGTCACAACCACTAAGACAATTATTAAAAGTACACCTAACACTTCAACAGGTAAATTGGTCCTGCAGGGTAATCAACTGAAGGCTTTGCAACAAGTTCAATCGCCTAGTCCATCCAAAACTCAACAGATTGTAGTGAAGCAACAAACTCCAGTATTGCAAAAGATTAATCCTCAGAATACGACTGTTGTTGTTGGTAGTGGCCAAGTTTTGCAACAGCAGGTCGTTGTGAGCAGCGGTCAACAAATGATCAACAGCTCGGGTCAACAGGTACGTTATTTAACCACTTCTTTATAAGGATCAACTCAAACTTGTTTTTTATTTCAGATTGTAACAAATCAAATTATAGTTAACAATCCGACATTGGCTCAGCAGTTGTCGACTGGTAAATTGCAAGTTGCTACAGTTAACGGTCAGCAAGTGTTAATCAGACCCACAGGTCACGGTCAAGCTCAAGTGGTTGCTCAAATAACTCCCGGAAATATTAATCAGCCCCAGTTACAACAAACCCAAACACCTCAAGTGCAACAACCGGTGAAGCAGGTTATCACTCCGGCCAAACAAGAGGTCGAAGCACCAAAAGTAAATCAAGACAATTCGGGTAGTCAAATCGATTCTGCAACAATGGAACAACTCTTGGCGGGACAACCACCCGGCACGATTATCAAATGTGTTACGGCTCAGGTGATACAAACACAACAAGGACCTAGAATTGTTTTGCAAGGCTTACAGGGTGCAGATTTTACACCTCACCAATTGACTGCAGTACAACACCAAGTGAAACAGCAGTTAATGAAAGGTAACAAGGAAATTTATGAAAATGACAATTTGAATTTTGAAAACAAAAAATGTTTTATTTATAGCGCAAGCTTCGACCGGAAAGCAAGGAGTGTTGGGTCCTACGAAGATCTATGTTGCCATTCAACCGGGTAGTACTGATGCCACATCGACGCCAAATTCACAACCTCCCCCGTTGGCACCTGTACAGCAAAGTATTACACAACAATCAACAATGCAAGACAAAAAGATTCAACACTTTAGTCCTGTGCAGCAGCAGACTCCTGTTCAACAGGTATGCAGCAGCGTGCCTCCAAAAAAGGTGACTGTACAATATTTAGAACATTTTAAAACTTAGTTTTTATTTATTTTGGTATAATATGCATGTGCTGCGCAAGATTTTAAAAAGAGGCTTTGGTTTTCTTATTAATTATAATGTTCTGGTTTTGGAGTTTTGTATGATAGAAGAATGATTTTTTTTAACAATGATTTGAAGACAAATTTGTTTGTCCATGACATTTTTGGTATTTTCAGAAATAGGTGGTTAAAAGTTTGAACTCGAGGAGTGCATCTTCCAATCGCCCGACATTATTATATTAGGGAAAAAAATATGAAACACTTCAAAATTTTGCTCATAATGTGTATAGATAAACTTTTGTTGTCTTAGCTCTTAAGTTTTTTGCTTTTGTGGTTAGTGTTGATTCTTTTTTGTTGTTGTAAATGTTATGCTTTGTGTGTTCCTGATTTCAAAAATCCACGTTTTTTATATGCATACAATTTTTTTGCAATTGAAAAATGTCGCCTTTTAAAAAACTTTTTAATATAATAGTTTTTGTGAAATCTTTTAATTTATTGTACACCTAATAAGGATTGAAATAAATTTTTATTTAACCAAAATTTCTAATGAATCATTTCTTTCTAACATTGCATGCTTCTCAAACTTTTGCTACATTTTCGAATGCCTTTGTATTTTTTTAAAAGTTTGTTGCTTGCACTCATCATTTATGTTAAGGCGCTTCTCTTGGTAAAACTATAAATCAAGACTGATGTTAATTATAAATATTTTTAAATGATTCAAAAAAATATAATTGGGTAAAACATAAAACTGTTTAGGTACAGGCTTAAAATTTTGTAATTAAAATAAATTTCGAGGTAATAATATCTTCAAATATGACCAATGGCACTGCTTATATTGATGATCATAACTTACCTAATAATTTTTTTTTTAATCATTTAAAAATATTTATTATTAACAGCAGAATTTCGACCTGTTCAAACTGCATTTTTAGTTACGAGAGAGGCACCTTAAAGTGTTTGGGGGGGGGGGGTTGATTAATGCCATCTTAAAATCAATGATTGAAATAAATTTTTATTTAACCAAAAATTCTAATGAATCATTTCTTTCTAGCATTGCATGCTTCTTAAACTTTTGCTTACATTTTCCAGCTTGATGCTTGCACCAATCATAATTTTGCATTATTTATGGTTAAGAGGGGCATTTTTTTGAGGGCCCTTTTAATTTAATCAACAGATGGCGCCTACTTAAATATTTTTATAAAATAAGAGAAATTTGCTGTATTTAAAATATAGCAAATTCGTTGAGATAATACTATTCTATAAACAATATTCTTGATCTTAAGCTATTTTGAGTTCGTAATATTTATTTATAAAAACACAATTCATAATTAAAGTTTGATTATTTTTTTTTGTAAGTGAGTGTGTTTTGACATACTCAATACAAACTCAAAATAGCTTAAGATCAAGAATATTGTTTATAGAATAGTATTATCTCAACGAATTTGCTATATTTTAAATATAGCAAATATATTTTAAATATAGCAAATTTCTCTTATTTTATAAAAATATTTAAGTAGGCGCCATCTGTTGATTAAATTAAAAGGGTCCTCAAAAAAATGCCCCTCTTAAGGCGCTTCTCTGTGCTTAAAATGCTAAAGTATAAGTCAAAACTGTGATGATAATTATAATCATTTTTAAATGATTCAAAAACATAATATCATTTTGGTATAGGCTTAAAATTAATTTTTTAGCAACAAAATGTCTTCACATATGACCAATCACAGCGGTTATATTGATGATCATATAATTGCTTTGAAATTTATTAATTTTACTATTTACTTTACCCTAATATTTTTTTTTGATTTGTTAAAAAATATTTATTAACAGCACAATTTTGACTTGTTCAATCCCTGCATTTTAAACTATGAACTTAAAATGATTGGGGGGGGGGGTTAATGCCATCTTAAAATACGTATCTAAGGGTATGATCCAAATTTTGATTAAAACTAGATATAAAACACAATTTTTCTCTTGCAAACCAAGAACAAAGAAGAAAAACATAGCACAATGAATGAACGATTTTTATGTCGATCAGAATAGTTAAATGTTTTATTATTTTAGAAAAAATTTCAAATAGTAAATTTTTGTGACACATAATAATTTACAGGGCGTCAATGATGGCACACCAAGCGTGGTGAATAGTCGTCAGATCTTAGTAAATGGACAACAATCGTCCGCTTTAATACAAGCAATAAAGGGAAACTTGGATACGAATCAATTGAGTGCGGTGATACAACCTCATGCATCGAAAGAATCCAATCAAGAATTTGTTGTTACTCCTGATTATATTCAACAAAGTATGTTTCAGTGTCATCCTTCTGTCATAGTGTCAAATCCTAACTGTATTATACCCATTGCAAAACGACAAATTTAATAATCGTTGAATAATTTATTCGTTTTTTTTGTGCATTAAGTTAGTACGTAAGATCTGCAAATGTTTGTAAACTTTGTGTTCTGTTTTCTTTTTTCCAATTTTTTTTTAACTAAAGAAACGACTTGCGTTGTCTGTGATATTTTGAATAATTAGTACCTACCATTTATAGGAGCTTTATTTTAACTGGATAATCGACAGCTTTTCACGCACGAATTTTCTTAACCTGCTACTAGTGCAACTTTTGTACGTTTCTAAGGCACAACCACATTGTTTAAGCACCTCCTTTCACTACCATCACCCTCTCATTTTTGTTTTGCGTTACTTTTCCAGTTGAAATAAAGTGCCGGCAGCCCGTTTTTAAAATTATTATGCGACTGATTGTAAAAGACTTGATATAAGTAACGGCGAGTATTATTTTTGTGTCTGAAAACATTTTTTGCTACTGTTTTTCTTAATTAAATTTTAATTAGAGTGACATGTAACATTTTCAATTTCTTGTATTCCAAATTAATGTGGTAAATAATAAAGTTTAATTTAAAAAAGATATCACAGACTTTTTGTTTTTGTCAAACCCTATTTCGTATTATTTAGTTTGGTCGTTTTGCTTTGGGTCTTTTTACTATCAACTATTTATTTTTTTATCTTTCTTTAATTTTTTGTTTTGTGGGTTTTTCATTTCATATTAAAAAATATTTTGTGCTAATGTAGCCATTAAAACTGCCCTAAAACAAGAAAATTTGAATCCCGAAATAGAAGAAAAGTTGCTTCAGCTGCAAAGGTATCAAGAGACTAAAATGAAACAGGAACCCGAATTGCCGCCAGTTATCTCTCGATCTAACGTTCAACCGACGCTTGCTAGCGTTAAAATTCCCGTTCGGAAACGTCCACCTAGTGTTAGAGACGACGACACCGAATGGATCATGGACGTGCCCAAACGTAGTCGCTTATCCAAAGGCGGCGAGCCTAAAAAAGAAGAACAATTATTGTAAGTCTTTTTGCTGCAAACTTTTAACCTATTTCTCTTCCTCATTTTATATTTTAGTAGTCAACATTCTATTAAAGATAAGCCCATATCTCCTCGTGCTCGAGTCAAATTAAAGGAGACCTTCGAAGACGAAAAGAAGGTCGCCATGAAAACGAAAGCGACCGTGCTGTTGTTTCGACAAAAAGAAGCTCTTAAGAAAGAAATTCTTCGTAAAAGGGCACTGCTGGAACGAGAATTACAGTGCGAAATTCAAGTAAGTTTTGGAAGCGCTTCGATTTTTTTTTGGTTTAATCAGTTTTTTAAGGTTGAAGTGGCAGAGGAAATTGCGGCTCGCACCAAATTAGAACGTAGTCGACAAGATGAAGTGCGTTTAAATAATAACAGAAGACGATCTACGTCGATACCCACCCCCCAAGTCGCCGCCACGGTGACCACCACTCCACCTGCTGTTCAGGTGAATAGCGCCATGACTTCACCTCCCACTCCCATCACGGGTTGTAGTACTTCAACTCGAGTTGCCGGTCGACCGAAACGCACATCCCAGCGTTTAGGATCCTCGCCAAGCAATGCTAGGAATAAGAAAGAAAAAGTCTACTGCATTTGTAGGACGCCATACGACGAAACGAAATTTTATGTTGGTTGCGATTTGTGCAATAATTGGTTCCACGGTCAGTGCGTAAATATAACCGAAGAGAGCAGTAAATCCATGAGTGAATTTATTTGCGACGAATGCAAACGTGCGCGCGAAACCCAAGAACTATTTTGTTTGTGCAAGCAGCCATACGACGAATCACAGTAAGATTATGCAGAATAACATTTAATTTTGACATTTTTAACGTTTTTCTATTCATCAGGTTCTACATTTGTTGCGATAGTTGTCAGGATTGGTTCCACGGACGGTGTGTTGGAATACTGCAGTCCGAGGCTGACAATATCGACGAATATGTGTGTCCCAATTGCCAGAAAAACTCGTCAGTTAATTTTGCAAATATGAAGGACCTCGGTGATAGAGACTTTGAGGGTTTACGCAAACTTATCAAACAAATACAGGTTGGTTTTACTTTTATTTTACATTTCTGATGGTTAATTAAAAATTTACATGTTTATTGGTCAATGGGTCAGTCTTATTTTAAATTAATTCGACAATCTTTTTCTATAAAAGAAAAAAGCAAAAAATTTGAGGTGCTTTTACTTTATAATATTAAAGGTTGGAAACATAAAATAAACTGAATCTTTTGAGAGGATTTTAATACACTTTAAATGGTCAAAAATGTATTAGTACAATTCTGTGTTGATTGCGAAAAAGTGCTTAAGTCAATATTTGTCAAACTGAGATAATGGCGAAAACAAAATTAGGTAAAATTGAACTTGTACTGACCAACATTTTGAGAGTATATAAGTCTCATATAATTCTGAGTTTGAATTCAACAATGGCCAAAGTTTTGGTAGCAAGTAAAATCATCATCTGGGATGAATGCACAATGGCAAACAAACGCGCATTGAAATTACTTACAAGGGGACACAACAGTGAGTATGTTGCCAATCAAAATCCCAATTTTTTTGGTGATTCTAGGAGCTAAAATAATTATCACTTTCTTGATTTTTAGTCTAATGGGCTTTAGTTACTGAGTTATGAATTTTTGAAAATCTAACTCCCGGTCGTTCTACTGGAGGTGGGCGGGGTTTACTTATGGCGGAAACCAATCAAAGCCTCAAATAGGCAATTTTTGAAAATTTTGAATAGTAAGACCTATTTACAACGGTTCATATTTTTTATGTTTTACAATTGCTCTGTGGTTCATTTTCTTTCATAATTTGCTTAAAAAATTTTTAAAATTGGAGCGCTCGTTGGTGTTCAACTCCTATTTAATATAATTTTCAAAAATTGTTTCTATTTTCCAAAGTGTCTGGATCTTCTCTCCCAAAATGTAAAGAAATGGGCGTGAAACCGGGGGATCTGGGGGTATGGAATACCCCCCAGCACAGGGAAGCAACAAAAAGGCATTTCAAAATTGACACAAATTTAATTCCAAAGAAAACATTTTTTTGTTTATTATATCTGACCTCCCAGACACTTCGGTTTTTGGATTGTTTACTTTCAAAAGTACCCTCTATGTCAGGGAAAGATATTTTCAGGAATATCAACTACATGATCTACTGAATTTTATCTCATTTTTAAGTTTTTTTTTTTAGGGTGACCAAGCTAATTAGATATCCTAAAATGTAAAGAAATGGGCATAAAACCGGGAGGTATGGAATACCCTCTAGCTTATATGGAACTTTAAAAATTTATAAAGCTGCAAGTTTAATTCTAAAGAAAATTTTTTTAACATATTAATTATAAAGAATAGGGAAATTGAAAATCGATTTTAAGGGGTCTTTTTGTTATATATTACTAGAGATGAGATTTTTAGGTTTTTACCTTTTTTTTATTTTAGCTCCTATTTTTATTTTATTAGTACCAAAATTCGTTTCATGAAAAACTACGTTATAATAAGCCCCTATTCATTTTTATCTTTTTTGACTTTCTTTCCTTTTTCTTAATTTTTACGACCTATTTTAGCATTTTGGAAACTTTTTTTTAATTTTCAGTTCAAATAGAAAAAAAATTTGCCCTTTAGGCGCTCCTAAATTAAAATTTAGTTATTGTTTTTTTTTTTTAATTAAATTTGTTATAATTAAATTGTTATTTGAGAAAATGCAGAGCTGCCACAGATACACTTTTTTCACATTTTTGAAAATTATACACTTTTCTTCACTTTTTATAAAAAATTATTTTTACTTTATGTTAAAATTCACTAAATTTGACGAGAGGGTTTAAAAAACAAGTTATTATTTTAAAAACTTGTGAAAAAAAAAGACTAAAAGATACAAAATGTTTCGTGTTTTGGGTCGCAACTTTGTTTAAGGGGTTAAAAAAAAGCTCATTCAAAAAATTTGTGGGAAAAAAGACCAAAAGATACAAAATGTTTCATGTTTAGTACCTTTTTAGGAACTTTTTTTTTGTATTTATAGGACCTAAATTTTTTCGCTTTTTTTAGAACCATTTTGGTACTTTTTTTTAATTGATACGACCTAAAAATCTCACCTCTGTACATTACAAAAGTCAACCAAAAATTTGCCTTTTAATTTAGGGTATGAACTACGATAGGTTTATCGATAGTTATCTGAAAAAAATTTATATTTTATAAAAAAGTTTGCTTTTGTAGCAAAACGCGAAATTCTGTATTATTAGTATGACAACCACATATTTTTCCTTTATTTTGGTGCACAATAAATAAGAAAATCATAAAATAAACTCTAGGACAAGAAAAAAGCATTTTTTTTGTCGAATGGTGTTATAAATAGTTATTTTCTATACGAGACGATAAAATTGAATTTTATCGACTAGCGGAGATATTTATGAGCGACATGTGGGTTTAGCCGATGTACAGGGTGGCTCAATTTCGATGCTTCTTATGAGGAAATCGGTAACTATGGGAAATATCAAAAAATGGATGGCGCATCCTCGATCTCTTTTTTTGAGAAAATCTCAATGGCGAAAACCAGAATTTGCTATCTTTTTTTTGTTTTCGAGTTATAGCCAAAAGTTCGATAATTGGACTTTTCTATAAATGTCGATATCTTGGTTTCAGCAAGCGATTGAATAGTTTGGATTATTTCAAAGTGGTCTTGGTTTTTAAATTCGAGAATAAATGGTATGACAAAAATATTGAAATGACTCCTTAAATTTTGATGTTCTGTGGGTTGATACAGAGAAACTGTTTATGTTTCTCAATTCCTGATTGTTTTTTTTTTTTTTTTTTTTTATTGTAACCCCTTTTCATACAAGCAATCTATCAATAATAATAAGCTTTACATTTGACAATATAACACTTAAGACAATCAGAGTATTGCTTCAGTAAGCAATCTCTATAAATATGTACAATTAATTACTGTCCTCGGTGAACCTATTCACTAAATCTTCCGGCATAAACCTATTTAATCTACGCAACTCACTGTGGCTGTTGGCAAAAAGTTCGGTAGCGAGAGGATTAGGATGGACTGCGAGTCTTTCGCGATATTTAGCACTGAATTTCTCAATCTCCTCTTTGACAGAATGCAGTGGTATGTCACGTTGGATAATGTTGTTAGGAACATATCTCGGCGCGTCAACAATTTGGCGTAGAACTTTATTTTGAAATCTCTGCAAGATTTCTAAATTGGAGTTAGCTGCGGAGCCCCATAGTTGGATACCATAAGTCCATATTGGCTTCAAAATGGTTTTGTATAGCAGCACCTTGTTTTCAATGGATAGTTGAGAATGTCTGCCGATAAGCCAGTACATCTGTCTTAATTTCAGACCAAGTTGTTTCCGCTTTGTAAATATGTGCTTACGCCAGGTAAGCCGTCTGTCGAGGTGCATCCCAAGGTATTTTGCATCTTCCGCCTGTGGTAGTTGACAGCCATTTAGTTTTACGGGCGGACAAGTGTTTCTTCTAAGGGTAAACGTCACATGTACCGATTTGATCTCGTTGGCTTTAATTCTCCACTTCTTGAGCCAGTTTTCAATTAGTATTAAGTGAGCTTGTAAATTCGTGGATGCTGATGCAGGATCATTATGGGAGGATAAGATAGCGGTATCGTCAGCGAAAGTAGCGACTGTTGTGAATGGTGTTGTTGGAAGATCATGCGTGTACAGAAGATATAATATTGGACCCAAGACACTACCCTGAGGCACGCCCGAGTAGATGGGGTGTAGATCGGTGTACTCATTTTGATGTTTGACAAGATAGTATCTATCACTTAAGTATGACTTGAGGATTAAGTAGAATTGGTATGGGAGATTTTTCTTTAATTTATAGAGCAGACCAACGTGCCATACCTTATCAAACGCCTGGCTAATGTCGAGGAAAGCCACTGAACAATAGCGTTTATATTCTAGGTCTCGATTTATTTGTTTAACTACTCTGTGCACTTGTTCGATCGTTCCATGTTGGTTTCTAAATCCGAATTGGTGTTTTGGTAGTAATTTTTTATCGTCTATTATAGGTTTTAGGCGTTTCAATAGTGCTTTTTCGAAAACTTTGGATAGTAAAGGGAGCAAGCTAATTGGCCTATACGATTTTACCTCTTCGGATTTTTTGCCAGGTTTAAGGATCATTACTATCTGAGCCACTTTCCATTGTTCTGGGAATTCGTTAATTCTTATGATGGTATTAAATATTTGCGTTATGGCGTTAATGCACTTGTTGGAGGACTCCTGCAGTACCTTCCCAGTAATTAAGTCAAATCCAGGGGCTTTGTTTGCTCGAATCTCTTTTTTGATTATCCTTTTGACTTCTTTTGTTTTGAACTTGGAGATGGGGGGATTCATTTGGAATGGGGCCTCGAGATATTCCGTTATTTCTTTTTCTTCTTCCATTGAGATGACAGATGGGTAGGGTTGAAAGATACTCGTTAAATGTTTTGCAAAAATGTTGGCTTTCTCTTTGTCATTTCTTGCCCACGTATTATTGTCGTCCTTGATAGGCGGCACCGGCTGTTGTGGTCTTTTAATTTTTCTAGTAGCTTTCCACAAGGAGTAGTCGGTGTCATGTGTTGGGCTCAGGCCGTTTAGGTAATCTTGAATGTTTTGGTTTTTTATTTCTGTAATCATATCCTTCAATTCTCTGGTAGCTTTATTGAGTCTTGCTTTGTCAATGGAAGATCTTGTTTCTTGCCAGCGTTTTCTTATAGCTCTTTTTTCAGCTATTTTTTGCCTTATTATAATTGGTGGCCTCTCCTCTAGATCTCCAATGTATGAATCTGGTGTAGCTCGCCAAGCCGCCTGCTGTATACTTGTGGTGAGATCATTAACTGCTGACTCTAAATCGAGTTTTGACTTCAAAGGTCTTTCGAGTATTATTAATTCATCGAGGATTTCCCGGTACATGTTCCAGTTAGTTTTATTACTGTGTAGCGTTGGTTGTTTCTTTTTTTTAACTATTTGTGTAAATACACTAATAATTATTGGCGAATGGTCTGATGTGAGATCCAGACAGGACTCGGCTTTGATTTTTTTAATATCAACGTTCTTTGTGATGCAGAAGTCTATAACATCCGGCGTTTTGTTTCTGTCAGATGGCCAGTAAGTTGGTTCACCAGTAGATATGATTTTAAGGTTTTTAATAATAAATGGTATGACAAAAATATTGAAATGACTCCTTAAATTTTGATGTTCTGTGGGTTGATACAGAGAAACTGTTTATGTTTCTCAATTCCTGATTGTGACATTCATTTCTTTTGGTTATAAGGCAGCAGTCTCGTGTATTGAAATTAGCTGCACGGCGAATAATAACCAATTTTTGAATTCCGATAGCCAAACCTAATTACAGGAATAACCACATTATTAGGTGGTATTTTATTGGTTGGGTGGTTTCGTGATAATGTCATCTTAGGTAGTTCAGGTCCTAATGAACTTTTTGTTTCAGGCTCATAAAAGTGCGTGGCCATTTATGGAACCTGTAGATCCGACAGAAGCACCTGATTACTACAAAGTGATAAAAGAACCCATGGGTAAGTTAAACTTACAGAATTAAATTTTTGCAATTGATAGAGTAAATTTGATTTTTCAGATTTACAAAAGATAGAAATGAAAATTACGGAGAGGGTTTATAACAAATTGAGCGAATTCATAGGAGATATGACAAAGATATTTGACAATTGTCGATATTACAATCCCAAAGAATCCCCATTTTTTAAATGTGCCGAATCGTTAGAGGCATATTTTGTAAATAAAATTCAATTCCTGCGTGAAAAACTTTCAGAAGATAAGTAATAATTTTTTAACAAGAGGTTTTCTATGTATGTAGAATATTTTTTTCATTTTCTTTATAAATAATACGTGTAGATTACAAATTAATTTATTGATTCTTGGCTCAACCTATGTTGAGGAAACGAGAAATGGTTTTGAGATCTCATTGATAAAATCGATCGATCAATCATGCATCACGGCGTTCACGACGTTTTGTAAATATTTATTTAGTAAAATAATTTTGGAATTATTAAAAAATGAACTATGTACAAGTTTTTATTTCTATTTGCCGACACCTTCCTCATTGTAATAGCTGCACAAACGAAGGAAGGTCAAACACTTCCGTGTTCCAATTCACATTGGTTATTAAATTTTTTAATCTTTTTTAATCTGTTAAATAAATTTGTAAATAATAAAGAAGTTTATTTATTTCTAAATAATTTTTTTGTTTCTTTTTGTGAGCATAAAAAATACAAAATTTATTTATATTATTATATTACTTTATTCTTAAATCCGTAACCTATTGTAAATATAACTAACCAACAAGAAGGTATTAAAATTCCATACCACACTTTACTGTGTGCAATAGACGTCCCGCGATGAATAATGGTACGAACCGCTTCTATGGCTGCTGTTTGTGGTAGAAATGCTATGGGCGTTTGAACCGCGGTTGGTAATCCATCCAATGGCCATTGAACACCTACGATTTTAATTACAATATCGAGCAAACGTCGCCAAGCAACAAAATTCTTACCACATAAAAACAGCGTCATCACTCCAAAACAAAATACGCAAATTCCCGTTCCGACGGCCGATTTACACATCATGGCGACGAGAACTCCTAAAAATATAATAAGTCTTAATAAAAGCGATTTATTTTTAAAATAAAAATTAGCATTACCAAAGGATAGACCACACCAAATTTGCAGAAGCGCAATTATGACGATGTAAAATAGCGATCCTCTATTTGGAACATCAAATATTAGGAATAGAACCATCAGCAGTAAACTTGCTTGTATTAGCGTAATTATTCCGCCCACGATCTTAAGCGAAAATATTGTCTCTACCAATCGTACACCTGTAACGAACAATGCAACTTTAAAGAGAGGGTAATTTAAGATTTTAAAATTAAAATTACCTGCTAAATAATTTCGTAACGCTAACTTCATAACTCGATCCGTTATTAACGTATTACTCGCAAAAAATGCGGCCATGTGATAAATGAACGTTATAATCAATCCGGGCGCCATGTAATATGTATCGATATTGTTTTTCGATGCAAAAAGAGGAATTTCGTTCACCTTGAAAATTAACATTATTTGTTAAAATATTTTTTAGACAGAGTGGTCAAATTGTTCATTCAAAATCCAACACTTTTGAAATTTTTTAGAAATGGCTTACTAAGCTATTATAGGGTGTCAGAGTAGGGTTACAGGGTGACCTACCGCCGATCCGAACATGGGTAATTGATTTTTCTTAATTCCTGCTTCGCATCATAACAGACAAGAATGAAAAAGGTTTCAGTTTAAAGAGATTTTTATTCCGCGTCTAAAGATACCTAACACTTTATATTTTGTTTTTTAATTACTGTTAAAAAAAACTCGATAATAAAATGAAACAAATTACGCATTTAAAAAGATTTTAGTTGCTTTATTTGAAAACCAATAATTGCCAATAAGTTACTTTGACAGATTAAAATGAACAAACTACAACGTACTCTGTTGAAGAGAACATTTGGACCACTGTCTTGCTGAAACCAAACCTGGCTTTCGTGAGCTATTTCGTTTAGCTTGGGGTTCAGTACTACTTATAAGCAGATCTAATAAGGGGAGGGCCAACTTTGTTCGTCACAGACATGATGATTGATATGAAAATTAAAAATCCTTTAATTCAGCTAATTTAGAGAAAATCTATTTTGAAAAACGAATGCATAAACACATGCATTACACCATGTATGTACTACACCCCGTAAAGTTTCGGCAGAAAATTTTTTATTTTTTACGTTAATAGCATTGATCGCTTGACAAAGATTACCGAGAATTGGTGTTAATTATTAATTAATTATTACAATTAAATTTTTGTAAAAATTCTTTTCGTTGTTCCGGTCGTAAAATGAGTTGTTTCCGGCCTGTGCAGGGACGGCTTCCATACAGTCACAAATACCGTAATTCAGCCAAGATCAAAGTGGCAAAGGTTTTAAATAATATTTTAGTTTTTTTTTTAAGAATATTTTTTTAATAGTAGTTTATATCACTAGGACGCAAAGGGACTGTTTTCATCCCTAAGGACGACAGTTTATGAGACGAGCCGCGCAGCGGCCAGTGAATAATCGCCCGAAGTTATTCGGGAATATTCGTTATTTCGGGAAAAATATCCTACAAAATTCGCGATTTTATATAATAGCTCTAAAATAACAATCGATAGATGGCGTGAAGGTTGCAAGTCATTTTTTCAATGTTTGTCTCTTTGGTGCGAAAAAGGATGATTTCTTTTGAAACCGACAAAGATCGGATCAGGATCTACAAGGCGGTCATCCGCCCGGTCCTTACGTACGCGGTCCCGGCATGGGGGTTCGCATCTTCTAATCAAATGAAAAGATTGGAAACCATGCAAAACGTCTGCATAAGACAAGCCATGGACGCCCCATGGTTTGTCACTAATAGACAACTCTAGGCAGCTTCCGGAGTCAAGCCCCTGGATTCTTTCATAAAAGACCTAACATCTAAATTGTACTTGAAAAGCTCCGACTGCCACAATCCACTCATCGAAGCCCTGGGTCGTTACGACACTAACGACTACCCAAGGACGCCTAGGCCCAAGGATATAATTATCCCTAAAACAGTTGTATTGCCTCCCCACCCTAGATCACCCCAACAAAGCAACCCAATACCAGACATCACGTATTCAGACTCTGACTCCGAGGACGGCGTGTTCCAGTGAGGAGTGTTCACGCTGCCCCGGGGAGGTTACAAATATTCGTCATTGTCCTGTCCAATTAATTTTCTTCCTTTTCAGCTTGTGTTTTTAAATTTTTTTTTTTCAGCGCCTATTAGATTATTGTTGTGTTTGTAAATTGTAAAAAATTATTTTTTTTATATTAATAAAAACGCTGTAGCAACGGCGCGACTGAGGCTCTGTTATTGTAGAAAGGGCTCAAGGTAAGCACATCGCGCCGCCGCGGGCGCGGGGATTGTCTCACCCGTGCATGCACGCGCGTACAATTCGACGTTAGCCTCCGGCCCCGCAGTGCTTACCTTATAGCGTAATAACAAACAAGACACCGGCTCGACGCCGCTCCTCGGGTTTGAAATCCCTGTAAAAAATTCTCAACGTCAGGTTTCTAATCAGACGAAGGAGATAAGCGGGCTATCGCCCGCATCTGCTCCGCAGATGCCAAGTGTCAGCTACAGCTTGAAACCGAATGACGGACAATTTGGTCTGACGGACAGCAAGTTGAAATGACGGACGGTCCGTCGTATTAACGGACGGATGGTCACGTTATGCAATTATTGCAAAAAAAATCTCGAATTTTGTCGAATATTATCTAAATCTATGATTTTGTAAATAAATATAAAGTAACACTTAATTTAATTTCTAATTTTTTAACTAAAGGTGTCGTAATTTCGTTATTTTGGAGATAATATCCTATATATAATATCCTAAAAATTCACGATTTTTTTGCTCTGAGATAACTATCGATAGATGGCGTGAAGGTCGCATGTCATTTGTCAAGTTATTAATAACATAAGCGAAAAACATGAGTTCAAACAAAGACTGTTTTTATAAGTCCTAGGACCTAATAAAGTTAGGTTTTTATAGTCCTAAGACATAATAAAAGTTAGGTTTATTTTGTTCTAGAACAAAATAAAGTTCGGGTCGGTCCCCCTTGAGGTGACCTTTCAAGAAAAGACCTCCTTTATAGTTCTCAAAACAGGTACGTTAAGAGGTCATTTATAACCCGGAATAACGAAAAATTGTTTACTTGGGGTGCGTTTCACTTAAAGCCCACGACGACCACGGTCGATCGTCAGTCCAATCAAATAACCGCGTTCGATTTTTAGTCCAATCAAAAAACCATAGGACCACGCCGCGGTCGCCCATGGGCTTAAGTGGAAAGCACTGTGGAACGACAATGGGCTGACCAATGAAAAACGATCTCTTCTATAGATCTTCGCTGCCGAACATGACCTGGATTTATTATTATTATTTATCCCGGCTCCGGACGCTGAGTATTCAGATTCCGACTCTGAAGATGGCGTGTTCCAATAAGAATATCACGCCATCCTGAGAGAGGTTACAATTTATCCGTCTTGACATGTCCAACTAACTCTCTTTTTTTTCAGCTTGTGCTTTCTCTCTCAGCACCCATTATTAGACCATTGTAAAATTTGTAAATTGTTGTATATATATTTTTTTTTTTAATAAAACGTGGAACGGTGCGATGATGCTTTAGCCTTGTAGAGGAGCCCAAGGTAAGCACTCGCGAAGCCGCGGGCGCGAGGATTGCCCCACGCGTGCGTGCACGCGCGGACAATTCGACGTTAGCCCCCGGCCCCGCAGTGCTTACCTTACAGCGCAATAATAATCATGACACCGGCTCAACGCCGCTCCTCGGGTTTGAAATCCCTGTAAAAAATTCTCTACGTCAGGTCTCAAAACCAGATGAAGAAGATAAGCGGGCTATCGCCCACTTGGCTATGCCAAGTGTCAGCTACAGTTATGGTACCCGAACAAAGAGTGTTTTTTTTGTTCCAGGATAAAATAAATTTATGTTTTTTTTTGTTCTAGGACAAAATAAAAGTTAGGTTTTTTTTGTTCTAGGACAAAATAATGTTCGGGTCGGTCCCCCTTGAGGTAGCCTTTCACGAAAAGACCTTCTTTACTGTTCTAAAAACAGGTCCGTAAAGTAGTCATTTACAGCCCGTAATAACGAAAAATTATTGATACCATGACGGGTTGAATGAGTGCAAACATGGGCGTTTATAGGATCATTTTCTAGGAGGGGGGGGCAAAATTGAAAACAAATTTTTTACGCTGATGAAATATCAAAAGTCTAAAGAAATATAAAGACCCAGAAGGGGTAGCTGCCTTCTTTGTCCCCCCGCCCCGCCACAATGGACGCCTATGGGTGCAAAGCAATGTTTGCACAATTAAAGAAGTCCAGGTTTATATTTTTATATTTTATATATATATTATAGTTTATATTTTTTATAAGATTAAAAAAACCGAAGTAAGAAGTGTTGTTTATAGGGCTACTACGGCCCTGTGTAAATAAGTGTGTGTAATTCCTTATGATTCTAATTTGAATATTCATTAAAGGCCCGATCTATTATTTGAACATTATTGTGATTTCTACTGAGATCCATCAGTTGAGCTTAGGTTAGTGTTGGTGTTTAAAACAATTTTTTTTAAATTAATACTTCTAAAATAGAGATTCACCGGCTAGCTACCCGTCCGTGGACGGACTTTCCACCTAGTATAAATAATATATAATTAGTTGGGCTCAAAACTCAACCTTAAAGTTTTAAAAAATGACTTGAAATTTGAAAGAGTTTTTAAACTGAACGCCATGATTGACCAATAATAATAATTAAGCATGGTTATGCGCTGTTGTCAAATTCTGGCATTTTTAGTTCCGATTGCTTCACTTCTACCGGTAGCTGACGTTACTTACCGGCGTTTAAAAGTTTTTAATCAAGTTTTTCTTATGTAAAGAGTACTCAAAAAAAAATTAAAAGAATTCTGTACCGTCAGTTTGATCTCTGCTTTTAAATAAAAAGAATAGTGAAACTTGTCCGACGGAATCTTTCTTTAAATGTTGCCGTAGACTTTTTAGCCTAGACATTTTACCTACTAGACTATTTTATCTAAACTTTTTTACCCGTAGACTTTTTTTCCTTAGATCTTTTTACCTAGACCAATTTACCATAGATTATTTTTCGTCTCTCCTACCGATTACACGGTACACCTACTGCGCAGAAATTTAGTCACACCGGTCATGGTGACTAGAGATGAATGCGGGACGGGATATCCCCCCTTCAAAACTGGAAGATAGTTTAAAAAGCAGATTATTGGAAATCTGGGGGGTATGGAATACCCCCAGCACAAGAAGTACTTTGGTGACTTTTCAAAATTGAAACAGACGCAAGTTTAATTCTTTGGAAGATAATTTTTATTACTTACGGCCGGGGGATATTCCATACCCCCCAGACCCCCTTATTCTATTTCCAATATTTTGCTTGTTAAACTATCTTCCAGTTTTGAAGAAAAATGTGAAGTATTGCACGTTAACCGTATTGTTACGCTACTGACCGGTACTCTTTGTTATTGAACCGTGCAATGTGAAATGAGAGATGAAGACCGCGTTCGCATATTACATTTTTATTATTACTCCGACCGATTATATTACTCCGATCACTCGGAGTAATAGGAGTGATTTCGCCTGCCATCTAGAGGTTTTTTGTTGAAAAGAGATTGATGCATAACCTTAAATTTATTATATACAATATGTTCTTATATGCAAGAACATCCCACAATCAATTATTTATTCGAATAAAATAAACAATATTTATAGAATAACTAGCACTTTGACGTTTTAGGGAGCGAGAAACCCGAAAGTGGCGTTTCTAGCGTTAAAAGTAAACTACCTACAGAAACTTTTTTTTTTTCGAGCTTTTCTTAGATCCAATATTTTAGAAATTTGGCAAAAACACTCAAAAGTTGGTCAATTTGGCATTTTTTTATGTTTAAATTTACAAAAAGTTGGCAATTTTGAATTAATTCAGTTTGCAAATTTGGGATTGCCTCCCCCTGAAAAAAGTTGGTTGGTACGTCTCTAAGCAAATGCACAAAATGAGCTACAATAAAAAATTAAGAGAGGCACTTTTTTCAGGCCCCTTTTAATTTAATCAACAGATGGCGCCTCCTTAAATATTTTTATAAAATACTAGGAGGCTTTTGTATTTAAAATATAGCAAATCCGACACTCATAGGAGGTTAACGTGGCCGAAGATTTGCCCGCGTCAGAAGATAGTGGAACGTTTTTGTTTTTCGACGAAGGTTATGATGATAAGAAGACTTCTTCTGGCATCCATGCTGGAAGAAGATGGAGTTTTCCTTTTTGGAAAATTATTGTGCGAATTTTTGAGTTTATCTAGGATCAAAATCGGATTTTTATCTACACGACGAGTTTTATTATATTACACTATCGTAGTTTGGTGTTTGCAGAGTTCAACATTAAAACAAGAGTCATTGCTAGCCGGCACATTCCAAGACTGTATTTCCCACTTCAAATGTAAGTCATAATTTTTAAACATTTAATTTATGTTTTGGATCCCAAAATTTTGATAGGGGGTAAAAAAAAGTCATTCAAAATAAAATTGTGGTAAAAAAAGGACCGAGAAATACAAAAAATTTCATGTTTTGTGTCGCAAATTTGGCTAGGGGTTAAAACAAAATTGTGGAAAAAAGGGACAAAACAAATACAAAAAGATTTGTGTTTTGGTTCGAAAATTTTGTTAGGGGGTTTAAAAAAAGGTCGTTCGAAATAAAATTGTGTGAAAAAAGAACACAAAAATACAAAAAGTTTTATGTTTTGGTTCGCAAATTTGGCTAGTGGGTTTAAAAAAAGGTCAGTCGAAATAAAATTGTGAGAAAAAGGACAGAAAAATACAAAAAGTTTTATGTTTCGGATCGCTTTAGCTAGAGGTCAAAAAAGATCATTTGAAATAAAATTGTGGGGAAAAAGGACCTAAAATACAAAGAAATTTCATGTTTTGGTTAACAAATTTGGCTAGGGGGTTTAAAAAAAAGGTCATTCGAAATAAAATTGTGAGAAAAAAAGACCGACCGAAAATACAAAAAGTTTTATGTTTTTGTTCGCAAATTTGGCTAAGGGGTTTAAAGAAAAGGTCACTCGAAATAAAATTGTGTAAAAAAGGACAGAAAAATACAAAAAGTTTTATGTTTTGGATTGAAAATTTGGCTAGAGGTCAGAAAAGGTCATTCGAAAAAAAAATTTGGGAAGAAATTACTTTTTTCTTGGGGTTTTTGTTTATTTTCTTGTTTCTTGTTAAAGTACATACGGGATTTGGGGGACGTGCGAGATTCTCCGCGGGACGTGCAAAACCCGCGGGACAAGACCTACAGAACGAAGCGGCACTGCGAGATTGGACAAGAAAAAGTAGTCCCGCACAGGTCGGAACCGGACAACTGGGCGACGGAAAACTGGGCGACGTATAACTGGGCGAAAGACAACTGGGCGATTAGTAAACTGGGCGATTAGTAAACTGGGCGACGGTCAACCGGGCGACGGACAACTGGGCGACGGGTAAACTGGACAACGTATAAGTGGGCGACGCAACTATAAATTTTGAGCATTTAAGAAAAAATTATTATGATAACCTCTATGGGTGAGAGGTAAGTACTCGTGACCCGAAAATATCAATTTTGAAACTTCTATGAATTCTTAATGAGCATATTTTAAATAAGAGAATTAATCCCAGAGAATGGCCTTAACAGCACTAGTTTTTTCAAAAATCGATTATAAAACTTTGATTTTCACAGCAAATTTTGTGCTAAGTCGCTCGTGATTGGTGAATTCTGGCATTCTGTGATCGGTCCGTGCAAGTTAAATTACTCTTTAGTTATACGCAGAGAGGGGATAACCGGAGCGACACTAGCACTTCATATGCTTCAACAGTGCACTTTGAGCGAAAATTATGTTTTTTAATAGTAATTTTTATTTGCACAACCACCGTTCTTGTAGAATCCACGCAAAAACGAATTTCACCTTTCAATAATCCACCTTTTCCTTAAACCACGGGCCTAGGGGTATGTTTATAATAAGTGTAGTTTTGGCCACCATGGCACGAGAAGGATCCACGCGAAAAAGTATTAACCGTACGTTAACATTGCGTACGACTAAGTGAGTCATCATCTGGACTCTTATGCATTACTGATGACGAAAAAAAAGTTATATCCACCCCCTTCAGAATAGCACCTTTTTAGAGTTGGAAGGCCCTAAGGGATATTGTTAGCTAATAAAGACAATGATTCATCATCTCTTAGTTAGGTTATGAGTTACTTAAATTATTAATTATTAATAATTATTATTTACATAAATTATTTTAAACAATATAGCTAGCTTATTGCATATATATATATAGTACAAAAGTAGACAGTAGAACATTACCAACACCTGGTTGGTACATTACCAACAGGCATAATCTTTTTTAATTTTTCTAGTCAGCAACAAAATTTCAAAATCTTTGTTTTTTTTTCTGTTTTTGTTTTAGATTACCCTGTATGAAATGTTTCAAAAAATAAAGTTGTATCAAGTGAGAAAATGCAAATACCTGCAAAATTTTCAAACTCGACAGTTTTCTTACACTCAAAACTCAATAAGTTTCATGCTAAATATTTCAATTCTTCAAAATGCTTCAGGTTGTCGCCCACTTACACGTTGCCCAGTTTATACGTCGCCCAGTTTATCCGTCGCCCAGTTTACTCATCGCCCAGTTGTCCGTCGCCCGCTTGACAATCGCCCGGTTTACACGACGCCCAGTTTACCTATCGCCTAGTTGTCCGTCGCCCGGTTGACCGTCGCCCAGTTTACCAGTCGCCCAGTTATACGTCGCCCAGTGGAATTCGCCCAGTTGTCGCGTACCGCGCACAGGTACATGTCGCTGCCCCCCCCCCCAAATCGAATTTTTGGGTAAAATTTGCGTCAAACGTTTGAGCATCGTTTGAGCATCAATGAGCTTCCAATATTTTCGTTTGAGCCTCAACCGTCGCGGAGTTATTCACGAAAACTTTTGGGGGGGGCTGTAGACATGTTGCCCCCCCCCCAAGTGGAATTTTGGGGTGAAAATGGTGTCAAACGTTTGAGCATCGTTTGAGCATCAATGAGCTTCCAAATTTTTCGTTTGAGCTTCAACGGTCGCAAAGTTATTCGCGAAATTCTTGGGGGGGCTGCAGACATGCTAGCCCCCCCAAGTAAAATTTTGGGGTAAAAATGGTGTCAAACGTTTGAGCATCGTTTGAGCATCAATGAGCTTCCAAATTTTTCGTTTGAGCCTCAACCGTCGCGGAGTTACTTGCGAAATTCTTGGGGGGGGGGCTGTAGACATGTTTTTCTATTTTCGTTCTTATTTCGAATTTTTTTTTGAAATTGATGTCTATCGATAGAGATTCGTTTGAGCTTGAATGAGCTTCCATTTCCATCATTTTAATTTCATTATCTGCAAAGTTACGAGCATTTCAAATTTCGAGTACTCCGGGCAAGTACCGTACAAACATTTTCTATTTTAATTCTATTTTATCGGATTAAAAATTTTGATCCGATTAAAAAACTTAATCCTGCTTAATTACCATCATCATTTTGATGGAATAATACGGAAGGTGTAATTTTAGAAAAGAATATTATGTTTAATAGAATATCGTGAACTAATAAAATGGTGATATATTATAATTTTATTAAAAGATTTAAAAAAAATTTTAAAAAGGATATAAACTAAAAAGGTCAAAATGACATTTTATTCTAAAAAAACGTTTAAGGCCCGGAATCAAGCGGAACCTTCAATTTTCTAAAAATTTATGATGCTTAAACTATACCAAACATTTGACATTAATTTCACTCAAAAATTTTATTTGAGTACGGGAAATATCCCCTCCCCCCATCTAAGTTTTTGTGAATTTTTCCTTGCGGTTGAAGCTTAAACGAAAATATTAGAAACTCAATGATTCTCAAACTTATGACTCAAATTATTCTAAAAAATTCGATTTTTACATATTCATTTAATAACTTTTAGAATATTGAAAGTTGCGCTAGATTTCGAGTCTTAAAAATTCTTTTAGAGTAAAATGTCATTTTGACTTTTTTACTTTATGTTCCTTTTAATATATGTTTTAAATCTTGCAATAAAATTGGTGTCAAAAGTATGAACATCACGACACTCGATCGTTTAACACCAAATTCACCCCAAAATTCCACTTGAAGGCGTTAGTATGCCCCCCTCCCCTCAAATATTTTGCAAATAAGTCTGTTGAGGCTCAAACAAAAAATTTGGAACTCTTGGGTCTCTCACCAACTATACACTAACGTTTGACACCAATTTAACAAAATTAATTCTACTTTAAGATGGGATAAAGATAAACTTGTTAACAACCTCTTCCCCCTCCCCTCCAAAGTTTTTGCAAATTACTCCATGAAGGTTGAGGCTCATATGAAAATATTGAAAACTTATTGATGTTCAAACGTTTAAAAAAACTTTTTCTAGAAAATTCGATTTGTCTAGTACCTTCATAAACTTTCAGAATATTGAAAGTTGCGCTCGATTCCGGGCCTTAAACGTTTTTTTAGAATAAAATGTCATTTTGACCTTTTTAGTTTATATCCTTTTTAAAATTTTTTTTAAATCTTTTAATAAAATTATAATATATCACCATTTTATTAGTTCACGATATTCTATTAATCATAATATTCTTTTCTAAAATTACACCTTCCGTATTATTCCATCAAAATGATGATGGTAATTAAGGCTGTGTTCTCACTTAGAATGAAAATTCGATTTTAAATAGAAAATGGACTATTTGGTGTACAATAACAGTAGCTGACCAAAAACGTACGACCAAAAACGTAAAACGGTTGAGGCTCAAACGAAAAATTTGGAAGCTCATTGATGCTCAAACGATGCTCAAACGTTTGACACCATTTTTACCCCAAAATTTTACTTGAGGGGGCTAGCATGTCTGCAGCCCCCCCCCCAAGAATTTCGCGAATAACTTTGCGACCGTTGAGGCTCAAACGAAAAATTTGGAAGCTCATTGATGCTCAAACGATGCTCAAACGTTTGACACCATTTTCACCCCAAAATCTCACTTGGAGGGGGGGGGCAACATGTCTACAGCCCCCCCCAAAAGTTTTCGCGAATAACTCCGGACGGTTGAGGCTCAAACAAAAATATTGGAAGCTCATTGATGCTCAAACGATGCTCAAACGTTTGACGCAAATTTTACCCAAAAATTCGATTTGGGGGAGGCCAGCGACATTTACCTGTCCCGCACTCATCTCTAATGTAAATCTATCTACCTTTTTGATCTAATCTTTGTGATCTAAAGATATAATGGTAGTGGTGCAGGTCTGTAACGACCAAAGTTGACCCTCCCCATGTGAGTGATAGTGAAAAATTCAGTATTAGTTATATTAAATATTTGGTATAACTATAATCAAAAACCTATACAATCCAGTACAATTTAATAATTATTCAAACGTTTTTTCAAATCACCAACTGCCAGTACATTTTAAAATGCGATTTATTTTTAAATAAAATTCACTATATTTTTATTTTGTTAATGTTTTTAACAGTAATTAAAGAGCAGGTGTTAGGTATCTTTAGACGCGGAATAAAAATCTCTTTAAATTGATACCTTTTTCATTCTTATTTTTTAGGATAGGAGGCAGGAATTTAAAAAAATCAATTTCCTATGTTTAGATCGGCCGTTGGTACACTCTAAGGTGCCCAATTTTCAATAAGGAAGTTGAATGTTTTTACTATAGTAAAACCTTCCTTTTATTTTTTATTAAATATTTTAAACGTATTGTAACAATTTAAAAAATAAATTTGAACTTAAAATTCATAATTGGCACTTCAAAATTAATATCAAACTAATTATAGATAAACTCAGTCAAAATAAACTGTGACATATGGTGGAGGTGTCGAGTAAATAATTATAATTTTTACTCAAGAGTATTTAAATTGATTATGTGATAGTCGCTGATTACGACGCGTTATGATAATTATTTGCATATTTTTTTTTAGCGTAAAATGTGACAAATTATAAACTTTGTCATGGCCATGGCAGTAAACGCCATCTTAAAATTTTCAGGTTTTTTTGCTATAGACTCCGCAAGTGTGACGTAGCTTTTTTAAGATAAGTCCGGGATTGCGGTCCAAACAATAGCTGACAATAATAAAGTTTAGATGGGTGTGCGGTCCAAACAAATGGCGTGTGACGTCAGAACTTGCGCGGTCTATTGTGGCCTTAGCGATTATTCAACCTTTAAATAATTTAACGTAAATTCTTCCTAATTACTTTTAATTTTGAAGTTCCAATTATGAATTTTAAGTCTTAAAATTTTTTATATTGTGACATTAGGTATACGAAATAATTAATTATACTAGACTCACGTGGATCAGGTGTCCCACACCGACGTCCTGGACTTCAGTATTCTCCGTCGCTAAATGCATAAATTTATCGGCAGCTTCCCTTACCGCATTTTCTATTGTATAAGCTACTATTTTGCTGGTATAATCTAACGATAAAGATATGGGCACGGTAGAACTTCCTCCTTCACCTTGACCTAACAACACTTCACTTAATGTTTCATGAATATATTCAGTAAAATTGTTGTCGATGACTAAAATTCCAGAAATTTGTAAGTCTTTTGCAGCAACTTTTGCATCATTGAAATTGTAAAAGTGTATCTGATTGATAATATACTTATCTATAATGCCCAAAAATTGACAACTAAAAAATTCTTCGCTATTTGTTGCACATATTAGTTGCGACGCTTCGTCGTTAACTATACCCAAACATAACGAAGAAGGCGTAGTACCGATAGTGATACAAAATATAGTTAAAAAAATGGAGGGTAAAAGAATAAATAAAATTAATCTGGCGTAACTTCGATAACATCTCTTAAAATCGCGAATAATTGAAACGCACAGACGTTGAAGATTTATTTCGCATATTTTGGGAGTTCTTCTAATCACCGGTGGTTCGTTAATTATGGTGCTTAAACTGGAAGTCTTGCTGATATTGTCACTCGCCATCGATTCGTCTTCGCCCGAATATAAAAAACCTTCCGAAGAGGTTAATTTTACTGGTTCTAAAATTATGAGGGGGTTTTGTTGCACCGAACCAACGGTTTTCAATTTTCCTAAATTTAAACTGTACACACGTCTATATAACGTTTCGATATGTTTCTCCTTATACATGACCAACAATTCTCTTGGGTTTCCCGAAACGCTCAGCTGCCCGTTACGCATAAAACCAATTCTATTTGCCCACCGCGCTTCTTCGCAACTTTGAGTTGTTATTAAAATGGCTTTGTCTTCATTTGCCATTTTCTGCATGTACTCCCACATACTAAACAACGAAAAAAGCGTGCTAATGTCGTTTAATGGTTGTACAACATAAAGAGAACTTACTTGCGTCTTAGCACCGGATCGATTCCCGCACAAGGTTCGTCCAAAATTAAAACTTCAGGTTCGTGTAGTAAAGCGACCGCAAAGGAAATTTGTCGCTTGTTGCCTTCTGAGCAGTGCCTGATTTTTTGCTTATCGATGGGCAATGCCAGTAAATTACTTAAAAATGTTATTCTACTACTGACGTATTGCTTTTTCAATCGAAGTAGCGCTCCGTAATACCGCAACGTTTCGCTAATGGTAAATTCGGAATACAACCCGCTAGCTTGTGGGGTGTATCCCACTCGAATGCCTGGCACTCCACTTAGTTTACTTCCAGGCTTAAAACCAAAAATCTACAAAATTTTATCGTTTTAGGCTCGACTTGAGTTATTCCTAAAATTACCTTAACTTGCCCATCATTTAATTTTGTAATACCCAAAATTACGTTTAGTACCGTACTTTTTCCACAACCGTGAGGACCCAGTAAGGCGTATCTATAATTTTCAAAATAAATTAATGTCTAAAAAATTTACAATAATTTAATTAGGTGTTCTTTAACTTGAACGAATAAAATGAAACCTTACACTTCGCCACTGTAAACTGTCATGTCAAATCTATGCAGAACCCTGTTGTAATTTCCCAAATATCCGTAATGTTTTGTACCGTCCACGATTTCTATCGTCGGATGAATATGTCTCTTTTTTAGTGGTAGTTTAGGTACAGAAGCACTACTTTCGCCCATTGTACTTGACATTGACAATTCAATGCATAACTTAATACCCACAGCTTGCTTGACTAAACTTTTGAATTTTAAATGTCACATATTTATGGTTTTTGTTGAACTTTTGACTCAAAGTTTTGGGGTGAAATTAATCTTTTTACGTTTTTTCCAAAATTTGATCAAAGTTTTGATACCGCTTTCATTAGGACGTAGAGCGCAAAAAGAGGACTTGCAACAGGCGAAATCGAGGACCAAGTAGGTACATATTATGTAAGTTCATAAATGCTTGAAAATAAAAATCGAGTATTTTGACTGCAATTATTATTAAAATGTTAAATATCATACTTAGACACAAACTGACTGCGCTAGCCGATGTTTCGTTTCTTAGGTTAGTAAACTTTTTTTGATGGGTAGGGTAAAAGGGATCAAATAGAGAACGCATGAAATTATATCGCACTTTTTTACACTCGTGGCGTAAGGTAGGTGAACCAACCTTTGATGGTGGTGAGGTTTTTTCCTATATCATAAAAATTTTTTAGATTTTTTTTTTTTTTAGATTTTAGCACAGATACGAAAGTTCGTTTAGACCATTTAACCATCGACACTGGCACGTTCTACCTTCACATTTACTACGTCGGTATTTCTCCTTACCGGTTCTTCTTAGCCCGAGCCAACTCTGCTATGTAACTATGTAGATCCTAAAAAACAAATCTTAATTTTTTTTATAGTTTAGAAAAAAAAAACCACCATCAAAGGTTGATTTACTCATCTTTTTTGATAAAGTTTCATGCGTTCTCTATTATCCTAAATCAATAAAAAAAAATTTTTGTAATTAAATCAAACTCAACAATAGAAGAAACCAGATATTGACGTGATATATTCACAAGTTCACACATTTACTATTTCAAATTTATAACTATAACTTGTAAATAAATCGTACGTTGTAATTATTAAACAATCTGAAAATAAAAATAATTGTGCAGATAATAAATTAAAATTATTTGATTTAAATGTTCGCGCCGACCTGTAATTGAACGCGTTATTCACAGCTGAACGCAGCTATCGGTAGCAACAGTAGTTTGTAATGACGAACATGCACCACGCGAGCTAATTGAAATCATCGTAATAAAGTCATTTACAACAACGAACGAGATTAATCCAATAATTAAATAGTTGTAATAGTGCTTTAAAATTGGTACAAATGTGAAGTTAATTTGTTATAAACGAAGATTCCATATTTGAAAAAGTGTGTCTCGTGTATAACCTCAAATTCTTCAAACTCATGATTTTCAAATTTCAAATAAATAATGTTGAAATAACGAAAAATAAAAGAATTCAAATTCTATTTGCGGTACGGATGACTTCAAATAATTCAATTATAAAAGGATAAATCGTGATGAGATTTCATAAAATAAACGGCCATCGTTCCAGTTTATCAAGTAAATTTTTTCAAATTTTACATTCCATAATCCAATCTTCCATAAATTATAATTTTCATTATGCTGACACTTCACTAACATTACTTGTTATCATAATTCACAACTTATTTGTAAAATCGCTACGTTTTCAAAAAATCATCGAGAATTTTATTTTCTCCTCGAGCTCACTACTTTTTGCCTTCACTTCTCAGTCAGTAATCCCTTCTCGCACAAAAATCTTCTACTTCCGGTCTTTTCCAGGTTTTTGGAAAATCGTGTCTCATGCCGATTGGTCATTTCAGCCAGCCAAATTTGAAAAATTTTTCAAAAAATTAAATGTTACCAATTTAATTCAAATTTGAATTGAATTGCTTCCAACACCATCTAGTTCAATTAGCACAAATCACGAAATTACAGGTCTCTTCGTACGCACTCACTTTCGCTTTAAAAAGGTAAGTAATGTAACAATACAAAAAAAAATTTAATTAAATAAAACGTCGTCACATCTAGTTAATTTAATTTCTTTCAGGTTCTGGAACAATACTCCACCCATAAAAATCTCGTTTTCAGCATACCAAGCAATAGGTAGTACAATAACTGAATACAAATGAACTATTCGTCCGAGTAAATTAAAATAAAAAAACTCAAAAAACAAGAAAATATTAAATTCAACTTTTAATTGTGGAAATTCTCAAATTGGTAATTACCACGGGTCACTACAATATAGATAGAGTGCGCTACTTACAAAAATTTATAGCGACTAACTGTGCTCCAAATTCTTTACACGAATTAACGAAGGTGGCCTTAACTCATGGATTGATTATGGCGCGGAGGGTCACTACTAATAAGAGAAACCATTACTCTAGTACCCAAAAAAGATTAACTCATAACATGTTCATTATGTGGAAGGTTTGGCTGAAATGGGAATTGGGATGACCCAAAGGGCTAATGACTTTAGCCCATGGATTCCGTGGTGCAGGAGGTCAGTCCTTAGATGATAGGCCACCAAGGTGAGCAAGAGATACCAACTCTCTGTGTACCATGATGACGATGGTCGCATGTGACATGGAAGTACCCAGAACCTAAAAGAACAATAAACTTAACTCATAACCAGCTCATGATGCGAAGGGTTTGTGTTCAGATAAGGAACTGAGCTGACTCCCGTTGTTATTGTAGATACTACTCTGACACTCAGAAGGATGATGATCTTAACTCATGATCAGCTTATGACGCAGAAGATTTGTGTCCAGATGGGAACAGAGTAGAACTAGTAACCTTAGACTTCTATTCCATGGCCTTACGCTCCCCCGGTCGCTTCGTAACACTTTGAGCCGTTTTGACATACGCTGTACTAATTAATAATATCCCTGGGGACCTTCCAACTCAAAAAAGGTGCTACTAAGAGGGGGTGGATTTTTCTTTTTTTTTCGGCAAAAAGCCAAGTAAGTCCCTAAACAGTGACTTTAATTCGATGTTAACTCTACCATGGTGCAAATGCTACTGCTGCTCTCGTGTTCATTGTAATACGTATGTAAGTAAATTTTGAATCGTAAGTGAATCCACACGGACCGGTGCCGGTGACAGAGTAAGTCAAAAGAGATTTTGAACAAAAATTGTAAACTTTAAAATTAGTTATTAGCTAAAATAATCGATATACGACATTCCGCAATATTTAAAACGCTTTATTTTAATGTTTTCTATCAAAATTTGAATTTTACTTTTACAAAAGGTTTTTTATAAGTGCCCCTCTTCCCGAAATGAAATTCTATCTACGGGCCTGTACTAAAAAGTTTTCTTGCTCTCCATTTTTCACTTTTGAACTTCCAGCCCTCTGTGTGTTTTGGATAGTCTACAAAACGGTTCAGCTCAGTCGGGGGCGTGTTTGAGCCTAATCGAACTAGTTTGTCAGCTATTTCATTATTTTCAATTTTCTCATTACCTGGCACTCAGTGAAGAGCAATTTTGTTGCCCTTGGCCAGTTTCTTGAAAGATTGTCTGCATTTCTATGCAGATAGAAACTCAAAGCTATTGGCTTTTGAGTGCTTTTATTGCAGCTTAGATGTCGGACGTTATATTGGCTTGTTTGTGCTCCCCTACATTTGGCCATGTACGCCTATGCCTGTTCCCAGTTCAGTTTTTGATCCATCTGTATAGCAGTTGGAGGATTTTATATCCGCTTGTATTGTTTGACCTTTAGCCGTGCTGCGGTACTGAATAACCCCAAACGTTGTCTCAAAGTCAAAACTTCTTGGAATTATGTCCAAAGGTTAAGGCTCAAGTCTTTAATAACTCATGGCTTTCGTGGAGCAAGGAATTAGTTCTGGTGGTATTTTACCTTTGATGGAAACTTAAGGGGCAACGGTCTTAACCCGTGACAAGGGTAGGACATTGGTAGACTCTACAACGAAAGCTTAAACTTGAGATGGCAAGTAAATTTCTAAGGCTGTCATTATCCTTAAAACATTTGAACTCATGGGGCTTTTGAAAACAAAAACTACTACAAGGGTGAGAGCACCGCGGTTAGGTCTTGCATATGCTTATCTGACGTCGCTAACCTAAGAAGTTGGACTTGTAGTCGGGGGTGGTTCTTGAGAAAAAGATGTACATTAGCTGTAATGGTTTTTGGATCGAGGTACGGCCTGTCTGTTGGAATCCCTCCACCCAAGGCCATAACAGACCTTGCAGTTTGTTATGGGTTGCTAAAGACCCTTCCGTGAGGTATAAATCACGTCCAATCTCTAGGGGGAGAGTTCAGGACGTAAGTAAAGTTGTCGTCCAGCACCTAAATCTAAAAGTTCTATCAATTTTACCCGACCCCTTTTGAACGCTTAGTAAGGTTGCACCGTCCTTTTATTATAATCGTTTGATGTCGTCATTTGGATAACGAGATGAATTTCTTTTTTTCTATGTTTGCTGGTGGAGGGAAGAGTTATTATAGCCATGTTAACAAACACTCTGAATGAGGCCATCTTGAAAATGGTCTATGGAGTCTTAAGAAATCACGTATCGGTTTGAGTGGGTTTTCTGAAGACACCGAACATTATATGGCGTTCCGTCCTAGTATTAAGTGTAAGACTTCCACTTTTTAATATGCCTGTTCATTTCCCTTGTCTGCTTTACCCAACATGAGATTGCTTTCTTTAACTTTCTTCTTAAGAGTCAAAATGTCTCTTATGTTACGGTTCCTGTGCTTCAGTGCCTAGGCTCGTTGTTGTTTTTCTTTCATCATTGATATAAAGTAACCCCCTCCCCGCAACTCTTCCTGTTTGAAATCATCGCTTTTTGTTGTTTCTATTTTTAATTTTAATTTGCATTCAGTAGATGTTCCATTCGTTCGGCTGTATGTAGATACAGGCGCAGATACAAAGAGGGGGGCAATAGATGATTGCCCTTCCTCTTCCAGACTTACGACTAAAGCACTTTATTTTGATCAATTTTCTGAAAGATAGGTAGAATCACATATAAATAGCTCCCTCGCAAACGAAATTTTGGATCCGCGCCTGTGTAGGCTTAAATGCAAGCGTGAATTTAGTTTTGACAAGAAGTTTAATTTTTTGTTTGGACAACAATTGTCTCAAGTACTGGTAGTTTTTGCGTCGGATGAATAGTTTTTCGGTCTCAATACCACTATTTTACATGCCAAGTCGTTTAGGAAAATAATCCTGCTGTCGCTTGGTGTTATTTTTGCTTCTGTAAACATCTGACAAGCAAAGATGGGAAGGGGGGGATTACTCTTTATGCCCAAACTACCACGCAAATTTTGGTGCTCTGTTTTTTTTCTGGTAACTCTAAGTTTACTTTAGATTTTTTCTACCATTTGTGATCAGAACTACCTCGCAATACTCTCACAACAGTTCAGTGTGATCGTGATTACGTCAGTCAAGTGCCAACTGTCAATTTACGACAAAATTTACAATTTTTATCTTCAAAGACACACGTCATCTTTTGATTGGAAAAGTGCGTCTGTCACAGAAACGTAGTCAAAACCGAGTTCTAGTCCACATACAGCGAGCCTCTTCATTATTTCACAAGTTTGTCAAAAATTTTTAAAACTTTTTTAACCCTATTTGTCATTAAAGCAATTTTACTACCACCGGCGTTTTATTCTAATTTTCCAAACTATTTTTTTCAGAATTCACAACCTTGCTTTCGAAACAAATTGAAGGCTAGTCTACAACATTGTGGTTGCACAAACTGGAGAAATTTGTTTCTGATTGCTACAGAATCTGGTCCTTGTTTTGTTTAATGGCAGAAGAGCAGGTAATGTTTCAAGAAAAATAATAAACTGTCGATTTTTTTTTCTTTTCGTTTGTTCTTGCCAACCAAAAGCAACCGTGTTATTCATTTTCAAGATTTTCGAGATATCTAATATTTTGTGTCTTTTGAATTCATAAATTTGGTATATTTTAATATTTAATTAGTCACTCTAGGTTTTCTATTTCGATTCCCTAGTATAAGTTACAGAGCTTGCAGAGTTTAGAGTTTAGTGCATCTTTTTTCGATATCTCCTACTGTATCTAAGATTTTGTGTTCTTGCACTGATAAAAAGAAATGTTTAATTCAAGAATTTATATATATTTGAAATTATTTGTTTGATTTGAGCATATATTTGTTTGATCCAAAACAATTTTCTTGTTTTAAACATATACTAATTTTTGCGGCAAATAAATGAAATTCTTGATTTTGAATAAATATATTCTTGCAAGAAACATATTAATTCTTAAATTGAATATACCTACATTTCAGAACAAGAGTACCTATTGTTTTCAATTTAAGAATTAATATGTTTCTTGCAAGAATATTATTCTTAAATTAAACAAATCGATTTTTTTAATATAAAACAATAGGTACTCTTGTTCTGAAATGTAGGTATATTTAATTTAAGAATTAACATGTTTCTTGCAAGAATATATATATATGCACATGGTACTAATACGCCTCCGAGAAGTAAGTCAGCGTATCTTGTTAGACTCCGATTTTACTACTTCGACTCCGAAACCGGAGTCGAAAACGTTTCCCCATTAAAAATTAAAATTATGGCTCACCACGTCGCCTGGATTACCGTGACCAATTTTACTCTGGAGTCCAAATGGTCATATACACATATACTTTTATACAACGTAGTGTACGAAAAATCCGCTAGGTTCGCTACCGTTTCAAACGATTATAAGAGAATATGTTTGCCGGTTGCTTGTGCCTCCATGCGCCTGTAGATCTTTTAGGCCTCCGATTTTTTCAATACTTTGGCAACAGCGCTTTATACTATTCTTACAAGTTAGTAGACTAGTAGGCGACTTGCATTTATGCATTTTATACTGTTGGCACATTTTTTATGTCTTATCGCTTTCATAATTTTCAAGAGCAAAAGTCTAATATTATTACAATTACTTAACTTATTATTAAAATTAAAAAATTGTAAGAAATGTTAAAATTAACCATATAATGTATTTTGAAAATTATGATATAAATAATTGATAAAATACATTATCTGCATAGTATACTATGTAATGTAAAAAAAAACATTGACGAATTTTTATCAAATTTATTAGAATTAAAATTAAATTAGAAATTAGATTTACAAATAAATACTCAAATGAGTTTAGCACCGAGCAACATGCAAACCATACAAACTAATTATTTTAACTATAGGTACACTACTCTAAAGGAACTTAATTTTTATTGCGGCCACCTGTAAAAACTATTTCCATACAGAAATTTTGAATTTGTTTAGACTGGAAATTAATACTACGCAGTGATTTAAATAAAATAATGATTGTCGATTTTAGTTTTGTGTAATTAGTAACTGATCAGCACCTTGAAATCTGCACTATTATAATAAACCCAAAGTTTGTACTGTTGTCCATGATGTATGATAAAATTTTAATTGATAAATTCTTAAGATTTTAGGCATAACATAGGCTAATAATTAAATAAAACTCGTAGTTTTTTCGTCATTTAGCTAACGTCGTCAACTATTTTTTAACCACCAACATAATATAAAAAAAAAACATTGAAAGCAATAATTTCATTACTATGTAGTTTTTAATATTGAATTATTTGGAGGCATTTCATTTTTTATGAAATTAATTATAATTTGGGTTAGTATAACAGATCAACTTAAAATAACTTTTAATGTTTAATACCTTGTTATTTTATAAAACTAAAGTAAATTTCATACATGTTTTCACGTAAATAAAATTGATAGTAGGTAGATGCACATTCAAGTCATAAGCAGCCGCGCATATTACTCGGACGAAAAATACGCCTTGGTTTTGCGGGATCTTTTACTATTGGGTTCCAAAACTTAATTTTTTGTAATCTAACATCAATATTTTTAATTTTGTAATAATTTAGCAAACAATAATAGCAACAATTAATAATTTGAGGATTAGAATATCAAGAAATATTTTTAACTTGAAATTAAAATGTCGTTGATGAGCACTTCAACTATATCGTGTCCATGATAAACAATTAATTGATTGTTCCTTAAGATTTTAGGCTTAATATGGGCTAATAATTAAACGCATAAGTTTTTTCGTCATTTAACCAACGTCGTCAATTATTTCTTAGCTATGTATGATACATGATATTATTCTTTTTATCGCACCGTATTAACTACCCACATAATATAAAATGAAGACATTGAAAGTAATAATTACAAGCATTATCGTTAGTATTTGTTTTATACTTAATATTTTGAAAGCATTTCATCCTTTATAATATAAATTCGGGTTAGTATCAGATCAATTTAAAATAATTTTTTGCTTTAATATCAGTCGCCTAAAAGCAAAACCCGACAAGTCACATTTCACTTTAGATACAAAAATCGAGAAGTCTTTGCTTATCTTACAAATTACAATTAGTTTTAAGCGAATTTTTGTAGTGAACCTTTTTTGGAAGTACTAGGTACGTTATTGCTGGTATTCAGAAAGAATCATATAAGTCAAATAAGTTATGCCACCCGGACTGCAATGCATTTAAAAGAAATCTATTTTTGAAAATTAAGTTCATAGTTATCTGAGTACCTAAGTGTGAATATCCTTAGGTGCTCTTTAGTCACTGAGCGAATTACAATAATCAAAAATAAATTTTTATGGGTATCTCAGACACCACGGTGACGTTTACGTATAATTTTTGATGTTGATCTACTTGGGAAACTTACAACGAGACATAACAGTGAGTATGTCGCCAATCGAGATCCCAGTTTTTTTTGTGATTCTAGGAGCTAAAAAAATTATCACTTTCTCAGCGTCTAGTCGATTACCGAGTCGATTGCCCTTTAGTTTTTGAGTTATGAATTTTGCTAACCGCCATTGGAATGGCAAAGCGTAGGTCCGAAGTTCGATCCTCACATGAGGCAAATTTTTTTTCAGAAAATTATGTAATTTATTATTAGAATTAATAATATGCTTTTGCAGATTTATTTAGTTTTTAATCTACGAATTACGATTCCAATACTCTACCTCTAAACTACCACGGTTTCGTGTAATAACAGCCAATATAGTATAGTAACAGTTAATGTTTATTTTCAAAAATTCACAACTCGAAAACTAAAAGGCAATCGACTAAACGGTAAACGCCGAAAAAGTGATAATTTCTTTAGATCCTGGAATCACCAAAACAATTGGGATTTCGATTGGCGACATACTCACCTCACTATAGTGTGCCCTTATTAGATGTAATTTCTGCTGTTTGAGGAATAGATAGAAAAACTAGTTGCTTTAAGTTGGTTACTTACTAAAATATCTCAAAAAGAATGGTGGGGTTTCTGAGACCTCACGGTGACAGACGCGTTAGAAAAATTAGCAGTGAAGGTCCGGGGTTAAAAACGCAATTTGTAATTTTATACATTATAATTCATTTAATAGCATATCAATTGATGCAAACCAAACATTATGTGTTGGCAAGTAAAATAAGTATTGTTTAATAAAGCAACTTATAAAACAAATAGTCCGGTCAAAATAGACATTCACTCTTGCATAAATTCCCAAGAAGCTGAAAATTTGCATGAAAGTTGGGGATACCATTATAATAAAATTGTAAAAAGTCCCCATCGGTCCCATGTGTGCAGAAAATTTTATGCGAGGTCAAAGTTTGCAAAATGAGTTTTTTAGATTTTTTAGCAAAACGGTTAGTTTTATAAAAAAAATAGTTTAGACAAAAATTGTAGATGATTTAATTATCTACAAAAATTGTCCTTACACTTTTTTCTCTAACATTTACCATTTCTGAGAAAAAGCAGTTCTAAAATTTACTAAAGTTGTATTAATTGTCCTTACTATGCACACGTTTCCAGGCTACCTATGAGGTAGCGTACTTGGCTATGAAGAATACAACTTTAGTAAATTTTAGAATCATTTTTTCTCAGAAATGGTAAATCTTAGAAAAAAAGTGTAAGAACAATTTTTGTAGATAATTAAATGATCTACAATTTTAGCCTGAACTATTTTTCTTATACAACTAACCGTTTCGCTAAAAAATCCAAAAAACCTATTTTTGCAAACTTTGACTTTGAATAAAATTTTTTGCATACCATGGGATCGATGGGGACTTTTTACAATTTAATTATAATGGTATCCCTAACGTTTATGTAAATTTTCAGGTTTTTTAGAATTTATGCAAGGATACCCCTATTTTTATATCTATTTTGACCGGACTAAAACTGACAATATTATTGTTCGCCACTGTAAAACTTTACTTACAAAGGGAACCCGCGTACCTGTAATCACCGATTTCGTCGGGATTCACGGTATACGTAGGGCCTGACTAGAAGTAAAAGTTATGTAAATGGAAACTCCATACGGCCAATCGCTTTTTAACAAAAATCAAGTTTTTGTCGCAGTTTAAATGCATAAGTATTTCATAGGTAAGATTTGGATACGAGGATCGGTGGTTCAAGTCTTCACCAGAGAATTTTTTTTTGTCGGTTTTATTCAGGTTTTTGACTTTTTTTAAATTTTTATGGGGAAAGGTAGCTACTGTGGTCCCGAAAATACAAATTTTACGATTGAAACCTCGAACTTTTCTGAAAGAGTACATTTTAAATAAGAGATTTAAGGGAGATGCAATGCCCTAAATGCACCTGTTTTTTCAAAAATCGAATTTAAAAAAGCTTGATTTTCGACGGTTAAACGCTCGTGATTGGCTAATCAAGTTCGTTTGTGGGAGGTACGTGTGCTGCCATATATAACAGGGTTACACTTGAACAATCAGTCAGTAACTCTTGCACTATGGTAGGAATGCGTTCTCCTTTTTGTATTTAATTTAAAAATTTAAAATAATTAAAAAATTACTTCAGAAAAGGGTTACTTAAATTTAACGAACGGTAGTTACTTTTTCGTGTGAATCCGACTCTTGCCATGGTGATTTTCATCAAAATTGACTCTCAGCACCCTTCGGGCGCTTCGAGCCATTTTGATGAAAATGACAACTAATTTAAAAATATCCCTAGGCCGACAGATCAATGAAAAGGTGAATCTTTGAGATGTGAAACTCGTGACAGTGGATTTTTTACGCACGGTACTTGTGCGAAGAAAAATCGACTTAAAGCACCTCTCGCTACGCTCGGGCGCTTTAAGCCATTTTTCTAGCACATGTACTATTCGGAAAGGTGGTTGTGCAAGGAAAAATCGACTTAAAGCACCTCTCGCTACGCTCGGGCGCTTTAAGCCATTTTACCAGCACATTTAGGGTTGAAAATCATGATTTTCGTTCGAAGTGCACTGTTACTGCATCGCAGTGCAAGTGTCGCTCCCACTCTGCGCAAAGCTAAGACTATATCTGGGTGCACGTACCGACAGAATTAACCAATCCCGAGCGACTTTGCTTTAAAATTTACTGCAAAAATCGAAGTTTTTAAATTCGATTTTTGAAAAAACAGGGGCACTTAGGGCATTGAATCTCCCTTTATTCTCTTATTTAAAACATACTCTTTCAGAATTCATCGAGATTTCAATCGTAAAATTTGTATTTTCGGGACCACAGTAGCTACCTGCAACCCAAATGCATTATAACAACAAATGTACAATAATAATAGTATAATTCGATATCAGGAAGTTGTTATAAGTACCCTATACTTGTAATGCATTTGATATTATTGTGAAAATGTTATACCGGTTTATTGTGGCGTAAGTATCGTAAAAATTGAAAAAAAGTCAAAGAAAAAAAAGTTTTATGATGAAGACTTGAACTGCTAAATATAGAGCTACAAAAAATCCGACAAAAAAAATTGCTTGAGAAAGCCTTGAACCACTGATCCTAGTATCCACAGTCCTCTACCACTCGACTAACTACTACTTGCAAATTATGTTGAATCCAAACATTTATGTAGTTAATTTGTAAAAAATTTGATTTTTTAAAACGCTTGGCCGTATGGAAGTCCCACTTATGTTACTTTGACTTCTAGTCAGGCCCTACGTATACCGTGAATACCGACGAAATCGGTGATTACAGGTACGCGGGTTCCCCTTGTTAATCGGATCTTTTTTGTTTGTTCGCTATTTACCCTAACATTTTAACAATAATTTCAAAATATTTTCATCCTACAGTGAATAGGTAAAATCACACCATCGCACAGGTGGGCTGTAACAGTCCCGTAGCTCTAAATCTACAAACGCATAGATATTTTGTGAAAATAATATAGGTTGTTTTTGATTTTGATTATGATTTGATTAATATTTATAAAAGCAAAAAAGTAAAAAACAAAAAGACAAATTGTTGTAAAAAAATGTGAACAAATTATTTAAGAAATACTCCTGCATTATAAAACTTTATATTTTTACTTTGATAAATATTGCATGAAATAATTACAGTGGATGTACGAGTGTTCTACCTACACAATGTAATTTGAGACTATCTAAGCGCGTGTGTTTGATCTTCCATCTCTATCGTGTCATGAGTGCGTCTTGTTTTATCGGCAGTTACGTCCGGCAACACTGTTGGAGTCTTTCTCGGCCTTTTCATATATACAATTTATACAAATTGTGTCCATAACGTCGTATCGATATACGGAGACCAAAGCGTAATGCCACTATACCAATTATCTGTATCATAAAACACAAAAATTCCTTTCCCCTCTACGGTTGCTGCAGGAGTTCTAATCGTCTAATAGATTTATATACATTTACTTCATACCTACGGTTGATTTTAAAGGCGGATAAACTGTCGTCCTATCAATGTACGGAGTCCAAAACGATACATTTGCACGTATATATATATATATATTATATATTCTTAAGATGTCATGCGCAAACGAGTTTTAATACTTTAAAACCAAACTTTAAAACCCGGTTCTTTATGATAATTGATAAATAAAATAAACTAATATCTATAATATTGATACATAAAAATTATTATTATAATAATTAATATTATTAATTAAATTATTAAAATCAATTTAAATCGCTTTTAATTTTAATTTTTCAATTTTAATTGCCATTGTCAATTCTTATTTACACGTGTTGAGCAGCGCGCTAAAGGATCATAAAAATAAATAAATAAATAAAATTTAAAATACATTATTATGTAATTGTATACATTATATTATAAGTTTTTCGTATACTAAAAATAATGTAAATTATAATTTTTTGCACACTAACTTACTTCAGAGGTAGATCCAGCAACTTTTGTAAGAGGGGGGGGGGTTCCATAGATTTAAATGAAAAATACAAAAATTGATAACTCTATACTTCTTTCAAGTAATTTTAGTTTTTATGTTTTAAGCCTGTATGAGACCATGCTAAAATTTGTATAAAATTTACATGAAAATAGTAACTAACCAATGAGAAACGTCTAATGGAGTATAATATAGTATAATACGGACTAACTAAAAGATTCTAGTTAACCAATAAAAAACATTTCTAAACTATAACAAGCCAATAGGAATCCATTTTTATTTTTAACGGCTTGTTAGATTATATGAATTCGGCCCTTAATTTAAAACATTATTTTTATTTAAATTAAATTTCCCGGAAAAATTCTAATTTTTTTGAGTCATTTTTTTTTGAGTTAGTTTGGCCGCCGAAAAAGGCGTTAATTTTAAGTGAATAAGTGAGATCGTCTTGGTCTTGTGAGGACCAGAATTTTTGAAGCTTAAATTGGCGTTTGACCAAAGTTATTGGTCGACAAGTTGGAATTGTCCAGAATTGGAAAGAAGAATATTTTGGTTTGCAGAACTTGCAATCGTCTGGAAGAATCAGCTAATTTTAGAAAATTTATTAACGTTTGGTCGATGGTTAGACGTTCCTGCGTGTCAGATGAGGAGTTTCTTCACAATTACAAGGTATTTGGGCTCAATACAAATTGTTAAACTTTTTAAATTACGCGTTTGTGAAATTAAAAATTTGTGGCGTTGTTTTGCTGTTTTTGAGTACTTGATTTTCATTTATAGCAACGCATTAGTATTTACTAACACCAAATACACCACGCTTTCCAGAACTCAAATTTGTGAGTTACAAAAGGGTCTCTTTGGTAAAATTAATTTTGAAATTTTGAATAAATTAAATTTTTAATTTTTATTGATTTCGACTTGATTAATTTCATTCTCATCTTGAAACCACGTGTCCTGGGAACGATTTTTTGAGTGTTACCATTTTACGAGCTGCCGACGCACTTTTTGGAGATATCTCGCCGAGAACACTTCAATATATACACGTGAGGGATTGCGAGTTATTATATGGGTATATTTTTTAAATATTGATTTTTACTTTAAACATTATCTGACATTGATATAATACTTGACGAATTATTTTTTCCCACAATGCATAAATTTATTTAGAATAATTATTGTTCTCATAACATGAAATTCACCAACAAATAATAAAATTTATAACAGTACCCTCGATAGTTCTGGTGCTTAAGCGGCATACCTTTGGAGTGGACTGAAAGTGTAGTGCAGGTTCGATCCCCATCTCAGCCGACGTTGGCAAAAAAAAAGTAAGTAGTTTTAAGTGATAATTTTTCAGGAAAACAAATAGACATATACCTAGGTAGGTAACGATTAAATAAGGTTATATATAATATATAAATAAAATAATAAACTTGCATCAGTTATTTCAGACACGGGGTATGGCAAACAAATGGACAACATCAGCGATTATGGACAAAATTATAGATAATAATTCAAAAGTAAATATTAATATGTAATTATAATATCTAATTGTAAATATAGAAATAAATAAATTGTAAAAATTAAATTTCTTTTTAATTTTTTTGTAAATTAATGCAAGTAAATAGTATTCTTAACTTAAATATTTGAAAAATGTTCAAACCAAGAATATATATATTCTTGCACGTATACAAACAAGCTTTGCTTAAGTTAAACAAATACAAATATTCTTGATTTAAGAAAATATTTGTTTTCAAAACAAACAAACGATTTGTTTAAATTAAATAAGCGATTTGTTTAAGTTAAAGAAACGATTTGTTTAAGTTAAACAAATACAAATATTCTTGATTGAAGAGAATATTTTCTTGCACGTATATAAACAAGCGATTTGTTTGAATTAAACGTTATTTGTTTGTTTTGAGAAAATATTTCCATCAGTGTGGCATCTAAAAATCTTCTAATTTTGGTGATATTTTTTGGCCTTAAGGATTCCGGTTCTTATATTTGAGTAGATAAACTATAAAGAGGGGGGGGGTGCATCTATTAATTTTTTGATATATCAAACCATTTTTATGATAACTATCTGTATTTTGATCTAAGAACCGACGATATTTTTTGCTATTTCTGGAAAATGTTAGTAAATATTAGGTATATTACAATATTTATAGCATAATAAAATATCAAAGTGGGTTGATAATAATTAAAATGATTTCCCGCCAAAGTATTTATGTACTACGTACCATATAATTTTTGCTGATATTTCGGTTATGGTGGCCTTAGGGTTATAAAATTGAATTTGCAAGTTCATTTATTATGCGCAACCTTCTGGCGCATGAAATCATCGCTCGAAAAAATTTACACGCGTAAAGCAAAATTTATTCCAACAATCGAAGAAAGCGCGAATCTCAGATGCAAATTTATTGTTATGTTTATTTATTTGTCAACTCATTTATTTTAAATCTTCTTTGTATGAATTTCAAATATTTGGAAAAATGTGACGTCCTGATCGTTTCTGTTATTTGTAGTCGATTTATTTATAATTTTAATATTTAAATTGATGTTGTGATAATTGTAAAGTTTTTGTGATTGTTGTAATGAACTTTGAATTTGTTTTTACGATCTGTTTTGAATATGGGAAATGTCCAACAATGTTTCGTTGGACCTAAATACAAGAAATCCGTGTTAACGCCGGTAAGTTATAAAAATTGAAACAAGGCATAAAATCTTATCGATTGCACTTTTAACAACAAAATTAACATTAATTTACACAACTTTTTACATGTTTATTTTCGGTGATGTTTCATCATAGATATAGAGGTGTGTAGTTATAGCGCAAATATTTAGTTTTATTTATACACAGAGACATTACAATAATAATTTATTATACTACATTTTAAGATTTATTTATATACTTCTGTTTTTTTTTGTTATTATTATTTTTTTTTAATAAGATACATAATTTTATTTTGGCAAATTAAGATATGCTGTGTTCTATAGCATAGTCACCATATAATCATTCGCATATTATGGATGTATTTTGAGAACTTTTTTAAGATAAAAGCAAAAAATATTAATGGAACCTTCACAATCAAAAAAGTTTAATTTAATATGCAGCTTCTGTTTATATTATTATTAATAGCGAACTTTTAAACTACTTGCGTCTTTGAGGATGACGATGTCGATGTTTGCCAAATGTTCGATCAATCTGGCATAATTTAAACGTTTCAAAGAGCCAAATCCAAAATATCCGTTAACTCGAAATTTTGTAACCTTTGAAAACAGTGACAAACTAAATAAAATTTGGAAACACAACAATTATTTAGCTAAAATTATTTCTCCTTCCAACTTCTAGAAAAGTTTCATCAAAACTTGGTAGTATAGGAATCTAATTAACAAATCAAAATTACTCAATAATTTTGAAATGTTCTACTAATTAATAATTTGTTGAAATTGCGAAGGCGGATTTGTCCAAAAAATTTGACCTTAGTAGGTACAGATACAAGAAAAATAAATTGACCAAGTAGAAGCAAAAATAATTTAATAATTCTTATGGTAGGTGTAAAAGACCTCAATTCTTCAATTGACACTTGTTACATTCCGCACGAGCTAATCTAATTGAAATTTATGAACAAGTTAAATAGAAAAGGATTTAATGTTCATTTATTTATTGACAATTTTTACATTAACACGGGGACCCTCGGCAGGTCTAAATGGACCTTACGCCAGAAATGCGAAGGTTCAAACCCAGATCATATTTTTCCTGATGATAACTTATTGTTATTAGTGTTTTTTTTTAATTAATTAAAAATCAAATTAATTATATTAATTATTATTATTAATTATTCTGACGACGCATTTGCGCTTGAAAGTTTAATAAAGTATATTAATTAATTTTAATATTAATTATTTTATAACTCGATACATTTAAAAAAAACTATTTTTAGGTATTTATTATCACGAGTTAATAATTTAACAATTTAACTTCTTTTTTATTCAACATTCTTTGTTTAAATTCATCAAGTTCGATTTAAATATCTCGGACAGGAAAAATCAATTTTAAATTTCCCAGTGAAATCGCAGTTCAAAACTAAAATCGAGTGGCAAAAATCAGCAAAATTAGACAACAATTGGAAACACAAAAAGCATAAACTTTGGATGTCTTTAAGATTCAAGAGATCGGAGTGAAAAAAGTGTGAAATTTTGTAAGACCAGAAATTTTACAAACCAAAAAATTTTTACAAAATGATTAAGGTGCTCTGAAATGTTCAATAAATTTAGTTTTGGACCAATTGGAAAACAGATTGGATTTAAAACAAATGAAAGTTGACAAGAAGGAATTAATCGCAGACAAAATAGAAGGAATTATAATGACCATGAGCTTAAAATTTGTGGAAATTTTTCTAGTATTTTACAGATATTGGCGTAGCAACTTTGCTTGGCCCCGGTGTGTCAGAGCCAGAGGCGCCTGTATATAAAAATCTTTATACCGCACAAAGAGAAATTTTTAAGTTCCTGGAATTGGACAGAATGAAATGGATATACATAGTTATTTTTTCAAATATAATATAGCTACACCGAAAATTACATGCGTTTCTGTTTAACGTTTGGTCGAAATCGAAAAAACAAGCAATTTTGCCATCAAATTGAGTCACGTGCGGTTTTTAAATTTCCAAAACAATGAAAAGATGTTAAAAGTATTTAAAGTGAACTGGGGGTTGTTTATGGTGACAGTTGCTCAACAAAAACAACTCAAGAGAAAACAACGATTTATTGTCCTTTTAAGGCTTCTGAGAGTCGATACCGAGCATCACTTCTCATTTCGTTATAATAGGTTACAATTATTATGAAGTTTAAGGTGCCAAGGCAGCCCTCATACAACTCTAAATTAACCACTCAAGGGTTGGTAGTCCCCCCTTCCCCTAATCAACCTATTGCCGTGGGTTTGGTTTTCCGCCAACAAACGAGGTGCTCTTGTGAACCTCAGTCCGGTACTCAACTACGGCAAAGCCGTGTTTTCCCAGCTTTGGAACCAAACGGACATCTATCTGACCGGTCGTCCACCTTATCGCGGCTGAATATCGTGGATTGGTGCTTACCCGCTCGTCGTCCTTGACGATGTCTGGGTATTTGCATGTCCCGATAGGGTTACTCAGAGGAAGGAGAGGGACCACTTTATCGAGTGGTTAGTAACTCGCTTTTAATTTTGGTTTAAGCTTCATTTCTTTAATGCAAGGGTGTAAATCCCCGCTCTTTGTTTAATTTAGTTCGTATGCCCGCCGATCGCCTTCGACTGGGATGCGTACACCCCAGTGTCTCATGTCTTTCAGAGAAAAATTTGAAAATTAAAGGAGAAAGTCCAGACCAGGTGGTCCGATCCCCGGTAACTCACGAAATGAACTTATCATCTCCTTATTAGGAGCAGAACGCCAAGCGCGGAAAGGAGTATTGCTATCCCCTCCCCCCCAAGTGAAACTAGTGACTGGCTATCTTTCTATAGCCCCGCTTATCAGGCTCTTCCCTCTCTCAACAGCGTTTGACTTCTTACTGACCGTTGAATGGTCGTAAGGAAGGAAGAAGTAAGGGCCGTGCGGGTTTTGGGGGTTTTTGGAGAAGAGAATTGTTTTATTGGTTTCTGATGATATTATCTTCTTTATCAGCGTCACGACCACTTATCCTACTCGAGAGCAGAGTATCATCACTTCAGGATGGCCTTGGGTCTCCTAAACCTTGCTGGATCGTCTGGGTGGTACTTGTTCAAACCCTAGATCAGCGGATTTTCGAAATGCTCCGCGAGCTCGTAAAATTTGTTTGCTTGGCGGCAAATAAATCCACGTTGGAGTTCTTCGTGAGTTGGATCCTTGTCATGAAAGCTCCTATTGCCTGTCTAATGCAGACCGATTATTGTACAGTTTTAATTGTCTTTAATTTAGGTGACGTGGCATACCCCCAACCCATAGACACGTAGGTCATAATCGGGCGTATGCACATTTTGTACAGCCAGATTTTGTTCTTTTTCGAAAGTTTACTGTGTGTTTAGTTAGGCCTTATAGCTTTTTGGCGTACATATTTGAGGTGAGCCTGCAATTTAACCTCTTGTTTAGTTTAAGCAAACTTTGCAAGTCATTTTTGAAGTAGACCTGAGCTCTAAAATTTCAAGTGTTCTTGAAATTCCTCTTCAAAATTAATCACAGTATATCGCAAAAACAAAAAAAATTTAATTTTCAAACCAACTCTAGGATTTAACTTATGAACTTTTATGTAATTTTTTCTGCGCAAAAATAATCACAGCATATCAAAAATATTTAAACAGTCAAAACCAACTATCAAAAAAAAATTATAACGGTAAACTAAAAGTTAAAAAAAACGAAAAAACTAAATAAATTGCAAGAACTTCAAAAAAATTCTTTTACAAGGAAAAGACTCATCGTTCTCTTACCAAATTTGATCATTTCCCATAATATATGGTCAAGTAGATCAGTCGCGTCGTCAGTGTGTCACTTGGTAAAAGAAAATGTAGCCTTTTGCCCCCCCCCTTTATTTTTTTTTGTTTTGCGGAGGAAGGGGGAAAATCTTTTAAAGACACCAGGAGGACCGCGCTCACTGGTAGTGTGGGATTTCCACCCACTAAAAACCCCCTCCCGTTCTAAGATGTATGCCGCCCTTCACGACTGGAGCGTGGTACTGGAATTCTTCACCGCTCCAGTCGGAATTTAATCCTGTACTTTTGGAGAAAAGAAGTCGGTTGGTTCTTCACCCTTTCGGTTTTTTTCTCGTCTTATCGCGTTTTAAAGTTGACGAGCTCGCTCGTCGGCTTCTTTTTCTAACAAAATTCCTTTTATTGCATCAGCTACCTCCATCCACCTCTCCTCACTGTCCAGCATGGTGCTCACTAGATCATCTGGGGTTAAGGTGGCTAGTACCCCTCTAAGTGTATCCCACCGTCGGCACGAAAACAATGTGTGCTCGACGGTGTCCAGCTCTTCGCAGTAGTTGCACTTTGCGGTATGCGCTTTCTTAAATCTGTATTAGTTGAAGCACCCGTGACCAGTAAGGGCCTGCGTCAGGTGGTAGCTCAGTTCGCCATGTTTCCTATGGACCCAAGTTTCTAGATTTGGAATCAGTCTTTTGGTCCATGCGCCTTTTTGTTCTAGGCGCCACTCCTCCTGCCACTGATGGTAAACGGCTTCTCTATGTTGCTGCCTCTCTTCCGGCTGGGAGGCCTGGTAGTTGGCGAACCTCTCCGCGGCAAGCAGGTGGATAGATGGTGTACCCGCCAGGACCATAATTGCAGCTTCTGATATTGTGCGGTATCCGCTGCAGATCCTAAGTGCCGCTTTTCGGAGAAGTCCGTTCATCCGGTGTCGATATTTTTGGACTTTAAGAACCTCTCCCCAAACCGGGGAGGCATACAGAAGGATAGACTGGACCACCGCCGCAATCACTCTTCTTTCGGAGAAAGATAGACCTTCCATGTTTGGCATTAATTTCTGGATTATCGCGGATTATCGCGAATTCTGGATATCGCGGTGATGGTGCTATTGACGAACAGTCTAGATGTTTGAAAGATTTGTTGGAGTTTTTAAGTTTTGATCAGATAAACTGGGTTTTAAATGAAAATGGAAGAACGCTTGATCTTGTACTTACTGATGTTGAAAGTGCGACTGTGTCGCTGTGTGACGAGAATATTTTGCCAGTTGATGTTCATCATCCTGTTTTGATGATTTCATTATCTCTTTGGAGTGGTGGGAGCATCAATTCGTTTGAGGCAAGAATTTTCAACTTTAAGAGAGGAGATTATGCTGCGATGGCTGAGTATTTGAATAATGTTGATTGGTATGTGTTGCAAGATTTGGACATCGATGATGGTGTCCGGTATTTATATGATAATTTATATTATGCTATGCATTTGTTTATACCTGTAACTATTGTGCACAAGGGTAATTGTTTTCCTAAATATTTTAGCGCGGAATTAAAAAAGTTGATCCGTGAAAAAAGAGAAGCCCATAGATTATTCAAAAAATCCAACTTGTACAGCGATTATTTGAGATTTTCTGATTTGAGGACCAAGTGCAAGTCGTTGGCTCGTAGGTGCTATGAGTCGTATATTGCGTCGGTTGAGGCTTCCATACCTGTTGATGAGGGAGGGTTTTGGAATTACATTAACACAAGCAGATCTTCTGGAGGTATTCCGGGTTCTATGTTCCTGGGTGATAAAAGCGCTGACTCACTTGATCAGGTGTTGCAGCTCTTCTCGGATTATTTCTCTGGTGTTTATGGTGATGGGACTGTATTTTCGAGAAATTTTGAATTTGATAGAACAGTGAATCTGAGTCATTGCCATGTTTCGGTAGAAAATATTTTGGAAAAAATGAAGAAAATTAAAACTAACAAGGGTCCAGGTCCGGATAATGTTCACCCGGTTTTGATAAAGTCATGTATGCATTCGCTTAGCCTTCCATTGTTTATTTTGTTTAACAGGTCTCTGTCCCTTGGTGTACTGCCAACTATCTGGAAGCAATCATTTGTGGTACCAATCTTCAAGAAGGGAGATAGGTCTGATGTGTCGAATTATCGCCCCATTTCAATTCAATCTGTTATACCAAAGATATTTGAGGGCTTGGTGCTCGATGCTATCTCTTCTGATCTTTTGAATCTTGTTGTTCCTGAACAGCATGGATTTCTACGGGGGAGATCTTCATTGACGAATCTCATGATGTATGAAGACTACATTCTTGAGTGTTTTGGGGACCGAGTTCAAGTTGATTCTATTTATACGGATTTCTGCAAAGCTTTTGATAGAATTAATCAATCTATCTTGTTTTCTAAGCTGTGGGCGATGGGTATACGTGGATCTTTATTGTGTTGGCTTATTAGCTATATTTCTGATAGAATCCAGTTTGTTAAGATCAGAATGCAGTTATCCGAGCCAATAAAGGTGACTTCTGGAGTGCCTCAAGGATCCCATTTGGGTCCGTTGCTTTTTATTCTTTTTATCAACGATATTGGCAAAGCTTTGGGATTGGATGTTAGATATCTGATATTTGCCGATGATCTTAAAATATTCTTTATGATAAGATCGGTCGAGGATTCCATTAGAATTCAGAATTCTTTGGATGCGCTTATGGTGTGGTCCGATTACAATCAGCTGTTTCTAAATATTAGCAAGTGCTGCGTTATGAGATTTTGTCGGGGTGAGTCGCCAATTTTCTTCCAGTACGCATTGGGGGGCGAAGTTCTGCAATCGGTAGACACGGTGAGTGATTTGGGGGTGCTTTTTGACGCAAAGTTGACCTTTAAGATTCATATAGAGAGCATTTGCGCCAGGGCGATGAGAATGTTGGGTTTTATACACCGAAACACAAACAATTTTAAGAACATTTATACCCTGAAGATTTTGTATATGACTTTGGTTAGGTCGCTTCTTGAGTATGCTTCTCCAGTTTGGTCTCCCTTTTATATGGTGGACTCTGATCGTATTGAGAGAGTTCAAAATAAGTTTTTGCACTTGATTGGAACTAGACTTAATTTGGGAAGTGATGTGTGCGTCAATGATTCTGTGCGAGCTTTATTGTCATTGTCGACTTTGCAAGATCGAAGGGTTGTGACCGATTTAACCTGTTTATTTAAGATTGTGAATGGCGGTTACAATTGTGCTGAACTTCTTCAAAGAATTAATTTTCGGGTTCCCCAATATGGAGTTAGGCTTGGTAGCTTGTTCTCGGTCGATTTTGCTTCTACCAACTATGGCTACAACGCTCCTATGAATAGAATTCAGAGATTGGGTAATATTCACTTGAGTGGTGCTGACGTTGACCTGTTCAATTCCTCTTTGAGTGGCTATACGAGATACTTGCGGCTTAGGTTGGGTTGCGACCAGTAATTATGTTGGCAAATTTATGTTTGTGTTTTCCTGTGTTTGTTATGCGATTTTGGGGGTTTGGAAATGTTAAACTGTGGATAAAATGTTAATATTGTAAATGTATATTGTATTGGTTGTGGATATTGAGTTGTACTCTGTAGATGGTAATTGTAAATGGGCGATTGCCCGTATTTAGTAAATAAATAAATAAATAAATAAAATAAATAATCGTGTTAGGGCTGCCAAATTTGCCTCTGCTTTTCGAGTGACGACTTCTGCATGAGCGGCGAAGATCTAGAGTGACGCCGAGAACCTTGATGCTTTTTGTTGTCGCCGTTTTGACTGTATGATCTCCCATTTTAAAGGTGACATCCCTCAGTTTTCTGCGGCCGGTGAGCAGAATGGCTTGCGTTTTTTTGGGGACCAACTGGAGTCCGTGGCCAGATATTCATGCCAATATTAGTTCGATTGACGCGTTTCCCTTCCGCATCACCTTCTCTTCCAGTTTACCCTCTATAAGGAGGGTGATATCATTTGCAAAGCCCACAATTGTAGCTCCCTCTGGAAGCACAAGACGGAGAATGCCATCATACATTATGTTCCACAAAGTCGGTCCAAGTACCGAACCCTGCGGAACTCCACTGGAGAGATCGAAGTCTTCTTCTCCGCTATCGCCTCTGACGTTCAAGACGCGTTTGTGTAGGTAGTCCTTGATTATATTTATTAGCGCAGGATGCACTTTTCTACGCCGCAGCTCGTCGACGATGAATCTCCAGACGGCTCTGTTAAAGGCGTTTTTGACGTCGAAGGTAACTACCGCACATATACGTCTCGAACGCCATGTACCCTTCCGAGCACTTCTTGCTTTTTCTACGATTTTTATAAGGGCGTCAATCGTTGACTTGCCTTTTTGAAACCCAAACTGGTTTGGGCTCAATCCTCCTGTTTTGTCCATTTCTGTGTTTAGCCTCCCAAGTATAAGCCTCTCGTACAGCTTTGAGAGGTTATCTAGGAGGCATATCGGCCGATAAGAGTTGTTTAGATGTAGGGGTTTATCCCCTTTTCGGATGAGGACTAATCTTGCCCTTTTCCAAATTTTTGGGAACGTTCTCTCTAAAGCGTACTTGTTAAGGACCGCAAGGATCATGCCGGGGAAGTGTTCAATGATGAAGGACCTCCGATAGTATTTGGTTGGGTCCAGAAGCTTTCCCCGTTGCCATGGCCTGACTTGCGGCCCGAAGTTCTTCTATGCTGAATGGTTCAAATACGCCTTGCTCTTTGCTCCAGGTAGTTTTTCCATAGGGGAAAAGGGTCTCCACAATGTTACGGACCCTCTGATCGGTCAGACCTGGTATGGTTGTTCTTGCCAGTCTACCTGTGACGATCTTGTATCCCGTCCCCCATGTGTCTTGATTTACCTCATTTAGGATTTTCTTCCAGCAGTCCCGCTGGTTATCACGAATGGCAAAGTCCAGGTTTCTTCTGGAGGCTTTCAGAGAATCGTGTGCTTCCTCGGCCTCCCTCAACTTCCCTCTTCCGCGGAACCGGTGGAATAATCTTCGCTTTGTCACACAAGTTTTCCGAAGATTGGCAATTGTGTCGTTCTACATCTTGGGTTTTTTCGTCTTCTCTCCCGCAACGTTTCGTTGCAGACCGATGTTAAAAAGTCAAGTCAGCCCTATTTTGTTTACAGTTTGAAAACCACACGCACGGCAAAAATTAGAGACCGCCAAAATTAGTTTAAGCGGTGTAACTCTTTTCTTTATTAATTTTGAGTTTCGTAACCACACTAAACACCGTAGTTAACTTTTCTGACAAAACCTTGGATCTTAACCTTCAAAAATCTTTTTTCTCTATTTCATTTTATCTTTCATTGCTTCACGCTTTTGTCACCTTTACCAACGACATCTAGCAATTGCGTGCTTTTGTTTTGAAGCATAAATCAAGACTCAAAATCCAAAAAAACAGAATTTTCAAATAGATGCCTTTTTTACCAACATTCTATAATTTTCCAGTGGCTTTTCCAAGCTTCCAGATTATGTTTTCAAAGTTTCTCTAGGGCAAACTTGCTTATTTTTGAACGCTCCATTTGACCAACCTTACGTTTTTGTTTCTAGTGTACCGTCAACTTTATCTAATGCTCAGCTGAACTACCGAACGCTCCCATATTCTCACAAGGCATTTTTGCAAGTGTTTTGTTTTATTTTGTAAAATTCTTTTGTACATTGTTTAGCTACGATGTTATTAAACCAGCTCTCGATTTGGTGCGGAGGCAAAGCCGTTGATTCTGAAAAGTAAGGGTAGCTTGGAAGAAATTTTAATAAAACGCAATAGATCATAAATGTGCTTTTATTTGATAACAAAATTTGAGTATGTCAAAGTTCTAATAACTGCAATGTTGTGACTGTGCAAAATTATCACAGACAAATTGGAAAAAATGAAAGCGCTACGGTACGTTTACACAATGAAAGATGACAGCCACTTCTTTCCAATCGAGATAGGATGTGTGGCTTTGCAGGTGAAGGACTAGAATTTTGGTCAGTAATCAACACAGAACGCTGCTTACATATGCAAAACTCTGCTGGACCAGTAAGAGATGATGTTAAGAAAAAGGTTAAGCTTTGTTGTCAAAACAACAACACAAGCGTCGCTGTCAACCGTCAGGAATCGGAAGTTGTCGTTAGACTGGCTCGCCAAAACTGCATAGAGATCGTGCGTATAAAAAATTTTGAGAGCGTGGCATTACCGTCGTGATTTAATTTACTTATGAACTTTGATCGCTTCGAATTGACATCCCTCAAATACAAAGACAGACTCGACCGGACGAATTTTCGTATCTGCGCATTATCACCGCTGATCCAACTTAAATTTTGGGAACTCTATCTACTGAATCTTAAGAGGGAGCAAAAAAAGCTCTATAAATCTGAGGCTCAGACAATAAAATTAAAAATAGTTAAAATGATTTTAGTGTCTTTGATTTTTCTTACGATTATTTGCTGTATTTTAAAGTTATGGTTACGAAATATATAAAATTTAGAAAATTCTTTTATGAAAGTACCTACGTTTCAAGGCGAATCGATATCGTTTTTTTATTTTTAAACAAAAAAAAAACTACCAATATTGCATTCGGGCCAGTCCGCCAAAAATAATTTGCATGTAAACGAAGAAAACGTGTGGTAAATTGGTGGGTAGATATAGGAAGCTGTTTAATATTTGGATTGATTCTTACAAGTGCTGCCACTTGCAACAAAATATTTATAGAAAATAATTATTTGAAAATGTACTTGGAACGCGTGCGCCGAACTTTATTCCAAACGAGTTGCGTGCATTATTTGTAAATAAAGAAACTAAAATTATAATAAAACCAAAGTGACCATTTTGAGAGTATTATATTTTAAATCGTTAATTCTTTAAATATTTTTTCTAACTGCTTTGTGTTCTGAATTATTTGTATCCTCTGTCGTTACGGTGTTATAGTCCGTCTCCTTGAATTTATTTTTATTTGTATTCATTTAAACACGGTTCAAAATTAAGTGCAATATTATTCGACTAGTGAGTTTATTTTTAATTTATATTACCACTCAAACAATTACCATTAACAATTTTTTATTTAAAAATGCAATCTGCACCACCCAGACAAAAACATTACAAACAAAAACTAGGGCCTCTGAAAATAACCAAGGTAAGACTAAACTTTTTTAATTTATAATAAAATTATTTTTATTTTCAATTTGAAAAGTAATTTTACACAATTTTTCAAAATTTTGTTGCGTATGATGTTTGTGTAAAACATAATGTTTATATCTGCCTCGGTAGCGCAGTAGGTAGCGCGTAAGTCTCATAATCTTAAGGTCGTGAGTTCGATCCTCACCCGGGGCATTTTTTTTTTTTTTTTTAAATTTTGAAATTAAATGACCGTTACTGCTGCAAATTATATTGTTTATTTTTGCATGGAATATAATATCAACTGCACACAATAGCAGAAAAGTTAAAATTTATAAATAGATTTAAGTGGGCGTAAAGAATGCTTGAATTGATTTTATTCTTTAGATATCCTTGAAAATGTAGTTACCTTTTATTAAACTATCAATTTTAATTCGTTTGTCTATTAACGAATCTAAATAATTTTATTGTTTTTAATTTCATGTTCAAACATCATATAATTTTTTCATTTTCAACATTTAAACTTTTTTTAACAAAACTTTATTTTTGTAATTTTTTTTTTTATAAATAATGTTATAAAAAAATATTATAATATAAATATTTTACGACAATAATAAAATGTATTTAATTATAAATAAATTATATAATAATTTTACTTTCAAATTAAAAAAAATTTATTACTTATTGTGGGTTACTATGCAACGTAAACTACTAGAAACAAAAACGAAACAGTAACGTTGGTTCCGTAGTGTAGCGGTTATCACGTCTGCTTTACACGCAGAAGGTCCCCGGTTCGATCCCGGGCGGAACCACTTTTTTTATTTTTACTCAAATAATTAAAAATTTGAAAAATAAAAATGTCGTTGAGATTTAGGTCTAATAAAATCACCAAATTTTCGAGTAACGGCTCTTTATTTTTGGTTCTCTAGAAAAAGTTTCATTTCAAATTTAGTCTAGCAAGATTTAATTAAAAAATCAAATTATCGTCATTGTTACTAATTTAAAAATCATGGTACCAAAATTTTTACTATTAATAAATTTCTGTCCTTGTTAACAAATCAAGATAGATCTAATGGAATGTTATTTTTCTTGGAGGTACACAATAAATAAGGTTGCGACTTTTACCCCTAGTTAGTAGTTTTACCATTTCAAAATGAAAACTCCGCTAAATATTGCGTTGTTTTTTTTTCTAATGAAAAGGAAATATTTTTTCAATTTAGAAAAATGGATATTTTAAGAATTAGTACGAATTTTTAACACAAAAGGTTTTTTTCGGTTAAAAACAATTGAAAATCTTTCCGATGAAGTTAGCCACAGCATAAGTTTATTAGATCGTAAAAAATTGAAAAAGTAATTTTGACAGATAAATTTGAAAAATAATTTAATAACAAACTTTAATTTTATAGGTTTTTTTAATTATTAAATATTCTATTCACTTGAAATTCAAAATAAACAAGCAACCTGTCAAAATTCATAAGAATTCTGTCATTTTAACTTTTGCACTTTCAACGAACTTAAATTTTGCAGGGATTTTTGATAAATCACTAAATTAAGAAAAAATCAAAAATTAAAGCCTTGGGACAGTTCTATAGTAATAAGATTTAAAAATAAACAATTGCTCCGTCAAAACTTTTTCAAAAAAGTGAACCCTTTCAATCGATCAAACAAACTTATGAATGCGCAGTGATAGGATTTTGGGAAGAGGGGGGGGGGCATTATTTGTGTGATTTTATCTATTTTCCAGAAAATTCATTCTAAACAAAAAATTAAGTGTAAAAAATAAAGTGCTTCGGTCGTGAGTCGGGGGGGGGGCAAGCGCTGAACTTATGTAGCTAACTTCATCGAAAAAATCGTCAATTTAGCTCAATATCTATAGTCAGTAGCGGCACGTGAATTTTTTCAATAAGGGGGCACACATTAAACTAAAAGGAAAAGAATAGATTAATTATAACAGTGAAATTTACCCGTCGGTATTTCTTCTTACTGGTTCAACTCAGTTTGAGCCAACTCTAGACGCCTTAGCTAGTTAACTAATTTGTTGGAAACACTGCTTTCAGTTCGAGCTAACTAAATGAATGTATACGCAGATATGGTAAACTTAAAATCGACCTATCTTAGATCGATCTTAGATGTATACAGGATACATGAAAGGACTAACTAGCTCAAACCAGGGGCTATCAAAAATCTACGGGGAAATTGATGGCGGGTAGCTCAAAAATGTAATAGTCTAAAGCAAACGGTCATAATGAAAAATATGCAAGCGAAAATGCGCTTTAGCGCCGCAGACGAAACTTTTTATCTTTCACTTGCAACTTTATTAGGTGTTTGGGTTGTTTTGCGACTCACTGTACTTTAATTAACTTAGGTATCAAAAACTATTGGTTATGTGATACGAGCGTTTTGCATGATTTTAGCCATGACTTTTTGTATGACCAAGTCACATAAGAAATCATAGGTATGAACCAGCTTTTAGGTCGATCAAACAACTTTTGTATACGGGGTAATTGGTAATCTTTGCCCAACTGTAGATCAAATTTAGTTCCTAAACCCGTATATTTTATTTTTTTCAAACAACTTGGATTTCAAAATTATGTAATTTATTACCTGAATTAATTATATTTTAAAATTTTATTTCATCGCATGGTTATAAATTTGATGATGCAGTGAGGAAAAATGGTCGCATTAATTCACAGAAGTTGTAAAAATTTTCAAGATATCCGAATTTTGATTTGAAGATTATAAATTATCGTCATCTGGGTGTGTCAAAGTATGGACTTAAACCACATAAAATCAACTGAGTGTTGATTTTAGAAGAAGTGCTTAAAGATGTGTAACGATGATCCAGCCGATATTAGCCGGGAAGGACGTTTCGGCGCGGCCGGTTCGGTGCAAAGACTTTTCGGCTGGGCGCAAAGGCTTTTTGACCTAGGATCAAGTTCTATAACTAAGGCTCAAAAATATAATATTTATGAAAGAAAACTTGACGGAATTTGATTAAAAAAAACATTAAAATAAGTCGTTTTAAATATGGCGGAATGTTGTATGTCGATTACGCGTCGATGCAATGTTGACGCTAGGCATCTTGGTGTAGCCTGCAAGTCTCTTTTTTGCCCTATATTTGGTTCTTGTACAATAAAAAGTTGTTGATTCCCGGTTTAGATAATAATTGATTTTAAAGTTTTCAATTTTTGTTTAATATTGACCTCTATTGACTTATTCTGTCACCGGTCCGTGTGAATTTACTTACGGTTCAGGCTGGGCGTGACAAACAAACACGGAAGCAACAGTTTGTTAGAACTTTTAGATTCAGTTGCTATATTTGAACGCAACCTCCCCCTAGAGAGCTAACGGTCAGGATTTTGTAACAACCTTGGTGCCGCTGGGGGTACTATCCACCTTGATAATGCTTATCTCAGCTTCCTAACCCTCATCTCAAGAGTTGCAAGACTCGAGTAGGGCGCCTGTAGGTGTCAGGGTTCCGCGACAGACAGGCCGTGTGCTGATCGTTGCTACTATTCCCAAGAACCACCAGCCACTGCAAATCCTCCTCAGTGAGCAAGCTCACAAAAACGGAGGGGGGAGCTAAGCACGAGGGTTAACCCCGGGCTCCCATCTTCCCGCAGACGGTTATCTATTCAAATCCTTCCGTAATCGTAGAGTTTAACTAATTCAAGGACGTGCCGTTAACGCGCCTTTTAGAGATTTACTTGCCATCTCAAGTTTAAGCCGGAGCTTCGGAGTCCACCAAAGTTTTACCTTCCGCGCAGCCCAGGTCTCCCTGTGGCAGGTTAAGATTTCCACTTCTTAGATGTCCGTTTAGTTCCCTTTCCCCTTAGGAAACGCTCGTCTAAGGCCGCCCCGTAGAGCCCTCAGACCCAAAGAGTCTTTAAAAGGGGGCACGACAGTGGCACGTAACATGCGCTCAAAAATCACCAAATATCATCAACTATCAGCAGAACGCTACTAATTAGATGACAAGGCATTTGGCTACTTTAAGAGAGTCACGCGGAAGCAACAGTAGCATTTGCAGCGTGGTAGTGTTAACATCGAATTAATATCACTGTTTAGGGCTTATTTGGCTTAAATTTGTTGGGGAAAAAAAGCTGAGGGCCTCTCCACTCAGTGGATACCAAACCCCCCACGTGAGGGGCTATCAACTAGTACAGCGTTAGGCAAAAAGTGCTCGGAGTGTTACGAAGCGACCGGAAGGAGCGCAGCGGCACGTAGAGTCGATTTTGACAACGAAACTGTGTCCGATTAGAATCCATCATCGATAAATCAATTTAAAACCTTAAATTAAATTCAAACTTTACTTTAAGTGTAATTCACAATTATTTATTAGCGGCGACGAATGAAAGGCTCATGTATGTTACAAACCGCGGAAAATCTTTCGTTTGGGTAAAATTTTTTAAAATTTGAAAAAATTAGCCCTATTTCCAACGGTTTACTAATTTTTTGTTTTATTATTGGTTTTTGGGCCATTTTCTATCATTTGTTTATTTAGATATCTTTAAAATTGGAGTCTTTGTTAACGAATTATTCCCCAAATGTTTTACTTTACAAAAAAATTTTTTTTAAACATTTCAGGGGGGGGCACATGCTTCCAGGTATTTTAATGCGTAGAGTTCAAAAATTTCATTTTCAACTGGCGAAAACCGAGGGAAATCGTTAGAAATCGCCGACAATGGTGAAAAGCTAAAAACCAATTTTCGGGACTTTAATCGACGGTGAAAGTTTAATTTTAATATTTACCTGAAAATGAACTGCATCAGACGAATTTTCTCATTAAAATACATAAAAATCCGTCGAGAAAGCTTATACTTTTCCAATTTTAATTTTTTGGGTTAAAAAAATTCAAAATTCAAAAATCTATCGTTTTTGTAAAATCCGACTAAAATTTTCAAGTCGTTTTTGTCATTGTAGGCGACGTATTTTAATGCGTAGAGTCCAAAAATTGCATTTTCAGCTGGCGAAAACCGAGGGAAATCGTGGCTACAGGCCTGAAGGTGATGGCACTTAGTAAGCACAAAACTACGTCAATATTTTAGGTGGTTTAAAAAAAATCAAATTAAATCAAACAGAAAATGAAAATTGATAATAAACTAATGACCATTTTACATCACACAAGAATAAAAATTACTTTTGTAAGGGTAGAAAAATTAATTCAATAACCAAACAAATCTATTGATGTTCGAAGAAAATTCGTTTTTTTCTGTCCCATTCTGTAAACTTAAAAATGTCCCCTCGTAATTCAATTATACAAAATGGCAGTGCTTTTAGTTTTCTCACAATGGGTGATAATAATCAGAGACGTATATAAGGGGGCCTTTTGGAGAGACTCCCCCCTTCTTACCTTTGTCTAACTACGGCCATGCTGCTGATGATATTTGTGATCGATTTTTATTTTTTGAGTTAGGAAAAACTTTGGTGTAGTCGACCTAAAACATCCTGTAGTATCCTGTAATTTTTTTTTCAAATAAATGAAGCTTTTGTTAAAATAAATTTTTTGTTTTGCCTGCACCGTACAATAATTGGGCACCTATTGACCAATATGTTTATTCTTTTCTTTGTTGCCATTTTATGAAAATCAATTATCACTATCTTTATTTGACATCTTAGGATTAACTAACATAACACAACGAAATAAGAACTGTGATCTCCTTTTATGGATTCGATAATTTTAAAGGAATAACACAATATTTACATTATAATGCATATAATATGACTTATATGGTCAGCATCAATATCTGTTATGTAACTTTTCTACACGGATGTTAGTAATCAAGGTACAGGTATATAATATTAAAAAAAAATTTAAGTACAGAAAAGGATAGTGGTTTTAAAATTAACTAGGTGTATAATCTAAAACTGAGGTCCATATGAGGCGGAATAATGAAATCCTGAATCAGTAAATAACATTGTAATAAAGGTCAACAGGTGATAATTACACTATGAGATTGTATAATTGAATAATTCCTTCAGAGGAATATTGACGCTTTCAAATCAAAACATAAAGAACTGTACATGAAAAAACCATAACCTTAAAATTAATTAATTTGTGTGACAGTTATAAACAAAAATTTATCAAGGAACCACATCAGAATTTATAGTGTTCTAAACAAAAATGTTTCAAATAAAATTGGTTAAGTTGATTTACGTCCAGTGCAAGACCGATGGCTGTGTAAGACCAAATTTAGTAATTTTTCCTGTTATTTTTGTATCGCGAAACGTTAAAATTCACCCGATACACTTGAGACCGCGGTGACTGAAAATTTCAACACATGCACGTAGCATCATCGATCGACATAATTGTCAGTGGCGCACAATTTTTTAATTTTTATTTGTTAGTAAAATACAATGATTTCGTCTGGTTCAATATTAAAGTTTGGTTCTTTTGTACATATAAACAACGAGCAGAATTAATTTGGTCATCTTTAAAGCCAACTTCTAAAATTATTATTTTGGGTCACTTTTCAAAAATGTATTTCCTCTATTTGCTTGGAGCGATTGAAATAAATGCATATTATGAAATAAATGTGTGTATTCCGAATAAACACGTGGGTACAGTCAATGCCCTGCAATTTGCATGTGTTCAACTGTAAATTCAAATCAACTTCAGCTGATTTGTCAACCGGTGCATCATTTTTGCAAATACTACGTCGTATATTGCTATAAAATCGTAAAGGAACTGTGTAAATCGACACCCTAAAATTCTGCCTTTTCAACTCTTAAGCAGTAAAATTTGCATTTTTAATTTTAAGCAATGTTGTTTTATTATCAATAATCCTGTTGTATTTTTATGAACTGCACATAGAGAAATAGCACTCCTTGTAATAGGTGCGGCGACCTGAAAATCGGGCAGTTCATTCATAGTATAACTCGTCTTTGTTTTAAGTTCTCAATAAATCTTGAAAAATGAGCTAGCTGTTTGTGCAAAATATTATAAACTAATAAATAAATGTAGATAGGTTCGAGCTAAATTACAATAAATCCATTTGCTCAGGCGAGTTTTCTCAAAAATAAAACAAAATTAATTGCAACAACTTGAAGGTATTACCCAATTAGGAATTGAATGAAATTAGCAGTTCGCCCACGAAAACGGCTGGAATAACTTTGGAAGTAAATAAGTTTTTTACTTGACACTTGAAAAATTATAAACTGCAAATAGAATATATAACAAAGAAGTGGCTTTCGTGTTTCACACCTTAAGAATGTAGCCAAAACTTTTTAAGAGTTCAACAAAACAAGGGTACAAATTTATTTAATTTTATTCTCGGTATTCTGTAATTTATTCCAAGAGTATGCTGATTTATGTATTACTTCTTTTACAATAATTATTACAAACAAACTGGAATATTAGAAACCCTTGACACCAATCCATCATCGCATTTCAATTAAAAACCTTGTCTTTGCATGATGCTTATATTTGTACACTAATTCTGTTGATTTACCGCACGCAACTTGCTCGGAGCTTACATGACTTATGAAGTATTTCCAATTAGTCTGAGCCTAGAGGAAATATTTTGAAAGTATGGATTTTTTGGTCGTGATTTCTGTTACATATTTTGTGATTGACGTCAATCGTTTATGAATTACCATAATTATGATAAGTCATACTAGGTCATACTATGCTTACCGTAGTATTCGTGTGTATATATTTAAATTAACCACATCCTCAATCCCTAGGTCTATTCACAAAGTAAATAAACAAATAGGAAGTCGAGTAATCCACTTTGGTGGTAAAGAGACTGTTTGGAATATCTGCGGTTATAAATAATCTCGCTTTGATGTAATATTAGTCTCAAATTTAAACAACCACATAAATTCTGTGCTATTTTTGTTCTCTAAGTTTGTTGTTATATTTACGTCTGCGTAACTGCATCCGCGAAATCCACAATTTTTTTTCTATTATTAGTGCCAACTTCGGAAACTTAAATAAATAATTGGAAAATACACTAAATACAACTTTGTTGTATTATTTCTACTTAAAGTGGTTGCATTATAATTAGCCGAGTTGCTAATAACCTGCAGAAATATAAACAAGTTCTTAGTCACTCCCAGAAGTTCTTGATCTAGGAAAAACCAATGGGTGCAACTACTACTGCTGGCGAAGAATGACGGCCAAGGGGACGCAGTGGCATCGAAAACTTCGATATACTAGTAATTTTTGTGCAACGCAATCGCATCAGCGTTGCGACAGTTAAAAAACTAAAGGCACTTCTTGGAAACTAAAAAGGTACTAAATGATAGTAACAGAATCTGTGGTACTGAAGTTAAAAAGTAACGTACCAATTTTTTCCCGTAAATAAAAGGCGGGAGTAAATTCAACATGAAGGAATCGTTACCGTGCAATCGAAAGAAAAACTTCGAAAAAACTCTCATTTTATACTAAATAATTTTGCAAATTCAAAATCTCAAATTTAGTTATTGACCGATGTAATTTATCATTTGCAGACAAATTGTGAAAAATAGAATATATACCGTGGGACTAAGGTTATTTTTCATCTCGTGTGCGATTTTTGCACTCGGCAAGCCTCGTGCAAAAACCTTCATATGCGGGATGAAAAGTGGCACCTTAGTCCGATGATGTATAATATACTATATTTTTAATTATTTTTTATTAGGAGGGGGGAGGCAAAAAAAGCGTCTGCTTCCCTGCCATCCTCCAGGTCATAGAAAGATTTTGTATTAATTTTATCTCTTTATCTTAATTTTCTCTCTTTATCTTAGTTTGATCTCATTTTTCAATGAGATATATTTGATATAATTTTCAAAAATTGTATCTATTTTCTAAAGTGTCTGGACTCTTTTCCTCAAAATGTAAAAAAAAACGAGAGTAAAACAGGGCGGTCTGGGCCATACCCCCCCCCCCAGCACATAGAAGTAATGAGATAAGTTTTTAAATTTAATAAAGACGCATATTTAAATCTTGAGAAAATAACTCTTGAAAGCCTGTGAAACTACCCCAATTTATCGATCAATAATTTTTTTACTATTTTTTTGTTAATTTGTAAGTTAAAACCATAACGAATTTACTGTTTCAGAATTTTAATCAAATATTTACATTTTCACTTTTCAAAAGTCCCCTAAATCGCCCCAATTTATGAATTACTATTAACTTTTTCATCATTTTCCGTCGATTTGTTTGTTAAAACCTTGACGAATTTGAATTTTCTAAATTTTAATCAGAAATTTCTATTTTCAACTCTTGAAAGCCTCCGAAACCACCACAATTTATTGATCAATAATTTTTTTACTAATTTTTTGTTAATTTGTTAGTAAAAACCATAACGAATTTGCGGTTTCAAAATTTTAATCAAAAATTTCCATTTCCACTCTTTCAAAGCCCCTAGATCGCATCAACTTATTTTTAATTATCTTATTTTTCAATGAGATATATTTGATATAATTTTCAAAAATTGTTTCTATTTTCAAATGTGTCTGGACCTTCTTCTACAAAATGTAAAACAACGGGCGAGAAACCGGGGGGTCTGGGGGGTATGGAATACCCCCCAGCACATAGAAGTAATGAGATAACTTTTTAAATTTAATAAAGACGCATATTTAATTCTTGAGAAAATATCTATTTTTTTACTTACGCCTGGAGGGTATTCCATACTCCCATACCCCCGGTTTTCTATTGATTACTTTAAAAAGTACTCCCTAAAGGATAAAGTCGAGGATAAAGTAATAACCCCCAGCACAAAAGACTAACAAAGTGACTTTTAAAAATGGATTAAAGACCAAATTTAATTCTTGAAAGAACATCATTTTCACTTGTGGCTTGGGGGGTATTCCATACCCCCTATGATTTTTCATCTCGTGTGCGATTCATATTCGGGATAAAAAGTGGCACCTTACTCCCATGATGTATAATATACTATATTTTTAATTATTTTCTATTGGGGGGGGGGGGGGGACAAAAGAAGCGTGTGCTTCCCTGCCATCCTCCAGGTCATAGAAAGATTTTGTATTAATTTTATCTCTTTATTTTAATTTTATCTAATTTTTCAATGAGTTATATTTGATATAATTTTCAAAAATTGTTTCTATTTTCTAAAGTGTCTGGACTCTTTCCCCCAAAATGTAAAAAAACGGGAGTGAAACCGGGGGGTCTGGGGGGTATTCCATACCCCCCATCACATAGAAGTAATGAGATAACTTTTTAAATTTAATAAAGACGCATATTTAATTCTTGAGAAAATATCTATTTTTTTATTTACGCCTGGGTTTATTCCATACCTCCCAGACCGCCCGGTTTTCTATTGTTTACTTTAAAAAGTACTCCCTAAAGGATAAAGTAATAACCCCCCCAGCACAAGAGACTAACAAAGTGACTTTTAAAAATGGATTAAAGACCAAATTTAATTCTTGAAAGAACATCATTTTCACTTGTGGCTGGGGGGTATTCCATACCCCCCAGACCCCCCGGTTTCTTAATTATTTACTTTTGAAAGTATCCTTCAGGTCAGGAGAAGATTTTTTCAGAAACATGACCTACGTAATACTTACTTTTATTTAATTTTTATGTGTTTTTCCTGTTTTCCAAGGTGTCCAAGTTCGCTAGACCTCTTAAAATGTAAAGAAACGAGCGTCAAAACAGCACAATGAAGTAAGAGACCGTCCATTAATCACGTGATGTTGTTTTTGGTATTTTTTAACCCCCCCTCCCCCTAAGTGATACATGGTGAGGTTTAAGACTACCCCCCTCCCCACGTGTATTTTTTTATTACCCACAAAGAATTGTAAATTTTTTAAAAAATTTATAAAATACAGGTATAAGTATCAACAAAATAAATACACGTGATATATTACTAACTTCCCCCCCCCCCTTGTGATATTTCGTGATTTTTGTTGGACCCTTCCCCCCCCTTTCGAGCCTCACGTGATTAATGGACAGCCCCTAACGGAGTAACTTCAAAATTGATTCAAAACTAAATTTAATTCTTGAAAAAACGTAATTTTCACTTATGGCGGGGAGTATTCTATACTCCCCTGACTCCCCAGTTTTTTGATTGTTTACTTTTAATTTTAAAAGTACCGTCCAGATCAGGTCAAGATATTTTCAGGATTATCAACTACATAATTCTGAATTTTATCTCATTTTTAAGTATTTTTTTCTAGGGTGACTAAACCAATTAGATATCTCAAAATGTAAAGAAATGGGCGTAAAACCGGGGGGTCTGGGGCTTTAAAAATAAATAAAGCGACAAATTTCATTCTTGAAAAAATTTCTTTTCTTATTAGCTGGTGGGTATTATTTATTTGACATAATTTTCAAAAATTGTTTTTATTTTCCAAAGTGTGTGGACCCTTTCCCCCAAATTGTAAAAAAACGGACGTGAAACCGGGGGGTCGGGGGGGTATAGAATACCCCCCCCCCCCCCAGGCGTATGTAAAAAAATATAGTATTTTCTCAAGAATTAAATTTTCCTCTTTATTAAATTTGAAAAGTTATCTCATTATTTCTATGTGCTGCAGACCTCCCGGTTTTTCCATTGTTTACTGTTAAAAATACCCTCCAGATCACGACAAGACTTTTACATCATTATCAGCTACATAATACTGAATTTTATCTCATTTTAAAGTGCGATTTCTACTTTTTAGGGCAGCTAAGCCCTTAGCTAATTTTGGCCCTATGTCACTTTAGTTGCTCTGCTGACATTAATATACAGTTTTTTTTGTTTATATGGGATGCCCTGATTGTTATATTCATCTTTACCCCCCCCCCCCTCTCCGCACATTGTAGTACTTATTGAGAAAATTTCTTTAATTTTGTATAGTACATTTTATATAATAATACTGAATAAAATTTGAAGTAATTTGATTGTAGTATAAATTACTATAAATTGTGGAAATTTTCAATTTGTAGCAAATATTTGTAGAAATTATAATAATTAGTAGTACAATTACTATAGTCATTATTTACTACAAAGTTTGCCTACAAAAGTTTTGGAAGTTCACTACAAATTTATACTGATCCCTATCCGCAACTACAAATTGTAGTACTTTGTGTTACAAAATTGTAGTACAAATTTGTGGTAACAGAGGAATCGACTGTTGCAACATTCTGAAAAATTGAAAAATTTCACATCGCTTTTGTTGTTGGAAGTGGCGATAGCTTCGTAGTTCCATATCAACTAAATTTGTACCCGTGCTTCTATATACAGGTTATTTCCTATTTATTGTAACACGGCAAGATATAGTGATTTTCGATGTGATCGAAATTTTCGATGAAAATTCAAATTTTTGCAGGATATTTAATTCAATTAATTCAAATTATCTGTTAGTGCTCGTACAGAGCACTTATTACTTATACTTATTGATAATCTATAAGTAGTAGTTAAGTAGGCAAGAACCTGACTAGATATCTTAACGGTTAATGTACCCTACTGTGCCTAAATGAAGAACTTTATTCTGAAAATTTAAATTTATCGAACGTTATAATTGTTTCAAGTTGGAATTTTAACGCAACATAGTAATGGTTAAAATGTAATAAAAAAAAAGTTAATTGGATTGCAAATAATTAGGTTCTAAAGAAACTATGTAGGTATACTACGTGATAGTTATAATTTATTAATTCGATGAATGAAACTCAATAATAATTATTACAAAGCATTTTGTATTGAAACAAAATAAATCAAAAAGGAGGTCAATTAAATGCATAATGGCAGATTTATTGACGAGTTTTAAAAAATCGTGTTCATTAACCCTTTTGTAACGAAATGCAACTTTTCTTAATTCTTCACTGCGATTTTTTTAAACAAAGTTAATTAAAATAACCCAATTATAAAAGTAATCCAACATTTTTCTAGTTACCAATTAACCAACAGTCGACTTAATTTAACCTCTCTTTGCAGAAGTATTATAATTCATCAACAAGGTTAAACGATAATAATCACCATGTTAATTAGTTTGATCGTTCTATTGTTTTAACGTGAATTAAATTAGGATCAACATTTTAGACGAAGTCATAAAAATTTTATATTTTGTACCTTGACTGCATATTAATTTGCTGCAAGTGATTTTTTAGTGGTGAATAGTGCGGATGATGGCCTCTGCAAATTGGAATTACCGTGTTTGTAGTCAATTGGATTCGCACCTGCCATTGATTCACTTCGAGTAGCTGGATGGCCTATCTTCAAGCGCTTTGACCTCGAGGGCAGTACAGTAATTATTGGTATCTGTCACCTTAATAAATTGAAACGTTGTTAAAATTCGTTTCTCAGTAAGGAAATAAAAAGTATTTAAACAAATCTCAAGTTAATTAGTCGCTATTGCTTATTGAGGTAAAATAGTGTAGGCAGCGGAAATGTTGCACCTCATTTGAAAAGTTGCAATACAATGCGTGGGTCGATACACATTCCTACATTTATGTAAACTTTATACAAAATTAAGCTTTACTACCAAATTAGTCCAAAAAATATTCTTAGTTTTTAATAATTAGTCATTGAATTTCAACGCTAAAAATGACACATAGAAAAATATGACTACCATGTAAAAGTAACATAAAAGATTTTATTACTAAATCAGTGGTAAGCTCTCGATTACGAAAGGAAATAACGAAATGATTTTGTTTAATTTTTTCCTAATAAGATAAATAACTATTACCGAAACACATTCAAAATATTTTGCCCGATTAGACCAAAACTTGTCAAATTTCTGGGTTTATCTTTTAATGTGATATATTGGATCCAGAAGATATTCAGATATTGAAGATAGCACCAAAATGCACCAAGTAGCCTTGGTTGTGACTTGGTATAATTGTGACCTTGTTTTTTTTGATCATAAGATTTGCATTTTCTCGAAAGAAGACGTCAGATAAGACAACAAAACACATAGGTACTTTGTCGTTGCCTTGCTGCAGCTTCAATCGTAGGGTTCATGCTAAAAACTTTCTGATGGCCTAGCATTGTCAGTATCCCTGGGATAGCTTTGTGATTTACAGAGCTAAAGACCTAGAAAAAACCCAAGTCTGACCTTGAAAACAATAATTTTCTCCTGTTAGAAAACCCAAACCTACTTTCGTAAACCTGGAAAGTCTGAAGACGAGGCCACTGTTTACGTAAAAATTTCGAAATGGTATGTTTTTCTAGTGCACATTTTCACAATATTGCATTGCCAATTTTATTTTTAAATTGCTAACCAATCAAAACAAAAATTATTTCGTTTAATTAGTTTATTTACGTTCAGACGCTTATATGCAAATATTAAATTATGTTAAAATAAATTAATAGAATGAAAAAAATGTTGACCCCTATTAACATTTATTTGTGACAGATTTTCAGAATTTAAGTTGTGGTTAAATCGGCCTATATTTTAATTTTTCGGTGTTTTCCACTGCTTTTAGTTTCCTCGAATTTGTTGCTGTCGTCACATTTACTTTGCCAAAATTTTTTTTGGCCTATGATAATTTTTTTTTTATGAAAAAGAGCTCGACAGAATAAGCACTGCAACTGAAAGACTGAAATTTTTATAAAAAAAAATAATAAAATAATATATCGATTGTTCCGTTTTTAAATTTTAATCTTTTCACATAATACGTATTCGAATTCTCTATTCGTCATTCATTCATTTAATTTTTTTTAAGTTATTGTAACTACTAGTAATAATCTAATTATAATTTACAAAAAAGCAAAATTTAATATTATGTAATTTACTATTGCTTTACAAAAGCATTCCCAACGATTTTATGTATTTAAATTAAAAAAAACTCAACTGAACGTTAAAATATTTCAATTTTTCCTGGTGTAAAAAATCGCCTGTGGCAAGCGATTCAATTTGCGCTTCTCGCTCCCATGACTCTAAAAATTTTTTTCGATGTTAAATATTTATTTATATACTGAAAAACATCGTTGAACTACCAAATAATAATGCAGCAAAAATATTCTATTGTAAGGAGCGACCTTCGATTTTTTGTTTTTTTTAACCTTTGAAAAATTAATTTGTTTTTTTGCCTAATTTTTTTACTTATTTTATTTAATGAATAATTTTTTATACCCCCCCCCCGGTTTTCCAACTGTTTGCTTTAAAATAGACCGAGAATTACTGACGAATTTCATCATGGATGTCAGAAGTCTTGAAAATTTTATGGTTTACAGGTAGGCGCCTGCTAGATACAAAACTTTAAGTGGCAGAGGTTTTCCTAGTCCGATAAAAGGGGGAGGGAGGAAAAAGGTAAATTTTTCAAAAATTTAAGACATCTATCGGCTTCACCAAACGGAAGAACGGACGTATATGGTGCGTTTCACTTAAAGACCACGACGTTCACGGTCGTTTGTCAATCCAATCAAATAACTGCTTTTCAGCTTTAGTCCAATCAAAAAACTACTCCACCACGCCGCCATCGACCATGGGCTTAAATGAAACGCACTGATAGTGTTTACAAATAATGCAAAAAATTGCAGATAACAATTCGGTCGGAAACATAGTTAAGTTTTTTTTTAATTGTAAGAATTTCCATTTCGTCTGTAGAGCCAAAAAAAGTATTTTTATCACCACAGATAGATGCTCTTGTCTGCCGTGCCGGATTAGCACAGTAGCAGAAGTAGCAATTTGGTTTTGGCGCGTGCACTTTTAACCTTTTCCACCATCCCCTGGTCTCCTTGTGGTTCCACAATTTGTTACGCTTTAAAGGAATTAATTACTCCTTTATCCCACTAGCAAAAATCTTCCTCATTTTTTGTTCTGTATTTGGGGGTATCTATCTATAATCCATAAAATTTTAGATTTTCTAAAATTTTTTCTAAAAAGTCAGGGGTAGATTTTTTAGGAACCTAAACTATGCAATACTTAATTTTATCTAATTTTGAAGTGTCATTTTCTTGTTTAGAGTGGTTAAGTCCGCTAGACCCCCTAAAATGTGAAGAAACCGGGGGGTCTGGGGGGTATGGAATACCCCCCAGGACATAAAAGTAACGAGATGATTTGTCAAATTTAATAAAGAGGTAAATTTAATTCTTGATTTCTTATCTTCTTCTTACTTACAGCTGGGGGGTATTCCATACCCCCCAGACCCCCCGGACCTTCCGATTTCTGATTGTTTATTTTTAAATGTTTCCTCTAAGTTAGACGAAGATTTTTTTCGGTAAGACTGCTGTTAATAATAAATATTTTAAAATAATTAAAAAAAATTAAATAGGTAAAATATAAAATTATTTTGGTTCAGCCTTAAGATTTTAAAATTAAAATTTATTTTGAAGCATTTGTGTCTTTAAATATGACCAATCATAGTGCTTACATTAATTGATAATATTTTAAGGGTGTACCAAAATAATTTTATATCTAACCTAAATAATTTTTGTTTTTAATGATTTAAAAATATTTATTATTAACAGCACAATCTTGACTTGTTCAAGTCCGAGTTTAAAACCCCGCATTTAAGCTACGAGAAAGGCACCTTAATTTTATATAATTTTTAAGTGCTTGGTTCTATTTACTAAATTATTTACTAAGCCCGCTAAATTTAAATATAAAGAAACCGGGGGGTCTGGGGGGTATGGAATACCCCCAGCACATAGAAATAATGAGATGACTTTTCAAATTTAATAAAGAGGAAAATTTAAATTATCTTTTTATATCTTTTTTTTACTTACAGCTGGGGGGTATTCCATACCCCCCAGACCCCCCGGTTTCTGAGTGTTTATTTTTAAATGTTCTCTTTAGGTTAGAAGAAGATTTTTTCCGGTACATAAACGCCAAAGGCGTTTGTCTTAAGGCTAAAAATTTAAGTTAAGCCTTTTTTTAAATGATTTAAAAAAATTAATTAAGTAAAATATAAAATTATTTTGATTCAGGCTTAAATTTAAACTATTTAAATTTATTTTGAAGCAATTATGTCTTTAAATATGAAGTCATAGCGCTTTCATTTATTGATAAAATTTTAAAGCTGTACCAAAATAATTTTATATCTAACCTAAATAATTTTTGTTTTTAATGATTTAAAAATATTTATTATTAACAGCACAATCTTGACTTGTTTAAGTCCGAGTTTAAAACCCCGCATTTAAGGTACGAGAAAGGCACCTTAATTTTATATAATTTTTAAGTGCTTGGTTCTATTTACTAAATTATTTACTAAGCCCGCTAAATTTAAATATAAAGAAACCGGGGGGTCTGGGGGGTATGGAATACCCCCAGCACATAGAAATAATGAGATGACTTTTCAAATTTAATAAAGAGGAAAATTTAAATTATCTTTTTATATCTTTTTTTTACTTACAGCTGGGGGGTATTCCATACCCCCCAGACCCCCCGGTTTCTGAGTGTTTATTTTTAAATGTTCTCTTTAGGTTAGAAGAAGATTTTTTCCGGTACATAAACGCCAAAGGCGTTTGTCTTAAGGCTAAAAATTTAAGTTAAGCCTTTTTTTAAATGATTTAAAAAAATTAATTAAGTAAAATATAAAATTATTTTGATTCAGGCTTAAATTTAAACTATTTAAATTTATTTTGAAGCAATTATGTCTTTAAATATGAAGTCATAGCGCTTTCATTTATTGATAAAATTTTAAAGCTGTACCAAAATAATTTTATATCTAACCTAAATAATTTTTGTTTTTAATGATTTAAAAATATTTATTATTAACAGCACAATCTTGACTTGTTTAAGTCCGAGTTTAAAACCCCGCATTTAAGGTACGAGAAAGGCACCTTAATTTTATATAATTTTTAAGTGCTTGGTTCTATTTACTAAATTATTTACTAAGCCCGCTAAATTTAAATATAAAGAAACCGGGGGGTCTGGGGGGTATGGAATACCCCCAGCACATAGAAATAATGAGATGACTTTTCAAATTTAATAAAGAGGAAAATTTAAATTATCTTTTTATATCTTTTTTTTACTTACAGCTGGGGGGTATTCCATACCCCCCAGACCCCCCGGTTTCTGAGTGTTTATTTTTAAATGTTCCCTTTAGGTTAGAAGAAGATTTTTTCCGGTACATAAACGCCAAAGGCGTTTGTCTTAAGGCTAAAAATTTAAGTTAAGCCTTTTTTTAAATGATTTAAAAAAATTAATTAAGTAAAATATAAAATTATTTTGATTCAGGCTTAAATTTAAACTATTTAAATTTATTTTGAAGCAATTATGTCTTTAAATATGAAGTCATAGCGCTTTCATTTATTGATAAAATTTTAAAGCTGTACCAAAATAATTTTATATCTAACCTAAATAATTTTTGTTTTTAATGATTTAAAAATATTTATTATTAACAGGACAATCTTGACTTGATCAAGTCCGAGTTTAAGACCCCGCATTTAAGCTACAAGAGAGGCACCTTAATTTTATATAATTTTTAAGTGCTTTGTCCTATTTACTAAGACCGCAAAATTTAAATGTGAAGAAACCGGGGGATCTGAGGGTATTCTGCCTTAATTAATTCTTAAAAAATAATAATTTTTTTTAAATATTAGGGGGAGAATTGCCGTCTAACCTCCCCCTCTCCTGCTCTTATGCGCTTGGTTTTGTACAAAAACACCTATGGCAGTGTAGGTGATTCTCAAAAGTTTAGTCACAAAAATTTTCCACGCCACAAATTTTAACTCTTTAGTAGCTATCAATATGAATAATTACTAATGACCCCCCACGGATTACAAAAGAAAGTTAAAAACTATAAATTTGAAAAAGGCACTTTATTGTTTCGAAATGTGCTATAAAATTTTCAAAAAGCCAAGGGTAAAAAGGGCCTTTGAAATCTCCTAAAATGTGAAAAAATGGGTGTAATACCGGGGGGTCTGGGGGGTATGGAATACCCTCCAGCATATAGAAGTAATAAGATAACTTTTCAAATTTAATAAAGACGCTAATTTAATTTTTTAATCTTTTTTTTACTTCCGCCTGGGGGGTATTCTATACCCCCAGACCCCCCGGTTTCCTATTGTTTCCTTTTAAAGGTTCTCTCCGAGTCAGGAGAAGATGTTTTTAGGAACATAAAACTACATAATACTTAATTTTAGTTAATTTTTTAAATGTTTTTTTGAGTACTTACCTAAATCTTATTTTGCACCTCAAATCTAGGCGCCCGTGGTCTGTTCCACCTCGTCACTTCTTAGTTGCGTTTCTGAAATGATACATGCGAACTACGTTGGTAATTAATGAAAACATAAAATTGATCGCGCACTTTTGGTGAAGGGTCATGAATTGCCATAATTAACATAAAAACAAGGGTACAGTAACATGTGAAGGCCAGCCCGGCAAGCTACCTAATGGATATAAAATATTTATATGTTTATAGAACTAACACTGCTAAAGAAACGACGCAGATGTTAGAAATAACAGACCTTAAGACTTCAACTAACATAAGTTGAAACACAAGAAGAATTACGAAAACGATTTCCGGGGTGGGGGGGTGCAAAATTGGATTTATTATTTTTTTAATTCAATATTGTCTCAAAATTTGAAAACTTTCGCTATTTTTCATACCATTTTTACCATAAAGACTGGCCTGATGTAAAAATTTTAGAATTTAAAGTTGTGTTTGTTCGGTTTCAACAAAAATTCGTTAGAGGACGTAACGATCTCTAATAACCGGATCAAGCTGGTTAAATTTTTAAACGTGACCTATGTATTTACGATTGATGGGGGTGGCTTAGTCAGGGGCTGAAGTTCCGCCTGAAAAAAGACAAAAATGCTTATTCCCGCCCGATTTTTTTATTATTAAATAAGTTTTTCTACATTATAAAATTTGCTTTATTTTTAACTTTAGATATTATTGTAAACAAATTTGACTTGACTAGTAACTCCACGTTTTCTATGCCTCCCCCCTCCCACCTTGTATGAGTTCTAGATGCAAAAAGATCTGTTAAAATTTAGTTCATTATTAGGTACTTATTAATAAATTGTAAAGTAGGCGGTGTTTTTTTACCAACAAAGAAATGAAAGTGAAAAGAAGAAAAAAAGAATTACAAAAGTTTTTGGATCCTCTCCAGAAAATCTACTATAGAGCAAAGTTCAGTGTGTGGAAGTCTTAAGTAATAAACTTTAAATTTTTTATGCACTTTCCAAAGTTTCGTAATACATAATTATTATAAAATTGCTCTTAAATATTATTTAATTCTATTTCCAAAAAAAATATGGAAATAACCATCTGTTGAAGAATTTATAAATAATAGTTAACTGATGGGAACAATTTAAATTTCTAGAAATAACAGAAAATTATAAATATGTACGTTACAAATAAAATTTTCAGAAAATCTGCGTATAAAATTAAAAGTTTCGAGTTGAATGATTTCAGGAAATGAGACAAAACAAACAAAATAAAAATTGAGTCTCTGTTGTCATTATAAATCTATGTATCCTATTAAAATTTTTATTACTGCTGTAATTGTAGTGCAAAAGAAAAATTTAATATATGGGGATGTAGCTCAGTGGTAGAGCGTTCGCTTTGCATGTGAAAGGCCCCGGGTTCGATCCCCGGCATCTCCAATTTTTTTTTATTGAACTTTTTTCAAATTATACATTCAACCAAAACACGGATCACGAAATACGAAATCGTCACTGCTAATAATATTTTTATCTAGTTTTTTCTAGAAATATACAAAATAGAAAACTGGTGATCCCATGGTGGATATTGATTAGCAACTTCGAAGTATACTTGGATGATATCCAACTTAACGTCTTACCTACAGTAATAATTATTACAATAATAGAACAGAGACGGCGTCAATGTTAAGGCGCCGAAGATTCTTTTTTTGAAAAAGTAAATTAGTCATTTGCTTGGTAAATTTTCCTTCCAGGCTCTACTACTAATTAGAAAAAAACTTAAAAAATAGTCTAGCTGCTTTTAGATTTATTTATATTTAGTATAATCCAAAGATTTTCTGCAAAAGAATTTAATTTCAGTTAGTTCGGATGGTAGCCGCTTTTGTTGCCGAATTGACAGATCAAAAGATCCTTTAGTGCTGAAATTTATTCTCGTGCATTTTTTTTACATTTATAGCTGCACTATTAGTTCAGGATTAAAACACAGTCAGATATTTTTTGTAGGGGAGGATAGGACAAGAAAGGATCATTAGGTACATATAAATACCACCAGATGGTAGCACAATGACACGACTTACCTAATGACCCCATCCTGCTCCACTCTCCCTATGTCATACTTGACATACTTCAAATAAATATGGGTCTTTCCAATTGCAATATTTTGCGTGGGACCTCGTTTTTTGTGATACAGAAATGACGGAAGACGTGGAGTTGTTTAGTGTTATTTAGCTAAAGTAAATAATGATTTATTAGAAAAGACGAATGTGTACGATAACGTCAACAATTTTTTCAAGTACAGGAAGCATCTAAATTATTGTACAACCAACGACCAGATAGGCGCGTGATTCACACTACAAATCTTAATTGTTATTATATTCATTGATTGAGCTTCTGAAACAATTTCATTCACCTTCTTAGAATCAAATGACACATTCCATTAATGTAATATGTACCAACGAAAATCTCCAAAGATGATATAATGCAAACGTCTACACGCTTAATTTTGCATCTTTACTTGAGTCACACATTTTCTAGTAAGTGATTGTTATGAATAAGCAAAAAGTAATGAAAATCAGTGCACATTCATTTAAATATTACGTAGGGTTTTCGAAAAAATGATAATGAAAATCACAACGTAGTAGTCTGTCCCACGAGAGTTTGAGTATGGCTAAACTTAGTTTATCTCGAATAACTCAACAGAGGTAAATGGAATCAAAAATATTTTAACCAAAAAAATATTAATCTTTTTTTGCTGAACACTTTTGGCCTTTTCAACATTTTTGATATTTTATACCGTTTTTGAGTTATTGGGGAAAAACTTGTTGGACTCACACTAGAGCTCTCGTGGGATAGGAACTTATAAAAATCTAAAAATAAATTGATTTTTCCGGTAATAAAATTAGTCACAAAAGTTTCTTGGTCCGCGGAGGCTCACTTTTTGGGAAACTTTTGACGCAGAGAGTGTTTATTTTTAATTCTAATTATTGTACCTACTATAAAAGCGTCCCACAGCATCATCAATTTTTGATTTTTCTAAATTTAGTGATGATTCGTCAAAAACCCCTACAAAATTTAAGTTTCTTTCCTGTACAAATGATCTATAGCTCTGTTCTTTCAGTTGTTTTGAACTATCAGACGCATGCGTAGTTTTGAATTCACGTTATAAATTTTAATCTGCTCATGCGTCTGACAGTTTCAAACTCTTTAAAGGGTAGTTCACACTACATGATTTATCATATGACTTGTCACATGACTTCTCATATGAGAGATTTTTTTACGTTCACACTACATGATTTTTGATATTATAGAGGTTATGGCTTTTATGATTGGCTGTTGTGATGGTATAATTTTAGCCATGACTTTTCTTATGACTAAGTCATATGATAAATCATGTAGTGTGAACTACCCTTAAATTGGCTGAAAGGGCTCAGGATGTGCCAACGGGGGTTGGGGGGGGCTTTCTTTTAATATTTTAGAAATTTTGCAAAAAGTTGGCAAAATCACTCAAAAGTTGGTCAAATTGGCATTTTTTATGTCTAAATTTACAAAAAGTTGGCAGTTTTTAATTAATTTGGTTAAATTTCAGTTAGAACTTTTTTAGTGCAGTTTTAATTTTAAATAAAAGCTTTTTTTTTTAATTAAAAAATAAGGCGTTATTTCTGCAATATCTTGAATTTACATTCAAAATAAACCACCAAACTTATTTGCTGTCATTTATCTGTCAGAATAACTGTCATGTTAACTTTTGCACTTGTAACGAACTTAAATTTTGCAAAAATTTTTGATAAATCATCATAAATCACAAAGTACAATCAATATATTGTACTTCGCTATAATGTAGGCTATAAAAAAGCAAAATGTTAAATTAGCAAAGACAATCTCTGTTGTTCTCCGGTCAGCTTATCAAGTCTCTAAATTTTTTAGGTTAATCTAAAAAAATATAATTTTTTTTTACACATCAAATAAAAATTTTGTTAAATTAAAAACAATTTTAATAATGAAAAGGATAATTTTATAATTTACTATAAATTGTAAATACAGGAAGCAATTTAATGTTCAAAATTTGGTTCTATTTTTTGTATCATCAATTAAGCATAAAGAAAAGAATGACAAAAGCATAAAAATTCGCTCATTTTAAATAAAACTTTGCTGACCCCCCTCCCCCCTTTCCAATTTTGAGCTCACGTAATTAATGGACGCTTTCTAAATGGAATTCAAAATATAAAACGGTAAAAACTTTTTCATAAAGTGAGTTTTGCTATAAAAGTAGATAAAAATTAAAATTTGCGAAAGATGTAAACATTTTCTATAATTATAGAATTAATAGGTAATTTACCCAGGCGTAAGTAAGAAAAATATATTTTCTCAAGAGTTAAATTTGCGTTTTTATTGAATTCGAAAAGTTTACCTCATTACTTCTATGTGCTGGGGGGTATTCCATACCTCCCAGACCCCCCCGGTTTCTTTACATTTAATTTTAGTGGGCTTAGTAATTAGAACAAATCACTTCAAAATTATATAAAATTAAGGTGTCTTTTTCGTAACTTAAATGCAGGGTTCAGTCCGATCAATTTTATGTCTTTTAAAAGTGACGAGGTGGAGCAAACCACAAGCGCCCAGATTTGAGGTGCAAAATAAGATTTAGCTACTCAAAAAAACACTTAAAAATTAGCTAAAATTAAGTATTAAAAACATATTCTTCTGATTTGGAGAGTACTTTTAAAAGTAAACAATCGAAAACCGGGGGGTCTGGGGGTATGGAATACCCCCCAGCCGTAAGTAAAAAAAAGATAATTTTCTCAAGAATTAAATTTGAGTCTTTATTAAATTTAAAAAGTTTATATCATTACTTCCGGACACCGTCATTTCGGCGATTCCAGTTCGGCACCGTCATTTCGGCGATCCTGATTCGGCGACAGGCAATTCGGCGACCTGATATTCGGCTTTGTTAGTTTCGGCGATTCCAATTCGGCACTGGCATTTCGGAGATTCCGATTCGGCGACAGTAAATTCGACTACGTAGATTCGGCGACGGATAATATACTTTTGGTTTATTCAATTTATTCCTACAAATTAAGACGAATTCAAAAAACTTTTGACACAGAATACGAACGTATTCTAAGCCGGACATGCACCTCCTAAAAAGAGGTCGCGGTACGAAGCGTATTCTCGAATTTTGGCGAAGGTAACCAATTATAATTCTATAATACGATATTATAGAATATTTTCGCGGTATAGCTTACAATTATAACATGGATTAAAATTTGTTTAATTGCTAAAAAGTATATAATAATATGCCTGTGTTTGTACCTATGTAAATAAATATTTAATTTAAAAATAAAAAATAATTTTTTTTAATATTTATAATTTAAAAATTTTTAATAAATTTTAACACTTAAATAAATTTCCCCTCGCCGAATCGACGTAGTCGAATTTTCTGTCGCCGAATGGGAATCGCCGAAATGCCGGTGCCGAATTGGAATCGCCGAAACTAACAAAGCCGAACATCGGGTCGCCGAATTGACCGTCGCCAAATATACGGTGCCGAATCGTTTTCGCCGAACTGCGGTCGCCGAAACGACGTGTACCGCATTACTTCTATGTGCTGGGGGGTATTCCATACCCCCCAGACCCCCCGGTTTTTTTACATTTAATTTTAGCGGGCTTAGTAATTAGAACAAAGCACTTAAAAATTATATAAAATTAAGGTGTCTTTTTCGTAACTTAAATGCAGGGTTCAGTCCGATCAATTTTATGTTTTTTAGAAGTGACGAGGTGTAGCAAACCACAGGCGCCCAGATTTGAGGTGCAAAATAAGATTTAGCTACTCAAAAAAACACTTAAAAATTAGCTAAAATTAAGTATTAAAAACATATTCTTCTGATTTGGAGAGTACTTTTAAAAGTAAACAATCGAAAACCGGGGAGTCTGGGGGGTATGGAATACTCCCCAGCCGTATGTAAAAAAAAGATAATTTTCTCAAGAATTAAATTTGAGTCTTTATTAAATTTAAAAAGTTTATATCATGACTTCTATGTGCTGGGGGGTATTCCATACCCCCCAGACCCCCTGGTTTCTTTACATTTAAATTTTGCAAGGCTTAGTAAATGATTTAGTAAATAGAACAAAGCATTTAAAAATTATATAAAATTAAGGTGCCTCTGTCGTAGCTTAAATGCAGGGTCCTTAACTCGGTATTGAACATAAGTCAAGATTTTCCTCTACAATAGATACCGTTGGTTACGAAGCAACGCACATAATCGCTTGCAGGAATGAATTTTTTAAATCAAATTTTCCATGACTCTCTCACACAAATCAGAGCGCATGTCAGCAATTAAATGTTTAATATCGATCTGTAAATCGTGTAAATTTGCTGGATAATTGCGATAAACCAATGATTTTGGTGCAGTAGAATTAAATCGCATCACATCTTGAAATAACCGAATCACCAAATTTTTTTTCTAATAAATGCATTACGTCAATAACAGTATGACAAGTAGCACCGGTTTGTTGAAACCACACAAACCAAGACGAACCAATTCAGACCTTTTTTTTCAGTTTTGATCATTTTGGATAATTTGTAAAAGTTGTTGATGCGTGTACTTGTTCATAATTAAATTAATAAGTATACAGATATCAATATGTCACTAAAAAAAATTAAAAAATCGGGTTCTCTTACTATTGAAAGACCCTTTAGTTAGAATAGAAAATTCGCAAGTACAATGTGGAAATAAATTATTGTAAGTTTGGTTGAACTGTACAATAACAATTTATGTAATTTAATTTTTATAATATAATAATTTATAATTAAACTAATTATGTATTTTTATTTAAAGGAAACAAAACCGAATACGAAGAATGAAAAGATACAAAACAATGTAAGTTTCAATTTCTAATTCTTAACATAATAAAAATCATTCAGGAAGTTCCAAGGTTCCAATTAATGCCAGACACACGTGTTACGAAGTTGTTAGCACTCATCAGTTCATCCCACAGATATATTATGTTATGGTATATTTAATATAAATTTCTGTCGGTGGTAATTTAATTCTGTAATACATTATAATTTTTGTTTATAGTATTTCCACTTTTCAAGGAAAATTTACCGTAATTAATTCAAAATTTAATGATATTGTATAATTTATACGTTATACAACTTGGTAATATTACGAATAATAATTAAATGATGAAATTGTAATTCACAAATGTTTATTATAATGGATATTATAATTAATTTAATAGACGGCTGCAACGATAACTTGCAAATAATAATACAATAATTCAGATGCCGTTAGTATTTTTTTTTTCAATAGGTAATTTTAGTTGTTACAATAACAAAAAAACGTGATGGTTCTTCCTTTGTATTTTTTTCACGAAAACGTGCAGGTACTCTTGGTAATAAATCCTGTAGGCGCCTTGAAAAAATTTAAATGACTACAATAAACTCACAGAAAGTTACCAAGTAATGGTAAGAATAAGAATTATTATCCCTTTTTGACTTTTGAGGTTAACATTTCAAATTCAATTTATTCTCATAAAAAACCAATTTGTAATAGATACAATTACTATTCAATCGGTCGGTATAACGAATTTTGTACAAGGATTTATGATGAAAGAATTACGTATTTTATCAGTAATTAAGTAGCTTTGGGGTATGTGACTAAATATTATATTATACACCCCCTTATTTTTTAAAAAATAAATAGAAGTAGGTGTATTAATAATTGTAAGTGCAACCTCGCTTATTTGAACCTATGCTAACCCCAATTCGACTACATAATGTTTTTGAAAATAGTACGATTTCTCTAATTCGAAAATTCAATAATCCGAACGCAGTTCGAATGATTGAGGTTAGACTGTAATATATTTGCACTATTAGTTATAATGCGAAATAAAAAAATAATTTTTGAACATGTGGAAATAAAAGTTACTGGTAAGTAAACATTTTCTTACAAAATAAGATTCTAACAAGTCGGTCGTTAGAATAGAAGTGACAAGTTGTTTAAATTTATATAATTTTATGAAATTGGCATCATTCGATCCCGAAAATCCGTCCAATAATGAAATTCTGGTTAAGTCAAAAATACGAGTGACCCCAAAACCCTCCGAGTGGAGGAAGGTCATTGGCATCGAAATCCAAAAATTAAGTGAAAGCCCAAATAACCGATGTAATTATTTACCCAGGAATATGAATAATAAAAAGACGGGACGCTACTTTAATCGTTCTCAGAAAGAGCATGGCTAAAGTTAAGCATTTTGTTAAGTAAAGCTTTACAAGTGGGGATACCACACTAAAATACTCGGTCACTGTTTCCATACAGACAGTTGCTACCGATTAACGGTTTAGTTGTCGGTTGAATCGTGAGTGGAAAAATAACGAAACGTTACCGGATCTCCAGTTATTTCGTGAAAGTTTTCATTCCGCTTACCAAAAAGTGAAATTCATTTCCCACAATAATTTGTGCATTTCTTCGACGCTTTTGATACAATGTGATCAAATTTTGTGCTCGTTTCATCAAAAGTGAGTTTGTGAATTGTGAAAAAAAAACAGTTTCAAAAAAATCCAGTGCTTCTTCAAGAAGTAATTTATCAGAATGGTTGTTAACAGAATTACGATGCCATCCACCCAACCCAGCAATACAAGAAGGCTATTTTTGAATAGAAAGGTACTATATTCGTATTTTGCTAAGTTTTCTCGACAATTAAAGGTTACTATAAATAGCCTTATTTATTTATAATCTTGAGTCTGCGGACGTAAAACGAAGGTGGATAAAACGCAAAGGTAAACACGAGTGGGTCGCGATATTTTTAGAACCCATTTTATATTATGCTCTATTTGCAAAAAGGATAATATGGAACAAAGAGATTTTGGCCTTCACACAACACAATTTCTATTCCTTTATCACTTTCACTCCCCTAAATAAGAGGTTCCAAATTCTTTAAGTCCCCCCCTGTGCTTTATTGGGCTGCGTTCAATAATTGTAATTTTACACACATAATAAAATGTTTATTATTACAGATTATTTTTGCATAATTCTTATCCAACCTACAATTGAACAAAATCATTGCTTGCGTTCCATTTTAATACTAATTACTTTTTAAGTTTAATTAAGGCCAATAAATTTATTGTCTACAACACCAAAAATATTTCGAGAAAACGAAGGTCGGAGCATTACGATTTTCAATTTAAGTTTTGAGGGCGACACAGTTAAAAATGAATTTCCTTGGAAAACATGTGATTTTATAATATTATTGTGGTAACAACAATCAATCACTTCAAGAATGTTCACCAAATATTTATTTTGGTGATCTTTGAACGTACTATATGAAGTTTTATTATTATTATTATAAAATATTTTCGTTATCAACGTAAATATTTTAACTGGCCTATAAATGAAAATGAATGAAGAGAAGGAATGGTAAAAAAGTCGATAAATTATCTGATGGTTAATTTTGTATTGTAATTTTCGTCGCACATCAATACAACTTTACAACTATGGGTTATCAGTTATCATGTGTTATTATGGCTTGTGCCTTCGATAAGAGAGACTTGTGCCTTGCTGATAATTTTGCTGACTTTACTGCTGATCTATAAGAAAACGAGAATTAGGAAATCGGAGAACTTCGAGCACCTGCAGAGTTCAAAGTTTTTTCTATAATACATAATTGAAAAAATCCAGGTAAAAAGATCTGGATCAAATGGACTCACTAGCTTAGAAAATTGTTCTCCGATTCCAACATTGGAAACCAAGACTATCGCAATTTTTTCATTTTTTTTAACACTTCTTACAACAAAAGCAGTGTGAAAGTGAAACGAGAAATTATCTAAAAAGTTATGAACGTAATTATCGGATGCTCGTAAACCGAAAGACCAAAGTCATTAAATTTATTGAACTTTACATGAACATTTGTTGCTGAAGTATCTACCATTAACGGTATTTTTTAATTTATTTGTTCCATTTGACCGTGACTTTTGGGGAAATAAAACTAAAGTTGAAATTTTCACATACGATTAAGAATAAACGCCCCCGCGTTCGTTTTAATTAAACTTTATTACTTTTTCGATTTTGAAATTTAAGACAGATCGATCTACGTTACCGAAACTATCGCACGTTTTTGTTGCAAATTAATCTTAATGATAAATCAAATCGATCAAATTTTTAAATAAATTAGCATAACTTGGATTTGCTCCATAAAATATTTTCTATAGTAATAATTGTAATGATTGGCAATAAAAATAATTAAAAATTTAATCCGATAAGTTTATTATATTTATTAAACAACTTTCAAACGTCTATTTAAAATCGAGGACGTTTTTTTTTCAACGAAGACCACACATAACATACGCAGCCAATAAGAAAAGTTTAACGTTATCTAACAACAGGAGAGTAAATTATAATTAACCAAACGAATGTTTGGTATAAAAGAGCATGCGCTAAACAGAGAGAGATAATTTTTTTTTCTACAAATATTGCAAATTTAACGAAAAACGTGGACCGGATCAACCTATTCCACGGGCCACAGTTTGGGTACCCCTCGAAACTACTGCATAAATTTAAATGGTAAAACTTTTATGGGTGTAAAAATTATTCACAAAAAAATTTTCTTTATTACCATGTGAACCCTGTAATTAAGTACATTCATTATGTTAATGTACGCCCACCATTTATCTGTTTAAAGAATTTAAATATTTAGTTTACTTCCAGTTAGTCGTAAAATTTTAATAAATTATTTTCTATGTATCCGTAAAAACAGTAATTAACGAGTAAAGGAACAATTCGCAGTCTTTTTTGTGTTTACAATTTTATCAAAAAAATTATTTTGCATTTTAAATTATGATACACAAAAAATTATAAATTGGTCAAGGAAGTTTTGTTATGTAACTAATTGTCGTTTTAAATTATAATAAACAGGGCCGGACCGGCTTCGCTTCCTGATGATATCCAAGAAAAAATTTATTAAAATTTTCATAATATTTTCTCTATAGCAGCGTTTCCTCAATGGAATTCCACTGAACCGTGGGAAACAGTGGTCTATGGTATTTTTATTTTTTACCATTAAGATATCATTAAATTTTATATAATATTTAGGATGACATTTTTCTAATAAGTGGGCAACGTAGTTTCTTTTAAGATTCTTGTTAAGATGATCGGATCTACGGTAGGCCACCCGATATATCTTTAATTCACTAATGTGAAACGAATAATAATTAAATCATACTGAAATAATGATAAGGTCATCTTTGGTCTTGCGGAAATTTAAGTTCGCTTTGGAGCTAGCGGAAATCCGCTTTTTTAATGGACACTGTCAAAGGTTCAATTTATAGCACTAAAACTTAAGTGGAATACTTCGATACCTTGTGAATTAAATAATTTCAGTTGTAAAAAAAAATAACAAGATCTCATTTTTAAATCGATCTGTAGTTATTATTTACACAAACATCAACCACGAGAGCTCGAAAATGGTGAAAAACCAAAAATGTTGAAAAAGTTAAAGTGTTCAACAGGAAAAAGCTCTCGAGGGCACTACTATTAAGGGGTAACGCCGCAGTAGAACGTGTACCTAAAACAATTTCTAATTTTTTACAAATTATTTGTGGGAAGTGATAATAAAGTAATAAAATAACTAAAACTGAAGTTAACAGCTTTATTTTATTGTACATAGTAAATTGAAGTACTAACCTCGGATTTAGGGGGGGGCAGCTCAAAGGGCACCAAATTAATATATTTGAACTCTTAAACTTATTTGATCTTTAAACTCAAATGCTGGAGGAAAACGCCGGCAATATGGAGTTCTTACCCTGGTTCGGAGAAATTCACTTAAAATTTTCGTGATTTTTTTACCCAAAAAGTTGTTTATAATAAAAAATTTTCAGCGAAATGAAAATTCTCGGTAAGATGTGGTTTTGAAGAAAACAACACAAATTTTAAATGAAATATACGCAGATTTGTTTGAGCTATCGGTTCGCCCCTGTTGAAAAATGTAGTTTTAAGTAAAATAGCATTACCGCCGCCATTTTGTATTTATAACTAAAATATTTTTTTCATGTACCTACTTCAATATCTTGTACTCTTCTAATCGCCTTATTTAATTCCAATTTTAAAGATTGGGGAAAATTTCTCCAGTACGACTCGATCAGCACAATCTCCGGGTGTCCCGACTAGCAACAACTCCATTATTTTATTATTGTCAATAGCTAATTGTAAGGAAAGCACTTAAATTTTAATAAAACCTGGAATTTTAAACTTATAAAGAAAATAATCAAATTAATCTTTCCAGTGCATTCATCACAATTTAGCACCCAAAAATAAAACTGTTAACTTTAATTTTCGTTATTTTATTCTTATTTTCAATATAAATATTTTGTCAAATTCGGAATTGTTTTACACGTTCTACTGTGACGTAACACAATAAAAAGTACAATGAAAAGTAAAAAATAATGGCAAAATAGGGTAAAAAGAAAAATGTGAAGTATTGCACGTTAGCCATATTGTTACGCTACTGAACGTAACTTTCTATTTTTTGAACTATACTATGTGAAATGAGAGATGGAAACAATAATGAAATATTTTAAAATAGGAGTCAAAAATGGGGAAAAAGTATAGAAATTTAAAAAATAGTAAAGAAGGCCAACGATTTATGTGTTTTGGGACGGCATTTCGAATTTATTGAGAAAATCAGAAAAAATGAAAAGAAATTACAAAAAACATTAATTTTGCTTGCAGGACCTACAGATTTAGTGGGGTGAGGGGGGAGAAATTGGCATCTAATTCTCTGTTGTTATGTGTCTGATTTTGTACAGGGACTTGCCCAGCCAACTTTTTTTTGGGGGGGGGGGGAGAAATTTATAATTTGCAAATTTGCCAACTGAATTAATTCAAAATTGCCAACTTTTCGTAAGTTTTGCAGCATTTGGTAAATTTAGAGATAATGAAGTCGGTTTAAAAAAAATGGCAAATTGACCAGCTTTTGGGTGTTTTTGTCAACTTTTTGCCAACTTTCTTCAACATTGGAGGGGGGGGAGCTCCCCCCATGAGCACGTCCCTGATTTTGTACAATAACATCCATGATCCTCAAAAGTTTAGTCACAGAGAATTTCAAAGTTGCAAATTTTAACTCTTGAGTATCAAGGGGAGTAATTACTAATGAGTAATGACCTCTCCATGGATTACAAAATATCGAAAAAAAAGCTAAAACGACGAATTTAAAAAATGTATTTTAATTATTAAGAAATGTAGGTAGTACTATAAAATTTAGAAAAAAAATTGTATTTACCCTTCTCACCAGAGCCTTAACAAGGGAAAAAGCGCCTGTGGCAAGAGATAATTCCATTTTAACCCCTCCCCCTCCGTTTAAAATAGAAGAATTTTTTAAATATTTATACAATTACAAACACCGTCAAACCAAAACAAATTTATTCCCCCGAAATGTGAAGAAATGGCTTTAAAACGTAAAACCGGGGGTCCGGGAGGGACGGTATTTCTTTGCCAAGCAGTTTAATTTGCTCTACACCAGTGGTTCCTAACCTTTTCAATATTATTACCTTCGTGACCTATTAGAAAAACTGAATTTACCCCGACCTTAAAATGTTATTAATACAAACAATACAAGCAAATACAAATATCTTTACTGTAGAGAAAATAACTTTATTAGCTTAGGTTAGGACCTAATCGTTAGGTCTTATTACCCTCACAGAATAGCTGATTTACCCCCCGGCGGTAATTACCCCCAGGTTCGGAACCGCAGCTTTACACGCTCCGGCTCGTTCAAACAAAATATTTCTTTTAATAATAATTTCTACAACTAAAAATATTTTTGAACCAAAAAAACTTAATCTCCGTAAAATGTAAAGAAATGGGCGTGAAACCGGGGGGTCTGGGGGGTATGGAATACCCCCCAGCACATGATGTAACTTGGTAACTTTTCAAAATTGAAACAGGTGCAAGTTTGATTCTTGACAAGTTATATTTTTCTTACTTACCGTTGGGGGGTATTCCGTACCCCCCAGACCCCCCGGATTTCCAATACTTTGCTTTTTAAACTATAGTTTTGAAGAAAATGTGAAGTATTGCACGTTAGCCGTATTGTTACGCTACTGAACGGTCAGAAACAATGCAATTTGTGCGTCAGCATATAAGATTTTAAAATAGGAGTAAAACATGGGGAACAAGTATAGAAATTTAAGAAATAGTAAAAAAAGGCCAAATATTTATGTGTCTAGGGAAGGCATTTTGAAAATATTGTTAAACCAAAAAAAATTAATCTCCGTAAAATGTGAAAAAATAGGCCTGAAACCGGGGGGTCTGGGGGGTATGGAATACCCCCCAGCTCAAGGAAGTGTCGATATGACTTTTCAAAATTGAAAAATATTATTTTTCTTACTTATGGCTGGGGGGTATTCTATACCCCCCCAGACCCCCCGGATTACCAATAGTTTGCTTTTAAAACTATCTTCCAAGTCAAGAAAAGATTTTTTTCAGGAACATAAACTACATAATTTAATTTAGTCTCATTTTCAAAGTGATTTTTCAATTTTCTAGGGTAGGTACGCTTTCTGACTTATTGGTTTCAAAGTGCGCCACTTTAATCACGCTTAGTTACGGCTAGCTCACGTACTAAGCTTTGAAAGTCGCATTTACTGAATGAGCAAATTGGACAAATTTATCTAAAATTAATAATATTTATAATAAAAATAATAAAAATATAATAATTATTAGGTATTACCTATTAATTAAATTATATACGTAAATGCCGGCGGGGGGAGACAGAAGGAGAAATCATTTGGACCTCTTTAAACTGCATTATATTGGGACCAAATTTTGTTTTCTTTTATTTTGAAATTGCACACTTTTCATTTGAGGGGACCGTCAAAGCTCTTGCTTCCGGGCCAATTTGAAATTACGCTACTGGCGTAACCCCTTAAACTAAGTAAAAATTTACATTAATTATAACTTATAATCTTTATAATATTCATGCGCGTCATTTTCCAAATAAATTTTTTTGAAATTGACTGATAATAATTGGGTTTTACAATTTTCACCTTTTTTCTTTTATAAAACAAAAGTAACGTTCGAGTAGGGGTTAGTGGGGTAAAAAGGGGCAACCGCGTGAGGCCATTTTATCTAATGACTCCATCTTGAAAGATGATTTGCAGTGGCATTAAAAAATGGCGATTGAAAATACATATAAACCATTACGAAATAGAGACACGGAGGAGGAACCGGAACAGTCACAAAAATAATTGATGATAATAGAAATCGAACACGTCAATCGATTGTGCTGCGTTTGGGGAAAACCGCATAAAAAACGGTACGGCAACATTTTTGAGCATACCGAAAGTTTGGTTTACTTTTTGTTATCATTTCGATGATTCACCTGCATTTATTATCCGTTAATGAAATATCGAAAGATGATTCACTCCTTGATTTTCTGAGAATTATCGTCGAAGATCTGGTTTGGTTACTTGTGAGGCAAATCGATCAGGTATTACTAATCGTGTGAGTTGTACTACTCATAGAGCAAATCGTGAAAAGTCAACACAGGTCATCATCGGTAATATTTTAAATTAGCCAATAAAAAATTCTTTTAACGAATTGTGGTGTGGTGTCTGCGAAATTGGTAAAAGCTACTTGAATAAATAACAAAGAGATAAAAATTAAATCCCGCCGGAATGTGGAGAATTTTAAGTGGTCTGACGAAGTACATTACATACTACTCATTTTCCTCGAGGCAGTTCACTTTGGTTGGTGCTGGCTGGTTTATTGAATGAAAATTAGCACTTCCGCTACAATATTAGTTGAGTCATTGCATGGCAGTTGACTGTTACGCTATTTTGTTGCACCTGTTTAAAATTCTGTCGATAATAGAAAATCGTTTTTGAGAAAATGGTCCAATTAGGAATTACCTGTAATTTGCACACAAAAGTAATCTCGAGTAGACACTTTCCGGTTAAATAATATTTGTTTAAGTTTTGATAAAATATTCCATAATAAACAATGTAACGGCGCGCAATTTTGACGGTGATTACAAAATTCCCCTCGAATCTATAATTTTCGTGCGGGTAATCGTGACTATTTATTTGCTTTATTTTGTGTATAACGATTATATGTTAATTACGAATTATTCACAAGACCATGTATTTTCAACCATTCATCGTTTACGTGGGCGTTCGCGCTCATATTGTTGTTGCGGCCTTCTATAAACAAAGCCACGACTTGCTTCAATTCAGTCAGTTACTAGCGATACTGTTAGCTAACCGTTCATTTGATTGATTGAAAATTAATCATGACTCTTCGTGTTCGAATTTTTAACGCGTCCAGACAACGTGCGATACCACTAAAATAAGACCAATTAGGTACACGCCGTACGTGCGATTACGAAAAAAGGTAAGAAATTTCTAATTAGGTAATTTTATTTCACGGTCGTTTTGGTGTAAAAATTAAGAGCGCTAATCGAATATTGACTTTTCCGTTTTTAGAAATGCGCTTCGTTTGTATTTGCTTATTTTATCACACATAAATCGTACCTGTTTGACGAAATCTTAAATGATAAGATATCTGTAAGTTACACTACTTGAGCCATCAGTTCCTTTTTATCGCTCGTAGAAACATATCGACTTTTTTACTTTATTTTAATTTAAATTCGAGTGTTCGGTGAATCGGAAAGTTAAAATGTCCCGGTACAACACCTTCGAAGAGAGGCGCCAGAGGATAGAAAACGAGTGGCGGAGGCCGTTTGACCGTAGGAAAAAATTGTTATTTTCATCTCTCGATTCACTTGATACAGATTACGTATGTATTTATGTCAAATTTAATTAAGGCTTTTGTGCATGATGCATTCTTTGCCGGCATTATAATTGAGCAATTTCGACTCCTTGACATTTGTATTGCAACAATGAGGTTAATATTTCATGCCGCTCAATTTTTAAATTATGCACTGTAAGTGCAACAATGATGTTGTTATTATTATTTATTATGTAATACTAAATAGGATTAAATTACCCACTCACTCAGTTTTAAAACTGAACCAAATCGTATGTGAAGCCCCCAGCGCGCCCGACGAAACTAAGGAATTCGCTTAAAAAATTTTATAAATAAACAATAAATCCGGTTTTAAAATGTTATTGATTTTGTTTTTATCTATTAATTTAAACATGCAAAATTACTATAATTAAAAAGTTACTCATAACTTGATGCTGTTCCTAAATAATTATAATTTTATAACAATTTTGATTGCTTATAACAAAAATAAATTAGTCATCAAAATTAATTTCATAAACTGATAATAATATAATAATACGAAGCTGGAATTATTGTTGATTTTTAGATTACCTAAAAAAACTTGAAATTTATTTAGGAAAATGTATAAATTAAATACTTGCATCCTCGGCTGAATTATCGCGTATTTACTAAAGTACCTTTATAAGATTTCGAGTTTTCGATATGATTATATTCTTACTTTTTAACGAAATTTCTAGAAATTCAATCTAATCTTGAGTGTTTCAAACTTTGACCCAAAAACAAAAACAACGTGGGATTTTTTTAATCTCAAAATTGGAACATATAAAACCACTTTCAGGCACATAAATGTCACCAGGGGCGTATGGGCTATCAAAAATCTACCGGGAAATTAGCGGTTGGCGGCCCAAAAATGTGGTTGTCACGGCCTAAAACAGCGCCGCAGGCGAAATTTTTAGTTTATTAGTTAAGACCTTAACTTGAAACATCCAATTAGAAATGAATCGACGGCCCATGGTCCCATTGACAGACAGCCTACCGGGAAATTTCCCGGTAGCCCGGTGGGCCTATCCGGCCCTAAACGCCACCAAATTGATATACGGATCAAAAATTAATTTTCAACTACAACAACTGTGAAAAAACCCAAAAAATTCTTTGTAGGGTTAGTTTTGAATTATTTTTATTATGGGAGGGACAGTACCGGATTAGCACAGTAGCAAATGTTACGGCCTCTGCGTCTCTGGGGACCCCGCACCCATCAGGAAATTGGTGTTTTTATTAGAAAATGGTAAAAAAGGCCACTTCATAAAATTTCATTCCGTGCTGGTTTAATCCGGCATTGCTGGAATCTAAGAAAATTTAGAGCTTAAAATTCTTTCGTTATTTTTTCTGTATTTATGGATTTTCATGAAGTTCCAGAACATTTAAACAAAATTTAATTAAAAAATCAAAATAGCTTTATATTCATCCAGTGCCGGATTAGCACAGTAGGAAAAGTTACGGATGCTACGGGTCCCGCATTTCTGGGGTCCTCGCGCCCAGCAGAAAAAGTGTTTTTATTAGAAAATTGCTACGGGCTCCGCGCTTTTCTAAGGTCGCTGTCTCATTAAAGGTGTGCTCGACACCCAGATCCACGACCTCCGATTCAAGCGAATGTAGCAGCACGAAAACCAAGGGGTGCAGAAGTTAAATTAAATTTATTAATCAAAACTCAACGGGATTTGATAGATAGCATTAAAACGAAGCGTTTAAGGTCAGGAATAATTCCAAATATCCATTAGTTAGGCCAAAAGTTTACATTTTTACGTAAATATCGACCGTAATGACCGCATTGTCTTGTGACTGGGCGGAAGAACGACCACCAGAGCAGTAGCAGTACCTACACCGTGGTAGCGGCGTTAACATCGAGCTGTTATCACGGTTTAGGGGTATTTTTACCCTTACAAGAGAGATCTACTGGTCGAGCTTAGGTTAGTGTTTTTTTTGTTAATTCCGTTAAAAATGAGATTCACCGGTTATTTTTTCTAATACCTCGCTTGAGGTGGTGGTCGGATTTCTGAGATGGTTTTAATAAGAGGACTGTAGCAGGTTAAATTCGTTAAATCAAGCTAATATTTATAAACTGAGGGGTGGGCGGGGCTAACCTTATAGCGCCAGCCAATGGAATGTCGCTAAATGTCAGCTCATGTAATTTTCAAGTTTTTGAGAAAATATCAGCTCTTATTTGCAATGATCCGCAAAATTTTTGTTATGTAATTGCTATCTTCGGCAAATTATTAAATTTGTGGGCCCGGTTTTCATACTATCCCCCAAACGGGTTCATTATTAAACAATGCTTTGCTTCTTTTTCGAGGTTGACAAGGAAGTACCTACTGCTCTTCAATTGTTTTTTATAGTTCTTCCTTAAGTTGTGCACCTTACAGTGCGTTCCACTTAAGCCCATGGGCGACCGTGGCGTGGTTCGGTGGTTCTTTGATTGGACTAAAGATGAGCGCAGTTATTTTATTGAACTGACGAACGACCGTGGTTGTCGTGGACTTTAAGTGGAACGCACCCGACGCGACGTGCCACTCGATGTTACGATATAATAGTCTTAGAGCTACTGACGAATTTCAGGAGTCCTGAAAATTTTGTAACTTATACCCCCTAAAAACAAAACCAAAAATGGCCGAGGTTTTTTCAAAATTTGTTGAGCCGTGGGGGCTGAAATGGTGAAAAGTTATCGCTTCAGACCCGAAAGATCATCACAAGTACATGTCCTTGTCTGACATCTATCTGACATAGATAGATTTGTATTATGGCATAAATTATTCTAAGTCTTCTGAATTCCGTACGAATGTGTTCACATTTGTATGCGGTGGCTTAACTATGAGGTTTAGAGCCTTGATTTTAGATTCAAAAATGGGCCCCTTTACAATCAGAATTACTCTTTAATGATATATTCAATAAAAAAAAGTTGCAGGAATGCAGCTAACCTTAAGAGCTAGAGGCGGATACAGTTCTATATTTTGTGTACTTTGTGGAATATATGAAGAAATGGATGGGAGACGGGGGGGGGGGGACAGCATTGCTCCGGCTCTATTTCAAATTTGATTTTAGAGATTTTTGAATTATACAATTAAAAATATTGTTAAACCAAAAAAATTAATCTCCGTGAAATGTGAAGAAATGGGCGTGAAACCGGGGGGTCTGGGGGGGTATGGAATACCCCCCAGCACACATGATGTAACTTCGTAACTTTAACAGACGCAAATTTAATTCTTGAGAAGATTTTTTTTTTGCTTACAGCTGGGGGGTATTCCATACCCCCCAGACCCCCCGGTGCCTAGACAAAGTGGAACAAAATTAGCTTGCATTAATTTAAATCAGATCACATATTTTAGATATATCTTCAAATGTATGAAATCTCCAATAAAAGCAGTAAAAATAATATATCTCCCAGACCTCCACAATTTTTTTAACAAAATTTTGTACATATTTTTTAAATGCCTTTTCAAGTACTATATGGAATATCCGTCTTCCAGTGGTTAAAAAGCAGCAAGAACAATTGTCAAAATTTATAACAATGAGAATTTTATTCTTGAGGTGTTCGCCTTCAAACCAACCCCCATTTTTGGGAGAACTTTTTTGAGAAAGTTAGCAAGAACGCTAACGTAGCGTCCTCAAGAGTTGAAAAACTTCATGAAAGAAGTTCACTTTTTTAAGGTTAGAAAAGCTAACGTCAAGCTTTTTTGCTCCATTATTGGAGAATTAGCGCTCTCTAGCGTTAAAAAAGTGAACTTCTATCATGAACTTTTTTGATGGGGGGGGGTCTCTCGATCCTTAAGCTCTGATTAGACAGCGCGAGTATGCCTCGCGCGTCAGATTCGCGAGGAAGATTCGCGCATCACTCCCGCGAGGCATCCCACAAATAGATGCATGGTGAGTCATGATGCAGGGCGAGCCGCCAGTATCTGAATAACATGGAAACACCAACACGAAGTTTACACCGCGCGAGTATCAAAGTGCGAGGCACCTTTGACGCGCGGTCGAGACCGACCTACCGACCGCTCGCAGTGCATATGCCTCGCGAGTCGTGATTCGCGCCATAAAACCGTCTACACGACGCGAGGATTGATGCGCGAATCAGATTCGCGAGGCAAACTCGCGCTATCTAAACGCAGCTTAACACTCCTTATTATAATAATATTAACCCCCTATTCTGTAACTTTTCGTTATGGTTTGTTATCGTTATGAAATCGTTAAGAACCATAAAGTTTGGTTTTCACTCAGAATTCCATTAAATAGTAATGTAGTATTTGGAAACCGAACTTTACGGTTCTTAACGATTTCATAGCGATAACGAAAATTTACAGAATAGGGGGGTAAGACAATTAATCTTTTTAATTTTATCTCCCTTTTATTCGACCAGAAAAACTTTGGCCATTTATGGTGTTATATTTAGGGGATTTTGATCTACGAGTATAAGTCGGTAAATTTTTAGGACTTTTAAATCTTTCTTTTGCTTGTTTCTTCTAAATGTTTCTTTCTAAATGTTTCTTTGGCTTGTTTAGTTTAGTTGTTTAGGAAATGGGGCGCGGGAAATTTAAATGGTAGTAGCAGTAGTAGGTACAAATTGACTATATCGCCATAATTATTATAAAACAGAAGTTGTGGGTCGTCAGTCGTCATAACATTATTAGGCAGCTTTTATACCCAGCGTCGAAAGCAGACTAGCTATCGTGGGTTCTTCTGTGTTTCACAACAACAACAAAAGTGCCTTATACCAGGTAATTTAATGCAAAAGAAACGAGGAATTAAAAAAAGATGGCCGTCAATCAAGTGACGTTTTGCCGCGTTACTAACTTCAAGTCGACAACATTCCATAGGCGGGGTTGGGAGAGGAGAAATTAGGGGTGCTAACCACCACCAAAATTCTGAATTTTTTCACTCTCGAAGTGGGAATTTATGTTTTGTGTGAATTTGAATATTCCTTTTTATTATTACTAAATTATTTAAAAATAAACGAGAGGTTAGCTCCGTCTACTAAAGTAACATTCAGCTTTTCTTCGTTTTTTTCCTTTGGTTCTTACTTTTTTTTTTCTAGAATTTTCTTGATTTCTTTTTCCATTTTTGTTCGCATAGTTTACTGTAGGAGCGAGGGAGTTAAACTGCGAATCTAATCATCGCGAGTTCAATCCTCGGTCAATCCTGCGTTATTTGTGTCGCGGTTCAGATTCCACGTTAGCAGGTCGCACACCCCAATATCTTATTTTTGAATCGACAAAATGAGTGTTAATTATGAATGCAAAATTTAACGCTGTAGAATCTTGGATGGATATAACTCGATCGCCTTCCGATTTCTTATCAAATTAATAACATAGTTGAACCAGACCGCATAAAAGAAGTCTTATCATTCTATTTTTAAAAGTTTGTAGTAAACCTACAGTGGAGTTTAAATTATCTTAAAATAATGACAATTACTCAATGAACGTTTCACGACCTTTTCCAGCTGACTTCTATGAATGTTGTTGTTTGGTTTCGTTCAAAGTCAATAGTGCTGTTGGAGTGGTTACGTAGTTTGCTGTTTATAACGTAACGACGACGTAAGTTGATGTGATGTCACAGTGTGTTAAATACCTGACGCATTGTATCATACATTTATTATTAAAAATTATTTAAGGTGTATTTGGTTGTTATATAAGTTATTTCCAGAAATAGCGTAATCTGCATTGAAAAAAAACCGTCATCGTGTTTATTTTCAGATACACAGTCGGTTTGATTTGCATAAAGAATGCAATTCGTGTAAGTCACTAATCAAACATTTTTGGATGCCGTTGCTATTTATAAATCCATAACATGAACTATGGAATACGTAGATCCGCGCACAGGTTAGCCCATATCCCGCGCATTCGTCGCTCTTTGAAAAAAAAACAAAGGCATGGTGACATGGTTGTTATAATTTTTAAAATTAGAATTGACTTGGCAAGAATTATGCAAAAACAATTTCGGAATAAATAGAACGACCGCTCGACCACATGACGTAGCGTTTAAAACATATTCACATGGATTTTCTATGATGCAAGCACTACAATTTTGTTTGCACAAGATGCGTAATATAGATAACATATTAACGGAATTACGCTTATTTTTTTGGCGTTACTCATGTTTTTAACTGAGAGTGTGAAATTGTTTGATAAACAATATTGGTAAATTGTGTGTTGTTTTTTACAGATGGCCACCGATTTTCCCACGGAAAATACGAACGGAAATGATATTCCCGCCATGATGAATCTAAAAAACAATGTTACACCGAGGGCCCTAACCGTCACTACAACATCACAGGTAGTAAATTTTTTCATCATTCTCGATTCTTAATTTAACATGTCGGTTAAATTCTGATAAGTTTGGAATGCAAGGTTACTTTAAAAATTATGTAATGTAAAAAATTAGTTAGTATTATTATTATAATATCGGTTGTGCTTATTTTAAATGAAGATTTCGGAGAAAAGAAAATAACTTGTCGATTTGAGGTCGTTAAGTTAATCCGTCATGTTTTGTTTTGATCATTGACATGTATTTTGATATTGTCCATGAATTTAATTTATAAATATTTTGTAAAGGAATTTTTACAGTGCCGGTAAATAAACGTTAAACTACTGGAAAAATTGATTAGTTCCTCAGCATTTTCATTCTCCAATTTCCTGATTTTCCGATGTATCGTCATAAATTTGGCACATTAATCGGTTTTTGTTTACTTCCCATTTCCTCTCTCTTACGTCGAGGTGTAGCCTACAGACAGACAGACAAACATCCAGACATCGTTCAACACCTCAAATGTTTTCGTATAACCCACATTTTTGTTCAACAATGTTTCGTGTTTTTTGGCAACTGATATTGTTATAAAAAAAAAGGTGATACTTGCAGGAGCAAATAAAATTTAATGGTGTGAAACTCAAAAACTTAAATTTCTTTTTGAACTCGTTGGAACGACGTATAATGGTATCACTGAATTGTTTAATTATAACATCACATTTTTGGTTTATAAATAGCGTAGTTTTCTAAATATTTAAAATTCTCGAAATACTCGAATTGTATGTATTTCTGATTGAATTTACCAGAAAGCACGTTTTAGTCATTCATGAAAACAAATCTCTATCGCGAATCGAATTGGAGATTATCCAGTTAGACTATAGTTGCTTAAACAAGTTAAATATAGTCTTAAAACATCACAATGCTCAAAATATAACATGTCTCATGGGATCCTTCTTTTTATAAGTTACAGACGAATTCACATGCCAGTACAACCACAACCAGAGTGGCAAAATCATCAGTGTCGTCATCATCCACATCATCTAGTTCACAAAGAGTTCATCTTACCACCACATCATCGACCGATCGAAAAGCTTCATCCGTGAAATCCGATTTGGACGAATTAAAAAATAACATGCACGAAATGAAAAATTTATCTAATATAAACGCCTTAAAAAAATTACGAAGTTCTTTGGAAAACTTGGTCGACACAGACGACGGAGAAATATCGCAACCTCTAGTAACGTTTCCTGATCCGGATACTCCACCTCCCACAAACGAATTGGTTTCACCAACCAACACTTTGGACACTTTGAAATTTGAACAGAAAACCGTTAATAACTTCAAAGCCAGCAAGGTAAGAATCTGATTTCATTTTTGTTTTAAATTTCGATTATTTCTCGCCAAATTGTCACTTAAACTTTATATTATTTCGAGGTGTTCTAAATTACAGAATCCGTGTTTTCGAATAACACATACCTTCCTTTGCTTCACAGTGTTGCCACCGTCATAACTTTTTAGCCTCAAATAAAAGTTAGTGCTACCTCGAAAAAATCAGTACTTTTTTACTTTGGTGACGCTATTTAGTAGGTACTTTTTACAAGTTTTAAAGGTTTTCTTTCCGTGCGAAAGGGGGGGGGGGTTAAAGATGCATAATTATAACCAAAGATGTTATGAGCTTTAAAGATGGATAACGCTATACAAATTTATATGTATAATTTTTCGTATACCCATTTTCAGATGGCGCTACTGATTTGGGGTTACTATTTTTTAAATATCATGAGTTTATTTGTTAATTTAAAAAAATAGTAAATTTGAAAATGAGTATAGAAAAAGCATATATATGAATTTGTTTAGCGTTATCCATCTTTAAAGCTCATAGCATCTTTGATACTATAAAATTTTTAAAAAAGCCAAAGGTAAAAAGCGCCTGTGGCAGGCAGTACCCCGGCTCGTTCAAACAAGATATTTATTTATACAATAAAAAATATCGTTATGAAGGGCCTAGTAGAGATAGCATAAAACTATATCGCACTCTGTTGCACTCATGGCGCAAGATGGGTGAATCAACCTTTGACGGCGGCAAAGTTTTTTCATAAACCGTAAAAAGTTTTCTTTTGTTTGTATTCAACGAAATAGCTTGATCAATCTTAACAGCCAAATGGTAACTATGTAGATCCTAAAAAACAAAAGAAGTTTATGAAAAAACTTCGCTACCATCAAAAGTTGATTCAGCCATCTTGCGCTATGAGTGCAACAGAATGCGATATAGTTTCATGCTATCTCTACTAGGTCCCTCTTAAACAAAAAAAAATTCTGTGAAATGTGAAGAAATGGGCGTGAAACCGGGGGTCTGGGTCCCCCCAGCACATAGAAGTAATGAGATAACTTTTTAAAAAGTAACTAGGTGACTTTAAAATTAAACGGAAATTTATAGCTGAGAAGAGGTCTAAGTAATAATCTACAAGTAGATATTAAATTTATACCTAATGACGGTTCTCAACTTCTTCTCAACTATAAATTTCCGTTTATTTTGTGTAAGGTCCACTATACCCTATACCCTCCAGCCATTAAAAAATTTTTTTTTCTCTAAAATTAAATTTGCGGCTTTATCAATTTTTAAAGTTCCATATGCTGGAGGGTATTCCATACCCCCCAGACCCCCCGGTTTTACGCCCATTTCTTTAAATTTTGAGATATCTAATTGGTTTGGTTACCTTAGAAAAAAAATAATTAAAAATGAGATAAAATTCAGTTCCTGAAAATATCTTTTCCTTATATACAGGGTACCTTTAAAAGTAAACAATCGAAAAATCGGGATGTCTGGGAGGTCAGGTATAATAAAGAAAAATATGTTTTTTTTGAAATTGAATTTGTGTGGTTATCAATTTTGAAAAGCTTTCTCGTTAATTCTTTGTGCTGGGGCAGGGGTTCCTAAACTTTTAAATCCCAAAAATTTGACGGAACCCCACATCAAATGATTATAAATAAAAAACCCTGCAATTTAAATATAACTTTCAAAAATTTATATGATTTTCAAAAATCAAAAAAATATTCAAAAATAAATAATTTTGCGGAACCCCGGGTTCCGCTGAACCCACTTTAGGAACCGAGGTGCTGGGGAGCATTCCATACCCCCCAGACCTCCGGTTTCACGCCCGTTGCTTTACATTTTGTGGAAGAAGGTTCAGACACGTTAGAAAAAAACTTGGTCCTAAAGTAAACAATCAAAAAACCGGGGGGTCTGGGGGGTATGGAATACCCCCTGTCACAAGTGAAAATGATGTTCTCTCAAGAATTAAATTTGGTCTTTAATCCATTTTTAAAAGTCACTTCGTTAGTCTCTTGTGCTGGGGGTTATTACTTTATCCTTTAGGGAGTACTTTTTAAAGTAAACAATAGAAAACCGGGGGGTCTGGGAGGTATGGAATATCCCCCAGGCGTAAGTAAAAAAATAGATATTTTCTCAAAAATTAAATATGCGTCATTATTAAATTTAAAAAGTTATCTCATTACTTCTATGTGCTGGGGGGTATTCCATACCCCCCAGACCCCCCGGTTTTACACCCGTTGCTTTACATTTTGTGGGTGAAGGTCCAGACACGTTAGAAAATAGAAACAATTTTTGAAAATTATATCAAATATATTTCATTGAAAAATGGAGATGGAAATATTTGATTAAAATTCCGAAACAGCAAATTCGTTTAGGTTTTCACTTACAAATTAACAAAAAATAGTAAAAAAATTATTGATTGATAAATTGGGATGATTTCAGAGGCTTTCCAGAGTTGGAAATAGAAATTTCTGATTAAAATTCTGAAAATTCAAATTCGCCAAGGTTTTAACCAAGAAATTGACGGAAAAATGGTAAAAAAGTTAATAGTAATTGATAAATTGGGGCGATTTAGGGGACTTTTAAAGAATGGAAATATTTGATTAAAATTCTGAAACAGCAAATTCGTTTAGGTTTTCACTTACAAATTAAGGAAAAAATTGTAAAAAAATTATTGATCGATAAATTGGGGTGGTTTCAGGGGCTTTCACGAGTTGGAAATAGAAATTTCTGATTAAAATTTAGAAAATTCAAATTCGTCAAAGTTTTAACCAACAAATCGACGGAAAAATGGTTAAAAAGTTAATGGTAATTGATAAATTGGGGCGATTTTGAGGACTTTTGAAGTGTAGAAATGGAAATATTTGATTAAAATTCAGAAACAGCAAATTCGTTATGGTTTTCACTTACAAATTAACAAAAAGTAGTAAAAAAATTATTGATCGTTAAATTGGGGTGGTTTCAGGGGCTTTCACGAGTTAGAAATAGAAATTTCTGATTAAAATTTAGAAAATTCAAATTCGTCAAAGTTTTAACCAACAAATCTACGGAAAAATGCTAAAAAAGTTAAAGGTAATTGATAAATTGGGGCAATTTAGGGGACTCGTGAAGTGTAGAAATGGAAATATTTGATTAAAATTCAGAAACAGCAAATTCGTTATGGTTTCCACTTACAAATTAACAAAAAATAGTAAAAAAATTATTGATCGATAAATTGGGGTGGTTTCAGGGGCTTTCACGAGTTGGAAATAGAAATTTTTGATTAAAATTCTGACAATTCAATTTCGCCAAAGTTTTAACCAACAAAATTAAGTATTGCGTAGTTTCTTCCCGCGGCTCTTCGCCTTTTAAATTTTTTTGAAATATCTAATATTAAAAAAAGTGTTTTTTTTTATTTATGTATTTACGCTTTGATAAAATGTATATCGAATGGCTGCAGTAAAATTTTAACTTCAGTACATTTTACTATCATTTAGTATCTATTTAGTTTCCAAAAAGTACTTTATATTTTTTAACTACGGCAACGCTGTAATGCTTCAAAATAAACCAAAGTCATTATGCCAATGAGAACGCTTAATTTTATTCCCAAATAGTTTTGTTTACATCGGGAAAATATTCTTAGTTATATTTCAAATTGTAGTTCCTTCCGGTTCCGCAGGAAGTCATTCGAATTCTTCATTTTTTTTGTTGTATTTCTAACGAACAACTACATTAAATTTTCTAATTATTTAAGCATCATAATTAGACTTTTATGATTCATGTACGTACTTCTACATTCTTACGAAGTTTATCAGAAGAGGAGAAAGTGTCAAGTTGGAAAAATGTATAAGAAATTAGACACAACTGATAATAAGTAAAAGTTCTTAAATGAAGCACCTGAATTTCACTGTTATTGTTATAGTTTTAATTACAAACACGTGTAGTGAGTACATGGCCACTGAAGTATTTAACCCTCTTTGAAAGGTTAGAATGCACATAGAATATCTTGTGCCAAGAAAAAACACTAGTATATAAATGTTCTACATTTTTACAATACAGTGCAACCTGTCTTAACCGACCCATTTCATGTCGGATGCAATTCTGAGAAGTGTCGGATAAGGTAGGTTGTACTATAATTCTATCGAACATTTCTAATCGAATAACACACCAATTTATTTCAAAATTGCCGTATCAAAATAAGGTAATAATACCCACATCCCACTTATATTAAACTGTTTTCAATAAGCGGGAGTTATCGTCGATTTGATAATATGGATTTGGTATTAATACAATTAGATTTTAATATTTGTTATGCTAATAACTAACTGATAAAAGATATTGGGGAAAAACAAAACAAAAATTAATTATATTTTTGTAGATACAAAACTACAAAAGCGTTTACCTACCTGCTCAAAATATTATTTTAAGTTTTATGGATTAAAATTTAATTTATCAGTCTGGGTTATCAATTTTATGTTTTTTTTATCAAATTCAAAATTATTGATTTAATATACCAACTTCATGCGTATACTGAGATAATTGCACTAATATTAAAATATCATAAAAAAACTTCTTTCATTTGTAATACAAAATGAAAAATCGGACATAAAGTCTGAATGTAATGTTTTTCAGGAAAATTAATTGAACTTTAAGTGTTCACTATAAATCAGCGCGAAATAAATCATTTATAGTGGGTTTTAAAAAGTCGCATAAATTTTAATAGAGGTTTAAATTTAATCCACTAAAAGTCGCGAATGGACGTTTTCTATTCTAAAATATTGGGGGGGAGGCTCTTTACCATTTTGTAAATTTCCATAATTTATGTTATAGGTAGTAAAGGATGGATTCAGTGCAGAAAAATCTAGTGCAAATTGTGCAGAAGTCAGAAAAATGCAAGCCGGAGAAGTGTCGTACGAAGAAAACAGTGCGGCAGCGGCGTCCCATGCACGGCTAGAAATCGATGGAGTTTCTGCAGAAAAAAGTCACGTTTTAGCCAAGGTTCGTAGTTTTTCACGTAAAAAAGTTTTCGTGTCGAGACGCAATTCTTGTTCCATTGTCTAGGTACATTGGCGCACCTGAAAGGAGTGTAACAGTAAATGACCTACATAAGTTTTATCTTTACTTGGGTCAAGGTTTATAATAATCTACTTCATACATAACAATAACAAATATCGTGTTAATTCACGTGTCGTTCGTCTAGCTCCTGGGAATATTCATAAGTTGTGCACTTTTAAAAATAAATTTCGAACACGACACGGACACGCTAGCACTTTTTCATTTGGGGGCTAATTGCGCTAAGGGAATTTCAAGGGAGCGGTTATTTAGATATGAAAATTGGGTTGATTGAATCTAATTGAAAAATTACACGCTTTAAAATTTAGTTTACCTACAAACCAATTAACGTGTGGTCGTTATTTGGTTTCGTTTCGTTTAAATTCAATTATTTTATTATGGTCTTTTCTTGAAAATTCCTATATGTGAGATCAATAATAAAGGCGACGTGGGGAGTCGTCGCGGCGCATTGAAGTAGAACAAAATCGGTGGTTTGCATCATGAGCTACCACCTAGTTAAAATCATTCCTAAATTTCCAAAAACACCGATATTAAACTCAAAACGTTTCGCTAACATGAATTTCATAATGGAAAAATTATTTAGTACTACTGGTCCAGAGGTGAGTATGGTTTATGATGGCTTCCTGAGTATCTTGTTTGCTTAAAATTCAATCGACACGCACCAGCTCGCCTTAAAAGAAAAAAACACATGCCTATTACGCACTACAAAAAAATTTATTTGTGGCTTTTTGCCAAACAAATTAAAATATATTTTTATCCTGTTAAACTTTCAAACGTACAGTGTTTGGCGTACGCTTTATTAGTAAGCCAAGTGCCAAGTTAGCCGGTTAACAAGATCAATTTTACGTTTTACTTATTTTTTTTTAACCAAAAACTAAATAATGTCTGGGTCATGGCCGACCCAAATTCTCTTTTGAAAACGCCTACAAATCGTTTTACCAACAGGGGCACCCAAAATAAAATTTTGGTAAAAATTCAAAAATTTTAGATCGTCAAATGTTTGTTTAAGTTCCACGCTAACCAAATATTTTGTTTACATAATAGGAAGCAAGATCTTTGAAAGCTGGCGAACTCAGTCAACAAGAATCTAAAAATATGGCACACACCAGTATGAAAGTAACGACCGATGTATTTAGTCACGAGAAAACTGCAATGGAAGCCCAACAGCAAAGACAAACTGTAACAGCAAGCGGACTTTATAATCAAGAAAAGCACACATCTTCCACACAATCCAATATCACAACGTTTACATCAACGAAAGGAATTCACACCTCTTCAAGCTCAATGTTACAATCGGCCGCTTCACAGGTAAGTTCTGTTTGAGGCCGCGTTCGGTCTGGCGCTTAAATTATTTTCAAGTGCTAACGATTCTGTTTTGAGCGTTCGGTTTGGAGCTTTTCAGCGCTCACAACAGTTTCAGCTCCTCCCAATATTGCAAATTAATTTAAATCTAAGTTTTGATTGCTTTCTGAACTGCCTCCCCTCCAGTTTCGAATTTTTGGATGAATTTTGTGTCAAATGTTAGATCATAGTTTGAGCCTGAATGAGCTTTCATTATTTTTGTTTGAGCCTCAAAGGTCGCGGAAAACTTCTGGGGGGCCGTAGATATAACTCAGTTCTAACTTGGAAAGTACGCGATATTTTCATTCCAACTGCGCGTATAATTCTTAACCCTCTAAAATTTTTGAAACTTTACCATTTCAGTTTCAGTTAATGAATGGCTCGATAAAATCAGAAGACGAATTAATGAACATGTCATTCGACGATCTCGACCAACTATCCTCCAATTCGAATATGCAAGACGTGGAAAAGGCCATCCGCAAATATTCGACATACTTAGACGCTTCGATAAAAAGTTTACAAAAAAATAATTTGGGTAAAAAGGCACCTTCAATTTTGAATAGAATCAACGAAATAATGCAAAAAGCTTGGGCTGTACCAACTTATGGTCACGAATTGGGTTATTCCTTATGTAACGCGTTAAGAGATTGCGGCGGTTTAGATTTGATAATAACAAATTGTACGAGCAACGATGGCGATTTACAATTTTCCAGTGCTCGTCTGTTAGAACAGTGTTTAACAACGGAAAATAGATCGCACGTCGTGGCCAACGGTTTAGACAAAGTAGTTAAAGTTGCTTGTATGTGTTCCAAATCGTCCTCGTTGTCGAGCGACCATTCGCGGATAGGTACAGGAATATTGGAGCATTTGTTTAAACATAGCGAAAAAACGTGTAGTGACGTAATAAGACTTGGAGGACTGGATTCCCTGCTGTTCGAATGTCGAAAAAGTGATATAGAAACGTTGAGGCATTGTGCGGGTGCTCTTGCAAATCTGAGTTTGTACGGCGGTGCCGAAAACCAAGAGGCGATGATCAAACGAAAAGTACCAATGTGGCTATTTCCACTTGCATTCCACGACGACGATAACATTAAGTATTACGCTTGTTTGGCAATTACGGTTCTAGTAGCAAATGCCGAAATCGAATCCGACGTTTTACAATCCGGAACTCTAGGTTTGGTGGAACCGTTTGTTACCTCTCACAATCCATCCGAGTTTGCAAAATCAAATTTGGCACACGCGCACGGTCAAAGTAAAACTTGGCTTAAGCATTTGGTGCCGGTTTTAAGTTCCAAACGAGAGGAAGCCATAAACTTGGCAGCGTTTCACTTTTGTATGGAAGCCGGAATTAAGAAACAACAAGGAAATACCAACATTTTCACCGAAATTGGAGCAATCGAATCGCTGAAAAAGGTAGCTAGTCGTCCAAATGCAGTTGCATCAAAATATGCTGCCCAAGCTCTTCGGCTAATCGGGGAAGAAGTACCACATAAATTGAGTCAACAAGTGCCTTTATGGTCGACGGAAGACGTCGAAGAATGGGTAAAACAAATTGGATTTACGGAATACGCTACTAGTTTCGTCGAAAGTCGTGTAGACGGTGACCTCCTCCTGCAATTAACGGAAGATAATTTAAGAGACGATATAGGATTAACTAACGGAATCAAACGAAAAAGGTAAGATTATCCAGGATTGTATTTTCTTTCGGGGTTGAATTAAAACGACTTTTTTTTGACAGATTTACGAGGGAACTTCAAAATTTGAAAAAAATGGCCGATTACAGTTCTAGGGATGCAGCTAACATTAACAGTTTTCTTCAATCTATGGGGTTGGAATTTAGTATTTACACTTACGGTATGTTAAACGCGGGAATAGAAACTAAAGAAGGATTGCGCAATCTTTCGGAAGATCAGCTATTAAGTGAATGCTCAATAGTGAATTCGATTCATCGACTTAGAATAATGGACGGAATAAGAGCTTTGGAAAATGGATTAGGAAATTTAAACGACGACAATATGAATAAATCGTTGGATGTATTTGTTAGTTACAGAAGATCAAATGGTTCTCAACTTGCCAGTTTATTAAAAGTACATCTGCAGCTGAGAGGGTTTAGTGTGTTTATCGACGTCGAACGGTTAGAAGCGGGAAAATTTGACAATAATTTGTTACAAAGTATTCAAAAAGCTAAACATTTTTTGCTGGTTTTGACGCCGAGCGCATTAGAGCGATGTATTGGTGACGGTGATAGAAAGGATTGGGTTCATAGAGTAAGTGATTGAAGGTTAAACTAAAATTTATTTTTAATTAAAATTTGTTTATTTTAGGAAATAGTGGCAGCTTTGGGATCTCAGTGTAATATTATTCCAATAATTGATAATTTCCAATGGCCAGAACCGGAGGAGTTACCCGAAGATATGAGACAAGTTTGCCATTTTAATGGAGTACGCTGGATACATGACTATCAAGACGCTTGTGTGGACAAATTAGAAAGGTAAATATTGCTAATTTCAAGTCGATAATGCTCTGGGCGTCCTAACGAAACAAAGTAAACTTAAAATTTTTAAGGGGGTCTTCTAGAATAAATTTTTGTAACTAAAGCAGCATTAAAGAATATATAAAAAAAATTTATCTAGCTGGCGACAGAGATTTTGGTCGTTGTACTTTTCTGAAATCAAAATGCAATAAAAAATTGTAATCTATAAAAGTGTGTGGCCATTACCCGTACTGGAATGAACAAAAAATCAAAAAATTGCAAAATGGCAGCAGTACAAAATATTTTTAATTTTTTTTGTGAGTGCACTTGGTTTGATTCTGGTAGGGGCTATAGAGACAAACTTCAAAAAAACAAAATTCAAGAAAAACGTAGTTTTGAGAAAAACTCATTTTAAGTTTTTTGTACCATCTTCATAAGGTTAATGTCAAATTATAAAAAACTTCTTACTCTGCTAATCCTGGGGCATAAACAGTGTCGGATTAACACTTTACTAAAAGTAGTAAATGCTAGGGGCCCCAGACGAAAATGTTATTATTTAAAAAAGTGTCATTCTTGTGTCCGCTTTAAGAAAATGTAAAAATGGTCTTTAAAAAAAGGGTAACCTTTCGACAACATCTGATACAGGCACATGTTATGGGCTGGCTTAATTCAGCACTGCTTAAATCTAAGGCAATTTAGGGTTTAGAATTTTTTCTAAAGATTATGAGGTGGGAAAATTGCCGTCTAACTTCCCCTGCTCTTATGAGCTTGGTTTTGCACAATAACGTCCATGGCAGTGTAGATGATCCTCAAAAGTTTCGTCAGAAAAATTTTCCAAGTCACAAATTTTAACTCTTTATTAGCTATCTACTAAAGGCTAAAAACTACAAATTTGACAAAGGCACTTTATTGTTTAGAAATATAGGTACTATAAAATTTTCAAAAAAGACAAATGTAAAAAGCGCCTGTGGCAGGCGGTTTACTTTGCACTGTACCCCCCGGCTCGTTCAAACAAAACTTTTATTTATACAATTAAAAAACATTGTTAAGCCAAAAAAAATTAATTCTTGTAAAATGTAAAGAAATGGGCGAGAAACCGGGGGGTCTGGGGGGTATGGAATACCCCCCAGCACAAGGAAGTAACTAGGTGACTTTTCAAAGTTGAAACAGACGCAAATTTAATTCTTGCGAAGATATTATATTTTTCTTACTTACGGCTGGGGGGAATACCCCCCAGACCCCCCGGATTTCCAATAGTTTGCTTTTTAAACTATCTTCCAATTTTAAAGAAAAATGTGAAGTATTGCACGTTAGCCGTATTGTTACGGTACTGAACGGTCGGAAACAATAGGGGTATTCACACTGGCTCGTGTATTGGTGTTGTATTTATACACCGTTGTAATATCCTAGCAACGTCTAGTAATACTCAACTGTATTTGGCGTTACTAGGATAAATACAACGGTGTAAAAATACAAGGAATATACAAGTCAGTGTGAATACCCCTATTGCAATTTGTGCGTCAGCACATAAGATTTTAAAATAGGAGTAAAAAATGAGGAAAAAGTATAAAAATTTAAGAAATAGTAAAAAAAAGGCCCAATATTTATGTGTCTAGGGACGGCATTTCGAAATTATTGAGAAAATAAAAAAAAGGAGAAAAAAATTTCAAAAAGTTAATTTCGCTTGCAGGACCTAAAGATTTAGTGGGAGAGGGAAAAATTGCTGTCTAACCCCCCTGTTGTAATGTGCCTGATTTTGTACAATAACATCCATGATCCTTAAAAATTTAGTTACAGAGAATTTCAAAGTGACAAATTTTAATTCTTTAGTAGCTATCAAGGGGTGTAATTATTACTAATGATCCCTTTATGGATTACAAAATATCGAAAAAAAAGGCTAAAAGCGACTAATTTGATAAATGTACTTTAATTATTAAGAAATGTACCTACTATAAAATTTAAAAAAAAAATTGTATTTACCCCTCCCACAAGAGCCGTAACAAGGGTACAAAGCGCTTTTGGCTAGCGTATTAATTCGCCCCCCCTCCGACCCGTTCAAAATAAAAGAAGTTTTTAATTATTTATTTATACAATTAGAAACATTCGTAAACCAAAACAAATATTTTTCTCCAAAATGTGAAGAAATGGCTGTAAAACAGGGGATCTGGGAGGGGCGGTTAATCCATTGCCAAGCGGTTTAATTTGCTCTACACCTTCCGGCTCGTTCAAACAAAATATTTTTTTCAATAATTATTTATACCTACAATTAAAAACATTGTTCAAACAAAAAAAATTTTTCCCCGTAAAATGTGAAGAAATGGGTGTGAAACCGGGGGGTTTGGGGGTATGGAATACCCCCCAGCACAAGGAAGTAACTAGGTGACTTTTCAAAATTGAAACAGGCGCAAATTTAATTCTTGAGTAGATATATTTTTTTACTTACGGCTGGGGAGTATTCCATACCCCCCAGACCCCCGGATTTCTAATAGTTTGCTTTTTAAATTATCTTCCAAGTCAAGACAAGATTTTTTTTTAGGAGCATAAACTACATAATTTAGTTCAGTCTTATTTTCAAAGCGATATTTTTTTTTAATTTAGTGAAATTAATTAATAAAATTCTGACTTATTGGTCTCAAATTTGTGCGCCACTTTAGCTACGCCTAGTTAAGGCTACTTTATGTACTAAGCTTTGAAAGTCGCATTTACTGAACGAGCAAATTGGACAAATTCATCTAAAATTAATAAAATACAATAAATTAAATAACATTGTTAAACCAAAAAAAATTAATTCCCGTAAAATGCGAAGAAATAGACGTGAAACCGGGGGGTCTGGGGGTATGGAATACCCCCAGCACAAGAAGCAACTAGGTGACTTTTCAAAATTGAAACAGACGCAAGTTTAATTTTTGAGAAGATAAATTTTTTTACTTACGGCTGGGGGGTATTCCATACCCCCCAGACCCCCCGGATTTCCAACAGTTTAGAATTTTCAACACAAGAAAGTTACGATATGACTTTTCAAAATTGACTTAAGAATACTTATTTTGCTTACTTACGGCTTGGGGGTATTCCATAGAATCTGGTTTTTCAATTGATTACCTATAATTAATTACAAAGGTACCCTCCAGGTTAGGGGAAGATTTTTTCAGGAACATCACTTACATAATATTTACTTTTATCTTATTTTGAAGTGTTTTTTCTATTTTCTACGATGGATAAGCTCGCTAAACATCCCAAAATGTGAAGAAATAAGCGTACAACCGAGGGCGTGGGAGGAATGGACAGTGGCGGCGTACGCGACTGCGTTTTTTCAAAATTATATTTACATGAGTTCGGCCCTGCGCGATGTTGACGTGTGGTGTGTACGGAAATGTTACAACGAAATATGAGGATTGCATACGATGTAAGATGAAATGTAAATCCAACTATCACTTAAAGTGTATCGAAATGACATTAGATACGTTAAACGAGTTGAACAGAAGCGAAGAAATTAATCAATGGGGATGTCATAAATGTGTCGAACAAAACCTAACCTCAAACAAAACCATCACCAATATAAATACTGAAGTTAGTGACACTCAGCAGCCTCAGCAGATCGAGGATTGGCATGATGTAGAAAACAGAAGAAAACGATTAAGGAATAGTCCAGAAACAAATATTGGGGCAAAACGCCAAACATTTATCAAAGATTATTGGCTGGGTAACCCTGTGACTACCTCAAACCGGTTTGATCCACTAAGCAACCACAATCAGGAAGAAAATAAAATCAATGAACCAACAAAAATTATAAAATCACCACCTATCTTCGTAAATGGTGTTGAAAATATACGTCCACTATATGAGGAGCAGACATTCTATATGCAGTTTGTCCAATGTAGAAAATACAAAGTGCAGTTTGTTCAATACATTTTTTAGCTGTTTTGCAAAACCCCCAATCGAATATTTGCTTCATTTATGGATACTTCATAGTGTAATTTACACTGTGTTATTGCAAAAATTACTTTTTTAATAACTTATCATTTAAGCCTGTGGTAGTTTTACTGCTCTCGTGAAAATTTCAGAAAATGGACATACTGCATATAGAATGTCTGCTCCTCATATGATCTTCTAAACAACATAGCGAAAGATAAGTACACCATAAAAGCCTTACATAACAATCAGGTTAAAATTCAACTGAATTGCTCGGAAAAGTACTTGCCGGTTATTGAAGCCCTAAAAACGAAAAACACAGAGTTTCACACATACCAAAGAAAACAAGATCGAAGCTTTAAAGTGGTGCTGCGCAATTTACATCCATCAGTACTTATAGAAGACATAAAAAAGGAAGTCGAAGCTAAAAATCACAAAGTGTTGAGAATTACAAATATGCAGAGTAGTGCAAAAATACCAATGCCTTTATTCCTAGTAGAACTGCAAGCTAAGGAAAATAACAAAGACATCTATAAAATAAAGCACCTTATGAATTCTGCAATAAACTTTGAACAACCACACAAAAAAAGAGACATCCCTCAATGTACAAGATGTCAAGCATATGGACATACCAAAAGTTTTTGCCACAAAACTCCTAATTGTGTTAAGTGTGCAGAAAAGCACTTAACTACAGATTGTCCAAGGAAAGAAAGAAGCCCACAAGTGAAATGTTGTAATTGTAATGGCAATCATCCTGCTTGTTACAAGGGATGTATGGTACGTAAACTATTAATTCAAAAAATGTTTCCTCCGCTTAGAAATAAGCAATACAACCAAACTAATGTTAATCAAATGAATCAACAAGCTAATATTGTACCAGGAATTTCATTCGCGCAAAAAGTAAGTGCAAATCTCCCACAACAACAAACCAATAATACTGTACAACCTGCTGCTCCAGTACAGCAATCAAACAATAAGTTGGAAAATATGCTGATAGATTTAATGGGAAAAATGGACACTATTTTAAACCTTCTTACAGCCCTCATTTCCAAAATGCCATAATTGTGTCTTCATTAAGAATTGCAGTCTGGAATGCCAACGGACTGGTCCAAAGAGTACCAGAATTAAAAACTTTTCTAATTAACCAAAATATAGATGTAATGCTGATCTCAGAAACGCATTTTACGGAAAAAAGTTATCTAAAAATACCAAGATATGATATATATATAGTACACAACGCCCGGATGGTGCTGCATACGGTGGTACTGCAATTATAATCAAGTCGTCAATTAAGCATAGTCAGCAAGACTCATTCAAGGAAGAATATATGCAAGCAACCACTATTAGCGTTGAAGACTGCATTGGATCAATAACACTTTCCGCTATTTACTGCCCACCTAAATATGCAATCAAAGAACATCAGTTTACACAATTCTTTCAACAACTTGGAAATAGATTCATCGCAGGTGGTGATTATAATGCTAAGCATCCATGGTGGGGCTCGAGATCCAATAACCCTTCCCCAAAAGGTAGACAATTATACCTAGCCTTGCAAAAGAATAACCTACAAGTAGCATCAACTGGAGAACCTACCTACTGGCCTTCTGATCGAAGAAAGATTCCTGATTTAATTGATTTCTGCGTGACTAAGGGAATACCAGAAAGTAACATAAAAGCTGAATCTTGCTTGGATTTGTCCTCCGATCACTCCCCCATAATAGTTACTTTTGACTACCAGATAATAGAAAAACAAAAGCCTCCAACACTCCACACTAAAAAAACAGATTGGAATTATTTTAAAAATATTCTCAATAATCGCATTTGTTTGGATGTATCTCTAAAAAGTAAAGAAGAACTAGAAGTAGCAGTAGGGAACTTCACCTCGGCGATACAGGAAGCGGCATGGGAAGCTACCCCAAAATTCAAAACATCTAGAAAAAATCAGACATGCTCGACGATTGTAAAAATTAAAATTGCAGAGAAGCGTAAACTTCGGAAAATATGGCAAATAACCAGATCACCCCATGATAGAGCCAAGTTTAACAAATCTATAAAAGAATTAAAAAATCTTATCAACGATGAAAAAAATGCAGCAATACAGGAATACCTGAAGAGCTTAAACGCAACTAAGGCCACAGAGTACTCGTTGTGGAAGGCAACAAGAAAGATTAAACGACCTCAATTACACATTCCACCAATCCGACTTGAAAGTGGAAACTGGGCAAAGAATAATAAAGAAAAAGCACAAAGATTTGCGGAACATCTACAAAAAGTCTTTGAACCCTTTCCTTCAGAATTGGGAGAAGAGGAGGAAAAAGAAATCTACAGCTTTCTGGATGTGCCTCTTCAGATGGATCTTCCTATAAAGAAATGTAAACTAAAAGAAGTTCAGAAGATAATATTCAAAGATCTTGGCCATAATAAGGCGCCGGGTTACGATCTGATAACTGGTTCAGTTTTGAAAGAACTCCCCGAAAAAGCTATCAAATTGCTAACCATATTGTTTAATGCTGTACTACGACTTAGTTACTTCCCACTACAATGGAAGGTGGCACAAGTAATTATGATAGCAAAACCAGGAAAGAATCCAGAAGAGGTTACATCTTACAGGCCTATTAGTCTGCTTCCTGTAATATCGAAGGTATTAGAAAAACTAATAATGAAACGACTGAGAACAATCCTGCAAACAAAAAAAATAATACCAGATCATCAGTTTGGCTTCAGAGAACAACACTCAACTGTAGAACAAGTCCATAGGATTGTCGAACAAATCAACAAAGACTTGGAACAGAAAAGATACTGTTCGGCGGTTTTCTTAGATGTGTCTGTCACAGGCGTTTGATAAGGTCTGGCACCCGGGGCTTCTATATAAAGTAAAGAAGCTACTTCCTTATGAATTCTACCTTCTTATTAAATCATATATTAGTGACAGACATTTCATTGTAAAATGTCAAGAAGAATATTCAGAAATGTATCCAATTAAATCAGGAGTTCCGCAAGGTAGTGTACTAGGGCCAATTTTGTATCTTCTGTTTACGTCAGACCTCCCAACAATGGAACAAACTACCACGGCTACGTTTGCAGATGACACGGCTATCATGGCATCTCATACCAACCCAATATTAGCTACGGAAATTCTCCAAATACACCTAGACAAAATACTGCGCTGGTTAAGAAAATGGAGAATTAAAGTCAACGAAGCCAAATCAGCACATATAACTTTCACGTTGCGAAATGAAACATGTCCCCCTGTAACCATGAATAAAAAACAAGTGCCACAAACAGAAACAGTAAAGTACTTGGGAATGCATTTAGATCGTCGCCTAACATGGAAAACCCACATCTGGACCAAAAGGAAGCAACTGAATATACAATTCCAGAAAATGTACTGGCTTATTGGTGCTAAATCTAAGCTCTCATTGGAAAGCAAACTGTTGGTATACAAAACCATAATTAAACCTATTTGGACGTATGGAATCCAACTGTGGGGCTCTGCATCCGACTCTAATTTGGAAATAATCGAAAGGTTTCAATCGAAAGTTCTTAGAAACATAGTAAACGCTCCCTGGTTTGTCCCAAATGAGGTTATAAATAAGGACCTTGCTATTCCATTGGTGAAGACAGAAATCGGTGCTTATAGTGCGAAGTATAGAGACAGGATTGGTGCACATCCAAATCAACTAACAGTGAACTTGATTAATAAACAAACCGCCAAGAGTAGATTGAAAAGATTTAAACCACAGGACCTTACAAATAGATTTAAATAATTTATTTATAATTAGTTACCCGGCTTCATAAATAATTTACTGTGTAAATTAATATTTTAAAGGTATGTCTACTGAGATTATACCTAACAAGTCACTATATTATATTTTGTCAAACTATTTACTTATTGTCTTGTACAGATTGTAAATTCCTGGGATGTTAATAAAAAAAAAAAAAAAAAAAATATTTACATAATTAGTAAAAGTTTCTCAGCCCTACAAATCACCATTTTGTACCAAATTTTCAAAAAAAATTCTTCCGTTCTTCTCGACAGTGGCGTTAATACCGGAGGAGGGGGGGTAGAGGGAGGAATAGACTCAGACCCAATGCTTTTGACCTTTTTAAACTGCATTATTATATTGCTACCAAATTTTTAAACCGCACAATAATTCTCAATCCAGTCAAAGCTCTTGTTCTCAGCCCCAAAACTTGATCACACCGCTGAAATCAAAATACCTTTAAATCTAATGCAATTTAGGATTTAGATTATTTTTTATTTAAAAAATAAATCTTAAAAATAAAATTTCAAGAATTAGGTGTGATATTAGTACTATGTGTCGTAAAATATAGAATTAAACAAACTTAACCAAACGTTAAAATTTTTTGAATTTTTAACCGTAAGAAAAGAAACAACACCACGTTTTGCTTTTCTCCACTCACCCCTTTTTTCAAAAATTTTTAGTCAATTTTCTAATATTTTATCTAGTTTTTACCTTGTCACTAAAGTTTCAAATGTTTTTTAAAGTGTTTTTTATAAAATTTCTTGTATGTTGTTTCTTTTCTTACGGTTAAAAATTCTAAAATTTTTAACGTTTAGTTAAGTTTGTTTAATTCTATATTTTTTATTTTTTATGTATTTATTATAATAGAACTAACATTTTCTTGAAATTTTAGAATATTTGAAGAAAATTTAATTGTTGTAAAACAAAATGATGTTAGCGTCCTCTAGAGTTAAAAAAATGAGCTTTTATCATGAACTTTTTTAACATTAGATGGCAGCTTTTTTGCCTCCTATATTGAAAAAATGAAAACAATCTTTAATTCCGACGTTTCGGCCCCTTTTAATATTAAAACCCTATAGTATAAGAAGATGAAATAAAAATAAAATTGATTTTTCAAAACTTGCAAAGTAAGACCCCCCTTAAATCTGTAAAAAATAATTTTGAAACCTAACAACTTCCCCTTTTTCATATATAGGATGCCTGTGGAGAATGTTAAAATCAAGGAGTTACCAGAATGTAATTAAAATTTTTTTTTATTTTAGGTTCATGAGGGGAGAAATAAATACCAGGTGCGACTTAATTTCAAGCCGAGTCGGTTTAAATAAAGGAGATATAACCCCAGGAACACCGTCAAACCCAGCTTTAGTACGCCAACCACCTAATTATCAACGAATGCACAGCAACGATTCAGGAAGTGGAAAAAGTTCCGATAAAGACATGAACGGAAATTCGGGATTATCTAGAGATTGACTAGATGGTCCCCCCGCCTCGGTCACACCGTCACCTTTACCCAGGTAAATCATTTAATAAAATGACCAAAAGTATAAAAATTCGTAACGCCTCTAATTTGTAGATTTTATAAATCATCAAGTCCGTCCCGTAATTGGATAATGAGCTCAGGACGTTATCCGAGAGGTTTACCTCCTCAGTATCCTTCGTCTGCGCGTCGAGGTTCAAATTCTCCGATTTCGCCGATGAATACGAATAATTCGTCGCCGGTTCCGAACAGGTCCCGCAGTTTAGACGAATTATTAGATGCCGAACCGGTGGAGAAGATAAAATCGACGATAAATAACGTGGAACAAATTCCGTCCGAAAGTGCCCAAAAATCGGTAAGCTGCGATAATAATTTAGACAAAAGTATCTCCGACGAAACGATTCATAATAATAAAGAAGAGACTGAAAAATTAAATAATAGAAATAGTACGTTAAGTAATAGTAGCAGTAATAAATCGCAAAATTTTGGAAGCAGCTTGGATGATTCGTCAAACGAAATAAACAAATCGGACGTTATTAGTTTACATAGCAATTCGAGTGATAATTCAAAACAAAGACGAAGGTTTGTAAATCGGTGCGTTAATAAAGTGAGATCTCTAATTAAGAAATAAATTATTCTTGTTGGTTTTAGTTGCTTTTGATTTGTTTGAAAGCAATTAAAATAAACAAAAGTACAAAGCTTCTTATACATGAAATTATTTTTGTATCTTAAGTGTGATTTTAAAAAATTGAGCAGCTTTGCAAGCAGCTTTATTGTTAGGTAAAAAATTCGTGATTGTGACGCATATTTTTATGTGGATGTTATTTTTTTATGTAAAAGTAAAGAAAGTGCGAGAGGACAGTGAGAGTTACTTTACTTAAATCGACTATTTTAAGTTTTAACTTGCTTACTTTTTTAAGCAAGGCCAGTAGGTATTTTTAATATACTAACATAATATTCTTAGTTGTAAAGCGAAATTAAATTATTATCCAAGGGCACCCCTCCTGCCGGTGGCCCCCATGCACACTGTACATATTGTTTACTTTCGCTTTCACAGGCTCAAACTTAATTTTAAAATCTGTTTGTTTTTAAATGGCATTTTATATCGTTGAGCTGCAGGTAAGACTAAGTTTATTATCGTTTTAACACATCCTAGGTTATAGTATTATATTTTACAATAATTAGATTATAATATTGTTTTTTATTAATGATGTTAAATTTAAAAATATATTTTATTAAAATGATCTTCATGAGTTTCTATGATAAAATAACCATCCAACTATTTATAAGTTTAAAATTACATCAGAATTCTAAAAGTGGTGTCTACCTTTATTTGGTAGGTATAAAATTCAGTGTACCGAGTCTTCCGATTGTTATCTAAAGGTAGGATTTTCAAACCCTTACCCTCTAATGCGGTTAATGAAATTTGACATGGTTGTTGATAATGGTATTTTAAACATGTGTACCAAAATTTATGGGGGGATCTTAAAAGATGCGGCTGGTACACGAAATTAACTTCCGATTTTTATCTAAAGGTAGGATTTTCAAACCCTTAGCCTCTAATGCGGTTAATGAAATTTGACATGGTTGTTGGTAATAATGTTTTGAACATGTGTACCACAATTTATAAGGGGATCGTAAAAGATGCGGCTGGTACATAAAATTTACTTTTGTTATCTAAGGGTAGGTTTTTCAGACACTTAGTTTTGAGTTTGAGTTCGTGTACAACTTAAGCCACGTCTTATTGATTCATAATTTTTTTAAAACCTAATAAATAATTTTCTATTTTTCTTGACCTTTTTATAATTGAACTTATTGAACCCCTTGCTTACATTTGGTACATTTTCTTTTCATTGAAGATCAAACTATTGACAAAAATTGGCAAGACGAAGATGGCTCACACCAAACGCGGATCGCAGTATTGCCACCCTCAGCTCATATGTACTTTTAGAATTTAGAGTACTTTTTAGCCTCAAATAAAAGTTAAATAAAAAGAGGAAAATTTAATAAAAAAATATTTTTTTTAATTTTTTGTTTCTCCGTGCTAATAGAATCTCGTTAATCCACTCATGCACGTCAGTATCCATGATGTTTTTCTTAAAAATCTCAAAATCTATTTGGGTACAAACGAAAATAAAACTTGCACAAACAAGAACAAATTAATTGCAAACGTTCTAGGCTATTTTGAATCCAAAATTTTAAATTTTTTTATGTGTTTTCCCGTGCTAATAGAATCTCGTTAATCCACTCATGCGCGTCAGTACCTTTGATGTTTTTCTTGAAATTCTCGAAAAAAACTATTTGGGTACAAACGAAAATAAAACTTGCACAAACAGATACAAACAAAGTACAAACGATAGAGAGTATTTTGAACGTGATCCTGTAAGTGTTACACAGAATCTTGTTAATCCACTTATGCGCGTCAGTTTCCTTGATGTTTTGCTTGAAAATCTCAAAAAATATTTGAGCACAAACGGAAATGAAACTTGCACAAACAATCACAAACAAATTACAAACGATCTAGACTATTTTGAATCCTAAATTCAAAATTTAAAAAATATGTTTCTAGCCCCTCCCCCCTAGCAAAATTTTGAAATTTTTTGAAAACTACTTGGGTACAAACAAAAATAATGTTTGCACAAACAGGCACAAACGAAGCACAAACGATTTAGACTATTTTGGAGTCAAAATTCGACATGGGGGGCTAGCATGCCCCCCCCCAAGCAAAATTTTGAAATTTCTCGAAAACTATTTGGGTACAAACGAAAATAATGTTTGCACAAACAGATACAAACGATGCACAAACGATTTAAACTATTTTGGAGTCAAAAGTCGTTTGGGGGGAGGGGCATGCACCTAAAAACCGGAGTGTCTGGGAAGTCAGGTATAATAAAAAAAAATATGTTTTCTTTATAAGTAAATTTGTGTTGTTATCAATTTTAAAAAGCCTTCTCCTTAATTTCTTGTGCTGGGGGGTATTCCATACCCCCCAGACCCCCCGGTTTTACGCTCGTTTCTTTACATTTGTGGGGAGAAGGTCATGGGAGTTTATGGTCATGAAAAATCTTGTTATGATCTGGAGGGTATTTTTAAAAGTAAACCATTGAAAAACCGGGGGGTCTGGAGGGTATCCATACCCCCCGGTTTTACGCCCATTTCTTTACATTTTGAGATATTATCTAATTGATTTGGTTACCCTAGAAGACAAACTTAAAAATGAGTTATTATTCAGTATTATGTAGTTGATATTCCTGAAAATATCTTTCCCTGACATAGAGGGTACTTTTAAAAGTAGGTATACAATCGAAAAACCGGACTGTCTGGGAGGTCAGGTATAATAAAGAAAAATATTTTTTCTTTGGAATTGAATTTGTGTGGTTATCAATTTTGAAAAGCCTTCTCGTTACTTTCTTGTGCTGGGGGGTATTCCATACCCCCCAGACCCCCCGGTTTCACGCCCGTTTCTTTACATTTTGGGGGAGAAGGTCCAGACACTTCAGAAAATATAAACCATTTTTGAAAATTAATACAAAATCTTTCTATGACCTGGAGGATGGCAAGGAAGCAGACGCTTTCTTTGCCTCCCCCCCCAATAAAAAATAATTAAAAAATAGTACATTATACATCATGGGAGTAAGGTGTCACTTTTCATCCCGCATATGAGTCGCACACGGGATGAAAAATCAACTTAGTTCTAAAGTAAACAATCAAAAAACCGGGAGTCTAGGGGGTATGGAATACCCCCTCAGCCACAAGTGAAAATGATGTTCTCAAGAATTAAATTTGGTTTTTAATCCATTTTTAAAAGTCACTTTGTTAGTCTCTGTGCTGGGAGGTTATTACTTTATCCTTCAGGGAGTACTTTTTAAAGTAAACAATAGAAAACCGGGGGGTCTGGGGGGTATGGAATACCCCCCAGGGATGAAAAAAATCCCGGCCCGCGCAAGACTAAATCGGCATTTTCAGTTTAAATAAAAAAAAATCTCATCCTTACGACGCTCCTAACCTAAATTAAATTTTTTTTATTGTTTTTTTAAATTTGAATATGTTGCTCGGTGGTGGCAGCTTACCATATGTGCCAACCTAAGAAAAATTACAAATTTTCAGTAGGTATCTAAGAATTGTTAGGTATAAAATCCTTTTTTCGTTATTCCGGTTGTATTTGAGGTACTTTTCATATCTGTTTTTAGGACGTAAAAGGGCTCTTTTGCCACTTCTTTTTTTCGGCCACGCCTCATGAACGTTTTGAGATTTTTTCGTATCATGGGGCGTAGCCGAAAAGTTTTTTCATATGATGGGGTGTAGCCAAACAACTTTTTTTGGATAAAAATTGTAAATTTTGTCGGATATAATTCCGGAAGAACGAAAAATATTTCATATCACACGGACGTTAGAGTCTTTTCAGCACTCGGCTGTTCTTATTCCCCTCGCCATTCGGCTCGAATCATAAATTTCACCTCGTGATGAAAAAAGACCCTTCACGTCCTTATGATATAAACTACTACTTTAGTACTTTTATAGGACCTTTTTTTTTGTGTTTATAGGACCTAAAATCGCCTTTTTGAACCTTTTTAGGTACCTTTTTTTGATTTTATACGACCTAAAAATCTCACCTCTACTTATCAATCTTATCGTTAATTCATTTTTCATTATTCACTATTTTTATTGTACTCCACTGCCGATGATGGCGCCACAAGACGATTGCTACGCGACTTCCCATATGATTCCGATTCTATTGTGGTTTGCATAACCGAGTTTAACCTCAAAATATGACAGATGAAACAGTAAGTAATCAGTTTTGATAATCGGATAGGTTTCGTATAGAAAATAGGCGGATATCTTTAGTAAATTTAACAATAATCACAGTTTAACGAATTTAATTTTGTAAATTATAATGTTAATTTTGTGTTCTTCATTTTCTCATCATTCCCGTTACCGACAATAGCAGTAATCAGCTGTAAGAGTAATAAATTAGTGAGATATAATTAGTAAACAGAAATGCAACCAAAAACGGTTCCTGTGCCACAACCGGATCAAAACGAATTGCCACCCGAATTGTGTGCTAAACCGTTGGCGTTAGTCGGGGTATCAGGTTTGGATACGTTAAATAATGCAATTCACAAGTCGATATGGGAAATGTTTAGCAGTAATCGTAGAATTGAACGATCGCCCGTTTTATTTAAACTGATAAGTAACGCGCTAGAATTTCCAATTGTAAAACCAAAACGTAATTCGTACGAATGGTACCAACCGAAAGGAATATTGAAAAAGAATTGGATGAACAAATATTTGAATGAAATACCCGCCGTTATAGCGGTATTTTACGACTTGGATTGGAAGGATTTACAATGGAACGAGAAAATGATCGAATGTGCTTCGCGAGTTCAGTCGGTGAGAGCTGCAATTGAGGGTCGCAATACGCGCATCGTGGTCGTTTTAATTCAAGACATTCCACCTTTACCTGCCGGAGAGGATGCTTTAGCCACCGAAAGAGCCGTGGCTTTATGTGCAAGTTGCGAGTTGAACTCCAAATCCTTGTTTGTTTTACCACACGGAGATCACTTGCAAGGGTATATAATTCGATTGGAAAATGCGTTTTATGATTTTGCTCAAAATTATTACTATTTGGAAGCTCGGAACGTTAAATCCCACAAGGAATATTTGAACAAAAACCATCATCATTATTTGTTTGTAAGACATCAATTCAAAATGGGATTTTTTAACGAATTGCGACAGGATAATCACACGGCACACAAGTATGTATTGTTCTTGTTGTAAGACAATTTAGGAATTTTGAAAGTTTTGTAGGCACTACACGCATGCGTATAATAATTTATTGGAAATTCGCATTGTTGACACCAATGCCATGGAAATTAGAACGGTTGCAAGTTTTATTAATTATAAATTATGCCGTTTGATGTTTGCGCTTGGTTTACCACGGGATGCCATTTCGCAATGTCGTTCTCATATTGATAGATTTAAAATGCGCATTGGATTTCAAGAACTCGCTTTTGAACATCACGCCTGGATATCGCAGCAGTAATTATAATATTAAACCCTAAAGAAATTTTGCCACTTTAATGTTGTGATTTGTAGGTTTAGTATGTTTGGTGATATATTTGATGAAGCTGTCAAGCTAGGTTTGCCAGCTGTACAGACGCAACATCCCGGTGTTTATTATCAGCAAGCTGCACAACATGCAATTACTAGAAAGCTGAGCTGTTTAGAATTATGCAAGGTAAGGCTAGAAGTGTAAAACAATAGCATGAATTTTTTTCATAATTCCTTACCATTCAAAATACAGTCAACTCTCCTTAAAATCAAACTCCCCCTACTTCGAAATTTTCTCTCATTGAATTGTTTATATGAAAAGATCAGATCGGCAAAGTCAGCATATTTTAGCATTTGCTCAAACTTTGTGGGAATGTTCTTCAGGGTTTCAAAGAACAAAATCCACGAGAATTTCATTTTTGCACTCGCCACTTCCGGTTCACACAAAATAAAGCATTTGAAAAGTCTTGTTTTTGTGTTTTGCATCTAGAGATGTCTACTAGACCAAGTTGGCATTTTGAAGCTGTGAAAGATGATATCATATACTTTTTTTTCAGGTATTCATATACCTGAAAAAATAACATGGTATTGAAAATAGGTGTATTTTATTGATTTTTTGTGATTTTCAATTGAGTCTAGTGTCTGCGCTGCTGATTATAAAAATATTATCATTCTCAGATAATCTCAGAGAATGGACGTATTGTAAGAGAATAAAAAATTAAATCGACTCGTGCAGTCAACTCTTTATGAAAAAATCTTTGTTTGAAATTTTAAAAATTTGCACATTTCAGGCTTTAATTTAGACATGTTTGATAAGAGACAAAAATTTTAAATTTACAGGATACTTGGTAATTACTTTTTTAAATTCTAAAAAACTTGAACGTCCTTTTTGTTATTTCTTGTTTTCGTGAATGTACAAGCGTTTAAAGAGAAGCAAAAAATTTATTTTTATATAGAGATTTACAGGCTTTTTGGCTTATGAAAGGTTCAGAGACATTCGAAAAGATGGCGCAATCAAAATTTACTTTTTTTAAAATACGTTTGGCAACACTTTAATTAAATGATTTTTTTAAATCTAGAAACTTTAAATAGTACAGGAGAAATACGCAAAAAATAGGTGTTAGGTGCAAATAATTCCCACAAAAACGGGATTTGAATTTTCTAGTTCGTTCTTAGTATCTTTTTAACATACTAAAAGTCTAGAATAATCTAAGTATGCAAAATGCGTTTTTTTGACCCAAAAGTATTAAAGAAATGATGCGCATGAATGAATTAACGAGATTCCTAAAAAATAAGTTTTTTTGGGTATAACTAATTCCCACAAAAATGGAATTAAAATTTTTTTCTTTCTTATTTTTCCAAAAATGTCGATATCTTGCCGATTTTCAACATGAATCTTGTTAATCCATTCATGCGCGTCTTTCTTTTAAAAGTTAAAAACCCATTGATTTTTGGTATGTCAAAAAAGAACCAACAACAAACTTAAAAATTTAAATTCCATCTTTGTGGGAATTAGTTATATCCAAAAAAACCTATTTTTCTAATAATCTCGTTAACCTATTCATGCGCGTCATTTCTTTAAAACTTTTGGGCCAAAAAAGCGCGTTTCGCATACTTAGATTTTTCTAGACTTGTAGTATGTCAAAAAGAAACCAACAACAAACTTAAAAATTTAAATTCCATCTTTGTAGGAATTAGTTATAAATCTCGTTAATCCATTCATGCGCGTAATTTCTTTAAAACTTTTGGACAAAAAAAACTCGGCTTTGGTTTACGAACTCGGCCTTCGGCCTCGATCGTAAAACTTCGCCTTGAATGGAAAAATCTTAGTTTTCTTAACTAGTATCGAAAATATCTATTTCCACGCACGTACTGGTAACAGAATGCGTGAGTAGAGGTCAAAATTGCATGAAAATACCAAACTTTAAAATCAATTATTAGCTATACTAATCGATATACAACATTCCTTCATATGGGAGAATCACCCACATAGATAAGTCTGTCTGTAAGAAATATTTTAAATCATGGCAGGGTTTACAGATGTCTTTCAAAACCCAACTTTGCCGCTGTCTTAGATAACTGGGGCAAGAGAACCCCAAACAATAAAATTGATGATACAGACACTGTGGCACACATCAATTCTTTTCCTAGCTTTCAGAGCCACTACAGGGTTGCCACAGATACATTTTTTTCACTTTTTTTAAAATCTTACACTTTTCTTCATTTTTTTTTTAAATATTCACTATTTTCACTTTTTTTCACGATTTCACTTACAAAAATTAATTTTTTTGATACATTAAAAATTTAGTAACTAGAATTTTAAAAATTGTCAACGCATGTTGCTTGGAGAAAAAGTAGACCAGCTAATCAACAAGTAAATGAGTTAAAAAAGTCATTCAAAAAATTTTTCGGTGAAAAAATGAGATGGGAAAAGGGATAAAATAGTATATTAAACAACGAGTTTTATAATCGAAGTTTTTATTGCACGAAATCTGTTTAGAAAACGAGCCGCGAAGCGGGGAGTTTTCTAAAAGATAAGTGCAATAAAAATGATTATAAAACGAGTTTTTTATACAATTTTTTCTATTTTGCATTTTTTTATAGTTAAAAATTAAAAAAATATGTTTGTAATTATTATAGTCCATTTGAAATTTTGTTTTATTTTTAAGTTGATTGGTAACACATTTGACATTTGAAACAAATTTCAAAACGTTGAAACTTTGTGTCAAAAATTTACAGGTTAAGACATCGCACAAAAGTTTAAATAAAGGAAATTATACTTGCAGTTAAGAATTTTCTTTATTATTGTCTCTAATTTACAGTTAATTAAAATGTTTAACTCAAATTTGAAGATTTTTAATTTCATTTAAAATGACATGTTGTTTTAATTTTCAATGACGTTTCTGTCGCAAACCTCATAAAACAAAAAATTGCGTTTCATAATAGGGTCCATTTCGATACGCGATTGCGTATCGAAATGACTTTGTTTTAGACGCAAAATAGAAAACAATTATTTGTGCCACCCGTAAATATTTTGCTTGGAGGAAATGCCCCATGGCTGGAATGAGTTTGACACCACTGTACACGCGAAATAAAGAATCTCGTAAATTTATTCATGCGCGTCAGCAGTGGCGTAACTATCGTTGTGCAAAAGCAAAGAACTCCCAGGAGCCCAAAAGCAGTGACGTAGCAGGAGGTGGTGCCGGGTCACCGAGGAAAATTAAGCAATCATGTTAGAGTGTAATTTCTTGTGAAAGGCAGAGATATGGCCTTTTATATACAGTAGACATACGTGAAAATCGAGTCGGCACTGTCTTCTATAAAAAATTACGCTATACAACAAATATTGGAGTAGCACGCATGTTGCTCGGAGAAAATGTAAACAGGTTGAAAAAAGTCATTTAAAAATAATTTTTTCGGAAAAAAGGCCGAGAGGTACAAAATGTGTAAAAAATTGAACCGTTTGCAAGTTTTAGTTTGCAAATTTAGCTAGGAAGTCAAAAAAGGGTCTTTCAAAAATATATTGGAAAAAAGTTCTCAAATGCCTAAAGAGCAGTTCGAAACATTGATTGTAAAAAAAGGGGGCCCGCTGTTGGTCTTGCTACGTTACTGTTCGAAGTAAAATATTTTTACACTATTTGTCACTTTTTTCAAAATTTCTATACACTTTTCTTCACTTTTTTTTAAAAATGTACACACTTTTTTCACTCACTTCTTGCTTAGAACTTTGTGGCAACTCTGCACTATAGTAGGAAAAAAAATCCTAACAGAAAGTATCTATACCTAGATTTAAATATCAGGAAAATGTACGATTTGTATTTCCAGAAGTGCAAAGGTGAAGATAAGTTTTACTATCACATTTTTACATCTAAGTTGAACTTACATTTTAAACCACCATCTAAGGACACATTCAGTAAGTGTGATAATCTCGAACTCTTAATGAAGGCCAGAAAGTGATCCTGATGTGTAACAAAAATTAAATATTGAAAAAAACAAACTGCACCTTGCAAAAGCTGAGCAGGCTAAACATTCTTTGAGAATCGATCAAGAGGCAACTTCGAAAGATGTGTATGTTGCAACATTTGATCTCCGAAAAGCTCTTTCCTACCCTAAGTTGTCTACATGTATAGCTTATTACAAGCGAAATATGTACGTTTATAAATTCGGAATACACTCATTCAATAAGAACAACGGCTACTTGTACATGTGGGATGAGACGGAAGGTGGCAGAGGATCTAAAGAGGTTGCAACCGCCCTTGTCAAGCATATGAAACAAGAAGTATAAAACCAGCTATATTTAATTCTGTACTCAGATTCATGTACAGGGCAAAACAGAAACATAAAAGTGGCAGCCACATTTTTAAACTTGGTCCAAGATCCGCTGTCATCCATTGACACGATTGATCACAAATTTCTCGTTTCAGGTCACTCATTTCTACCTAATAATCGAGATTTCGGCGTCATTGAGGCAAGTTCCAGAAAATGTTCTAATATTTTTACCCCAGACGATTGGGTAAACGTCGTAAGAAATGCAAAGACAAAGACACCATTTAAAGTTATATCTTAAATTTATTTTTAAATTATTATTATTATTTAAGTTCTATCAGATTCCGTCGAGTTTTCTATCATAAATATACTTTTGACAGAGAGCCAATGTCCGAGACTCTCAAAGTTATATCTAAAGATCTGTTCGAAGCAGAACTTAAGAGTGTGAAATCTAAAACAAGTGGCACAGAGGTACAGCTCTACCCCCCTCCTCAAGTATTTTGCGAACAACTCCACGCCGGTTGAGGCTTAAATGAAAAATGTGAGAGGTTATTGAGGCTCAAATGATGATCAAACGTTTGACATCAAATTCACCCCAAAATTTCCGGGGGGGGGGGCTGCGTATGTCTGCAGCCTAGATTAATACAGGTGGTTCAGCGCCTTGGTTTTTTATAATATGATGAAGTCGAATAATTCAACCTTCTATTTTTTCCAAAATTTAAATCGTCAGGTTGAATTTTCTTCTTACATCACAGCTTGCTCAATCGGAATTTATCGCTTGCACCGCGACCTTGTACTTTTCCATCCAAATTATTTTGCAAACTTGCTCATTAATTTTCGTAATAATTTGTCAATTCTTCCTTTTAAAAAGGGTAAAAGAAAAACACACCAACTTTCTGATGAATTTTATTATCTCACACTTTCAAAAATAATAGAAATTTTACACCAAAATTAAGAAAATTATCCGCTTCACCATTCGATCCAGCTTAGCGTCACCGTCGGTTGCGCTCCAGTCTTCATCAAAAACTCCACCTCGGCCTTTTCAAAAAGGAAACCAGAGGCGTCGCATAGAATTTCAAATATATCAAAAATTCAAAATTTTCAATAAAAATTTACATCCATATTTCTTCATTCTAAAATAGTACGACAATATTATATAATAATAGCTAAAAAGTCTGTCTACGGACGGGTAGCTAGCCAGTGGATCTCTTTTTTTAGCGGTATTAATTTAAAAAAATCGTTTTCTAACACTAACCTAAGCTGGACCAGCGTATCTCTCTTTTAACGGGTTTTATAGTTTCTTAATACTGACAATTTTAATTGTTCGGGTTCAAACGTCCTCACGTTCAAAAATGACGATGATGATAATATAAAACATTAATTGAAAATTAATGCAACGCAGAAGTATCGAGATGGTAAAAAGGCATACAAAAAATTTAGTGTGAATTTTGATTTACTGGAGAGACCGTACAACAAATTGAAGATCATTCAGAATTTTTGAATTCGTGTCAAGAAAGGGTTCAAAATTATTCTTACTGTTGGAATACCTTTTGTAAATAAAATAAAATTTTTTTAATAAAACGCCATTATTGACATAATTATAACTATAAATTAATAAAATAAAAGGTTTCTTAACAATAAATTTTGCTTTTTATATATTCGTCAATATGAGTACTTCCCATAAATATTCTCTTCTACACGTAATCTTAAAAACAAATCATTAATATAATAAACGAAAAATAAACTAGTACGTTTTATCGATGATGTTGATCATCATATTTTTTTATAGTTTATCATAATTATGCATTAAATCATTAATATAATAAACGAAAAATAAACGAGTACGTTTTATCGATGATGTTGATCATCATATTTTTTTATAGTTTATCATAATTATGCATGCAATAATCATTATGATAAACGAGTACGTCAAATCAATGATCTTGTCCATCATATTTAGAAATAAGATCATCAATATGATGAACGAGTACATCAAATCAATGATGTTGTTCATGATATTTATGAATAAGATCTTCAATATGATGCAGGTGTACATCAAATAAATGATGTTGTTCTTCATATTTATTAATGAGATCATCAATATGATGAATGAGTACGTCATATTGAAGATTTTGTTCATCATATTTATGAATAAGATCACCAGTATGATGAACGAGTACATCAAATCGATGATGCTGTTCATCATATTTATGAATAAGTTCTTCAATATGATGAAGGAGTACATCAAATCAACGATGTTGTTCTTCATATTTATTAATGAGATCATCAATATGATGAACGAGCGCATCAAATCAATGATCTTGTTCATCATATTTAGAAATAAGATCATCAATATGGAGAACGAGTACATCAAATCGATGATATTGTTCATCATATTTATAAATAAGATCTTCAATATGATGAAGGAGTACATCAAATCAATGATGTTGTTCTTCATATTTATTAACGAAATCATTAATATGATGAACGATTTCGTCATATTGAAGATTTTATTCATCATATTCGCTGGTGTGCGTTGCTCTTCCTGCCCTCTGGTGGCTCAAATAGACAAAATAATTGGGACTCTTGACATATAAAAAGCTGGCAAATTTTAAGCTTTCAGATAGGGAGTTGCGGGTCATAATTCTTCTAAGTCCATGGTAATCACATAAAGCAAGTCCCAATTCAGTTCTATTACCGGCCACTCCGAACGCTTTGATCGATTTTCGTATCCCCTCTACACCTACGCACACAGCGAATACATATACCTACATATGCATCAATACGCTACAATTTTTCAAATTTTTTTGAAGAACTCATACATCATTTCGATGAACTCATTAATCATATTGATGAACTTCTTCATCGGCGCAAAATTGATGATTTTTTTCATCAATATGATGCCACTTTTTTTTTTCAGTGTAAGCTGGACTAGCGTATCTCTTTTAACGGGTTTTATTAAAAATAAATAGTTTCTTAATACTGACAATTTTAATTGTTTGGGTTCAAACGTCCTCACGTTCAAAAATGACGATGATGATAATATAAAACATTAATTGAAAATGTAAAAGTCGAATATTAAATTTTTTGGATAGATTGTTGGACAGATTAATACAGGTAGATTAGCGTCTTAGCTTTTTATAAATTTTATATGCAAGTCAAAACTAACTTGGTGTGCAACTCGATTTCGGGGGAGGTGATTTTAGTATATTTAACTATACACGCCATGAATTACATTTATACATATAAGTCGTGTCATTTCTTGAACTTTGAGAGTGTCGTCAACAATATTTTACTTAACAGCAAGAGAGGCGCCTTAATCCCTTAATGAATGTGGTTCAGTGTATCTTGAAGTGTAAGCATTTCTCTGACAAACTCATCTTTTCCTCACTCGTCATGATGCTTCCGTGTGATTCCCCAAAGTTTATTAATTTTTCCAACTTTTTTTCTTATTTTTTTAAACTCCCTAATTCGAATGAATTTTATGCATTATGATAATTCGATTTAGAGAGAGTTGACTATACAATAAATTAATAAAATAAAAGCTTGAATTTTTCAACAATATACCAGTCCGCGCTTCCCAGTTTAGTTCCTGAACCATGGTACTTCATTTTATACAAGTTCCACTATATATAATTTCATATGTGCCACGTATTTGCTGAGTCTCTAAACTTTTTAGCCCGTGGGCCACACTAATTCTTCCACTAAGTCCTGTGAGCCAAGAACCGGTCAGCTCATCATACCAACATAATGGACCCTCCCCTACTTTTTTTTTTTATTTTTTGTGACTTGGCGTTTTACTTATTGTGAATCGTCACGCAGTGTTCTTAACGATAACTAAATTAAGTAGTATTTGCGATGGCTATTTGTAGGTATTGTAAAACGCCAATAGTTTCTTAGCAGTGGCGTAACAAGACTCACCTACATTTGCTCCGAATAACATGCGTCGACCGGTATTTACTCCACTGAAATAAACTGTGGCATGGCGGAACGGATTCCGCAACCGCGGGCTAGCACTATTGATTCACTCTGTCTAAACAATTCAAAACTAGAAAAATCTTAAATGTAGTTTTCATTTGTAGAATGTAATGGAATACCCTCATCCAGATCCATTAGAAAATATAAAACACATGGAATTTTATGGACAAAGACCGTGGCGTCCGGGTAAAGTAAACGCCGAGCCACCGGATCCTTATTTAGAATCCAGAGGCATTCAAGCATTACAATATATAGAGAAGCAAGTTAATCATTCGGTCTGCAAACGTTTCTTTACTTCACAAACTAAGAATGCTAAGTTTGCACTTTTTTAGGGTATCATAATAACACTTTACGGTTTAGCCATTTCCCAATATAAAACTTACAAGTGTATGAGAACGCGTAGATTTTTAGTGATACAAATGGCCGACGAATACTACACTTCCCAAGATTACGGAAAAGCTCTTACGTAAGTGATTTATTACTTATCGAAAACCTTCCTTGATTTTTTTTGAAAATTTTAGGCTATACACTCACATGCTGTGGGATTATAGAACCGAATGCTGGTGGTTACTTATAACCGACGTTTTAAGTAAAGCATTAAAATGTGCTTATCTGACCGCCAGTATACAAGATTATATTCTACTCTCCTTAGAATTATTAGGTCCTTCCACCGTCATTTCCAAAGATGAAAAATCAGACGTCTTCAAAAATTTAAACAAGGTTTTTAAGGTAGTACTTACGTAAATAAATGGTTTAGGTGAAAAAACCAAAAAAAATTTTACAATTTTTAGAAGCAAATTCCAGAATTAGAATGTGAAGTAGCAATCAAAGAACATGCAATAACATTGTGGAAACAAACTTTAAACAAAGATAAAATTAATTTATCTTTAGATGTCGGTAACATTGCCTCGTGCATCGATAGTAAAGCACGGTTTCTTCAAGCAAAATATCAAGCCGATCAACAAGTTACAGTTGAACTATTAATTCGGTTGGTTTGGAAACCTAAAATTCTAACATTCAAGTTTTAATTATTGTATTGTGTATTTTTTAGAAGCAATTGTTTATTTCCACTGAAGTTTACAAAAATTGCAGTCGTTATAAACACACCAGGGTATAGTTCGGAATTTGCTGTTGGTAACATCAAATCAGGCGATGATAAATTATTATTTAATAGTTACGAAGCCAAAGGATTTTTAATCGAGTTTATGCCAGATCCTAACGATGTCGGGAAAGAATTACAGGTGAATTATGGTGATAAAATTAAACAATTTAGTATTATTTGTTTGGTTACAGATCGGTTCCATTAATCTTTACTTAGGCGATGAAGAAAGTGGATGTTGTGTGGATTTAAAGTTCAATGGTTTAAATTCTGAGGAAAAACAAGCATACTCCGATTTGATGCATTTCAGGCGAAGCCCAAGAAGTATCTCCGACTTTGATAATATGAAACCTTTGTCGACTTCCTCGATAGTACCTAGACAGTCGCAGTTAACCGTCACTTTTGAACATTCACAACCCGCTTTATTAAAGGAGCATTATCAAATTTTAGTTTCAATTGTAAACGATGAAAAGTATCGAATCGAAAATTTACAAATTGAAATGGCCCTGCAAGATGAAGCATTAAATCAAACAAGTTAGTATTTTTTTTATTTTGAAAGCTGCGTTTACTTTTGCTTTACTGATAATTACGTTTATTTTCAGCGGAGTTCTTCGTAACCAATTTGGATAAAAGTGAGAAAAACCCCCTGCAATTAGAAATGAACAGCCTGGAACCATCTCAAAGTGTTTCTCAAAAAGTGTTTCTGAAATGTGAAACCGTAGAATCTAGAAATGTGCTGGTAAAAATTACATATTTATTAAAAAGCGACAAGTCGATTGCCAGTATTAAGGAAGACTTATTAAGCATTCCAGTGGTTAAACCTTTTGAGATTACAACCGCATTTTTATCCTCGCGCTTTAGAGAAATTTCCAAGTTTTATGTGGGAGAGCCGTTCGTTATTATGCCCACAATAAAATGCCAATCACCGTGGCCTATCGTCATCGAAAGTTGTGTTTTAACAGAGGTGAGTTGTGGAAGGCTTTCGTTCCTCTAAAAATATCTTCTTTTGCTTTAGTCGCCTTCCGTTAAATTGGTAAATAAAGACAGCCAAATTACCGGTTTAGTTCTGCACAATTTGGATAATGCTACCGATGTATATACAGCCGAAGCAGTAAAACAAAGTGAAACTATAGTAATTGTTGGTGAGTATAACATTGTATGGAAAAGGTAAGTTTGAAACTTGGATATGATCGGTGTCAATAAAAAATATTACTTTGTGTAGGGAGAATGGTAGTTCGACGGTAAGCGAAATTGTTATAAGCGGTTTAAGTGTCGGTTGGTCGCCGTTAGCAATAGATTTACCATTAACCGAATACGGTTTAGTAAGAACTCCGCTTCTTATTACCTACAAATTTTATAATCGATCTCAGCAATTGATTCAGTTGGAAATGAACATGGAAGGAAGTGACGCCTTTATGTTTGCAGGTTACAGACAGGTTGTAAATTTTCCACCTTAGGTTTTTATCCGTATTTGTAATGTGTGTGGTTAATTTTTGTAGTTACAAATATCAATTTTACCGAGCAGCACAAAGTTTTTTAACTATAACTTATACCCATTAATAGCTGGGAATGTGAAATTACCGAAACTTACTCTGGCAATTCCGAATGGTAGCACAGAAGGACCTGCATTACGACAAGAACAACTTAATAATTTAATCGAAAGATCATTACCTACTCATATATTTATAATGGTAAGGAAGAAGAATAATTTAGGGATTTATTTTGTAATCTTTTTGCTTTTCAGCCTCAAAGTAAGGGATTGCCAAAGTCTCAAGTGAAGATTTCAGATGTAAAATTATATACTACTGTTGCTTAAATACATAATTTTTATTTTAATGGAATTATTTTTGACCTAAAAATCTCAAGATATTCCTACATACATAAATCACAATTATTATATTTTGCATAAGAGTAACTTAAAGATTTATTAACTCATAAAGGATCAGCAGTAATCGGAGTATGGTAATTTTTATAGAGGTGAGCTAAGTGAACGGGCTAAGGACCAGACTCTAGGCTAGAAGCCCTAGGTTTGATCCCCAACCCGGCTACAAAAATTTATCCAACTTCATTATGACCCTCTTCTCTCGGAAGGCAATGGCAAACCACCGAGAGTAATCTGCCATGAAAAGCCTTAGTTAAAGGCTCACGACACCCTAACTGTAGGGTAAAAAGACTGAAGAGAGAGAATTTTTATGTAGGGCTGGATGGCACTAATAATTAATTTAACCCGATCGTTACTCCTGTATGGTCTTCAATTCTTGAAAAATCATGGCGAGAATTAAGCCACAATTACAATGAAGTTGGGGTCTTCCTTTGTTTTGATAGAAGCTGACAAGAGCCAATCAGAGTGATGTATTTTTTTCTATGTTTTTCAATGCTTAAAATTAGTTCTTGCCTTGCCGCCGTTTTTAAATCGCTAGATCAGATGATTCTGAACGCGACTTGGTGGGTAGTCATGGTCAAAAATGTCACAACTTCGCGGCGGTCCATTTCTTTTATGTCAAAAAAAATAGGCAGTCGGTTTTCTATGTTTTTTTCTTAATGGTTCCCTGGGTTTGCACGACGCTACAAGCTTCTAAAGAACGTGTTTTCGGTATCAAATCTATCATTCAACTACATTCCAAAATTTAGACGTATTGCTATACAGTTCGGTAATATTTGTTGACATTTTTGAAAATGCGGGCAGGTCAAACGTGACCCAAAAAAGAGTAACATTTAAGAATTTTATCTTAAAAAACCATGGATTCACTGGTAGTAGATTTTCGTAGACGCTTAAAAAAAAGATGATTTTCTGTGCGTAAGATAACTCATCACAGGATTATCCGAAATGAAAAAAGTAAACAGATTCGGTTAATATGTTAGTTTATCGAACAAATCCATTTTGAAAAACATGAAAATTTCTATTTTTGGGATGGTGTTAAACCAAAAGTGACGATTTTTACCAAAAAAAAATGGCCCATTAGTTGTAAAAGAAGATAAAAATGAAAAAAAGCAATCGTTCAGTTTCGAGTATCATTTACATAATATACCTATTTGAGTCGTCCAGATTGAAACTTTTTTGGTATCTAGGAACTCATAATAATTATGAGATTAATTAGATACCAAAAACTAAAAAAAAATTTTTATCTATCTCTGGGTTTGCATCTGGACGACTCATTTACGATGTGTGTGAAATTTCATCGTGATTGGTGAAGTAGTTGTTGAGTTATGTTACGCAAAGACTTCAAAAATGTAGTTTTGAGATAAACGCGTATAAAAGTTTCATAATATTTTTTTTTACTTATATAGCATCACCGATACCAGGACTATACCGGGTACTCTCCGGAGCAATTTAAGCGTTCAAAGATTTTTTTTTCTGAAAACAAATTTTTCACTCCTTAGTACTTTGCAAAGCCATACGGTCGGCCCTCAGTACTCGATCCTTGTCCTCTTTCCGGGCATATTCGAGTGCAGAATGATCGAGATTGAACTGTTACTGTGACTGGTTTGTATCTTGGCGAGTTTTATTCCAGTTAACATGAAATTTTCACATAATATTTCTGAGGTGTTGTACTTTCACATGAAAAATAAAAAAAAACGAGTTTTTTTCAAACTCATGACCGTAACCCTTTAAACCCTGTATGACACGGTGCATAGTTTTGCATAAAATTTACGTGTAAATTTTTATAAAAATATTATGCACCGTTGCATACAGCAAATTTTGTTCTAAATTTTCATGTAAAATATGCAGAACATGTTCTAAATTATGGAGGTAAATGTTCATGAGTAAATGTGCGCAGTAGACATTTTTCCGCTCAGTTTGGATCAGTGTTGCCAATTTAGCGGTTTTCCGGCTAGAAATGACTTATTGGAAGTTGCTTTAGCGGTGAAAAACTACCATTTAGCGGCTAACGGAAATTCTAGCTTTATTAAAGGCAGTGGCGGAATTTCGAACAGGTGCAAGAGTAGGGCGCTTCGGGCCTCAACATTCAGCTCTCAAAATAAAAAAATTATTTTATTTAATTATTAAAAAAAAAGTGAGACATGACAAAATTATAAAAATTGAAACTGGGGAAAGGTTTGTAGAATTGACGCTAAAATGCAAATTTTACGATTGAAACCTCGATTAATTCTGAAAGAGCATATTTTAAATAAGAGAATAAGGTGAGGAGGAATGCCTTTAAACCATTAGTTTTTTCAAAAATTGATTTTAAAAAAGCTCGATTTTCATAACAATTTTCAAGTTACGTCGCTCGTGATTGGTGAATCAATGCATTCTGTGCTCCGTCCGTGCACTGTTATGCATAAGAGCCCCTCTGATGATTACTTTTTCGCGTGGATCCTACTCGTGCCATGGTGGTTTTCATCAAAATGGCCCGAAGCGCCCGAAAACGTCACTCATTATAAAAATAGCCCTAGGCCCGTGGATTAAGGAAAAAGGTGGATCTTTGAGGGGTGAAACTCAAAGTGTTTTGTGGCTTTGCGTGGCTTCTAAAAGCAGGGTGGTTGTGCACATTTACTATTGAAAACCATGATTTTCGCTCTAAGTGCACTGTTGAAGCATCCCAATGCAAGTGTCGCTTCGGTTATCGCCGCTCTGCGCAAAGCTAAGACCAGTTCAAACTACACGGACTGTCAATAGAATGCATTGATTCACCAATCCCGAGCGACTAAACTTGGAAATTGCTATGAAAATCGAAGTTTTTAAAAAAACTGTTGGTTTTAAGGCCATCTTCCTCACCTAATTCTCTTATTTAAAATATGCTTTTTCAAAATTCATCGAGGTTTCAATCGTAAAATTTGCATTTTAGCGTCAATTTTATAAACCTTGCACCATTGAAACTTAATGGTACAAGAATTATCAATGTTAATTTGATAAAATAGTAAAAAAAAAAACAATTTTCAAATGTCCATGAGGAATTTCTAGTTCATCAACATCAAACTTTCTAGATTATCAAAATTCCTCCGTCGCCCAACATCTCTTTTTCCTTTGGGTCGATATCCCAAAATCAGTTTTACCGGTCTTGCGTTCTTCATTCTGTCCATATCATATCATACATCCTGATAGTTTTCATCAATGGTTCAATCGCAAGTTCCTGTCGTATATCTTCATTTAGGATTCTGTCAGCTCTGGTACAGCCCTTTGTAGCTCTAAGGAATTGCATTTCTGCAGCTTGAATTCTACCCTTGTCTTTTTTTCCAATGACCCATGCTTCGCACCCGTAGGTCAGTATCGATATTGCTGCAGTTTTGTAAAATTTCTTCTTTAAGTATTTATGGATTGTGCCGCATGTAGCTCTAAATCTATTTCTAGTTAAATAAGTGAAATTTGATGGACTTAATTTTATGAAAAGTTGCATAATTTAGTTAATTATTGATTAACATAATTGGATATTAAAACAAGGTCTCAAGTGAAAAATTTCCATATAAATTAGGTAGTATCGTTGATTGAAAAATAACTTAATTATTTTTAATATATAAATAAATAAATTATTTTTCAATCAACGGTAGTATACTTAAAAAAAAATCGCCTGCGGAGCTAATGGACCCCCCCTGTACTGGAAGTTCAAAACCTGTAAAATATAATTTTGCTGTAAAATGTAGTAGTCAAAATCAAAAAAAGGGGGGGGCCTCACAAGTGCTAAATTCGCCGCCACTGATTAAAGGATATCTGACGGAAAATGTGACGATTTGTAAAAATTGCCAGAAGTCCGGCACTGATTGTTACTAAAAGACTTCGTAAATTTAAGAGTTGGCAACACTGGTTTGGACTTTAATACGCAAGCGCGTGCTAAATTTGTCATAAAAAATTGCTCACGTTGCATACAGAAAACTATTATTTAGCTGCATAAAATTGTGGCAAAAATATGACCAAATTCACAAGTAAATTTTATGCAAAATTATGCATCGTGTCATACAAGCTTAAGAAGTAAATTTTGGTGTAATCTACTATATTCATGAATCCATAACCAACAGAAATGCGGTTACTTGACGTTTTTCGGAAGTTATTTTCTTCGCCAAACCACGGTAAAATTCTTCATTGTACCTACATTGAAATGCAATATACTATGCCTTGCTTCATGGATTGCTCTTCAATTCTTCACCCTCCTTTGCATTTCGTCGAAAGCATAGGAATTCTCGTTGAAGATACAAATAAATTTTGGAGCAGTAACGTAGCAAGTCAATGCCAGACCCTGGTGCAAGACCTACAGAGGGGCCCCTTTACGTCAGAATCACTTTTGCCGATAGCACGCGCTTGTCGAATTTTGGATTCAAAATAGTCTAGAACGTTTGTAATACGCTTGTGATTGTGCAAGTTTTATTTTCAAGAAAAACAAAGAAACTGACGCGCATGAGTGGATTAACGAGATTCTTGGTAAAACTTACAGGATCACGTTCAAAATATTTTCTATCGTTTGTACTTTGTTTGTGCTTGTTTGTGCAAGTTTCATTTTTGTTTGTACTTGAACAGTTTTTGAGATTTTCAAGAAAAACATCAAAGACACTGACGCGCATGAGTGGATTAACGAGATTTTGTGTAAAACTTACAGGATCACGTTCAAAATATTCTCTATCGTTTGTACTTCGTTTGAACCTGTTTGTGCAAGTTTCATTTTTGTGCTTGTTGCAAGCACAAACGAAGTACAAACGTTCTAGACAATTTTAAATCCAAAATTCGAAATTTAAAAAAGCATGTCTTCAGCCCCCCCCCCAGCGAAATTTTGAAATTTCTCGAAAACTATTTGGGTACAAACAAAAATAAAACTTGCACAAACAGGTACAAACGATAGAGAATATTTTGAACATGATCCTGTAAGTTTTACCCAGAATCTCGTTAATCCACTCATGCGCGTCAGTGTCTTTGATGTATTTCTTGAAAATCTCAAAAACTATTTGGGTACAAACGAAAATGAAACTTGCACAAACCAAACACAGACGTTTTAGACTATTTTTGTATCAGGAATTGGAAATTTTAAAGAAATTTTGTTTTACCACGTGTTACCTAGAATCTCGAAAATCTCAAAAACTATTTGGGTACAAACGAAAATAAAACTTGCACAAACAAGCACAAACGTTTTACAAACGTTCTAGACTATTTTGAATCCAAAATTTTAAAAAATTCTGTTTTCCCGTGCTAAAAGAATCTCGTTAAGCCACTCATGCGCGTCAGTTTTCATGATGTTTTTCTTAAAAATTTCAAAAACTATTTGGGTACAAACGAAAATAATGTTAGCACAAACGATTTAGACTATTTTGTAGTCAAAATTCGAATTGGGGAAGGGGGGCGCTGGGGACATGCACCTCTTCAAAACCCCACATGCAAAAGATAAATTCCGACCCAATTTCCCATCATAATTTTCATATTTTATAACCTTTTGCCCACATTTCTTAAATAATTTATTTTGACGCTAAAGCTACACTATACACCTTAAAAATTACCAAGATTAGGTAAATTTATTGATATTTGGCGACTTATTGATATTGCCCCCCCCTATCTAATGTTATCACGCCTCCAGGTTGAAAATCGCTGCCCTAGCCTAATTTTCGAGCCAAAACATGAAAAAGTTTCCATTTTTTACCTCTCGGCCTTTTTTTCCAACATTTTTTTGAATGATTTTTTTTAACCCCCTAGCATATATGCAGGGTCGGCGGACATAAGCACATAAGTCAAAAATTCACAATTTTTTTTTATATTTTGTATGTAGCTTACCAACACGTAGGCGTTCTCTTTCAATCCTAAGTATTGTTACCACTATATTCGTACCAAAAGCACATAATTTGACTTCATGTGAAAAGTTAACATTTTTAACTTATGTGCTTATGTCCGCCGACCCTACAGATTTCCTCCGAGCAACATGCGTGCTACTCCATATTTTTTCCAAGTAACATGATTGCATAAACTGCTGTGCAATTATAAAATTCCTCTTTCATAACTAAGGACCCCCATCTTCCGAATCTTTAAGTTATTGATGGACGCTCCCATATTTAAATATTTCAAATAAAAAGTTCAAATTCCCCACAATTCCGCAATAATAAATATCTCCACATGTTCATTATATTTTCTGCATTTTGAGGAATTCCCCACGAATCGACAACGCTGGCAGAATTTATTTATTTTTAGAAAAAAATCTCTGTAAATAATAGAAATTAATTTTCTCAGTGTACCAGACCACATAATTTCCTCTAGATAAGTTTGACAAAATTCTTTAATTGTTGGTTCTAGTTGATTTGCTATTAAAAGTTTAATCTCTGATAATGGCACCAACTTAGAGCAAAATATTTACAACAAGTTTACAAACTCTTTATAAAACCCTGTTCACACTATGTGATTTTTCATATGCCTGGTAATATGAAAAATTTTTTTACGTTCACACTATATGATTTTTAACCCCCGACTCAAAAAGTTTAACGTGTGTGTCTGTATATCTGTCTGTGGCATCGTAGCTTTCAAATGGATGAACCAATTTTGATTTAGTTATTTTTGTTTGAAAGGTGACTTAATCGAGAGTGTTCTTAGTTATGATTTAAGAAAATCTGTTCAGCCGTTTGAAAATCGTCTGCTATTTCTAGTTGATGAAGGCAGGGCCGTACTAGTAATATCTAAAGTTTAAAAAGCATGAAATAAAACTTAAAATTAAAAATTTAAAAAATCCCTGACACAAAAAAATCTCTAAAAAGTAAAAACTGAGATTCAAGCGTCGGGGGACCGCTAAGTAAATAAAATCAAAAATACCCCTAAAAAGTGAAATTTGCTCGATGTTAACATGTACGATGGTTTAGGTACAAGTAAAGATGCTCCGCGTATCCCCACTCTCCGACCGTTAACGTAGTTCCCTCTGCAGTCTGCACGTACCACCAACACAATGCATCAATAGAGATTAAAATTGAACCAAAATTGCAAACTTTAAAATCAATTATTAGCTAAACTAATCGATATACAACATTCCTCCAGATCTAAAAAGCTTTATTTTAACGTTTTCTATCAGATTCCGTTGTGTTTTTTTCATAAATATTACACTTTCGAGTAATGGCTATCGCCCTAGAACCGATAGGAATTTTATTGTTGAATCATATTTTATTGTTATTGCTTACCTGTTTTTCAGTGTGATCAACCATGCCGAAGTTATAGCGATTTTCCAACACTTTTCGAAATTTCGGCATTTGAGGGGATTTTTCTTAGGTGAGTCGAGGGGAGGGGGTGCCGTAGAACATAATATAACAAAAATATGTAATTAACTTTCTAAAAAGTTTTTCCGTTAACAGCCAAAACTTCTAATAATAATAATCCTGTACTATTACAACCGTAAAAATTATATTATTTGGCAAGTATACCTATAGCATATTTTTTAAAAGTTTAATGTATACCTATAATTACGCAAATATAATCGATTTAGTGTTTTATTGAATAATGCATGATTAATTATTTGGACGAAGATTTCAGCGGCACTTTTATGATAAACGTTAAATTTAATTAAACAAAATTTGCATTTTGGCGGAATGACAAATTCTATAATTGTAGCTACTACATACAAATTTAATGTATCTACATTATACTTTAAAAACTCGTAGGCCGATGGCAAAGCCGATCATTGTTTCACAATGATCTAAAATTATCTTTTCCTTGGCTTTCGTAGATCCTTGCAAATTCGCATCATTTCGACAGACCTTGTGCATTTGCTCGTATTTTTATAGACAAACGCACGTGCATATAACATTTTAATTTTTTCAAGAACTCACCAATTCATCCTTACCTTGATTTTCATTATTGCAATTATTATTTGGCCGAATTTATAATTCTGGAGACAGGTAATTATTAAAAATTCTTTTAAAACTTGCCTAACACTAATAAGCATTACAGACACGCTTTCAAATATTTACCATCACAAGACGTTATAAAATATTCAAATAAAAATTTAGTGCAGATACTTTCTAATCACACGTGGTAAATAAAATTCCTGTCTTAGTGGAATTATTGTGCTTCTTGTTCGTTCAGTAATTTAGGGTAAATTTGAAAAAAAAAATTAATAATTTATTTGCGATTCGATTTTGAAAATGTTGACAAAAAATTAAAAGCTACATTTCCGGTGGTTGAGAGCTTAATAAAACAAATTATTTTGTGACAAGCTCGCATTAAAAATAAAAAATTATGTATGTGCCAAATTTATAATTGTCTTTTTAGTTGAAATTCGGTACAACTGACATGCACAATCGGCACGATCGTATCGTCTAGTTTCATATTATAATTAATTTAAAAAAAATGACGTATATTTGCAGACAACTTCACGTAGTGAATTTATATTATATTTAAATAATTTAAAACTATTTTAGCGAGGGTCAACTTATTTTTAAATTTTACCAAATATACATCGGTCGACAGCTGAAAATTGGCGTTTGTATATCATAAAATACGATCGCATTTTACGATGGCATCCATATTGTGTCTGATTACAAAATAATTTACTTACTTGTATTGCTTACTTTACTTAGTTAATAAGAAGTGGAATTTTAACAAACTAATAAATCAGGAAAGAGGAAATTTATTTTCCCGAATTTCAAAGTTGCTTTTTTTCAAACGATTGCTCAATCATCAGCACTTGCAGTGCTGCAACAGTTGCACCTTTTAATATCAAATAAAATCATCGAGACATAAATTGGGAAAGTCATTAGATTGTACTAAATAACTGTGAATTAGTACATCGCAACAATAAAATGCTCATAAATCTCAGATTTAAGATCAATAAAATGTACTGCCAAAATCTTTACCTTGTATTGTTGGGAGAACATTAAATTTTAAAACATTTATATAAAAAAAAAAAAAATTACACAACTCTAATCTGTAGCGGTTTCTTTGGTGTCTAATTTGATCTATTGATGATTATCACCACTATTAATTTAGAGGAGCTCGAAGTCAGGTTTTTAAAACAAAGAGATCCTATATAATAAATAATTCTATTAAAAAATTATAGTACATTTCGTTTTAACATCACTGAACTTTTGAAAATCCATACCACGCTACGAAAATTCCTGAAACCAAAACACCGCTCCTGCAATAAAGTTTAACAGTAAAATTTTTACATTTCCTAAATTTAATTTTATTTACCAGATCATGCTTCTTGCTATCGGTGAATGCTTTAGTATACTGTAACACTGAACTTTAAATTCGTTGTGGGACTTAAATTGTCTTAATATTCTTTTAGCGCTACAAAAATAAATAAAATATAATTAATGTTAATTGGTTACAAAGCAACGATTATATTTATTAACAATTATTTACACTTCTCAATAACAAGGACGGATTAACAAGAAGGGGGGAGGAGTTATAAGTTAGCAAAGAGGGGGTTATTAATTTTTGTATTTTCTTTTCAATGTATGGAATTGCCCCTTTTTGAAAAAGTTGGTGGATCCGCCCCTGCGCTTTAATTAAGGGTTCCTTTGAACAACTTTTGCTTGAAACTACCAGACGCATGCGCAGTTTCGAATTCACGTTACAAATTTTAATCTGCGCATGCGTTTTATATTTTATATGGTTTATTTTCAGAATTAAAACTAGCTATTCAGTGTTGCCACCGTCAGTACATACAATATACTTTTTCAGTAGGTACTTTATGTTACCACAAATTTGCACTACAATTGTGACCCAAAGTACTACAACTTGGAGTTAGATAAGAATCAGTATAAACTTATAGTGATCTTCCATTCAAGTTTTGTAGGCAAACTTTGTAGTAAATAATGGCTAGTAATTGTACCTACTACTAATTACTAGAGGTGAGATTTTTAGGTCGTATGAATTCAAAAAAAATACTTAAAAAGATTTCAAAAAAGGGATTTTAGGTCCTATAAATACAAAAAAAAGGTCCTAAAAAGGTACTAAACGTGAAACATTTTTTTTTTATAAATTTTTTTTAATAATCTTTTTTTAAACCTCCTAAGCAAATTTGTGACCCAAAACCTGAAACATTTTGTATCTTTCGGTCTTTTTTTCCCACAATTTTTTTGAATGGTCTTTTTTTAAACCTCCTAGCCAAAAATTTGCGATGTGAAACATTTTGTATTCTCGGTCTCGTTTTCCCATAATTTTTTTTGAATGACCTTTTTGTTTATACTCCCCCAAATTTAGTGAAATTTAACATAAAGTGAAAATAATTTTTTTATAAAAAGTAGGTCTGTTTCGTATGCTACACCGAACTACTCCGAGTAAATTAGTGTAATAAATTGCAAAAATTGATTGGTGTAAAAAGTGGGTTGGTGATTTTACACAAATCAATTTGTAGTTAGTGTAGCACTAGGATCTAGGACTGTCATACCACACAAGCTAGTGAAGAAAAGTGTATGATTTTCACAAAAGTGTATTTGTGGCAACCCTGCATTTTCTCAATATTATTTAAATTAATAACAATTTAATTACAACAAAAATTAAAAAGAAAACCAATAAAAAACTTCTAATTTAGGAGCGTCATAAGGGCAAGATTTTTTCTATTTGAACTAAAAATTAAAAAAAAAGTTTCCAAAATGCTAAAATAGGTCCTAAAAATTTTAAAAATGAAAAAAGGGTAAAAATAGGGCTTATATGACGTGGCTTTTCATTAAACGAATTTTAGTACTAATAAAATAAACATAGGAGCTAAAATAAAACAAAGGTAAAAACCTAAAAATCTCATCTCTACTAATTTTTAATTTCTACAAATATTTGCTTCAAATTGAGAATTTCTACAATTTATAGTAATTTGTACTACAATCAAGTGAAAGGTTAAAGATGAATATAACAATGAGGGCTATCCATACTAAACCGAAAAAACTATATATTAATGTCAGCAAAGTAACTAAAGCGTGGCAAAGGTGGCGTAGGGCAAGGGTGCACAAATTTGAGGCGCAAAATTAGCTAAGCACTTAGCTGCCCTAAAAATTCAAAATCGCACTTTAAAATGAGATGAAATTAAGTATTATGTAGTTTATGGTCAGCATCATGACTAGAGGTGAGATTTTTAAGTCGTATAAAATCAAAAAAAGGTACCTAAAAAGGTTCTAAAAAAAGCGATTTTAGGTCCTATAAACACAAAAAAAGGTCCTACAAAAGTACTAAAACAAAGATTTTATACCTAGCATTCTTAGATAACCACTGAAAATTTGTAATTTTTCTTAGGTTGGCACATTTGGTGAACTGCCACCACCGAGCAACAAATTCAAATATAAAAAAAATAATAAAAAAATTTTAATTTAAGTTAGAGGCGTCGTAAGGATGAGATTTTTTTTCTATTTAAACTGAAAATTAAAAAAAAGTTTCTAAAATGCTAAAATATGTCGTAAAAATGAGAAAAAGGTTGCCAAAATGCTAAAATAGGTCGTAAAAATTAAAAAATTAAAAAAAAGGCAAAAATAAATAGGGCTTAAATAACGTAGTTTTTCATGAAACGAATTTTGGTACCAATAAAATAAAAATAGGACGTAAAATAAAAAAAAGGTAAAAACCTAAAAATCTCATCTCTAATCATGACTCATGATACTTGTGCTGGGGGGTATTCCATACCCCCCAGACCCCCCGGTTTCACGCCCATTTCTTCACATTTTACGGGGATTAATTTTTTTGTTAAAAACAAATGTTTTTATAATTGTATAAATAATTATTGAAAAAAATTGGGATGTGGCCATCACATGACTTTACCATACATTACTTATGGTACGATATTATGTTTTGCACACTACTTTAATACAGTTTACAAAAAAGTACGATTTTCGATTTTGGCCGCTCTCTATGATTCGGCGCCCATGTACAGTTTGCACAGTATACCTATCCATGATCATTACATTACAAAAAATAAAAATTTAAAAAAAAAGAATCTCGTTAATGCGCGTCACTAATTTACTCCCAATCTCACGTTTCCGTGGACCGATTTTAACCAAAATCTAATCAAATCTAAGTTTCAATATAAAAGTACTAAATATAAGATTTGGTTGAGAAATTCTTATTAGTTTAAGCGCTAGAGCGCACACAAAATTAAGTGACATACAGATACACGGACACACAGACATTTCTTGATGTTCACGAACTCGGCCTTCGGCCTCATGCGCAAAACTCAGCCTCAAATGGAAAAATCTTAGTTTTCCTAACTAGTATCGAAAATAGCTATTGTTTGAACGAGCCGGAAGGTGTAGAGCAAATTGAACCGCTCGGCAATGGAATACCCCCCCCCCAGACCCCCTGCTTTACAGCCATTTATTCACATTTTGGGGAAAATATTTGTTTTGGTTTAACCGTGTTTCTAATTATTGTATAAATTAATATTTAAAAAATTCTTAAATTTTGAACGGGTTATGGGGGTAAAAATTAAATCGCTTGCCTTAAGCGCTTTTTACCCTTGTTACGGCTCTGGTGGGAGGGGTAAATACAATGTTTTTTCTAAATTTTATAGTAGGTACATTTCAATATTTAAAGTACATTTTTCAAATTCGTCGCTTTTAGCCTTTTTTTCCCGATATTTTGTAATCTATGGTATAAATTAGTAATTACTTCCCTTGATAGCTACTAATGAGTAGAGGTGAGATTTTTAAGTCCTATAAAATTACTAAAAAAAAAAGATTTTATTCGCTGTATGCGTTGCTCTTGCTGCCCTCTGGTGGCTCAAATAGACAAAATAATTGGGACTCTTGACATATAAAAAGCTGGCAAATTTTAAACTTTCAGGTAGGGAGTTGCGGGTCATAATCCTTTTAAGTCCTTGGTAATCACATAAAGCAAGTCCCAATTCAGTTTTATTAACGGTCACTTCGAACGCTTCCATCCAGTGTTGTCAGATTTTAAAAATCTGTGGCGCCAACTTTTAACTGAAAAATCGCCCAAAATCGCAAAACGTGGCGCCAAAATTTAAATTCGATGTTAAAAATCCAAAATAAAATTGAAATTTATTATTAATAAATTATATTAATAACTTGATTTTCAAAATTTCAAAGTTCAAAATTTTTACAACATAGATGTTGATATGAAAATGAACTATTATTTCCGTCAAGAAAATCCGTAACTAAACATTGGTCATACCGGGGGGGGGGGGTATGGTGAACACAATAATAATAATGATAATATTTCTTTTTTAATAATTAGAGAGCGGATTTATAGGCACAACAGATCCGAATTAGGAGGAAAACCTCTTTAAGACCTACCAATAAAACTTATAATAAAGGTAATAAACCTTTACAATTGGTGAGTTATAGCATAGCATAGCATCACATTGTGAACAGAGTTTGTTTGGAGGCGAAGCCTCCATTACCTCTTTCAACATCTGAGAACATCGCGTGGATGGTTAGAGTATGAAATACTAGGGCGAGCATTGAGCCTTGTATCGTTTCAAAGTGGAGTGTTGACCTGCGCGAGGCGATAATCAACCTTTGATGAATTGGTGAGTTATGGTAGGGTTTAAGGGAGTTTTCCTCCTAATTCGGATCTGTTGTGCCTATAAATCCGCTCTCTATTAATAATTATAATTTTTTGGAATTACTTATTTTATGGGGGGGGGGGGGTTCAATGGATTCAAACTGATGTTTGCACAATTAATGACGTCATCACTTGGCCAGTCGATAACCTTTGGCCAATTGTGCAAACTATCTTTTGATATATTGCCACCAAAAACTTGCCTGTACTGAATATTTTAACTGTCTAAATTAACACCCCTATTCTGTAACTTTTCGTTATCGTTCGTTATCGTTATGAAATCGTTAAGAGCCGTAAAGTCTGGTTTACACTCAGAATTGCATTAAATAGTACTGTAATGGTATGTAGAAACCGAACTTTACGGGTCTTAACGATTTCATAACGATAACGAACGATAACGAAAAGTTACAGAATAGGGGGGTAAGTTCCTATGGGGAGCGAAAAAAACTGACGTTAGCGTTCTCTAGAGTTAAAAGTTTTTAGATAAAGTTCACTTTTTTAACGCTAGAGGTGCTAACGTCAAACTTGCTTTTTTATTCGAGAATTAGCGATAAAGCTCGACGGTAGAGCCTCTAGTGTTAAAAAGCAAACTTTTATTATAAATTTTTTTTGCGGGAGAAGAGAGCTTTGCCGCTCCCTTTGTCAAATCTAATGGCAATTCACTAAAATTAGATCCAATGACTATTATTTATCGCAATAAACCGCAACTTCATTTTTTAGAAATCGCCCAAATTGCGGTTTGCGGTTTTTGAAAAAATTTAAGCGCAAATTATCTACAAAAGTCGCCCAATTTGCGATAAATCGCCCAATCTGACAACACTGCTTCCATCGATTTTCGTATCCCCTCTACACCTACGCACACAGCGAATACCTAAGCACTCTTAGATACCAACTGAAAATCTGTAATTTTTCTTAGGTTGGCACATATGGTAAGCTGCCACCACCGAGGAACAAATTCAAATTTAAAAAAACAATAAAAAATTTTAATTTAGGTTAGGGGCGTCGTAAGGGTGAGATTTTGTTTTCTATTTAAACTAAAAATTAAAAGAAAGTTGCCAAAATGCTAAAATAGGTTGTAAAAATTAAAAAATTCAAAAATAAATAGGGCTTAAATAACATAGTTTTTCATGAAACAAATTTTGGTACCAATAAAATAATAAAAAAAAGGTAAAAACCTAAAAATCTTATCTCTAGTAATTACTCCCCTTGATGGCTACTAACGAGTTAAAATTAGCGACTTTGAAATTCTCTGTAACTAAACTTTTAAGGATCACGGATGTTATTGTACAAAATGAGGCACATTACAACAGGGGGGTTAGACATTAATTTTTCCCTCTCCCACTAAATCTTTAGGTCCTGCAAGCAAAATTAATTTTTTTTGTAATTTTTTTCTCAATATTTTGATTTTTTTTAGTAATATTGAAATGCCGTTCTTAGACACAAATATTTGGCCTTTGTTTTTACTATTCCTTAAATTTCTATACTTTTTCCCCACCTTTTACTAATATTTTAAAATCTTATAATATGCTGACGCACAAATTGCATTTTTTCCGACCGTTCAGTAGCGTAACAATACGGCTAACATGCAATACTTCACATTTTTCTTCAAAACTGGAAGATAATTTAAAAAGCAAACTATTGGAAATCCGGGGGAATTGGAAAGCCGTAAATAAGAAAAATAAATCTCAAGAATTAAATTTGCGTCTGTTTCAATTTTGAAAGTCACCTAGTTACTCCCTTGTGCTGGGGGGTATTCCATACCCCCCGGTTTCTCGCCCATTTCTTCACATTTTACGGGAATTACTTTTTTTGGTTAATCTAAGGCAATTTAGGGTTTACAATTTTTTCTAAAGATTGAGGGGAAGAATTGCCGTCTAATCTCCCTGCTCTTATGATCTTGGTTTTGTACAATGACATCCATGGCAGTATAGATGATACTCAAAAGTTTAGTCAGAGAAATTTTCCAAGTCACAAATTTTATCTCTTTATTAGCTATCTACTAAAGGCTATAAACTACAAATTTGACAAAGGCACTTTATTGTTTAGAAATGTAATATAAATCGAAAAAGACAAAAGTAAAAGCGCCCGTGGCAGGCGGTTTAATTTGCACTGTATCCCCCGGGTCGTTCAAACAAAATATTTATTTATACAATTAAAAAAATCGTTAAACTAAAAAAAAAGTGATTCCCGTAAAATGTAACAAAAATGGGCGAGAAACCAGGGGGTCTGGGGAGGTAAGTAAGAAAAATATATCTTTTCAAAAATCAAACTTGCACCTGTTTCAATTTTGAAAAGTTACCAAGTTACATATCATGTGCTGGGGGAAACCCACCGGTTTCACGCCCATTTCTTCACATTTTACGGAATTACTTTTTACGTTACCATACTACATAGTATGAGTATACGTAGTATACCACACGTAGTATACCATACGTAGTATGGAAAAGTATTGTAATCGAAAAAAAAAAAATTTAATTTTGACGGATTTATAGTCCTTGTTGATTTAACGATGTTTTTAATTGTATAAATAAATATTTTGTTTGAACGAACCGGGGGGTACAGTGCAAATTACCGCCTGCCACAGGCGCTTTTTACCATTGTCTTTTTCGAAAATTTTTTAGTACATATACCCCCGAGACCCCCCGGTTTCACGCCCGTTTCTTTACATTTTGGGGAGAGAATCCAGACAATTAAAAAAATAGAAACAAATTTAAAAAATTATATCAAATTTATCTCATAGAAAAAAAAATAATTAAAAATAAATATGTTACTTTTATTTATGAATTTACGCTTTGACAAAATGTATAAAGAATGGCTGCAGTAAAATTTTAACTTCAGTACCTTTTACTATCATTTACAATTAGTACCTTTTTAGTTTTCAAGAAGAACCTTTTATTTTTTAACTGTGGCAACGCTGTAGCTATCCATTCTTCGAATATATTTCAATATCCAAAATATAACTTATTTGTTGTGACAATTCAAATGAACCCTTACTAACACATAATGTAACGTTATTTTCAAAAAGGAAGTTTTCCTTTTCTCAAACCCCTTATTTTTTTTTAACTCACTGAAAAATTTAAAACACTTGCTCACTAGAAAAGATTTTAAAATTGGATAAGAGTCCTAAAAAAAAAAGCTATGCCACATTGCCACCCCATTAAATTTTTTCCTATATGTTTTTATATATTTTTTTATATCAAATAAAACTGTTATAAAATTAACAAGCAGTAAAATTTTAATTGTTTTTGTATTTTAGGCTTACGATTGCATCAAGTGCGAAAAGAATGTCTTTCTTTTATTTTACATTTGTTAAATCATAAATAAAAAATTAAATTTATCTCGCCAAAAATAAAATTGATTACATTTTCTTTGCATAATTTAATATTTAAACTATAACTCGAAAAATGTTGATTTTAGACAACAACGGGATATAATTTTGTAAGTAATTTCGGACTCTTTAGAAAAGATTTAAAGTAAAAAATCAATGGTTTTTGAGCTATGACTGTTTTTTTTTTGAAAAAGTATAAGTTTTGTTAGTTTGTTTTGCACTTCCCAGCATGCGCTAGTTCGAAAGACCGTATTTGGTGATAAATTTGCAAAAAAAAAATGGGAGGTGTTTTGTCGTACTTTTGGTTTCTTGTAAAACTGAAGCTCACTGATTTATAGCCTGATGATGATGGTCTTTAATTTTTTTATTTGGATAAGATCCCGTGCAGGTTCTGATTCTCTCAATTTTTATTAAACTGATCGACCGACACCTGTAACTTTTTTCAGACTAACAAACAAATCTGGAAATAAAGGCTGACCGCCCTTAACACCCCTATACGGTTGAACATCTTCTATAGATCGCGTGACATTGCCTACCCAGCAAGCTAACATGATTAGACATTGCACATCACGTGATCACGGTGTGCCTCCAAGATTGGCTCGGAGAAGTGTGTGACAAGGACGGACATCCTGTAGATACACATAATTTTTAACCCAGATATGTTTGACTGTCTCAATAAAGCAAAAAAACGTTGGAAGTGAGCAAGTTTTGATAGAAAAGGATTCGCTTCCTTAAAATTATATCACCTTAAATACCAAATAGATTATGTTAATACTATTATTAGGTAGTAAAATAGATAAAATTTTGTTTTTGCCAAGTTAACATATTATTAATAAGCGGCAGGTGCTTAATAGTTGTTGCTTAAAGTAGTTTTAATTAAGAAGGTATTGGTTAATCTGATTCATGCACATAAGAGATCCAGAGTTTATTTTAAAATAATTAACCTCTGTGCAAGATCACATTTACTATTAGAATCGTCTATTTTTACTTTAAGCGGTTATTATTATATTTTAGAAAAAAATACCAACCTAGTAAAATTATCTACAGCTACGATTGCACGATGTCCTTTATACGAAAATGGCTTTACTTCTACATATCCGTGCATATTTAAAAGACAACTCACCTAAATTTCAAAATAAAAATATTAATTTAATTTTATTAAATCTAGTTCTTCATTTTTTCAAGGTCAAGATTAAGGTTTTAACACACTGATGGATAAATGTAGTAGTTGCGCTGCTATTTATATTTTATGACATTTATTCATTAATAAAGATTTAGATACGACTTTAAATATTCCATTTTACTAGATAAATTTTGTATTTCCAAGAAAAATTTAATTTTGTGTTGGAAGATTTATTTTATATTTTAAATAATTTTACCTTAACATTTATGATGAAGTCAATTGACATCAAGGAATTTCGTTTGGAAAAGAAACAAAGTTATTAATTCAAAAGAATTTTTTTACGCTACCAAATTTTATCAGAGCAGAACGTTTGGACGTGGCCGTTGAGATAAAAGAGAGTAGCTAAAAGTTTTTGTTGTAAGTGTTCAAAAAAAGTGTTTAAAACTGAAGATAAATGTTAGTAACTTTCTATTTATTTTACTACTTTTTTAAAATTTATTTTACACTACTTATTTTATTGAAACATACCGTAAATCTAGCTAAGTGTGCGCATGCGCCGTTACTCGACGTCTATTGGGATCATGGACTTAGAAGTCCATCTTCTTCTAAGTCCATGATTGAGATCTAGGGTGCGTTCCACTTAAAGCCCACGACGACCGCGGCGTGGTCCCGTGGTTCTTTGATTGGACTAAAGATCGAGAGCGGTTATTTGATTGGACTGACGAACGACCGTGGTCGTCGTGGGCTTTAAGTGGAACGCACCCCTAATGTTAAGATTGCAGCGCCACCAAAATTGCGAGCTTTTAAATTTTGAAACAACAGAAAGTAAAAAAAAAAATAAATCTAATTTTGCGCCCTTTCCGCCCTCTGAAACATTGTTATATGAACAAAAAATGTTAATTTACAATAACTTTTTGAAAAAGTTGCCGAAATTTTAATGATTTTATTAGACATTTTTTATCAAGTTTGGACCCTTCTTCGATGATCGGAATACTGTAAATCAGCGTTTCTCAACCTATCAAAAAAGTTCCTCTGGGGGTACCATAGGGGGTACCGGTTGAGAAACGATTTTATCGCAATTTTCGAGTATTAGTATGTCATATTTAACAAAAAATTCGAATTATCAATAAATTACTGAAATTATACGATTAATCTCCATCAAAAAATCTATATAAGCATTTTAATCGGTACTATAAAAGCATAAAACCGTTAGAAAACGAAATTCGCAATGGGAAAGAACAGAAAGTACGATGAAAGTTATATTAAACATGGATTTACGCACACTGGAGAAGTAATCGCACCCAAGCCGCAGTGCATTATTTGTAAAGGGTAGTTCACACTTTATGATTTATCATATGACTTAGTCATAAGAAAAGTCATGGCTAAAATCATACCATCACAACAGCCATAACTTCTATAATATCAAAAATCATATAGTGTGAACGTAAAAAAATCCCTCATATGAGAAGTCATGTGACAAGTCATATGATAAATCATGTAGTGTGAACTACCCTTAATACGATATTATCAAATCAATCCATGAAGCCTTCCCTTCTTCGCCGTCACTTGCTAAGAAATCATGAAAAACTTAAAGATAAACTTTTATTTTTTATTACATAATAAATTTTGAAGTTGATAATAAATTTTTATTATACCTTATATACACAACTACCTCACATTTTCTAGGGGTACATGAAACCTCATAGAGGGTACCAAAATTGAAAAGGTTGAGAACCAATTGTTTATTAACTTTTATTCGAAATGTCTTGTTGAAAACAATTGCAAAAATTATGAAAATAATTGTTTATGTAAAAGAATTATTTTTAACCCGGAACATTTGTTTACAGTTTTTGTTTTATCTGGCACGGCGGCGGTTTTGACCTTTTAAACAATAAGTGAAGATCTAAATAATTGCGAAAGTCTTAAAATCGGGTTGCAAATGTTTGTGACATCAATAGATGACATAATCTCAATTTGCAACCTCTTTAAGGTCCCGGAACTTAATTTAATGACCTAAATAATAAATAGGGAAATTAATCAAATGCTCCTGAAAATTTGCAACCTCGCAAAACATCTAGAAAATATTTTATTTAAACTTAATTTTATGAAACTAAATTGATAAGTTTGCTGTATATTATCATTGCATACAATTGAAAGTCGACTTGAAGGTAGGCACCAGGAAATCTGCAATATATATTTTTTTTTATTATTTTGTGTTATCAAAGATTTCATTAAACATTTTTTTTCTAAATTATTATTTTCTTTCGTTTCCGGCCCTTACCCAAAAGTAATTTATATGTAGTTCATATTTATATGCGAAATTATACCCCGAATTACGCGAATTCGACTTACGCGGTTATCACTCATGTCAGTCCCACCTATAGCGTAAGTTCGGGATATTACTGTAATTGTAATAATAGGTACATAGTACATACATTAAAATTAGTATAAAATTGCATTTTTTACATCAAGTTTTTAACAAGCAATTTTATTCATATGAAATAATTTTTAGATGCAATTCGAATTTTGCATTCAAAATAACCTAAATCGTCTGTGATTGTTTCCTATCTATGCAAAAATTATTTTCGTTTGTACCAATCGGGGGGAGGCAGGGGGGGGCTAAGAACATGCTTTTTTAAAATTTCGAATGCAAAATAGTATAAATTGTTTATGCAAGTTTTATTTTCGTTTGGATCTAAATAGCTTTTTAAAATACTATTACAAAAATTATCTGCGGGGAGAGGGGGGGGGTAAAGACATGCTTTTTAAACTTTCAGATTTAAAAGTCTTGGCACTTGGGGTCTTGCAAGGCCGCAGGAATACTAGGGTTTAAAGGGTAGTTCACACTACATGATTTATCATATGACTTAGTCATAAGAAAAGTCATGGCTAAAATCATACCATCACAACAGCCAATCATAAAAGCCATAACTTCTATAATATCAAAAATCATATAGTGTGAACGTAAAAATATCTCTCATATGAGAAGTCATATGACAAGTCATATGATAATACATGTAGTGTGAACTACCCTTAAACTAATTTTTTTTTTAAATCGATACTACCATTTTACTGAACGATTAATTCTTTTTTAAACAAAATTAATTAAATTTTTCTGAATTAAAGCTGAAATTTATATATGGGGCATTCCACACCAAATCGACCACTTTTGAACCCGACCCCTTTTGATTTTCCTGAAATTTTTACATATTATACTATCCCACCAAAAAAAGTTACGAATTTTTAGAAAAACTGATGTTTTTTCTTCATACGATCATAACTATGTCAAAAATTGACTAATCGGAATGTTTTTTTTTGTCTTTAAACGTACTTTTCAGGAAAAAATATTCAAAAAATATTCAAACTTGGATTCTACAAAATTTTTCATTTTTTCGGAAATAATCATTGAATTTTCAAATTTCGACACTTTTGATTTTTTTATTTCAAAAAAAAACTCTGATTTATTCCGCATATAACAACGCAAACCCCATAATGGGCCGACATTTCTTTCTATAGTTTTTGTTTAATTGAAAAATATTTTTGCGTAACAATAAAACAAAACATTTTTTAATTAAAGAAAAAAAATAGAAAGAAATGTCGGCCCATTATGGGGTTTGCGTTGTTATACGCGGAATAAATCAGAGTTTCTTTGAAATAAAAAAATCAAAAGTGGAAAAATTTGAAAAATTAATGATATTATCCGAAAAAATGAAAAATTTTATAGAATACAAGTTTGAATATTTTTTTAGTGTTTTTTCCTGAAAAGTACGTTTAAAGATTAAAAAAAAAAGTTGTGATTAGTCAATTTTTGAAATAGTTATGAATTTTTTTAGAAAAATTGATGGTTTATTTCTTCAAACGATCATAACTATTTCAAAAAGTGACTAATCAGAACGTATTTTTTTGGTTTCCTCAATTTTTAAACGTACTTTTTACGAAAAAACACAAAAAAAATATTCAAACTTGTATTCTATAAATTTTTTTATTTTTTCGGAAATAAACATTGATTTTTCAAATTTTTCCACTTTTGATTTTTGATTTTTTTATTTCAAAAAAAAACTCTGATTTATTCCGCGTATAACAACGCAAACCCCATAATGGGCCGACATTTCTTTCTATTCTTTTTGTTTAATTGGAAACATTTTGTTTTTTGATTTTGTTTTTGATTTGGTGTGGAATGCCCCATATAGATCTGCCCATGGCTTTTGATCAGTGCCACGATCGTGATTGGTTCGTAAATTTATTATCAATTTAAAAATTATTCCAGTACTTATAATTAATATATTTTAGGCCGCTGAATATACTGAAATATATTAGATAAAATTTAAAGAAATGGAAGAAAGATCGGGGGGTCTGGGGGGTACGGAGTACCCTCCAGCACAAAAGAAACTTTTGAGGAAAGCAATCTATGCATACATGAACAGGAAGAACCTCCGCATCTGCAGATTCCCTGCTTTCATTTTTTAACCCCCGACCCAAAAAGAGGGGTGTTATGTGTTTAACGTATGTATCTGTGCATGTGTGTGTCTGTCTGTGGGATCATAGCTCCCAAACGAATAAACCAATTTTCATTTAGTTTTTTTTTTGTTTGAATGGTGACTTGATCGAGAGTACCCTGTACAGGAGAGTAATCCGCACTTCCAGACCCCCCCGCTTTCACTTCAATTTCTTTATAATATTTTTAAATATTTAGATTATTAAATTATAGTAATATAAAAACGGGGGGGGGGGGGGGTACGGAGTTTTCTTCTTCATTTTTCATTTCACTTCTATTTCTTTATAATATTTTTAATTATTTAAATATTTTGATTATCACATTATAGGTCACAAATAAGCTAACAATAAATAAAATTTTTTAGACTTCTAACAACAAATTATTCCTGGGTCTTAAAAGACCCCAAGTGCCAATCCAAAGGCGTTTTAACCATGGAAACTTTTTTCCACGTCTATAATGATGTTAGTTCAAAGTTATTAGATTATTTACGTGAGATAAACATTCAAAAGAGATGTCCTAAAATTTCAACGTGAAAAATCTTTAAATTTTAAAGTTATGTGCATAAATAACACCCAGGGGTCTTAAAAGACCCCAAGTGCCAATCCAAAGGTGTCTTAACTTTGGAAATTTTTTTCACATCTATAATGATGTTAGTTCAAAGTTATTAGATTATTTACATTAGATAAACATTCAAAAAAGATGTCCTAAAATTTCAAAGTGAAAAATCTTTAAATTTTAAAGTTATGTGCAAAAATAACACCCAGCGGTCTTACAAGACCCCAAGTGCCAATCCAAAGGTGTTTTAACTTTGGAAACTTTTTTTCACATCTATAATGATGTTAGTTCAAAGTTATTAGATTATTTACGTTAGATAAACATTCAAAAAAAATGTCCTAAAATTTCAAAGTGAAATATCCTTAAATTTTAAAGTTTTGCGCAAAAATAACACCCGGAGGTCCTAAAAGAAAAAATTTTCAACCCCAAAAATTGTCAACTTTTCGGTAAATTACGGTAATTTTTACCTCCTTGAATGTTGTTTCAAAATTTAAAAACTTTCGCAATTTTTGCCTAACTTTTTACTTTTTACTATAGAAATCCCTACCAATTTCATTATTACTATACGTGTGGATTATGAGTAGGACTTCTACAAGTGCAAATTGTAAAACTCAACGTTCAGTAGATTTCAAAAAAAATGTTATTTAACCTTAATTATGTGAACCTTGAACAAAATGTTATAGCCCTGCTGCAGTAGATGACTGCCAGTTATATTTGTAAACCGGCAAAAAAAATGTCCCATTTATCTATTATTTCTTTATAACTCACCTGATTTATGTTGAGAGGTTTATTTTCTAAAGATTCCACAATTAACCATGGTGGTCGTGTCGAAACCGGATCATCGCCGTCCAATTGCTACAGAATTCAAACCGTTTAAGTTAAAATAAAATTTAAAAGCTTACTCACAATAAAAGACAACTGCCCCTTTATCACATTAACACGATTAGCAACTTTAGAAACCGCTCTGATTAACTCCGAACTCATAAACTTTCTTCTCGTTTTCTCGTTGTCTATCGCAAAAAAATGAGCCATCCTTATAAAAATGTATCCCGTACAGTAAGAATCCCAACCGGCGTCATGAAAATTTTGTTTCATCTGACCCGTAGACTGGATGTAAGGAGAATACGGTGCCAAATGGCGCCCTACATCGTTTCTAAAATAATTGTACAACTCTTCTAAAGCGGTGGACTTGAAGCATTTACTTTCGCTTACGTTTCGACGCAATTCAAAAGAAATTGATTTCGTATCGAAAACCACCGGAAACAAAGTATTTACCAATTTTTTAAAATCCTTGTACGACTTAGGCAAAGGATCCTCAAACTTATCGATCATAATTAGTAAATCCAACAACAAATTATGACCGACAATCGGTATCCTGCTAGACACTAGCAGAAGAAATACTTTCGTGAAGCCGAGCAATGTCGAAATGTACTGATTGTCCAAATTAAATTCATTACTTAATTTTTTGTACTCGGTTGGTTCCACTAATTTTACTTTAAAACCTTCGGCATCTTCGTACGTCCATAGATCATTAAAATGCTCTCTAAGTTTCCTGTGCATTAAATATTTGATACTAAAGTTATTTTTAAACGTATCATAATTTTTTAAAAGTAAACTGTCGTTTAGTTGCGCCGTTGGTAGCCAAAATGCCACAGCTTCTTCATTAGCTTTTATTAATCGTTCTGTCTCAAATATCATATCTTCGTACATGGGATCCGTGAACTCATCCACTAACGATTTTTCTTGTTGACGATTTAGAAACGGAATGCCATGAGAGATGGACTAAAAATTTCAAATAACTAAATAACGAATCTATAAAAATGTAATTCAGTTGTGCACTACCTTGGAGAAGTCAAAATTGTACGTGGTTAAGAACTGAATCGACGAAGAACTGAACATGAATTTGGTGTCGATGGATAAAAATGATTTCGGGAAAGTGTAAAATGTGTAAGTATTTCCATGATATGAATTGTCGTCGGCATCAAATGAAAACAGAGAAACACCAATTTGTAGTGGAATTACGTGTTCCACTGTTGTCCTCAATTTTTTATACCTTTCCGAGGGAGAGTCAAAAATACTGAAAGAAACACAAAAGTTGGGTTATAAAACTTAAAAGTTAACAAAAAGTGACTTTGTTTACCTGTTTTGCAATTTGTTTGTCACATTTAAACAACTGAATTCGATGTCTATCGCTGCAAATCGACTGTTTTTCAACACTTTTTCAAATTCTGGTAAAATTTGATCAAAATTATTTGAGGTAACTTCCACCATTTTTTTAAATTATTGTAGGTTAGAAAATGCCGCTACTTTCACTCGATACGCTACGATAACCATAATAATAATCAAGGGCGTCGTCAGGGACGTAGAAACAGGTGGTGCGAGTGGTCCCAGGGCCCGAAGCCCTAAGGGGTACGGTGGCCCTTTTGCCACAATTTCAAATTCATTCAGTCTATACAGTAAAAACTCAATAGAAAAGAACAGAGAAGAGAAAATAATAATAGGATGAGCAAAGATTTTTAATACACAATAAAAAAATTTGAAATTAAATTTACTTTGGTTTATTAAAAAAAAAGTTTCAATAAAATGCTACATTTAAATGAGGTTTACAAAATAAAAGAATTATTTACACACAAAAAATTTTTAAAAAGTTTTACGATTTCATAAAAGAAGTTCACTTTTATAACGCTAGAGACGCTAACGTCAAACTTTCTTGCTCCCTTATTGGAGAATTAGCAAGAAATCTCGACGGTAGCGCCTGTAGCTCAACTTTTGTCATAAACTTTTTTCTCAAAGCAGGGGAACTCCCTGGCTATAAGGAATCAGCATGACAACTTTTAAAAATTTTCTTTAAAACTGGAGGGTATTCCATACCCCCCAGACCCCCCGGTGTCAATTTTCCTAACCAAAATAGCAAAATTAAGGAGGTATACCACTCAGTTCTTACTCCAAGTACTGGAGTATTCGGAATGATTTCGCCTGTCATCTAACGAATTTCTGTTGAAAAAAACTTATGAAGAAGGTTATAATAATAATTACTTACATTGACAGTGACAAATTAAATAAAATATTTTTTTCATTTTTAAAGTGTCAATATAAGCAAATTGAAGGTTATGTATCGATAGTTTCAACAAAAATTTGTTAGATGGCAAGCGAAATCATTAATATTCGAACGCGGTCAATATAAGCCAATCATTAGGGACTTCAAAAGTGACAAATTAGACAAAAATTCCGAAAGTTTTTAAATTTTTAGACAACATTGTAGAAGGTAAAAAAATTCTAAATCCAATTTTTGCACTTTTTTTGCCCTCCGGAACATTGTTAAATTAACAAAAAACGTAAGTTTGTAATAACTTTTTGAAAAAAATTCCGAAATTTATGCAAACTGTGAAGAACATTTTACTTATTATTACACATCTTTAACAAAGTTTTCAGCTTGATTCGATGACCGGAACATGTCAAATAGTAACGTATATGTTTATTTTCTTATGACAGATTCAAGCGTAGCATGGTTGGACTATATTTTAGGCGTTTTGACGTCATACTAATGGCCACTGTTGTCATATTTTAAAAACTTGTGGCGCCAACTCTTAGCTGAAAAAAAGGCCTAAAACCGTAAACAATTCTTCACGTGGCGCCAAAATTAAATTTAATGTTCAAAAACTTGATCAGTTTTGTTATTATTTTGGGATTCATACGTTTTTTTTTCGGTAAAACTCCCCTATAGCATACACAAAAATTTTTTTTGTAATCCCCTTCACATGATCTAAATCTAAAATTTTTATAAAAAAAATTTCTAGATTTGGCAACGCTGACACTGGAGAGATACTACGATTCTTCATACTTACATTGAGCGTTTATGAAGAAATGAATGAAAAATTTCGAAAATATTCTAAAATTATTTGGGAAATAGAAAAATGTTACCCATTTTAAATTGGTTTTTTTAATCACATAAAAATAAAAACACAAAAAAAAATTGGAGATGCCGGGGATCGAACCCGGGGCCTTTCACATGCAAAGCGAACGCTCTACCACTGAGCTACATCCCCTCGATAAATAAAAGTATTTTATTATGTGATTTTAGTGATTTAACCTAGAAAAAATTTATTACAATTAATAATTTTTAAATAAATCTAAAGGTTTTTAATTACAGAGGAAAATTTGTATTTTCCAGGAAAAATTTAAATTTTAACTATTGTTTAAGATGCATATTTAATCAGTAATTATAAATTAAAATTTCATTTTAATTTAGATATTTACGTAATAAATTGGCAAAAATATTTTAAAATATATTAGATGAGCGTATATACGCAAAAATATTAGACGTTGCCAAAAATTAGCAACACGATTGAACAATGCGCACTACGCGGGGCCAAATTTTTGAACTGGTGTACAACTACAATAAATTAAATACTTGACAAGTTTAAAATTTTATTTAAAACAATGCTGTTTTATATTTTTAGCAATTTATTGTAACTTTACCTATCTATCACAGGCGTACGCATCTAATAATTAAAAAAAAATCAAGTTTTTCAAAAAAGTTAAACGGAAAAAATTTATAAATAATTCTCTATGTAATACAACATAATTATTTTGTAACAAAATAGCAAAAATGTTGTACAATATCAGAGTATCGTTTTAATTTTTACTTATTTTTAAAACCGTTGTTTTCAATTTTATCGAATAAAATTTGAAACTTTTTTAAATTTAATATTTGTTACAAGGCTTCACTGATTATCCCATTGCTTGGGAAATAAGAACCAAAATTATAAATTAATATTTTTTTTTGTAATTATGTTGGGAGAGGTCGTGCCCCAAAAGTGCACTCAATCTAACAATTTAGCCATAACTTGCCCAATTAAAATTTAACGTTGAATTTAATTTGACTAGAAAATAATATATTATTATGATTTATTTATAAAATTAGACAGTTAATACTTTACATCAGAAGTCCCAAACATTTGGACTTTTTGGAGAGATCCATTTAAGATTTATTAAAAAGAATTAAGGAATTTTTGCTTTGAGAAAAAGAATCCAGCTTCAGTAGAACAGAGCAAAATAGAGAAGAAGGTAACAATGGACCCCAAAAATATTATAAATCAGCAAAACCACCACGAGTGAAACGTTAAGAGCCCCAGGCGATTACGATAACTTTCACCAGACAAGCATAAAATAATGTAGTACATTTTTTCAAGAAATCAATCAGGCAGAACAGAGACTACGGAGACCGAAAACTCGTCGTATACTGCACATCGTCACCTAACGTCCGCCATATTGAATTATTAAACGTCACTAGATGCGCAAGATTACACCTTATAATCTGCATACCTTGGTGAAACAAAGCCTTAGATTTGAAGCGCAAAATAAGCTGGAAGCTTAGCTACCCTAAAAATAGAACAAAAATAATTCAAAAATGAGATAAAATTAAGTATTATGTAGTTTATATTCCTAAAAAATCTTTCCGTAACCTTGGAGGTTAGCCAAGAGCTTTAGTGCAAGTAGGTCTAAAAACCACAACCTGTTCAACAATAATTACAATAATAATAACCTTGGACGATACTTTTAAAAGTAAATAATCAAAAAACAGTGGATCTGGAGGGTCGGGGGGGGGGGGGGTAAGTAAACAAAATGATAATTTTTCAAAAATTTTTGTGTCTTTATCAGCTTTGAAAAGTCATCTCGTTATTTCTTTATATCGTGGCGGTATTTCATATCCCCCTCCACCCCCACATTTATGTCTCCGGGTTTAGTGTCAGTTTTTTCACATTTCAGAAGGTCTAGCGGGCTTGGCCCTTCTAGAGAAAACACTTAAAAATTAGATAAAATTAAGTAGGTAGTTTATATTTTTCCTGCGACCTGAACGTTACTTTAAAAGTAAACAATCAGTAAACGAGAGGATTAGGGGTCTGGGGGGTATGAAAAGTCATTTATTGTTGGGCCTAGAGAAAAAATTATTTTCCGTAGAATAAACAGAAAAGAACTTTAACTCTGTATTATGTAACAAATATAATATAGCATATTATTTAATTTTTAATATTCCCGTGTCGCGTCTATGGGATTAAAAAACAAAAGGCAAATGTCACTTTTTGCAATAAAATTTCTGCTTCATTATTTGTTCGTTGCTGAATAAAAAATGTAAAATTTGATTCGGTTTAACAATGTTTTTAAATGTGTAAATAAATATTAAAAAAAAAGAATTGTTTTAAATAAACGGGGGGGGGGGGGGGGGGCTTTATACCATGGGCGTCCATTATGAGAAGCAAAAAAGCAGCTGCCCCCCTGGTTCTTGGCTGCTTAAATTTTTTTTAAACATTTAATATTTCATCAGAGAAATTCTTTTATAATACATTTTTTATTGATTTTGCCCCCCCCCCCTCTTAAAACAAATCCCATGGACATCATGTTTTCTGCTCTTACTTTCACTGTTGCGGAAATCGTACAAATTCAGAATAAGGCGTTACCACGGACATGTGTGATGCTTTAAGAGGTTCGTGGTCGCAGTGCCATTTCTATACCCTGTGCAAAAATTTGCATTTAGGCCCCTTAATTAATTAAGTTTATAACAATCGCTAAACTGTGTTATAGTAAGAAACTTCTTGTAAACGTATTAAAATTTGGAATTTTAGTATCGAGATCTTAGACATCGACTCGACACGTGCGCGTATTAGGAACAAATCCGAGAATAGATTTTTGAGATATTTGTAATTAACTTGAGTTCCAAATAACGCCACATAAATTTCTTTTTTAATTTTTCAAGGTTAAATAATGGTTTAAAATAAAGCGTATAATTTTAAATTTTCGGTTATAGTAAATCTTTGTGTTGTCTTGTAAAAAGAACATTTTGAAGCAAAAAATAGATCAGTACAAGAGCGGATCCAGGGCGAGGACGATGGGGGCGATCGCCCCCCCCCCCTTGGAAAAATTATGCATTATAAATATAACGTAAAAACTAAAATTAGTGGAAAAAAGGCTATCAATTTTGGTATTTTTCTTAACAATCTATGAAATCGCCCCCCTTTGAAAAAGTTGCTGGATCCGCCCTTGGATCAGTATCAGAAGTTAAGGGGTTATGCCACTGTAATAACCTGAAAATAAACCAATTTTGGACAATTTTTTTGTATTCGAAAAAAAATTTTATTTACAAAATAAAATAAAAGGTACAACAAAAAAAATTATAAAATGGCGGAACTTGCAGCTTTTAAAAACACATCTTTTTAAAAAACATCTTCAAGACTTGCAGCATATCTTGAGTAAATTTTATGTTGTAACAAAAAAAATTGCTTAATCTACATACAAAAGCTTGAGAATGATTTACAGAATTTTAACAAGATTAATTTTTGAAAAATTACCAAGTATTTGAATAAAAATTCGATTGTTGCTTAAAAAATTGCTATAAATTTGTTAATAATTTTTTCGTTGTTCCGGCCGTAAAACAAGTGGTTTCCGGCCTGTGAAGGGACGGCTTCCATGCAGTCACAAATAAAAATGAGGTGATCCCGTCACAACGAAAAGCAGTTTACGCCACTCGGACGTAAAGAGATTTTACACCACTCGGTGCGGTTCGTGCGCCTCGGCTTCGCTACGCTCGCTTCGTCTTCCAAAACTTCTCCCTCGAGTGTAAAATCTCGTTTTACGTCCTTGTGACGAAAACTACTATTACAATTTTTAAAACTTTGGAAAATCCGTACATTATTCTTATTAAAATCTTATACAAAAACTACAGTTAAAATTTGAAGTCAATCGGATGAAAATTGTTTGAGTTATTGCTGCAAGCCAATTTGAAAAACATAGTTTTTAGAAAAACGAGTTTAAAGCTTCAACTACTGATTTTTTTTTTGGTAAAAAATATATATTTGTACCTTAATACATACGTAAACATGTGGTATATTTTGTTTTGTAAATAAAAATTTGTTTTAATCCAGAAATATTGTCGAAAAGTTGGTTAATTTTCAGGCTTCTACAGTGGCATGTGGCATAACCCCTTAAACTAGGAATCATAAACTGAGGTAATAAAAATTTAAAGCACACTGGTATAAATAACAAAAAAGGCAAAGGGGACAATTTACACTTACTCTAGTAGGGTATTTGAAGAAATTGATGGGAAACCGAGGAGAGGTCGGGTGATCGGAGTACCCACCAGGACAAAAAGAAATTTATTGAGTGAAATAACCTATATGGTAAAACTAAACGGTCGAATTATAATATTATCATAGGTGCAACTAGAGTCAAAAGTTTCGGCGGGCTCAAAAATTTAAAAAAAATATATTAATTTTTTAATCAATTTTAGCGATTTTTTGGGGGAAGGGCTAATTCTTATTTTAAGGTGAATAGTTTTCTCCAGCTTTCCCCCCCCCCGTTTACTCTTATGCTTAATCATATCTTTTTAATTTTAATCTAATCTTTATCTTTTTGTATACAGAAGCAAAAATTGGGACAGAATTATGGGATTAATAATTTTTTCTGTTAAAATAATCATAAGAAGAAACATTTATAATATGAAATTTGATCTGTTTTACAGAGTTAACTACCAGATTGGCCGAAAGCATTGACTAATTTAAATTGCAATAATTGACGCTTTCTGAATTAAAGCTGAAATTTATATATAGATCTGCTCATGGCTTTTGATCAGTGCCACGATCGTGATTGGTTTGTAAATTTATTATCTACTTAAAAATTATTCTGGTACGGTCTTCAGAACGCTGAATATACTGAAATATAATAAATAGAATTTAAAAAAATGGAGGTAAGACAGGGGGGTCTGGGGGGTACGGAGTACTCTCCATTACAAAAGAAATTGTTGAGGAAAAGAATCTATGTACATGAACAGGAGGAATCGCCGCATTTCCAGATTCCCTGCTTTTATTTTAATTTTTTTAAATATTATTTTAATATTAAAACTAGAGCGTACAGAGTAAAGAGTACGGAGTACCCTCCAATTTATGAGAAAAGTATTGAGGAAAGCAATCTATGTACATGTACAGGAAAGTAATCCAACCCCCAGATCTTCCGCTTTCTTTTTTTTATAATATTTTAAATTATTTAAATATTTAGATTATTAAATTATAGTAATATAAAAACCGGGGGGTCTGGGGGGTGCTGAGTACCTTTCAGTACACCAGGAAATTATTAAGGGAAGCAACCTATGCACATCTATAATAAAGTAATTCGCACCTCCAAACGCCCCACTTTCATTTCAATTTCTTTATAATATTTTTAATTATTTAAATATTTTGATTATTAAATTATATTAATATAAAAACCGGGGTTTAGGCTACACGAGGAAATTATTGAGGAAACTAAACTATGCACATGCACAGGAAAGTAATCCGCACTCCCAAACTCCCCACTTTCACTTCCATTTTTTTATAATATTTTGAATTATGTAAATATTTAGGCACGTCCCTGATTACATTACTCCGATCACTCGGAGTAATAGAAGTGATTTCTCCTGCCATCTAACAGATTTTTGTTGAAAAGAGATTATTGATACACAATCTTAAATAGAGTGGAGTGATTTTTACAATTTTTCCGTTACTCCGATAGTTTCTACTCTTTCATTTATCATTTATTGGGCATACTCGCTCATTAGCTTCAGCTCCGGATTTACGATTTTTCCAAACCGGGGCAAGAACTTAACATTAACGCCTCTTTTTTTGACATTGGTGCCTCTCTTCTCCGGCATTTGATTTTAAAAATTAAATAAGTTTAAGTTTAAACCAGTCGTGGAGTGATGTGACCGCTGGTTGAGTACAGAGCAGAAATTCTGGGTTTAAATCGCAAACTATACAGAATTTCTTAGCTCGGCCTATCAGTGGGCATCCACAGGCTGTGGTGAAATCGATATTGATTTATCGGAAATATGTAATATGGGGACTAATCCACCCTGTTAATCGGATTTGTAATTCCCAGAAACGGAAAGCAATATTCTATTTATCCACAGTCGTGAAGTGATGTGACCGCTGGTTGAGCTACGGAGCGGAAATTCTGGGTTCAAATCGCGGACTTCGCAGAATTTTTTAGCTCGGCCTTCCAGTGGACATCTACATCAAGGCTGTGGTGAAGTGCTAATAAGTTAATAACACAGTAGTTGATGCACTTCGAGACCCCCAGTCACAGGGGTTCTAAAAAATCAACCCTCAGCTACAGGGGTTAAAAAATTCTATTTATAATGTAAAAAGCTCAATGAAGTTTAAGAGTTCAAATATATGAACTTAAGGGTAGTTCACACTACATGATTTATCATATGACTTAGTCATAAGAAAAGTCATGGCTAAAATCATACCATCACAACAGCCAATCATAAAAGCCATAACTTCTATAATATCAAAAATCATATAGTGTGAACGTAAAAAAATCCCTCATATGAGAAGTCATGTGACAAGTCATATGATAAATCATGTAGTGTGAACTACCCTTTAGCGGCCTTTGAGCGGCCGCCCGGGACAGACACCCCGGCAGGTCGGGTGAATGTAAACTGGGCCAATGGTAAAGTGGGCCAAATTTTGAAAATGGTAAACTGGGCCAAATGCAAATTTTATTACAATTTTGAAAATAGTAAACTGGGCCAAAAGCAAATTTCACTAAAATTTTATTAAAATTTTAAAACTAGTAAACTGGGCCAAAAGCAAATTTCACTAAAATTTTGAAAATGGTAAACTGAACCAAAGTTTAATTTCCTATAGAAATAGTGGAAGATTTATGTTTATAGTTTAGTGGTGTACCGGTGTGAATTCTTTTTTTTTAATAATTAAAAAAAAATATCAAAAACTAACTGTAACCTACCGACAGATCTACATCCTCGCGCGCGATCTACCTTTTCGCGCAGATTTGTTTGTTTTCAGCTTATTTAGTTTAATTTCCTATAGAAATAGTGAAAGATTTATGTTTATAGTTTACAATTTAGGAATAAAATTTACGGATAGTAAAATTAATATCTTTGGGTTGACTTCCGACTTTTACGGAATACATTTCAACAAAACATGAAATTTGTAAATTATTTATTTTATTTTTAATATTTATTAATACATATTATACATATATACAACAAGGAACGAATTATATTCAAATTAACCGAAGAGTACTGTAAAAAAAGACCGTCTTCAGAAACTTCAACCGTGATATTTCTTGTTTACCGTATTTTAGCAGCAGTTTCTCAACAAGTGACTACCTTAGTTTACAATTAGAGTACAAATTTGAAAACTGAATTAATTCAAAATTGCCAACTTTTTGTAAATTTTGCAGGTGTTAGTAAATTTAGACATAAAAAATGCCAAATTGACCAACTTTTGGGTGTTTTTGTCAACTTTTTGCCAACTTTCTGCAACATTGGGGGCGGAAGCTCCCCCCACCCCCCCGAAGACTGTTCAAAGTTACATATACTTTGTTTTGTTCCTATTTAAGAGCATCAACAAATTTGTAAATATTGGGGTGACCAGAATTAAAATTTTGTTTAAATGCTGCATGAAATGATTCGCAAGCATTAGTCGTCGAAATTACGTCTGCAGAAGCCTTAGCCCAATCCACCGGAGGAAACACAGCTGACCCTACCACATAGTAAATGAATAAATACTCACAGAACTTGTCGAGATTCGCATTATTCGGTTTGGTTTCTATTAAATCATTGTAAGCCCCCCAAAACGTTGTCCGCTGCCAAAAACTTTAAACCAAAGCAATACCGTAACCATGTGCTAACTTCAGAATCGACATTTTGGTAGTCTGAAGCCAAGCCGTATCTCTGGAGAGCTCGGTACCACGCCTGTCCAAGATTTGCTTTGCTTCCGGCCACTGGGTAGTACACGCATTTCTCATCGCAACCTCAAAATCAGTAACAATTCTGGGTATTTGAAACAATTGAAAACTTTCGAGGAAACTGTCGTCAATCAAGGAAGAATAACCTAGACTACCTACATATTTCTTTAAAACAATTGAGATACGTAGGTTGTTTTTAATCCGGTAACAACCAAAATACCAGCGGAACATAATGGCCATTGAAAAGCGGCCATGGATGGTAAATAATTGATAAAAAAACTTTACACAATATTCAAATGTACCATTCATGTAGATGGCTTCAGCCGCCGTCAAAGCACTTAAATTTCTAGCACAGGAAAATATGACAATGTTTGAATCGGGATTGTTAAGTGTAAGAAAATTTTCTCCCTGGCCGGTTTTCACTTCCATTGCTAGCCTATGCTACGCTACGCTACGCTTCGGCCGCTCCGGGCCAATTTTATAAAAACTACCATTCTTATAAACATACCCCTAGGCCCGTGGGTTAAAGAAAAGGTGGATCATTAAGTGGTGAAACTCGTTTTTGCGTGGATCCTCCACGTGCCATGGTGGTTTTTATAAAAATTGAAAAAATTTTATTTTTAATTTTAATTCAGCGGTTACTTAAAAAATTCTGATTTTGGCCCAGTTTACCATTTTCAAAATTTTAATAAAATTTGCTTTTGGCCCAGTTTACAATTTTCAAAATTTTAGTAAAAATTGCTTTTGGCCCAGTTTACCATTTTTAAAATTTTAGTAAAAATTACTTTTGGCCCAGTTTACTACTTTCAGGTAGTTTTTTGGCCCAGTTTACATTACCCCGGCAGGTCCCTTCTAGATTCGGGGCTGATAAACTTATGTATAATAATTTATTATTTAAAATCCTGAAAAACGCACAATTCAAGAGCTTTCGTGTATATAATGACGGTGATAAGCTTAAGGGGTTTTGCCACTGTAAACTTAAAAAAAAATCGAGTTTTTTTATTTTGCATTTTATCAAAATATAGATATTCAAGAATGTGTGAAAAAAATTTCAAGTTAAAATAATCAAAATTGAGCAAGTTACATTTTATTTAGTACGACTGGACTAACTACGATATACGTATACTAAAACTTTCAATCGCTTCTTTCTCGAAACTACAAAACCAAATTGGCTTGCAGCATAACTCAAACAATTTTTATCCGTTTGAATTCAAATTTTAACTGTAGCTTTTGTATGAAATTTTGAAGAAAATTATGTACGGATTTTGGAAAATATTAAAAATTGTAAAAGTTATTAACAAATTTCTGTCCAAGTTTTTGCCTAAAAATCGAATTTTTTTTTTCAAAAATTAATATTTTTAAAATTCCGTACGTCATTCTTTAGCTATTTATATGTAGATTAAGCCGATTTTTTAATTTTTGTTGTAAGATCAATTTCACTCAAGTTATGCTGCAAGCCCTAAAAAACCTTTTTTGAAAAGATGTATTTTTAAAAGCTGCACTGTGCCGCCGCTTTGTAAATTTGTTTATGTTAAAAAATACATATTTGTACCTTAACACATATGTAAACAAGTGGTATATTTTGTTTTGTAAATAAAACTTTTTTTTTAATCTAAAAAAATTGTGCAAATGTTGGTTTATTTTCAGGCTTCCACAGTGGCAAAACCCCTTAAACACGTAGTTATCATCAGTGAATAGGGAAATTTCTTATTTTAAATTCATCTCGATGAGGATGAAACGTAACATTTTACTATTGAAAAGTCATTCAATTTGGTTTGGAAAGACGGTGTCAATACACTGGCAAAATTCGCCTTCCAATTTTGGGGAAGTTCAAAGAACATTTTAGGGAGTTTGATTTCAAATTTAGGGGAGTCAATTTCAATTTTGGGAAGCTTATCTTCCCCCTCCCTAACTTTACCACTGTTCACTACTAATTTTTTTTCTAATTTTGTTTTCTGACAAATGCGCAAAAAACTTTCCGTAACATTTCTGTTATTATCCATCTTGCATTCGTCGGAATCAAAGTTCATCTTAAATGTATCAACTATAACCGTAGCCTAAATCGTGAGGAGCATTATTCAGATATTTTAGAATGTAGAAAGGTATATAAGTATCAGTTTAAATAAATAAATAAATCACGAATTGCGTAGTTACAAAAAATATTTAATTTTGGTTTTTATTTACTAAAAATTGGGTTGTGTCTTCTTGTTGGCACTTCGATTAGTAAAATATACAATCCAGTTGTTTAAAACGCAACTGTTTAAAATTTGATCTGCTTGATGCTTCACTGACAGGTACATTCTGTTAAAATAAAGTTTGTTGCAAAATTTCCTGCATCAGCATACCTAGTATTGGTTTATAATTATCGGCTCTTTCGCATTTCCTAATTAGTATTTTTACGTTTATACATAGTACCTACTTATTTAGGTCAAACTTAAATTTACCATATTGCTACATCTACTCGTTAACCGTGCACTGGACGCACCAGACACTTTGACAGTGCTTCGAGTTTTGCGCATAACTGGGTATAAAATTATACCCGATATTTAAATCCGGAAAAGAATCTGTGATTGGTTTCTAGATTTATCTGTTTTTTGACCATGGTGAAAAAATTATTTCAGGCTCTCGAAAGCTTCAGACTTGCATATTTATAAGCTTCCTACGCTTTTTCCTTACCTACTCTATATTTAAAATCTCAGCTGATGATAATAGTACCTACTTTTGTTCATAAAACCTTCCAATAATTGTTGAATTTATGGACCTTCGTTGGATTCCAATTTTTTTTTTTTAAATAAAATGACTGATCTACGTAAACGATTTGGATATTCTTATACCGAATAGCATACTGCAATTTTTTCCCGAAATAGAACATTCCAATTTGTATGAGTTTACGGCGCAATGTGACGATAGAAACGTTTAAAATAAGTCACAAATATTTCAATATTTCAATCTTAAAAAATAATTCACGCCGCACGTCATAGTTCGACGTTATCTAAAATTTAAATTAATTTTTGTATTAAATTATTTCTACCCTAGATTTTATTTCACGTAAAATTACGCAATTATTGGCCCTCGCACGTATCATCCAAAGCCCGCACTAAAGGTTTCAGAGAACAACAACCTTTTTACCGAAACAACGGTTTTTGTAAAGACATCACGAAAATGCGAGGAAATGCTTTGGGTAAATAACCCATTTATTTTACGATGTAAATAATCATTTATGTACTTTAAGAGCGCAAAGTTAGTAGCTTCAAACTATCCATAAAAATTTCTTAATTCATTCACCGAAAATAAAATATTTACGTTTCCATTGTCGTCTTTATTAATAAATAAAATAAGATAGCGCTGATAACGAAACGTAAATAAACGTCTGAAGAAAATTTAAAAACAAAACTTTCTTTGAATTATTTGGTTTACCTACTTGATTTTGTATAATATGTGAAAAACGCACAACTTTTTATGTTCTACATAATAATAAGATATAAAGAGCTGATGAGTATCGGTTACCTTTTGAAATAGTCATTTTTGAAAATTTGGGTTTCGTTTTTATGTTGGTCGAGGTGAACGGTCAAAGGGAACTGTTGAAAATCGACAAAACGTCGCAATTTTCCCGTTCGAACAAAATATGCAATGAATCCCGATGGCCTAGATTTGGAAGAAATGCCGGTGGTTCCCTCATGGTTTAGGTTATAGAGTAGGTCGAAGGGTTAAATTTGTGGTGAATTATTTAAATCGAATTAATCGCCATAATTTAGAAATTACATGCCGAGATGTAACAGAGTAAAAGCGAGGTAAATCCAGGGTTTGGGCAAAATGCCAGACCATGTATCCCATCTGTGACAGGTAGTATAGTATTGAGATTATAAAACCTCAAGCATTAGCATCTGACTAGCCGTCTGTTCAAGAGCTCATCGGGAGCTTCTCATGGGGTGCTAATCACCCTTTACGTCGTTTTCGTTAAATTACTTTAGTGATCATCGAGTGTTACCTCAGGGACCAACAAATTTTTGTGTAGGGGTAAGTTTTAGTGCAGTGCAAGTGAATACCCGAAAATTGTAGTTGTTACCACAACAAGAAGACAAAAGGAATAATAACCTGCCGTTAGTGATTTTTGTTTTTGAAAGAACCAGTTTTTTAGACTTTTGGATTAGGGGAAAAATGTGCTTTTAAAAAAATCTATTACATAAGACGTTTTAGTTTGTTGACGATGTCTATTTACGTTTGAAGTTTTAATTCTGCCAGTTGTCATACGAACCAGTTTCTCATTGGTCAAGTGAACGAGCTTAGCAAAAATAATTTAGAAAGGCGCGTTGGGACATGCTAAAAACGTCCGCTGGTTTGTTGGCAAAGCGCCCGCACCCGGGAAGCTCTACAATTTGTTATTAAAACATTTGACGTCTACGTGTTCTCAAAATAATATAGTCGGTTATATAAATCGATTAACGATATAAATAAATGTCAATTTAGTTTATTCTTTGTTTTGTTTATTGATAACTCGAGCGTCGTCGTTATTACAACGACCGGCTCGCTTTTTAAATTTTAGCGCTCAAACTCCGCTTATCACGCGGTACGTAGAAACCACCAATGATATTACTCCACATGATTCAACGTATACAATTATTCGAGGAACTACAATTTTTCCAGTAGTATCTACGGGCTTCACGTGTGTGGTGTATTAGATTCGGCTTATTATTTAATTCGGCAACGTTTATTATAGGCTTATATTATTTATTTTATTACGTTTAAAAGTTAGGTTATAATTTTGGTCGTAATTTCTAGAAGCCACGTTCGCTTAGATAAAATCACTTTTTCTAATTATTTGTATGGCGGTGTGACATGTTTTACGTAAAAATTTCTTTGGTTATAAAATGCTTTGTACGCATTTGAAGTTTTGTCGTAAGAAAGTTATAATCGAATCCGTGGTTTTTTAGTTAGTGAGGACATTTAATCATAGCTAATTATTTATTGTATTAAATAAATTTAACACAACTTTGCTTGTGAGGATTTATGCTAATTTTTTTTATAACACGGTGAGTAAAGTTAATAAATACGAATGCAATTGCATTTTTCCCTGGGTTATTGTATTACGACATTTACGGTACGTCATCCTAATTGAGGTTACGTTTTTTGATTTTCGTGTCTCGTTGACGTCCAAACCGCATTATTTCTTTTTTTAATTAAAACTCATATTTTGTAAATTATTTCCCTATTGTTTTCAATCGTGGCTTTGTTTTGATGTGTTTTATTTATTTTTTTTAGTATAAATCAAACCCAACACGATGGATGACTCCCATATGAAATCGGTGGACGAAGTAGTCAAATATTTTTCTGTGGATCCTGAACGAGGATTATCGGCAGATCAAGTCAAAAGAAATCAAGAAAAATATGGTCCTAATGGTAAGCATCCATTTATAATTATTTTTGCTACCCTGACCCTCCCCATAAGAAATGACGGGTATTTAGAAATAAGATTAACACGACACGTCGTTACTACACTATAAAAATCAAGTTACTTGTCGAATATCTCGAGCACAGGATTTTAACCTTTACTACCTCTGATACAGGAATTCCTTCCTATACTTACAAAATTTGATTATTCAAATTTTTTAGTCATTACTATCGAAGGGGCGTTTCACATAGAATCCCTTATAAAGGGTGCGTTCCACTTAAACCCTCGACGACCGCGGCATAGTCGCGAGGTTCTTTGATTGGACTGAAGATCGACCGCAGTGCCGGATTATAAAAACAAAGGAGTACCTCATTTTATTTAACGATTTCCCCAATTTATACCAAAATATTAATTTTTTTTTTAAATTTTGTCCCAAGAATTTACGATAAGCCATGTGCGTGTTGGTTCCTTATCGCGATTAAACGTTAAAAATGTATCGGTCCCTATTACCCCCTTGACCTACATCATAATAAATAAAATAAAAAGCTACTAATCGTTTATTTATAAAGAGGCCGGATAAGTACGTTTCAAAAGTTTATAATATTTGAAAATTAATCGGAAAATTAGTTGATCTAAATTATTGTTAGCGGCCTAAGTAACGATTTATTTTGGGAGTATGGAGAAAGGAATAGGATTTTTTTTCAGGGGGGTTTATTTGGCACATATTTAAGTACATATGAAAAAAAAATTATTATTATTATTTTGATGCAAAATGGCGGCGATAGAGCCAATCTTGAAATTGCTCTTTTTTTAAGTTTCCTCACGGGAGGACGGATTTCTCGTAAAGTATAAGACCTAGAACAAAAAACTAAAAAAATTTATGATCTATATACTATTATTACCTATGGGACTACATACGTAGGGTTTTTTTAAATAAATTTTGTAAAAATGGTGGACTTTTCAAGAAATAAATTGTTTCTAAAATGAATGTTTATTTGAGAATGTAATTGTGGAGCTACTGTCCAAATTTCAAATTGATCCGTGCAATGGTGTTCAAGTAATCTCTCCTACCAGTTTAAAAATGTGGTTTCGAGGAAAACGCGTACATTATACGCGCAGGTAAAAGCAATACAAAAGCGATGAATCAGCCTGCTGCAAATTTGGGAATTGAACCTTGAAAACAAATTTTTACTAGTGGATGAACTGGATATTGTTTTTATGACCCTAAGAAACAATCGATTTTTTCAAAATCTAAGCTCTTAGGTACATTATAACTACTAATACGATTTTCTTTTACTACGAAACCAATGACAAAGCATGGAGGTCTACCTAGTAAACCTTCTCAAAATGAAAGTGGATTACGTTTCTCATGCTCCAGAGTTTATATCAAACTGTAGGTCCCCTAAGTGTGTGGTAATCTAATAATACTTCCAAGTATAACCCAAACTTGGGTGAAAAAATGAAGAAAGACCTGATAAGCGATCAAAAAAGTAGAAAAATCACTTAAATAATTTTTAAAACATATTTTAATTTTCGCTAATTACGGTCTAATTTGATTGTTTTTTAGTACTATGTATTTTCTTATTCGCATTCGAGTTTTAAATTATCATTTTGGATTCGGATGTCACTAAAATACTAAAATAGTGATAAAAAATTCAAAAGTTTCCTTAAAATACTTATAAAATACAAGTGCCCCCCCCCAAAAAGCTTAAAATGACGTGATTTGATTGAGAGATGAGATTTTTAGGTTTTTACTTTTTTTAGTTTAGCTCCTATTTTTATTTTGTTAGTACCTACATTTCTTTTATGAAAAACTTCGTTTTTTACATTTTTTAATTTTTACCACCTATTTTAGCATTTTGGAAACTTTTTATGTAATTTTCACCCTTACTTTTTGCCTTTTTTTTTAAATTTTATGACCTATTTTAGCATTTTGGAAACTTTTTTAATTTTCAGTTCAAATAGAAAAAATCTTGCCCTTACAACGCTCCTAAATTAAAAATTTTTTATTGTTTTTTTTTAAGATTTGTGTTGTAATTAAATAGTTATTAATTTAAATAATATTGAGAAAGTGCAGAGTTGCCACACTTACACTTTTTTCACTTTTGTGAAAATCATACACTTTTTTTCACTTTTTATAAAAAATATTATTTTCATTTTGTGTTAAAATTCGCTAAATTGGGGGGGAATGTAAAAAAAAGGTCATTTAAAAAAATTATGGGAAAAAAACACCGAGAGATACAAAATGTTTCACATCGCAAATTTTTGGCTAGGAAGTTTAAAAAAAGGCTATTCAAAAAAATTGTGGGAAAAAAAGACTGAAAGATACAAAATGTTGTCATGTTTTGGGTCACAAATTTGGTTAGGGGGTTGAAAAAAAGGTTATTCAAAAAAATTGTGGTAAAAAAGATCGAAAGATACAAAATGTTTTACGTTTGGTACTTTTTTTAGGACTTTTTTTGTATTTATAGGACCTAAAATCGCTTTTTTTTAGGTACTTCTTTCTGAATTTATACGATCTAAAAATCTCACCTCTGTTCATCATACAAAATAAACACAAAGTTTTGTTAATTGACCGAAGGAATGCTTAATCAAGCTCCTTCCTAACTATAGTTTTACTTTTCTAACCTAGGGCGTAAAAGTAGTATTTTTCATTTGAGAAAGGAAATAACTTGGCGAAAGAAATCCAACTGCATTAGTGACGTAACTTATCTTATAGTTAAAAATTTCCACTAAGTCCTGATTTTCTCGTGATACAACTTCATTGTTATTTTTTATACCATGTCGTTGAACTTGCTGCAAGATTTACCTTTATATTTTTTTGAACGAATTACGATAAGAACATTTACTCAGAATTTAACGTTTTAGTTGACAAAACTCACACTTTTTTGTTGTGTTTGGATATCCGTCTTTAGTGTTTATGTATGGTCATTTCCATGTCGTAGTTTGTTAAAATTTTCCTGTTATCATAATTATTATACTTAGTATATCAACCGATAAATAAAATATCGTTGGCTCATGTTTTTTAATTAAAAACTGTCGTTATATACCCTGTAATTACTCGTCTATTATATTGATTATTATTTATTTTATGAGTATTTTGAGTAAAGCCCGATTCCGACGTTCCGGCTCCGTTCCGTTCAAGTATTCTCCGCTTCCGAAGCTCAAGACATTTAATTCGGATCTTTTTTTAAAAGTTACTATATTTTTGAATATTCACGAGTTATCCAATATTTGCAGATTACAAAATACATCGTGCCATACTTAATCTAATTTTTTGTTCGATTTGATATCTAACATGACATGCATAAATATCATCATGAGTATCATAGTTTGTTTCGCTTTTTAATTTGATTAAACGAGCAGATCGATTGCATAACAGTGGTTATTTCGAATAATGCTCATCATTTTTCTTCCAAACTTCGGAAGAGGATCTTTTGTGTTGAGCCTAACTTCTCGCCGGTTATTACAAACAATGAACTTTCCTTCCTGGTTTGTTATGCCTTCCTCGTTTCGTCAGGATGTTTATAAACATACGGAAATTTTTCGTGTTGTCGTGGTGTCATGTTCTGTATAAATCATTTCGTATCAAATATTTGCATGGCGATAAAATTAAAAGCCAGAGATGCTCACTCATAATTAATAACAATATCCTTCATCTTTGTTTTTTTAATTCATCACATCTTTCTCTTTTCTCTAATAGTGTTTCTTCCTTAATCCACCAGTTTTTAAAATTCATTTCGAATTACGTATTTTGCAAAATCTAAATGTATTTTTGTCTCTCGACATTTTATATAATTTTTTAAAGTCGAAACCAAGAACACTTATTTATACACATTTTGCTTTAAATACAAGTAGGTAGATGATAAACTTGACCGAGTCCCACTTTTTTTAAATACCTTTATAGTTTGGCATTAGTCCAAAGTATAAGTAGTCACCTTCTAGCCAAAAAATTTTAATTTTGGCCAACGAATTAAAAGGAAAAATTAGCAATAATTAGAACAGCAAATAAAAATCACGATCTTCTCGTGATTGATGTACATTTTTCTAAAAAAAAAAAAAGAAAAAAGAAAATGAAAGATTTTATTGGTTTACATAAAACCTTTGTCTATTTGGATTGGAAAAATTGATTATTTGAATTTTGGTGATTATTGATGTTAATGTGTAATATTTTGTAATAAGATTTGTTTGACTTACGTATCTGAGAAGAATGTTTTTGGCGCACCGCAAGAAAAATATGTAAGCATCGTTTATTCTTTTGAAGATTTATAAATACACGCCTAAGATATGATTTTAACGTTTGAAAATAGTTTACGTTCATTTCCCCCATTCATTCCACCCACAACACGTTTTAATAAGTTAAATCGAAATGGCTTTTCCATTAAGTTCAAGTCAATCAAAGTGATGCTTTTTTATTTGACGTAATGCCTTGCAATTAAAACCCCAGACCAGCAGATAAAGCACATGTTTTGTAAATTTTACGATCAATTTACTAAGCCATTGCTTCCGACGATGATTAGGTTTGAAGTATATTTATATTCCATCAGCAATATTCCACAAATGGTCACTTCTCATCACAAAATCGTTGAAAACCGTCATATCTCTGAATTACTTTTTCTAAATTTTCTACGCAATATAATTGATTATTATAGTTAAAGGTGTTTAATGTGTCACCGATTTGCGTATTATATTATGTCAAAATTCATGGTTATAACGTTAATTTTCTTGCCAAATTGCATAGCAGATTTGTGCCAACTTTGTGTTCCATTATTCCTGGTTAAATTCGTACGTCGTTATATTATATTTTTTGTTAAATTATCAAATATTTTAATATTATCTAACAAGAGTCATTAGGTACTTTTTTTCCCATCGATTGCGTTTACCGATAAACTCTCCATGACCTTTCATTTAATTTTCACACAATATTATTTTCCTGGTTGAAAATTGTCACACAATAAAATCTAGCACCTCAAAATTGCAAGGATGTATTTTATTTCTTCGACAGTGCAAAATTAATTTTATTTAGTACATGTTAGATTTTTATTATTTTCCTAAAAAATTGTTGTTTAGAACTGCACAGCAAAGTTCAAAAGGAAGTTCAATTTACGTAATACGTAAGGAGAAAAAGAAAAAATAATTTTAGTGGATTAAATTAGACGAGTGCCTAATTGAACTAAATTGAATTACATTCTGGTCTCTTAATTATCAATGAATTATTGAACAAAAACTTTTCTAATTAGAAACTTCGTCATTATTTAAAATATGTTTTACTCCGGTTTTTTAACAATAACATTTATAAAGTATGACGTGGTAGTTTATCGCTATAGGATGATGAAAGGCGAATAATACATTGTAGTATACGTCAAGGATTTGTTTACTATTATCCTTACTACCGAACACAATTTTTGGATTAATGTTATTATAAAAGCAATTTAATTGGAATTTTATTTTTGTGCTCAGGTAAACGTGGAAGAACGTCGTGCGTCAGTTTAAGATGACGTCTAAAATTTGTTAAGTCCTTGACGAACTACACGTTTCGCTATTATGTTAATTAGTTACTATATATATTGCAAACATATTGACTTTTTCGAACCATTCAAGATACTTAATTATAATAAATTATGTTGATATAGCACATAATATGAGGATTTCTTTAATTTAATAGTAGATACCTGCTAATTATTTGTTTCTTTGTTCAAATTTTTATCGGTACTAAACGCCACCACTCGTCGCTAAGTTGAACTTGTGAAACGAGTATACTTATTTTGCTGTCAGTCCCTGGTTTCTATGATGTTCATGATTAAGGTATTATTATTTTATGGCAACCAATAATAAGATGACAAAATAATCAATTTGTAAGTCACAATCAACTATGCGCACTATAACGGCCATTTCGGTAGTGCCGGTGGCGCCATCATTGGTAAATGTAAATTGCCTAAATATCTCAGTCAGGAGCTGGCAATTAACTTATTATTCTACCAGGTTTATACTGACTGATGAGAAGCAAATTAATGGAATAAGTCTTACCAGGCTTTCGGTTTCGGTCTGCCAGATCGGTGTTTCTGTCATGAAATGAGGTAGACTAACTCTCGGTTTATTGCACGTAACAACCTCTCCATATACTTTTTGACATGGGATTTCCCATGGGGAAACAGTGCATGTAATACAAGTGAACCCAAGCGAAGAAAACCACGTCATGTTTCAAACAGATATTAGGTTGGTTTAATATTTCGTAAAGCAAATGAGACAGCACCAATAGCGTGCTATTTTGTTACGTGTAATGCGGCCTTTCAAAAACAGAGCACTTATAAAAGAACTTTTATAAATTAGATAATATCTCAGCTCGATAACGTGAAAAATAAAAAATTTCATTTGTTTATTTACTTCGCACGTGTCTTGTACAAAGTTCAATGGCGTACGGTTATTTTGTACCTTAAGTATTATACAAATTGATTGTTTTGCTTATAGGCCTATAATGTGTTTCTACTTCCGGTAGTATTTGGCTCATGTCCAAATGTTCTTCCGAAAGAATCTTGCAACACGATAAGCGCCCTGACGCTCTATAATTAACGAGTGAGAAAATCACAGCAGAAAATGATAAATTTACCCAACTGCAGAAAATTGCAGAACTTGGAGGATAAAATTGTAAAAAATTAATTGAAAATTAGTAGTCTTCTATTTCCTAATCGACTTTTTTAAGAAGTTAATATTTTAATATTTAGGGGATAATTTCCTAAAGCCGTCCGGGCTTGATTATCTCATTACTCAATAAATCTCTGGACGTCAAGGGAGTTTACTGCTAGGATTAACAGAAAATTCTAATCCGGGTACAAATTATGAGTTTACCAAATCCATTAGATTACAAATACGTAGAATACAATATTGTATAAGAGCGCCTCTAGCGACACATGGTGAAATTAGGTTGACGTTTATCCATTTTGATTGGTAGAACTGAAGTTCAAGATTTTAAATTTAAATTAGTGTAATAAAGACAGTGACATTGTTTTTATTATTTTAAAACTCGTCATTTTATCATATTCCAATAGAGGGCGCGAGGGAGCACCCCCCCCCAGCTTTATGTGGAAACTTTTACTAATTATATTTTTTTGTTACAGAACTTCCCGCTGAAGAGGGTAAGTGTATTCAGCATTAAATTATATTTTCTATATTTTTATGCTCACTTAATTACATAAATTATTTTGTCATTACCATCTATTAAATTGTAAATGAACGTGGATATTGTTCGTTGCTTCTTTTGTTATAAATTATTTTATAACACAATTTTATGCTTAATTTGTTAAATACAAGGTGATACAATTTTGGTTAACTTTTTACAACGGCGATAATGGCAATTTCCTTTCTGCCAATTAAATTTATCTTTTAATTTTATTATGTTTAAATATAAATTCTATAAACAGATTTGAATTTTAATAAAGATATGTAGGTACACAATAAAGCTATAAGCAACTTCATTTTTTATGCGACTCGCACGTTCGAACGTCAAAAATGGTATATTTTTGATTCGTTTTTTGTCGAGAATTGAAAATGAGGCCTTATTATATTAGTATATTACTATTAAGTTTTATGTAAAAAAAACAAGAGATTGTCGATAATAAATTTGTATGCCGAGTTTATAAGTAGTGCATAAAATATTCATTGGCACAATGCACCAGTCAAATGTATAAATAATAACATAACTTTATTATTTATGTTCACGCATAACTATCGTATTTTACAACTAATTCAAAACGTTTTCTCGGTAGTCTTTTGTAGTATGAAATTTACTTTGGCTAAAATTACTTTCTTATAGAACTGATAGGCGTATAGTCTGCCCCTCTTAAGAGCTCGAGTGCATGGCTCAATCAAGTTTTTCTGCAATATCTCGAAAACGGTGAAAGATATCAAAAAATTCCAAGAGCTAAAAAGTGTTCAGCAGGAAAAAACGAATATTTTTTTTATCTAAACATTTTTGGTATCATTTACCGTTTGTCAGTTATTACAGATAAACTGAGTTTAGTCATACTCGAACTCTCGTGGGGCCGACTATAAGTATAATTTACTAGAGGAAATAAGTTTTAATAAGAAAGACCGATGGTATAAAATGAAACTAGAACTTTATGCCGTACCTTCAAAATTAAAATATCGAGAGGAGCAAATTTTGCTACATTTTTCCCCTGTATATTTCATAAATAAAGGCAGCTAGGAAATTGCGGTTTTCAGCATTAAAGTCTTGAAAAGTTAACCTAATCATTTTTTAACGTATTAATAAGGCGTTTCTATACAAAAAAATGAAATTTCTTGTAAAACGAAAAACTGAAGTGGTTTTTATGAGAAGTGTATAGGAATTGGAACCGATAATCGAAATCATCCTTAATCGATGTTTTATTACATTCACCTATTGAAAATTGGGTTGGTTTATCTCAAGTCGTCTTTATTTTATTTCTCATTTATGAAGAAATAGGTCAAGTAGTACTTTCAAATGTTCCTGTGCAAGAACCACCATTTTCGAGTGTTTCCTCTTTAGAGGTTGCTAAAAATAAACAATAATTAAACATAAATTTTAATTATGTTGGAAACAATGGATAAACCTCCTTAATTTTTATTCAAGTGAAAATTGATTGGCTTAATAGAAATTTTACAAAAATTTTGGCGACATCAAATAACGTGATAAATTCATCGCCACTGCAATTTAATTTTAATAAAAATTGAAATTATTAGTATTAGTTACAGGATATAAATTTTTTACGATATCAAAAAAATATATAATTGCTAAGTATGTTCATAATTATCGAAGGTCAAATTCAATGTCCAATTACAAGGTATGAATTGTGAATAAAGCGTGAAATTTTGCAGACTTTTCTTATAAGATTAATCTCATACTTGGGGCTTAATTGATGCAGTTCTCTTTTATTCTGGAAGCGTAGTTTTTCATTTAAAACGATGCCGCCCGCCATTGGAAAACTCGGAAAGTTTTATGGGTTGCTAAATTGCCACATCGCATAATTTTACAATTTAATAAGAAATTTTTCTCTTTTGCTCGTTTTATTTTGCATTCTAAATTGACTCCTCAGTCAATGGCCGGTTCTGTCTATTTATAAGTGATTTTCGGTCATTTAAATTTTGAAATATTTTTTCCTACATACGTAATTTGTGTTAATTTTTTTAATGTTCTCTTCGAAAAAAGTGTCACACTAAAGTCATCAATCACCCGTGAAGAAATCGGTGTTTCACATTATTTTAAGACTGGAAAAGTAATTTTAAATCGTTACTGTATTGAAATTTAAATTTTTGTGAGATAATTTCCATTAATCTTCATTTTATGAGGTATGTTCACATTTTTCAGCAAATTAATATTTTTTTTTTGTAAAATTCCGAAGCTGACGTTAAAATCTAAATTAATTTAGATAATTTATGTATTTTGTTAAGTCAAGCTAAATTTCCGTTTCAGTTGGAATTGATTTTAATTTAAAAGTTTTCTTGAAAACCGCACAGTATTAAATAATATAAATAAAATATAAATTACATTTTCTTACGACGTTGATTGAATGCACTTCATTTTCCAATGCGTAATTACATCACCTTTAGCAGTATTGGATTTTCTCATGTTACGGAATAATAAAAAAAAAATGTTTTTTGCTTTGCATCCGAAGAAGTTGATGAAATAATGGATTAAAAATTAGGTGCAACGGTGGTTTTTGACGGTTTTCTTTATGTAAAATGCCACCGTCGAAGAAAACTTTTCCATTTTTTATTATTAAATGGAAAAGTGTCATTTTAAGCTTCACCACGCAACCCAAAAGTTTTCTATTATTATTATTAAACGTTGCCGAATTTTTTATTTCTTTTCACCACAATGAAGCCGAATTTTTTATTTCTTTTCACCACAATGAACGTTATCGAGATTCTTATAGATTTGGTTTGGTGGTTAATTGCGTGTAAATTAATTAGGTTAAGTATTAAAGAGGAAATGCACAATGGAAGTAGATAAAATCGTTGTAATTAAGTGAGCCTAATTAAACTGTGATTAGTTTTAAATGTTATTTTTTATTTTTATAGGAAAGACGATATGGCAATTAGTTTTAGAACAATTCGACGATCTTCTAGTCAAGATTTTATTATTAGCCGCCATCATTTCATTTGTAAGTACATGGCGAAAACTTTTAAATCAGTTTACAAGAAAATTGTAAAGCTTCGCTTGTCATACGCATAACAGGAAAATTAAATTTTTAAACGAAACTTTTTAGGTTTCGCACCAATGTTATCGCTTTCAGTTTATCGTAAAATAAAACGTGAATAGAAAATTGATTTTTATGAGGTGCTCTTCAAAAATTTAATTCGAGTGATAGTTTTTGTTGTGCTGGAAGCGAAAGTTGTTTGTTTATTTTTAGCCTTTTTAGTTTTCACATGAGCGAATTTTAGGGAAAATGTTATGTACATATTTTTTTTCAAAAGATTGAAACTGTTTGTTTCAGGTTCTAGCGTTATTTGAAGAACACGATGGAGCTTTTACCGCTTTTGTAGAACCTTTTGTAATTCTACTTATTCTTATTGCAAATGCAGTGGTCGGTGTGTGGCAGGTGAGTTTATCAAAGAAATCGTTTTCATTTTTAACTCGATTTACAAAACAATCATCATACATACATAATTTCAAGATTCAATTAGTTGGTAAATTAAATTTCGTTATCAAGAGAATCAATACAAATGGGCGTTTGTTTATTTAATTTCATAACAACTAAATTATTCACCTCCAAACTTTTTTTATTCTTAAATCATATTTTCTTTTTTTAAAATTCCTAGGAACGAAATGCCGAATCAGCTATCGAAGCCCTTAAAGAATACGAACCCGAAATGGGCAAAGTTTGCAGGAGTGATAAATCGGGCGTACAAAAAATTCGTGCGAAAGAAATTGTTCCAGGTGATCTCGTTGAAATATCCGTAGGAGACAAAATTCCAGCTGATATTAGAATTACCAAAATATACTCCACCACTCTCAGAATCGATCAGTCTATCTTAACCGGAGAATCTGTTTCCGTTATTAAACACACAGATCCCGTTCCAGATCCACGAGCGGTCAACCAAGACAAAAAGAATATTATGTTCTCTGGTACTAACGTAGCTGCTGGTAAAGCTCGTGGTGTCGTTATCGGCACAGGCTTGAACACTGCCATCGGTAAAATCCGTACCGAAATGTTCGAAACCGAAGAAATTAAAACTCCTCTCCAACAAAAACTCGACGAATTCGGTGAACAATTATCTAAAGTCATTTCGGTCATCTGCGTTGCCGTATGGGCTATCAACATTGGACACTTTAACGATCCAGCTCACGGTGGATCCTGGATCAAAGGAGCAATTTATTATTTCAAAATTGCCGTAGCTTTAGCCGTCGCTGCCATTCCTGAAGGTTTACCAGCCGTAATTACAACTTGTCTTGCTTTGGGTACGAGACGTATGGCAAAGAAAAACGCCATCGTCAGATCGTTACCTTCTGTAGAAACTTTGGGTTGCACCTCCGTCATCTGCTCAGACAAAACCGGTACCTTAACAACCAATCAAATGTCCGTTTCTCGCATGTTTGCTTTTGAAAAAGTAGAAGGCAACGATAGCAGTTTCCACGAATTCGAAATCACCGGTTCAACTTACGAACCTATTGGTGAAGTTTTCTTGAAAGGCCAAAAAGTTAAGGGTCAAGATTACGACATCCTTCACGAACTGGGAACAATCTGTATCATGTGCAACGACTCTGCCATCGATTTTAACGAATTCAAACAAGCTTTCGAAAAAGTTGGTGAAGCTACAGAAACCGCTTTAATTGTTTTAGCCGAGAAAGTCAATCCATTTGGCGTTTCGAAATCTGGAGATCGTCGTTCTTCTGCTATCGTCGTCAGACAAGACTTGGAAACTAAATGGAAGAAAGAATACACCTTGGAATTTTCGCGCGATCGTAAATCGATGTCTTCATATTGCGTACCACTTAAAACCTCCCGTCTCGGTAATGGACCTAAATTATTCGTTAAGGGAGCTCCAGAAGGCGTCCTCGACAGATGCACACATTGCCGCGTTGGAACTCAAAAGGTTCCTCTTACCAACACTTTGAAAAATCGTATCCTCGAATTGACTAGACAATACGGTACCGGACGCGATACTCTTCGTTGTTTGGCTTTAGCCACTGCCGATAATCCTTTGAAATCCGAAGAAATGGATCTTGCAGATTCTACCAAATTCTACACTTATGAAGTCAATCTTACATTCGTTGGCGTTGTTGGTATGTTAGATCCACCACGTAAAGAAGTTTTCGATTCCATCGTTCGTTGCCGTGCCGCCGGTATCCGTGTCATTGTCATCACTGGTGATAACAAAGCCACTGCTGAAGCAATTTGCAGACGTATTGGAATCTTTACTGAAGATGAAGATACAACTGGTAAATCTTATTCTGGACGCGAATTCGACGACCTTCCAATTTCCGAACAAAAATCAGCTTGCGGACGGGCGAGACTGTTCTCTCGAGTGGAACCTGCGCACAAATCCAAAATTGTTGAATATTTGCAAAGTATGAACGAAATTTCCGCTATGGTGAGTTGATTATTGCTGTTTAATCGATTATGTAAATTGTATTTGTTTTTATCTTATTACAGACAGGTGATGGTGTAAATGATGCCCCTGCTTTGAAGAAAGCTGAAATTGGTATTGCCATGGGTTCCGGAACTGCTGTAGCAAAATCTGCTTCAGAAATGGTGTTGGCTGATGATAACTTCTCCTCAATTGTAGCTGCAGTAGAGGAAGGTCGCGCCATTTACAATAACATGAAACAATTCATCCGTTATTTGATTTCATCCAACATTGGAGAAGTAGTTTCTATTTTCTTGACTGCCGCTCTTGGTTTACCAGAAGCTTTAATTCCCGTTCAACTTTTATGGGTTAACTTGGTAACTGACGGTTTACCCGCCACCGCTTTAGGTTTCAATCCACCAGATTTGGATATCATGAGCAAACCACCACGTAAAGCTGATGAAGGTTTAATTTCTGGATGGTTATTCTTTAGGTACATGGCTATTGGTGGATATGTAGGTGCGGCTACCGTCGGTGCTGCTTCTTGGTGGTACATGTATTCGCCAGAAGGACCTCAGATGTCTTATTTCCAAATTGTAAGTACTAGTAACTTTGAATTTTTTAAACCGCGTCTCTATTGCGTCGAAGTGGTCGACAGTGTCAGGGTTGTGGCTGAAGTGTTTTCAATAAAAATAAACGGGGAAAATTCGGTAGACCACTAAACGCAATGGGGATGCAGCACTCGTTAGGCTGAAAACATAGTGAGCAAAGATTTGCTAAGAAAGATATGCAGTAATTTCCGGGTTTAACACATCATAAATGTCGGTAACAAAGATGGCTGCATTTTCACATCTCGTCTCGAACAACAACATATTTTTTTATCACATTAAAAATGTGACATCATTACTTTTTAAAAGCTTTTATTTAACTTGGTGTCAGCGTTACCACAGTTAAAAAATAAAATGTACTTGGTTCTTGAAAGAAAGTAAAAAGGTACTAAATGATAGTAAAAGGTACTGAAGTTCAAATTTTACTGTAGCCATTTGTACACATTTTCTCAAACCGTAAATACGTAAATAAATAAAACATATTTACTTTTAATTATTTTTTATTACCATATTCAAATTTTATTAGTGTAAAATATTAAATGCTTCAAAAAAATTTAAACGGCCAGGAGCCGGTGGGGGGGGGACAAAGGGGGCAGCTGCCATCCTCCAGGTCAGAGAAAATTTTTTTAAGGAAATAAAGTACACAATACTTAATTTTATCTAATTTTTCAATCAGATATACAGTAAACTCTCGATTATCCGTGGGCGGTTTATCCGCGGTGGCTGTAGGAGGCATTTTTATAAAAAAAGAAGGTTTTTTCGTAAATCACAAATATACATATAGAAATAAATTCACTGTTTTCCGGATATTCGTAGTTTTTTTGCCATGCGGCTTATCCGCGAAATTCGATTATCCGCGGTATCCACGCCAGTCAATCCCGCGGATAATCGGGAGTTTACTGTATTTGATATAATTTTCAAAAATTGTTTCTATTTACTGAAGTGTCTGGATGCTCTTCTCTAAAATGTAAAGAAACTGGCGTGAAACCGGGGAGTCTGGGAGGTATGGAATACCTCCCAGCACAAAATTGCTGTCTAACCCTCCCCCCCCCCCCGTTGTAATGTGGCTGATTTTGTACAATAACATCTTTGATCCTTAAGAGGGGTATTTTTTTCAGGGCCCTTTTAATTTAATCAACAGATGGCGCCTACTTAAATATTTTTATAAAATAAGAGGAATTTGCTATATTTAAAATATAGCCAATTCGTTGAGTTAATACTATTCTATAAACAATATTCTTGATCTTAAGCTATTTTGAGTTCGTATTGAGTATGTAAAAACACACTCACTTACAAAAAAAGATAATTAAACTTTAATTATGAATTGTGTTTTTATAAATAAATATTACGAACTCAAAATAGCTTAAGATCAAGAATATTGTTTATAGAATAGTATTATCTCAACGAATTTGCTATATTTTAAATATAGCAAATTCCTCTTATTTTATAAAAATATTTAAGTAGGCGCCATCTGTTGATTAAATTAAAAGGGCCCTGAAAAAAATGCCCCTCTTAAGGGCCAGTTGTATAAAAGAGGATCATCCTTGACCATGAATCAAGCTTCAATTTAAACCAATAGAAAACTTACAATAAAATTTTAACTGTACTGATTGGTTTAAATTGGAGCTTGATCCATGGTCAAGGGTGATCCTCTTTTATACAACTGGCCCTAAAAGTTTAGTTACAGAGAATTTCAAAGTCGCAAATTTTAACTCTTTAGTAGCTTTCAAGGGGAGTAATTACTAATGACTCCTCCATGGATTACAAAATATCGGAAAAAAGCTAAAAGCGACGAATTTGAAAAATGTACTTTAATTATTAAGAAATGTACTTTAATTATTAAGAAATGTACTGTAAACTTTAAAAAAACATTTTATTTGCTCCTCCTACCAGAGCCGTAACAAGGGTAAAAAGCGCTTGAGGCAAGCGATTTAATTTTTACCCCCTTCCTCCGAACCCGTTCAAAATTAAAGTATTTTTTAAATATTTATTTATACAATATTAGAAACATTGTTAAACCAAAACAAAGATTTTTCCCCAAAATGTGAATAAATGGCTGTAAAGCAGGGGTTCTGGGGGGGGGAGTATTCCATTGTTGAGCGGTTCAATTTGCTCTACACCTTCCGGCTTGTTCAAACAAAATGTTTCGCAATAATTATTTATACAATTAAAGACATTGTTAAATCAAAAAAATTAATCACCGTAAAATGAGAAGAAATGGGCGTGAAACCGGGGGGTCTGGGGGCACAAGAAGTGACTTGGTGACTTTTCAAAATTGATACAGATATTTCATACCCCCCGGATTTCCAATAGTTTGCTTTTTAGTCTATTTTCTAGTTTTGAAGAAAAGATTTTAAAATAGGAGTAAAACATGAGGAAAAGTATAGAAATTTTAGAAATAGTAAAAACAAAGACCAAATATTTGTGTCCAAGGACGGCATTTCGTCTAAAAAAATTAAAATATTGAGATAAAAATTACAAAAAAATTAATTTCGCTTGCAGGACCTAAAGATTTAGTGGGAGAGGGAAACATTGCTGTCTAACCCCTTTGTTGTAATGTGTCTGATTTTGTACAATAACATCCATGATCATTAAAAGTTTAGTTACAGAGAATTTCAAAGTCGCAAATTTTAACTCTTTAGTAGCTATCAAGGGGAGTAATTACTAATGACCCCTCCATGGATTACAAAATATCGGAAAAAAAGGCTAAAAGCGACGAATTTGAAAAATGTACTATAAAATTTAGAAAAAACATTGTATTTACCCCTCCCACCAGAGCCGTAACAAGGGTAAAAAGCGCTTGAAGCAAGCGATTTAATTTTTACTCTCCTCCCCCAACCCGTTCAAAATTAAAGAATTTTTTAAATGTTTAATGTTTTTTAATTTTTTAAATATTTATACAATTTAGAAACATCTTTAAACCAAAACAAATATTTTTCTTTATAATGTGAACAAATGGCTGTAAAAGAGGGGGTCTGGGAGGGGGGAATATTCCATTGCCGAGCGGTTCAATTCGCTCTACACCTTCCGGCTCGTTCAAACAAAATATTTTTTTCAATCATTATTTATACAATTAAAAACATTGTTAAAACAAAAAAATTAATCCGGGGGGTCTGGGGGGTATGGAATACCCTCTAGTATATATGGAACTTTAAAAATTGATAAGATTTAATTCTAGAGAAAACATCTTTTCTTAATGGCTGGAGGAGGGTATTCCATACCCCCCAGACCCCCTGGTTTTCGATTGTTTACTTTTAAAATTACCCTTCAAATCAGGACAAGATTTTTTCATGACCATAAACTACATAATTATTTTTCATCTCATTTTAAAGTACGATTCGGATTTGCCTTACCCCACTTGCCTTACGCCACTTTTGCCACTTTAGTTACTCTGCTGACATTCATATACCGTTTTTTTTTCGGTTTAATATGGAAAGCCTTAATTTTTATATTAATTTTAACCCCCGCCCCCGATTGTAGTACAAATTACTATAAATTGTGGAAATTATCAATTTGAAACAAATATTTGTAGAAATTAGATTAATTAGTAGTAAATTACTAGCCATTATTTACTATAAAGTTTGCCTAAATTAAAAATTAAAAAAAAACCTTTAATTTAAAATTACAAAAGTGCACTAAAAAATAAAAAATAATTTTAATAAACAAATCTTCTTGAAAAGATCAATATAAAAGCGTGGGGCTATGAATTTCGTACACCAACAATGAGCCTGCTTACCCACCTATAAATAAACAGACCCGCGCTTTTATATTGATATTTTCAAGAACCTTTGTTTGCCCTTATAAAATTATTTTTTACTTTTTAGTGCACTTTTGTAATTTTTTTGTAATAATTTCAAATAAAAGGTTTTTTTTTAAAATTTTTATCTAAAAAACTCTGAAATTAATACATAGAGGTGATAAATATAGGGAATGGTTGGTGAGCAAGATAAATCGCCGCTCCACTATGTTTTTAGTCAGTTATTAATAACTACTTGTGCAGAATTATTGTAATAAATTAACGAATGTAACTCTTAGACACATCATTTGGCTTGCATCACATCGCCTGAAGATTTCAAAGGAATCGATTGTAAAGTGTTTGATGATCCTCATCCCATGACAATGGCTCTCTCTGTATTGGTAACAATTGAAATGTTAAACGCCATGAACAGGTAATTTGAGAACCGGAACCTAATATTCCAGTAACTAATAAAATAATTTCAGTTTATCAGAAAATCAATCCTTGTTGGTAATGCCACCATGGTGCAATTATTGGTTGTTGGGTTCGATGGTTTTGTCTTTCACCCTTCACTTTGTAATCCTCTACATTGATGTACTTTCCGTAAGTATTACCTATGACAAAGAAACGAATTTAAAGTAACGGTTGTTGATAAATTTGTAGGTTGTATTCCAAGTTTGTCCGCTCACATTTGATGAATGGATGACAGTAATGAAGTTTTCAATACCAGTGATATTATTAGATGAAACGCTCAAATTTTTCGCAAGAAAGATTACAGATGGTGAGAATCCAATTTATACTATATACGGCATAGTATTGATGTGGGCCATTTGGTTTGGTGTTCTTTATGTTTTCCCTTTTTATTAAAAAGTAGTTTTTTAAAAAGCCTCAATCGATGAGGTTAAGCAAAATAGAAGAAACGGGTGCTAATAACGAGTTATTAGGTAACGAGTAATTAATTAGTTTATAATGCAGCAAAGAGAAATCTTTTTAATTAATTTTATGTCAAAAGTACCGACGTTTTTCTCGTGTGTGTCGTCGTAGCTTCGCGCTACTTTTGTTATTTATAAACCTAATTAGTTACCCCTTTAATTATTATAATAGTGAATTACTTCAATTTTTATTAAGAACAATCATCTTGAACAAAAAAAAAATATATACATTTCGTCTAAAGAAAGGAAGTTACAGTAATAAACAGGCAAGTTAATATTGTGTGGCATGAAGACCTCCAGTGTTGTGATTTTACTTGTATAAAGAACCGTACAATGTGCATGATTTTTACCTTGTTTTTTTTCGTTTGAATAAATTATATAAGCAAAGACTGACTGATGGTAAAATTGCAACGAAAGTCTATTTAAGCATAGGTATGTTGCAAAATAAAAAACAAAAATTTGTTTCTTTTTTGTGTAGGTAATTTAAGTAGCTAGTGAATTCCGTTGTGTGTTCAATCAGTTTTTGAAAATTTCCTCGAGAACATGTTTTGTACTTATTGTAAAACTGAGTGAATACAAATAATAATATATTAATAATAATAACAATTTTTTTACTGTATGTTGTGGTAACTAACTAATCAACCTCTTGTTGTGTTATATTGCCATAGAAAAATAATATTTTATTTTTTTCTCAGTGTAACATAACTAATTGTGTGTGAGCTGTGAGAGAGCAAAATAAATTTCTGAAGATGATTTGAACATATTTCAGTCATGTACGAATTTATAGATATTTATTTCGTTTGTTGTATATTTTCCATTTTAAAAGTTTGTTGTGCTCGCTTGCAAATATTACCTAAATCAATATTTTCGCTGTATTTATGACAAATAGTTTCAAATTCATTTTTTATTCCCACTTACCTAAATTCGCTCTCCTTATCAGTCGCTGCAAAAAACATCTTAAATGCAATGCTTATCTCATTATTTAACTTTCTGTGCAAATGGAAACGTAAAAGTTGACTTGTAAATTATTTACAAACCTATAATTTAATTTATTATCATTGGAGTTATAACAGGTGCCCAAAACCATTCATTTAAAAAATAATAATACTCAAAAAATTATCCTAAAACTTTCCGGCTAAAAAATAACAGTGGATCCACTTGGTTTGGGCATTTGTTATAATACCTAAGGCTTTAAAATATTTGTATATTTTTTAGACAAGTTAAATATCGTGAAACTGTTTGTCAATCTTTTTCCGTAACCTTTAATTTTGTATATATTTGTATCGGGAAAAAAAAGTATTGAAACTAATAAATAGAGTTATGGACATTTTTATTAATGTTTGACGTTTTTTTATTATTAACCTGATTTTTCCAGTAGTTCATGTGTAATGGTTTGTATTTGTGTGTCTTAAATCGAACTAGACCAAATTGGGTAAGTATGGTCATCATCTATGGGCAGGATGGTCAAATTCAAATTGGTGAATTTATTGAAACATTTTAAAATGGTGCACGGATCTTTGGGTATGTTATGTTACTTAATTGTTTTTATTTTCTCTAGAGAAAATCCTACAAAAATGAGGTATGGTGAAATTATAGAAATGTTAAAAATTAATGCAGATTTAAGCAAAAATACAATTATTGATATTGCAGAAAATGAAACAATTAGCAGTATATAGCAATAAAAAAATACAGCTTTACCTCAAATGCGTAAATTTTGTAATTTTTTTTTATTTGCTTATTTTACCCAAGCTAATTTTGTATTTTACTGCTTAATCTTATGATTTATTTTTTGACTTCAAATTAATTATTTGCGCCCAAGATCAGAACTAACGGGAATTTTATTTTAGCACCTGCTTAAAACTAAAACTTGATTTCATTTCTTATTAGTTTAGTCAAAATGTGATGCCCAAATTGACGCTTTATTATTTTCCCTTTAATTTTAATTAACTTATCCAGCATGAAAAATTTTTTTTCCTTTATTTTATTTTTATTTATTTAATTTTTGAATATTTATTTTAATTTGTACTTTTATTATGAAACTCTCAATAAAAATTGCCTGTTTATTTATCCTGCTTTATATTTTTTTGCGGCTGTCATTCCCTGCCCTTTTGGCTTTAATTATTGCTTTTATAATATCAACTGTGCTTATTTTTTCGGAATTTTAATCATTAGAATCTAATGCAACAAGTGCATGCAATTTTATCAAAATTACAAAAAAAAATTGCTTTGCGCTTAATGGTTAATTTTTCCAAGGAGGGGGCGATCTCCCCTGGGATCTAACCTTGCTTTGCACTAGCTTATATTTTGAAGATTATCAACTGAAATTTAAATGATGGTGACGTCGACTTTCTGTGTTTCTATGAATTAATTTCGAATTTAATTAGAAATTTGAAAAAAGGTTAAATCTTTATTTTTTCTTTGCATTTTCTGGAATGTTTAATAAATTATAGTTTTGTGTAATTCTGCATTTAATTAAAAAAAATTGATATTTTTTGCTATTCAAATAGATTTGAAAAAATTATAAAATGCCAGTCCAGTTAGTAATTATTCTGGTAGTTTTAATTTTTTATGTTTTATAAACTGGTCATCAAATATTAAATCTAAGTTTTCGATGTTGGTCTTGAAAAACCAACCGAAATTGCGATAAATTTCAGTTTTTCTCAAATATCTCGTTTCTCATGCAAATTCGGTTAAAGTAGTCGGTTACAAATTTTATATGGCATAAAATTTCCCACAATATTTATGTTAACAATTTTTTTGTATCTTTGATAGGCTTCGAGATATAAAGTCATAAAGTTTGCAAAAGCAAGTAAAGTAAAAACAACTAGATTTAATTTTATTTTTCAAATTTTTTGGTTTCAATTTTATACAACTTAAAATTTTTGTTTGGACCATGTTAAACAGAAAGGATCCAAGCGTCAAAAACACTAATGGGAGAAAAGTTCCTCTAAAGTTTAATGATTAATTTTCTTATTTTAGTGTATGAATATTAAATTTATTTTTATTAAATAATTGAAAAAAGGAACAATTTTTACATGTTTTTTTGCTTATAATGCTAAAAATATTGGTCAAGACCATGGACCTCCATAGGATCATTTTCAGGGGGGGAGGGGGCAAAATAATAAAAAATTATTATAAAAAAATTGTAATAATCAATTAAAATCAGAAATTTTAGAAAATATTAAAAACTTGCGTTGGTAAAATATTTTTAAAAAAATTTAAGCAGCCGGGGGGGGGGGGGAGCAGCTGACTCTTTTGCCCCCCATGAAGAACGCCCATGGTCAAGACTGATTTTATTATAAATATTTTTAAATAATTAAAAAATAAATCAAAATATTTTTAAATAATTAAAAAATAAATCAAAATATTTTGGTACAGACTTAAAATTTTGAATTTCCTAACCGCTCCTAGGAAATTTACATAGTTGCGGTTTGATTCTTACTGAGCATCAGTCTCAATGCCCAAATTGATGATTAGTACTTGAAATTAAGAAGCGAACCGCAACTACACATAAATTTCCTAAGGGTAGTTCTCAGTTCCAAGTACTAACCGTCAATTTGGGCATTGAGACAGCCCACTACATATCAAATTACAATTTTTTACATTTTTGAAAAAAAAAGTTTTATAAAGTGATTTCATAATGTGAAATACAATTTTTCGACTTTAACGCGCATGTGCGTGCTCCGCCATGTCGAAAAACGTACTAAATCTTGGCAAAATGTAGTTTTTCCGATTTAGCTCCTTTATAATGCAAATATCGGTTAAAGTAGTTTAGACAATTTTTATAGAGCATAAAATTTCCTACAACTTTTGTATTTACAATTTTTTTCTATCTTTAATAGATACTGAGATAAAAATCTTAGAAGTTCGTATCTATCAACATAAAAATTATAAAATCAAAGAACACCTTACCGAATTACATGTTTCAGTATCATTCACAATTCTACTCGTCAAACTGATATCTTCGGATCCGTACTGGTTTTATGAAAATATAATTTTAATGTAATCCGGTAAGGTGTTCTTTGATTTATGATTTTTTTCTGCTAATTCCGTCGAAGTTTGTTGCTGTTACTTGTAGATTATTTAAGATCTTTTCTCAACTTTGTATGAATCTTTGTTATTTTAGCAGGTCAAAAAATTTATTTATTTTTAAATTCAAATTTTGAAACTCAAATTTTACGCTCTATCAAATTTTCGGGCCACTTTTAACCAAATTTACATTTCAAATGAGATTATATTGGAAAAATTCGAGTTTTTCGTGATTTCTGCTGGGTTTTTCAAGATGGCGGCGCCAAAGTCAAAAACTTGGATTTGACGTTAGGAAATTAGTTGATAAAATATTAAAATTACCAGAATAATTACAATTACAACCGCAATGTTCAGTTCAAAACATTGGGCTGCTGTTTCAATTCCTGACCTGATTTTGATGGATTAAAAAAAATAAAACGTACAGGTCCTTTATAAAATTTTATTCTCTACAAGATTTGTTTAATACATTTTTTTCTAAATTGCACTGGAAACGAGATACTCGCGAGAAACCAAACTTAGTCGTGCATTTTACTTCATTTTGTAAACGTATCCCCATTTTTATGACTTTATATCTCATCACGTATTAGAGATAGAAGAAAATTGTAAACACAAATGTTGTAGGAAATTTTGTGCTCTATAAAATTTATTAAGATCGCTTTAACCGAATTTTCATGGAAAATGAGATATTTGGTAAAAACTAGAATTCACCGTAATTTCGGCTGGTTTTTTCAAGATGGCGGCGTTCGCACAGGCGCGTCAAAGTTGAAAACTTGAATTTTGAAAAAATTGAAATTACCAGAATAAAATACTATAATTATTTAATTGAAACTTAAAAAATTTTCTGTTGAGCAAACAAAATTAAAATTATTTCAGAAGATTATAAATTTTACTTTTTGCAAGAACAACTTGATTAATTGTAATATTTTAAACTTTAATTAATGGTATTCTAAATCTTTATAGTATTAAATTCCGTCACATTTAATAGACCGAGCCAAGATTTAGAATTTCCCCACTCAACGCTTACAAATTTGCACCATTTTTCATAACATAAATCGAAACCCGGTCATTTTGTTGTTGCAAATATTTTTATTGCTTCTCCTCCCTTTCAAATTTAAAACGTAATTTTGAGTTTTCAAAAGTGAACTTACCAAAAATTCATCTGCAATCGTTTTTGTAAATAAATCCGCTAAAATTATTCATCGCTTTGATGCTTCCGCATAGCTATAATATTTTACACTACAACAACTTTTCAGCGTTGTATGTACGTGTATAGGGTCCTTTAGTAAAAATTTTTAACAGGGTAGGAGTGAATGAATTTTAGCCAATTTGCTTCCTTTAACATTTTATGGCTTCGCGATTTGAAGTGTGAAACGTGAAGAAATTTAGGTCGGAAAAATGGTGAGTAAAGTTAAGTACCGTGAAACGGGGTGACTTGGACTCTGAGGGGTTACTTGAACCCTGTTTTACGGTATAATTTTTTATTATTGTAAAAAATCGTTTAAATTTTACCTTACATATTTCCCTGCTCCATAAGCGTCCAATAAATTTTATTTTATTATAACAATTATTTCTTTTTGTTTTCGCAGTAACTGAACCTGTCTATAGAGAATAGGACCGTAATAAGTAGCGGTTTAAAAATGAAATACCCATCACTCAAGTTATGAAGTTTGTTGTACAGAAGATAAAATCTGATTTATTTTTTATTTGTTTTTGTAATATCACTTTGTTTTTATTTATTTGCTGCGGTGGTGAACTGTAAAAATAATATAAATTTCATTTTCTTTTAATTTACGAAATACTAAAAGTATAAAATATTTTTTGAAAAAAGTGCTTTTTATTTTTTTAGTTTTAATTTAACGTTCTAGTTTTTAATGTACTATAAATAATATGTAAAAGAAACAAACATATTAGGTTTATCAACATTTACTAAACCTACGTAATCTAATTGTGTAAGACTAATTACATAATTCTTTTTCACTTATTTATTTTGCATATACTTATTTATTGTTAAGTAACAATTTTTTTGATTTAAGCTAACATTTGCTGTTCCATTCGATAGCTAATATGTAGAGATGTGTTGTTTTGTCGCCTATTTGTCTTCCCTCGAAAGACCTGTGATTGAATAAATGTAAATTATAAAATTTGAGATAATGTAAATATGCATACAATTTATTGTATTTTACATTTAAAATCATATTAGACGAGGTCAGCTCTGGATGAGCTTTAATTACTTATGTATTACAACTAACATAGACAATAATTTAAGTTTTGAATGTTTATCACGTTCATTTTATTTCTTCATTAGAATATATAGGTACTTAGTTCACTTTTTCACTTACGATGTTTGTGTAACGATTTCATACATTCATTTTTTCTTTCGGATTCGGAGTTTTACTGGTTCGAGCTGGTCTCGGCTAAATATAAACAAAAACAGTATAATTATGATGTTCTTGAACGACATATGCTGTTGTACAGATAATATAATATCTATTATTTCACATTATTTTGTACACACAAAAATTTGTGTAAATAAAGATTTCGCGACTGTATGGTCGTTATTATATAAGTTATCCACCGGTTTTTTTATTTCACTCGCATATTATATCATACCCCGGAATGTAAGGGTTAATAGAACTCAACATTTACGAAGAATATTGCATTGTCATCGGAATTCCGTATACCAAACATAAATAAAGATGATGTGGTTTGTTACAATTTTTTTATTGGTAAATTAAAAACTCTAGTGCTACACGACCGTAAGTCCTAACGTCAGGAATGCAAAGCTTTGTTTTGAACTCGGTTAATAGTTTTTAGAAGACGATTATTGTGCTGTTCCAATTTTTCAATATTGAAAATATTTAATTCCACTTGCTTCCTCATATCTGCCAGTGGATTTCCAGTAACTACGACACACCAAGTTACAAAAAAAGTAAAACCCTACACACAAATTTACTCTTAAACATCGGAGGAGGTTCACAATCGACATCGCCCCGTACAATCGGAAGATCGTCCTAATTAAAACGTCAGTTACAAAAACTTGAGGTTCAAAAACCAATAACCCAACTCACCGATAATTTCCTTATTACATTTTCAAACGTTTCAGATTTATTTGTAAGTTCCAGGTTACTCTTTTGCATTTTTTTCATAAAATTTCCACAACTGTCGCTTAAATTACTAATTGTCGTGTTAAGTGCAAAGATTTCCGGTCGAATAGTGTCCAATTTCTGTTTCAATTTTCTGTTTTCTAGGTAAGATTCGCCAAATCTATTTTTCCACAAATCTTTTTCCGATGAAATACTAATATTTTCAATTAAAGTTTGAGAAATTTCCCGTTGAAGATTATCGTTGTCCGTACTTAGCAGCGCTAAACTTACCGTACTTTCGTGCAAAGATTTTTCTAGCGTTTGGCTTTTTTCGTTGGCTCTCAAAATGTTGAAACTTTTAACGCTGTTTGTTTTTATTAGTTCGTTAATTCGTCTAATTAAAGATTCTCTTTTGATTTTTGCTGAAATTGTTAGCCTTGCTAATTGTGGTTGAGAGCGTCATCACGAAACTTACCGTCGATTTTACGTTTCCGGAATTTCTTCAGGGAACGTCTTAAGATTTTTATGGTTAATAGAGATTTGGTGAAATTACGTTCGAGGTGGTGTAGTTTATTACGTTGCTGTTTATTTTCGTTGTTTAGTTTTCTTGCATGTTCACCGAAAACTTTTAAATCTTGGATTATTGCGCTGGTTATTTGATGCATACGTCCTTGTAGGGTTATATCGTATAAGTCCTTTTGAAAATCATTTCTGTGCAAAAGAAAAAGTTAAGATGATTCATTTTTGATTTGGAAAATTTGATATTTTCTATCTAAGGTTGCGGTGCAGGACAAATGGCGGATGCGGTCGAAAGAACGCGAGCGTTAGGACGCAAACAAAAAAGGACGCAGATCCTATTAACTCCAAGGATATGGAAAAAAGTTATATCCACCTCTTTTGTCGAGTTGGAAGGCTCTAAAGGATATTATTAGCTAATACAGCCTTCTCGGAGCGAAGCGGAGCGGAGGAAGCGCAGAGTCGATTTTGACAACGCAACTTAATCAGACAATGATCCATGATAATCCACAAAAATAACATCTACCTCCTTCATAATAACACCTTTGTCAAATTGGAAGGCCCTAAGGGATATTATTAGCTTTTTAATTTGTTTTTTTGGGACTGCGTCTTTCTGGGTCCGCGCCCTTTTGGACTTGCGTTCTACCGTTCGCATCCTTTTGTCCTAGACCAAATGCCAAGTTTAATTTACCTTAACTTGTCAATAAAAGTTCCATCGATGTGAAGGGTCAACTCTTTTACTATTTCGTGGATACATTCGCTTGCAAAACCACAACTATTGCAAGTTTCCGCAGAACAAATCAACGTTTGGGTGTTTTTACTTTCGAACGTTTTTACACCACCATTTTCATTTCGGTTTGTTTCTTCTGCGGTTTTCCCAACCTGAGAAATAATTTATTATTCGAACTCTTAAAAGACAACCAAATTACAAGAAAATCTTTTAACTGTAACAGCGTTTTCCATAAATAACTAGAACAGGCCCCTAAAGCTAAATTGGTCGGTTTCATAACATTTCTACTAAAATCTTTCTTAATTAGCGTCTCAGTAAACTTAATTAAAAGGTTTATCATAAAATACAACCTAAAATTGAAAAGTTAAATTCGAATTATTAGGTACAATAAATAATTGAAAAAAAACCTGTCGATCATTAACTCGAGGTAATTTAAGTACAAATCTTTTCCAGATTTGTTCTGCAATAAACAAATTTCTGATACTTCTTCATAACTTTTGGAAGGATATAACCAGGAATTTATTGGAGGACTTTTAAAGTTACTTAAAATTTCTTGATTAACATTATTAATAATTTTTAAATCTTGGGCTAGTGTCAGAAGTAAATTTTTACTTGGAAATTCCATTTGTCAGTTGATTGCTAGATCTGCCTTTAAGACCAAAAAAATTAAATTGTGCGATTGGACCGAAAACTACACCACAAAAGGAAGCGTATGCTACCCGAAACCTTCTGAACTTCCATTTTAGAGCTCTTCTGATTTATTCCGACCCTTTTTTTTTTAAAAAAGTAAACAATTTAAATTCAAGTCCAAACGATTTAATTATAGATAATAATTTATTGTCATGGAAACAAGGTGTAGCATGCTGGTATCATAATGAGGCTTCGTCGACCCAGAAATCCTAATCCAAAAATAAAACGAAAATAGAAATATTTTACAACGAAAACTTTGTTAGGAATAAATTCTAATAATATGCAAAGCGACCGTTACTTTATCTTGCGTTACCATGAGAGACACAATTTGAAAACATCCCGTTGTGGTTTCCATTCCTGCCGTAATCAACGTTATGAATAGATTTTTGATAAAAAAATTTCCAGCTTGCTCTTGCACGAAAATAATCTAATACAATAATTTTAATGAAATTTCCAAAACGGTGGAATTTGGGGCTTTCCAAATGTTAGAATTTGGTGGCTTTTCATCTAACAGATTTTAGGTCATAAAAAGACGTATTTAAGAAGAATTTGAAAATTTAACACGAAAAGTTTATCAAGACCGACCTTAAACAAAAAAATTAAAATTTTTTATCTTTCAGACTTTCCACGATTTTGCTAGAGCACTGTAAGTGGAGAGGGGATAAAAAATTGTGATAAAGTATCTACAGGAACGTGGAAACCACTGCTATCGAAGTTATCAAACTTTAAAGAGCTTTTCACACTCGCACGAAAATGTTATTACAGTTCAGTAAGTTATTAGTTATTGTTTTCTGTGTTCCAAAAATCGCAGGGTTAGATTTTAAATATCATAAATATGACGAGTTAGAATCGATTTTGAAAAATCTTACCGCAAGTTACACCAAGGTCTCGACGAAACTCGAATCCATTGGAAGATCCATTCAAGGTAAAATTGCTATTCTACCTAACATTTATTTGCTACTATAATCAATAATTGCATTAGGAAGAGAATTGTGGGTTGCCGAAATAACTTCAAAAAACGATGCACCTGCTGTTGGAATTCCAAATGTAAAATTGATCGGAAATATTCACGGAAACGAGGCTGTAGGACGTGAAGTCCTCTTGCATTTCTTGAAGGTAATTTAACTAGTAGTAATTTGACTGATGGTCTTCTTGTTATAAACAACGTTAAAAATTAGTACTTAGGAGATAATTATGGAGTTGATCCAGAAATCACTTGGTTATTGAACAATACCAAAATTTACATTCTTCCAAGCATGAACCCTGACGGTTTCGAGATATCCAACGAAGGAACCTGCACTGGCGAAAACGGAAGATTTAACTTCAAAAGAATCGATTTGAACAGAAACTTTCCTGCCATGTTTAACGAAAATCTTTACCCAAAACAACCTGAAACTAAAGCTGTGGAAGATTGGATGAAGAAAATACCTTTTATTCTTTCGGTTAGTTTACACGGTGGAGCGTTAGTGGCAAATTATCCATTTGACAGCGTCAAGGAAGAAAGTAAGTTTTTTAATTTTACTAGTAGTATCTAAGTGGGATGCGGTTCGATGCTCGCCACAAAAAGATGATAAAAAATGTTTATTACTGCATATTACTTTGTGATACGTCTTGAAGTTGAACTGATAGATAATCTTTGTTATATTTTGATTCGTTTCCTTTGCGTTTATTCTAAAAAATTATGCGAAGAGACGAAAATTTGTCATGGTATCACCGCAAATTAAATGCGAAGTTTTATTATTAAACAACAATCATATCAGATAACAAGTTTTGGTTAAAGTTATTTCCCGTTGTAATAAATTAAAACTACAAAAATATGTTATAAATTATATAAGAAGCATAAAAATGTTGGGAAAAATGGGATATATTACCGACAGAGACGTCTTAAGTTTTTAGTGACCCAAATGGGCGTCTTGTTTAAATAGAACATTATATTATTTCCATTATTTTGCTCAGGGTAATATGGGCCCCTCCCCTCCCCAAAGTTTCCTCCTAGACACGCGCCACTGCTTATCTCAAAATAAACTAAATAATATTAAAACTTCAAAATATCGAGTTATTAATAAATTAAAAATTAATTTAAAGATTTATTGAGCTTTCAAACGATTATTTCGTTCGTCATCAGAATAATATACAGATACCTATTATGATATTATAAAGCTCAATAAATCTTTTAATTAATTTTTAATTTATTAATAACTCGATATTTTGAAGTTTTAATATTATCTAATATCAACGAGTTAATAATTTATATATTTAAACAAAATAAATTAAGAATATTATTGTAAAAGAAAGCCCTAATAATTATTTAATCATCATCAACCGCACGTTCAAGACCACCGGTCCGTTACGTCAATATTATTTAATCAATTAATTATTATTGTTTTTTTCTTCTTTCTCATCGTTTTGCTTCTTGACAGAAGCATCGTGACCATTATTGGTTCTCTTGGCAGATTACTCTCGGTGGTTTGCCATTGCTTTCCGAGAGGAGAGGGTCATAATGAAGTTGGATAAATTGTGTAGCCGGGTTGGGCTACACAACCTAGAGTCCGGTCTTTAGTCCGTTTACTTAGCTCATCTCTTTAAATTTATTATTATAAAGTGAAAAAAATTTTGGGAAAATTTGTCTTTGGGAAAAATTGAAAAATGGGAAAAAAAGTCAGAGATTTTGGGTGAGATCTCTCAAGATCGTGTTTTCTTTTGCAGGGAAGAGGAAATCTCGTACGAAACAACGACATCATCTATGATGGTAATGTCAGAGTTTCGCTGACTAACCTCCCCACTAGCCCCCCTTTATTGCTGTACAGATCCGCCTTTTGGCATTTGCTTTTACAGCTAGGGGGCTATCGCCTTTTCTTGATTCTTCTTTTAAATCTTCTTTGCTTTATGCATCTTGTGATGGTTTTGTTTTCTTGTTGTTTGGCTTAAGCTTACAGCGGCTTCGTCTTCTCGTCCAGCTGCTTCTTTTTCCGCCGGGATCTCATGTATTATGTTTTCTAACAGCATCCAGTTGTCTACTACGGTGTCGGGTTCAAGTCGCGTTCCCAAAACCATCTCGATGAAGTTCAACCGTTGCCGGTGAGCACCTGCGTGAGATGATAGTTCATCTCGCCCTGCTTTCTGGAGACCCATTTGTCGATGTCAAGTATGAGTCTCCATGTCCACCGGCCGGTTTTAGCATTCTGCTACCTGCGTTGTCCAGCGTCTCCGCTTGAGCCTGTGCACGTACCTCCTGGAGTGGGTTATCGACTCTTCTTCGGCCTGAAGGTCGATTGGTACCATATTAATCAGTACCAACGCGGCTTCACAAAAGACTGTCCTATAGTGCTGTTCTATGGATGCTGAGCAGTCGTTCCCTGTTTATTTGTTTTTGGAGGGCCGTGTACTATATCGAGGTTGCGTACAGCATAGTCGTTTCTGCGACTAGTAATATAATCCTTCTTTTGGTAGACTTTGGCTCTTTTACGTTGGGCATCAAGCGAACTATTGTTGATGTAGCTGCCTCCGCTTTGGCTGCGGAGTCAGGGATATGCTGTATGTAGTCCAAGTATTTGTCAAACTTTACTCCAGGTATCCGTTTATTTAGATATTGATCGCCAGTACTTTTCTCCTTCTCAAGACCATTATCGCCTCCGATTTGGCCGGGACCAGGGCCAGCCCAGACCAGAGACCAAGCCCGCTTATTTTAGGAGCGAGATCCGGAGTGTCTCATCATACATCAGGTTCCACAATGCCGGTCTAAGAACCGAACTCCGCTTGATATATCTTTTTCTTCGGCACCTTCTTTTTTCTCCAAATGAATTCTTCGTTTGTCCAGATAGCTAGAAATGATGTTGAGGATGTGCGGGTTGATCCTCTTCTTCCGTAGAGCCTCCAAGATGTGCTTCCATCTTGCACCGTTGAAGGCGTTAAGAACATCCAAGGTCACCACCATACAGAATTTTCTAGTTCTGCTCTCTGGCTCTGGATTTCCTTAGTGATGATAAGAAGAGCGTCGATGGTATATTTGCTCTTCCTCAACTCAAATTGTTGTGGAGGAGACCACCTCTGCGCTCGACCACCTCACTATTTTGTAGGCCTGGCCTCATAGGTTTTTGCTCAAAAGTGTCAGTAGTTCTTTCCAGCATCTCCTCTTACGTTTTCTTTGCTGTGCGGTACTCCTCAAAGGCTTTTTCTTCTTGGTAAGTGTTCCTTCTTCTCTAGGCGGTCTTCCTTAGCCGGTTTGCTTTCCGCCTGTGCGACGCAATTTTCTGTGTCCACCAGTAAACGGGCTTATGTCCCGCTTTCTCTCTTTATTTTTTTTCAAACGCTTTTAGCAGCTTCTCATCCCTATCCATCTTATGGGAGATTCAGCTTTGTGGTTCATCTGGCCGAGTTTCTGCATTTGTATTGGCGACCTCCACGCTAAAGAACACATATTTAAGATCACTCAGTGTTTCTTTATCGAGGACTCTCTATCTGCTCATTTTCCGGAAGATTTGTGGGGGTGCAAGAGTGAAATCAAGGATTGCATGGATGCGGCGTCTTTTTTTCCTAAAAATTATGATCATGCTTGACACGCGTCGTTGGTTATCACGAAATAAATTAAGAATTATTGCAAAATGGGAAAAATTAATACGTGAATTAGGTAAAGTCAGAGATCTTGGGTGAGATCTCCCAAGATCGTGCTTGACACGACGCTATTGGATTTCTCAAAATAAATTAAGAATTATTGTAGGATGGGAAAAATTAATTCCTCGATAAATAATTAGGCAAAATCTGAGAATTTAGGTGAGATTTTCCAAGATCGTGCTTGAGGTAATATGGGGGCCTCTAAGCTTCCTCCTGCATACGAGCCATTGCTTATCATGAAATAAATTAAGAATTATTGCAAAAGTAAGTCCTAATAATTATTTAATCAATTAATTGTTATTATCGAATGTGAAAAATTAATACGTGAGTTAGGCAAAGTCAGAGATCCTAGGTGAGATCTCCCAAAATTGTGCTTGAAGTAATATCGAGGGCCCCCGGCCCAAGCTCACTACTGAACACGCGCCATTGCTTATTTTAAATAAATTAAGAAATATTGTAAAAGGAAGCTCTGATTAATATTTAATCAAATACTTGTAAATTATAGTAAAAATTAATAAATGAATTAGGCAAAGTCAGAGATTTTGGGTGAGATCTTCCAAGATCGTGCTTGGGCCTCAAGCTGCCTCCCGGACACGCGCCATTGCTTATCTCGCAATAAATTTAAAATTATTGCAGAAGGAACCTCTGATAATTATTTAATGAATTATTTGTTCTTATAGAATAGTAAAAATTAATACGACGTGAGCTAGGCAAAATCAGAGATCTTAGGTGAGATCTCCCAAAATCTTGCTTGGGGAAATAAGGGGAGCCCTCAAGCTTCTTCCTGCACACGTACCATTGCTTACTCGAAATAAATTAAAAATTATTGTAAAAAGAAGATCTGATAATTATTTAATCAATTAATTGTTATAGAATGGGAAAAATTAATACGTGAATTAGGCAAAGTCGGAGATCGACAAGAACAACAAAAATTACGGGAAGACTACATTGGTATAAATTTTTTAAATTATGATATTTTCTTATTCTTTTTTTATTTTATTTGGTGTTTTACTTATTTTTCATGGGCTTCCATGGAATTTTTCTGGTATAATTAGTCTAGTGCAATTAGGTTTATACCTCGGAACGCAGCTGAAATGAATGGATTTGGATGTTTCCAGGTTTTTTGAATTTCTTATATTAAAAAGTAAAAAATTTACCTTTTGAAACCTCCCGATAAAGTTTAATTTTTAAGGGTTGTGGTCTAGTCGACATCCACTTTTTACTTGGAAAATATTTCGAAGCTAATGGAATTTTGACAGATTGTTTAGAGTACTCTAGGATGTCTATCTTGCTAACTGTGCTAACCTAGGTGGAGTGGGGGGGGGGGCAATAATTTTAAAATGTTTGGACTTTTTTCAGTTTTTTGCTTATATCTCGTAAACTAAGCATATTTTAGGTACCACAGTTCATTACAAAGTTATAGAACACTTACTTTTCTAAAATTTGGTTGGTGAAATGAATTTTTATACCCAATATTAATCGAGATATAGCCGATCCAAGTTAGATAGAGTTTTTCAAAATGTAAAAAAATAGACAGTAAATGAAGGTTTTGCCCTTATATCTATTTATTACCATCATTTCCACGTTAATTATTTTAATCACTCATCAATATTAACATTTTGCAACATCTATGGCCACTCTCCCTCCACCCCTCTCCTTCTCATTCTACCAAACGTGAAGATGCTACATTTTTATTGGCATTTCTTACATTTGTTGGAATGAGAGGGGTAGGGGAGGGGAGCGAAACCTTCGTTTTTTGGCCATTTTTTTACATTTTCAGAAACTTGGTAAACTTGGGTAAACTTTTTAGTTTATGGTATTAGAAATCAAAAAAAAAAAATCATCCAAATCCATTCATTATAGCTGGGTTCCGTCCTTTTTTGTTTATAATGGCTAATTGCACTGGACTAACTTAAATGGGACAAATTTTTATAATTATTTTAATTTAATTTTCAAAAGCCAGGATGTGGTAATTGCCCAGGTTGCTTTTCCCCAAGGACGCCTATATTATTTATTGCTTGGGTAAATTTATAACTTTTGTTGGAATCGTACTGTATTTTTGTATACTTTTTTTTTAAATATTCAATAACTTTAAATTAATTTGTAGCATCGTTACCGAGAAACCCCCCATCTTTGTCGCCCGATGATGACGTTTTCACACATTTAGCTCACACCTACGCTAATAAACATCCAACAATGCATCAAGGTTTGGGTTGCTCTCCAGGAGAAAATTTTACCGATGGAATTACAAATGGAGCTGCATGGTATCCATTTCAAGGTAGTCTAAAAACTTGTCACAATTGATTTTACTAATTAAAACCTTTAGGTGGAATGCAAGATTTCAATTACGTTATGCACGGTTGTATGGAATTAACGTTGGAAATATCCTGCTGCAAATATCCACGTGCTGATAAATTACAGCACTTCTGGAAAGAAAACAAAGATGTAGTGTTTGCTCGTAAATTACTTGATCAAAATTTAACAAATTTACCTACTTTTAGGCATTAGTAGAATTAATTAAACAAGCCCATCGAGGCGTAAGCGGAAAAATTGTGGATAAAAACACTGGACGTCCAATAAATAAGGCGGATTTAAAGATTATTGGGCGAGACATGAACTTTACCACTTCCCCAAATGGAGAATTTTGGAGGCTTCTTCTTCCAGGAAATTACACTTTGCAGGTAACGCAAATCACCTTTTCCATTTCTTTTTCTTTTACAAAGTTAAACTTTATTTTTTATTTCAGATAAACGCTGAAGGTTATCATCAAAAAACTGTAGAATTTTCAGTATCAGATTATGGAAAAAGGCAACCCAAACTTACTAAACTTGAGATTCAGTTAATTAATGATACGTATCCCACGACGACTGTGACAACCATACCGTCGACTTCCACTGTGCTGCCAGGAAATTTTACAGATGATGGAAAATTTTATGTTAATAATAATTTAGACGAAAATTTAAATGGAGAGAATTTATTTCGTGAACAGATTCAAAGCAATGCGACAACGTACGAAAAGATTACACTTCCGAAAAAACTGCAAGCTTCGTGTAGTTCAAAATTTTCATCGACGTCACAGTTGGGTTTATTTGTACTACTAACATTTATTTACCCTTTTTAAAAATGTACGTTTAAAAAAATTTAGATAGATCACATTGATCAAAATTATCAAGGTTTCGGTTTGGGGGAAATCCCCGCAAGTTAATGATTTGGTCAAAATGGAGGCCGAATTTCTTCATCTCCTTTAGAAGGATGGTGTGATTCGGTGATAAAAAAGTGAATTTGTGCGAATAACTTTTGAATACAATTTAATATTAATGGCGGTGCAATTAGTGTAAATAAAGTTGTACGTGATACCTGCATTTCCCGCTTGTTTATTAATTGTAGTAATTATGAGATGTAGTAAATTAAACTGTTGGTATAATTTTACAGTATATTTAAATTTTAACGATACTAAAACGTAAATTTATTTTTCCCTGACAAGCAAAACCTTGTAAATATGGTAGGTAGAGGAAGTAGACCTACTTCAAAAACCACCAAATGCAAATTTTTCTTTTGTTTTTGGAATTGTTTTTGCAAGTTTTCTTGTCGAATAATTAAAAAAAATATTAAGTAATAGGTAGTAAAAATGAGAAAAAATCGAGACAGGAATGTCACGCATTATAACCATGTAAGGAAAAATACCTGTTTATACACCAGCAAAGACGGTAGTCCAATCGATGTCCAGTATCTCTAATTAGGCATTAAATGAATGAAAGAATCCGGTTTTAGTCTCATTCTTACCAAGGATTAACTCCTGTACAAGTTTGTGAAAATTGAATTCGACCATTTTCTTGCTGAATCTGCGTGGCTCGAACCTCGTTAATAGCAGCCCAAGGAAGAAAAATTAGACTTCCTGGTTTGTAGATGGATGAATATAAGATGTAATAGATTACTTAACAAATTGTTTGTTTTATTTTGTAAACGTAAATGTAATTATGAGATAAGTTATATTTAACTGAAGCGTAGGGAAATTACATTCGGTATTTTAAGTGAGTTTCTCACAAAACTCGTAGTGTAATGAATAGTCTCGTTTAATAATATCTTGAACGAAGGTTTAACTCTCTGCGAAGACGAAATATTTGTTTTCATCAAATTATATAGTGCTAACATGAAGAAATAAATAAAATAGGTATATTATGCTGACCATAGAATGAACTATAAAACAGTAAAAAGCAATAAAATTTATTTTTATGACTAATAAACTCGAAGCTTTATCTGTATTATTGAATCTGGTTTAAAATGAAACTTAATTATTGTGAGTAGTACTATTATTATAATGGTTTATTAAAACATTGTTTTGTTTTGCTCTTCCTCGTTAAAACATCACTCAGTTTTATGTTAATTGAAACTCGTGAAAAGTCCAACTTTCTTACGAGCGTCTCCGTAATTCGGAGTGCACGTATTGCTGTTTTAAAAAAAATTTTGTTTGTTATGCAACACCCAATGCACTTGTGTGTGACGGTTAAAATCTAACTTCTTGCGTTTGTAACAGACAGACGGAGTCACAATTTTTAGTTACGATATGGCTATTTTTGCACACTTTAGCCTTCGAAAAGTAATTTCCATTTTTTCACTAAACCGCATTCAATTTATACACGAGTGTTATTATCATGACAAATAGTCGATATCTTGACGTGGTATCTCTAACAAGTAGTGGCAGATTGTCAGTACATTAACATAAACTTATAAAGTAATTGTTTAAAAATACCAAACGATCATAAAATATCAGCAAATTACAAGTGGGTTAAATGTTTTTTAAATAATTCTACATAAACTAAACCATCAACGCTGGCGCTGGTTGTTCGCCAAAATCGTTTTTTCATTTTTGATATATTATCTTATTGATTTTATGGTTTGATAAGATCAAGGATTTAAGTTATACCATTAAGCTTTTGTTGTCCATAACTCTGAAGTATAAAATGTGTATGCATTTTTAAGCAAATGTATTATTCACCTACGCATATGTTTTCTGCATAATTAATCTATTTCTATATATCGAATGGTGACTAATAAATTATATATTTATGTACAAGATACAGTAAAATATAATACATATTGTATGAATTCATTTAATTCACATTCAATCACATGTAATTTACATTTGTTTATAATTTCTTTTTTAAATAACATTTTAATGATCCTTTATGGATTGTTTCTTAGAAACAGAAACTTTTTATATTATGTATGTAGTTATCAATGAGCAGTAAAAATTTTCAAATGCAGGAGCGGACTGGTGCTAAATTTTTTAGGTGACTATAATAATAGAACGACGCGACAGCCCCAACAAATTAATTTTTACATTATCTTCAAGTTTGATATGTTGAAAAGGTATAGTAAAAATTTCAAGTAAAAATTCCACGAAATAACGAAGTAATAGCCCTTGAGGTTGGTAGGTACCAACTGAGGAATTTTGAAGTATTTTTTTTAAAGGGAATTTAGCAATTAATGAGGAAAATGTTAACGATATTTTATTAAAGTAGTTTTCGAGTATACAAAAAAATTTTACAAATAGCAAAATACTGCCTTTTTTTATCTTGAATATGGTGTTTTCAAATGGAGGTAGGTCCACGGCATTAATCTTATATATCTGTATTCTTTTGGTACAAAAATTTGCAACAATTAAAATTTCAACCTTGTTTTGGTTCACGCAATAGCCACATTGTTCAATTCAATCGGTTTTATAATTTCTAAAATTTTATTACCGCCGAGTGAAAAGAAGTCGTCTCGAGAAAAACCCGTTTAAAGTACATAATAATTATGCAGTATATTAATGCAATGCAAATTTTGACTTTTGTTTGTAAAAAAAAAACAAATTTTTAGTCAAAAAAATCAAAAAACTTACTCAAAAAAAAGGGGAACCTCCCCTCTTTATTTTAGAAATTTAGCAAAAACACTCAAAAGTTAGTCAAGTTGGTATTTTATTATGGCTAAATTTACAAAAAGTTGTCAATTTTTAATTCATTCAGTTGGCAAATTTTTTCAAATTTGGAATTGTTTTCCCCTAAAAAAAAGTTGGTTAGGCACGTCTTTGTTTATTCTAATATCCTGTTGGTTTTTTTGGTAGTAGCACGGAATACCGGCTGAGAAGATATTAATTTTATTAATGAAAACCCTCCAGAATTTGATAGATAACATTAAAATGAAGCGTTTTATATGTGGAGGAATGTCATATTATATAAAGTTTACATTTTTACGCAAATATTGACCTCAATGACCACATTCTATTACCTGTCCGTGTGGTTTTAGTTAGGCCCTATTTTCAATGATCCATACAATTTTTGTTTTGGTATTGCTTTTTGAGTGATTTCATATCATTCTTTTCTTCAAAAATATCTAAATTTGTGGTCTGAAATTTTCTGTTATACCCCACGACTACATAACTTCGTAAATTTACAAAATTTTATAATAAATAAAATTGAAAACATTTTTTGACAATGTATATTTTTAATTAGAAAAAAACTGACTTATTGTTGGTTCTGACAGAATACCAAAAGTTAGAAACAGGAAAATAATCCTAAAAAAACAGAAGAAGAAAAAATTGACGAAAAAGACACCAGGAGCTTGCGTTCACTAACCGTGTAAAATTTTTTGTGATTTTTATGTGCCAGTCAGATTTTGGGTCGAAAGCCCGATCGCGATCTGATGGAAAGTACGTTTTCTTTTGGACTTTTGACATACTGTCGTCCTTGGTCCTTTTGGTACTTTTTTATTCTTTGAATAGCTTCATACATTAGACTTGTCTTTTCTTCTTTCGTTTATTCGCAACGGTAAGATGTGGCAAATTTATGCTTCTTTCGACCAGCTTAGCAGCGCCAGTTATCAAGCCTATGGCCATCCAATCCACATTTTTCACAGTGTGGTTCCTTGGTGCAGTTCTGCACTGTCAAAACTTTTTGGATCTACCCGTTTCTTTGCAGACTGGTGTTGAGAGCTCAAAGGATCAATACCTTTGTTGTCAATAGTCTTGCTTTATCGAGTTGATCCTCAGTTTAACTTTGAAAGTTTTCAGAAGGCGCTCCGCTGTTGCGGTCTCTTCTAGCTTAAAAATTGTTCGGTTCGTAACGGATGTAGTTTTAATAAACTTAAGAGCAAAGTGTCTACCCTCTCTGACTACTTTTTTGATCGCTTTTTTCATTTTTTTTCATCCATCAATAAATAGATGTTCTGGATTTTGTAATCCCCTGTATGCTTTCGGGTGCTATTAAATTGAATTTTTAAAAATATTCTGCGCCTGAAAGTATGCAACCATGGAATCTTTTCTAGGGATTTTTAAAAAAAGAGGTAGAGAGAAATAAGAGGAGAATCAAATAAGTTCAAGTGGGGTGTTAAAAAGTTGGAGTAAGTTCTTCTTTTTAGATTTTTTTGAATCAATAATTGAATCAATTATTGATCCTATTAATTGATCAGATTTTTTCATGGCAACTTGGCTGGAAGGTCCTCTCGAGTCTACGTAAGTGATTTTGTATTTAACATCTTTTGCTGCAAAAATAAAAATTTCTTTTTGTTGGTGATAAGTTTTCATTCGTGGTTTCTTATTATCTATTAATTGGCGCCCAATTTTTATCATTCACAGATAGTGTCACTAAAGACGCTACAGAGCTTGTCGTGGTAAATACACTAGCAGTGCGTTCCACTTAAGCTCATGGTCGACCGCGGTTTGGTCCTGTGGTTGGACCACAGGACAGGAGTCATGTGGTCATGACTCTTCAAACTGTGGATTAAATACTCGAGGTTAGCTACCTTTGTTTTGTTCTAAAAGAGTCAAGTGGCGTTGTGACGAACTTTACTGCCAAAGTTTGGTGCAATTTTTATGATACATCTCTGAATTGGAGACCTTTATGGCTTTTAACTAGACTCTCCCTTAATTGAGAGCCAATAACGCCCATCTTTGTCATGTCGATCAGGATATCTCCGGTTAGGGTTTCTCAAACTTTCTTTATGAATCCTCTGGTTATGCGGTCACGATTAATGTTTTTTTTAATAGCGTATCCTGGAGAGCTCTAGCTAATAAAACATCAGGATTAACTATTTTCGTACAAAGAACATGAATAGGATGTCGCAAATATATTTAAGGAACTGAAGACAACTAAAGGTTAAAACCACCGATTGCTGTGGAGCAAAGCCGTAACGAGAATAAAAAGCGTCTGTGATAAGCGGTTTTATTTGAGCTTTCCCCCTTCTCTCCGTTTAGAATCTAAATTTTTAATTTTTAAATGTTAAATATTTATTTATACAATAAAAAAGCATCACTAAATCGAAACAAATTTCACGTTGGGTCAAGTTCGATAACCGGGACCCAAAGATATTATATTTATTAAAGAAAAATGAACGTAATTTGGTAGATAACATTAAAATAAAGCGGTTCAGATTTTGACGAATGTCGCATATCGATTACTTTAGCTAATAATCAATTTTAAAGTTTCCAATTTCTGTGCGAAAGTCGTCTTTATGGGAAATTCTGTTAACGGTGAGTGTGGATTTACTTACGCTAGAGGCAGGGCTTAGCAAACAAACAGAAGAGTAGCAATAGCACTTTCACCATGGTAGCGTTATCATCGAGCAAGTTTTAGATCGGGGATGATCCACCCCTTTCCTATTAATTAACTTTGCCAAGTTACTGGAGGATATTTTTAATTAGTACAGCGTAGTGTGCAAAGTGGAGATGACAGAGTGGAGCGCGCGGAGAGTCGATGAAGGAAAAAATGAGTATAGATTGGATCCTGGATTTATACAATTGATTGCAGACTTTGGGTTTTAATTAATTTTTGCAGAAGATGACGATAATATAAAGAAGTGCATTGCACGAGTACCTTTTTCTGCTATTTCTTCCAGGTGGACTTTGCAGGTCAGTCTCTCGCTTGGTCATTTGTCAAAGTTTACCCCCAGGCAGCTTCTCCACATGTAATTTTGGGTCCGGTTATTCAAATGAAAAGAAAAAGGGGGCACTTGTAAAAAGTAAAACTTTTGGTGGTTCCCTTTTCGAGAATTTTTATATAAACAAATTTTTCTTTACTTTCAAAAAAATTTTTTTTCATTTTCAACATTTTGGGGGAGGGCACGTGCCCCCAGGTGCCTCCCCCTGGCTACGGGCCTGCTTGGTGGTCTTAACTTTAGTGATGAAATAGTTGTTAATTTTGAGTTGCTTGGTAACTGGGTCTCGTCTTTGTGAGAATATCGTGACGTTTGTTTTTGTATCGTTAACTTAAAGCCGTCAGTTACCGCAATAGTCAAGTAGGAATTCTTCGTACATTTGTTTTTTTGTCTATTGTGGCGTCTTTTGTTGTGTCGGCTAAAATTTTCGTATCGTCTGCGTAAAGTAAGATTTTCGTTTTGTTGGTTTTTGGGATAGCATTGAAATAATAATAATTAATAATTTTGTTTGAAAGGGAATTATTAATTTTGCCTCGAAAGGTTCTGATACGTAGAAAACTGGCAATAATTTAATTATGTGGAAGGGGAATTTTCCAACGTATAATTTGTGGAGAAGGCGTTTTTCCAGATCAAAGTGGCTGTGGTTGTAGATTTCTTATGTTGAAAAGCGAATTGTTCAGAATTGTTAACCCATCTAACGGCACCCAATCAATTGTCGTTAAATTCTATTTTATTAAAAATTTTTGTTTTTTTGAGAATGTAAATCCTATTTGCAATGATTTATAATATTTTTTTTATTGCTTTTTGGACCGTTTTCTATCGTCATTATGTCCTTGGAAATTTACAAAGTCGGAGTCCCGACTAACGAATTACTCCTTATTTTTAATTTCATGAAGCCCAGCGTTGCCACAGTTAAAAAATAAAAATGAAAACTTTAAATGCTTCAAAAAAATTTAAACGGCTAAGAGCGGTAGGAGAGCAAAAGAGGCTGGTGCTCCCCTGCCATCCTCCAGGTCAGAGAAAGATTTTGTAAAGAAAATAAACTACACAATACTTAATTTTATCTCATTTTCAATGAGATATATTTGATTTAATTTTCAAAAATTGTTTTTATTTTCTAAAGTGTCTGGACTCTCTCCCCCAAAATGTAAAGAAACGGTCGTGAAACCGGGGGGTCTGGGGGGTATGGAATACCCCCCAGCACAAGGAAGTAACGAGAAGGCTTTTCAAAATTGATAATGACACAAATTTAATTCTAAAAAACACTTATTTTTCTTTATTGTACCTGACCTCCAAGACACTCCAATTTTTCGATTGTTTACTTTTAAAAGTACCCTCTACGTCAGGGAAAGAAATTTTCAGGAATATCAACTACGTGATACAGAATTTTATCTCATTTGTAAAATATTTTTTTTTGATATTCTAAAATGTAAAGAAATAGGCTTAAAATCGGGAGGTCTGGGGGGTATGGAATTCCCTCCAGCATATGGAACTTTAAAAATTGATAAAATTTAATTCTAAAAAAAACATCTTTTCTTAATGGCTGGAGGGTATTCCATACCCCCCCAGACCCCCCGGTTTTCCGATTGTTTACTTTTAAAATTACCCTCCAGATCAGGACAAGATTTTTTTATGACCATAAACTACATAATACTTAATTTCATCTCATTTTAAAGTGCGATTTCGAATTTTTAGGGCAGCCAAGCTCTTAGCTAATTTTGAGCTTTGAAGTGCACCCTTGCTCTACGCGACATTTGCCACGTTTTAGTTACTCTGCTGACATTAATATACAGTTTTTTCGGTTTGAGAAGCCCTGATTGTTATATTCATTTTTAACCCTCCCCTCTCTACACGACCGCACAAAAAAACCCTGTAAAACTTGCCGGGATAATTATAATTACCTAATGCTTTGTAGTACTTAGTGATAAAATTTGTTTAATTTCGTATATAGTAGCTACATTTGATATAATAATAATATAAGCAAGCGCCAACAGGCCATGCTGGCCCAGGGCTGATGACAATAAATCGTCATTTTTCCTGCTTAATTTCTCTCGAAAACATTTGCGTGTGTGACGCAGCCGTATTTACGGTAATGACGTCGACACAAATATCAGGATTCACCACAGAGTGTAGATGTCCACAGGAAGGCCGAGCCAAGAAATTTTGTGCAATCCGCGATTTGAATTCAGAATTTCCGCTCTATACTCAACCAGCGATCACATCACTCCACTGCTGTGGCTTCTGATAATAATACTGAATCAAATTTTGAAGTAATTTAATTGTAGTACAAATTACTATAAATTGTAGAAGTTCAATTTGTAGCAAATATTTGTAGAAATTACTAGCCATTATTTACTACAAAATTTGCCTACAAAACTTTAATGGAAGATCACTACAAGGATATACTGATCCTTTTTTGTGGTAACACAGGAATCGACAGTTGCAACATTTAGAAAAATTTCACTTTGCTTTTGTTGTTTTAAGTAAGCTTAGTTTGAAGTGGCGATGGCTTGCCTTCTATTCAGGGTTGCCAATAAAACAGTATTGAAATCGGAGTAGATTGATCGCAAGCGGAGTATCGTATATTTAAAATTTTCGAGGAAAATTCAAATTTTTGCAGGAAATTTAAATTTATGAAAAAAAGTAAAAATGTACTGAATTTTTCGAGGTAGCACTAACTTTTATTTTAGGATAAAAAGTACTGAAAAAGTACATACGTACTGACGGTGGCAGCACAATTTTTTAAACAATTTTAACTCCCCCCCTTTCCCAGTATTTCAATTGTTTAATTTTAAAATTTTTTTCTCGGTTAGGTGAAGATTTTTGATAAACATCAACTACATAATACTTAATTTTATCTAATTTTTTAAGTGGTTTTTATATTTTTTGGGGTAGCTAAGCCTCTAGTTTATTTTGAACCTCAACTATTTTCTTCCGAAGAGTAATAAATTTTAAATTAAAGAGTATTTTCGGATGAAGAGTCTGGACAATGTTATGCATCCTTACCTAGTAAATTAATATATCCTTTTAATACTCAAAATATGAAGGTTTTTCTTCTCAAATTTTGCATAACAAATTTGGACGTACTTAGTGAAAATTTTACTCTGGTCCAAAATTGTTCATAGTTATCCTTAGTAAAGTGGGGCAAGGAAGATCTACAAAATATTATGTGCGTGAAGTTAGCCCCCCTTTTTTTGAAATAGTGATTTTTTTTATTTGTGCTCAATTGTGCTCAAGTTGTGCTCAATGTGCTTAAAAGAATTTTTTGATTTTAAACAAAAATAACAAAAAAAATCGAAAAAAACACTTTTTGACGCCAGCCCCCCTTTTTTTGAAATTGCAACTTTTTTTGGTTGTTCTCAATTGTGCTCAAGTTGTGCTCAATGTGCTTAAAAAAATTTTTTAATTTTGATCAAAAATAACCGCGTAAAGCGCGAAATAAGATTTCGACCTAGCCCCCCTTTTTTTGAAATTGCAACTTTTTTTGATTGTACTCGATTGTGCTCAAGTTGTGCTCAATGTGCTTAAAAGAATTTTTTGATTTTGAACAAAAATAACAAAAAAAATCGAAAAAAACACTTTTTGACGCCAGCCCCCCTTTTTTTGAAATTGCAACTTTTTTTGGTTGTTCTCAATTGTGCTCAAGTTGTGCTCAATGTGCTTAAAAAAATTTTTTAATTTTGATCAAAAATAACCGCGTAAAGCGCGAAATAAGATTTCGACCTAGAACCCCTTTTTTGAAATTTTTCTTTTCATTTTGAATCTATGTGTGTAATTGATGTCAATCGATTGAGCTTCGTTAGAGCCTGAATGAGCTTTAGTGAGCAAGATTTTAAGTTAATATTTTAAAAAGTTATAGATAGTTGAAATTTTTGAGTAAACTCCGAGCAACACGCGTTTAATAGTAAGATTTTTCAAGGCTCGCAGTTTACTCGAAAATTTCAAATATTCCTAACTTTGTAAAAAAAGTAACTCAAAATCTCGCTCACTGAAGATCATTCAGGCTCAAACAAAGCTCTAACGATTGACACTAATTTAATCCTAAAATTTAATTTAGATGGGGGGGGGGGGGCAGCGACATGCACCTAAGCCTGCTTAGCCACTTATAAATAAACAGCCTTACGCTTTTAGATTGATGTTTTTAAGAAGCTTTGTTAGCTCTTATTAACATTATTTTTTACTATTTATTGCACTTTGTAATTTTAAATAAAAGGTTTCCATGAAAATTTTTAATTTTTTTTTTAATTTTTAAATTTTTTAGTCATATCTTTACAAATACAACTTCTGTATTTAAACTAATATAGTCCTATCAGAATTCTCCATTTATGTCTTTTAGATGTTTGATACTTTACCCTGTATAAATCATTACGACGAAAAACTTTACCCTGAATGCGGTCCTTAAAAATGAAATTTGGAAATCTATTTTACTTTTTACCCTGTATGATAAAATTGTTCAATACACACCTTTTTTCTCTTATTTCGCGCTTTACGCGGTTATTTTTGCTCAAAATTAAAAAATTCTTTTAAGCACATTGAGCACAACTTGAGCACAATCGAAAACAATAAAAAAAATGCAATTTCAAAAAAAGGGGGGCCAGGTTGAAATCTTATTTCGCGCTTTACACGGTTATTTTTGATCAAAATTAAAAAATTCTTTTAAGCACATTGAGCACAACTTGAGCACAATCGAGTACAATCAAAAAAAGTTGCAATTTTAAAAAAAGGGGGGCTAGGTAGAAATCTTATTTTGCGCTTTACGCGGTTATTTTTGATCAAAATTAAAAAATTCTTTTAAGCACATTGAGCACAACTTGAGCACAATTGAGAACAACCAAAAAAAGTTGCAATTTCAAAAAAAGGGGGGCTGGCGTCAAAAAGTGTTTTTTTCGATTTTTTTTGTTATTTTTGTTCAAAATCAAAAAATTCTTTTAAGCACATTGAGCACAACTTGAGCACAATTGAGCATAAATAAAAAAAATCACAATTTCAAAAAAAGGGGGGCTAACTTCGCGCACATCAAAATATTACTGATTTTAACATGAGAGATGTGCAATAATAGCCCAATGAAAAGGCGCCCTTATTTACAAAATCACTGTAAAAATACCAAGTTAATTTCCAAAAAAAATTTCCTAGTACGAAGTAAATTTTGACGCAATAAATGATAAGCATTAAAGCGGCGCGGCGGCCTTCGCGAGGACTAGAAGACCATGCAGAATTATCCACATTGCTCACATTGTCAGTACGTCCCTGTCCGAGTCGGAAGAATTTTTAAATTGTTTCAAGTGGAATTTCGTTTCTCACCCAAATCACTATAACAATAAAGGTAGTAGAAATTTAATTCACTTGAGGAGTACGGTTATCCAGGCAAAGGTTTTAGAATAATAAATTAAGAAAGTCAACAGGCACTTGGCTACTTAAAATAAAATAATAAAAATAGTAGAGGAGTCAGAAGGTAAGAGGATTTGTAAAATAAAGTCTTCGAGTTCATTGTAAAGTGACGCCAGTAATAAATACCTGGCATATTTTACTCGTACCTGAAAATAATTTTTCTTTTACTTTCCAAATTTTCGGACGCGCGAAGGTTTTGTTCTTGTATTAAAACCGCTTCCAGGTTTAATCTTTAATTTTGTAACCTAACACTTAATTATAGCGTTAATAATAGGCAATCAAATTAAATTTACGGTATTGTTTCCTTATATGAAAACAGGATCGTTATTATGTAAAGAAGTGAGGACGACATGGTATATAGTGTAGATCTAAAATTTACGTTACTAGAATGTACAATGGATCTAAACGACCTTCTCGTGTTTAACAATTAAACCAAGATACTTGTAATCGTACCTCATTAAGAATTACTTTGCCGGTTTGGTTAGCAGCTTGGCGCCGGAGTTCTCCGGACTTGAAATTACTCGAGTATAAAAATTCAATACTACTATTCTGAAACAAAAATTCAATTTAGAAAATGGACGATTTAAATCTAAAAGGAAATTTCGCATTCACCAAATAAAATTTAATAACAACTAGTAAAATTTTTTGTCCTGTTCGTCCTTGCAAAAAAATTTGATTGAATTAAATTTTATTATTATTGCGTTCAATCAACTTGTTAATTTTTAAATTTGAATAAATTTAATTGAGCAGTTGATTTAGTCAGAGTCTCAAATTATTCGATGGATTTTGGGCTTTTTCAGGCAGGGGTTTAGACTTTTTGAGGACGCACTGTATATTTCATTGCTTTTAGAACTTTGATAACAGTAAGTGACACATAATTTGTTATCAAGAACGCTTGAATTTCTAGAAAAAATATTAATGACTTGAAAAACATCGATGAATAATACGGAACAGTTAAAATGTTCAAGTAACTGATTTTTATTTATCATAATTTATTGTAGAAATAAAAGCAATGAATATTACAATTTTTATATCAAGCAGGAAAAATTATAACGAAAATGCTATTGTTCTGCTGAAATATATCATTTTGAATGTAAAGGGCATTGTCTTTTTTTCAAATAAATCATGACAATATTTTTCAACCCTTGGAAAAAATTGTAGCTACTATATTAAATTTTCTGTTACAAACTTGCAATTAGATGAATGAAACATTTCCATTTCACAGTCCTAGAGTCTGGAAAAATCTAGTTTTGTAGAAGTTAAGATATTAAGCGTATCTGTGATACAAAATACACTTACATTCAATAATAATTTTATGAATAGGTCGATGTTATTTGTTAATGTAAGTGATAACTCATTTTATCACTTTTAAACATTGAAGTAAGAATTTGTTAGGCGCAGAGGAAGCCTCTCGAATCAAAAAATTGGGATCGATTAACCATGGACCAATAGAAAAATTTACTTACTGTCGCAATCCTTCTAAGTGTGGCCGAATAACTGTGGCCTACCTTTCGGCTGAGTTCGAATCCCTCCTGAGCTATTTAAAAAAAATTGATATCTTCTTGATTCGGGCCTTTGCTCCATCAGTTCTGATTATGATCACTAAACTTTTTTCTTTATTCAGACTTGGAAGGATTCCAGATCAGACCTGGAAAAAAATGCATTCAATTTGAGTTTAATTGCCCAGGCTTCAAACCACTATCAGTGATTGAAAACGAGAAGTGATGATGATTTTGGGGTTTAATTTTGCATGAATGAGTGGATGGCAATTGATCGTTCCTAGGAATCGGTGCACTCCAGACGTAGTGCATCATATCCTGAAATGCGAATCCCTACCACAAGTTAAGTTTGATGTAGAATGTGGTTGAATAAACCAGCATGGTTCACTACGTTTTATGATCAGTGTTTAGTGTTACGCTGTCGGTAACGGAGTGTATTTACGGTGTAGGATCGTTTAAGCTTTCGTTGCGAGTGAGTGCGTTTTGTAAACAACGATAAATAGTTTTTTCAAATCACTTGTAGGTACGCTCTTCTCATTTTAATTACCGATTTTAAAACGACAAATACTTTTAAAGGTGAGTTTATACTGTTTATTTATAACGTTCGTAAGGTTGAGCTGGTAGAAATGTTTTCGTTATTAATGCTAGGCACGTTGATGAAGATAATAGAATACAAATTAATAAAAGTTAAGTTTAATGTGAAACGTTTTTTATACTCAATAGCGTTTAATAGAAAGTTGCGAATTATTACATAAATAATTACACACAAGAAAAAAAATAAATTAATTAAGTCAATAGAATGTACAAAATAAAGTTATAAACGTCTCATTATATCTTAAATGTTGTAAAATACCATTTTCAGTTTTTTCCTAACATTCTTCTTATATATTCGATAATAATATGTTAATTTCGAATTGAAATTAAAATTTTTAATATTACATTTAAATATTTGTGTTTCTTTTAATTTATTGACCATTGATGATAGGAAATAACCAAAAGTCTCCTTCTTAACTTGCGATAATACAAAAATTGGTTTATTAGTTTAAATTGCTTTGTATTAATCATAATCTTTGTAATGCTTTATAATAAAGAGATAAATTGACAATAAAATTGTTTATAGGTCGTGCCATTTGACCAGTTTAATCGTCTATCTTTTTAATGTGACTTTAATCGGAGTTTAAGTAGAAATTCCTTTCGTCGCCTTCCAAACAAAATCAATTTTTATAATAATAAAATTTTATTTATTTTATATGCCAGTAGTAGGTACCGAGTACTTATTTAAATTTTTTCTTTCTTCATTTCGCATGTAATTAAGATTCACGACCTTAACGATTTATCTACCCTATACGTTACGTTATTAGCATTAACAATCACGCAACGTAAAATCCACAACGGTTATTTATTTAACATTGGGGAGAAAAATTTACTATCATTTTTTAAATCAATTTTGTTTCACTTCAATAAATAAGATGTGTCGAACAGTGCCCATTTTTTTTAATCTTTAGGGTGACTAACTTTTACCTCCAGCGTCGAGAGCGGATTAATTTAATAATTAAACTCCGGAGAAAGGAAGAAATTGCTGTTTTAAAAATAGTATGGGTTTCACAAACGACAATTATATTTAATTACCGATTAAAACGTCTGTTAGTAACCTGAGAACCCACCATAATTATAAATTAAAAAGTGCTCTGACGGTCACCCAAACTGAAAGTAAAGAAAAAACTAAACAATCAGATCATCCATAATGGATGAATCCAACAAAACTGAATTTCCCGTGTACTTAAGTGACGTCACAACGCACGCACATAAACATAAAAAGTGTAAAAAAAAATACTGAATGATAAGAGAGGCGAAAAACGTGATTGTTACTACCGGTTAAACAATGCTAGAAGTTGATTTCTTTTTTATTGTAACATTGAATAATAAAAATGGCAAACTGGAAATTTGGTAGTGTTTTTTTTACTGCCAGTGCCAGATTAACCCAGCGCGGGGCCCGTAGCAAATATTATTAAGAAGCTTTTTTATTTTTTTGAATGAACCTTTTTTACCCTTTACTAAAACCACTTATTTTGCTGCTGTTCTGTTGAATTTCAACAGTTCATGAAAAAAGAAAAAAAAACAACACATGAAAAAGAACGAAGAAATTCTAAGCCCTAAATTGGTTTTTGATTTTTTAATTAAATTTTGTTTAAATGTTCTGGAAGTTCTTGAACATGATTTATGATAGTTAGGCAAAATAAAACCTCAAAAAGTCATTAAAAACAAGCAAAAAAAGACAAAAACGGTGTTTGAAAAATAAAGTGCTTTTCCAACCAAAATCATACTACGTATATTATAAAAAAATTTAGTTAAAAAATAATTAATTTTTGATACTAATAACAACAATTTAACCAAGATTATAGTGTTGATGAGTAGAATGTTTTAATTTCATTATAATCCGGTAAGGTGTTCTTTGATTTTATACTTAAAACACTGATAACCCCCCCCCTCAAAAAGGCAAAATAAAATATCTATTTTTGAAGAGTACGTGCTTTGAAACGAATCGTCATTTGTCTAACTATCCTGTCTTTCATTATAATAAAAACAGGAAAAGTAAAGAAAAAATTGTAAGCCCTAGATTTATGCAGCGCCGGATTAAGCCAGCGCGGGGCCCGTAGCAAATGTTGCCGCGGGGCCCTTTCTATTTTATTAATGACCGTTTTTTAGCCTTTCCTGATCAAAAACGCGGAATAGGCTTTTTTTACTACTGTTTTACGCCATTATTTGAATTTTGCGGGACCTCTAGAGTGGAAAATTAAAATTTTCATCAATTAGCCTTGAAAAAGACAATCATAATTTGCTACAAAAGAGTCCCTCAATAATATAAATTTTGTTACAAAATAGGGCACATTTTGTATATTTTCCTGTACGCAAGGTGAAACCGGGGTATTTTCCACAATAATCTGGGGGGTATTCCATACCCCCCAGCTTTAAGAATTTAAATTTTTATTATATAAAAAAAAACAATCATGATATTTTTAATTTGGTACAAATGTGTCTTCTATCAATATTATGGATTATGGATGAAATGTAATTCATCAAAAGTTACGTGTTATGAACTTCCTCTGATTTCTACAATTATCCTAGGTCATAATTTCGTGTCTTTTCTTCTCCACTGTTATTTGAAGAAAAAGCAAATATTCAGTTTTGGTACAAAAAAATGCAAAATTTGTATACTATTCTGTATGCAGGGTAAAACAAAAGTATTCTCCACTATAACAATCCAAGGGGCCTGGGGGTATGGCGTACTCCCCCCCCCCTCTGCTGTAAGGATTCAAATTTTCATCAATTAATCTTGAAAAAAGATTAGAAGAAGAAATTAGAAGTATTATGATTGTCCTTTTCAAAACCAATTGATGAAAATTTGGATTCTTACAGCTGGGGGGTATTCCATACCCCCCAGACCCCCCGGATTGTTAGTGGAGAATAGCGTGGTTTTAACTTATTTACAGAATTATATACAAATTTTTGCACTCTTTTGTACTACGATTGATGTACAAATTATATATTTTTTAAAGTAAAAAAAAAGGGAAAAAGAATTGTGACCAAGGATAATTGCGGAAATCTGGGGGGGTTAGGTAATATTTAAATTTTATGTATTACATTTCATCTATATTATTGAGGGAGACTCCCTCAATTATTCTTGGTCATAATTTCATTTCCGTTTGCTTTCTCATCAGTGCGCAGTGCCGTAACTAAATACGCCTTAAACGGAAGTGAGTAGAGCGGTAGGAAGGGTACGTGGGCGAGAAAGTTTCTCTCCCCTATGAAAAAAGTTTATAACAAAAGTTCACTTTTTTAAGGCTACATGCGCTACCGTCGAGATTTCTTGCTAATTTTCCAATAAGGGGGAGAGAAAGTTTGACGTTATCGCTTCGAGCGTTAAAAAAGTAAACTTTTAGGAAATTTTTTAACTCTAGAGGACGTTAACGTCAGCTTTCTCGCTTTCACCCCCAATGTGGAGGTGCGGGGTTCCGCAGGAAAGTTTTTCAAAAATTGGTGCAAAATGAATTTTGAGACTTGAAAAAATCAAAATTAAACCCTTCTATTTTATTTTAAGTAAAATTTCTAACAATTTAATGTTAGTTCTTACGGATAGCGCTTATATTAAATAATATAATATTTTAAATTTGAACTTTTGAATTTTGGCGCTTTCATTCAAACGGCCTCTTTGCCGTCTATGGGTGCGTTCCACTTAAAGCCCACGACAACCGTGGCGTGGTCCCGTGGTTCTTTGATTGGACTAAAGATCGAGAACGGTTATTTGATTGGACTGACAAACGACCGTGGTCGTCGTGGGCTCTAAGTGGAACGCACCTTATATTGAATTTGGAGCGAGAAAGCTCCTCTCCCATATGAAAAAAGTTTATGATAGAAGTCTACTTTTTTAACGCTAGAGGCGCTACCATGTAGATTTCTCGCTAATTCTCCAATAAGGGAACGAGAAAGCTTGAAGTTATTGGCTCTAGGGTTAAAAAAGTGAACTTCTTTAATGATATTTTTTAACTCTAGAGGAGGCTAACGTCAGATTTCTCGCTCACTATACAATAGTTTTAAGTTAAAGTTTTGAATTTCGCCGCCTTCATTCAAACGACCCCCATGGTCGGGGCCATATTAGCCGTACCTTAGTTACGGCACTGCTGCTCATCTACTGTTCTTTACAAAAAAAACTTTAATTTTGGTACAAAAGAGAGAAAATTTGTATATTTCTCTGTAAGCAGGGTAAAACCGGGGTATTTTCCACTAACAAACCGTCCGGGGGGTCTGGGAGGTATGGAATACCCCCCAGCTGTACGAAGTATTCAAATTTTCTTCTATTGATCATAATACTTTTAATTTGGTACAAATGTGTCTTCTTCAATAATATAAATGAAGTGAAATACTACCTAAAATTTTAGATATTATTAACCTCCTCAAATTGCCACAATTATTTTAGGTCTTAATTCCCGTTTCCCTTCTCATCTGATATTCTTGAAAATGAACCAAACATTCTTAAGTTTTGGAAGGAAGAAATGAGTGCAAAATTTGTATATTATTCTGTAGGCAGGGTAAAACCGGGGTATTCTCCATTAATATAGAATTAAACAAAAACTTAATTAAACGTTAAAATATTAGAATTTTAACCGTAACTAAAGAACAACATAATAAGAAATTTTATTAAGAAATACTTTAAAATACACTATTTAAACTTTTGTTGCAAAGAAAAATATTAGAAAAAATGAATAAATGGAAATATGGGGGGGGGGGGGGTAAAAAAACGTGGTGTTTTTAAAAAAATTGAATAATATACTTATAGCAAAAAGATTATAAAAATTTAGAATAGTAATACGATATGGCCCCATTTCAAGGTAATTAATTGCCTATCTTCAGTCGTATATAACCAGAAAGAAAATAAAAATGAAAAAATTGATCAAAAATAGTTAAAAAAAAAAATTTAAAAATTGTAGTAATTGTAAAATTTAAAAAAGTTAAATATAATAACTACAAATGTTTACCAATTAATTGAAATAATAAATTAAACTAGATTTCTTTACGCATATGTGGAGTTCAAAATGAAATAAAGGTTTAAAAATAATAAAAATTTCAGACTACTCTCACATACAGGATTGACAAAGCAGTGGTACACAGTACCAACAAAACTTCAAATAATAAATTTGAAAAATTTTATGACATTTCAATCTTGCGATTGCCCTAATATAGAAAATAATCCGGAAGGTCTGGGAGATATGGAATACCCCCCGCACTAGATTAAGCCAGCGCAGGGCACGTAGGAAATGTTAAAACACATAATGAGCTTTTTGTTTTACTACTCGTTCCTTAATAAAAGGACTTACGTTTACGTATAAAAGGGCGTGGGGCCTGCGGGACCCTCACGGGGCCCTCACGGATCGACAAATAATGATCTCCAAAACACAGGGACGTGCCCATGGGGAGAGCTCTCCCTTTCCAATGTTTTAGAAGTTTGACAAAAACACTCAAAAATTGATCAATTTGGCATTTTTTTATGTCTAAATTTACAAAAAGTTTGCAAGACTTACAAAAAGTTGGCATTTTTGAATTAATTCAGTTGGTAAATTTGCAAATTTGGGATTTCTGCCCCCCCCGAAAAAAATTGATTGGTCACGTCCCAGCCAAAACATCACCGATATCTTTTTAATTTACTTTACTAAGCACAACAAAATTATGATCTAACCTAATCTTAAAAAAATCAACACAAAGTTTTGGTATTCATTGATGGTTTCTGTAGAGAATATCCAAATACCATCGACGGTTTGCTAACCGCAGAATAACTTTGTTGATGTTTATGTGTGTTTTGTATTATTCGAATAACAATAAGTAATTTGTCATTCTTTAATACCTATCGTAATGATTTTGTGCACGTCAGTTTAAAATAACTTATCTTCTCCGCATCCATTGAGAATTAGAAACATTTACACGACATTTACGCAACAATAGAACAAGAGGTTGTTAAAGGTCTCACACAGACCATAATACCATAAACAGGAGATTTGCACATAAATTACAGGGTGGCCGCGCTTCGGATCCCAAAAAGCTAGATCCGCCGCTGATTAACTCAATTTTTTCACAGAAAGTTTAATGAATATTCTGAGAGTGTCTTTCTTTAGTCATATAAGATTTGCTACCACATCCGGATTTATCATCAATCAGAAAAAGCCTAAATCGTATCTAAAAAAGTATAAAAAATACGGCGCTGATTATAAACTTGTATTAGTTAAAATAATTTTGTGGTAGAACCATAAGTAATTTTAAATATTAATTTAACGATGTAAAATAGTAGGTACATAATTTTTATACCTAACGCACAAATCTAGGTTCTAGGGAAAGACAAAAATGTATTGTGATTAGAAAGTGAAAATCGATGCCACAGAATTATAACTATAGTACTACCCTGTTGAGAAGTAATTTTAATACATAAGTAATAAAGAGAGGAATAAACGAGACCATCGAAGACCTGCAATGCGATCTTCAAATTATCTTATTGTTTTTTTGGCCAATATTTCAAAAATTGCGTAATTTCCTCATACGATTTGAAAATTTATAACGAGGTATCGAGTGCACATCGGAATAAATAGCAAAATTTTCACGTGGTATTTTTACCTATGTATCTCCAACATCAAAGCGATAAAAATTATTTTTGTAAACAGAATTCGCTAATTAGCCAGTGTCGGTTAGATTAAACGATTTGTTTAAGGATGCTATTTATTTTTGTTCTAAAATTTTCGGTTTCACAGTCTATTTCCCATATTATATTAAAAATTGAGATGACGATGCATAGCAGAATCAGTCGAGTTTTAATGGTTTAAAAACCTTGATTTACCATTTTTCTAAATTTATCGAGCCATCATAAATCAACTTTGTTAATTTAGCTTAAAATAAGATAGCGATCATATTAACTCGAAATTGATACAAAAGATTCCTTGATGTTTAAATTATAAAAAAAATGGTCGACTATTTTAAGAATCTTTTTATAATATAGTAATACAAATTATATACATCAAATACTAGAATTATGATATCTGATATATGGATAAAAAAATTGGGGAAGTGAAATAATGTTAAGTTTTTTCTTATTGATTTTTGTGACTTTTGCATCACATGGATCTCCGAGCACTGACTGACATAATAATCTTAAGAAATTTTTATTTCCTTGTATGTGATTTATTTTTCTAAACATCTATTTTAGAGTGCAAATTGATGTGAATATTATGTTTTTCGAGTTTGCCATTTTCGCGTTCTATTTACTCGGCTAGTTTAGATTGCGTAGGAAATTGTTGATAAATCCTGTAAATTTTAACTAAATCCTAGTTTTAGCTTGTCAACGCTTAGTTACGAACGCTGTGTTTAAATTATACAGATGTTGTGGCTAGACTTTGGTATTGATCTTTTTGCACAAGCATTAATTAGTGCACATGTATATAAGGATTCATTTATGTAGAGGTCGAATGTGTTTAATTTAATTTGCTTTTTACACTTGCATTAATCAAAAATAAATTAAATTCACTTTTTCTTGTTACCTACCTAACAATTTTTTTGGCCCAAAATTTTAAACAATTGCTAAAACGGCATAGCGATAGGTATTTTTGGGAATCCCCATCAGGGGATTCCAAATAATTGAATACAAGTCCCACGTTTGATGGCCATTTCGAATAAACAATTTTTCCCAAAGTATATTTTAATAATATTACAATAATTCTGTTAATATTTTGACATTTGCGTTAAACTCCGATATAAAAGACCCAACATTGCAATTTACAATATGTAAACTTCTTCAGTTTTTACTTCGAAAAGTAATTTGCAGCTCTAAAATAAATATTTGTTAACTAAATTTCAAAATAGAGGATTAAGTACATAAACGCTTCCTCGAATTATTTTTACGTAATGAAAAACTTGTTTTATTTTTATATTTTGAAGTGTTTGAAAGAGTCCTATAGTATAAACTTTCAATACTTTTTTTTTACTCTCAATTGTAGGAGGTATTAAATGTTTATAATGTTGAATAAGACACAAACCTGGTTTTTTGTTGAAATTATACTAATCTAATTTTTTTTTCGTTTCAGAAAAATGTCGATGACCAGTAGCGGTCACTTTTTGACCGCAATTGTAATTATCCTGACGTGCTTCTGTCATCCTGCCATTTCAATGTCCAGCGTTATCAGTAAGTGCCTTTTGAAACAAATAATAAAATTTAAAAATCTCTTGAATATTTTCTAGAATGTAGACTATAGGCGCTTTTCAAACAATTTCACATTGTGGCCTTCAAAATTTTTAAAATAATTTTTAGGAGGGGGTGTTTGAGAAGCACTGTTTTAGTCGAGAAAGTTGAATTTTATTTATTTTTTATAAAGTGGATAGATTTTACATCGTAAATGCTATAAACACGAAAGGTTAGGAAAGACGTCGGTGTTTTTCAATTTTGGGTGGTCAATTGCCCATAATAAAGGAAAACTTGAGTAATTTTTTATTTTGAAAACCTACGTTGTGATTGTTTTAAAAATTTAAGTTGGCAGATGTGTTTTAAAATTACCAAAGTGGGGTTTTTTTGAGCCAGTAAATAAAACCACAAAAAAGGCTCTCTTACAAAATGACAGCAGAGCGGAGCGGAGCAGTCACGAAACTTAGGGCTCCAAGTGAATTTTACTTTTTGAGTCCAAAATTTGGGCCAATTAGATGCGGTTTTGATTAAAAAATCATCATATTAGGGTCTTCAAGTGTTGAAGATTATTTTCTAGGGCTGGAAAGCTGGAGAAGAAAGCAAAGCGTCACTTTTTCTTTTGCTTTCTTCTTCTGGCACTGGATGCTGCCGTTATTTATTTAATTCGCTTTTTGTTTTGTTTTTAGGCTTTTGTCTTTCTCGTTGCTTTTTTGTTTCTCAATATTGCTTTGGATTTCAGCCAGCTAACCTATAAACCACTACTTTCTAAAGTATCTAGATCCTCTCCCCCAAAATGTAAAGAAACGGGCGTGAAACCGGGGGGTCTGGGGGGGATTTTAATACACTTTAAATGGTCAAAAATGCATTTAAAAAATCATAAAATAAAAACTTTGCTTTAACAACAAAATTTTGTGCTTCCTTTTGTACCAGTCCCAGTTCGAAAATTTCTGTCTTAGCAAATGAACAATTTTTGTAGTGGTTGCTGGGATTAATGGTAATAAATTTACATAATTTCAAAATTTTTGCTATTTTTTTTAAGTTTATTTATTTAAACATAATATTTTAAACAAAATTTTTATTTCTGAACCCCTTAGATAATCACCCCTTTGTGCAGTGATTACCAAAATTTTATGTTATTACACCGCCCCCCTCCCCTTGAAAAGAAATCGGTAGTAGCACTAAAACAAACCACAGAAGATATAAATTTTATAAAAAATAGAAACCCAACGGATTTTCATATATCATTTATCGTCATATTATATTGATTATTTGGCCAAAAATCGATTTTAAAGTTGCATTTTTACGCAGATATCGCCCGTAATGACCCCATTCTATTACACGTTTGCATGCTTTTAGTTGGGCTTATGATGGCTAGGCGTGACCAACGACTACGAGAGTAGCGTTGCTACAGTTAAAATATAAAAGGTACTTCTTGAAAACTAGAAAGGTACTAAATGATAGTAAAAGGTACTAAGGGAGGCAAAAGAGGCAGCTGCTCCCCTGTCAACCTCCAGGTCAGAGAAAGATTTTGTAAGGAAAATAAACTATACAATACATTTACTATACATACATTTTTCAATGAGATATATTTGATATAATTTTCAAAATTTGTTTCTATTTGCTAAAGTGTCTGGACCCTTTCCTCCAAAATTTAAAGAAACCGTCGTGAAACCGGGGGGTCTGGGGGGTATGGAATACCCCCCAGCACAAGGAAGTATCGAGAAGGCTTTTCAAAATTGATAATCACTAGGACAAATACTTAATTTTATCTAATTTTTCAATGAGATATATTTGATATAATTTTCAAAATTTGTTTCTATTTGCTAAAGTGTCTGGACCCTTTCCTTCAAAATTTAAAGAAACCGTCGTGAAACCGGGGGGTCTGGGGGGTATGGAATACCCCCCAGCACAAGGAAGTAACGAGAAGGCTTTTCAAAATTGATAATCACTAGGACAAATTTAATTCCAAAAATAACATATTTTTCTTTATTATACCTGACCTCCCAGACATTCCAGTTTTTCGATTGTTTACTTTTAAAATTACCCTCTATGTCAGGGAACGATATTTTCAGGAATATCAACTACAAAATACTGAATTTCATCCACTTTTTAAGTATTTTTTTCGGCGTGACCGAACCAATTAGATATCCCTAAATGTAATAAGTTGGGGGTAAAACCGGGGGGTCTGGAGGGTATGGAATACTCTCCAGCAAATGGAACTTTAAAAATGACTTTAAAAATTTATAAAGACGCAAATTTGATTCTAGAAAAAACTTCTTTTCTTATAGTGGCTGGAGGGTATTCCATACCCCCCAGACCCCCCGGTTTTCCGGTTGTTTACTTTTAAGAATATCCTCCATATCAGGACAAGATTTTTTCGTGACCATGAACTACATCATACTTAATTTTATCTCATTTTAAAGTGCGATTTTTAATTTTTACGGTAGCTAGGCTCCTTAGCTAATTTTGCGCTTTAATTTAGCTAATTTTGCGCAGTTTTTCGGTTTAATAGAGGAAGCCCCGATTGTTATATTCATCTTTAACCCCCCTCCTCCGCGCGGGAAGAAAACCTTGTAAAACTTTCCGGGATAATTATAATTAATAATTTGTAGTACTTATTGAGAAAATTTGCTGTGAGGGGGGTAGATATAACTTTTTTTTGACATCCTTGGGGGGTTTCCAACCTTCCAAAAGGTTTTCTTAAGAAAGGGGTGGAATACCCCTAAAACGTTAAATTTTGCTCGATGTTAACCTTTGATGAATGATTTGGAGTTAGACGGCCGACGCAACAGTAGCCCCATTGGTTTTCTACCATACATGCCCGCGGCTAGTTCACTTAAGAATTTATCTAGGTCGGTGCCGAGACATTGAGTAAGCGCCTCGGCTGTGACCCTACGGTGATCTCCACTCTCCGACTGTTAATGTACTTTGCTGTACACGTACCGACAATACAATGCATCAATAAAAGTCAAAATCGAACAAAAACTGCTAACTTTAAAATCAATTATTAGCTAAACTAATCGATATACAACATTCCTCCATAGCTAAAACGCTTTATTTTAATATTTTCTATCAGATTCTGTCAACTTTTTTTTCATAAATATTATAATTTCGGATGAGAGCTATCATCTTAGACCCACAACAATACCTAAACGGAGCTACCCGTGGGAGTTCGGAAATTATTGTCAAAATCGCACCTCAGATTAAAAAACTGCGTAGAAATTTTACGCAGTGAAGAGGTTCCCCTGATGTCACAGATGTTTCATTAGAAACAAATAGAAGCCAAGCGATAATTGGATAACTGGCCACACACGAAGTTGGCACGATAAGTCGAAATAGTGTCAAAATTAAAAATATTCGTTCACTTTAATTAAACTGGCGCTCAAAATCACTCGTTAAACATAAATCAAACTGCTGGTTGAGGGAACTGAAGCTTATCATCACTTGCACAAAAAATTCTTGCATTGAATTTAAATCGAATGCATTAAAATATTATTATTTTACGTTAAGTGCAGGATCGGATCGAGGGATACCGTAAAATGCTATTAAAGGAAGAATTAAATAACAAAATAATGCAAAAATTTGTTACAAGAATTCAAGCAACAGAAGCATCTAGATCTCTGTGATCTTCTTTGACTACAACGGCGCCTATTTAAGTCCTCGATGGAAGAGTTTAATTTAGCACTATCCAGATCATGGAAATTTTTCCCAACGTAATCCGTAGCCTCCAAGAGAGAATGATGTTTGAAGGTTAAGCTCTTGCACCAGTGGCGGTGATATCAGTAAGCGACTGTGAGCAATGCTTAGGGGCCCGCAACCATAAGGGGCCCTACTGTCCATAGATAAGTTTTTTGGAGACCCGTTTTGTATATTTGCTTACGGGCCCTAGCTACTCTTGCGCCGCCACTGTCTTGCACCAAACTTTGGCAGTGAAGTTTGTCACAACGCCACTTGATTTTCTTAGTGCAAAAAAAGGTAGCTAACCTCGGGTATTTAACCTACAGTTCGAAGAGTTATGGGTCGCGCTCTGCGCGATTTGTTGGTTTTAGAAGTATCTAGTGTATTTACCACGACAAGCTCTATAGCGTTTTTAGTGACACTATCCGCAAAAGATGGAAATTGGGCGCCAGTTGATAATAAGAAACCACAAAAAAAATAGTAGTTTATATCACTAGGACGTAAAGGGTCGTTTTTCATCCCTGAGGGCGTAGTTTATGTGACGAGCCGCGCAGCGGCGAGGAGAATAATAGCCCGAAGGGTGAAAAAACCCTTACGTCCGAGTGCTATGAACAATTTTTCGTTATTTTGGGAAAAATATCCTACAAAATTCGCGATTTTATATAATAGCTCTGAGATAACTATCGATAGATGGCGTGAAGATTGCAAGTCATTTGTCAAGTTTTTAATAATTGTAATAATAATTTAAAATTTTAATAATTAAAAAACCCGTTCGGGAAAGTACTCGAACAAAGAGTGACGGTTTGGTTTTTTGTCCTAGGGATGAAAACAGTTAGGTTTTTTTTTGTCCTAGGACTGAAAAAAGTTTGGGTTGGTTCCCCTTCGGGTAGCCTGTGACGAAAAGACCTTCTTTACGACCGCAAAACAGGTCGTAAAGTAGTCACTTTACACCCGAAATAACGAAAAATATTTTTAGTTTGCACCCAAAAGATGTTAATTACAAAATGCAAAGTCACTAACGTGAACTCGAGAGGACCTTTTAATCAAGTTACCATGAAAAAATCTGATCCAAAAAAATCTAAAAAGAAGAATTCACTCTAACTTTTCAACCTCGCTTTAATAGATAATAGCAAAATTCAATTTAATAGGTAATAGCACCCAAAAACATACAGGATGTTACACCATGGGCGTTCATAAGATTATTTTCGGGGGGGGGGGGTAAAATAAAAAGAAATTACTATAAAAGAATTTTAATAATCATTTAAAACCGAAAGTTTTAGAAAATTTGTAAAACTTGAGCTGGCGAAATATTAAATGTCTGAAAAAATTTAAGCAGCCGAAAGCCATGGGGGGCAGCTGACCTTTTTGCCTCTTCCTCCCAATGGACGCCCATGTGTTAAACTTAAACTCTTGTGGTGTGTTAAAAATGACAACACAAAAGACGAATCGTAAATGGTCGTCATACTGACGTAGGTAGTTATCAAAATACGGAATTCAACGTTGCGTTTACGCCAGGTTATCTAGATTTGCATGGAAATCCATGCAATAAAATATTAAACGTAAGTCAAAATGTAGGGCCTTATCGAGGAATATTTGCAATTTAAAAAGGAACTAAAAATAACAAATACAAAAATGTATTACATTTGTTGTGATGAATTGAAACACAGACTATCCCCTAAAACGCAACTCCCCAATGAGTGGTTGCCTGAACCCATAGTTGGAGAGGGATAAACTCTGCAATTTGTGTTGCCATGATACGATGGTATAGACCAGCTCTTAAATTGTAGAGAGCTGGGGCCGAGGTTCTGAACTAAAATAAACTCAGCACTTCTAAACAAAAACGGAAGTTGGATATGATGGCATGAGAACAACAACGATGCAAAACAAAAATGTCGTGAAAAATTCTGCATGAAAATGATAAAAAAAACCTTCCATGTGCAACAGTTGGTAATTTTAGATAGCGATGACTGGATGTAACGGTGCACAAATTACGTCGAAAACAATAGTTGGAAAAGGACATTATTCACCTTAAAATTCGTCAATCCATCCAAACGTGATTGCTTACAATCGCTACCCATGCAAGACTCCCAAACGATAAGGTGAAATTCATGCAGGACCGGACTGGACCGGTATAAAGAACGTAAATGAGAATGATTTAAGAAGGAACTAATAAACAAATACAAAAATTTATTTCCAAATGTTCTTTTTGAACACCCGGTATGATCATCGTACAATGTAAACTTTTTAATTAAACTTGTATGTTTTCTTGTATTTCTAACTCCTGTCATCGGTTAATATCTTCAAATGTAATTTTTAAAAACTGGTCTGACAACAAGTTTTCCATTATGGAATTTTATAAAGGCATTTATTATGGGTATTACCTATAGAAGTTATAAATACTTGGGACGCTAGAAATTTTTTTTATTGAAAATGGATAATTATATAAGCAACAAGTTAGGTTAGATTCGTATAAGCGGTTGTTTAAAGTTTAGAAGTAAATTACTGCAAATTTGGAAAATAGAAAAAAACATCTATTTATGTAAATTTTTACACTTGCGTAAGCTTATTGCTTTATAATTGCATGTATTTACATATAATTGTGTTATAAATTGTGTATCGCATCTCATTAATATTTATTCAAATTTATTGAGCTTAATCATACATAAAAGCTACGTTTAATTAAATATAATTTGTTAGTAAATTAAATTAACGGAGTTTTTGAAGAACATATTTCAAGTTTTCCATTCGACATTTCAATGCAAGTGTGATAAACGTCCATAACTTCCTTACCTTTCAGGCAATTTTAAAAAACAAAAATTTAGTTTTTTTATCATTTTCCCCTCTACAGATTTGCCCTCTTGTAATTTTTTAATAAAACCAACAGTAACAAAGTTATCATAAAATCCCGGTTGTAGGTATGTCGAATAATCTTATCATTTGTCATTTGAAATAAATAGAATTTTGTCAAGGTAATAAAAGAATTTTTTAAATAATAAATTAAATTTAAATTGGTCAACAGTATTTATATTAAAAATTATTACGAGTTCAATTTAAGTTATTAATTGTTAGTAGGTAGGAGGTCCTCAAGGATTAAAACTTGGCCCACTTCAGGATTATATTGTTGCATTAGTGAAAGTTCACAATCTTTTTTTTTAAATAATTGTTTTGCATAATTTATGCACGATTTGTGGTTTAACATTTTTCACTGTTCAGATTAAACATTTTAAATTTAATAGTACCTATTATTGCCACCAGCAATTTCTTTTTTTCTTTTGTGGTTTTCTTCCTTTGAAAAGGCTTTTTAAACGTGCAAGAAATATTTTAATTTTTACCTTCTCTCAAACATTCTCGGTCGAAATATTTAAAATTGCTGAACTTTTGTTCTCAGAAACACAGGACCTGTGGATAATCATGACAAGATTTTCACATTTAAACCTATGGTCATTGAAATGCTTGACATTCTTCAGCTAGTAAACAAACACGCTGCGCAAATATTTGTCTTGTGTTTTGTTTTTACACAATAATTCTTATAATTATTAAATAACTGATGACTTGTGAAACGACTTTTTTTATTGTTCGAGTGTTCGAAATTAATTACGGTTTAAGAACCTAACAGTAGAGTTATTAACATACACGTAAAAAGTTAAATTGATGGTTAAACAAGGGCGATAGATTCGTGTTCAATTTATTCCTTAGGAAATTTTTTTCTTTTCAAGCTTTAATCAAAGAGTAAAGGAAATTCACAAATGACCCAGATAGATTATTTTGAATGCAATGTCAATTGCTAATAGTAGTCACATAAAAACACGAGGGTGGTAAAGTAGAACCGTCCTTAGCTAAATCGTACTACCCCCAAATTTGACCCTAACTTTCACTACTATTTGTCAGAAATAGTTGATATACAATGTGCCTATGGAAATTATGTAATAATCAAGTTGTGATCTTTGTATATCTTAATTAAATTAAATATCGGTTACTTTAAGATGTTAATAACGATTAGCTTTTTATTTTAAAATATTTGACACAAACTTCCTCGTTAATAAAATTTATAAATTATGGTAGGTGAAATGATATAAGTTAACACGCCTTTTACTATTTTAGTATAATATGACCTTATGTAAAATAAGTAGGACGAATTGATTTAATACAACCCTGACTTAAAACCCCCAATAATATTATTAACAACAATGTTCTGGTTTAAAATTATCTCTCAACGTAATGGTAGTAATTTTAAGTTACTTTGAAGTAGGTATACTAAGATGTCCTACCCAAAAGCCAATTTTGGAAAAAAAAAATTTGAAATTTTAATAACCGCTCAATGTAATATCGATCTTATCTTTTGAAGCTATTAAGTTGTTTTACACCAATAGCGTAACTTGATAAGTCACTTATGCTTAATCTAAATAATATATTAACAAATTACTACTCACTTCCACAAAGAAAACAAGTTTACCTTATAATTAATAAATTAGTAAACCTATAAAATGTGAAATTTTAATATAAATTGTTTTTTAATTAGCTTTAAATTTTTTGAATATGTCGTATTCGACGTGACACCTTATACTTTTTGTTTTAATTACCTTTAAATTTCTTAAAACCAGAAGATCTGGCTTAAATATTGCGAAAGAGACCAAAGCTAAATGGGTGATTGATGGCACTTGTTAGTACCATACCACAAAACCTTTTATTACCCCTGGTTTATTAATTTACTAGACAGAAATAAAAACAGTAGAAACATAAAGATTTTTCATCCCATTTAGTATAAAAAATAATAATAATGAAATTGTGGTCTTTCGAGTATAATTTAATTATTTTATTAGATCCATCCACCTGGTGGTATTTGTTTGTTTGTGGTTCATTATAAGATGGTCACGTCGTAATATAAAACAAATATAAGGTGTGCCTACAAAGGTATCCATCAGGTATATTAAGGACGAATTAAAATTTTACCCACCTGAGAGCACTGTAAATCATAGAGTTAATGGGCGGGCAGCTCGGGTTTAGATTTGGGGACCACCCGGTTCGAGAGTCGTTCAAAATAGCCGCCAAAAGTGCCCTCTCATCAGAATGAGTGCTTTCGATGTTACGGTTTTATTGTTTTTGTTAATAGCCCACGGTTACCTGGATTTGGATGTCTAAATTGAACTTTAATAAAATGAAAAGTGGATTTTTAGACATTTTTAATGCTATAATAACCACTTATTTTTTTTTATTTAATCACTAAACTTAATAATTTAAATTTTAAGTGGTTCCTTAGATATTGAGGTAAATTAAGACCACTACAACCAAACCGAATTGTTTCATTTTTGAGATTTTGTGCTGATGGCTTTTGCTTTTTATCATTGCTGTGGTTTCCAAATTGATTATAAAATTTTTGATTTTCTTTTTAATTGATCAGAGGTAACTTGTTGAAAATTCTCATAATATTAGAATAAGAATTTTTTTTTCTGGTAAGTATTGGGATATCCATCCAAGGACTACGTCTTCTTGCGGTGGATTTTAGAACTAAACTTAGAGACATAAATTCACCCTCAACAAAAGTATCAAAATTGATTTTATTGAATGTTTCCGTTGAACATAGTATTTTTTAAACCAAAAAAAATAATAATAAAATTTACTAACACGGGCACGTAGAAGCATCTGAAATATGAAATGGAGGGGAGGTGTAATGTAACAAAATATAATTTTTAACTAATGGTGATTATATAGTAAATCTGTGTTTTACCTTTTCTGTTAAAAAAATTACTTTTCAAGTTATTTCACTTTATTATAAAATTGCTGACGCGCATGAATGGATTAACGAGGTTCCCGTTAAAATGGAAAAATGAGATTCTATCAAAATGGGAAATTATTTGTTGATTGTACATTAGATTTGTACGTTAATAGCTCTGTTTTTTCATAGTTCAAAACCGTCAGACGCATGCGCAGATTATAATATTAATTTGAAACTGCGCATGCGTATTATAATACATTTATTATTATTATATTATACATTTATTATTATAGTACAGGTAGTTTGGTGTAGTGGTTAGGGAGTGGAGCTATAAATCCAAAGATCTTAGGTTCAAATCCCGATCGCTCCCAAATTTATCTGTGCCGTGTTTAGGATTACACGTTAAACTATCATCCTACTATGACGTTTAGTCGGTAAAACTGCTGACTTGTAATTCGGTTTGGCCTTTATGGTTTAGCGGGTTTATCCCGTATTGCAGTATTCAATGAGTTGTCGTTAGATGTCGTGTATATCCCAGTGCAGTATTCGAAGATTCGTCCATAGATGTCGCGTTTATGACTGCAGCATTTGAAGAGACGTCACGATGTCGTGTTACCGGTGAGATGTTCACGGATTTGAAGTTGTTTCGTTGTCGTATGATAAAGTTGTAAAATGGTTTATCCGTAAATGTAATAAATAATAATAATAATAATTTATTACAAAGGTTTTAAACTGCTGAAAGAACAGAGCTAAAATAAAAAAAATTATAAAGAAAACACATAAAAAAACATTTTTGAGATATTTATTCTTGCGTGCTTAATTCCAATTTTAGTTATCCATAAAAATTTGAAATTAATGAATAGTTTTTGTAAGGTTTATTTTAGACAAATAAAAGGGGGGGTCTTTGATTTGTGATCATCGGACGTTCTTAGGGAATGAGAAGCAATGGTGACTATTTTGTTGATAAATGAGTTGATCTAATTTGTTGAGGTCTCCATAACCATAAAACGTAGCTCGGCCTACGGCCTCGCACTTGTGCTCTACTCTTAACATAACTCGGCCTGCGGCCTTCGCACTTACCGAGACACAAAGATGTCGTAGAAAATCTACTTGTAGATATAAAGCAACTAAAATTCAAAAATGTATTTGGGGCAGTACAATTTTTGTGCTTCGGCTTTCAGCTTTAGGCAAACAACATTAATCGGGAGTAGGTCGGCAACCCTGACTTTGACTTTAAAAATTTCTGAAGCAATCCATGATAGAAAATATACCAAAAAGCAATAATGAAACAAAACTTTTATGAACCATTTCAAAAGTTCTACATGAACAAGCGGTTGGTAGCATATATGAACCTTTCAATGGCCTTCTCGAAGAGTAGGAGCCGGAACGAGTTCACGCCATGAGTCACTACTGCAGGATCTCCGCATACTGTGACTAACTCCTACTCAGTCAAATAGTCTAGTGCAATTTGGTTTATACCTCGGAACCTAGCTATGGGAAATGGATTTGGATGCTTCTAGAGTTTTTGAATTTCTTATACTAAAAAGTGAAGAGTTTACCTTTTGAAACCTTCCGCTAATTTTTTTAAGGGTTGTAGTTCAGTCGATATCCACTTTTTATCTGGAAAATATTCTGAAGTTAATGGAATTTGGCAGGTTGTTTAGGGATACTTTAGAATGTCTAACCTAAGTTTTTGACTTTGAAGACCCTGTGCCAACTTGGGGGGAGGGCAAAATCTCAAAATTTTTGGACTTTTTTTTAGTTTTTTGCTGATATCTCGTAAACTGAGCATATATTGGGTAGCACAGTTCATTACAAAGTTATAGACCACTAAATTTGCTAAAATTTGATTGACGAAGCGGATTTTTATACTCAATATTAACCGAGATATAGCCGATCAAAGTTAGACAAAGTTTTTCAAAATATATAAAGAACGAAGGTTTTGCCTTATATCTATTTATTAACATCATTTCCACGTTAATTATGTTAATCACTCATCAATATCAACATCTTGAAACATTTATGATTACACTACCTTTACCCCTCCCCCTTCCCTTCCTCCAAGCATAAAAATGCCTCATTTGAATTAGCATTTCTTACATTAAAATGAGGCATATCTTAAAGTTTGGTTGAATAAGAGGGGGGCGGGAGGTTATAGAAGTTTCAAGGTGTTGATATTGATGAGTGATATTAACATAATTAACATAGAAATGATGGTAATAAATATCTATACTGGCAAAACCTTCATTTCTCGGCCATCTTTTTTTACATTTTGAGAAACTTTGTCTAACTTTGATTGGTTGTATTTCGGTTAATATTGGGTCTAAAAATTTGCTTTACCAAACAAATTTTAGCAAATTTAGTGCTCTACAATTTTGTAATGAAGTATGGTACTTAAAATATGCTGAGTTTACAAAATATAAGCAAAAAACTGAAAAAGTAAATTTTGACGTAGGTAGTCAGTGGACGAACGGGTAACAGAATGAGTCAATAAAAATAAATATTGAACAAAAATTGCAAACTTTAAAATCAATTATTAGCTAAACTAACTAAATACACAACATTCCTCCATATCTAAAACGCTTTATTTTAATGTTTTCTATCAAATTCCGTTGAGTTTTCTTTAATAAATATAATATGTTCAAGTCAGCATTGTTGTGCTAGACCCTATTAATCAGCAAAAAGATTTTACTGACCGATTTTATTCGTAAAAAATTGAGATTGCTTTGATTCAAAGTAAATTGAGGAAATTCAAAGTAAATTGAGGATTGGCATGGCAAAAGATCAGTGAGGAGAAGTGCGAAGGCCGCAGGCCGAGCTATGTTATTTTGGGAGAAAACCAACTTTGACAAAGGGGAAATGTTAAAGCTGCATTGCATTTTTTTTGCAGGGGGGAAGAAATTTCGTACGGAAAACCGCCACCATTTATGACGGTAATGTCAGACTTTCATTTACTGAAACCTCTCCCCTACCCCCCTTCCTATACGAATTCGCCTTTTGGCATTTACTTTTACAGCTAGGATGGTATCGTCTTTTGTTGGTCCTTCTTTTATATTTTTTTTTTGCTTCATGACTCTTGTGATGGTTTGTTTTCATTGGTTCTTCTTGTTTTGTTTAGGCGTGCAGCGGCTTCGGTTTTACATCCAGCTGCTTCTTTTTCTGCCAATATTTTGTGAATTATTTTTTTACCAACGGCCAGTTGTTCAAGCTCTGCAGCATGATGTTTACTAAGGTGCGGGTTCGAATCGCGTGCCCAAACTCAACTCGGTCTTAGTCCGTTTAGACTCCTATCTTATGTTTACAATGGAAATGGTAGTTCTTCTTGCATTTTGCAGCAGGTCTTTTTCCGAATCGATGGAGATATATGTCAAAAAAGAACCGTGGGAGGTGAGCCTCACCGTGCAGTCGTTAACGTCTGCAACTTCCAACTTGAATTGCCACTTGTCTAGTGTCTCCGCTTGAGCCTGCGCGTGCATCTGTTCGCCGGCCTCTAGGTTTATTGGTACTATGGCTAAATCTTCTCCTGGGCGCATTTGGCTTTCCTATGTTGGGCATCAAGCGGAATATCGATGACGTTGAGGCCTCTGCTTTGGTTCCGTGTCCTGGATGTGTTGTGCGAAGTTCAGGTGTTTGCCGAACTTAAGTCCAAGGCTACGGTGACAAATTCATTTAGGTCAATTGGGGATCTGTTTATTTGGATACAAATCTTCGGTACCTTTCTCCTTTCGGAGACCATTACTGCCTCCGACTCCGCCTCCGACCGGGATTACGGTCAGCCCTTTCTCTTCTACGTATAGTAGAATGGTTCTTATGGCCTTGTTGCTGTGATGGTTCTCTTGTTTGTTTAGGCTTCCACCTATTTCTTATCCTTATCAGATCGTCGACAAATTTTACCAGGGTTACTCCTTCGTGGAGTGAGATTCGTACACAAGGTTCCACAGTGCCGGTCCGAGAACTAAACTCTGCGGAACTCCGCTTGACGACTCTTTTTATTCTGCGCTTTTTTTCTCCATATGAGCTGGAGATGATGATGTTTTGAATGTACGGGCTGACTTTCCTTTTCAGCAGCGTTTTCAGGATGTGCTGCCATCTTGCGCTGTTGAAGGCGTTTAACACCACCATGCAGAACTTTCTAGTTCTGTAGATACCCGCTCTGGCTCTTTGAACTTCCTTGGTGATGGTGAGGAGCGCGTTGGTGGTGGATTTGCCCTTCCTGAAAAAGTCTCTTTTCTCGATCTACATTGCATTAGTGCAATCCAATTTTCAATTTTGTTTGCAGGACTAAATATCACCTCCCCCCCCCAGATTCCTTCGTCCTACGAAAGGACATAGAGACATTTTTTCAAATGTTCTCTAGGCAAATTTACACCTCGGTGGTTTGCCGTTGCCTTCCGAGTGGAGACGGTCAGAATAATATTTTTACTTCACCCGGAGTCGAACTGGGTTTTCTGTATTAGCAGTCTGTGCGCTTAATCGCTATGCTAACGACCGTCTCTAAATATTACCTTACCTAATCCAATATATCAAACTAAATTTATATTTTTACAGAAATTCAAATTAAAATCGGAAATTAAAATTGAGAAGATTGCTCAAACGAATAACATAAAATTGTTATGCAAGAAAGGCACAGTCCCTTATTTATGTCACCAATTTGATACGATTATTAGACCATGATCAGGACTTCAACAGATGCAAATTGAATTGCTGACAAGTGTCGGATCGACTTTGACAGGTTTTACTGTAAATTAAAATTTTTTAAATCGATTTTTATATTGGATCTTTTAATTTGCACCTCTTGAATGATGGACTGTCCCCTTGTTCGGTCATTTAAGTAAATTGCAAATAAAAATAAAAAATATTGACTCATCCAATAATTTCCTCTACTTCGAACCGTCTAACCATATACCTCATTTTTATTGTGTGCAATGAACGCTATAATTATTTATTATTTATTTACAATCCTACGTACAGTTCAATAGTGGAGACAAAGTACAGTGTGACTTAACTACACAACCAAATCGTATAATACTACATTTACAATTTTATAACAAAATATGGCACGTTTCCAAAATTGCAGCTTTCTGCGTCTCTGGAAATAATAAATTTTGGGATGATAGGCCTAAAACCGTGATAAATTGGTTTTAAATTTGGAAAATACTATACAGTAATGAAATTTTAGAAAGACTTCATTCATTCACGATTTCCACCACAGTACTTCGAATTTTTCTTTTTCGAAAAAGAAAAAAAAATGCAAAAACCCGAAGGGAAGGATCAAACTCTGATTGGTCTTCGCTTTCTGAGCTTAACGCGGATCTCACAAAAATGCACCATGACAATAATTTTAATATATAGCAAAAGTTGATTTCAAAATAATAATTTTTTGTCGACAACATTGAGGTCACGAGTATTATAAGCTATTCCACTTGCCTTCTTCATAAATTCTTAATTGATAGGTTAGATGTAACTAAATTAATTTTTTTAAATTGCAAATTTTTTAAAGATATTCACGAATTAATATTATTAATCAAATTTAACCTTTGAAATTATAATACACAAATTTAATAGACCTTGATGGTGGTATAGTATTCATATTTTATATTATTAAATAAGTATTGTCTTGTAGTGGGTGTTAGTTGTATGGTGATTTATGGTTTTAATTATCGCGGCTGTAGGTATACTGCGAATTCTTTTTAATTTTCTTGATGACTTATTGATAAAGCGGTAGAATTAATTAAATTATATCTAGAGGTATTTTAATAAAAGTCGCTTGATTGTATTTTGCTTATTTTCAAAATAACATTTGATTTGAAACTCATGGGGTGTCATTGGAAAGTCAATTATTATCAATGGGGAAATCCATTCATGAGTCGGCATTCTGATTTAGACTAGAAAGCTTTCATGAATTTGCTTTCCTATTTTTACATCGCTTACCCTATAAAATCCACACGTTGTGCAACATTCGAGGTTTATGGGTTCGGATATGTACATTTTCAAAATGTCAGTATAGCCGCATTTATTGTAATATTTCATAATAATTAATAAGTTCATTTCGATTAAAATCGAAAATAAAGCAAGTTGCAAATTATGCAATCTTCTATTAAATCAATTTGAGTCATGTCAACAAATCTGGAGAGAAATCTAGTTAAATGAAATGTTTATTGATAAAAATGTTAAAATAAGCTTATCGTAAGCAATTAATTCTTTTTAATTTAATGCACATAAATATAACAGTAAATCAGTTTAATTAAGACAAGATTTTTTAATTTCACTTGTGTACAGATTAAAATGTCGGCAAATAAATCATTATAGCACCTGAGTATGTTATTAGTGTCCACTTGTACACCTTACATCGGATGGAAGTATGCCAACCTAACTCATAATTATGCAAATAAGTATCCACAATTTTCTAACCAAACGTTAGACACTTTTATTTCACCAAATCTCTAGTTACATTTCGGTATTTCACATAGTAGGTAACCATCAGGAATCGGGGTTCGATAATCAAAAGCTTTGCGTACGCTTTTGGATTTCCGAGAGGCTCATCGTACCGCCCCCCCTCCCATATTTAATAACTCCTTCTGTTGGTTAGGTATCGTAAACGTACAGCAGTTCAGCCTTCAGGGCAAAATTATTTCATATAGTAGTAATAATTGCGTTTCAAGTTTTTTCAAGAGGCAGAGATTGAAGTTCGCGTTCGCATTATTTAAATGTTACTACTTAAAAAACGAAATAGGGAAATGTGATTTTGTTGAAGATTGGCATGTGGGTCAAACAACAGCAGTAGGTGGTAATGTTGGCACCACGTTCAAGGTCATTAAAGTACGTTCAAGGTTACGTGTATATGGATGGGTCAACAATCAACCCAGGTCAATGATCTTTTGTTGTTTTTATATCGGTACTGGATGCCATCAGTGTTATATAATATTGACAAATATGAAAATAACTTTTTAAGATTTTTAAAAGCGATCAAAATTTATGATCCGTCTGTCAGATAAAGCATAAGATGAGATGCGAATTTTATTACTTTTATACTAATATTAACATAATATTGCAATGAGAAGTTACGCAACAGGAAATATGTTCGATTTTACTTTGCAAATGAATATTGATCGTTTGGTATTATTTTATTTTACATTTTTAATACCTAAATTCTAGTTTGCAATGAGATTAATACCTACGTAAATGTTTCTGTCTTTTCTTGATCAATAACTTGTAAAAGTAATCTTGCCGGTTATATTTTTTTGCTGTCTTTGTCAACGTCAATTTTCATTCGCTTTTCCCAAGTTAAGTCTACATTTTTAACGGTTTATCTCATTCTTCCATACAAATTTTGGTATAGCATAGCCACCACAGGGTGGCTTGAAATCGATCATCGAAATTTGGGTTCTGGTTCAACGCTCATTCTGAATGATTGAGCAGATTTTTTTTTCAAAATTGGTTTCAAAACTAACTGTTCCGCATATAACGTGTCACAATTGATTTACTAAAATTTAACATAAATAGTTCAAATGTTATGCTTATGCTAACGGCATGCTTGGTTTAGTTCTAGCTCAGTGAAAAATATTCCTGCGCCTGAGCCAACATTATTTTTGGAACAGTCTGAGTAGTACAAAAATATGTCATATTTGTCGGTTTCTACCGTGCTGAACTGGACGTCAAATAAATATCGATGGGAATTTCTCTTTGTCTCTAGTTTTTCCTCGATTCCATTTAAGTCCACAGCACCTGTTGTGTAACTATTTCATGTTGACTCCGTCTTTTTGTATGAGTAAAATTAATTTAATGATTACGAATTAAGTTTGGTTTTGACGTTGCAAATGCAGGTTTTATTTAAAAAAGGAATTTATTCCGGGTGCTTAATGGTCTGGCACCACATAAAGATTTCTTACTCTTTTTTTTTACTTATAGTGGAAGTAACATTTAAATGCGAACAATTGAAAAAAATCTGCCATATTTTTGCAAATTTAAAATTTATTTCTGATAAGCAGGCCATGAAAAACCTTTATTAAAAGGCTCACCAAACTCTTGTTAGGATAAAAGGACCGAGAAGGAAGGATAATGAATTGTTATCCTTACTTCTAGCAATTTCTTTAACAATTTTACCAAAAAATATTATTCTGACCACTGATGACTCGCATAACTATTATGGTTTTATTTTATTCATAACCAAACTTTGTTAGAAATAGTTCAAATGCACCCTTGTAGTTCTTATGTACACAAGTATGACCTATTAGAATGCCAGTTTAAAATAATTTTTTTGAAACTGAAATTGAGCTTTCATTATTTTCGTTTAAGCTTCAAAGGTCGCGGAGTTATTCGCAAAAACCTACTGTGGGGGGGGGCGTAGACATGATAGCCTCTCGAGTTTCAAATTTTTGGATGAATTTGGTGTCAAACGTTAGAGTTAGAGCATGGTTTGAGCCTGAATGAGTTTTCATTATTTTCGTTTGAGCTTAAAAGGTCGCGGAGTTATTTGCAAAAAACTACTGGGTGGGGGGGTGGGCTTTGGACATGTTTTACAATTTTCCTTCCTATTTTGAATTTATGTGTGAAATTGATGTCAATCGATAGATTTATCGTTTGAGCCTGAATGAGCTTCAGCGAGCAAGATTTTTAGTTAATTTTTTACAGAGTTATGGACAGTTGAAATTTTTGACGAAACTCCGAGCAACATGGGTTAAATTTTAATTTTTTTAAAAATTTCTTAATAGTTAATCTGATAATCGACATGCTTTGGATTTATAAATTCTCTAATAAAACTAAATAAGCTTCTAAATTTTTCTTTGAGTCTTAACCGTCGCAGAGTTATTTGCCAAATTCTTGAGGGGGGGGGGGGGCTGTAGACATGCTAGCTTTCCCCCCAAGTGGAATTTTAAAGCGAAAATGGAATTCAACGTTTAAGCAACAACCGTCACGGAGTTATTCGCGATGTGCCTGTAGCCCTGTTTTTAGTTAATGGTGGCAATTCATTAACTCAAGGGGACCGCCGACTTAACGTGTCCTCCGAAGCACGGAGACTTTGTCATAAGAAAGTTTGACTCTCATCAAGTTCAAACTTAGTACCATGCATTCGCAGTTGATCGCATTAGCTGCAAGCCAATGACGGTCTCTGATTAAAAATTTTTTTTTTTTTTAGTTTTATTTATTAGATGATTATTCATTTAGACCAAGAGCCAGCGACAGTTTAATATAATTTTTTTGAAACTGAAATAGAGCTTTCATTATTTTCGTTTGAGCTTTAAAGGTCGCGGAGTTATTTGCAAAAATCTACTGGGAAGGGGGGGGTAGACACGATAGCGTTTCGAGTTTCAAATTTTTAGATGAATTTGGTGTCAAATGTTAGAGCATGGTCCATCCCGAATTTTAGGAGTAGTAAAAATTTTATTGCTTATAACAGACGTTCTTTTGGTCGGAAAAAAAGTAATTTGCGTTTTAAAATCGTAAAAATTTGTGGAGCAACGCAGGGGCCGAAGGATGGTAAAAAAGTATCCGTTAAGGATACTTAAAAATTGTACACCACAGGAACATGCCATTGTTTGACACGAGCGGTAATTTTTCATGCTGATTTTTTGAAATCACACGTCCGTGGTGTGTGGAAGGGGGGCTAGAGCCGTGTAGGGGGGGAGCGTGTGATTTCAAAAAAACCAAAACTTTTACAAAAGTTAAGAATACTTTTTTTACCATCTTCTGGCCCTCGCGCTGCTCTACAAATTTTTACCATTTTGCCATTTGTCTGCCATTTTCGGTATCGTATATAGGGGGTGTTTATGTATAAGCCATGAAATTTTCACGACTTCTAAAATCCAGGATGGCAACTGTCGCTGGCTCTTGGTCTATTATTTTGATGAAATAAATCTTGAAAAATTAATTTTACAAAAAAATTGTAATTTATAAAAATAGGTAGGTGTAATAAAAAATTCCAAATATTTTTATTATTTTCAATAGCAAATGTGGATCTAAAAGAAAATCTTTCAAATTTTGACGTTTGAACCGCAACCATTACGAAGTTATAAGCCAATAGTAGAAAACCAAGTCGAATTTTTAGGTTACATTGATGTCAAACGTAGTAAAAACGAAAAATTTTTGTAAATTCGTTGAATATCAGAAAAACGATTGAATATCGTTTGAGTCCAAACACCAAATTCACCCCAAAATTCTACTGGAGGGAGAGGGGGTTGCTATCATATCCCACCCCTTCAAGTATTTTGCAAATAAGTCTTTGACGGTTGAGGAAGCTTTTGGGTCTCCCTCTAATTTTACCTAAAAATTCTACTTCGAGAGGGGAGAAAATATGTCTACAATCCCCGCCTTCGACGGTTGAAGCTCAAACGTAAATATTGAAAATTTTCCGTTTTTTTTTTTTTCAGATAAAATTTCAGAACATTGAAAGTTGCGCTTGTTTTCCAGCATTGAAAAATCTTTTAGAGAAAAATTTAAACAAAATTTTGTTCTTTTCAGTTCATTTTTTTTATAAAATTTTTTAAAATTCTTTTTAAATTTTTCAATTATTTTAAACTATTTTATTTTTTGAACATTTTATAGGTTTCTGTGCGTGACACGGAATGTGGAACAACTTTCAAAAAAATCTACATTTTGCACCAAATTTTCAAATAAAATTAAAAGTTGAATTGAAATTGGGGAAAATCTTGAATTCCCAAATTTCAACCCCAAATTCAAATGATGGGAATGGAAGCTCAATCAAGCTCAAACGAAGCTCGATTGATAGACATCAATTTCAGAAAAAAATTCTAATTAAGAACGAAAATAGAAAAAAATGTTTACACCCCCCCCCTTCCAAGATTTTGCGAATAACTTCGCAATGGCTGAAGTTCAAACGAAAAATTTGGAAGCTCATTGATGCTCAAACTATGGGCTCAAACTATTTTCAAGTTTACTGAATTTTACCACAAAACTCTACTTGGTGGGGGGGGGTAGGGCTAGCATGTCTGGTGCTCCCTCCCTTAAGTATTTATTTAGCAAGTATACCTGTGCGTCGCGTCGGTCGAGACTCAAACGAAAAATTTAAAAACTTAGAAATGCTCATACGTTTGACACCATTATTGCTGCAAAATTTTACTTGTGGGGGGGGGAGCTAGCATTTCTACAGCCTCCTCCACAAGTTTTCGCAAATAACTCCATGACGGTTGAGGTTCAAACAAAAATATTGGAAATTCATTCATTGATGCTCAAACAGCGCTCAAACGTTTGACCCAATTTTTATCCAAAAATTCTATTTGACAGAGTCCAGCGATACGCACCTAACTTTTAAATACTTTAACAAAGTATGTCGATTATCAGATTAAAGATTAAAAAACGCATGCTGCTCGGAGTTTGATCGAAAATTTCAACTATCCATAACTTTGTAAAAAATTAACTTAAAAATCTTGCTCGCTAAAGTTCGTTCAGGCTCAAACAAAGCTGTATCGATTGACATCAATTGCACACATGAATTCAAAATAGGAAGGAAAATTTGCAAAACATATCGCAGCCCCCCCCTTCCCCCTGTAGTATTTTGCAAATAATTCCGCGACTTTTGAGGCTCAAACGAAAATAATGGAAGCTCATTCAGGTTTAAGCGATCTAACGTTTGATACTAAATTCATCCAAAAATTTGATACTTGGGGGGATGGACTTTATGTCTACGGCCTCTTCAGTAATTTTTCGCGAGTAACTCCGCGACCTTTGAAGCTCAAACAAAAATAATGGAATCTTTTTCAGGCACAAACGATGCTCTAACGTTTGACAGCAAATTCATCAAAAAATTCGAAACTGAGGAGGGGGGAGAGCACTAACATGCACCTCTACAACAAGATTTGCTTCTACTTCTGTAAATTTCACCTAAGGGAGCCATCGATTCATATTACAGGACCTTCCTGTATATATCAGAGTGCGAGTTAATTTTTTGATGTTCTTCATCACATTTTATTATCTAAATTTAATTTATTTATGATTTCACTATGTACGTCTATGTTTATGAAATAATAATACGAACATATTGCAAACGCTGTTAGTTTTATGATACTCTAAACAACACAAGGTAGTAGATTAGTAACAGTTAAGTTGTCGAAGGTTTTAGACGTATGCTAAAAATAATTATCATCGTTTAACTTGATTTATAGCCTTTTGAATAACTATTAATAAGATATTAAAAATAATAGTTAGTAATAATATAAAATTTTCTTATTAGTTAGATAATAGAAATGGTCTGGTGTGGCGGCTTCTTGAGTTAGAGAGAGTTTTTTTTGTGGTGGTTCTTTTAACCATTTCATGCCCACATCAGTTTTAATTTTAGTTAAGCTTGTGGGAGTGGACGTGTCAGACACGTCGATGAGCACAAAGTGGTTAAAAATCACAACAATTTTTTTATTATAGTTTTTCTTGCCTTTTTTATTTACCACGTAATTCTTTATTTTCAGCTGGAAAGCGAGCACCCTGTAGTAACGAAGGAGAATCCATTCGTGTGGATCATATTGACAAACAACGCTGTTATTCGTGCGTTTGTAAGGTAAGTTACATCAATGTATTGATTTTTGAAAACCTTCGATTCCAATAAATAAATAATGAAGTTTATAAAAGTTACTAAATTTTGAATCTACCCGAAACCCATCATAATATTAAATTTTGGTAAGATTTATTTCCATAAAAGAATAAACAAAACTTCCAGTAGCTAGCAAAATAAATTTTAAACGATAACCTGTTCATAAAACAGATTGCATCCGCGTGTATACGAAAATTCATGATTTCGTTCTTGGCATTCCTAACGTGTCATCTTGTAATTCTACACCGTCGTGTTTTATAAGAGTTATTAATTTTATTTACCAAGTTTGCAACTGGTTTTACGGTTCAAATCTTGTATATAAAATGATCATATTGTTGAATAAATTTTAACACAGTATACCTACGTAAATAAAATCGCACACGATTACGAAGAGTCGGTTTTTAATTTTTCTACAAAATTTGATTTTCTTCCAGGGAGTTTTTTTTTATTTTTTTAATTTATTTTAAATTTCGTTCAAAAACTTTTTTGATCAATCGGTCAATATTTGCTTTTGGAATACGACAATATTATTTCTAAGGGATAAACCACTGCATTTTCTGGTGTAAAAAATTTCAAAAAAAATAAGTAACTGGGTAACAAAAATATTGAGGAAATTAGGTTTGAGAGGAAAAATAAATTTTGTTGCCTCACTTTTTCTCAGAAAGGAGATGCTTTTATGTATTGTATCCTATTGATAATATAGTTATTTAATTAAGTAATAAAGTAGCAATCATCTTAAATGGATCCGGTGCGATAAAAAATACAAATTTGTAGCACGCGAATGGATAACTTTTCAGTTTCCGGGTGATTGTTATATCCGGTTTTCAAATACATTACAATACAGCGTTTGAATATTTATTATCATAACAGAATTGCCGTTATTTTAAGAAAATTATTTATTTTATATTATCGCATTACATTCTTACTATTATGATTCAGATAGACTCGGAACAGTCATATGTTTATATGCAATTTTCTTCTCAGAAAAGCTTAATCTTCCAAACAATAAAAAATGAAATTGCATTATTTCTAATTTCCTTTTCGTTGGTAGCCATTTAGCGCACTAGTCTTATTTATTATCGGCCCATTTAAGATTATTCTAACAAATCTTATTGGGTGATGGGTTTCTTATATCCGTATTATTATTTTCGAGGTTAAAATAAAAATACGGATGTAGATGTTTGAACTTCCGTACGTGATAGCGTAATTTCCAAATGTTTATCATATTCTCAGGGCTACCAAATTTCTGTTTTAGATCCTTATATTATATAATTTAGTTTTACTTTCTCATTACTAATGTTATGCATACGTCTATTATATGCATATGATATTAGTATTGTCAAGTTTACATAATAGCGAAAAAGTGGTTTTGCTGATGTGTAGTAGCTCTCTCGCGTTTCCCTTTTTTCGGCTTGCTCGTGTAAGGTTCTTTACCTACTTATGAAATATTTAAACAAATTTTTTAATCAAACATCCGTGATCGTTCTGTCTTTATTCAAACATAAATTGGCTAAAAGTGGTTATATACTTTTCTAACAAACTCAAGTCCATGCATTATGTATGAGCTCGATGAATCTTCAAGTTCGGTGGTAAAAAGGATTTACAATTTTTATTATAGTTTTATTTTGACAATAAAAATTGATTCAAGATTCAGCGCAATAATAGCAAAGGTGGACGTATGTAGGTACCTCAATCTGTTAAATAAAAAGTTATAATTTACTTTGATGTTAATGTAAATATTTATGATATTGATGTTTCCCAAGCATATAATGTTAAAAGATGCGACCGATATTTTTGCAAATACACACTAAAATAATGTATATTAGGATTACCTTGAAGAAGAACATGATATGTATTCTATATTATATACTACGCAAAAATTACGTTCTTAAATTTTGTTTCTTTACTATTTACACATCATCTTAACTAAAGCTTACTTTACCATTCGCAATATTATTATTAAAAATTTGGAGGCTACTCTAACTGCTGCTAGTGTATACCTATACTTTCTGATTTTGTATCTCCATTCTTTCATATAGGTACAATTTAAATGGCATTTTTATAAAATTCAAATTGTCGTGTTATGTGATTATAATCTATGTAAATTAAGAAAATAAACATTGTCAAGTACATAATATACGTTTAACTGACGGGAATAAATAACATGTATAAACATTGTTTAAATTGATTTGCCAAAGTCGTTACAAAAATATTTTGCGTTCTACTTTATTTACGCACCCTTCAACAAGCGGATATGTGAAAATTTGTTTTACGGTAAGAATTACAACCCAGAACTAATCCTAATTTCGTTATTATTGATCTAACTGCGAAGCTGGAGCTCTGTGTTAGCAATTGATTAGTGTAAAACCTGTCAAAGTCGACTTGTCAAACTTACTATCATCACGTTGTAATAACAACTATCGAGTTACCTAGAGCAAACACAAAATATCGTGACAGTGATGACATAATGTGCAGAAACTAAATTTGCACCGGTCCGTTTTTCCTCGGACGTTCTTCCTCCACACCTACTGCGCAATTGTGGCTACATCGCACAGTCATAATTCTTTGAGTTTGCGGAAAGTACTTGTGATTAACAAGACAATAATGTATAATATAATAAATAATCGAGAAAAACATGAGACTTGCAGACTACGAATAAATGATACGTTTTGATATTCGTATAGTCCGACAGGAAATGGGTCCCGTATATGTCGACTTTGACAGGTTTGACTTATCATCTTTATCTTGTCATCTATAATTTTTGCATTATGTTGTATAATTCTTAAACCTTTGACTACAAACTCAAAAAAAGGTAAAATCTTTTCCTATTTCAAAACAAATAAAAAAAAGTTTTTTCAAGAACCGGGGGGTCTGGGGGTATGGAATACTCCCCAGCTCTTACTAAGCAACGAGAAGACTTTTATAGGAATCAAATATCAATTTTGAAAAATGATTTTGTTGCTTTTTTATAACTATTTAGGGGGTATTCCAGATTCAGTGGTTTAAAATTTTTTTTTCAGAAACCGGGAGGTCTGGGGGAATAACCCCCTCCCCAACTGTTACTAAGCAACAAGTTGACTTTTTAAGAATCAAATATTATTGTTCTTGTTGCTTCTCTATAACTGGAGGGTATTCCATACCCCCCAGACCCCCCGGATTAGAAATTTTTTTACAAAAACCTCTTTTTAGGAACCGGGGGGTCTGGGGGGTATGGAATGACAGCTCTTAATAAGCAACGAAAAGAATTTTATAGGAATCAAATATCAATTTTGAAAAATGAACTTGTTGCTTCCTTATAACTGGAGGGTATTCCATACCCCCCAGACCCCCCGGTTTACAAATTTTTCTTAACAATGCGCACTCAGTACCCTACACCATGAGCTTTAGCCCCTTATTGGCTTAACTTGGGAGCCAATCTTTGCCCAAAACAATATTAAAAATGTTTTTGTTGTATTGAGAGTAAATTATTACAATTTATTTAATTTCTTCTTTCTTTTTTGGGGGGGGGCGTTAATTAACTTAAATTAAATTTAAGGTTTTAAATTGATTTTTTGATTATTAATTTTAATTGGACACAATATAGCGTTGTCAAAATTGACCCTATTGCATCCCCACTTCGCTTTGCTCTGGACGCAACCGGGCCATTTTGACTAACGCTTACTATTATAATATTAATTAATATTAATAATATAATAAAGGCGATGCAACAGTAAATTTGAAGAACAGAGGTCCCTTGATTCTTATTCCTAAATACGTCCATATGAATTTCAGAAAAGTTGTGTAATTTTGCAAGACATCAAAATTAAAACTCGAAAAAATTCGAAATGATAGTTTAATAAATGATTAAAATTAACAAAATTAGTTTTACAGAATTCAAAAATTATCCCCAAAATGGGGTCTAGTTCATTAACCGGTACTTTAAGATATTATATTTATTAAATAAAACTCAACGGAATTTGATAAATAATATTAAAATAAAGCGCTTAAGGTGAGAATGAATCATCGATGTCGATTAGTTTAGCTAATATTCGATTTTGAAGTTTCCAAATTGTGTTCGAAATGCGACCTTATTGTGCATTGTGTTGGCAGTACGTGTATTCAACGTTAGGCTTAGTACGAGGAGCGGGGGACCGACTCGCGGCTGGTTTAGTCTTAGCTACACCAACGTAGAGTTAACATCGAGTGAATTTCACTGTTTAGAGGTTTCACATCGAGGGCGATCCATCCCATTACTATAGTAGCACACCTTAGCGAGTTGGCCCGGCCTGGGGCATATCTTTAATTAGTACAGCGTTAGTCAAATGTTAATAAATCCGATTCGGATCCAGAATAAAATCTGCGCTGGACACATAAATTTCGGTTGAAAATGATGTATGAAATGATTTTTGCAAAAAACTTGCGATGGGCGGGGCTACCCTTCTAGTGGCATCCAATCAATTGTAATTAAATGCGGAAGTCGGACGATAAGTCTCACTCCGATTTTAAAAGTTTTTAAAGCAAATTATGAAAGAAAATGGACCAAAGAGCAATAATAAAACATAAAAAATATGAACCTTTGCAAAGAGGCCTTATTTTTGCAAATTTTAAAAAAACATTTATGATCGAAGCGGATATTGCGGTAAGTAACCCCTCCCACCTTCAGTAGTGGGATCTGGAGGGAGTTCTTCACATGCACAGGTACTTTAGTATCGCCGCATGGTGTTACTAACCTCTACTCGGTAATACTTATATTAAATTAAAAGTTTTAAATTGATTTTTCGATGATGAATTATTATATTGCGCCCCCGCTTTGCTCCGCCTCGCTCTGAACGTAACCGGGTCATTTTGACTAACGATTACTAGGTAATAATATCCCCTAGGGCCTGCTAACTCGAAGAAGGTGCTAATTTGAAGGGGTGCGTTTAACTTTTTTTTCGATATCCCTGGGGGCCTCCTATTTTTCCAAAAGGTGCTCTTAAGAACGGGGTGGTTGCCACTACTTTTTTTTAAATTTTTATTCAAAAATAACCCTAAAAAGTGAAATGTGCTCGATGGTTGATACGCTGTACGATGGTTTATATACAAGTAAAGGATTCCTGCCCTCCAACAGTTAATGTAGGTAAATCAGCACGTACCGTCAACACAATGCGTCAATAGAGGTCAAAATTGCATGAAAATTCCAAACTATAAAACCAATTATTGGCTAAACTAATGGATATTGGTGATTAATCCTCACTTTCAACGCTTCATTTTAATATTGAATTTGAAATAAACTTGAAATGGGAAAAGAATACTTTATTTTTGTTGGTTCAACTTTTTGTCGCTGTAGTCAACGACATCTAGCAATTATAAACGAACTAAATTTATCTTTAAGCTTTCAAACGTACACACATTCGCTTTAAACTACAAATTATGACAGAATTTTCAAAACTTTGCACTGCCCTCTTTGATATAGGCATAAAATATTACCGATGAGAGCACTGCAAAAGATGGAAAATGGCTGGCTAAAACAGTATTTTTGACAGCTGTCAAATCAGTTATGCGTTGTACTGTTTACGCTAGCCATTACTGTACTTGAAATTTCAGCCGCTAGACGGCGTTTTGTTAATATTTTTTGTTTATGCACCTATAACTACAATTTTTCCAGGTAGAGATGCTTTTTTTTACCTACATTCTAAAATTTTCCAACTGCTTTTTCCCCGGCTTCTTGATAGTGTTTTTCAACTTTTTCCAACATCAAGTCGTCTATTTTTGTTTGTTTTATCCGGTCGACCTTACATGCTTTTAGTTATAGTTCAGGATAGTTTAACTTTTTTGCCCGAAGGGTTCTTCAAATAATGTCATTTTTCATCCAATCCATGGTTTCCACTTTTCATTGTTTGCTGATCCTGCGTGATTTCAGACGTGAAAGACAGATTTTATCACAAAATTTTCTAATTTCTGTGTAACTAGGAAACTAAAATTTGGGGTAAACACTGCTGAACATAATCCTCTTTAAATTATCATTGCTCTTGGGTCACTTTTGCATTCAGTTCAAAGCCACTTCCTCTTGTACAGTCATGGATCCATCTAACTGGTTACTACTTGTAGTTTCTCTTCTCGTCCATTCGAGTTCTTACAGTGTGTCAATGACATCTTTTGAAAGACTTTTTTTACATCATTGCGTTGTTATTAACTTCTTTTCTGATTTTTGTGTAGATAAGTTGTGGCGTACACCTCACACAACTTATAAATAAGCAACCTCATTATTATTTTATTTTTGTGTTATAATTGCAAGGGACCTGCATTTCGTCGAATTTTTTCTAAATCGATAGATTCTCTAATCTTTTCTTTGAGGTCAAACATTTTCCTTGAAACGATTTTGTTTAATTTCTGCCAATTTTTCTGTGATTTTTGCTTAACTTAGTTAGCTGAGTTTGGAAATTTATAGGGTAATCCTGTGTGTTATTGATACTCACGATGTTCTTTTGGGGCAACGCATTATCCACTTTGTCTGCGATTTCGGCTGACTTCTCCATTGGAACATCGATTTGGGCTTCCACAAGCGCTTGCAAATGATTCTGCATGCGAGCGATTTTAAAAAGAGGAAAGAAACACTAACATCTTTCAGTAACGGCGGATGCATCGAACCTAGGTATTGGTGCTATTTTGCAACAATAAATAGAGAAAGAATGGTAAGCACTTGCACTTTTCGCGAAAAGATTATTGCCCGCACAGGGAGAGACGGGGGGCGACAATTCACGTCAAACATATTTAAAAATTTGTGAAAACTTTTAGGAGCAGAACACATTCAATCAACTCCATAACATCCGGTGGCAAATGGGATGATTGAAAGGGTGCATCAGCAGCTCAAAGGCGCAATTAAACGTTATGTTTTAGAAAACAGCGCAATTTGGGTGGAAGTTTTAGCGATAGTACTTTTAAGTTTAAGAACGGCTTTTAGAGAGGATATGAACGCATTATACCTTTACAGCCGTTTCAATCGGCAAAAAAAATTATATTATAAAAGGGGTTAAGTATTACAACGCGATCGAGAAGGCTAGTAAGATTTTTGGACAGTTACTATGAATTAATTCAAATTCAATGGTTATAATGAAGGACCATCAAAATACATAACATGTTTACTAGCGGTGGTGGGGGGGGGGTACTGTGGCGGACACCTCACACCTTTTACAAAAATCCGTGTATTATTATTTTTTTTGTGTTGTTGGTAGAACTGATGGATATTTAGATACCTATATTAGGCTATTCCACTGAGTAGACTTTTAAGAAAAATAAAAGATAGTTTATAGAATTTATCGTTCTAAAACGTATTAAGTTATCTGTTCTAGAATACAAGGCTATTTATTATAATTCATAATTATATGTTCCATAAAATTTACTTTAGATTGTAAAAGGCCGTCCAGGTTAAACCTACTCGTCTTACAATGTCTATTTGATTATCTCTTCCTACTGTGATTTTATGACCTAGTTATTTATATTTTTTTTTACTTCTATGACGTTGTTGTCTACGTACATGTTATCGTTTGTCACACAAAATTTGTTATTATTTTTGTTTCTTCAAAGTTGAACCTTAGTCCCACTTTTTCCGATGCGTTTTTATTATCATGGTCTTCATTTTATGTAGACTATCTGAAATCAAAACAATGTCGTCTGGAAAATACGGGCTTTTCACATTATTATAATTATTGAAGTTGAATGCAAAAATTCAGTTAAATATTTTAACGATTTGTTTTCTTCCAGAATGGTTTTGTGGAATGCCACAATGAATACTACTGTCCACCAACAGACGGTTGTCATATGCTTGTCGAAAAGACGGAAGATGGTTGTTGTCACAAATGCAAAGGTACTTTTAACTTTTTAAATTTTAGTTTGAGGGCACTTCATGAAATGCTTAAATTGCAGGTTGTGTTTACAACGGTGCACACCACGAGAGCCATACCGAATGGACCAATCCTGGAGAGCCTTGCAAAGTGATGAGATGTGAAGCAGGAGTTGTAACCGTATCGAACATACAATGTTACACGCCTTGTTCAAATCCACAATCACCGTTGCCTGGAAAGTGTTGTCCAACCTGCCCCGGTTAGTAACTTTTCTTCCGTTCGACGTACTTACCTGCCAGTTACTTATTATATGTTCCAGATTGCAAAATCAACGGTCAGACAGCCACCGATGATAGGGACGTAACATCAGACGACCCTTGCTTAAAATGTCGTTGCGTTAAGGGCAGGCTAACTTGCTCGAAAAAAGCTTGTCCGGTACTTCAGTGCAGTTCCGATCGTCAACATCAACCACCAGGTGAATGCTGCCCAAAGTGTGCGGGAACTCGAAGTCTTTACACCTACCCCAAAACGTGCACTTTGGGTAGTCGGTTTCACAGAGAGGGGGAAAAATTTGACGTGGGCCGTTGCGTTCGTTGTAACTGTGTTAACGAAACGTCGATTTGCCAAAGAGATTCGTGTCCGATATTGAACTGTTCGCCAGAATTTCAAAAGAAATTGCCCGGAAGCTGTTGTAAACACTGCGTCATGCCCGAAGAAGTGCAGACTCAGTGCAGTTATGGCGGTGTCGTTTATGAGGCGAGTTTAATTTTTGTACTTAGTTTGTACATTGTTTTGAAATGAGTGTGACCAGTGGCGAACTGTATATAAATAGTAGGTACACTCACAATTCACAGTTTTTAATGTTCAACTTATTGTTCTCAATTTAGCTCGCCAATGCAAAAGTCTCCAGTCCGCCACTGGGTGTGATAATAATATAATTTCAATGAGTATGCCAGTTACAAAGATTTATTTTGGTAGCAAATTTATTTCAATATTTACAGAAGCAGTACCTTAATGTAATTTAATTGTGTCAGGCAGGATGGTCAATCTTGGAAATTAGATGCTTGTAGTTCTTGTAAGTGTATTCAAGGAATGCCCAGTTGCGCCATGACGAGATGTAACATAAGTTTACCTTGCGCTCCAGGTTCGCGTTTAGTTCATCCCATAGGAGAATGTTGTGAACGATGCGAAGAGAGTATGTACATATTTCATTTCAGCTTTGTTTTTAATACTAATCCATCTCGGTTCTTAAAGGTGAAGGCGTTTGTATGACTTTCGGGGACCCACATTACAAAACATTCGATGGAAAAATCTACACCTTCCCTGGAATTGGACGGTATCAGCTGACTTCCGATTGCACGCATCGCAATTTTTCGGTACGTGTTGCTAATGTCTTTCAAAATAAAAATACCAAAACTTCCACTTTAACCAGACGCGTTGCAATAAAATCGGGAAAATTGCGAATAAATTTGGGTAAAAACTTGCGGACGAAAGTCAACGGGCAAATAGTGGACGTTCCGTATAAAATCGACAACAAATTGGTTATCGAGAAGCGACAAGACGAAATTTTTGTCAACTTGCTTAACGGCATTAAAATTTTGTGGACGGGTAAAAGTTTCCTGGAAATTACCGTTCCGGCTTCGCTCAAAAATCATCTTTGCGGTTTATGCGGAAATTTTAACTCCAACGTTCAAGACGATTTAAAGGTCCGCAAGGGTTCGGTTGTTGGAGAGTCCGAAATTTTAGCCTTTGGTTCTTCTTGGTGTGTGGGTTCAAAACTAACGTGCTCCAAACAGGCGAAACAAACTGCAAAAATCAGGCACTGCAAAGGAAGAAAAATGGAAAAGAATCCGTGTAAATTGCTCATGAATTCTGAATTATTTAACGGTTGTGATTCTAAATTAAATTATAACAAATATTATAAAGCTTGTACGATGGATATGTGCGATTGCCCTAACAGTAATTGCTATTGCGAGAGTTTTATGGCGTACGCCAGGGAATGCGAGAGACTTGGAGTCGTTTTACGAAATTGGAAAAAAGAAACGCATTGTGTGATAGCAAAAGGAAAGAAAAATAAAATTCAGAAAGCTTCTTATTCGAAAGACGAAATCGAACTGTTGTTAAAACAGAGAAGAATAAATAGGACAAGAAGCGAACGACCACCTCTTCTGATACAATAAGAAGAATTTTATAGAACTAGTCATTGTCAGTATTCATCACAGAGAACAAAATATTTTAAGTGTGATGTGTTTTGTAATAATTTATGCTGTACATAATTATTTAAAAGTATTACGTAAGATTTAACAATTAAAAAATTAATATTATCGGGGGGAGGGGGGGTACAAGATGGACGATGGATGGGTAAGCTTTTAATACCCAGAACGGCGTGCGGAAAAATTGGGCAGTACTTTTCCCTTTTCAAATTTTAGTTTTTTAATTTTTATTAATTAAAATAAATTATTAGCTTGTGAAAATTAATATTAAATTAAAATCGACAAACTCGGTAAACTTTTCACCTTTTTTTGGATGGTTTTCAATTTAAATTTTATTGTGTTTACTAAACTTTAACGATTATAGATAATTTGTATAATTTTAGAAAGTAAAAATTTGAAATCGTTTGCACTGTCAGACGCATGCGCAGTTTCAAATTTAAGCCACAATTTTTAATGTGCGCATGCGTGTGACGGTTTCAAACTTCCAAACTTGATAAAATAAAAATTCAAAATTGTACAATAAAAGGACACATTTTTTTTCTGTTTTGACGATTTCTTTTATACGGTGGGGAAGAGAACAAATTAATATTTTCTGGGTTCGACTACTTTATTATTATTATTAAATCTTAAGTTATTTATTATTATTATTGCAAAATTATTTTAGTTTTTTAAGAAATTGTTAAATCTCTTTAAAAAAATACTCGTTAGAAAAATATTAAACAATTTTGTTATTTATATTTAAGTTAGTGTGCGTAATAATATAGAGCAAGAAAATGTAATCATACTAAAACGTGGCTACTTGTGTATAAAATATTTATTGCTGTTAATGCCAAGTACTTATTATTATTGAGAAAAAATGGAATTGAAAGACATGATAATATTTTTTACCGCAGAGCCATATTAAGGTACAGCAAGTAGTAATTTTGACTTCCATATCCAGAATTGGATTACTTTATGTATGCCTAAGAACGGCGGTACCTTGCTATTATTATATAAATTTACTCTCATTGTTTTTATTTTATTTCTTAATTAGACAAAAGTGGAATAATGAAATTAATAAAATATTTTTACCAAAGACTTCTACTTTTCGTCTTTTAAATTGTTTTTTAACAGTTGATTGGCTGTAAATACGTTTTAGTATAGTAGTTTATAAAGCATTTTTTACTTTTGTTCATAAAAAAATTATTAACAAGATAAGTACCTACTAATTTAATTACTTAATCATAAAGTGTACGTACTCTTCATTTTAGCAAATTGAATTTCTTGTTTTTGGGACTCGATTCTTTTGTAACAATTTTTTTGTGGCTCAACTTGAACTAACTACTACGTATTTGTTTTTATTGTGTACATTTTTTGTTGTGTAGTTTTATTTCAAACAATTTTTTTAATTTTCTCTACTTAAAAAACCTTAATATTAAAATTATATTTTTGTTACCATAAATGTGCGTACGAATCTACTATTTAAATTTAATTTTTTATGTATCTCGTTAGGATAATTGAAAGTGTTGGTTTGTAAGAAATATAATAATATTATAATAAGAGTTTTAGGTATATTGCAAGTTGAGTTCTTTTTGTACAATTACAGTAAGTGAGTGAATTTTTAAATAAAACTATTTATAGAAATAATTACAATATCAGGCGGCTCACACCAAGGAAATATGTAATGTGTATAACGCATTTGTTGCAGGAACATTGCCTGTTTTTTTGGTGACGAAGCTATTTCTAAAATCCTTCAACTCGACAAATTACATTTACATACGGGACAAATAAATTTCCTTGTCGAAGAATGGTAGATGTACGTTTTCTGAGTTTGGTGTTTAACTTGAGGTCCGAGTTGAAATATTTCGTGAATTCCATCTGCAATTAATTCCTTGTAAACTTTTGCAAGAATCGGAACTTGGGGCTTATTCAAGAAATATTCCACAAGTTCCATTCGTTTCTTGATAGATTCCTTTGATTCTGTTTTTTGCGGTGTAGGTGCTACTTCTTCGTCATCGTCCAGTCGCATTTGAACATAGTAAGGTTGATTTGAATTCTCCGTAATGCTCAACACACTATCAAACCAATGACTAAAAATTGCATCTCTAAAAAAATGTCTATATTAGTTATTTAATTCATGCTCAGTTGTGCCAAATACTTTATTATAAATAATAGTAGCGTTGCCACAGTTAAAAAATAAAAAGGACTTCTTGGAAACTGAAAAGGTACTAAATGATAGTAAAAGGTACTGAAGTTATTCTCAAAGGGTAAATACACAAATAAAAGAAACATATTTATTCTTAATTATAGCCGGGGAGGGGGGGGTAGGCAAAGAAAACATCAGCTGCCCCCCTGCCATCTTGGGGTATGGAATACAAGGAAGGGGGATCGGTAGCTAACTACGATCCTAAAATAGCAATTTTACGATTGAAACCTCGATGAATTCTGAAAAAGGATATATTAAATAAAAGAATTAGCTATGGCCATAGACGAGGGCCTTAAAAGCAAATTTTTTTTCAAAAATCGAATTTAGAAAAGCTCGATTTTCATAGGAAATTTCAAGCGAAGTCGCTCGTGATTGGTGAATTAACGCATTCTGTGCTACGTCCGTGTATACGGGAATCTGTTAACAATTTTCTCAGTGACTCGCACGCAATGTTGCGAATCCGTTCTTCTTTTTAGGACCAAAATTACTTCAAAAAAATGATGCTCTGATTTAACGATGGGTTATTACTTTTTCGCGTGGATCCTCCTCGTGCTATGGTTATAAAAATACCCCTAGGCCCGTGGGTTAAGGAAAAAGATGGATCTTTGAGGGGTGAAACTCATTTTTGTGTGGATTCAACAAAAACGATGATTGTGCAAGGAAAAATTTTCCAGCCATTTTTCCTGCACATTTGCTATTAAAAACCATAAAAACCATGATTTTCGCTCGAAGTGCACTGTTGAAGCATACCAATGCAAGTGTAGCTCCGGTTATCCTCTTTTAGCATAGCATAGCATCACTTTGTGAACAGAGTTTGTTTGGAGGCGAAGTCTCCATTAGCTCTTTTAATATCTAAAAACATCGCGTGGATGGTTAGAGTATGAAATACTAGAGCGAGCATAGAGCCTTGTATTGTTTCAAAGTAGAGTGTTGACCCGCGCGAGGCGATAATCAACCTTTGATGAATGATTTACGAGTTAGACGGCCGAAGAAACAGTAACCCCAGAGAACGTAGCGTCGTGGAGCCCAAAAGGGTCCGTCGAAAGGAAAAGAGGCGACGCGGTCGCAAAAAACAAGTGGGATTGTACGGTTGAAAAAGTTTTTCTACCATACATGCCCGCAGCTACTTCACTTAAGAACTGATCTAGGTCGGTGCCGAGACATTGAGTAAACGCCTCGGTATCCTCTCTTTGCGTATAGCTAAAGAGTAATTTAACTTGCACGGACGGAGCACAGAATGCCAGAATTCACCAATCACGAGCGACTTAATGTAAAATTTGCTGTGAAAATCGAAGTTTTTTAAATTCGATTTTTGAAAAAACTAGTGCTTTTAAGGCCCTTGTCCATAGCTAATTCTCTTATTTAATATATCTTTTTTCAGAATTTATCGAGGTTTTAATCGTAAAATTGCTCTTTTACGATCGTATACTCTGTTACCTACAACCCAAGGAAGTAACGCGAAGGCCTTTTTAAAATTGATAACGACACAAATTTAATTCTAAAGAAAACATAATTTTCTTAATTATATCGGACTTCCCAGACACCCTAGTTTTTCGATTGTTTACTTTTACAGATAGCCTCTATGCCAGGGTAAGATATTTTCGGGAATATCAACTACATAATACTGAATTTTATCTAATTTTTAAGTATTTTTTATTCTAGGATCAAACCAATTAGATATCCTAAAATGTAAAGAAATGGACGTAACACTGGGGGGTCTGGGGGGTATGGAATACCTTCCAGCATATGGAACTTTAAGAATGACTTTAAAAATTGATAAAGCCGCAATTTATTCCATACTTCCCAGACCTCCCGGTTTTCAGATTGTCTGCTTTTAAAAATACCCTTTAAATTAGGACAAGATTTTTTCATAACCATAAACTACATAATACTTAAATGGCTTGTATTTATTTGGTTAGTATTTTAAAATATTTTTGGTCAGTATTTTAAATAAACGGTTAGTACTCGTATTACACTGATCAGTAAAAAACTGAGTATTTTAAATAATATGGTCAGTTTTTAGAGGCGGTCGTTAGCATAGTGATTAAGCGCACAGACTGCTAATACAGAACACTCGGCCCAGGGGTAACACACAATATTGCCCCAGTGTTGCTCCAATGTTGCTTCGGTATTGCCCCAGTGTTGCCCCGGTGTTGCCCCAATGCTGTGTGTTACCTGGGGGTCGACTCCAGGCAAAGTAAAAATATTATTCTGGCTGTCTCCACTCGGAAGGCAACGGAAAACCACAGAGGTGCAATTTGCCTAGAGAAAATTTGAAAGAATGTCACTATGTTCTTTCGTAGGACGAAGGAATCTGGAAGAGAGATTTTAAATAAACGGTCAGTATTACATTGATCAGTATAAAAACTGTCAGTATTTTAAATAAATGGTCAGTGGTTTAAATAAATGATTGGTGTTTTAAATAAATTGTCAGTATTTTTAATAAACGGTCAGTATTGCATTGATCAGTAAATAAATGGTCAGTATTTTAAATAAATGGTCAGAAGTTTAAATAAATGATCGCCATTTTAAATAAATTGTCAGTATTTTAAATAAATGGTCAGCTTTTATAATAATATGGTCAGTATTTAAATAAACGGTCAGTATTACATTGATCAGTATAAAAACTGTCAGTATTTTAAATAAATGGTCAGTATTTTAAATAATATGGTCAGTGTTTTAAATAAATGGTCAGCAATTTAAATAAATGGTCAGTGGTTTAAATAAATGATTGGTGTTTTAAATAAATTGTCAGTATTTTAAATAAATGGTCAGTATTTTTAATAATATGGTCAGTATTTTTAATAAACTGTCAGTATTGCATTGATCAGTAAATAAATGGTCAGTATTTTAAATAAATGGTCAGCAGTTTAAATAAATGATCGGTATTTTAAATAAATTGTCAGTATTTTAAATAAATGGTCAGCTTTTATAATAATATGGTCAGTATTTAAATAAACGGTCAGTATTTAAATAAACGGTCAGTATTACATTGATCAGTATAAAAACTGTCAGTATTTTAAATAAATGGCCACGATTTTAATGTTGTTAATTAATGATTTTAATGTGGTCAGTATTTTAAATAAATGATCAGAGTTTTAAATAAATGGTCAGTATTTTAAATAATATGGTCAGTATTTTAAATAATATGGTCAGTGTTTTAAATAAATGGTCAGTATTTTAAATAAATCGTCAGTATTTTTAATAATATAGTCTGTATTTTACATAAACGGTGAGTATTATATTGATCAGTATAAAAACTGTCAGTATTTTAAATAAATTGTCAGTATTTTAAATAAATTGTCAGTATTTTAAATAAACGGTCAACATTACATTGATCCGTTTTAAATAATATGGTCAGTATTTTAAATAAACTGTTAGTATTACATTGATAAATATATAAACTGTCAGTATTTTAAATAAATGGTCAGTATTTTAAATAATATGGTCAGTATTTTAAATAAACGGTCAGTATTGCATTGATCAGTAAATAAATGGTCAGGATTTTAAATAATGTGGTCAGTATTTTAAATAAATGGTTAGTATTTTAAATAAATAGTCAGTGGTTTAAATAAATGATCGGTATTTTAAATAAATGGTTAGTATTTTAAATAAATCGTCAGTATTTTTTAATAATAATTATAGTCTGTATTTTAAATAAACGGTGAGTATTATATTGATCAGTATAAAAACTGTCAGTATTTTAAATAAATTGTCAGTATTTTAAATAAACGGTCAATATTACATTGATTCGTTTTAAATAATATGGTCAATATTTTAAATAAATGATCAGTGTTTTAAATAAATGGTCAGTATTTTAAACATTTTTCGGCCTAAATAGAATAAACGAGCAAATTAATTCTCATTATTTATTACTTCAAACATTTGGAGACAGTAAGTTATTAATCATTGGTTGGGCAGATATGAGGCGCCAAGTTTCAAGAAAACTTGAGATATAAAAGCATTAAAACAGTAGAAAAGTGGTAAAAAAAATATTCCAGTGAAAGTCGAGTATTCAAGGTTGCAAGAACAGTTGAATTACAGCAATGGACGAATGATCATAAATGGACAAAAGAAAACGTAAAAATTTCATCAATGATAAAAAATGACACACTGAAAAAAAAAGTACGTCATATTGATGAACACCATTCTTCAAATGAAATTCATCATAATGATGTACAAATCATCAATATGACGTACAAAATCAACGTTGAAATTTAATGAATGATGAACTACCCATCAATATGATGAATTTGATTTCATCAATTTTTGTAATTTTTATTCGTCATAATGATGAACAAATTTTCAATATGACGTAAAAAACCATCGTTTAAATTTAATGAATGATGAACCATTCATCAATATGATGAATTTGGTTTGCTACTTTTACGTCACATTAATGATTTTGTTCATCAATACGCTACAATTTTTTAAATATTTCTGAAAAACTTGTTCATCATATTGAAGAACCAAAAAACGATGTACATTTGATGAAAGATTTTTCATCATATTGATGAACTTCTTCATCGGCGCAAAATGGATGATTTTTTTATTAATATGATATACATCATCAATATGATGCCACTTTTTTTTCAGTGCATTCAAAAATTTAATTCAAAATTTTTGTTTATCCAATGAAGAACGTACTGTTACAAAGAAGGAAATTTCAACCTTAATAATTAAAAATTAGGTATTCTAGCTCTTCTAGTGGATTAATTATAACATTTCCATTTTTAAATTGTGATATTCAACCCCCCTTTATTCTGTAACTTTTTATTATTGTTTGTTATCGTTATCAAATCGTTAAGAACTGTAAATTTCAAATTTTATAAATTAATTAAATACAATTTTTATTTATATTCATTATACTTTAATAAATATTAAAAATGGTTACCGACAGCAAAAATTAACTAGACAATAAAATATACTAACCAATCAAAATGTTACTGCAACTTACAGTACAGTATACTGACCATTGAATGATAAAAATACTGACCAAAAAATTAATTGTCATACTAAATTTTACCTCATTTTAAAGTGTCAATTTTTAATTTTTAGGGCAGCTGAGCCCTTAGCTAATTTTGCTTCTCAAATTTAGGGTAGGGCACTCTTGCCCTACGCCACCTTCGTCAAGCTTTAGTTTACTTTGCTGACATTAATATAAAGCTTTTTCGGTTTAATATGGGAAGCCCTGATTGTTCATTTATAACCCCCCCCTCCCACCGTACGGAAAGAAAACCTTGTAAAACTTATAAAATATTTGGTTGTGCTTACTTACCCCACTGTGCTTTCGGCCACCATTGTAAACATTTTTATGTAATCGTCCTTTATTTCAATGTTATCGCTTCCTTTTGCCGCCGAACGATTTTTTCCACCAATTTTTTTTGGGATATCTTTACCCAGCTTGGATTTGGGGGCAAGTGTGTTTTTGAAATAATTTTTAAAGATATATTGTGTGTCGACCCTTAAACTATATTGCGGGGCGTGCTCCAATTGTTCGCTCTCTTTTGCATGTAAATCTCTATCGGGAATGCTGGTAATACTGACATTTAACGACAAGGTGGTAAAGAAGAGTTCAGCTTTTGGCTCTATAACAATGGGATTTTTCTTAAAATACAAATGAGTCGAAGTGAATGTGCTATAACTATATTTTACTTTACCGGATAACTTATTCCCTTTTCGGTGATTGTAAACTGCCCATCAAGTTCTTCCTCTTTTTCCTGATAAGCAAAAGCGGATTCTTTATGTGCAAGGTGTTGACTGTGATCTAATAATTTGCACGCCAATTGTAATCGTAACTGACACGGTTGATCGAATGACGATAATCGAACTACAATGGCATGCGATTCTTTAGGTTTCAAAACGCCTTTACTGTGTACGACCTCGGCTTTAATTGTACCTTCCACTGTACACCTAAAAATAAACATTACCACCACGCTTTCACAACCATCCTTTTTCCAAAATCATACGTTTGCCACGAATAGCCAATAATTCGATTTGGAGTTTGATTTCGAATAAAAATCATTTTTTCCATAGTACTCCAGACCGGGAACGGTTCGACTATTATGTGATCCATGGATAATTCGATGATGTTTTCTAACTGACTTTTTGAGGAACATGGCATCTTATTTTCCGCATCACCAGTAGGAAAATTGTATTTGGCAATACCCTCGCCGCGTATTTTCAAAAAAAATGTCTCTTCTCCCATAGTCAATTCGACCGAAACCTAAAAAAACCTTAAAAGCTTTCAAAGCAAACGGCGAGGTAAAAAAATCGAGACTTGCTTCGTATTTTCGAACCTCTATTGGAGTAAATTGGAATAAAATATCTTTGGTGGTGAACGGTGGTAAATGACCTTCAAGAGTAATGCATTTGAATATGTCGAAATCGTAGTCGAAATTTATACGTAACATTTCTGTGCTATCGATCGTGTAGCTTACATCCAATTCAGAATTATTATATAGTGGAAAAACCTAAATTAATGTGAGTAAGAAGAAATTTGTTAAGTTTGGTTGATGCACAACGCCGTCAAATTTTTAAAATATGGAAAAACTGAGATGCTTGTGATGCAAACTCATTACCAGATCACGCCACGAAGGCGTCCCGAGGACATTAGGTAAAAAAATTGACACTTTGAACTCGCAATAATTCAAAAACGAAATTTTAAATTGCAATAGTAAAAATCACTCGTATGTGCTCCTATTTGTCATTTTGGGTCCTGGTGAGCAACAGGGAAGATTTTTTATTCCCGTGAACTTTACACAGTTTTAGCGCTCAAATCTGATGATCATTTTAGCCCCGGATTTGTAATTTTTCCGAACCGAGACTTGACATTACCTCTCGTTTCCTTGGCATTGGCGCTTCTTTTCTCCAGCATTTCAGTTTAAAGATCAAATAAGTTGAAATTTGAGAGTTCAAATATATGATTTTACAATTTAGCGTCCTTTGAGGTGTAGTCCAAAATGATCCGGGACTGGATCATTATCGATCTTTTACGGGTTTGTAGTTTTTGACAACTTAACCTACAAACTTCGTTTTCTTACGAAAACTATGAATCACTTGGGGAAAATTTTCCATTATCTGGATAGTCCAATTTTGCTTAGAGTCACCAACAACAACTCTCTCGCTGGTCAAAGCCACATTTCTACAAGCAGTGTTTTTTGTGTTTGCGTTAATAGCGGTCAAGTGTCGTCTATTAATTTGAAACAAATGTACCATTTATTTATATCTTCATAAATGCACTAATATCGAGATGTGAACATTTTCTAATACGATATCGTTGCAATATTACTTTTCAATATTGGTGTAACGTTGAACTAATATTGGGTAAATATAGTCAGATAATTCAATATTATTGCACCAAGCTCCAGCCAACATTTGTGCAATATTATTTTTCTATATTGCCCCGATATTGGAAAACAATATTGGACCAATATTGGCTGAATCTTGTAATATGGCGCCAATTAACATTGTGTGTTACATGGGACGTCACCATTTGATTGGAATGGAGCGTTTGCTACCATTAATTTTGTAAACTTATCAAAGCTCCATGTAAGTAATTTTATCTTTTAAATTCGTTTGTCTGCGTTTTTATTGAAGTTCCTTTAAACTACTCTTTAGTTCAGAATTTACGGCTTTCCTTCTACAACGAATCGAAGGTTAGCCTACAATATCTTGGTTACACAAACTGGAGAGTTTCTCTTCGAATTGCGACAAACTCTGGTTTTTGTTTTGGGCAACCCTCTTATTAGGGGTTGAATTATAGAGGGCAATTTATGTTTCAACTAAGGCTTTTAAGTAAAAATATTAATTAAAAATTTCACGTTTACGTTCAATCGTTCATCGTTTACGATCAAATTGATACATTTGAATAGAAATTTGCTTAGGTAACATAAAATAAATAAAAATAAATAAAATTAAAATAGAAAGAGCCTAAGAAAACCTGGTTTTTTGACTTTTTCAAAGTAACAAGTACAGCAAGTAAAAAATTGGGACGTTCTGGAAAATTTTGAAAACGATTCTTTAAACTGAATAAAAAAATGATATTTTAAGTTATTAGAAGTTTTTCAAACTGTTTATTTCCGATCATCAATTTCCTATGTAACAACAAAATTAGGGTTGGTTACGATTAAGAAATGAAAATTTACATTCGTATTTTTTCAGTAATTGATTGCAGAATTACTATTTTGCTAAAAAATACTATGAATTTCGTCATAGCGAGTGCTTTTGACCATTACAATTTGGAATTGCATTTTGGAAGTTATAACTGCAGAATTGCAACTGACAATTGCGAATTTGACGGCCTAATTGACAATTCCAAGTAGCAATTTTGACATCGGAGTGTCAATTGCGAATTAAAAGTCGGAATTGACAATTGAAAGTGGCAATTGCGTTCTTGAAGTTTCTATTGACATTTTCAATCGGCAATTGCGATATCGAAGTGTCAGTTGCAAGTTAAAAGTCGCAATTGCAACATCAAAATGTCAATTTGAGAGTTAAAAGTCACATTTGACAATTCTAACTAACAATTGCGACATCAAAGTGTCAATTGCGAGTTAAAAGCAGCAGTTCATAATTTTAAGTGGCAATTACGAGTTTGAAGTCAATTGCAAGTTAAAAGTAGCAATTCCAACATCAAACTATCAATTTGGGAGTTAAAAGTAACATTTGACAATTGAAACTGGCAATTGCAAGTTTGAGGTGTCAAATGCAAGCTAGAAAGCACAATCGACAATTATAATTGGCAATTATAAGTCGCAATTGACAATTGCAAGTGGCAATTGTGAGTTAAAAGTCGCAATTAACAACTGCAAATGACAATTGCTACATCGAAGTGTCAATTGCGAGTTAAAACTTGCATTTGACAATTCTAACTGACAATTTGCGAGTTTAAAGTCGCTATTGATATTTGTAAGCGGCAATTGCAACTGAAGTGTCAGCTGCAAGTTAAAAGTCGCATTTGACAATTCTAACTGGCAATTGCTAGTTTGAAGTGTCTATTTCGAGTTAAACATTTGCAAGTGGCAATTCCTACATCAAAGTGTCAATTGCTACATCAAAGTGTCAATTGCGAGTTAAAAGTCGCAGTTCATAATTTCAAGTGGCAATTACGAGTTTGAAGCCGCTATTGATATTTGCAAGCTGCAATTGCCATATCAAAGTGTCAGTTGCAAGTTAAAAGTCGCAATTGCGACATCAAAATTTTAACTTGTGAGTTAAAAGTCGCAATTAACAATTGCAAGTGGCAATTGCAATATCGAAGTGTCAGTTACAAGTTAAAAATCGCAACTGCGACATCAAAATGTCAATTTGCAAGTTAAAAGTCGCATTTGACAATTCTAACTGACAATTGCGAGTTTGAAGTGTCAATTTTGAGCTAAAACACCCAATAAAAAATTATAACTGGCAATTACGACTTTGAAGTGTCAATTGCGACTTAAAAATTTCAATTGACAATTTCAAGTGGCAATTACGAGTTTGAAGTTGCTATTAATATTTGCAAGTGGCAATTGCGACATTAAAGTGTCAGTTGCAAGTTAAAATCGCAATTGCGACATTAAATTCGTCAATTTGCAAGTTAAAAGTGGCATTTGGCAATTCTAACTGACAATTTCAAGTTTGAAGTTTTAATTTTGAGCAAAAAAGCCCAATTTACAATTATAATTGACAATTATAAGAGTCATTTGCGAGTTAAAAGTCGCAATTAACATTTGCAAGAGGCAATTTCGATATTGATGTGTCAGTTACAAGTTAAAAGTCGCAATGGCGACATGAAAATGTCAATTTGCGAGTTAAAAGTCGCATTTGACAATTCTAACTGACAATTGCGAGTTCGAAGAGCCAATTTTGAGTTAGAAGACCCAATTAACAATTATAACTGGCAATTGCGACTTTGAAGTGTCAATTGCAAGCTAAAAGTTGGAATTGACAATTACCAGTGGCAATTGTGAGTAAAAGTCGCAATTGACATTTGAATGTGCGGAAATTGCGACATCGAAGTGTCAGTTGCAAGTTAAAAATTGCAATTTTGACATCAATATGTCAATTTTGAGCTAGAAGACCTAATTAACCATTATAACTGGAAATTGCGACTTTGAAGTGTCAATTCTGAGTTAAAGGTCGTAATTTTGACATTTGAAAATGGCATTTCAAAATTGACATTTGAAAGTAGCAATTGCGATATCGAAGTGTCAATTGCAACTTAAAAATCACAAATGACAATTTCAAGTGACAATTACGAGTTTGAAGTTGCTATTAATATTCGCAAGCGGCAATTGCAATATCGAAGTGTTAATTTCGAGCTAAAAGGCCCAATTAACAATTCTAACTAGTAATTGCGACTTTGAAGTGTCAATTGCAAGTTAAAGGTCGTAATTGACAATTGCAAGTGGCAATTGTGAGTTAAAAGTTGCAATTAACGTTTGAAAGTAACAATTGCGAGTTTAAAGTGTCAATTTCGAGCTAGAAGGCCCAATTAACAATTATAACAATTATATAATTATAACAATTATAATTAACAATTATAATTGAAGTGTCAATTGCAAGTTAGAAGTGTCAATTTTGAGCTAAAAGGCACAATTAACAATAATTATAACTGGCAATTGCGACTTTGAAGTGTCAATTTCAAGCTATAAGTTGTAATTGACAATTGACGTTTGGAAGTAACAATTGCGACATCGAAGTGCCAATTGCAAGTTCAAAGTGTCAATTTTAAGCTAGAAGATCCAATTAACAATTATAACTGGCAATTCCGACTTTGAAGTGTCAATTGCAAACTAAAAGTAGTAATTGACAATTGCAAGGGGCAATTGCAAGTATTAAAAGTTGCAATTGACGTTCGGAAGTAACAATTGTGACATCGAAGTGTCAATTGCAAGTTCAAAGTGGCAATTTCGAGCTAAAAGACCCAATTAACAATTATAATTGGCAATTGCGACTTTGAAGTGTTAAGTCAATTGCAATTGACGTAAATGCGTAATTGACAATTGCAATTGCTTAAGTGGCAATTGTAAGTTAAAAGTTGCAATTGAAGTTTGAAAGTAGCAATTGTGACATCTAAATGTCAATTGCGAGTTCGAAGTGGCAATTTCAAGCTAGAAGACCCAATTAACAATTATAACCGGCAATTGCAACTTTGAAGTGTCAATTGAAAGCTAAAAGTCGTAATGGACAATTGAAAGTGGCGCAATTGTTAGTTAAAAGTTGCAATTGACGTTTGATAGTAGCAATTGCGGCATTGAAGTGCCAATTGCGAGTTCAAAGTGTCAATTTCGAGTTAGAAGGCCCAATTAACAATTATAACTGGAAATATTGCGACTTTGTCGGAATTAACAATTTCAAGTGGCAATTGTGAGTTAAATGTTGCAATTGACATTTGAAAGTGGCAATTGCGACTTTGAAGTCGCTATTGTTATTTGCAGCCGGCAATTGCGACATTCAAATGTCTATTGCAAGTTAAAGTCACAATTGCGACATCAAAATGTCAATTATCGAGTTAAAAGTCACATTTGACAATTAGGAGTTTGAAGTATCAATTTTAAGCTAAAAAAAAACCCAATTGACAATTAGAAGTGCCAATTGTGAGTTAAAAGGGGCAATTGACAATTAGAACCAGCAATTGCAGCTTCAAAGTGTTAATTGCTAGTGTTAAAAGTGTTAATAGCCGAAAGTGGCAATTGATAATTGCAAGTAGCAATTTCAAGTTTAAGGTCTCAATTGAAAGCGTAATTGATAATTTCAATTGGCAATTGCGACTTCAAAGTGGCAAGTGCAAGTTAAAAGTCGAAATTGACAATTAAAACTGGCAATTGTAACTTTGAAGTGGCAATTGCTCATTAAAAGTCGTAATTACGACATCAAAGTGTCAATTGACAATTTAAATAAAATTTTTTACCCGAAGTTCTCAGGACGCCCTTTGTACTAATTAGAACCGTTGTTCCATTGTTTTATTTTGTTAAAAACTTGAAATATTTGAATGACGGCGTTGTGCATAAACTGATTTGAATACTTGAGCTGCCGGTTCCATTTCTCCAATAAATACAGGCTTCAAATTTAATTCGTAACTTCGGGCATACATTGATGGTTTCGTAACCAACGTTGGTAATACGTTAATATTAACGTAAAGATGCACGGTTCTATTATCCGATAAATGTAAACTGTATAAAATTCTGGTCAATCCATGTTCAAGATATTTAACATCAAATTTTAATTTTTGAACTTGTTCTGCCTAATAAACGAGGTAATTACCAAAATTTATTTTATATTATCAAAATTACCAGGATATGGTCGTCGCTTAAATTAAATTGAAACATATCCCTATGAAGGCAATCGTATTTCTTTTGCCTAAAAGAAATACCTTTTGAAATCCATCTAAATTTGCAATCGCAAACAAATTCCCTTTTGATTATTAATTCTGTATCAAATTGAGTAATATTCCTTATAATAAAAGTTCCATAAAAATCAGCTTCGCCCATTTCATAATCTGGCAAGAAGAATTCCACGCTTTCCGTTTGGTCGTGTTCAATTTCTCTCAAAACTTGGTTAATGCTGAATTGATTTAATTTCAGAGAATTCAAAAAAAAGTATTCAAAAATATGCGTACCCATCCAAATTAAAAAGATCCCAAAGCACCACTTTGCTGAACAAACACCCAAAATTATTTCCGACCACATCTTCAATCTTAAAATAAAAAATATTTTCTCAAAAAATTAAGGGTAGAATTTCTAACCTGCAGTGTAGGATAGGTTCCAAAATATTTCAAACTAAAAATGTTGTAAAATTTTTCGTCGTCGATCAATTTATTCGAAAATTCGTTTATTCGAATGTGATAAATTAATTTAACATCTTGGTGTCCCGTTTTGTACACTTTCAAATTTACACAAATTCCAAGCTTTCCTTTTGGATGCACCGAACCTTCGGACGGAACGATTAATAATTCATCTTCATTTTCACTTTCGTATTGACTCGACAATTTAAAATGAATTGGTGATTCTCCAAAATTGAATAACTGGAACGTTGCAAAATAATTTTTTCCCCAACGAACGACTTCGAGATCGACGTTCCTAGGTGTAGCCTTTTAAAAAAATGTCGTAGTGTAAATTATTGGTTTTTTGCTTTTACGGACGCTTACACATAATTCCGAATAAACGCACTTTGTGTACATTTTTACGAAGACATCCAAAGGAACTCCAGTTAATATTTTGGTTTTTCGAACGGTTCGAACGTAACATTTAACTGTTGCCACTTCAGGGGCCCTTAAATGTCCTGTTGCGTACCATTTAACGAATTTCCTTTCGTTAGGTGCTATTTGCCCATGGGGATGGTCTATATACAAAGGATCATCTTCTTCCAGGTGGAATTTATACCTACAAACATTTTTTAGTAGCCCAACCTTTTCCTTTCAAACGGAAATGCTTACTCCGAATAGTGGCAAGTCAAATTTTTTAGCATAACACTGGATATATCCTGACAACCAGGAAAAACTGTTTTAAATTTTACGACGTTATTTACCCCGATGATTAATGTCGCATATTCGGAGTATCCTTTCAAGCAGAAAGGCAAAACGTTCGATGCTCTCCCGTTTAATTCCAAACCCCATTTTTCGGCGTATCCTTTTCCGTTAATCGAATTCGGTTGTAATTGAGCTACGATTATCTGGAAGTTATGTATTACACCAGTCATTGGTTTGAGCAAAAAATGTCTAAAACAAATTTTTTTTTCAGTTGTTCCAATGGTAATTTTTCCCATCAACAAGTTACGTTTTTTTTGGTGGAAGAAATTTGAACATAGTCGGAAGTGTTCCATTTAATTTTAGAAAGATCGTGGTGTAACTGGGTAAATTGGGCATTGCAGGAGGTAAAATAACACAAGTTGGTTGTATATCGACTCTCGGTATCCATTCTTTATTTTTTGGAAACGAATGACCTAAAGTTGTGATCAAGTAATTTGTAAATTTTAATTTTGTGGACCTCACCGACAACTTTCAAAGTTATAGGTATAGGAACATCAACAAGTTCTGTATTATCGAGATCGCTCAAAGAATTTTTAATATACGACCAATGTACATATCCTCTTAAAATATTGGAATCGAGTTGATCTGCTAATTTGGGACAATATTGGCATTCATATAAAACCGACTCTTCTGCTGGAATTACTATCTCTTTAGGATTTATAGAAAAATTTTCAATTGTATCTAAAATTTTAAATGAAAACTTTTTTCAAAATATTTGCAAAAAAAGTATACCGTTCTGCCAAATTACTTCGATTTCTTTTGATAAATGGTTTGTTAAGGAGGTGGTGAGGGTGTACGACTTTTTGGCTTCAACACTTCCAAAATTTAAGTAATTAACACTCCAAGTGAACGGAGGTTTATGGAACGTAGTGCTTAGGCTGTCGTACATGTAACCACCGTAACCTTCACACTCTTCCGTTTGCATTGGAAATCGTTTTAACGATTTTTCCGACAAATTTAAATGTAAATTGATAACTTGCATTCCCACCAATTCTATGATTACAGGAGGCTGTAAATTTTGTTAATTTAATCTTGATAACCGAAAAAATTCATCAATACACCTTACATGATGCGTTATCAAACACACCAACTTCTGACAAAAAATTCCAATCGCTCTTGCAACAAATACCACTCTAACGTATATATGCTGAAAGGGCTCTAAATTTCCCCTCATTTTATCAATCCTAAAGATTGGTTCGTCTTCTCTTAATTCGTTAATATCGAACTGATAGAAAATAGGAATACAGGAAGTGTTGCATAGTTCGAAGGTTTTGACCACTTCCTGATGCGTTCTAGTGTTGTAGAAAAATAAAATATTTACAGATGCATTCAGAACTGGACCTGAAAGAAAAATTACGGACAGTATTTTATTTGGAGAATAATCCAAATTGTTACCTATGCATTCTCCTTCTAGATGTATTTTATAGGTTCTCGATTCGTCATCAATTATCTCTATGTATTCGACACTTTTCTCACGTGTAATTTGTGGATTATACACCACAACGCATTCTAAATACTGACTCTTTCTAACTGTCGGTTCAATAAGTTTAAAATCAAAAACGCGATATATGGGGTTTATATCTTCATCTCGTCGAATGGCATAAGTGTGTTCGCACTATAAGAAAAAAAATTCGGTGCTTAAAAATTTTGAAACGGTTGTTTACCAAAATTACCTCACTATTATTTTGGATTTTGAATGCTTTTCTTTTAATTGTGCCTATAGGGGTAGGTTCAAAAATGACTGAGGTGCTGAAGTTATTAAACAACGATTCATCTTGATTGGTCGGTTCGATATCTGGAGCTCGCAAGCATTCTGGAAAATCTGGAGTGCACGTACAACTCATCGCAATTACAAATTAGTCCAAACGACTTTGACAACTTGTCAAATCGTGTAACTTGGTACTATTTGAATTATTTGTTTTTTATGACAAAATGAAAGACCAATCAAAGTAGGGCTTTCAATGGTACTAATTTCGGTCTGCTACCATGTGTTCAAACCTGAACGATTTATTTCGTAACAGCAGAAGAGCTTCAAAATTGGCGGGTCAACGATTAATTGCGCGAAATAAATTGGTGACGCCTATTTACTTATATCATGTGGGGTCGGCCGACGAAAGATTGGAGGATTTACCCCAATAATGGGGAGCAAATTTCTTTTGGAAATGTGGTCAAAATGGTGATTTTTTGGGCTAGAAACGTACAATTTCATTTAACATCAGTTTATCTGCCGTTAGTAAGAACTTCGCTTAAATCACCGACCTTTTAAAAAGTTTTTCAAAGGTTCTCCAGTGAATCCATCATTTTCCATGATTTGGGTGATAAAAATTGTTTGAGTTATGCTGCAAGCCAATTTGAGTTTTGTAGTTTCGAGAAAGAAGCGATTGAAAGTTTATACGTATATCGTAGTTAGTCCAGTCGCACTAAATAATATGTAACTTGCTCAATTTTGATTATTTTAACTTGAAATTTTTTTCACATATTCTTGAATATGTATATTTCGATAAAATGCAAAATAAAAAAAACTCGATTTTATTTAAGTTTACAGTGGCAAAACCCCTTAGGCATCCCATGAAAAAATTTACTATTGGCCTAATATTAACCTAGCATTGGCCTAACAGTGGTCATCACTAAAAGATCGTTGGTCCAATGCTGAAATGATAACATGGGTGCTACGATTGGCGGCCAGCGTTTGTGCAACGTTAGCTCCCAGTTTTCGTCCAGTGCTAATTACAGGAAAAGTAACCGTAAATGATACTGGCCCAGCATTGTACGCCGATACTTAGGTGCATGTCGCTGCCCCCCCCCCCCCAAATTGAATTTTGAGATGAAATTGATGTCAATCGTTAGAGCATCGTTAGAGCTTAAATGAGCTTCCATTTTTTTCGTTTGAGCCTCAACCGTCGCGGAGATATTCGCGAAAATGTTTGGGAGGGCTGTAGATACGTTGCCCCCCCCCAAGTCGAATTTTGGGTTAAAAATGGTGTCAAACGTTAGAGCTTCGTTAGAGCCTAAATGAGCTTTCATTTTTTTCGTTTGAGCCTCAACCGTCGCGAAGATATTCGCAAAAACGTTGGGGGGGGGGGGCTGTAGACACGCTGGCCCCCCAAGTCGAATTTTGGGATGAAAATGGTGTCAAACGTTAGAGCTTCGTTTGAGCCTAAATGAGCTTCCATTTTTTTCGTTTGAGCCTCAACCGTCGCGAAGATATTCGCAAAAACGTTAAGGGGGGGCTGTAGACATGTTTTTCTATTTTCGCTCATATTTTGAATTTTGGGCTGAAATTGGTGTCAAATGTTAGAGCTTCGTTAGAGCTTAAATGGGCTTCCATTTCCATCATTTTAACTTTATTTTTCACAAAGTTACAGGCATTTTTAATTTTAGAGCCTCCGAGCAAGTTCCGTGTGATAATCCTCAAGTTTTTTCTATTACATTAGATTAAAATATTTAATCCGATTAAAAAAACTAATCCTACTTTCCATTATAATAAATTTTGATAATAAATAAAACTGGAAAAATTAATTTTACAACATAAATTTTATTAATCAAAAGTAATACAAATAATGTATGTTTTTTTTCTAAATGTATGTTTTTGCTCATAAACTACATACTATGAATTGGTTTTTTTTGAGTTATTCGCAAAAAACAATTTTTCCTCTCATTTTGAATTTATGTGTGCAAGGACGTGCCCAACCAACGGGAAGGAAAAATTTAAAATTTGCCAACTGAGTTACTTCAAAGTTGCCAACTGTTTGTAAGTTTTGCAATTTTTGGTAAATTTAGACATAAAAAAATGCCAAATTGACCAACTTTTGGGTGTTTTTGTCAACTTTTGTCAACTTTCTAAAACTTTGGGTGGGAGACTTCCCCCACCCCATGTACAAATCTCTGTATGTGTGCAGTCGATAAAGCTTCGTTTGAGCTTGAAAGAGCTCCAGTGAGTAAGATTTTAAATTAATTTTATACAAAGTTATAACTTTGTTAACTCGACTAAACTCTGATCAACATGCGTTAAATGGCAAGGTTTTTTAAAATTTTAAGATTTTAAGAAGATAAGTAGCTTAACTATTAACCAGAGCTTTTATTTAAAGATATTCAAAGCTAAATAGAAACTCTAACGTTTGACATTATTTTTATCTCAAAATTTGACTTGGCACGGCCAAGGTGTTTAGACCCCCCCCCAAAACGTTTTTGCAAATATCTTTGCAACGGTTGAGGCTCAAATGAAAATAAGTAAAAGCTTAACTATGAACTAGAGCTTATATTTAAAGCTAAATAGAAGTTCCAACATCTGACACAATTTTTATCTGAAAATTCGGCTTGGGAGGGCCAACGTGTTTAGAGCCCCACTCATACGTATTTGCAAATATCTTTGCAACGGTTGAGGCTCATACAAAAACAATTTAAGCTTATTTAGGCTCTAACGATTGACACCAATTTTATCCCAAAATTCAATTTGGGGGAGCGGGAGAGGGGCCAAACTATCGGGGGGGTGGGGCTCTAGACATGTTTTACAATTTTGCTTCTCATTTTAAATTTATGTGTGCAATTGATGTCAGTCGATAGAGCTTTGTTTGAGCCAGAATGAGATTCAGTCAGCAAGACTGTCAGTTAATTTTTTACAAACTTATGGATTGTTACTCTCCGAGCAACATGCGTTAAATCATAAGTTTCTTTAAATCTCTTGAGCCGATAATATTAATTCTTTGGATAAAAATAAGTTCTCTAAATAAGCAATGTTTTATTTTTTATAAATATAAAATTTTTAAAATCGAAGTAATTTACGGAAATAGAAATCATGCCGAGAAAATCTTAAAATTTTAGAAAACCTTACGATTTAACGCATGTTGCTTAGAGTTTAGTCATAAAATTTCAACTATTCACAACTTTGTATAAAATTAATTTAAAATCTTACTCACTGAAGCTCTTTCAAGCTCAAACGAAGCTCTACCGACTGCACACATACAGAGACGTGATCATGGGGGGGGGAAGTCCCCCCTCAAAGTTTTAGAAAGTTGGCAAAAGTTGACAAAAACACCCAAAAGTTGGTCAATTTGGCATTTTTTTTGTGTCTAAATTTACAAAAAATTGCAAAACATACAAAAAGTTAGTAACTTTGAAATAACTCAGTTGGCAAATTTGAAATTTTTCCCCCCCGAAAAAAGTTGGTTGGGCACGTCCCTGCACACATAAATTCAAAATGAGAGGGTAAATTGTTTTTTGAGAATAACTTTTAACTAAGATAGTACGGAGAACTACAATTGCCAAAAAAAACAATTCATAGTATGTAGTTTATGAGTAAAAACATACATTTAGAAAAAAAAACGTACATTATTTGTATTACTTTTGATTAATAAAATTTATTTTGTAAAATTAATTTTTCCAGTTTTATTTATTATCAAAATTTATTATAATAGAAAGCAGGATTAGTTTTTTTAATCGGATTAAATATTTTAATCTAATGTAATAGAAAAAACTTGAGGATTATCACACGGAACTTGCTCGGAGGCTCGAAAATTAAAAATGCCTGTAACTTTGTAAAAAATTAAGTTAAAATGATGGAAATGGAAGCTCATTTAAGCTCTAACGAAGCTCTAACGTTTGACACCAATTTCAGCCCAAAATTCATAATATGAGCGAAAATAGAAAAACATGTCTACAGCTCCCCCCCAACGTTTTCGCGAATATCTTTGCGACGGTTGAGGCTCAAACGAAAAAAATGAAAGCTCATTTAGGCTCTAACGAAGCTCTAACATTTGACACCATTTTTAACCCAAAATTCGACTTGGGGGGGGGCCAACGTGTCTACAGCCCCCCCCCCCAAACATTTTTGAGAATATCTCCGCGACGGTTGAGGCTCAAACGAAAAAAATGGAAGCTCATTTAGGCTCTAACGATTGACACCAATTTCATCTCAAAATTCAATTTGGGGGGGCCAGCGACATGCACCTCCTATTTACTTATATCATGTGGGGTCGGCCGACGAAAGATTGGAGGATTTACCCCAATAATGGGGAGCAAATTTCTTTTGGAAATGTGGTCAAAATGGTGATTTTTTGGGCTAGAAACGTACAATTTCATTTAACATCAGTTTATCTGCCGTTAGTAAGAACTTCGCTTAAATCACCGACCTTTTAAAAAGTTTTTCAAAGGTTCTCCAGTGAATCCATCATTTTCCATGATTTGGGTGATCCAGTTTTACTTCACGCCACCACCAGCAGCTTTTTCACTGATTTAGCAGCATCAATAGCTGTGTATGCGTTAAAATCGGTTAGGTGCTACCTGTTAAAAGGCACCGCTTTTTATGTATTGCGCATGTGCGTGACCATACATCGCACGGTTTCTTGACTGGTTGGAACAAATTTATTGTAAACTTACCAGAGCTTTAAGTAAGTACTTTTTATTTTTTTCCAATTTGTGTATAGTACTGAGGTGCTATTTTTGGCTTTTATACTCGCGACTTTTGGTGAATAAAAAGTTAGTTTTAGATGTTAGACGTGCACTTCAGATACGTCATGTATCTTCTCAATTTTGGTTTTACAATTTAAGTTTAGTCTTACAATTTATACCTTGTGAAAAAGTCCTCAACAAACTGGTACACCTATCCAAACAGGCGGAAGATCTGAATGGCTTTAGGTGGAGGACTTCCGGACTAACCTCCTGCTTTATGGAAATCATAGATTAAGGTTATTATCCCAGTGTTCATCTGGACTAGATCTTCTGCTATATGAACTAGTCATGAGTTAAAATCATCATCCTTGCGAATTATGGGTAGTACGATAGGTACGAAAGTCTATAAGGTACCAATCATTTTATGTCCTATAATGACGATGGTCGTATGGGGCATAGAATTATCTTGGAAACTAGAGAGATGGTGATCTTAATTCATGACCAGTTCGTTACGCGGAAGATTTGTGTCCAGATGGGAACTAAGACTCCCGTACCTATGGTACTACCCATGATTCAGAAGGATGGGCGTATGCAAATTCCTACTCTTTAAATGTGCTATTATAGGTCTATAGATCTACAGTTCTATGCAGATAAAAACTTTTTGTGTGGTTTGACAAATTATATAAACTCCTGAAATGTATAAACACTTTCCAAAACTTAATTATATCTTAACCGAACCTTACAATATTAGGGGAGACCATCTCATCCAAATATGTAATAAATAAGAATAATTCTAATAAATAATTCTAAAAACTAACAACATTAGCCATCTATGTTGCGCCTATACTTAGGGCCGCCCTCTCAAAAATAAATTATACAGACGCGCATGGAACCATTCAAACAAAATAATAATTAGACAATGTATCAAACTGATCAAATAATAACTTATTAACCTAAGCTACTCGGTGCTGATTAAGACCACGCCATAGAAATCAAAATATTAAGCCCCTGACTCTCAAGAGTAAGATTACTAAAGATTATATGACCGTAGGAAGAATTTACAAACGCCGTACCCCATTAGCAGGCCCCAAATTTGGGGCCTTTCAATTAATTGATAGGCACTAAAAAACACCCTGTATGTAAGCTTTATTGAGGAAGCCTATCCGATTCCGGATGTATAGGCGATCTTCTTGGCTAAGCCAAAAAAGCTTAACTAAGGAAATGTTAATGGCTTGGTTTTCCTTTGCTTTCCTCATAGTCCACAGCTCGATTTTGGACCTTTTAAATTACAGTACATCCGACGCAATCAGAATTAGAACCGCGGTTTTCCGTTCTCTACTCTGTCTATGTTTGATTTACGTCAGACTGCTGGTCTAGTCCTTTATATTAGTACTAATAAAGTTTTTCAACTTTTGAATTATGTTAGAGCCTTAAGTCAAATTTGTTATGGCCTATAAATCCGGGCCTTGCTCATTAAGTGAACCGGAAAGCAGTCTGATGGTCTTACGCAAGGCTGCTGTTATCTCGTTCCCCAGGGACGTGCCTAACCAACTTTTTTCGGGGGGAGGGAGAAATTTCAAATTTGCAAATTTGCCAACTGAATTAATTCAAAATTGCCAACTTTTTGTAAGTTTTGCAGCTTTTAGTAAATTTAGACATAAAAAAAATGCCAAATTGACCAACTTTTGGGTGTTGTTGTCAACTTTTTGCCAACTTTCTGCAACATTGGGAGAGGGAAAAGCTTCCCCCCATTCCCCCAATCGGATTACCCGGAGAGCAGTCTACGGTTTTACATGAGATGGCTGTTGTCTCATCGCCCATCTTGATGACCATGTGCTAGTGCATTATTTGTGACTTACCTTGAGACCTTTGACGGATCTTTATCTGTTTATCCACTTAAATCTTGACCGTCGCGACGGTCACTAGACAGAGATGACAGGACTCAGTACAACCCCAACAAGGTACAGTTGAGATGGCTGGAATTGTGGCTTTCTGTTTTTTTTTATTGTAGTTTTCCAGACTACTTTTCTTTTCAGAATTCTCGACCTCGCTTCTACCAAAAATTGTGGGCTACCTTACAAGGTCTTGGTTACAAAACCTGGAGAGCTTTTCTTCGAATTGAGACAGAATCTGAATTTGTGCATTGTGTAACTCTCTCCGGTTCTCTTATTTCACCAAATAAAATAAAAAGGCGTAATGTTTAAATTTTGATTAACTCCATCAATCATCAAATTAAATATTTAAACCTCGCAGCGTTTCTCTTCATCTCCAATTGATTCGTCTTCAGCCTCATAACCAAATTTTTGTTTTTTATGAATACGACGTTTTGATTAAATTTTAGTAGAATTTCGTATTTACTGTTCTCGGAAAATTGTTGAGATTTCTTTAACATATCTTTAAATCTGGATTTTCTAAACCTAATAACCGCAAGTTATAAAAAGAAAATTTTTAAATACAGAGTGAGGCAGAGTAGAAAGCGATTTTGAAAAGGCTGTAAAAAAATACTTTTCCAATTTTTTTTACCATTTTACATTACATAAAAAGCATTCCAATTTTAAAAATAACTCCAGTAAGATGTCGTTCTTCCAGGCGAGGCTCAGTATTACTATTGGGATTTGAACCCGCACAATAAGTTGAACTTTAGATTGCATCAGCATCAGCAACCTCTTCGTTTCACAAAAGTTACTGCGTCATGTCTTCATTAGGGATCATAGGGCCCTACTGTTTCAAAAATGAGCTAAGAAAGGCTGTAATAGTAATTTCACATCTAAACGAAGAGACATTTTTTCAACAAAATGGAGCAACCTCATACACGGGAGTTTGTTAAAGCTTTGTTTTCAAATCATGTGATCTCTTGAAATGAGGATATCGTTGGGCCTCCTCGTTCATTAGATCTAAAAACGTGTGAATTTTTTTGTGGGGTTACCTAAAGAGTAAAGTGTATCAGGATAACCTACCAGAAACAATTGAAGCACTGAAAGAACGGATACGAGAAGAGGTGGTTCAAGTCCCAGTAGCAATGCTGCCAAACGTAATTTTTAGCTTTCGTTCGAGTCTCGGCTAAACGGACATCATTTTACTGTGTAAAGTTCTAAAAAAATTTGGAAAAAATGATAGCATTTTTTCACAGCTTGTTCAAAATCGCTCTCTACTTTGACTCACCCTGTACTACTCACATTTTTAAACTATAGAAAGTTAGTAATAAAGTAAATTTTAAAGTTGTATAGAAAAACTAATAAAATGTCAGCTCTGTCTGTTAGAAACGTTTGAAGTAAACTACTAAAAGTAGAGTAGGAGAAAATTTTTTTAAAGTTTAAATTGATTAGTGGTTAATATAGTGTTACTTGATAATAGTAAACATATTAGTATTTTGGACTGACTAAAAGTACATTAAAACATTTTATGCATTTTTAATTAGTTTAAAATATTGATACTAAATTTTTTATTTTGTTTATTTTATTATTTGAAAGTTTTTCCTTTTATCGAATGGTATTTTGAGCAAGGTTGACATTTGTTTACATTTCGGCGCTAAGAATGTCTGAATTGATTGATTTATGAGGTAGATAAACATAAGTTGATTCCCCAATTGTGTTCTATTTGGCAATTTAATTTGAAAATGCCACTATATAGGTTTAATTTTTCACTAACCAAAAAAAAATTTCAACGGGTAATTAACACAATATAAAAGTTTATTTTCGAATAAATAATTTTACATAATAAATTATAAACATTGGTTGAAACTCATTAAAAAAATAATACTATAATATGTTAAAAAAATAATTTAAAACCTAAACAATAATAGTAATTAAATTAATTACAAAATACTCTTTCTAAATGAGGTAGAAATAAAATACTGCGAATAGTAATGTAAGAGGACAAAGCAAACTAACAATAAATAATAATTAAAATTAAATCGATTCGAACAATCGAGCACAAAATCGCTTATTAAGTCGGTTTCATTTTGAAAAGGATCAAAGCAAATTTTCTCGGTAAGCGATTTAATGCTGCTAATGTTACAATCAACTTTTGTACACAAAGAAATATTATTATTTTTGAAATAATCGTATAATTCAATGATAAAATCACAATTCCAAGGATTGTCCCCTATCCAAACTTCCTTTAAATTCGGTGCTTTTTGGTGTAATAGTTCGTAATCAAACGAAGTTATGTTGTTTTGTTCAATAGTTAAAACTTTAATTGATTTTTGGGTATCAGATGTTTGTTTATCGATGGTAAAGTTACTTAAACCGTTGTTATCCAACCAAAATGCGCTTAATTGTTCCATTCCGTTGAGGTAAGTTAATGAGAAGGTTTCAAATTTATTGTTGATTAGTTCCAAAATTTCGAGAGAATTTAAACCGACAAGGCCGTAAGGTTGTATGTGCTTTATGTTGTTGTTCCCTAAATACAAATATTTAATTTTTTTCAAACCGTTAAAAGTACTGGTATCAATTTCCGTTAAATTATTGAAACGCAATTGCAAATCCGTGAGATTTATTAAACTTTTAAAATTGTATTGACTTAAATATTGGATGGTGTTATTATTTAAATATAAATAATTTAAGTTTTCTAGTTTACTAAACGCTAGGAGGTCTATATCGAGAATTTTATTGTTTTCCAAATATAAAATTTTTAAATTATACAGGTACTGAAAAATATCGTCGGGTAGATTTTCCAAATTGTTGTGATTCACATACAAATATTTTAAATTGGTCAAACCCTTAAAAGCCTCCGAGGTAATCGATGAAATTTGATTGTTATTTAAATTTAAAATATCCAAGTTATCCAATTCTATAAAAACGTTGTCTTCCACTTTGATCAACAGATTTTCACTTAAGTCTAATTGTAACAGCTGCCTAATGCCTACAAATATTTTTGGTTCTAAATAATTTAATAAATTACTTTTCAAATTTAAAATTTTCAAAAATGGAAATTTTATAAAAGCAAAGTTACTTATGCTTATCACATTATTGTTTCTTAAAACTAAATAATTGATTGTATTCTTTGGAAAGTTGAACGTATCGTTTGTGATTTCACTTAAATTACAATTTTTACATATTAACCAACGCGACCGTTGTAAATTAATAACAGAATATTGAAAAAATATGGACGAAACGTTGAAACAGGTAATTTGTTTGCCATCGTAAAGCAAGGTTTCGTACGAACATCCACTGGTTTCTTCAATCTGCGATGCTTTCGTTAATACCCCTATTCCTATGAAGAACGTTATCCATTTTATCATCGTTACTAAAACAGAAAAAAAAAATTTATTGGAGAAACTGGGCTTCCTAAAGCAAGAAAAACGCAATTTCATTAACATAAAAACCAGGGTTACAGGCACATTTAAAGGTTAGCCTAGCAAGCTACCTACTGGATGTAAAACAACTTTGTTGAAAAATTGATTTTACCGAAAAACCCACTAACAAATCAAAGGTAAGCTGTAAGACACCCATGTACGTTAAGTTGCCTAAGCTACCCGCTAATTGATTATTATTATTATTTATCAGAAAAATTAAAATTGATCGTAAAAGCATTTAATATCGTCATATTGATAAGAAAGTGAAAATGTCCCGTATTTATAAATATTTCATGTTTATTAATTATTATTTTTATACGACTGTTATTAAGTAGAGGCCATCTTAAGGAAACCTTACAGAATGAAATGAAAATAAATAGTAGGTAATTAATTAACTACTGGTACTTACGAATTTAAAAGGAACTGCTTGCAATGTGCTCGAATAAATAATCACAAACATAATTTTAATTTTATGTTAAAAACACTACATTTTTGTATACAGTTACGATAAAAATAATTTTGGTCGCGGAATCGTGAACACAAAACCTGTTTAGGAGTCTTCTCGTGGACCCTCTGTCTTCTGTGGTCTTCTGTTCGGATTCGTCGTTTTCGGTTCCGTTGTACTAACTGCATTAAATAAATGACCTTAGATTTAATAGTTCTGTAACGTAATAATAATGTTATTGCTGTTTAGTTTATTTGCAGAGACTAATTAACGCAAGGTAGCGCCCACTCGTTTCTCAAGTATGCTATCAAAATTTGTCGTTCAAAATTAATTTTAAATTATATTCAACATTTTTTTTTATTTTTCGCGACCTTGACTTTATTAACAATTTATTTATTACTTAATAACAAAACAATCGAAGTTGAAATCGATAGTGTTTAGTGTTAAATTCGATACGTACCTACCTACCTACATAAATTTTTATTTCTATTATTTCATTTGAACTTCTTAAAATGTGATAAATTGTGGGAACTTCTGCTGGTATGTACTACCTACCATAAGGAAGTTTAATTTATAACCCATTTCTTTTTTGCTATAAAATTTGTTCTTCTAAGTTTTCATTAGGTCGGTGCAGAATGTCTCTTTATCTCTTGGAGGCCTGCATAGTGGTGATAGGACATGACAAGAGTTCTCCTATTTTCCTAGATAAGTAAAATACATTTTTTTAATAAAAACATCTTAATTTTAAAATTGACTAAATTGGTGACCCCGTCACGGCGAGGTAAAACAATGAGTTTTGGACAGAACTTTTAGTTAAGAGTCTCCGGGAGTTCTCCTAAACCCGTAGTAGTTTTTGTTTCGAATCGTGACCCACTTTGAATCTAATGATTCAAGGAATGTGACGTAACGCTCTTAGAGATTTACTTGACATTTCAAATTTAAGGGGTCCTTTAGGACTGATCTTCAGACCTTCTACATCATGAATGCCATGGGTGAAAGTTTTTACCCTTTTAGATCAGTGCCGGATTAACGTAGTAGCAGAAGTAGCAAATGCTAAAGGCTCCGCGTCCTTGGGGGCCCCTCGCCCGGAAAATAAGTAAGAGAACAAATACCCCGGTTTCACTCTTACCTACAGAATAATATAAAAATTTTGCACTTATTTGTACCAAATTTTATAGTATCTCAGGAAAATATTGCCGACGTTTACGGCCAATATTTGGCATCCGTTGGCACCCAACGCTGAGGTAAGGCTTGGACTAAAGCTGTTTACCGTTGCTTTGCCAGTGCTCAGCTTAAAGATCGACGTACAGTGGATGGCCAATGCTGAGCCAGTATTGACTTAATACTTGCAACCAGTCGTTAGCTACCGATGTTCGATGCGACGTTGGGGCAAGGCTGTTTACCGTTGATTTGCCGGTGCTCAGCCTAAGAATCGGCGTACAATAGAAGGCCAATGCTGGGCCAGTATCGAATACCGATACTTTGCCTGTAATCAGCACTGGATCAAAACTGAGAGCCAACGTTGTACCAACGCTGGCCGTCAACTGTAGGACCGAAGTTATCATATCAGCATTGGACCAACGATCTTCCAGTGGTGACCATCGTTGGACCAATGCTGGGTTAATATTGGGCCAATTGTAAATATTTTCATGGAATGTATGGATTTAAAAAAAACAGTAGATGAGAAGGGAAACGGAACTATGACTTAGAATAATTGTTGAAATCTAGGGATATTAACATTTCTCTATATTTTTTAGAGACATTCATTTGGACCAAATTAGAAGTTACATGCCAGCCTTTTTTCAAGAATAAATTGATGAAAATTTGAATTCTTACAGCTGGGGGGTATTCCATACCCCCCAGACCCCCCGGATTGTTAGTGGAGAATACTCCGGTTTTACCCTGCATTCAGAATAATAAAAACTTTTGCACTCTTCTGTACCAAAATTGAAATATATATTTGTTTATTTCTCAAATAATAGAAAAGAAAGGAAGAGGAATTATGAACTAGAATAACAAATTGTGAAAATCTGGGGAGGTTCATAATAATTAAATTTGATGAACTACATTTCATCCATAATATTGATGGAAGACACATTTGTATCAAATTAAAAGTACCTATACTATGATCGTCTTTTTTCAAGACTAAAAGAAGAAAATTTAAATTTTTGCAACTTCTATTCTGTAGGTAGGGTGAAAACACGCTATTCTCCACTAACAATCCAGGGGGTCTGGGGGGTATGGAATACCCCCCAGCTGTAAGAATTCAAATTTTCATTAATTGGTCTTGAAAAAGACCATCATAATACTTCTAATTTACTACAAATGAGTCTTAAAGTAGAAGTATTATGATTATCTTTTTTCGAGATTAATTGATGAAAATTTGAATCTTTACAGCGGAGGGGAGTACCTCATACCCCCAAACCCCCCGGATTGTCGAGTCAGGACTTTTGTGCGCCGCTGTTTGGACACTAGACTTTTGGGCGCCAACGTTTGGGCGTCGGCGTTTTAAGGACTAAAAAAGTATAAAATAACAAAATTAAATAAAAAATTTTATAAAAACACATCTTTTTTTATATTTATGATTTCAAGAAGCTTTGTTTACTCTTATTATAAAATAATTTTTTACTTTTTAGTGCACATTTTTTGTAATCTCTATATATAAAAATGAATCCCTATTATTTCCCTTGGTCATCGCATCACGCGTGAACGGCTGGACCGATTTTGCTAATTTTTTTTTGTTTAATGTTATTGAGCGGGTTATTTTCTCGCCTCTTGCACTGACTCCTTATTTATCAGGCGTCGAAAAAAGAAGCGCACTTTAAGTCTTTTACCTTTATTGAACTTAATTTATTTTAAGTATTCTCAATAAATTCCGCTAAAAAGTTAAATCATTTATCGATTCTGAGGCGAAACGAAGTTCGCCGGGTCAGCTAGTTTTAAATAAAAAATTACTTTTAAATTAAAATTTTTTTGTTTATTTGTGATGTTGGGAGAGGGGTAGCCTAAAATTTCACGATGTATTAGCAGGGCTAAAGGGGGGAAGTAAAAAAGTGGCACGTGATTAAAGGGCTATCTCGATGGAGGGAAGCACAATCCTAAGTACTCTTACGTGGATATCCTCCCTTATGGATTAAGTATTTATTGGTGATTTTTGCGGTGTCGGTAATTCTGAAAAATACAAGCTCAAAATATAAAATGTATTTTGTATCTTGTATTTTGCCCAACCTTTGCGGGGGGAGGGGTAAGAAAAATCTTATGGACTCTTACGTGGGAAGGGGGAATATTTTTTAAGATTTATTTACCTATAAAGCCTGTATCACACGGTGCATAATATTGCATAAAATTTACATGTAAATGGTAACTAACCAATAGAAAGAGCGTATTAGTATCGGATGGTTTTCATTGGTTAGTTACCTTCTTCTTCGTATTGCTTCTTGACAGAAGCGTCATGACCAATTTAATATGTTAGTATTAAATGGCTCTCTTGGCAGATTACTTTCGGTGGTTTGCCATTGCTTTCCGAGAGGAGAGGGTCATCATAAAGTTGGATAAATTTTGTAGCCGGGCTGGGGATCGAACCTAGGGCTTCTCGCCTAGAGTCCGGTCCTCAGCTCGTTGACTTAGCTCACCTCTCAATGGTTAGTTACCATTCCCATGAAAATTTTTATAAAAATATCATGCACCGTTGCATACAGCAAATTTTGTGCTAAATTTTCATGTAAAATATTTACAACGTGTTCTAAATTTGGAGGCAAATGTGCGCAGTAGACATTTTTGGCACTTAAAAGTCATGGCGCCCAAAAATCCCAGCGCCTAAACGGTGGCGCCCAAATGTCACGTACCGCCGGATTGTTAGTGGAGAATACCCTAGTTTTACCCTACCTACAGAATAACAAATGTTGAACTTATTTGTACAAAACTTAAAGTGCATATATTTGTTTTTTTTAACAGTAGATGAGAAGAGAAACAATGATCTAAGATAATTGTGGATATCGGGAGTAGGGGGGGGGGGTGTTATAATTTTAAAATTTTATAGATTACATTTTATCAATATTATTGATGAAATCAAAGATACTCATTTGTATGAAAATATGAATTATTGCAGCTAGGAAGTATTAAGTGTCGGATTAACACCGCAGCACAAGTACCAAATGCTACTGGTCTTACTTTTGTGGTAAGTTTTTCTTAAGAAATGGTTAGTTAAAAACAGCTCATTTCGTGTTTTTGTTAAAAAAGGCTAAAAAAACTCATTAAAAAAATTAGGAGGTCCCAACGACAATACGACAATATTTGCTAAAAGCCCCGAGCTGGTTTAATTCGGCACTGCTTTAGGTTATTCTAATTCTCATATAATCATAACCTTCCGCGCTTATATGAGTTGGTCATGGGTGAAGATCGTCGCTCTTCTAGGTATCATGGAGTGTACTCCTTAGGTAAGTACAGTTTGATAGAACTTTTAGTTTGAAAATGTTAGATGAACCAAGAGATCATCAGCCCAAAGCTCAAACCCAAACAATTTGAGTTACCTTACGCAGGCACTCAATTAAATGATTTCTGATAGTCTAAAAAACAAAAGTATCTCAAAATGTTAAACTTTCAATTTAAGATATGCAGATGACAAGGTACTGCTAGCGGAATATGAGATGAAACTGGAAGAGCTCTTAGCTAGAGAGAATTATTGAAACAATAAGCAAAGAATTTGGTCTCAAAATAAATGCAATCAAAAGTAAAATAGTAATTGTGGAAAAATCAGCAGAAGACCAGAACCATAAATGGTACTGAAACGGAAGAGAGTATGTTGAGACGCTCGATATTTGAGGGTCTGACAAATAAAGGAATATCGAAGTCCACCAAAACAAGACTTGTTCGATCTTTAATCTTCCCGATAATGACATAAAATGCTTTAGAGAGGTGGACCATAAAGGCGACAGAACGACGCCGCTGACAGATAGAAGCTTTCGACATGTTGTGCTAACGTAGAATGCTGAGGATGGATGTCATGGACAGAAAGATGAACAAACGTGTCCATCCTAAGCAAGCTTAACATCCATCCTATATGGCAATACTTTGGACACATCATCATGAGACGTGAAGGCAGGCTGCTAAAAAGACTGATTGTTCAAGGCAAGATAAAAGGCAAGTAGATCAGATAAAGAAGCTAATGGGCTCATTGGTACACGAATGTGTGCACGCATAAATGCGTATCAATCAAAAAGACATACGCACTCAAGCTCCTGGAGCAGGACCTTTTTTTATGATCTGCCAGTCTCAGGTCGTACGCAGGATTACTGCTGACTCTTACCCATATCCTGATGATCTTTTTCGCTAGTTTTTGATTATTTCAGAACCTTTTTGCAGGTTAAGCAACCGGAAGCCATCCCCAGAGTTACAACACTAGGCACGCACTTCACTTGAAAATGCAGCTCCATGAGTGCTCGAAAGAACTCATAGGGTTGCATCTCCCTGATCCTATAACAAAGATTTTTAGCTGTCCAAGACGTCATTAAATGGCGAGGTACTTGGCTTTCTTAAGAGAACCTGTGTTACTGGCCGAAAAGTCAGACCTAAATTCTCATGCTCAAGCGGTTCCGGTTTTTTCACTTAGAGTACTCGCGTTCTTCTTTAAGTGGGCTTCCTGAGCCCCAGCAGACTACGGCAGTCCACAAGGTGGCTGCTGCTTACAGATGCATTCTTCCAGAGCCACCACGTAGAGGTTGATTACCTAACTTGTCGTGCAGCCTTAGGGTATCTAAAGAAACCTATAAAAGGGGGCACGATCGTAGCTGGCAACACAGATTTATAGTGCTTTTACGTTTGAAACCACTTCGACTTCTCTGACGTTTAATTGCTCTTTCATCGTCGCGTTTTTTAAAGAAGCGTACTTTGTAATCTTCTCATGCTTGGCATTGGGAAGAGATTCGTTCTGCTCAAACCTTACTGTTACATCTATAATGGACTCCGTATCCCCATACTTAACTACGAGGTCAAGCCGAAGTTTCGTTCCATCAAGCGTGTCAAACTCTTGCTCTTCATATATTATATTTGACTGCGGCTGGACTCTGGGGATTTCTTGGACAATAAAGTCGTTGTGACGCTTGATTTTCCAGACTTTCACCAGCCTAGCACATGACCAAGCGTCTCTGGTTTAGAGTGCCATCTTCTGCAGGTGGTGTCTAAGTGGTCACCACCTGCTCTCTTGAGGGCTTCTTTCACTCCATAAGTGTTATAGTTCTCATCTTCATTTCATCAGTAGGTATATAGTAATAATCAGTGATTTGTTACCGGGTTGTTTTTGAAGTATTGAACATTTTTTACTTGGAAAGATTAAAGCTCCCATTTTGCTTATTTTTTAATTTATTGCTGCAGTTTGATCTTTTTTATGGAATTTTTACTTATGGGTAGTGTTATTTAGATTTTCTCTGCATGCTTCTTAATGCTCTTTCCAAAATACAGTGGATGTTAATGCATTTTTATCTAAAACGTTTTCAATTTTTGCTGAAAATTTTTTAAAGCATTAAATAAATGCTGAGCAAGGACAACAATTTGAATTCCATTTCTTTAGAAATCTTTCTTCGTTCCTTGGTATTGAACATAATAACTACTGCGTATCATGCGCAACCAAATGGCATAATTGAGCAGCGTAACTCAAGGACACGAAGATGAATCATCGATCGAAGCATTACCAACTGTCATTTCGAAGAAATTTAAAAGCAACTACTGCAGAATTGATTTATGGAGTAGCAGGGATACGCTTACCAGGTGAATTATTTTCTGCAAAACAAAAGAACGTAGTGATACAGAGGAAGGGGTTAATTAATTACAAAACCATTTCTGTACTGTGCCACCTATACGCAGCCACGTTTTTTCGGCTTTTTTTACTATGGTATTAATCCGATTATAAACTTAGAAAAAAAAATTGTTTTTTTGTGTTAATTTTTTCATTTTGTAAACCACTTTCCATTTGAGCTTAATACAAAAGAGGAAAACAATGCATATTCGTGTTACCATTATTATTTAAATTTTGTAGAAATTTCTGTTTCGAAAAACTTTGAATAAAGAAGTTGACACATTACTGTGATGAATTACAATGATTTTCACAAATACATGTACCTTTTTATAATGGTTTTAATTAATTAAAAGTGTAATTAGGGACGTACTTAAAAAATTATCACTGCCAGCCAGTGAGGAGGGGGCACATGATTTAATTAACAAAGAAACCGCTCCGTAAGCATCTCATGTTTACCAATTACAATTATAAATTATAAACACCATTGGTTCACAGGTGAGAGTTCACCTTTATTATTCAAATTTTCTAACTTCACCACAAAATTATTTACAGTAGGTAAGTGAATGCTGTCTGGTTCTAATTGTGTTAAATACTTAAAAAAGAAAAAAAATGTAAACAACTAATTATAATTAAACAAATCTATTATAAAATAATGGCAGTTTTCAAAACTTTTATCATCGTTATTACAGTGATATACGTTTTATTGGTCGAATGGTCTTCCTCCTCGGGTCTTGGAAGTTGCCCCAGGCACGAATTTGTTAAAAATTTTAATGTCACCAAGGTAATGTAATCAAATAATACATAATTATTTCATCAACATCTTAATCATAAAAATTTTATTATAGTATTTATTTCCGTTTTTTATATTGGTCAAAAGGGATCCCTCAAAAAATTATAAATCAATTAATTTTTTAATTAAATAAAAATAATCTAATTATAATCATTAATGATATGCAAATAATTTTCAAATTATTTAAAAATTTTTATAATTTCCTATGCGCATTGTCAACTATTTACATCCACTACTGATAATAATGAATTTTTAGTTTGCAGGTCATTGGTACGAAATAGAAAGGTCGTTTTATTTAATGGAACTAACAGCGAGTTGTACCACAATCGATCTAACCGAAAATTTTAAAGGACAATTGGAAGTTACAGTCAAAACCCTTAGCAGATGGTAAGTTTTGAAGTTCAAAAACTTTCAATTTTGGGTAATTTTTTGGTACTAATGGCCACGGCAAAATGGAGGACATTTCCAGGTTTTCATTTGAACTAAATATTTCATTATTAGGACTGGAAATATTCGTGTGAGCGAAGGGGTGGCAACCCCATCCAGAAGAGATCACAGCATAATGTTGTATAGGGTAAATTCAGGCTTACCGACATCGCTGGCGAAATTTTTACCTGGTGCTGGATTTTATCAAGTTTTAAACACTGATTATGATGAATTTGCGATATTGTGGTCATGCACTAATTTAGGATTATTACATGCAGGTAATTAACTGAGGTGGGATTTCCAAACAAAAACTTGATTGCAATTTGGAAATCCCTAAATATTTTTGGATTCTGCTGACTTAACTCTCAAAAATAATTTTGTAGATCGAATTTGGATCCTAGGAAGAGAAAAAGAAATTGAAGTAAATATGAGAGCAAGCATTTATGATTTTCTTAAAACAAGACACATCGATTCCGATAGATTAATATTGCCAAAAAATAATAACTGTACTGAAGAATATTAGCTTAACATTGATAAAATTATATTGTAATTGTAAGAGTTTATCGTGATGTAATTTAAATAAAGGCATTTAAAAATGATCAAGTTTAGGATGTACAAAGTGGGAATTTTGTTTTGAGTGATTTCTCAGCTATTTTAACACTTGAACTGTACTAACGCTGATAAATAACTATCAGAAATTGACCTATTGACTTTCAATTCCAAAAACAAAAATTCTATTATGGTAAAATAACAGACTTCTTTTGTTTGTTGTTGATCAAAAAACTCATTTAAAATAGGCCCATAACATTCAGCTTCCAAAAAGTTTCAGTTTCCTGTTATTGGATGTTAGATCATCCGATAAAAAGAATAGTTGCTTTTTAAATTAATTATAAATTAATACTTTGAACCTTGAACGTAGATATTATCTAAATTATTTAGTTTTTAACCTTCATAGGTTACAAGCGAACTGCAAGCGTAAAATCATTTTCCAATAATTGATTGAATTACTGTTAACTCGATAATATTATTTAAAATTTAATTTACTGAATATTATCAAAGTCATTTTGTACAAAACAACGCATTGACACTGCAAGTTCAGTTGTTGGGAAAATTTAGTAAAAAATTGTGGATATTTTTCTTGTTAAAATGCGTTGGTTTTTATTTGTATGTTTAATTTCGACAGCATTAGCTGGTAAGTGTTTTTCGCAAAATTTCATGTCCATGGACGGGATGGCTTATGAAAGAGCTCATGGTTAAGTCCATTATACTATAATTTTCCATAATTTATTTTTAGATTGCCCAAATATCATCAAAAGAGAAGATTGGGGTGCTCTCCGAGCAACTTACATCGAATATATTACGTTTCCTGTTAAATATGTGATAATTCAACATACGGTAACCCCAGAATGTTTTAATTTGGATGGTTGTTCTGATAGTATAGTCAGTATGCAGAGGTATCACATGGATGTAATTAACTGTGGTGACATCGGTTATAGGTGACAACTCACAGATGACTCAAACAAAAATTAATCCTTTTAAATTTTTAGTTTCTTAATTGATAGTAACGGACATATTTACGAAGGTAAAGGATGGCATAAGCAAGGATGCCATACGTATGGATACAATTCAAGATCTATCGGCATAGCTTTCATTGGAACTTTCACAAGTACGAAAAACTTTTCATTAGTTTAAATACAGTAATAATTACCATTATTTTTGTTTAATAGAAAAAACGCCAACTACAAAACAACTGCAGGCCGCAAAGGATCTTTTAGAATGTGGTGTTGATCTGAACGAACTAAGTCACGACTATAAATTATATGGTGCATCTCAAGTTACTGCAACTGAAAGTCCTGGTGCTAAACTCCTCAGTAAAATTCAATATTGGACTCATTATTCAACTCCATAAAATTCCATCTCAGAAATTCTTATATTAAATAGCAATGATGTTATTGAACTTCTTCTAAAATAAAGTAAAATTATTATTCTAGTACTTTGAGCTCGTGTAGACGTTCCGATATAATAGTAGACCAAATCCAGCCAGTGATGGCAGTGATGACGCGATGGGCAGAAACGAAATTTGCAACGTTTCTTTAACGACAGCACTCGAACGTTGTCTCTTCACACTATCATTACCATTGCTGGCTGGGTTTAGAAAGGAAGGGGGAAGGAGGGGAAGGGGGAAGGAGGGGAAGGGGGAAAGAAGGAAAGGGGAGAACACAATATAATAATGATAAAAATTTCCCACCCTTTTTGAATGACTTTGTAAGAAAATTTCGCCTTACCGGAGTAGTTAGAAATTTGCTTGAGGAAGCCTGGTGGAACAAATTAGCTCTTTTTTTTGTCATTTTAATGGATTGGTGAGTATCTGGATAAATAGTTTCTCAAAGTGATAGATTTTGATTAAAATTTATATCTTTAATAAATAACAAAGTTTCAAAATACATCCAAGGAAACATCCGCTAATCATAAAATTTTGAAACAATAGGTCAAATGGGTCTTCTGTTTGAAATTATAAGAATTTTACCTAGATTTTCAAAATCGATGCATTGACGTCTTCTCCAAAAGCTCAGACCCTCACAGTGAAAAATCGCCTGGTAAATTTCATTTGCGTGTTTCAGAAAAATATGGGAAAGGTGATTATCAATACCCATCAGATGCGAACGGCACCGGCGGAAGAGCAAACCGTAAAATGACAGCAGAAAAAGAACCACAAGAGGGACAAACTTCTTCACATTCCCTCAGTACCCCACAACAGAATTTAAGAAAATATCCAAAAATAGAGTTTCCTGATAACAAGGTAATCAGCAAGAAGATGACCAATTCCGCAATCATGCGTTATCCTGAAGCAATAGTAGGCCAAAGAATAGCTTACATCATCGTCATCATTTCCTTCATGGATTAGGTCGCTGACCTGTTTCGGCTCATCTTTTCCTTGGTCGTCCTACATCTCTGCGTCCCTGAGGTTGGTATTTATGGATCTGTAGAGGGATTCTGTATTTTTCTATTCTCTGGAGGTGTTCTTCCCATTTTGTTCGGTTTCCCACAATTTTATCGTTCAAGTTAAAGATTTGTAGGTCGTCTCTTATATGGTCATTTTTTATGCGATCCGTTCTTTGAATGTTTTTAACTCCTCTAAGGAACTGCATTTCGGCGGATTAGATTTGCGCTTTATGTTTAGTAGTGGTAACCCATACTTCACTGCCGTATAATAATCTTGGTACAGCTGTTGTCTTGTACAGTTTTATTTGAGTTTCTGTTCTGGATTTATTTTTTAGGACCTTTTTGGTCCTAATACATCCTAATAATCCTATACACAATAAATTGAATCGCTTCCAATACATGTGTGGCACAATCAAAAATAGAATAGCTTACGGGAATAATAAATCAACCGTGTTATCCAAAAATATTAAATGGTTTTTCCAAAAAGATTACACTAAAAAAAGACCATCTTTGACAAGAACTCTCGCTTTTCATTTTATTCTATTCCATAATTGAGTGAATCCCTAACCTACATTTGTTCCGAGAAAATGCGTCAACCGTGGACATGGGAAGGTTTGAACTACCCCCTAAGCTTCTAATTTACGGTCATAGTCAGCAGTGAGTAAGTCCACCTCTTAAGGTTGTGTTCTCACTTAGAATGAAAATTCCATTTTAAATAGAAAATGGACTATTTGGTGTATAATAACAGTAGCTGACCAAAAACGTACAATAAAAAATAAAGTAATGTGTAAAAAAAATCGCGAATGCAAGGGATACGCGCATTTTAGCGTTAATTTTATTTACCATTTTCTGACTTTATTTTTGAAAATAACGCGTTCAAATTTTTACAGTATGTCTAAAACGTTATTTTTAATATTATGTCGAAGCCAAAATTTTTTTAAAATTGCGTTAAAAAATTTTTTTTTGCCATTTATTTATTCGCGGTGAAAGCGCTCCCACATAATATTGTAAATAACATTTCAAACATACCGTAAAAATTTTAACTCGTTATTTTCAAAAATAAAGTCAGAAAATTGTAAATAAAAAAGTGGTTAAAATTTGAAATTTCATGTATATTGCTTCAATTCTAGTGTCAAGTTCATCTCAAAAACGAATAACCGTAGAAAGTTGAAATTTTCAGAATATACATAAACGATGGTTTTACATAACATAAGCTATTTTATATTTACAACAAAAGTTTATTTTATTGAAAATTAAAAAAAAAAAATTTATATTAATTTTTTTTAAATAAAAAATAGCTTATGTAAAGTAAAATAATATTTTACGTATATTCTGAAAATTTCAACTTTCTACGATTATTCGTATATAATTTATAATTTTAGAAGTTTTAAATAATAAATTCACTTTAGAAATAAATACAATATTTTTAATAAGTGATAAGGTATAATTCTATTTATATAAAACTGTAAAGTTGCGTTTAGATAGCGCGAGTTTGCCTCGCGAATCTGATTCGCGCATCAATCCTCGCGTCGTGTAGACGGTTTTATGGCGCGAATCACGACTCGCGAGGCATATGCACTGCAAGCGGTCGGTAGGTCGGTCTCGACCGCGCGTCAAAGGTGCCTCGCACTTTGATACTCGCGCGGTGTAAACTTCGTGTTGGTGTTTCCATGTTATTCAGATACTGGCGGCTCGCCCTGCATCATGACTCACCATGCATCTATTTGTGGGATGCCTCGCGGGAGTGATGCGCGAATCTTCCTCGCGAATCAGATTCGCGAGGCAAACTCGCGCTATCTAAACGCAACTTAAGGTTCTAATTATTCTTTAGATGAGTAAATATCCGTAAAGATACGATTATATTTAAATGAGGAAAATCAATTGTTTTACTGTGGCCCATGTCTCACTGTGGCCCACCCTCCTCTATAGCAACACATTATATACTGCGTGTACACTGTAACAAAATTTGTGACATATTAAAACCTATAGCTTTGGACATCTTTCTAGTTTTATTATAATCTTTGGTATTACTTACCATTTTAAATTGAAGTGAGTGCGAAAAGTAAACTGTAATAAGTGATACGCGCTGAACATACAAGATGGTGTGACATACAATTTGAAATGTAGAAGATTTATAACATTTAATTTTTTGATTGAAAAATTAAAATTTGGCTGGCGAAACTGACCAATAAGCATCGAACACGCATATTTATAAAATTCTGGAAATGGGAAGAAGTTTGGGATTGGAAAAACGGAAATTAGTTGTAGATAGACGAGAACTGAAGTCGTCAACTCAACGACGTGAGAGTTGAGATTTGGCAATTTTTGCAAATTAATAATTGAAGATCATTTACAACTTGATTGATTTGAGATGGATTTAAGTAATTAGTTATGTGTGCAAGGATAATTCGAGTGTGAGGATGAAATTCATGGATGGTAGATTAGAAAAGCAAGATTTACCTGTTAATTTGGAGGTGGTCAGCCATTTTTGTCGAGAAGCCGATGTGAATTTATCCACGTGTATTATTGCAGTATGAAGCCATCATGAGGGTAAAATAGTATCTGAATTCTTTTATTTTACGCAATTTCAACGCTGATTGTCTGCAATTTGGAAATGATTTGTTAGAGAATTTTTTTGAGGTTATCCATGCGACTTACTTTGTTAAATATGGAATCTTTGATTATTGCTACTTATTAAATAAACACACGTCGACTAATTAAAATCACTAATAAAACGGTTATAATTATTGGTTCAATTTGTTCGGTTATTGAAATTAACTTTTATCCGGATGTTTGCACTTCAGCTGTGTAAGAACGATATCTACTTGATGGCAGCATTCCGCTACTGTGTATGTGAACAATTATTGTTTGGTGCGAGGTTTGAAGTTTGAAATTAAACTATTAATTTTATTTTCTTTTGTAAACTTTATTTCAGATGTTTAAATTTTTAATACAACGTTCAATTTTCTTACAAGTTACAGTAATACATTTGATACCTTAAATGTGTGAACTTGTAATTGAATTGCGTCCAATTTTTTTTGATTTTCAACTGTGTTGATGAGATTTAATCAGAAAATTTCGTTTTATTGTGTAAATCAGATAATTTTTGACTACAACTTTCGTCTAATTAAATTACAATTAATTCCCTGTAAATTTGGTTTTATTTTTAATTGTGGAAAATTTTTGAAATCTCTCATTGAATTCACACACTGAGCGAGTCTTATGCTTCCGAATTATCTGAGTTACTGGACCTTTTAAGCGCTTGTTCAAACAGAACACGACAATATGTTAGTTTTGATAGTTGTAAACGCTCGCCGACTCTAATAATTCCTCGATTTATGGAAGAAGAAACAATGGCCTAAGTTTTTGTAGATTTTTGTTGTATGAATACTGTGCAAAACAATACACACAGTTGTTAATAATTGACTAGCCGAAGTCAAAAAGTGCTCCCACTAATAAAAAATAAGTACACCCTCAATGTAGTCTCTAATGGTTATCCAAAAATTAAAAGTAAAAGCCCAAAATGGCACGCTAATATGCACGAAATGGAAAGGAATAAAGTACTTACTTTGAGCTCTGGTGGGTTTACAAGCTGAATCGTGTCCTGAAGTTTTGCATCAAATTAACAGGCGACAGTTGACCGCTGTTGCCGCAAACATTGGTTTTACAGATATGACGACTTTGACTAGTGATAGAGCTGATGTTGTTGACGCTGAGAAAAAGTAGACCATTCAGATAATGGAAAAATTTCCCCAAGTGATACGCCTTCCAACGGACAACAAAGTTTGTAGGTTAGGTTCTAACCTACTAAAGACTGCTCATCGAGGAAGATTGGCAACGACCGTCAGATGCTCGCTCATAAAAGATGTTTTATTGGAATCAAAATCATAAGCAAGAGCTGGACCACTTAGCACGAAAAACAGAAATCGTCAAAACCAAAATTATTTGATAACGCAAACACAAGCGGCTAACACTCAGAAAATCGTTGTGACCAAACAAAATTACGTCCGTTCTTTGCTCTTGTTATCAAGAGATAACTCTATTCCAAATTGCGTTCCAGCCAGGACTATTATATTTTTTCACGAAATGCATGCATCTAAATGCAATAAAAGATTAAAATAAAAATGCAGGGTCGGATTGAGGATTATTATATCGAGTAAAGTCACCATTTTGTACCAAATTTTAGAAAAAATCTGAATTTTAGAAGAAAAAAAACATTCCAAGAAAATAAATAACGAGAGTGCTGTTATAACGCTTCATTTTATTTCTTAACACATTGTATTTTTGTACCATCACAATTTTTTTGTAAACGCTACAGAAATGAAAATTTTCTGAAAGTGGGTGAGTAATAGGTATAGGTACTTTTAACTACTATAAAAATTTCTAAGAATTCTGATAAAATTTTATGTAACTTTTTGTGGCATGTAGCCTGAAGTGGAATTGATTAATGATTACGTATCATTTATTTATTTAGGAAAATTACCTCTTAATAATTTACAATTGCAATATGATAATTAATAACAATGTAAAAAATTACCATTACCAATTAAATATGTACAGAAAAACACAGAGAAAAAAAAATGAAACAGAAAAACTTGCATTATATTATATAATAGAAACAGAAAGAACAAAAACAAAATATAAACAAAATTATACAATAATTAGTGGGATTTTAGGAAGCGCTTGAAGAAAAAATAAGACTTAAAAACTTTTCTCAATTTGCGACATCGCTATTACACAAACTCCTCGATTGGTTTTGTGTTAAAATAAACAAAGTTGGTGGATTTTTGGATTGTCTTTCATTAGTTTAACGCAGACCACACTTTTTTTTAGAGAAGGTTAGGAATGCGTAAATACTTTTAGAAGTAACCCCTATTTTTCATATCAATTTCTTCAACAAAATTTTAAAAATTTTTATTATTTGACCATGAGACACCGTTCGAGGTTGTTATTCAGAATACAAAATTCTTTAACTGCTATACAGATGGATCAAAAACTGAATTAGAAACAGAGAAAATATGAGACATCATTATGCAAGCTGAAATACTTGCTGTTGCACTATGTGATGCCCATGAATGCCTACAAAAGAGTTTTAAGGGAAACAAGTCAATATAAGCCAACAGCTTTAAGTTCCTATACACTTGGGAATGCAGACAATCATTCAAAAAACTGACCAAGAGCAACAAAATTGCTTTTCATTGGACAGGATAATGAAATAGCTGATAACCTATAGCTAGATCAAGCTCAAAAACGTTCCCAATTGGACCCTAGTCATTCTGTGGGCTAACCTAGACACACAAGGGTTTGGAAATCCAGAAATGGAAAGCGAAGAGCAAGAAAACTCTCTGGCATAATACATCAGGACAAAGACTGTAGAGGCTAAAAAGTTTCTTCTTTTATCAAGGAACGAAATTAGACTCATTGCAGAGTTGATTGCCCAGTAAGATTTCCACCTCAAAAAAATGGAACTGGGAGGTGATGACTGGTGCAAACTCTGTGAATCGGAGATTGAATCGGCCAAACACATTTTTTGCAGCTGTAGTATCTTGGCCAGACTTTTTTCTCTTCGTTTTGCTTCTTGATAGAAGCATTGTGACCATCAATTTTAATATTAAATGGTTCTCTTAGCAGATTACTCTTGGTGGTTTGCCATTGCCTTCCAAGAGTAGAGAGTCTCTGGCCTAGACTTCGGTCCTTAGCCTATTCACCTAGCTCACCTTTCAGGATTCTTAAAACACAGAAATATTTAAAATATTATCGACGAACATTATTTGAAATTTGAAAAAATGCTTAGTTTCCACGCGCTGTACTTTTAAAATTCTCACTCTTAGAGAAAAAAGTTTAATAAAAAAAATGTAGATAATCGCACGCTCTACATTTTTTATAATGACTTTAATAAACGAATCTCGCACCGATAAGGAGATAATCGTGAAAAACCGATTTTCCACGCCTAAAATCCAAGATGGAGACGAGAGCAGAATTCCAAATATAAAGCCAAATATAAACTCTCCTTTACGTTTTTTCAAGAAAGACCCATTTTGACTAGTCTAAAATAGAATTAAATTGGACTTGGGATAGTTCTGAATAAAACGGACGAATTGCAATATAATAAAATTGTTAGGTATCCGAGTATTTATATTATATTATCTGTAAACTTTATTATTATCTATCAATGTTTTATTATCGTTATCTGCACAGTACAGCATTTTTTCAATTCTTTTCCTTATGTATGAGATAAATACATTTCTGAGAAAAAAGCGTAATTTATTTAACGGCGTAGTAAATTTATTAATTTTCCATAACTTTTTCTACTCTTTACTAGCATTTGAAAATATTTTAAAACTGTTTTAAAGAGTAATTTGTCTTATAATAAATTGTATACAGGGTGACCGCCCTTACACCCGATCATATGGAAGTAACATGGGAAATTGAGATTTTTTCTTCATCCAAAGATACATACCATACAATCAGTTGATATTTTTTTTCTTAATAATAATTATTGTTTAAAATTTAAAATTGAAATATTAGATGAAACAATAATTATGTAAGGACGTCGAAAATACAATCCCCAGTCCTCAGAATGCTTTTCGGTCATGCAAAAGTTTCACTGTTGCATTTGTTATTGTGATTTTAATACAAAACAAATAGTAATACCTGATGATGTCACAAGTGTTCTGATTCATGTTTACTTACACTGATAAGCAAAGCTTTATTACGGAAGAAGAATACATTTTATTCTCTAGCGTTTTATTATCTCATCTTTTACATGAATTTTCGTCAAAATGTAGCTGGTGCCAAATAAGAAAACCAAGCAGAGCCAAGCGCAGAAACAAAAATCCGTCCGGTTCGTTTACATGACGGCACTGTCACGTTCTATCTCTACATCTACTTAGGCCCGGTATTTCAGTGGGCAGTTAAGCTTTCGCTTACGAAAGCGTTTGCTTAACTTAAGCGTTTGGTTATCTTCAGTTTGGTATTTCAGTACTTTTTCTAATTGGGTTTAGCTAAACTTAAGTTAAACTTGTACTAATGACATTTTTATTGGATTTCTCTTGGTGAGCATGCGCAGTGTGATTGTTTGACTCATGCTTGATTTTATTAACCTCAAATTTTTAGAAATTGCTTTATTTGGTTTTTATTTACGAAAATAAAAATGTCTGCAACAATAATGCCCAAATTGAAAAACGCAAATGTAAATAAGAACAAAAAATTTTAACACGATTTTATCGTGATTTTATTTTCAACGCCTTCATTTGTCAAAAAATACTTTTAGGTTAAAGTATTTGCAGTTCTGATTGGTCTAAGCGTAAAAGTTTAGGTAAACGAAGTTTAAACGGTCGAGTTATTATGATTCCGTAATCTTTCAGTTAAGCTATCGCTTAGCGTTAAACGAGAACTGAAATACTCAAAACTTGTACTGCTTGAGTTTAAACTTGAGATTAGCTTAAGCGAAAGCTTAACTGCCCACTGAAATACCGGGCCTTACTGTTCTTTGTAATGTACAAATGAAGTTTGTTGTTATCTGAACGGATTCGCTATAATAACATTTCTTTTTTTTACTTTTAGCGAATCAAACCTAGCGTTTGTATCTTACCAAGGATACACGTGTTAACGTCTTCTAAATTTCCTGAGTCGCAGGTTTTGAGGGCCGCTTGGCGCCGGCCCTGCCTGACAGTGTCCTATTTTTTGTTATTATAATTTGATTGCCTACATCTACTCATCAAACCACGTAACCGGTTTCAATTTCCTGTTGTTTATGCAATACATGTACCGTTCACTTAGAAACGAGCTATATTTATAAATTAAACTATTGCTTTTTCCGAACAGTTACTTTGTAATCATAATCACATTGTACGAACAAGTCATCTGAATATCGCATAAGAACGTGCTGTCGGGAAAGCCTTGAGTTTCAAACATATGATTCACACTCACTAATATTTATCAATTTGCGTTATTTTTATTCAGTCGCTTGCAGAGGAGCGTGGTGATAAGTCGTGTTAAAATTACCGTGTTGTTTAATTATAACTTTTGTGCTAGACGAAAATTAAGTGACGATGATGGAACCGAGCGTTATTGGATGTTGGCATAAAGAAAGAGAATTAGGTTCAGGTGGTTTTGGTGTGGTGTCTTTGTGGATTAATCGTTCGACTAAGGAATGTTTAGGTAAATACTTTTTTTTTTAATTATTTCACTAATATAAAATTAACCTTGGGTATGTCGTTACGGAAATGTAAATATTTACAAATAGTTTGGTACAATCGTGAAGCCATCATCTCTCAAATATTGCAACGACAAGTGCATTCTTTTAAACCTTTCCGTCATCAATAAAGGGGCCCCTCAAAATTCAGCTTTTTTGGGTCACCAACCAAAAGGTCATACAATTTTATTTTTTTACAATCGTAGAGGGTGAAATTTCAGCTTTAATTCTTCAAGAAGGTCCCTCGTTAGTTCTTTTTATGACGAAAAACTTACAGATGAGGTTGTCTCGATGACTTGAGATGGAAGGGGATGGTCAATTAGGGTACATTTCTGCGGTTGAAGGGTGACAGGAATTCTGGGACTAAGATTCCAGATAATTAAAGATTAAAAGCTGAAATTTCACTCTCTATGATTTCAAATAAATGAAAATGTATAAATCTCCCTTTCTTCTCACAATTTTCCAAAGGGAGACCAGATAGAATTCTGAAATATTGCAATCACAAAATGTCAAAAAAAATCTTCGTTTGGGAGTGGAATTAACCGATTTATAAGCAGTGGCGGATTTAGCACTTGAGAAGAGGCCCCAGGTGCAATTCAATTTTGAGGCCTCCTTTGAACATTTTCATGTTATTAATTTTATACTGGTTAATTTTTACCAAGGTCTCACCTACGTCTCACTTTTTTTTGTACTTAACAACTTAAATCGGAACTTTTATCGCTTTAACTTGAGCAAATTTATCGAATTATTTCTACATTCTGAAATGTAGATTTGTAAACCTCAATTTTCTTCGTTTACGTAGGTAAAATAGAATGGAGAAGTTCAACTTGAAAATTTTTAATATTTTGTGCTCTAGGTACTTAATTACGTTTTTCGATGAATAAAAAATTTTTTTAAAAATTCTGTAGATTTATTTAATTAAGAATACCCAAAAATATCATTTTTGTTTTTAATAATAGGTATAATTAATTTTAAGATTTAAAAAGGTTTAGCATGTAAGACGTCTTCAACTTAATTCAAGTGCTAAAGATATAAACCAAGTTCAAAACGACTCACTTAAAATTAATATATTAGTTTTTGGTCAATTTTTAGTTTTTTTTATCTGCATTTTTAACGTGCATCAACTGCTGGGTTATTAGCACTTTTAAATGTTAATTTTTTTAAAAATTTGTTAAGTATTTTTGTTTGTTATTATGTTCTTTGGATTGGGTATTTTGTTTGGTCGGCTTTTTGGTTCACCACGGCGTGAGAATGTCTATTGGAAGGCCGAGCTAAGAAATTCTGAAGCGTCCGTAATTCGAACTCGGAATTCCCGCTCTGTAATGGGGCCTACAGACGATCAACTTAGTATGCAACCAAAACTTGCAACCGTGGTCGTGTCGGCTTTTTCGATTTTACAAAGTGGTTGCACACTAAGTTGAACACCAAGTTGATCGTTTGTGGGCCCCTTAACGCAACCAGTGATCACATCACTCCACTGTCGTGGCTTAATTTTTAGTTTATTAGTTGCTGTTGTGTTTATTACTTAATTAAATAAATCTACAAAATTTTTAAAAAGTTCTTTTATTCATCGAAAAACGTAATTTATGTCTTCTAAGCAATCATTAAATTGGACATTAGACAATTTAAAATTAGAAAATAATCCAAAATCTTTTGGAACTTTACGGTAAATTGCGCTTGTTGAACTAATTCATTTTGACTGGTTCGAAGAATTTATTATTCTTAAATGTGACATAAACTACTAAACAATTAATGCTTTTGTAAACTAGTAAAAGAAATTTAATATAACATGGATAAAGCAGGCACCCTATGAGTTACATGTTGACAATAAAATGATTCAGAATTTTCTAATAAAAGAGCAAAATTATTTTATGAACAATATCTACAACTCCGGATTCAAATAAAATTCGCTTCAGCTTCACTTCGATTTATTTTACGATACTTATGAATTATTATCAATATTCGTTAATTTTTTTACATAATCAACATCTTCGTTCGAACATAAAATGGCCCAGTCTCTCAGCCACCCTTCGACCGCAGAAATGTACCCTAGTAACAATAACAGGGTTGCCACAGACACTTTTTTCATTTTATTCACATTTTTGAAAATCTTACTTTTTTCTTCAGTTTTTTAAAAATATTCACTATTTTTCACTTTTTTTACGATTTTAATCCCAAAAATTAAATTTTTTAATAAATTTAAAATTCAATAAATAAAATTTTAAAAATTGTCGACGCATGTTGCTTGGATCAAATTAATGTAGACTAGGAAATCATCAATAGTCCAGTTTAATTTTCCCGCAGAATTATTCCAAACAGCACCGATTCTCATAAAAATTTGGATTTTGGTTAACCAAAAAACGATGCATTTTTCAGGGAAAACTCACAGAATCTTTTTTAAAGTGCTTGAAAAAATATTTATTTTTGTTTTTTTTATAAAACTCTTAAAATCAAAACTAAGCGAGCTATGACGAAACTAAAGTTGATCCTTATTTTTTTTCGGCGACAAAAAATGTGAAAATCACCCCTTAATTACCACTACCTCAATTGAAAATAATTGTTACTACTTTACAATTCACTTTATTTAGTACTTGTAATATGCTCTAGATTAGAAGTTTGACCGGTTTAAAGTGCTTAGTTTTGAAAAAATTTAAGGTTGAAGTGAACAGAGCATTTTTGCTAAAAATTGCCTTTTTTTAAAAATAACTCAAAAACTATTAATGATACGCAAAATTTTATGGAGTACAAAATTGTAGGTTTTGCTTTTCTGAAATTTAAGTTTTTTTGTAGTACAGTAGAAGCTCGATTCTGCGAACACAAAAATCCAAAGGCATGATCAAACTAAAGCAGGTGTTCACAATAACGGGGGTGTATAAAAACTTTTTTTTTTTTAAATGTTACAAAATTCATGAAAAACATAGTTTTTTCACAATCATGAAAATTTTCAACATCATGAAAAAAAATGTTACAATGTTATCTATCACCACCTTGTATTTTGTCGACAATTAGGCGACCTTATTATTATGCAGATTATGCATTTCTTTAATTTAAACACGGGTAGGTGCCTTTATTTTATATTTAATCACGTACAAGTGATAAGAAGTGGCTGGTAGACATTCAAAATATTTAATACACAACATCAACAACTGTTCACGTTATCGAGTGTAATAATGTTCACGTTACCGAGTAGCTATAGAAAAAATTGGGCGTTCACAGGACCGAGATGTTCATAAGTTCGAATGTTCACATTATCGAGCTTCTACTGTATATAAATTGAATAAGATATGGCCGTTTAAAGTTTGCATACATATGTTAGTAAATAGTACTTTAGAAGGACGTGATAGCTTAAAAACTAAAAAAAATCAATCACATAGTATTTGTGATTTTCATATTGTTTGTCGCCGATAAAAATAGGGATCAACTTTATTTTCGTAATATAGTTTGCTTAGTTTAGTACGGGGTTTTATAAAACACAAAAATAAAGGTTTTTTCAAGCACTTCAAGCACAACAAAAAAGGTTCTATGAGTTTTCCCCGCAAAATGCATTTTTTTTTGGTTATTTCACGTTGAAACTTTTAATTTTGGCGTTTGACGAATAAGAAGCGACATTTAACAAGCTATTACTCCGTTTGTATTGGGTGTACAGACACCATTAACCCACCATTTTCTTTGTTTTTTTATTAGCTACATTTTTAATGAGAATAATTTTTTTGATAAAATACTTACTTTTTGAGTTACTCACAAAAAACCGTCCGAAAACGTGTTTTTTTTTGTTAAAAAATTGACATTTTCACTCGCGAATAAATCGAAAAGTATTGACTTTCTAAAAAAATTTTATAGAGTAAATGTTGCTTAGAATTAGTCAATCTATCCATTCCCGGACTTATTTTTAATGAAACATTTTTACGCCCAAAAAAGGGTGGCATCCACTCCCAGGGTAAAAGTAACCCCCGACACAGTCTCAACTTTGAACGAGAGGGTAAGTAGATCTTAAATCCAAAATTTTGTGCAAATCGGTGCTGTTTGGAATAATTCTGTGGTATCGCCGTATTTTAACTGCAATGACTGGGCTACAAGTAAAATTATGAAATAGGGTTAAAAAAAGAAGAAAGTAATTCAAAACAATTTTCGAGCAAAAAATTAGATGGGGAAGAGGGTAAAACAATCATTCGTGCCGCCCGCAAAAATTTTGCGGATTCTCGTAAAGAATCTTGTAAATTCAATCATGCGCGTCAACATTGGCGTAACTATCGGGGTGCAAAAACACACGGTCCGTGAACTCTTAGGGACCCAAAGGCAGTGACGTAGCAAGAGGGGGTGTCAGGCCACCGAGAAAATTAAGCAATCATGAAGTCGTTTTTATGTTTTGAGTCGTAAATTTGGGCAAAGGGTTAAAAAAGAGGTCATTTAAAAAAATGTTGGGGAAAAATTCACAAATGCTCCAAGAGAAGTTCGAAGCACTGATTCTAACGGAAGGGAATCCCGCTGTGGGTCTTGTACCAGGGTCTGTGGTCTTGGCTTGTTACGTTACTGCCCAAAGTAAAATATTTTTACACTATTTGTCACTTTTTTAAAATTACTATACAATTTTCTTCACTTTTTTTGAAAATTTATACTTTTTTCACTCGCTTCTCGCTTTGTCTGTAGTATGATTTCGAAAATTGACTTTATAGGCGTTGGTTTATCTATTTGAAAATTTGAGTTGAGAAAAGCAGTGTTTGAGCACCACAGTGTAATAATCTAATACGTTCTTGTTTTAACCCTCGAGTGCACGCGCTTTTGAAAGCCACGTTAGTTCACGCTAGCGGAGTTTTTGCCGTATTTCTATTTTCATGTTTTTTTAAGTTTTATCATCACTTGTTCCTGTTTCATTTACCTTTATTTATATCATCCTTCTAAACTATGATCTCTGAGAAGCAAGGTAGTGGTAGGGATTAGGTCTTTTTGTTAGTCGGAGACGAGCTGTCAAAGTTGACAAGTCGCCAGTTTTATGAGTAATTTACGAATTTTTTCTGAACCTAGGTGCATGTCCCCCCATTTCGTATTTTGAATCCAAAATAGTGTAAATCGTTTGTACCTATTTGTGCAAACATTGTACAATTTGTGTATTTGTTTGTACCCAAATAGTTTTCGAGAAATTTCAAAATTTAGCTGGAGGGGGGCCTGGAGCCATTCATTTTTAAAATTTCAGATTTAAATAGTCTAGACTCTAGATCTTTGTGTTTCATTTGCTCTTGTTTGTGCAAGATTTATTTTCGTTTGTAACCAAATGGTTTTTGAGATTTTTAAGAAAAACATCAAGGATACTGACGCGCATGAGTGGATTAACGAGATTCTCTTAGCACGAGGAAACCATAGACCTTTTTGAAAATTTTAATTTTGGATATAAAACAGTCTTGAACGTTTGTAATTTGTTTGTTCTATACAGGTTTTATTTTCGTTTGTACCCAAATATTTTTTGAGATTTTCAATAAATACAGTGTGTTCACCGATAGTGGTAACAGTTAATAATTCTAAAATCTTACTAGATACAAAAAAAAGTTTAAATAGTTTTTTATTCAGCTCAAAATTTACTGTAGGAAACTGCTGAAGTGAACATAAAATTTTTTTTTCAAATGTCTTTTTTTTAACAGTTTTGCAATCTGCAATTTTCTCATAAAGTTACATAAGAAAATAATCGAGAAAATGTAAGATTTAAACAAGCAATAATAATAATAATTTGTTAATTATTTACACATAGGTATGTAGAGTGATATGAAAAACAAAAAATCACGGCACAGAAAATACAACTGTCGTTTATTTAATAAATTGTTCAAAATTGCCACTGTTTTGTTCAAGATATCATTCTAATCTTTTCAGAAGGTTTGGCGATTTGGTGACAATTGATAGCATGCTAAATTAATTTTGGTTTTTAAATTTTCTAAATTTAAAGATAAAGCATAAACTGCCGTTTTTAAATGACTCCATAGAAATAGTCTAATGGTGTTATATCATAAAATGGTGTTTTGTTTTTCATAGCACTCTACATACCTGTATGTAAATAATTAATTAATTAATTAATTATTATTGTTTGTTTAAATCTTGTATTTTTTCGAATATTTTCTTATGCAACCTTATAAAAATTTTATATATTTTTATAGAAAAAAAATTGCAGATTGCGAAAATGTTAAAAAAAAGACATGTTGCCATTTGAAAAAAAATTTATTGTTCACTTTCGGTTGAGTTTGAAGTATAAAAAAATATAACTCTGCAGTTTCCGATAGTGAATTTTTAGTTAAATAGAAAACTATCTAAATTCTTTTTTGTATCTAGTATGATTTAAGAATTATTTACTGTTACCACTATCGATGAATATGCTGTATATTAAAGACATTGACGCGCTAGATACATGCATTTTACAAATTTTCCATTTTGGATTCAAAATAGTCTAGATTGCTTGTGATTCGTTTACTGGAGAGGGACTGTGAGTGACTGTGATATGATTTTTCAAAATATCAAATTTTGGATTCATCCGCTTTTTAGTAGCACCTTCGCCGAGTTGGAAAGCCCCCAGGGATATTATTTGCTACTACAGCGTTAGTCAAAACGGTTCGGAGTGTTACAAAGCGACTGAAGGGAGCGTAGCGGCACTTAGAATCGATTTTAACAACGCGACTCGGTCCGATTAAAATCCATCAAAGATAACTCAATTTCAAACCTTAAATTAGGCAGTGTCACCATGCGAAGCTCCCGCAATGGTGCCTCATTGTACTACTCGTTTCGGTTCCTACTCTTCAAGGTGGTACAATTTGTTTTTCATTGTCAATCATTGAATCGTGTTGAAAATTTTGTCTGTTAGAAAACAATCTATACGCGTAACTATAAATACATTTATAGTCTCTTTCTCTCTCTCAGATTCCTTCGTCCTACGAAAGGACATAGTGACATTTTTTCAAATGTTTTCTAGGCAAATTACACCTCGGTAATTACAGAATAATATTCTTACTTCTTCCGGAGTCGAACCGGATTTTCTGTAGTTGCAGTCTGTGCGCTTAATCGCTATGCTAATGACCGAGCATTTATAGTATAACCTGTCTTATCCGACACTGAAATTTACTGTGAATTCCGACAGAAGTCGGCCGAAACTTACTGCATCTCATGAGCAAGGTGTACATCTGCTGTTTTTAACAACGATAGAGTTACTTACCTTGCTTATTAAGAAATAGAAGTATTTGTAATTAACAAAGGCAATAATGTAATTATGTTGTTATTAATCGAGAATAACATAAGTAATATAAGACTTGCCGACTATGAATAAATTATATGTTTAGTATTTGTTACGATCTCGGTTTCTCTGTCAATACCGACACTTTGTTGCATCCGACAGGAAATGGGTTTCGTTTGTGTCGGTTTAGACAGGTTCTACTGTATGTTTTTCTGAATATATTAACCATTGACATAATTCTTCAGTGCCATTTGCATTCACATAATAAAAATTCGATCGGTTTATATCTTTATTTTAAGGATTGTAATATCTCCAGTATTGCAAGGTTTATTTATCAATTCGTAGTGAATCATTTTATCAGACAAGTTCGTTGGCCGAAACACAGTCATCTTTTTGTTTACCTTGGTCTGCGGATAATTTATTTTCTTATAGCGATTCTCTTTCGATTTTTATTTATTATTATTTATTTTTTATTTCGATTTTATTCTCATCTTGCTAACCAAATTTTTTGGGTTTTCCCCATTTCGTTTCAGCTTGCTCATCGGTTTTTTCGGGTGCAAAGTCTACTTTAGCTCGCTCATCAATTTCTTTGAATTTACCATCTGCATCAACTCGCTCATCTGTTCTTCTGGGTTCATTTTCTTGTTTGGCTCTTTTTTCTAAAAAAAAAATTAGCGAATTTCTATGCCGTTCTGCATATTTTTCATCATTTTGGAATAATTTTTTATAAGCTATTTACGTAACCAGTTATAAAACGCCACATTTTGTTCAACTTACTATTTTTGCTTGCTTTATTAAAACTCAAATAAAAATAATAAAATCTACAAAATTTTAATTTGATTCTAATTGTTCTTGTTTTTCAGCTGTAAAAAAATGCAAACGACTCTGTGCGTCAGAAGTATCACAGAAGCAGGGAGAACGTTGGAAATTAGAAGTAAAAATAATGGAAGAATTAGATCACGAAAACATTGTTCAGTTTAGAAGATTGCACTCTGTTTTAGAGAACGAATTATCGAAATACAATCCCAGCAATCTTCCAATATTATCTATGGAATATTGTTCGATGGGAAATCTTCGAAACGCTTTAATGAAACCGCAAAATGCGTGCGGTTTTTCAGAAGCAGAAGTTTTAGATATTTTAAGCGATACTTCGAATGCTCTGCAGTATCTGCACGAAAAAAATATAACTCATCGTGATTTTAAACCTGATAATATTGTTTTGCAACCTTCAGCATCCAGAAGGAATCTTGTCATTTATAAGATAATCGATTTGGGTTACGCTAAAGAATTGGATTCGGGTACTGTGAGTTTTGTCGGAACCTTGCAGTATTTGGCACCGGAAATTTTCCAACAGCAGCGTTATAGCAATCGGGTTGATTATTGGTCTTTTGGTGTAACGGCATTTGAAGTTATTTGTGGAATTAGGCCGTTTCTTCCCACTCTTCCGCCTTTTGCAAGGTAATTAAAATTATAGGGACTTATTTAACCATAACATACCGCGTTTTGTTTTAGTTTTCAATACATTAGAAATAAAAAAATGGATGTAATTTCCATTCAGTTTACTCGCACTGGTGATATCGACTTCTCCAATAAATTATTGGAAGAGAATTGGTTGAGTTTGTGTTTGAATAGGAAAATAACGAAATGGTTGGGATCGGTTCTGCAATTTGATCCAGAAAAAAGGGAGTCGATTGAAGGGAGTGTTTTTGATTCGTTGAAAACTGTTATTTCGACCAAAATGATTACGTTTTTTTGTGTTTATACCTACGAGTTTTATAGTTACGAGGTAACTGAAACGACTTTATTTAGCACCTTATTGGATAAGATTTCCAACGACCTTGAGTTAAATCCGATGGACTTGTACATTGTGCCCACCAAAACTCTCACTAACAGTGTTTTTGCTATGGATTTCTACAACGAGGTAAATAAATTTTTTATTTATTTTTTGGCTGTTAACCCCTACTCCATTTTTAATTGTAGAACAATCGTGAAGCTATGATTTTTATAATTCACAAACACGGAGATTTTGAAACAAATATTCGTGCAAGCGCTCCATCAATGATGAAAGTTATTGTGGAGAATCCGAAAGTGGAACTGAATGAAAGCACCTTAAGGCAATTGTATGCCCAAACCATTTATTTTATTTTAAAAGAGGAAAAGTATTTTAAAACGTTGAAGGATTCTGTATGTTTCATTTGCGATTTTATCAAGAACTGGTTCGAACTAAAAAAAAACTTTTTTGCCGTTCTTAAGACTCTTGTAATAGGCTGTACGGCGGTTATGAAATTTTGCATTAAAATGGAAAATACTTCATTTCAAAGTATTAAAAACAAAATTAAAAACAACGCTAAATTGGATCAAAAGCTGACGATTTACGAAAATACCAAAGTTGCATTTGGTAATAATATAAAGGTGGTAAATAACGATTTAGGGATTAGAGACCAAATGTGTTCTGTTCAATACGAGAAAGTTGAAAAATTGGCCAACGATTTGATCGACCATTTGGGCTCTTACAAATTTGATCATTTGTAAGTTTGCAATTTTTTTAAATATTATCGAGGAGAAAACGCAACGGAAAGCTCAAATAATATTTTTTAATTTTTTCTTTTTTTTAGAAAACACGAAGCATCAGTATTATTGGAAACTTTTTATGACGATCCAAAAGCTCAAAAGACTGCATTGCCTACAACGTTAACGATTATAGGAAAAACTATTAGAATTAGAAATAAATTGATTAATGATGCATCATTTGCTGATTTTATAAGGTACCTACCATTATTAAACAAAATTAAATTAAGTTTAAGATTCAACTTTTAGATTTGCATCTGATTACTACCAAAAATTACACGCATTTGTTATTGGTTTAAAAAAGTTTCGTGTAAATCTGGAGAAGGGAAAGGAAGGACTAGAAAACGTTACGCTTGAAATTTTGGAAATAGGAAATGAGAATAACTGTAGCCCTGATCCTGATCCAGCAATTGAGCAATTACTGAACGAAGACAAAATTTTACAGAGCAAGTATAATGAAAGGCTACTTGCTGTTTTTTCTCAAATTAAAAATGTGATTCATGAAGATGATAATCAACTTGATTCTATAATTCCAGATGGGTATCCAGAAATATAATGAAATAACATTTAAATATTTAATATGTTGGCTTGTAGAGTTCTGACACTAAATCATGGCCGTTTTCTGTCACTTTGCGTTTGTTTCTGCACAGTACGTCATCACTGAAATCATTTAGTGTCAGAACCGACAGTCGCTTCGACATTTTTCTACTTTGTCAATCACTTCATAATATGAATTTCGTAGTGCTATTATCAAAGGTTACAAACCTATAGTTGTTTTTAAAATAGATGTATTTCTTTGATTTCTTAATCATAATTTTTATTTTGTTCTAGCATTAAAATAAAGTAATAAATTATATTGTGACTTTTATTTTGTGGAAAGAGCCATTTTGGAAAATCCACATGTCGCATTTGAGTTTTTATTAAAATGTGGGTGCGGTGCAGCGGTGATTGAGCGTTACTAGGTCATTTAAGTACATGGTAAACGTTTAAAAACGCCTGTGAGCAGTAGCAGCCTAGAATGTTGGTTTTTGGGTTTGGAGATTTGGTTTGGAAATTAGAAATGACACCTAACCGCCTCATTCATCTTTGAAGATTAAAAAAAGTTTTTATAATTTCGTGGTCCTTTCCTAATTGGAGGATCCACATGCTACATCTTTTTTTTTTTTAAAGATGGAGAAAATCTCGTACGAGACACCGTCACCATTCCCCCCAACCGTCCTTAGGAGCAAAAATTGAACTTTCGACATTATTTCACAGGTAGGGCGATATTTTTCTCCGGTATTTCTTCTGTTTGTTTTGATTCTTCTTGTGTGTGTCTTTGCTGCCGCCTTTTCTGCCATAACTGTATCCAAACAATGACTAAAGTCAGCGACAAATTTTACCAAAAATGTCTCTTATTTTTTGCGCATGCGCATCAGTTAATTGATCAATATTATTAAAAAATTATTATATAACAAAGAAAGTACGAATTTAAAAATCTAAACATGTAAATTTTTCTAAAAAGTAAAAAATTTATATCTCTAACAGCACATACTTCAACTTTTATTGCAAAATTTTGAAGAGTAAAATGTCGTTCTCTCTAAAACGGCACACATCCGCACTTTTGAATTTATACCATAGATACTTTCTTTTATTGGCTACAAGACCATATGAATTTTCTGGATTTGAAAAAAGGCCCCGGGGGGGAAACTTGGCTTATATGAAAAATTGCGAAATTTGGCAGATTAAAATGTGGATTACTCCAAAACTACTCATAATCGCACTTTTAAATTTATACCATAGGTACTCCTTTTTATGGGCTACTAGAGTATATAAATTTTGTGGATTTGGAAAGGGGCGCCGAGGGTGGCAAGTAACCTTAAACGAAAAATTGCGAAATTTTGCAGAGTAAAATTGGATTTCTCCAAAACCACACAAACTCGCACTTTTAAATTTATACCATAGGTACTTCTTTTTATAGGCTTCAAGACCATGGAAATGTTGTGAATTTGCAAAAGGGCGCGTGGGGTGGCAATTCAATTTAATTGAAAAATTGCGAAATTTTGCAGAGTAAAATTGGATTACTCCAAAACCACACATACTCGCCCTTTTAAATTTATACCATAGGTACTCCTTTTTATGGGCTACAAGACCATATACACAGAAAAAAATTTGGGCTAAAAATTTGTAAAATTATGCATATTTCAGGTACAAGTTCTCCCTAGATTGGTTACAGGTATAATATTGTGTTTAAAAAATGAAAACTGCTGAGTCCACATATTTATACCTGCATAAAACCCAAATGATACCTTTTTGTAGTACACCCTTTTTTCCTATTTTTTACCCAATAATATATGTGCGTGAAGTTAGCCCCCCTTTTTTTGAAATAGTGATTTTTTTTATTTGTGCTCAATTGTGCTCAAGTTGTGCTCAATGTGCTTAAAAGAATTTTTTGATTTTAAACAAAAATAACAAAAAAAATCGAAAAAAACACTTTGAGGCCAGCCCCTCTTTTTTTTAAATTGCAACTTTTTTTGGTTGTTCTCAATTGTGCTTAAGTTGTGCTCAATGTGCTTAAAAGAATTTTTTAATTTTGATCAAAAATAACCGCGTAAAGCGCGAAATAAGATTTCGACCTGGCCCCCCTTTTTTTGAAATTGCAACTTTTTTTGGTTGTTCTCAATTGTGCTTAAGTTGTGCTCAATGTGCTTAAAAGAATTTTTTAATTTTGATCAAAAATAACCGCGTAAAGCGCGAAATAAGATTTCGACCTGGCCCCCCTTTTTTTGAAATTGCAACTTTTTTTGGTTGTTCTCAATTGTGCTTAAGTTGTGCTCAATGTGCTTAAAGGAATTTTTTAATTTTGATCAAAAATAACCGCGTAAAGCGCGAAATATGATTTCGACCTGGCCCCCTTTTTTTGAAATTGCAACTTTTTTTGATTGTACTCGATTGTGCTTAAGTTGTGCTCAATGTGCTTAAAAGAATTTTTTAATTTTGATCAAAAATAACCGCGTAAAGCGCGAAATAAGATTTCGACCTGGCCCCCCTTTTTTTGAAATTGCAACTTTTTTTGGTTGTTATCAATTGTACTTAAGTTGTGCTCAATGTGCTTAAAAGAATTTTTTAATTTTGATCAGAAATAACCGCGTAAAGCGTGAAATAAAATTTCGACCTAGCCCCCCTTTTTTGAAATTTTTCTTCTCATTTTGAATCTATGTGTGTAATTGATGTCAATCTATTGAGCTTTGTTAGAGCCTGAATGAGCTCTAGTGAGCAAGATTTTAAGTTAATATTTTAAAAAGTTATAAATAGTTGAAATTTTTGAGTAAACTCCGAGCAACACGCGTTTAATAGTAAGATTTTTTAAGGCTCGCAGTTTACTCGAAAATTTCAAATATTCCTAACTTTGTAAAAAAATTAACTCAAAATCTCGCTCACTGAAGATCATTCAGGCTCAAACAAAGCTCTAACGATTGACACTAATTTTATCCTAAAATTTAATTTAGGGGGGGGGGGCAGCGACATGCACCTGAGCCTGCTTAGCCACCTATAAATAAACAGCCTTACGCTTTTAGATTGATGTTTTTAAAAAGCTTTGTTAGCTCTTATTAACATTATTTTTTACTATTTATTGCACTTTGTAATTTTAAATAAAAGGTTTCTATGAAAAGTTTTAATATTATTTTTAATTTTTAAAATTTTTAGTCATATCTTTACAAATACAGCTTCTGTATTTAAACTAATATAGTCCTATCAGAATTTTCCATTTATGTCTTTTAGATGTTTGATACTTTACCCTGTATAAATCATTACGACGAAAAACTTTACCCTGAATGCGGTCCTTAAAAATGAAATTTGAAAATCTATTTTACTTTTCACCCTGTATGATAAAATTGTTCAATGCACACCTTTTTTCTCTTATTTCGCGCCTTACGCGGTTATTTTTGCTCAAAATTAAAAAATTCTTTTAAGCACATTGAGCACAACTTGAGCACAATCGAGAACAATAAAAAAAAGTTTGCAATTTCAAATAAAGGGGGGCCAGGTCGAAATCTTATTTCGCGCTTTACGCGGTTATTTTTAATCAAAACTAAAAAATTCTTTTAAGCACATTGAGCACAACTTGAGCACAATCGAGTACAATCAAAAAAAGTTGCAATTTCAAAAAAAGGGGGGCTAGGTAGAAATCTTATTTCGCGCTTTACGCGGTTATTTTTGATCAAAATTACAAAATTCTTTTAAGCACATTGAGCACAACTTGAGCACAATCGAGTACAATCAAAAAAAGTTGCAATTTCAAAAAAAGGGGGGCTAGGTAGAAATCTTATTTCGCGCTTTACGCGGTTATTTTTGATCAAAATTAAAAAATTCTTTTAAGCACATTGAGCACAACTTGAGCACAATTGAGAACAACCAAAAAAAGTTGCAATTTCAAAAAAAGGGGGGCTGGCGTCAAAAAGTGTTTTTTTCGATTTTTTTTGTTATTTTTGTTCAAAATTAAAAAATTCTTTTAAGCACATTGAGCACAACTTGAGCACAATTGAGAACAACCAAAAAAAGTTGCAATTTTAAAAAAAGGGGGGCTGGCGTCAAAAAGTGTTTTTTTCGATTTTTTTTGTTATTTTTGTTCAAAATCAAAAAATTCTTTTAAGCACATTGAGCACAATTGAGCACAAATAAAAAAAATCACTATTTCAAAAAAAGGGGGGCTAAGTTCACGCACATGTTAAAATGCTGATTTTCAGCGTTTTACGTCGTCCCGAAACCATGACGGTTCTAGAGCCAGTTCTTTTTTCTCATTCATTGCAAAATGATGTTAATTGCCTCGTTAACTTTGGCTTCAACTATTTTTGCATCTTTGTCTTGGATGAGTAGGGTCAGATCATCTGCGGATTTTACATTGGTTACTCCTTCGGGGAGTGGGATGCAGAGTACTCTATCGTACATCACGTTTTTTCTTGTCAAGTCAACGCCTTACGGAACTCCGCTTGTGGCTTCCTCTTTGTCTACCCCCTTTTCTCTTCCTAATCGAATCTTTTTGAGGTCAGGTAGCTTGACATGATATTGAGAATGTGGTAAAACGTCCTCGTGGCGCGGTGCCTGCAGAATAATGCCTCTACCTCGCGCTATTGAATGCCTGACTATCATAAAGAATTTCCTCGTTTTGCGTGTTCTTGTTTTCTGAACTCCATTTTTGATTGCTACTTATTAGGGCGTCGGTTGTTGATTTGCCTTTTCTGAATCCGTATTGAATTGGGAAGAGTTCTTCTGTTTGCTCGAGGAGGTATATTAATCAATATCACGAAGTTTAGTCGAGTGCTTTTGATTTTTTCAAAAGAGCACTAAGTCTGCCTTCTTCCATTTTAAAGAGAATTTGCCCTTTATTTTATTTTCCAAGGCTTCTATCGCCCCCACGGACAAGGTGCATGTCAGTGGCCCCCCAGCTTCAAATTTTTGGATGAATTTGCTGTCAAACGTTAGAGCATTGTTTGAGCCTGAATGAGCTTCCATTATTTTTGTTTGAGCTTCAAAGGTCGCAAAGTTATTCGCAAAAAACAGGTGGGGGGCTGTAGACATGTTGACCCCCCCACCTTCGAATCTTTGGATGAATTTGGTGTCAAACGTTAGAGCATCGTTTAAACCTGAATGAGCTTTCATTATTTTTGTTTGAGCCTCAAAGGTCGCGAAAAACAGGCGGGGGGCTGTAGACATGTTTAGCAATTTTTTTTTTCGTTTTGAATTTCTATGTGCAATTGATGTCCATCTCCATCGATAGAGCTTGAATGAGCTTCAATGAACAAGAGTTTAAGTTAATTTTTTACAAAGTTATGGATAGTTGAAATTTTCGAATAAACTCAGAGAAACATGCGATAATCTACATACTTTGAATATGTAATGTTCGGTAATTTACCGAAATAGAAATCATGCCGAGAAAATCTAATATTGATTTGAAGCAGCTTAACGTTATGTTATTGTTGCCAATAAAGAAAAAATTTATGATCCAAATGGCTAACTGTTTTTGGGCCCATCAAATATTTGTTGGTCGGAAATAGTTCGCGACCTTTGAGACTCAAACGAAAATAATGGAAGCTCATTCAGGCTCAAACGATGCTCTAATGTTTGACATCAAATTCATCCAAAAATTTGAAGGTGGGGGGCCACTGACATGCACCTCCACGGGTACCCCGTCCGATTCCGAGGCCTTATCTGCTGGGAGATTATCCGTGGGTGCAAAAGGACTATTTTATTTTTTGCTATTTTGGATGTGTTAAGAAGAGCACACCGTTACCTGATGGACTTTGTCTGGTGTTAGTCCTATCATCATTATACGAAGAAAATTCAGAAACTTCCGAAATGAAAGGTAACACTGGCTTATTCTAAAAGCTTAACCATTGATATGAAAAAATATAAAGATTTATTGGATCTGTTGTCATTTATAGATCCACTTCATCACGATTTTTATAAAACCCTGAAACATATCGAAACCCAAACAATGTTAATGAGAGACATTGACAAAAATTATGACAAATCAAGAGAGTTTCTGGAAACTGTTAGGTTATTTTGAGATATTTTTTTAACATGGAACAACATTTCTCAACAGTTCAGATTTTGGATCCGATCGATCTTGATTCTTCTCGAACTTGAATGATATTGTTTTTTTCCCTATCTTGTACTGCATGCAACTTATCAGTAGGCAGAGCTGCCAACCGTTAAGGCGTTAAGGAAAGCAACAATTTGAATGTGTTCAAATCCGCCAAAAATTGGAAGAGTTGAGGCAATTAATTTTTTATAATACTCAAAAGAACATCATTGAAGGAATCAATGTATTGATTAAAAAATTAAATCGGGAACGTTGAATATTGAGTACTACTGGTAAATATGGGGTAGATAAATTTATCTACTCTATACATATTTAAACTTTAGGATAACATTTTTAAACCTATTTGTTTTATTTCAATATTAAAATAAAGACATAAACAGATTTTTTTGAATTTATAATTTGATAATAGTAATGGTTCACAAATTTTATTATCACAGAGTGAAAAAATGCACTTGGTATATATTAAATGCATAGCACATAATAGAACCATTATTTGTAAAGTGCTTTAGCGCAATGAGAGTTTTCCTTTTGGTTCATTTTCTTGGTAAGAATTATTCATCAGCTAAATCATTATTACCTAAGGCATCAGTTCGAATTTTAGTTTTAATGGAATGTCATCAGCAAATCACAAAGTTGGAATCGACGTTTCGTCGACTGAGTGAAAAAAAAAGTATGGTTCACGTCGAAAGTACGGATATTAACTATTCCTTACACACCAGAAGAAACTCTTTAGATCTGGCAAATTTCAATGTAAACAAAAATTTAATGGTCAAAATAATAATCCACGGTTTCAAGGAACATAATAAGGTACCATGGTATAAAAATATGATAAAAGAATACTTACGGAAGGACAACTACAGCATAATTGCAATTGATTGGTCCACGTGGTCAAAAAAGACGTATTTAGAAGCAGTCGCAGCGACTTACTTTGTTGGAATCCATATTGGAAATTTGATCGACGATTTTATTAGAAATTATAATTTGGATTTACAAAATGTTCACGTTATTGGTCACTCATTGGGTGCTCATGTTGCCGGATTTGCAGGGAATCGTGTCTATCAATTAACCAAAATAAAAATTTCTAGGATAACTGGTTTAGATCCTGCTGGACCATTGTTTGAGATTCCGATAAACAACGATAACAATTGGCTCGATAAGAGCGATGCGCAATTTGTCGATAACATTCACACGGATGGTGGATTTTTTGGATTTAAATATCCTACTGGACATGCAGATTTTTATCCAAATGGCGGCTCTGCTATTCAACCTGGTTGTGAAATAACGCAGTTTTTTGATATTCAGGAATGTAAGGTATTCTATAGGTACTAATTTCTCTACTAATTTTTTCATTGTAGACGCATGTAGTCATAAAAGAAGCCATGCGTTTTTTATAGAATCTATCAATTCTAGGAAAGGTTTAGCAAAATCTTGTGCATCTTGGGATGATTTTAAAGCGGGAAAGTGTGATGCAAATTTGGACGTTCCTTTTGGTGAGGAGGCTTTTTTTAATAATTCAGGAGTTTACTATTTGGTAACAAATTCTGACACTCCGTTTTTAGTTTAAAATAAATTTTTATTTAAAGATTAAAGGTACATTTTACAGTAAATTTTATTATTTTTTTACTTATTATACGTACTATATTATAGAAAAAATTATTAATTTGTATGTGTAATGAGTAAGCAGTGATTGTATGGAATTATTAAATTGTTAGTAAAAATATTTTGGCATCTTTTTGATTTACCGAAAATAGCAAAAAGCTCATAAGAATCTTATTTTATTTTATAGTAGGGTTTTAGATAATTTCTCACATTGTTAGGTTCCTAAAATTTTGTATTGTGAAATATTCGTTAACGTAGTAAATTCGATTCTTCTCAATAAAAATGTATATTTTTTTTATTCGTTTATATTGAAGCCAACAAAAATTCAACTTTCTAAAATTTAAGATTATTTTTGAGTCGATTAAATTTGGCAAAATTGTATAGTATATGAATAATTTTTATGCATATATATAGCAGGAAGAAAATGCAGCAGTTGTTTCTGTTCCTAATCACAACCTTTCAAATTCGAATCACACATTTTTTTTTAGATTATTTGAAGAGATACCATAGAAAAATATCTAAAAGGTACATTATATGTATCAAAAAATACACATATTAACATGTTATTATATAGCGACTTGCAGTCGGCAGGCCAAGCGCCGGAGACCCGTACGGTCTCGCTTAGCTTGTATTAAATAAAGGTATCAGTATTGCGAAAAAACTTGAAAATAAATAAATTATGGATCGAATGCAGATTTGATTGTCAAGCAAATATCACAGTTTCTTTTGCAATAATGTCGTGCTACCTTTATTTAGTGTGTTTTAACGAAGTTATTGATTATTTGAATATGTATTTGTAATATGTATGTTTTTTGATGCGTTCTTATTTATTCTATGTATTATGTACATACTTTTCGTAATCAGTGATGCAGTTATATACCGACAATCTAATGGCGACAAAAAATTTACTCACAAAGATTACATTAATTTGTCTGTTTTTTTTTCTCTTCTTCTTATCAACCTTTTTTTCTTATCAAACCTTTTCCATATTTTTCCTACAGTCTACAAATTATCCAAACTTATGTAGCAACTAGCACCGCAAAAGGCGAAGATATAAAACAGTTCTATCAGGACATCACAAAAGCACGAAGATCTGAAAAGTCCCATTCCTACTTCATAAATGGAGATTTTAACGCCAAACTAAGGAAACAGTCCAATATGACGACAATTGGTCCATTTGGGGTTGGAGAAAAAAATAATCTTAAAAACACTGTTAAATTATTTACAGTGTGAAAAGTTATGTAACATTTTAAAAAATTACCACATAAAAAATGGACCTAAAGAAGTCCTGATGGTATGACAAGGAACATAATAGATTTTATAATATCAAATAAAAAAAAGATGAGTGAAAGGGCCCTTGGTTATCCGGGACTCACGGCTTGCATGAAATCAGGGCAAGAATTTTTGTTTTCTTTTCGTTTGAGTAACCGGGTTCAAAATTACATGTGAACGGGGGGAGGGAGGCTGTAGAAGAGCAATAAGAATTAACACTAAGCTAGAGAGTAGAAAATTTATTCACAAGGGCTCTTACTCAATAAGGGAAATCTTCGAACAAAACCAAGACAAATTTCAAATCGACTCGAAGAAAATCTAAAAAACTTTGAATTACTAATTGAAATCTTTATCCAGATTTCAAATGTAGTATTTTTTTGTACTTAAAAGTAGAACAATTTGTATTCAAATTATCTACAAGTACAAATAGTGTGAAAAATTTGAACAATTTATGTTTAAAATAGTACAACTGGGTTAAAGGTAAGCAAAATTGTGCTAAAAAAGAGTACAATTGTACTAAATTTTTACACAATTTGTACTTGTAATTCAAAATTTAGTACAATTTGTGTTTAAAAATGAGTAAAATTGTGCTAAAAAGAGTACAATTGTACTAAATTTTTACACAATTTTACTTGTAGTTAAAAATTTAGTAGGTACAATTTGTATTTAAAAATGAGCAAAACTGTGCTAAAAAACATTGGGTAAAAAAAAATTGAGTACAACTGTACTATAAATTTTTACACAATTTGTACTTGTAATTCAAAAGTTAGTTTAATTTTTGTTTAAAAATGAGTAAAATTGTGCAAAAAAGGAGTACAATTGTACTAAATTTTCACACAATTTGTACTATTAATTATATATTTAGTACAATTTGTATTGAGTAAATGAGCAAAATTGTGCTAAAAACGAGTACAATTGTACTATAAATTTTCACACAATTTGTACTTGTAATTAAAAATTCAGTACAATTTGTATTTGTAATTAAAAATTTAGTACAATTTGTATTTAAAAATGAGCAAAATTGTCCTAAAAAAGAGTAGAACTGTACTATAAATTTTTACACAATTTGTACTTGTAATTCAAAAGTTAGTTCAATTTGTGTTTAAAAGTGAGTAAAATTGTGCCAAAAAAAGTACAATTGTACTAAATTTTCACACAATTTGTACTTTTATTTAAATATTTAGTACAATTTGTATTTAAAAATTAGCAAAATTGTGCTAAAAACGAGTACAACTGTAGTATAAATTTTCACACAATTTGTACAGTAGAATCCGCTTATAATGACATCGAAGGGAAGTGACAAACAAGTCATACTAAGCGGACGTCATACAAAGCATAGTCTTAGAAAATAAACAACTTCCTACTTTTTAGATATTTAGTTTAATAGAAAAAAAAACTTCAAATTGTGTGTATCTATTAATAAAAAAGAAACATGAACTGACACAAAACAAGCATATTAAAAACAGAATCACTGAGAATCAAAACAAAAATGAGCCTATCACCAAAGATCGTTGCAGGAAAAGGGATGTTGGTCACATGATTCCTTAAAAATAGGTCATAATAAGCGACATGTCACTATAAGCGAAGTCATTATATCCGAACTTTGTTATATAGAATTTTATATGAAAACGAAACTTCGCACTGCAATTACTTCATATTAAGCGGTTGGTCAATATAAGCGGAGTCATAATAAACGGATTCTACTGTACTTGTAATTAAAAATTCAGTACAATTTGTATTTGTAATTAAAAATTTAGTACAATTTGTATTTAAAAATGAGCAAAATTGTGGTAAAAAAGAGTACAACTGTACTATAAATTTTTACACAATTTGTACTTGTAATTCAAAAGTTAGTTCAATTTGTGTTTAAAAGTGAGTAAAATTGTGTCAAAAAAAGTACAATTGTACTAAATTTTCACACAATTTGTACTTTTATTTAAATATTTAGTACAATTTGTATTTAAAAATGAGTAAAATTGTGCTAAAAACGGGTACAACTATACTATAAATTTTCACACAATTTGTACTTGTAATTAAAAATTTAGTACAATTTGTATTTAAAAATGAACAAAATTGTGGTAAAAAACAGTACAACTGTACTATAAATTTTTACACAATTTGTACTTGTAATTCAAAAGTTAGTTTAATTTGTGTTTAAAAATGAGTAAAATTGTGCAAAAAAGGAGTACAATTGTACTAAATTTTCACACAATTTGTACTTTTAATTAAATATTTAGTACAATTTGTATTTAAAAATGAGCAAAATTGTGCTAAAAAAGAGTACAACTGTACTATAAATTTTTACACAATTTGTACTTGTAATTCAAAAGTTAGTTTAATTTGTGTTTAAAAGTGAGTAAAATTGTGCCAAAAAAAGTACAATTGTACTAAATTTTCACACAATTTGTACTTTTATTTAAATATTTAGTACAATTTGTATTTAAAAATGAGTAAAATTGTGCTAAAAACGGGTACAACTATACTATAAATTTTCACACAATTTGTACTTGTAATTAAAAATTTAGTACAATTTGTATTTAAAAATGAACATAATTGTGGTAAAAAAGAGTACAACTGTACTATAAATTTTTACACAATTTGTACTTGTAATTCAAAAGTTAGTTTAATTTGTGTTTAAAAATGAGTAAAATTGTGCAAAAAAGGAGTACAATTGTACTAAATTTTCACACAATTTGTACTTTTAATTAAGTATTTAGTACAATTTGTATTTAAAAATGAGCAAAATTGTGCTAAAAAAGAGTACAACTGTACTATAAATTTTTACACAATTTGTACTTGTAATTCAAAAGTTAGTTCAATTTGTGTTTAAAAGTGAGTAAAATTGTGTAAAAAAAAGTAAGTAAAAGTAAATTAAATATTTACTACAATTTGTATTTAAAAATGAGATAAATTGTGCTAAAAAAGAGTACAATTGTACTAAATTTTCACACAATTTGTACTTGTAATTAAAAATTCAGTACAATTTGTATTTGTAATTAAAAATTTAGTACAATTTGTATTTAAAAATGAGCAAAATTGTGCTAGAAAAGAGTACAATTGTACTAAATTTTCACACAATTTTAACTTGCAGTTAAAAATTTAGTACAATTTGTATTTAAAAATAAGTAAAATTTGCTAAAAAAAAAAGGAGTGCAATTGTACTAAATTTTCACACAATTTGAACTTGTAATTCAAAAATTTATTCAATTTGTGTTTAAAAATGAGTAAAATTGTGCAAAAAAAGAGTACAGTTGTACTAAATTTTCACAAAATTTGTACTTGTAGACAATCTAGACACAATTTGTTCTGCTTTTAAGTACAAGTAGAATCCTGTGTAGAATCATTACAAAAAATATATAAATCAGCAGTTAAGAAGAAAAGCTTTAAAGGAAAACAGATAAAAATGAATAAAACCGAAAAAAGATAAAAACTGAAAAAAAATTCGATGTACTACATAGAGAAGAAATTGCACGTGAAAATATAACAATTTATGTCTAAATTGTCTACAAGTACAAATTGTGTGAAAATTTAATACAATTTCTGTTTAAAAAAGTACAATTAGGCTGAAAGTAACTAAAATTGTGTTACAAAATAGTACAATTGTATTAAATTTTTGCACAATTTGTACTTGTAGAAATCTAGGCAAACAACAAGAACATCAGTAATGAAACAAAACATCTGATAGGAGAAAAAAAACTGAAAAAAGGTTCGATGAATTATAAAAACATACACAGAAAAAAAGTTGTACGTAAAAGTAGACCAATTTGTGTCTAGATTTTCTACAAGTACAAATTGTGTAAAATTTTAGTACAAATTGTGTTTAAAATTTGTGTTTTTGTGTATAATTGCGCTAAAAATGAGTAATATCAAGTACAATTGTACTAAATTTTTACTCAATTTGTACTTGTAGAAATCTAAATTGTACGTAAAAGTAAAAAATTTTGTGTTTCGATTGTCTACAAGTACAAATTGTGTAAAAATTTAGTACAATTAAGTGTTGTTTTTATTTTCTAGTCTGGAGTGGCTAAGTCAGCTTAATTCCTATAACGTTAAGAAACCGGGGGGTCTGGGGGGTATGGAATACCCCCCAGTTTAAAGAAGTAACAAGATGATTTTTTTTTTTTTATTTACATTTTAACGTGCATCAACTACTGAGTCATTAGCACTTCTAAATGTTAATTTTTAAATTGTTCAGTATTTTTGTTTGTTTATGTTATTTGGATTGGGTAATTTGGTTGGTTGGTTTTTTGGTTCGCCACGGAGTGAGAATGTCCACTGGACAGCCGAGCTAAGAAATTCTGATGCGTTCGAGATTTGAACTCAGAATTTCCGCTCGTAGCGAAACTAGCGATCACATCACTCCACTGCCGTGGCTAAGATGATTTTTGAAAATTAACAAAATAAATTTAATTCTTGAGTATACATAGAGAAAATTTGTACGTAAAAGTAAAACAATAAAAGTAAAATTCGTAGACACAGTACAAATTGGGTGAATATTTAGTACATTTTGTGTTGGAAAATAGTACAATTGAGGAGCAGACATTCTATATGCAGTATGTCCATTTTCTGAAATTTTCACGAGAGAAGTAAAACTACTACAGGTTTAAATGATAAGTTATTAAAAAAGTAAATTTTGCAATAACACAGTGTAAATTACACTATGAAGTTTCCATAAATGAAGCAAATATTTGATTGGCGGTTTTGCAAAACAGCTAAAAAATGTATTGAACAAACTGCACTTTGTATTTTCTACATTGGACAAACTGCATATAGAATGTCTGCTCCTCAATTGAGCTAGAGATGACTAAAATTGTGCTAAAAACGAGTACAATTGTACTAAATTTTTACATAATTTGTTGGAAATCTAGACACAAATTGTTCTATTTTTAAGTGCAATTTATTTTTTTTGTGTAGAATCATTACAAGAAATATAAAATCTATAGAAACATACATAGAAAAAGAAATGTAATTAAAAGTAGAACAATTTGTGTTTAGATTGTCTACGAGTACAAATTGTGTAAAAGTTTAATACAATTTGTGTTTAAAATAGTAACATTGCGCTAGAAATGACTAAAACTGTGCTAAAAACAAGTACAAATAATTGTACTAAAGTTTCAAACAATTTGCACTTGTAGGCAATCTAAACACAAATTGTTTTATTTTTAAGTACAATTCTTTTTCTGTGGAAATAAAACTATAAAAGTATGTACGTATCAAAAGAGACATAAGAAATTCCAATAGTAAATTAGTCAAAGAAACAATAGAAAATAGTAAAAATATGAAAGTACTAAGAAGAAGGAAGAAAAAGTTCCGAAGTAACAACAGATGAAATTCGATCGGCACTAAGACCGGGGAAGTTTGAATAACCGTTGAAGTGCTACATTTAGGGGGGGGACATCAATCATACAGTGATGAAAGTCATCAAACTACTTTTTAATCGATGCTTAGAGCAAAGAAAAATACTAAAAAACTGGAAAAATCCAAAAGTAATTTTATTACACTAAGAAGGTAAAACTGCGAACTCCTCGACTAACAAATAAATTGGATTTTTACCAACCAATTGATCAGGTCGGATTTAAAGAGGAAGCTGTCAGAACTCTTATAGAAAAGTGTGAGGAATATAATGTACCATTTCACCTCGGATTTGTTGTTGACTTTAGAATTTGCCTGTACTTTTTCGTATCTGGCTTCAAAAATGGAGACACATTGACTTGACACTCAATCTTTTGCTTCCCACGTTCTTGTTGATGGTTGATGGAAGAACCAGATGGTTTTTAAGGATACTTAAAATTATATTGCTTGTAACTATTCAGTTTTATAAATTCAGTTACCAACATACCAAATAATAAGATCATGCGCATTATTGCGCATGAGCGTTACCGTACATTGCACGCACGGTTTCTCAGCTGGTTGGAACCAACCTATTAGCTATTATCCATGTAAAAATAAACACAAATTATTTTGGGACTCTTAGATCTTGCCTTTGCAAGATGAGACTATGCTGCAAAAATTATTTTCTTGTCAATATGGGATTTAAAATCATTCGTATAACATTACCACATCACTGACTACGAATAATGCGACCTTTATGGCCATACATTCATCCAACCCTAACTTATTAAAGTAAGTTAGAAGCAAGTGTAAATGAACAAATGTTTATAATAATTATATCACATCTTCACCTTAGGAAGATATTTTAAAAAATATTGGAATAAAAAATATTGCTTTTTCCTTATGATTATGGTGCAAATAGATCGATTGTCGTTGCAATTATTGTGTAAATTGGTAGAAAATGTTTAGTTGTATCATAAATTACTATAAGAAAATAATTAAACGTTATTCTTGCTAATTTTCTCAATTTTAAACGTGCTCAGTGTAACCCATTATATTTCTGTACTTTTTAGCCACCAACTCCCAATCTGTTACGTAATCCAGTCTAGTCGTATGCATTATAAACTCCATTTGAGATCCCACAGGACTGTGAAGGTGCTTAATTTTTTTGGAGATGACTTCTTGGGGAGCAACTCTACGTTTCCTTTTTATCTTTGATAACCATTTTTCTGCAGCTTTAGTTCTGGGACTCAGTTGTTTGCCCTGAAGTGTGCTTATCATCCTGATCAAATCTGGACGTTCTTTTCTTGCAACTGTACCAAATAAGTAGGTGTTACGCAACTTTTTAGTAACGTAATTTTGATGTACACTCACATTTTGTTTTGCAGAAGTCGAAGAGGAGTAGAAACCAAGTGGTGAAAAGATTTATGGGCGACGGAGCCGTGGTTGTTCTGTGCATGCTTCGGACGAGTTTGGATAAACCAAACTTCCATTCGATATCGGATTGCGCCTAAAATTTGAACGTTAAAGTGGGGAAAATTCTTACTGGAGTTACTTACCTGGATCCTTTGATAAGTGTCGGTCATCATAGCAATGAGAAGATTGATTAACACTACAACGGATACCAACATGTACGCTCCAAAAACCATTTTAAAAAGTGAGTCTACCCATACTGAACCGGGGTCCGTTTTGGTTTGAAGTTGTTCAGTCGACGTCTGTCCAAAGACAGCAAAGAAGAGCAGTTCGAAAACTTCGAACGGATTTTTCAGTACTGAAATCGTTCGTATGTTAATTTAAATATCATCCATCATAAAAATTGGTAACAATTACAACTAGTAGGGGTAAATCTTTGTGGTGCAAAAAGGAAAAGCTGTGGGAAAAGCTGGTGCAAAAATTCACAATCACATAAGCTGTAAAGTTGCGGTGTTGTGAAACATTGGACGTTTTAACAATTACACAAGGAAAACACAGCGACCTACTCCAAAACAGGAATGGTACATACTAATAATATATTTTGAAACAACGGACACGAGTTTTTCAACTCCAACTAAACTACCGGACGTATCTAAACACAAACCTAAGTACAACACAATTATTATCTACAGAAGTTATCACTTACTAAGATGATAATTTTATCTTCCTTCGATCGTTGTTCTTGCTTCTCGTTTTTCTTTCCAGGAAAATTTATATGTTGTGCGTTCTATGACGCTTAACAAAGAACTATTTTTTTTACAAGAGGTAACCTAACGAAATTATTATTTTTAGTTCATTGATTAAATTTTCTTGCACGCCATGGTTAACTGAAATTTATAGTTCTTCAAGGTTACCCACTACCAGATTTCCCAGGATAAAATCCTTTTAATAGTTCAATGTTAACTACCTAATTAAAATAACAAATTGGCAATTCCAATTTATTTATTACCTATAGAAATGATATATTATTTAGTAACGGTTGAGATGAGAGAACGATACCAAAAATCGAGTAAGTTAAAAGACAAAATCTGATGATGTAAATTTTGGACCTCACCTCAACGAATTACTCTTAGGGCTTTTAAAATAATTACAAAAGTAGAACAACATTGTATAATAAAAGTTACATAATAAACAACATCAACAACTCGTACATAATATAGGTATCTAATACAAACATTAATATTTTTTTATTTTATTTTCTTTTATATTTTTTTTACTAATATTGTCGGTTTTCTTCGCAGACTTTATTTCTTTAGCTTTAACTTCCATTATCTTTCGGAACTTTTTTGAAATGGGCGGCCATTGCAGTACATTCTCGATACTCTTTTGGTTAATTTGGTAACTCATTTGCGAATCAAACGTAGTATAAAAATTATTCGACTTGGAGTTGGGACGTTTTATCTTCTTTAACCACTTTTCTCCAGCTTTAGATGTCGGACTTAGTTTGTGCCATCGAAGATATAAAACTGCACGTTAATGATGGTTATTTTTTTTTATGGAAATATTAATAATTTTTTTATCTTACCTTTCTGTACTATAAAATTTTTTATGTAAAAAAACCATGTAGTTATTAAATTTATGGGAGACGGGGCCGTCGTTGTTCTGTGTATATTACGTATTAATTTACTTAATCCAAATTTCCACTCAATATCAGATTGTGCCTAAATAGGTTATAATTATGTATAATTTTCCTAGTTTTTTTTAATTATTATTATTTGGTTTATTACTATTAAATTACATCTACTCTGATATTTCAAAACTTTTATTTTATTACTTTTAAATTAATTCAACATTTCAGAATAGACGTAATTTTCTATTACCATTATTTTATTGCAATGCATAAGGTACTTTTTAACAGACGTTTCGTATTCTTTCATCATTATGTGTCGAAAAATTCGATCCAAAATGATTTCGAGAAAGATGTGGACCATCAGTTACGAATTACCTTATCTGAATTTCTCATTGCATTACCTGGATCTGTTGGTAGGTATCAGACATTGTAGCAATTAGAAGTTTAACAAGAACAACAACCGTTACTAACATGTAAACGCCAAATACAATTTTGAATAAAACTTTTGTCCAATCTGGGTGCTTCTCAGCAGGCAACATGACCATAAGATCAACATTTCTTGTTTGTCCAAAAACTGCATAAAATAATCTGTCGATGGCTCTTATGGGGTTCATAGTCACTAAGAAAATTACTTGGTTGTTAATCACTTTCAAACTATAAAACTAAACACATCTAGGGTTTCGCTAATAATTTTTTTGAGGAGATTTACTAATTTTTGATTACTTATTTTTTTTTTCGTCTTGCATTTTGTTTTTTAAGAATTATGCTAAGTTATACTTGAGTTTGGTATTCATTTTAAATTTTTTTTAGTATGCACCTAACCTTCCTTATTTAGAAGCCAGGAACTCGAAATTTGGCAACACAGCTCTGACGTGCTTAGTCAAAATAAGACTTATTATAGTAAATTGAAAGGTTTATTGTTAGAACGTGGTAAGCCACACGTTTTTTTAATCAAGCAATGTTTAGCATTAACGTAACAAGCCACATTAAAAATTTCCAATTTTCACGTTCTAACGAGAAGTCCAATAATAAGAGGTAAATTGAAATGATGATTATGTTCTTCTCCAACCGTATTACCATCCACTTGTTCTCTATTTTCGGCACTAACGTTTTACTAAAAAAATTTTGGCATATAAAACCCACGGTCGCTCTTAACGGGTTGAGGAAGATGTCGTAGTTGAAGCATCAGTTTTTAATTATTGAAATGTGTAAATATGGTACTTCATCTCAGCAGTCGAATTCTCTTCCAATGGGATAACCACACAAAAAATATGTGAACTTTAATCATGAAAACAAGCACATCTTTGCATGAAAATAAGCTTTTTTAGACTTAGAGAACATTGTAACCAAAATTAGAGTCAAAAGATTCGGGAGACTAAAATGAAAGACTTCAAAATTTTTAAATTGAAAAAAACTCTTAAAAATCTTTATAAATTTAGATCTTAAGATTAAAAATCTTAAAAAGACGTACTGATTCGTCCTATTCATGATTGCATTCATAACCACACCCACAAATTTACTCAACGTACATAATATAACATTGAAAGACAAAATTGCAAGGTCAAACGCTTTAAATGTTACATTTTTACATATTAAATTAAAAGATCCAATTACTTTGGGGGGGGGGGGGGGGTGCTGACGCCTTTTTTTAAACACGTATTTTAAATTCCCCCACGATGACTCTTAATTTTCTCACATGCTATGTTTAATATTACTTTTCTTTTTTCTCCTAAAAGAATTTTTTTTGGTGCCAACAATTGGACCAACCGTCCTCCTTTTACCGTCCGTTTTTTTTGAAAACCTGTTTTTCTTTTGTCATTGTTTGTCCTTCTTAGTACTCCTAAATCCAAAAGAATTCTTTACGTGTGTTGCTCGGAGCAAAGTTAGGTTAGACGTTAAGAAAACGCCATTAAAATATTTTTGGGAGGATTGGCAAATTTTGGAACTGCAAATATTTATTACCTAAAAGAGTTAAAAATAAAAAAAGGCTCCTTCGTCTTTTTTTAGTAACAGAAGCTAAAGAAAAAATTGCAGTAGATTATTAAATTTTTGACTCTTCGCACGTTACGGTGTGGATTTCTCTTTGCCAGAACCAGAAAACGTGGATGGTTCAGCAATTTCTTTTTTGTTCTAGTAATAAATCGTATAATGTGAATAAGAAGGTAAAATAGAAATAAATTAAAAAATTTAATTTTTTTAAAAATCAGTAATATAAAGCCATTTATGCAGTATAAGCCGTTTAAAAATACCCCTCATTGTAATTTTTCAGTAATATAAACTACTTAATTTTATGTCATAAGTGCTTTTTTTTATTTTTTAGTCGGGTGGTTCAGCTAGCTTGGTCCCCAAAAACGTTAAAAAACTTTGTTTTTTTAAAACAAAAAAAATTTGATAAAATACTTAAAAAAACCACTTTCGAAAGTTTATCAGAAAGTTTTAGTTAAATAAGTAAAAATTTGATGGAACTAATTTTATGAAAAGTTCCATAATGTAGTTTGGGTATTAAAACAAGATCTCAGGTGAAATATTCCCATATAAATTAGGTAGTATTTTCAAAAAAAATCGCCTGCGGCGCTAACGGCCCCCTTCTGTGTTGGGAAGCCGGAAGTTACCATTACTGTAAATGTAATGTAAATGAGTAATGCAAATATTAAAAAGGGGGGCCTCAAAATTGAATTGCGCCTTGGGCCTCATAAGTGCTAAATCCGCCACTGCTAATTAATCCATTAATCACTATATCGCTATTAATAACTAATAATTTCTGGATTTTTTAGAGGGGAGGGGGGAGTAGTGGGCCCCTAGCCTCCTAGTTGCGCCTATAGCTGTCGCCAAATTTAAATTTAAGTTCGTGGCTTGTAAGTAAGTAAATGAGGTTATAAATTAACCTACGAAAAATAAAACAGAAGTCCTATAACGTTTTAATATTTATGAGCATACACGAGATAAGAAGAAAATATTGATCATTATAGGACTTCCGTTTTTATTAAAAGTTATATTATGTAACATTTGCGAAATAAACACTACAAATACTTTTATTCTCACGATTTTAGAATAAAAAATTTGATCAAAAACATCTATTACATTTAAAAATCATGCAATTTACAATAAATTAAGCTTTATCAAAAATTTGCTATAAATAACGTTAGGCACACCAAATTTCTAAATTTAGTTGTAGGTAATAAAAAAATTTGTATTTCTAAACTTACCGACTAATATTATTTATTATTTTCCAAAATTATTTTTAAAATTATGGACTTTATATATTTGTAGTGTTTAAGCTTCGTTATATTTAATTTTGAAAAGCTACGAGTTGATAACATAAATAAAAATAATAATACTCATTGTTTATTAATAATTTTAAAAGGTACAGTAATATTATACATTTTAATGGTTGATTCATGAACATTACATGCTTTGTATAAAAATTACTTAATATGGTATTAATATGATATTGATGTTTAGTTTTACAAAAGCTTATTTGAATTTTTATTAAAAAATTAAATTCATTGTTATTTTTGGTTAGGCACTTGATGAAACATTTCATATAATATACCAAGTGTAATATTTTATTGAAAGTTTTTTTCTAAAATATATCTCGTGATTTCTCTAATACCATAAGCAAAAATTTTACCTACTCAAAAATCTTAAGATATATTTTCGAAAATGCAATCTAATACTTAGGTACCTACATACATTTCAATATTATTTCTTATTTTTTTTTTAATATAAAGCCCGACAAAAATTACCAATACGAATCGTAATTATTGTGTTTTAAATTAAACAATTTTTAAATTTTTTTTGAAAAGATATCATTTGTCTTACAAAAATTAACATTTTTTAAAAATTTTGTGCATAAGTAAACGTAAATCAAAAACTTAAAAAAAAGTCATGTCCTGGCAATGTTTAAAATATTTTACTAGTATTCTACAATATAATTAAATATTACTATTTTAGTTTTGAATACTGAATCCTAATGACGATAATTTTAGAAAATGGAAGATTTGTTTGTATTTTATAAACTTTTTCGATTTCAGCAGCTCTTCTAGGGTTGGACATTGTTAGGAACCTGCGGAGTATTTTCCTCGTCATTTTCGCTCTCTTCGCTTTCGGTGTTGGTGGATGGTTTAACTTCGTCGACGTGTGCAACTAATGCTCTATATTTTCTAGCAATAACTTCCCATTCTGCTACGTGCTCGATACGCGTCGTTTGTAAAGCAAAACTCATTTGAGATCCAAAAGGACTTCGCAACTGGGTGACCGATAACGTGGTAGGTTCCTTTGGTGCTACTTGTCTTCCCTTCTTAACTTTCGATAACCATTTTGCTCCAGCTTTCGACCTAGGACTTAATTTTGTGCTTTGCAATGTGTTCATCATGTTCATTAAATTCGAACGTTTGCTCTTCGTAACTACAGATAAACTATTTTAGGTACATATTATTGCTGTATTTGAGGTGCTTACCTCTTGATTTACAAATGTCTACGAGGTAAAAAAGCCACGTTGTTATTAAGTTTATAGGGGCCGGTGCAGTTGTTGTTCGATGCATATTGCGGATTAGCTTGCTTAATCCAAATTTCCATTCAATATCAGATTGGGCCTATAGGTACAAAATAATAATAAAACAATATTAAACAAAAAGGCGGGCTAGGCATGTAAAAGTAGCGTTTTATTTTCATCGTTGAAGGCAATCTTAAACTTAAAGCGCTATGTTGTAACAAAACACTAGGGGGTGGATTATCCCTACAAAATCTCAAATGTTTTATTTTAGGTTCACAAAAATGCTAATTCAGTTGTAATAAATTACAAAAGAAACTTTGTAGTACTAACGTTGATTTCTAATTTTTTAATTAAAAAAAAATTTTTTTGAAGACCCCGAGCGTTTTGTTACGTACTAGAAATACAATCAAATATTAGGTCTATTTCCTAAGTCTCCCTCCCCCACCATTTTGATTTTTGGATCAGTTTCTACGTCATTCGTTTGTGCATCGTTTGTGTACGTTTGTGAAATATTTTCAATTTAAATGGAGGAGGGGCTAGAGAAATGCCAGTCCCCCCATCACGAATTTTGAATCAAAATTGGTGTCAATCGTTTGTGCATTTATTATTTTTGTTTTTGCAAGCACGGTTAGAGAAATATCTTCAATTAAATAACCAGCGATAATTTCTCCAGCCCCCCCCCTCTTCCATTTTGACTTTGGAGTAATTTTTGTATCACTTGTTTGTAAATATACGTTTTTGTATTCTCAATTCTCGTTTGTGAATTCACATTTCGTAAATTATTTAACAAATAAATATTTATAAATCTCTGAGCAACAACCGCCATAGTGTCTAGATTGGAATTCTAGTCTACTGAAGAATATGCTGAAAATATTTTACTTTTCCGGAAATCGTCATCGAAACAACACTTTCCTGTGCAGGGAAATTAAACTATAATGACTAGTCCGGGAATATCAGTAAATGATTATTGCTGTTTTGACACATCCACCCCTCTTCATCTATATTTTTTTAGATCACTCTATATGAAGTGTATCAAGTGAGAAAATGCAAATACCTGCAAAATTTTTAAACGTGACTGTATTTTTACACTTAAAACTCAATAAGTTTCAAGCTAAACATTTCAATTCTTCAAAATGCTTTAGGTTGTCGCCTACTTACACGTCACCCAGTTTATTCGTTGCCCAGTTGTCCGTCGCCCGGTTTACCAGTCGCCCAGTTATACGCCGCCCAGTCATACGTCGCCAAGTGGGATTCGCCCAGTTGTCGCGTACAGTAAAATTAAGAGATCCAATTACTTGCAAAAACCAGCAGTCTAACGTAAATGAAACACGGATAGAGTAGAGAGCGGGAAACCACGGTTCCAATCCTGGTTATGTCAGATTTGTGCTGTGATCTAAAAAGTCCAAACTTGATCTGCGGACTACTCGCCAATCCGTCTGCCCAGCGTGGTAAGTTATGACTAAAATCCTCTCTCACCCCACTTGGGGGGAGTTTAAAAGGGAAGGCCCGAGAAGGCCTAACATTTAGGAGTGAACGAATAACGGCTGATGAATTACTTTAGAGGGGTGGGGGACTTAAGCCTTTTTTAAACCCGTATTCTAAATTCCCCAGGATGACTCTTAATTTTCTAAACATTTGGACCAACCGTCCTCCTTTTTTATGAATCGCCTTTTTTGTAAACCTGTTTTCATTTTAGAAAATTAGAGAAAATAAAGGCAAGATCTCGATAGTACGTATGTTGCTCGGAAGAAATTTAGGTTAGGGGTTAAAAAAACGTCATCGAAAAAGTTTTCGGAATCATTGACAATTTTGGTATTGTAAATACTTTTTAGCTAAAAGAGCTAAAAATAAAGTTCTTTTATCATTTTTTTAGTAACAGAACCTAAAGAAAAAATGGCAGTAAATTATCAAATTCTTGACTATCCGCACGTTACGGTGTGGATTTCCCTTTGCTGGAACCAGACAGCGTAGGTGGTTCAACAATTTTTTTTGTTCTAGTAATAAATCGTATAATGTGAATAAGAAGGTAAAATAGGAATAAATAAAAAATTAAATTGTTTTAAAAATCAATAGCCGTAACGAGGTTATTATAAAGCGCCTGCTCAAGCGCTTTTTTGATTGCTTAATTTTAAAAATACCCACCATTCTAAGAGAAGATTTCTTCAATAATACTAAATTTTATGTCATTTTAAGTGCTTCATTTATTTTTTATTCTGGGGTGGTAAAACTGCTTGAGTCTCAAAAACGTTAAAAAACCGAGGGGTCTGGGGTGGTTTAGAGAAGTAAGAAAATGAATTTTGAAAATTGACAAAAAAGCGAATTTAATTCTTGAGAAAACCTCCTTTTGCTTAATAACGGCTGGGGGTATGGAGTACCCCCCAGACCCCCCGGTTTTTTGATAGTTGACTTTTAAAAATACTCTCCAAGTCAACGATAACTTTGCTTTTTTGAAATATAAAATATATAAAAGTTTATTTGATTTCATAATTGAAATTATGAAATTAGGAAATGTTAGAGAACCGGGGGGTCTGGGGGGTATAAAATACCCCCTAGTTTAAAGAAGTAATAAGATGAGTTTTGAAAATTGACAAAGAAACAAATTTAATTCTTGAGAAAACTTCCTTTTGTTTAATAATGGCTGGGGGTATTCCATACCCCCCAGACCCCCCCGGTTTTTTGATAGTTTGCTTTTAAAAGTACTCTACAAGTCAATGATAACTTTTTTTTTTAGAAATATAAAATATATAAAAGTTCATTTGATTTCATAATTGAAATTATGATTTGCGATTTCATAATTGAAATTATGAAATTAGAAAATGTTAGGAATTCGGGGGATCTGGGAGGTATGGAATACCTCCCAGTTCAAAGAAGTAATAAGATGACTTTTGAAAATTGACAGAGAAACAAATTAAATTTTAAAAAAATATTAGAAAACTATAACTTTCTCCACGGATTCTTATGTATTTTGATGAGAAAAATCGTCTGACGCAGTTTATTTTTTGCTAAAAATATCAAAATTAAAGTTTCACTGTCAATTAAAGTCCTAAAAATCGATTTTTGGTTTTTTACATTTGTCAGCGATTTTCTCTTGTTTTTCGCCAGCTGAAAATGCAGTTTTTGGAAACGTTTTTGGAACGTACGTAGCCGTTTTTTATTTTTCTGATATTTACAAAATGGCAACAAATTGAAATCAATATTTCAATTTTAAAACTATTTTTTTTTTCATTCAAGCAGTTTATTAACATAGTAATTATTAAAATTTTTAAAATCGGTTACGTACAACAATAGCTACATTCATTTAAATTCTAATGATTTTTTCATTTTTATTTTTGGATAACTCTTCACCGAGATATCGATGCCACCATGGAGAGGAAATTTTTTTTATCAGTCTTTACATAACGGCTCATATTTTTGTTAATATTTAAAATAATTACATAAAAATTTACATAGAACAAGTTCAATGTATACTTAATAAAATAACGATAATCCGATTCCTTAATTAATTAGTTACCCCTGTGAAAATAATTCTTAAAAACTAGGTTACTTCTTCGACCGTCACAGTGGCTTTCCCCCTTAAATTGATACACCAACATATAAAAATTTTATTATATGCTAACGTTACGCGTGAAATGAAGTGTAAATATAATACGTAATGTAAATTCTCAATGTTGGGGGAAGTCCCTATAAATGATATCATTCAAACTGCACGATTTATAGTACGCAGTTCACTGTATCGGAGTTACCGCTGTTCATTATATAGGAGTCTCATATACACTCAATGTTAAAATTTTTGTGTTCACTATTTCCGGTAGTTCACTATATACGGTATTCACTAATTCGCGACTCGACTGTATTGGAAAACTATAGCTTTTCTGACAGATTCTTACGTATTTTGAAGAGAAAATTCGCCTGACGCAGTTTATTTTCCGCTAAGTATTAAAAATAAAGTTTTACAGCCAATTTCGATAAAATCGAAATTTTAAAACACTAATTGAACAACATTTAAAAAAAATATTTTTAGCATATTCTTCAGTAGACTAGAATTGCAATCTCGATAGTATGGAAGTCGTGTTGCTTGGAGTTTTATAAATATTTATTTGTTAAATAATTCACGAACTGTGAATTCACAAATGAAAATAAAGAATGCACAAAGGTGTATTATTTACAAACAAGTAATACAAAAATTAATCCAAAAGTCAAAATGGGGGGGGGCTGGAAAAATAATTGCCGGTTATTCAATTGGAAATTTTTCTCTAACTGTGCTTGCACAAACAAAAATAGTAAATGCACAAACGTACACAAACGATGCACAAACGATTGACACCAATTTTGACCAAAATTCGCGATGGAGGGCTGGCATTTCTCTAGCCCCCCCTCCATTTAAATTGAAAATATTTTGTAAACTGTGTTTGCACAAACAAAAAAAAACGTATACAAACGATTGATACCAATTTTGACCCAAAACCCGCGATGGCGTTGAGGAGGCTGACATTTTTTCAACTCACCAAACTTATTTGTTAAATAATTCGCAAACGGTGAATGCACAAACAAAAAAAATAATTGTATAAACGTACACAAACGATGTACAAACGAATGACATAAAAACTAATTCAAAAATCAAAATGGGGGAGGTGGAGGGGCTGGGGAAATAGACCTTCAAATATTGCTTTTCCAAATAATTTAATTTTCGAGAAAATGCAACAGACTTAAAATTAATATGTACAACATAGATCCAGCAAATATTTACAGTAACATATAATTAATACGAATCTGCTCTAATTGAGCAGAACTTGTGAATGTGATTTTAAAAGCCTACCAATTCATTATCAAAAATTTAAACATTCCTGGGCGTCCGTAGGATTTTTCCAGGGGAGGAAGAGATTTTTTTCAAAATAATATTTCAAAATTTTAAATTTGAACAAAAAAGCCCCGCCTGTAGGGACGCCCATGTTAACATTTCTAAAGTTATAGTTTTCTCTGTCACTAAAGCAATGTAAGCAATATTTTAGTTTATAGGTTTTTTAATAATATTTAAGATTTTAAAAGTAATGAGAATTTGATTAAAGGAGATTGTGCATAATCGCTGGAAATTTTATTGTCTCTAATTCATCAGCTCCTCAAAAGTTATTGCAATTATTAATAGGGAGTGCAATATTGGTATTGTCTTTTTAATTTTTTTAGATCGCCCCGGTGTATCCCCGTAGGTTACTATGGATTTTATTTTCTGTGTTATGTGGTCTCCCTCCTATGCAGTAAACGCCTTATGTATAGTGAGTCTGTTCACCGCACCATTCGTGGACCATCGGGGAGCAATTTGTGCTTTCATCTCTTATATAGTCACAATTTATTAATTTTATTAATAAAAATTATATAAAAATGGAGTCGGTATTTAAGATACTTTAAGATCACTTAAAGTGATTTCGTAAATAAAGTTGATTGTAATCTAAGGTAATTTTTGAATTTATACTAATTGTAGATACGGATTTGTTTTTGTAGTGTTGTATGTGAAGATTTTTTCAAAAAAATTCAGTGTTTTCAAATGTATTTTTGTTTTTTCGTTCCCAGGCGACTACGCATTTCCTCTGTCGATTATGAATAACCTCCAAATTAATCAGATTCTCCGTAATTATCGATCAAAAATTGTTACATTTATCCAAAACTGAATTATTATTTAGTAAAAAAAAAATACAAAATGCAAATTGATTTTCAGTTATGGTGGAATGTTTTGAAAAATTCTTATTGAAAGTAATAGAGAGTTTTATGGTTCTTAATATTTACAAAGTATGCAAAAGCTCTACCTACTTCTACCATAGTATGCATGTATGTATATCTTCCAGCCCAAGAGAACTGGTGTGTTTGAAATCACAGGTGTGAGCGATAACATGCAAGGGCGTTACCTGAATATTTTGGTAAGTATCGGTCATCATAGCAATGAGAAGATTTATCAAAACAACGACGGATACCAACATATAAGCTCCAAAAACAATTTTAAAAAGAACTTCGGTCCACTCAGATTGTGGATGATGCTTGGTCTGTAGTTGTTGTGTAGAGGTTTGTCCAAAAACCGCAAAAAACAGCAGCTCAAAAACTTCCACCGGGTTCTTTTGGACTGGAATCACAAAGCAAGCTAATTACCTGAATGCGCTGATAAGTATCGGACATCATAGCAATTAGCAGGTTAACTAGCACAACGACCGAAACCAACATATATATTCCAAACACCACTTTGAACAGGTTTTTAGTCCATTCGGGCCGTAATGGCAATTCCCCACTTTTTGCAGTAACCATAAGTTCGTCGTGGGTGGTTTGTCCAAATACGGCAAAAAACAACTTCTCGAAGGCCTTTATTGGATTCATGACCACTGAGAAAATGATCCAATAATATTAAAGTCTTAAATAACTTAACTTTACAACGCATAAAGGCGAAACACTTAACTTTTCATGCTTTTCAGTTAACCTATGTATGTATATGAAAAACGAATATCTTTTGGACAAACAACACACGTGGCTCATGATAGTTCTGGTAATAGCCACAGAGGACAAAAGCTAAGCCGGTCTGCGACGACACATTTTAAAAAATTTTAAAATTGACAAGACACACACACACGGGCCACTTACTGCCCTCGTCCTCGATTGGGTGTTTCCGTCTAATTCGACCAAGTTGATGAGTACTACTGAGCGTCGGTTCAATCCATTCCGCATTGGTTCGAGTGACTAATAATAAATTAAAGGTGAGAAATTTGTCTCTTCTGTTTGTTTTCGAATAAAAAACAAGAAAATTACCTAATTTTCAACTCGGACCAATTTCATCTGAATATTTGTACAAAAAAATTTAACCTAAAGGTCGCGTTACACTTTAGAAAAGTATTGCGTTCACATTACAACATCCGACTTGACTTTTCGATTGCTAAATTTATTTAGCAACCGCAGTCGAAAAATAAACAAATAAAGTTTTGTTTATTTATTATTTAAAAATATGTTTTCATTAATTTGCTATTATACCGAAGCTTGCGTAAACACTACAATCATATAAAGTCCAGACCTTTATATTTTATTTGTTTTTAAATCTTTAAAAAATAAATTAAGTAATATTTTCAAGCAGAAAATTGCAATAATTAATTTGATAATAAATAATGTGCGACCTGCTATGTTAAGCTTAGCTAAAATAAAAATGGCTTACCTTCTTTAAAATAATCAGTTTTTGGTTGGGGTTGGTCCAAATTTCTCACTTCCGTATTGCTCAAATTCTTGAAAGGTTGATTGAGTGCAACAAAATGCATCGAAAATCCAAAAACGAATATAGCCAATACGGCTAAAAATCGCGCCAGGTCCTTCATTAGATTTCCGATAATTATGGCCCACGGTCCGAACAAGTAATGAAACGAAAGGAAATCTAATATTTGTACACAGGCTAAAAGAAACGATAAGGCAAATAGTTGATTTCTACAGTACATCAGTGTCGGCCAACTATTTTTTTCGACCAAGTACCCCAAAACGTGGGTCCCCACTCCGAATATTCCAAAAAGCAACACCGAAATTTTGATCCAACCCAAACCCGACTTATCGCTAGGATTTGTTAGTTCAAATAATAATAACCCGCTTAACCAAATTAATAAAATTATTTCGTACCAATAGGGAATCAATTTTGATCTTACCACGGGGTAAGGCGGGGTAACTCCGACTATTAGAAGAAATATCATTAAATAAATATGAGATGTGAGATACGACATGAACTTGATTATCGGGATTTTGTTATATTTATGACCTAGAGGTAACGTTAATGCTATCCAAAGAGGAGGACATATGATGAACGCAAAAAATAAAGATACTGTTCTCCAAGCGGGCCAATTTAGTGCTCCCCTCCATAGTTCCTATAAATAACACAAAACGAACCTTTCAGTTTCATTTGAAAGAGGTTATTCAAATTACCTATTATTTACCTGAAGATATCGTTGCACAACGGTGTGAGCGATAACTTCCTTTTGTTCGTTTTCGATTAAAACGTCCAAAAATTCGACGTTCCTTCTATCCGTAGCGGTGAGAATACGACCGGCGGATTCCGATCCGGCAGCAAGAGCCAACAGCTCCGTTGCCATAAATTCGCAATGCTTTCCAGCAGCAATCAAATCTTTCGCTCGTTCTTTTTCTTTGTTTGATAACGTGATGAGTATGTTTGATAATTTGGCAGCAGTATCGACGGGTGCAGGAGAGACCAAAACAAATTCCTCCATGGGTCTATTGTTATGATTTTTTGAACACACCATTAAATTATATACAAAGCGCCTGTCTTCCATTAAAGTGTAGGTGTCGTGCTCTTTGGTCAATAAATATTCAAGGACGTCGTTGTGACCTTCTGAAGCCGCGAACCAAATTGGAGCTGCACCAAGATTTGTTTCAGATTTGGGTGATGCCCCAGATTCGGTTAACAGTTTTACGACATCAAAGCACCCTGCCCTTGATGCATAGTGTAAAGGAGTCCATCCATTTTTATCTGTTGCGTTTATCTCGGCACCTTGACCTAAAAATAAAAATCAATTAGTTGGCACGTAACGTTTAAAACTTCCAAATAATTTATTTTATTGTACTGATGTAGATAAGGTTGTACCTAATAAAACTTCCACCATTTGATAGTGTCCATGTGTAGCTGCAATATGTAAACCCCTTCTTCCATGTTTATCGGAGCTTTCCAACAATTCGGCGGATCTACTTAATAAAAGACCAACTACGGTTGTATGACCACCGAAGCACGCCAAATGCATGGGATTGTAACCCTAAAAATTAGATGATGTTATTAATTTAACAAAAAAAATGACGGTTTTTTCGTGGTAAATTACATTTTCGTGAGATGCCGAATCGACTTGAACACCGGCCGAGTTAAGTAACAAACGAACTACATTTTCGTTACCGGAGAAAGACGCCAAGTGAAGAGGTGTCATTCCGGATTCGTTACCTAGGATGGGAACCAAGGATGCACCACTTGGCGGATCAGATTTAACGGTTCCGGGTATATAAGCCAGCAGTTCTCGTACAGTATCCGCCTGCCCAAAATAAGCCGCCACGTGTAACGCAGTTACTCCTAACTTTTTGCTAGAAATCCGTATAGTATTTGAAGATCTTAACACCTCCAAAACTTGTCCGTGCCCATTTTTAGCAGCCAAATGTACGGCAGTAAATCCCGCTTTGTTTTCGTCGGTACACGACGCTCCAGCTCTCATTAACGCTTTCACCACTTCTGCGTGACCGCCTTCGGCGGCTATTTGCAACGGGGTTGCATCGGTTAATTTATTTCTTGCTGTTATAACTCCTTGCCTATCGAATTTCATTAATTCTTCTATTACGGTCACGCTTCCCTGTGCGGCTGCAATGTGAGCGCAAGTGTTTCCGTCCTTGGTTGTTGCCATAACCAAACTTGGATGTTGTTCCAAAAACAATTGCGTGACTTCCGAAAAGTTATTTTGAGCCGCAGCATGAATTGGTTTTTGACCCAAGTCGTCAGTGGCGTCGATATTTGCTCCCAATTCTAACAACAATTTGCAAACTTCAATTTGTCCAGCACCTGCAGCCAAATGTAAAGGCGTCTGCTTTCGAAGCGTTAAAATGTCGATAACCGCGTTGTGATCTTTGATCAAAAATTTGACCAAATCTGTATAACCGTTCATTGCGGCTAAATGTAACGCCGTTCTTCCAACTCGCGATTTTGAATTTATAAAGGCTTTATGTGTTAATAACAAGTCGCAGACTTCTATGTAACCTTTCTCTGCAGCCAGATGTAAAGCCGACCGTCCGTCGTTATCGAAGACGTCCACCCTGGCGTGGTTGTTCAATAAATTGCTAACAAATTCCGTGTGGCCTTTATGAGATGCAATTAACAGTGGCGTCCATCCAATTGACGATTGTTTGTTTAATGCTTTTTGTATGTCGGTCATGGACAGTAGAGAAATCATTTCCAATAACACGTCGTTGTTACCCGCGACGGCTAAGTAATGAAAACACGTTTCATGGGCATGTTTTGACATTAAACTGACTTGGGCCCCATTTTCCAGTAAATGTCGGACCACTTCCTTGTCAGCATTGGGGACTTCGACTTCTTCGGACGTAACGCAACAAGCACAGTGTAAGGCACTTTCGGCATTATCGTTCACTTCGTTAACGTAGTGTACTACCGCTTCTTTTCCCTTTTCTATTCGAATATAATCTATTAAATGTTGAACAACGTCTGGTCTGCATCCTCTACAAGCTAAATGAAGAGGCGTTTCTAAATGCTGGAAAAACACAACATAAAAACCTAATTATTGGGTTTATTTCGAGACATACTTTATTTTTGAATTGTGGATCTCCACCGTTATCCAAAAGAAGAAGCAATGTTTGGAGGTTTCCATATTTTGCAGCGACGTGACCCGGGGTTTGACCATCGTCGGTGGTTATGTTAGGGCCTGCTCCCGATTTCAATAACATCAAGGCACATTTCTCGTCGTCTTTAACTCGTGCCCCGATATGTAACGCAGTCTCTCGTAATTTACCTCCTAATTTACAAAAAAAAGTTGATCAAATAATTCTCTTGGTAATGATAAAATTTACCCTGAATGTGGACATCCGCCCCGTAACCTAGTAAAGTTTCCACGACGAGCGGTTTACCAGCTTCGACGGCTATGTGTAAAGCGGTAAAATTTTCCTGAGAAGAAAATTATTTAGTAAAAAAAAAAATAGAGCACGTGTTAAAGTCGTGCTACACTTACATTAGTCGTAACGTCGACTTTTTCACCCTTTTGCAGAAGTGTATTGATTATTCCTACATGACCATATCTTGCAGCAGTGTGAATACTTCGTGCTCCATCCTAAACAAAATATTTGACTTAGCTTAACCTGATTGTGCAAAATGTACATAATTTTACAACAAACAATTTTTGCCTGGCAAGGTTACTTTTTTTTTAGAAAATGCAGTAGTAATAATGTAGAAGGAACTAAGTTAATGTTGTTCTTAAAATAACGACTCTGATTCATCGTTTCAAGTTAGCCACTTCGAAATCACGCAAATGTCCGGCGAGTCCTTTAAAGGAGATTGGGGATTAGATAAGTTTTGGTTTATAAAGCTTTGACTAATTCAAGGTTACTTTCTTTGAATGCCATAAAATGTAGAAAATTTCTTTAGAAAACTTTAAAATACATCGAATGTACGCGTCGCGTGTTGTTTGCAGTTAATGACTTCCAAGTTCCATTGTGAATAGAAATTACCCACATAAATGCGTTTACCTTGATTATGACGAAATGACGATATATTTTTATTCTGTTCTTACTTTATTAGGCATATGCAAATATACGCCTTTTTTGAAGAGCATCATTGCGCAATCTGTGTGACCATTAAGAGATGCGATATGCATAAGCGTCGATCCATCTTTGGTTCTTTCAAAAATGCTGGCTTTAAACTTATCCACCAATAATTCGATGATATTAGCGTGTCCGTATTCTGCCGCCAAATGCATCGGTGTCCTGTCTTGGTTATCCGTAATGGCTGCCGACGCCCGTACTCCATAAAAGTACTTGACCAAAATTTCATCTCCTTCCGCTGCGGCAATATGTAATGCAGTTTGACCTTCTCCGTTCTTTATATCAACACTTGCACCATAGTCCACCAAAATCCGGATCTTTTCAAAAAAAAAAGAAAATTATTATTTTGTTTTCGCCTCGTTTTTTAAATTTCTTACCATATCCACATCCTTACGACGCGCTGCAAGATGGAGAGCTGTATCTCCATTTGCAGATGAGGCTTTCAGTTGGTCCGCCGTTTGTGAACTTAAAAGTTCCCTACACATCGATTGATTTCCTGCTTCCACAGCTAAAAGCAATGGAATTTTTCCTCTCTGAAAGAAAAACCAAAATGTTTACTACTCTGCTTCTGATGTTTTGACTGTAACATCATAAAATGAAAGGTAATCGACCCTTTCCGATTAATATTCATTTATGCAGAATATTCCATTCATTTACCTCAAGTAAGTACTGTACCTACTAATTATAACTTCCACCCCCTTCTTATCCAAAGTCTAAACGGCCTACATTTACTGTATCGATTATTATGATTATTTTAGGTAGTACCTAATTTATGTGAAAAATTTAAGAGGAATTAAAAGATTATTACAGATATCGAAGTTTTTTTTACCAAATAATTCATATATTCATCAGACAAATTCTATATAATGGAATATTTTGGAGGAACGAGAACAATTCTAAAGTCGTCTTGTACCAGGCGCCCATCGCATTCTTTAAACACGCAAACATGGAGACATTGGATAGAAAAAATTTAGTAAAAATTAATTCTAATTAAAACATACAGGCAGTTTTTTGAACTATTTTTTAATTTATTGTATGTAAATATCAATGCAAAAATACACGAAAAAATGAAGACGGAATTAGGCAAAAGTTTTGCCAAAATTAAATATTGAAATTTTCTTTCTTGTATTTTTAACATTTGGTTTTTGCGTGTTTCGAGTGTCATTTACAAAGTCTTCGAGAAAGACTATTTTTTATTACAATAATCTGTTATTTTTTGAAAAAATGATTTTAGGAAAATCTCAGTGAAAATTGAAAAAATTTTTAATTTTACCCACAACTAAATTTTATTTAATTTGTAATAGGACCTAATTTAAAACTTAAAATGTTTCTGTCGTTTTAAACCTGTAAAAGTGGTTAAAAACGCAATTTAATATACAGGGTGATCTAATAATATTTTTACATTATTGAAAATAAATAAACACTTACCCCGTCTTGTTTCAAGCGAATTTCTTTTCCAGCGGCTGCTAAAAGTGCTCTCAGAATGGCCGTTGCAGTGCCCGTTTGTCGAGATGCTACAATATGAACTGCCGTTTGCTCCCTCGACTAAAACATTTAAAATGACACTGAAGCTTTGGATGAAATTTCAACAGTACATTCAATTAAGCATAACGTGACTGCAGAAAACCGTGTACAAATTTACACATTTATGTGTCTTGTAGAGAGAAAATAGTTTAGTAACCATGACAACTCCATTGGTAATTTCCGTCTCAATAACATAAATCCACAAAGTTTTTATTGTACTTTCATAATATAACCGTGTAACATGCAATTTAGTGAAAAGTAATCCATAAAATGTTTAAACTTACACCACCGGTAGAAAAAGGATCCACTCCTCGCTTGGTAAGCAGTAATTTGACCACATCTTCCCTTGAATGCATCGCCGAAATGTGAAGAACATTGTAGTTGTCCTAAATTAAAAAAAAATACAGTGGTTATAAAGGTCAAAAAATTTCAGTAAAAAAACCTTAGTAGTCTGCCACTCTCCGATGCGTGGGTACAAAATCTAAAACTTTAAAATGACCATCTGTGGCACCTCTGATCTTTTAAAAATAATTAAGAGCAGATACTATAAAAGATTTCATTGAGACATTTCGAAGACGTCGTCAGTTCTATACTCCACGCACCAAAGGGTGACATCACGGAAATCATTCATTAAGAAAAATGTTGCACAATTGGATCATAATAATTATATTCAAATTTCGATTATTATAAGTGACGTCAGCATTAATTTTCTTCTAAGTAAATATAGTCAGATTATTTAACACTGGATTATACACTCCTTTTATCCATCCACACCCTTAATTTCTAAACTTATTACTTTAATATCCGTTTAATAAATTAACGCTTTCCTCACAATTTTGTTATCAAATTTATTGGCTGGTATGTTAAAATGCAAGTTATAAATAAATTTATCAAGTTGCTTATGTAAATCAATATACCTAATTTACACTACAAATACGGTAAAAGCTCTTGGATTACACTTTAAGGATGCATCTGATTTGAGAATATTTTTACATCGTTATTGATGATCAAAAATCCCGTAATTGTGAAATAATTGTTTTGATTAATTATTTTTTTGTTGTATTGTTATCAAAATCTGGTAGATAAATCAAAATAAATCATGTATTTGGTAAGAAAATTACCATGCGTCCGTGTTAAAAGTAGGTCGTTCAACCACGCAATCATATCGAGTTTTCTTAGAAATTTTACGCATACGTTTAAATTCCAAATAAAAGTCTTTCGTAAAATTAAGAATTCAATTCTTTGTATTTTACATTCATTCACAATGAATTTATTTAAAATCGTCTTTCTTTTTCTTTAAATTGCATGATTGAGGTGGAAACAAGGTGAGAAATTTTTCTAACAGAAAGTTCTTGTACAATCAATTGCATTATGACGTCACAGTCCTTTTTTAAATGATATTATTAGAAATAAAAAAAAAGAACCAAAAATCTGCTTATCCCATTTCATTCTTTATAGACCAAGAGCCAGGGACAAACCAAAAATGGCAGACGTTTTTGTGGTCGGATAAAAAAGTAAATTGCGTTTTAAAATCGGAAGAATTTGTAAAGCAGCATTGTAGCCAAAAAAATGGTAAAAAAGTATCCTTTAAGAGTACATGCCATTGTCTGACACAAATGGCAATTTTTCATACTTTTGTGTAACTTTTTGAAATCACACGCCCTTCTCCCTTCCTCCGCATACACACGACTGTGTGATTTCAAAAATTGACACGAAAGCATGAAGAACATCCGATCGTGTCAAACAATTCTATGTTTTTGTGGTATATAATCTTTAGGTACCTTTTTTACCATTTCTGGGCCCCGCGCTACTTTACAAATTCTTACGATTTGTAAACGCGAATTACTTTTTTATCCGACTAAAAAAACGACTGCCATTTATGGTTTAGTATTTAGGGAGTGTCTATCTATAATAATCTATAAAATTTTCAGGATTCCTAGAATCCAATAAAAACTGTCGCTGGCTCTTGGTCTATTATACATATCACACATACTGTCATTTTACAAATTAACAGATTTTCAGTTTTTATTTTCGGATAATGAAAATTTGGACTGGTGTATTAAGTATTTAGAGTTTTTGGATTAAGATATTTGGGGAAGAATTATAAAAGGTACACAACGTATTTTTTTGATTTTATAATAATTTATAGGTAATATTAATTACCCATTTATTAGGGCCCATAGAAAGTAATTGTGGGAAATACTTAAAAAAAAGGTAAAAAGTTTACACAATGGCCAAAACAAATATCTAAATAATAGTACATTATGCACCAAGAGTATACAGTAACATTGTTTTGGCTCGAGGGTAAAGGATTGTTTGCACGAGGCGTTAGCCGAGTGCAACAATTACCCGAGAGACAAAAGACACTTTACTCCTGTCGTGCATATAAGCGGTGTTTTTGCAATTCCGGGAGGTTAAGTAAGAACGTCAATAAAACATTTACAACCAGGGACATGTACGGGGGGGAGGAATTTTCCCAATATTTTAAAAATTTGAAAAAAGTTGAAAAAAACACTCAAAAGTTGGTCAAGTTAACATTTTTTTACTTCTAAATTTACAAAAAGTTGGAAAACCTACAAAAAGTTGGCAATTTTTAATTAATTCAGTTGGCAAATTTGCGAATTTGAGATTGCTCCCTTTTGAAAAGTTGGTTGGGCACGTCCCTGTTTACAACCATTTGTGTTTTGTTATCAAAAAAAAATAGTTAATTGGTGCAACAATCAAGAAAATTATTGATAATATTATTAGTGTAGTACGAAAAGGTACCAGAATGTTAGTAGCAGTTGGCACTCTTGATTCTACCAGAAGTTCATTTATTTATGAAACTGCAAAATTGTCAAAACGGCAAAAAAGATTTTTGGTGGAGCTTTTGCCCAAGAAATCGAAAGGGATTTACGAAAAAAGCAGTACAATAATTTTGTAAAGTGATGCGAGACGAAAAAATTGCAAGATTTTTTCACTGAAGAAGTGCTCTAGGTCTTTTTTTTACAAAAAAGCCAAAACGTTACAAGATTTGATCACGTAGTTGCATAGGCGTCCATTGGGGGGGGGGACAAAAGGGTCAGCTGCCCCTCCTTGGCTCTCGGCTGCTTAATTTTTTTTAGACATTTAATATTTTACCAGTCAAAGTTTTTAAAATTTTTTAAACTTTCCGTTTTAAATCATTAAAATTCTTTGATAATAAAGTTTTTTTTATCCCCCCCCTCCTGAAAATAATCTTATGGACGCTCATGCGTGGTTGCATTGCTCCATGATAAAGGCGGTCATCAAGTTAGAAAATAACGTCGACATAGACGATTTTCATAAGTTGACCGCTTTTATAAAGAAAAAAATATGAAGATTATATGGCCAAAAAGTCGCCCTTCCTAACTTCTGACCACGTGGGGAATTTGAGTGCCACCTATTGGTTTAAAGCGTATACTAACAAAACTATCAAGATTTGGCAGATTTAAATTGAGGACATTGCAGCAATAGGAGGTAGATCCATTTTTACTTATGTTTGGAAAACAAGAAAATTAAATTTTTAAAAATCTCCTTTTTTCGGACGAAACAAAAAACACTCCAGACAAAAATACCCTTAATAAAACAACATACGTAACCTTCTGCATAATATATAATGTCAAACGTCAGCATAAACGTCAAGTAGCGTTAATTCACATTTCTAGCCGCCAATGGCGCTGTAATCACATGCCGCCACAAATTTACATGAGTTTTCCGTATTGTTATTATAATAGTAGTTTATATCACGAGGGCGTAAGGGGTTGTTTTTCGTCACGAGATGTAGTTTATGAATAATAGTCGAGAGATGAAAAAACCCTGGAGCCCGAGTATTATGAACAGCTTTTCGTGAATTTGGGAATAATATCCGACAAAATTCACGATTTTTTTGCAATAATTGCATAAATTTTATAAATTATAACACGTTTTATTTGACATCGTGGTAGTGTAAAACCAACTTCTACTTGTAACCATGGTGTTTTTCTTGGCACCAGTTGGTACCCTAGAGGGCGGCCATGTTGGAGCGCCATGTTCATTTTGATTTCTGCTCTCGTGAAGTTTGCACGTTTGTGTATTGTGTCGTGTGTTTTCAATTAAAAATGCCTAAAAACCAAGAAATAATCGTTAAATAATCAATAAATACGACATTGTGGTCGCATCTATCGATGTTCATGGACACGTTGCTAAATTAACAGCAGCAGAAGAGAAATTTCTTTAAACGATGAAAGGTTGTACAGGGTGGCTCAATTTCGATCCTTCTTATGGGGAAATCGGTAACTATGGGAGATATCAAAAAATAGATGGCGCATCCTCGATCTCTTTTTTTGAGAAAATTTGAATGGCGCAAACCAGAATTTGCTATCTTTTTTTGTTTTCGAGTTATAGCCAAAAGTTCGATAATTAGACTTTTCTATAAATGTCGATATTTTGGTTGTTTTTGAAGTTACTAAAAAAGTGTTAACACTTTCTTTAGACACTTTTTCAAGGGCAACAAAATGGAATAAAGAGATTTTAAATATCTAGATTAGTTTCCGAGTTATAACATAAAGTTGTGTTTTTTTAAATAGAAACCATAGTTGCTATGACATTTTTAAATGGCGTTTTTTATCCTCTTTTTAATGATGTATAACATGTGGGGTCTAATATTTTAGTTTCATCCCATTTTATTAAAAATTGTAATAAAAATAAAGAAGAATGAAAAATTTAATATAATAGTAACTGTTTTTAGTGGATAACAATAAAAAATATTCAATACTTAACAAAAATTAAAGTAATTGTATTCAAACTGAAGTCTATTATTTTCAATACATATAATTTTATCAAAACAAACACTACTAAATTGGCATCTAAAAAATTCCTTCATCAATTAGTTTTTAGTAGGAAAATATTGGTTTAGTTACTGTAATTAAAATATTAAATATTTATTAGCAATTCTAATAATATGTTATTATATTTACCTGTTATTTCACGTAAATGTTAAATGGCTTATGAACACTATGAAAAATACGATATGCTGGAGTTCTTTATTCAAGCCAGTTATAATGCTGTTCTTGCATGTGCAACATAATATTTTAGTAATTATTATCTAACTAAACAAATATTTTCCTACTAAAAACTAATGGGCAAAAGAATTTTTTAGATGCCAATTTCGTAGTGTTTGTTTTGACAAAGTTATATTTATTGTAAACAACTGAGTTCAGTTTGAATACTTACTGTAATTTTTGTTAAGTATTGAATATTTTTTATTGTTATCTACTAAAAACATTTACTATTATATTAAATTTTTCATTCTTCTTTATTTTTATTAAATTTTTTAATAAAATGGGATGAAACTAAAATATTAGACCCCACATGTTACACATCATTGAAAAGAGGGTAAAAAACGCCATTTAAAAATGTCATAGCCAACTATGGTTTCTATTTAAAAAAACACAACTTTATGTTATAACTCGGAAACTAATTTAAATATTTAAAATCTCTTTATCCCATTTTGTTGCCCTTAAAAAAGTGTCTGAAGAAAGTGTTAACACTTTTTTGGTAACTTCAAAAACAACCAAGATATCGACATTTATAGAAAAGTCCAATTATCGAACTTTTGGCTATAACTCAAAAACAAAAAAAGATAGCAAATTCTGGTTTTCGCCATTGAAATTTTCTCATAAAAAGAGATCGAGGATGCGCCATCCATTTTTTGATATCTCCCATAGTTACCGATTTCCCCATAAGAAGGATCGAAATTGAGCCACCCTGTACATTGCTGAACAGCATGGGCGTCCATTAGGGGGGGCGGCAAAAGGGTCAGCTGCCCCGCTGGCTCTCGGTTGTTTAATTTTCTTTAGACATTTAATATTTCACCAGCCCAAGTTTTTAAAATTTTCTAAGCTTTTGGTTTTAAATCTTTAAAATTCTTTGATAATAAAATATTTTTTTTATTTTGCCCCCCACCCCCCTGAAAATGATCTTATAAACGGTCATGCTGAACAAGAAAAGAAATGAAGATATCAGAGAAGAACTACAGATCTTCCCTGTAAAAGACAAGGTTAAAGATTATAAACACTCAAGAAAAGAGCACGTGCAAAGATTGGAAAACCAACCACTATGATCCAAGTGGAAAAAGAGACGTAGGACGTCCGAAAAAGCGATGGCCTGATTAGAAATCGAAATGGGTCTGAGTCGACACCGTGAGGTAGACGACAACGATAATTATGTTCTTGAATGTGCTTTTAATAATCAGGAAGTTATAGAAACAAATAAAACGGAACTTTGGCTATAAAGTATATTTTGTGAGTTCAAATCCCGTAAATGAGGTGTTGATTTTTATTAAGTTTACTAATACACTGAAAAAAAAGTGGCATTATATTGATGAAAATGTACATCGTATTGATAAAAAAATCATCAATTTTGCGCCGATGAAGAAGTTCATCAAAATGATGAAATCATTAAATGTACATCATTTTTTGATTCATCAATATGATGAATAAGTTCATCGATATGATGAACAAGTTCTTCAAAAATTTTGAAAAGTTGTAGCGTATTGATGCACATGTAGGGTATATATGATGAACAAAATCTTTAATATGACGTACTCGTTCATCATATTGATGATTTCTTTAATAAATATGAAGAACAACATCATCGATTTAATGTACTCGTTCATCATATTGATGATCTTATTTCTAAATCTGATGAACAAGATCATTGATTTGATGTACTTGTTCATCATACTGGTGATCTTATTCATAAATATGATGAACAACATCATCAATTTGATGTACTCGTTCATCATATTCATCATTCATTAAATTTAAATGATGATTTTGTACATCATATTGATAATTTGTTTATCAATATCATAAATAAAAATTACAGAAATTGATGAAATCAAATACATCATATTGATGAATAGTTCATCATTCATTCAATTTAAACGATGATTTTGTACATCATATTGATGATTTGTTTATCAATATCATAAATAAAAATTACAGAAATTGATGAAATCAAATACATCATATTGATGAATAGTTCATCATTCATTCAATTTAAACGATAATTTTGTACGTCATATTGATGATTTATTCATCATTATCATGAATTTCATTTGAAAAATGGTGTTCATCAATCGGGGACCACAAATTGCGCCAGCGGTCAAGGGTTTTTTTAATCCTACCCGTAAATTGCGCCAAAAATTTTTGCGGTTGACCGTAAATTGGGTCAAAAAAAGGTTGTTATATTTTAATCCATTGCTTGTTTGACAAAAGGATTAGTACTACTGAAAAAAATTGGGTCTTAATTTAACAGAGGTGTATTTAACCCATATTTTCACACTGTAGGAGTTTCACTGATTTTTACGTTAAGAGCAATATCCAGTGCTTAAGTACAATTTTTGTGTTTTATGTAATTCATTTCCAGGACGTTACAAAAATTTAAATAATTGCTAGCATGCCGAAATCTTTTAACACTTCTTCAGGTAAAGGCGCTAAAGGCAATTGATTTATTTATTAGAATACCACGTTATTTAAAAACTAGAGTTGGGAGGGCGGGGGGGAGAATCCCACATTCTAGTTTTCAGATAACGTGGTATTCCAATAAATAAATCAATTGCTTTTAGTGCCTTTACATGAAGAAGTGTTAAAAGATTTTGGCATGCTAGCAATTATTTAAATTTTTGTAACGTCCTGGAAATGAATTACATAAAACACAAAAATTGTACTTAAGCACTAGATATTACTCTTAATTTAGACATTTTCTATTTCTGAATTTTAGCAGAAATTATAGGGTGTCCTTTTCATGTCAGTCAAGCGTGGTACCGAAAACTTAAAGAATTTGGACTTTCAACTGAATATCAAGATAAAAATTCGCTTATTGGAAATTGGTTGAAATGGACATTTGGGCTGCAGTATTTAAACCCCGCAGAAGTATCTGAAAGTTTTGATGAAGATTTAATGCAAATTATACCCGTAGATGCCAGACTTTCTAAATATTTTTCATATTTACATAACACATACATACAAAAAAAATCTTTGTTCCCCCCCAAACATTTGGGCATGGAATACATCAAATATGTTCCGAACAACTAACGCATGCGAGTCTTTTCACAATTATTTTGCTAAAAATTTTCATACAGCTTATCCAGACTTTTACATATTTTTGGACGCCGTATTAGATATTCAAATTTCTGTTTACGTTAAAATCGATAGTATTAATCAACAGAAGCAAATCCGTACTAAAACTATACTCAAGCAAAAAACATTGCAATTCAACATAGCATTGTATCAATCGAAGGAACTAAGCAGATTTGATTTTCTAAAACGTAAATGTCATCATTTTGCAGATATTTATTAAAAATAATTAATAATAATCTTCATTAATAATTATATATTGTTGTTTATATTTTGTTTTCTATATTGTTTTAGAAATGATGCCAAAGAAATTGAATTTGAGCTGATAGGTACAGCTGTGCGTAGGTTACAGTTACTTTTTTATATATTTTTCTAAAAATAAAACCTTCTAAAAACTACGCCACTGTGGGAATTACATAATATTATAATTACTACTAAATACACCACTTTTTGGGTATTACAACTTAAGCTCCCTAAGCAACCGCTGGCGCAATTTACTAGTTGTCCTTAAGCTACCGATCAAAAAAAGTCAAGAAAATATTGACCGTTGGCGCAATTTACCGGCGTCCTCATCAATATGACGTACGTTTTTTTCAGTGTATACACAAAATTTATTCTTATTGATTAAAGTTTTTAATGCTATTAGAAGAGCTGTTTTTTCTATGAGAAATTCACATCCACGGTACTTTCTTTTATTTTTGCAAGAATAAGTAATTTTTTCCGTGAGCTAGCCGGGGCGTAGAAAGTTTGTCTTTACTAATTTCTAATCAGTTTTTCCCCACAATTTTTATTATAATATAACAAATAAAATAACCCGATTTCTAGGTAGAATTCGAAGTATCTTACAAATTTACCTCGTCAAGGTAATGCTTTTTTAATATTTTCGTACTTTTTAGAAAAATATACACTATGAAGTGAAGACATGTAAGAGGGATAATTTAAAATATTACCCGTGATGTTACACCTCTGAAAGAAACGCTATCAAAAATCTCAATAGCGGAAAAAGAAATGAAATTTAAAGTTAAGTAAAGTTGACGGGCCCAAAAATTTTCTCATTATAAATTCAGTGATATATATGGGAGAGTGGAGTAACATGGGGTACGGCTATAATTTTCTATTTTTGTGCTAAGATGAAGTATCATGAAGCAGTAAGTAAAACTGCTAAGGCTATAAATAGCAAATATCGCTAGATAGTAGCACACCGCTAGCAAATAACAGCGGTGCCCCGTTTTACCCTAATGACACCATCTTGCCCCACCTTCACCTATTAATAAGTACTATGTATATTTTCCAATGTTTTCGTCATAATGTTAAATTTATTGATGACGAAAACGTCATCTAAAAGTTAAAGCCGCCGCTACATAAATTCGGAGCCTCTTCTCATTATTTTTTTCTGAATATAAAATACTTAATAATTAACAACAAAAAATAAAGAACTTAATTTGTTGGCAAATTTTTTTTCTACTGACAGCAAGTCATGTGACAGTGATGGATAATCAAGTGTTATCTTTCATGGTCAAAAAATTAAGGAAAAAACTCTTACGTTGTTTCTTGCACCGACGTCCGATCCCAATTCTATCATTTTGTCTAGAAGTGATGTCCTGTTATCTTTGACCGCGTACATCAAGGGTGTCATTCCCGTCGCCTGGAAACAAAAATATCATTTCTTGTTTGTTCAATACTAATAGTTAAATTTATTGCATTAAATCAGGACATCTTTATTGCAATTCAATTTTAATACGCCGCCGAGTTTGGCCGAAAATGTCCCAATTTGAGATTACATTGAAAACAATTTTAACGTTAAATAACGGCATAACCAGTAAAATTTACTAGTATTTGGTTAATTTAAAATTATTAAGAAGCGAATACTAACCAAGTCAAAAACTCCTGCTAAAGGCACCGTATTAGCATCGTCCCCAGCATTTGCAATTGACTTTTCCAATGATTTGAGCACCTGGTCCACCGGTCCCCATTCTCCTTTTTGGCAAAGGGTAAGAATCTTTTGTGCAGCATCTCTCGTGGTAGCTCCAGCGCTTTGTGGTTTCGGTACAACAGTCTCATCAGAATCAGTATTGGATACCGTATCATCTTTATCCTTGGACGCTGCCTTTTCCTTTTGCTCTTTATCTTTGCTTTCGTCATTTTTGTCTTTTGGTGCTCCTTTGGTTCCCAAATTTTTTCTCGGTTGAGACATCTTATTGTATGAATCTCATTGTTTTTAATTGGATACGAGCACTTCTTTCCATAAACATGTTTATTAAATTACTCAATATAAATTTGTTTTTTGTGAAATAGACGGCGAATATTACAAATCTTTCGGTAAATATAAATCACTAGTAACTTTAAACATGCAAAAAATAATTCACCACCTCGTAACATTATCTCTCAACATATTAATTTGTATAAAATATTTGTAGGTACATATATAAAAATATTATTTAGCAAACGCTTTCGAATATTTTAGTTTGACACGCTCACCTCGACTTCTGCATAATACAAGGATTGTGTGCAGGATCTTGGCAATTCTTAACCAATAAAGTTCCTTAAATCCCCACCACAAAATTAATAGGGGTTGTCGTGATTTAACTATTATTTTAACGTGTGCAGACACATTGACCTAGTCATTATAACGAATTTGATTAAAAGGAATTCCTCAAACCTCATCAAACATTTTTTTTTTCAATCAGATTTTCGATTCCTTTAGATTTTAGAAGAATCGGGGTAACGAAATTAGGCTAGATGATAGTTTAAGAAAAAGATAAGATTTTTCGGATTTTCTTGCTTTGGTTATAATATGGTGGTATTCATTCTATGTACTATGTCCGACCCCCCCCCCCTCACTATCTAATCAGTAATCATATACGACTTACTTCTATATTCTAGAATAAAACAGCTAATCATTTCTTTTACCATGAAGCATTAAATTTGATTATAATTTATTCTCGCGAATTTTTAAGGCAAAATAAAATCAATAGGGGTGCTTTTAAAACCATTATACAAATTACACATTATTTCGAAATTTGTACAAACAATATTTAAGAAATTACAAATTGCTTTAGACATAAAATTTTCTAATGATATAGAAGCATTTGTGCCTAAACTTTTTCAAGTGCGTGCTTTTATAGGGCACGCAATTTCCGTTATAATTTTTGTAAATCAAGGCTACCAACTATTTGTGAAATGTATTATTACCAAATCAAACACGTGGTTGTATTTATAAACATAAAATCGTTAACTCCTGAAATTTTTTACAGAGACGGAGCTAAAACATTTCGCAAAAGTTGGTTTTCTTGAGAGCTTGTTGGAATTGTGCATGACATTAGAGTGGCATCATCAAGTGGCCAATTTATGAACTATATTCAATTGTTGCACGTTGTGGTAGTTTGATTAAATCTTCTTCCGAAAAGTAATGAAACAAATAAATATCTAATCGCTGGCGCTGTTTAGTTGATTTTGAACAGATAATTGGATTTATTTTATTTATAACTGCAGAAGTTTGACACCTTTAAATTTTAGTTTTATTGAATACATGGATCGCAGATCCAATTGAATAATTCTACGTAAACACAGAAGAACATTCGAATTGCGAGATAAATACTTCGCGCTACCTTGGATAGTTATCGTTTTGACATCCCCCATAAAAAATTTAAACATATTCTGCGATTTCCGCAAATTTTACCAAAAATATTAACACGAATCTCTTATGTAACTGTAGGAGAGATTAAACAATTAAAAAAATCATTTCCTAACACTAACCTAAGCTCGATTGGTGGCTCTCTTTTTGGCTAATTTATGTAAAAAAATACCCTATTTTCTTTTTGTTAACAACTGCACGTTGGTGTAGGTAAGGGGCGGATTCAGAGAAGGAAATCACCCCTTTATTGGAAAAATTAAGCATTTATTAGAACAAAAAAGCTAAAATTACTGGAAAAAAGTATAAAAATATTATCAGTTCTTGTATTTTTCTTTTCAATCTATAGAATTGCCCCCCCCCCGTAAACAAGTTGCTGCATCCGGTTCTTGGGTGTAGGTATAACTAAAGCTGCCGCGGTCGGTCCCCACTCTCCGCCCACTATAAGCCCTCCCCCCCTACTACAAGCCCAGCTAAAGTGTAAGAACCGACAACAGAATGCTACAATAAAGTCGATTTTTAGGTAGAAATTGGAAACTTAAAATCGATTTTTAACTAAACTAATCGATATATGACATTCGCTCTTAACTAAAACGCTTTATATTAATGTTATTTATCAAACTCTGTTGATTTTTGATTAATGAATTTAATATCTTCTGAACCAGGTTCTTGTGCCCAATAACTTTCGTATTCGATAAAATTTTTCTTTTATTAATTATCAAAAAAAAAAAAAATAAGAAATTAAATTAATTAAAGAGTGTAGTTTGAAGGGCAGTTTACAGGTCATGGTCAAATTTTGAGAGCAGTTTATATATAGCGATTTATTTCTTTCATTATCTTTAGAGTTTAGAGTTGACTTCTTGTTCTATGAGGTACATGGGTTAGGGCACTGCCTTCTATACTTACAAGCCGTGAACATACATTTGGCAACGTTGCTTTGACAGCACTTCGTGGTTCTACTTAAGACCACCGGCAGCGTTGCCAAATTTACATGTTCACGGCTTGTAAGTATAGGAGGCAGTGGTTAAGGTCATTAACCCTTTGGTCATCCTGGTTTCCGCTAAAGCGTAGCTCTCTCTACCAGGAGCTAGTCATGGGTTAAAATTGTCGCTCTTTTAAGTTCTAAGGTTACACATTATTTATAACAAGCAGCAAGAGATTTTCCATCACCACGATCTGATTATGGGTTAAGATTGTCGTTTGTTTAAGTTTTAGGGTACTTATGATGGAGCTTCTAAATTAAAATGCTAGATGAACCAAGAAATTATATATTTCAGGCTCATATTCAACTAGCAATTTGAGTTTTTTGTGCAAGGTAAGTAGGATAAACCCTAAAATGCAAATTTTACGATTGAAACCTCAATGAATTCTGAAAAAGCATATTTTAAATAAGAGAATTATAGGTGAGGAAGATGGTCTTAAAACCACCAGTTTTTTCAAAAATCGATTTTAAAAACTTCGATTTTCACAGCAAATTTTAAGCCAAGTCGCTCGTGATTGGTGAATTCAGGCACTCTGACGTCAGTCCGTGTGATTCATTGGGATGCTTCAACAGTGCACTTCGAGCGAAAATCACGGTTTTCAATAGTAAATGTGTCAAAATTTTAGTCAATTTTTCCTTGCACAACCACCGTTCTTGTAGAATTCACGCAAAAACGAGTTTTACCCTTCAAAGATCCACCTTTTTCCTTAACCCACGGGCCTAGGGGTATTTTTATAATTAGTGTAGTTTTCATAAAAATGGCCCGGAGAGGCCGAAGGCTCCGTAGGGTCAATTTTTATAAAAACCACTATGGCACGAGAAGGATCCACGCACAAAAGTAACAAAAAAATTTACACCAGTGCGACTATTTTGTATAGGTGCACACGTACCGACAATAGAATGCATTGAGTCACCAATCACGTGCGACTTAACTTGAAAATTGCTATAAAAATCGAGTTTTTTTAAAATCGATTTTGAAAAAACTGGTGGTTTTAAGGCCATCTTTCTTAACCTAATTTTCTTATTTAAAATATGCTCTTTCAGAATTAATCGAAGTTTCAATCGTAAAAATTTTATTTTAGCGTCTATCCTACTTACCTTTTTTCGAGTTTTTTACTTAGGTCTTTAGGTTTCTGGAGCAGAGTTTTTTGTGTGTGTGTTAAGTGTACTTCTCAGAGATGCAGCTCTTTAACTTCTCAAAGGAGCTCATAGGGATGCATTCCCCTGACCCTAGTAAGACAGGTTTTTTATTGTCCAAAACGTCATTAGAATGGCAAGATTTTTCTAAAAGGGTCTGTGATACTGATAGGGAAGTCATGAACCCAAATTTCCCTTGCCAAGCAATTTGAGTTACCTCACATAAGACTTACGATCTTGGAGCAAGATTTTCTTTTTATAAGCCGGCCTTTCTGAGCCCCAGTAGTTTTTGGGCACTCACAAAGTGACTGCTGACTCTTGCCCACCTAATGATCTATTCGTACGTAGAACCCGTAGATTACCTCTTGAGTTGCCTCACTGTGTACGTACTTCACTGCGTGATGCTTTTATTAGTTACTCATGTACTTAAACGGTTTGAGTTTACTCGCGTTCTTGGAGCAGAATCTACTCAGCCTATTGAAGCTCCAGCAGCTCTACCCGCTGACCTTCATTGCGGACAATCTTTAAACCTAAGTTATAGATGTATCCTTTCAGGGGCGTCTGGTAGAGATTGGCTATTTAGCTTGTCGTTCATCTCTTCAGTTTTCCAGGACCTATTCTAATATGTTGCTAGTTCCTTAGGTTAGGTTAACCAATACGTAATTAGTTAACTGGTGGCAGAACGCTCACAATTAAATGATAAGGCATTTGGCCGAATTTCTGGATTTGTTCGTTTTCTGTCTTTTCATAGGGCTTTTCTTACGTCGTAGGTGTTCCTTCTTATTTCTTTTTCCTTCTCCTGGGACGTTTGTTGCTTCCATTTAACATGGTCTTGTAATTTTGTTTGGAGCTTTACTTTATTTAGTTCTTTTTTTTTGAATGGGTGATGTTATGTTTTTGATTGCTGCATATTTTTTTATCTCATTTTTCTTAGTATTTGCCAGCGTCTGAAGACCATTGTTGACTATTAGAGAGACTATTAGAGTAGAATCTAGAAATACCCACACCGTCGTCTTGCTGTGCGGGAGATGCGGGATCTTTTTGCATTTTCTTCTTATTTCGTCATCTAATTTCTTGAAGGTGGTCTTTTTTAGAGCTTGGAAAATTCTTAAGTAATTCTATCTTCTGGATGAGCTGTAATGATAGCTTTCTGACTCTCTTTTGCTGCTTTTATGACGTTTTTGTGTTGGGCCCTTTGTTTGGTAAGTCTTCTGGGATGGTGAAGAAAGCATCCAAATAGTTGAATTTTTTATTCACTTCAAAGTTTCTTAGTTTTTCTATCTTGGATTGCCACACCCAGTTTTGTGGTTAAAAGAATTATAGTTAATCTTTTTATTTTGGTGCAATGCAATTCGATAAAGCCACAGCAGTGGAGTGATGTGGTCGCTGGTTGACTATAGAGCGGAAATTCTGGGTTCAAATCGCGGATTGCACAGAATTTCTTGGCTTAGCCTTCCGGTAAACATCCACACTTTGTGGTGATCCCTGATGTTTGTGTCGACGTCATTACCGTAAATACGGCTGCGTCACACACGCAAAACTAGCAAGATAGGTTAGGTAAGCAGGGAAAAGCCATGGGCCTTCTAGGCCTGTAGAGCTGTCATATAACAATTCGATAAGTAAAAAAGCCATTTCTTTGCTGAACAACTTACAAGGTGCATTTGTACAATTACGTAAAAATTTTTTTGGTAAATTTTAACACTTAAATTGTAGGATTTAATGCAATACACTCAAAAATCACTTACTATAATAAATTAAAGAATAAACAACTATAATTGCGAGTATGTGGTAGGACTGGGTAACCCCGCTATTACAGAATCATTTATTTTAAACTTTTTTAACAAATCATTTTAATATATCTGTCCACTAAAAAGCAATATTTTTGCAAAAAAAAAGTTTAAAATATTTTTACATAAGTAGAAATGTTTTATACTATTAGTTCGTCCCTGCTTCCCTAGACAAAAATAGAACTCCTCTGAATTATTATAATAGGTAATAAATAATACAATACAAGTAAACGCCTTTACGAAATAATAAAATAATGGCTTAATGTAATTGCATGATTGGTGGGTTATAAATTTAAGTCTTTAATATTATGAGTGAATTTTTTAAGTAACTAAATTTAGATTTGACCCAATTTATAGGGTTTTGGTGTTACTCACAGTAATTAACTATTACATAGTACGTACGTAACTGAAGTAATAATAATATGCCAAGTTTATAAAGGTATCAATTAAATTTTAAAATTATTTGTATATTTATGGGGGGGGGGCGGTCCAACCATCCATTTTTATTATTGTGTTTCCTGTCTAACTACGGGCCTGATCAATGCTAAACTAAGTAACACTTGAAAGTTTTTAAATTTAATTTAATCGAATAAATGTTAAAGTTTGCCACAGACGTTCAAGCCACTCACAAGTGAAGCACAGTATCGGCTGATCATATTATAATAATTATGAAATGGCCTGAACGTCTGTGGGGAGCTATAACAAACTATTAAAAAATGTAGTTGTTTTACGAGTGAGACACAAACACAATTTTGTGTTTAAATATATTTATCTTTTACAGATAAGCAATGCCAAGGGTAACAGGTACTGTAATAGTTATTTATATATTATCGTAGCTATACTAACGTAAGTATGTACTAAGTATATACATTTTATATTCAATTAAAAAGTAAATATTTAACACAATGAAAATTTTCCAACTGAAAAGACTGTTCCACACTTCTCTAAGGTATGCCTAATTTTAAATATTTTTTATGTCTGATATTTCCTTTTACATTATTCTAATATTATGCGCACTCAATACAGAGGTCCTCAACAAATGTTTTCTTAATAATCTAATGTTAATATTTTAGGAGTTGTAGGCAACTGAAAAATTTATCTTACATGCACAATGTGGGTAAAGAACCTTTGACGGCCGCGACGTTAGGAAATCTTCTTGATGATTGTGTAAAAAATTATCCAGAAAAATTGGCAATTATTTCAAAAGAACAAAATCAGCGGTTAACTTTTACAGACTATTTTAATGACAGCTACAAATTAGCTTCTGGTTTTCGTGCTATTGGATTAAATCAAGGAGATAGAGTGGGATTATGGTGCCCGAATATGACGGAATGGTTGATGACAAATATGGCCTGCGCTCGTTTAGGTTTAATAGTTGTAAGTTGGATTTTTATTTGCGTTCTAGTTAGGAGGAGATTCATAGTTGATTTGAAAACGTCATGTTTTTCCACTAGTATATTTTTTATGACACCAAATGATTGCAATTAATTATTCTAATTGCAGGTGACGTTAAATCCAGCTTATCAATCGAAGGAGTTAGAGTATTGTATAAACAAAGTTGGGATAAAGGCACTAGTGTGTCCAAAGCAAGTTCATAAGTACAATTTTCACTCCATTTTAAATCAAATAACCAATAAATTTGATTATTGCGAACCTGGTAAATTAAATTGTGAGAAGATTCCATCGTTAAAAAGTGTCGTAATGATATCCGATGAAGACCATAAGTAAGCAGCCAATCCTGATAGCCTTACGGCTCAACTGATGATGAATTTACTTGCAGAGGAATTTTTTCTTACCAAGACATCATGGAAAAGGCTAGCGAAACCTCGACATCGGATATAAAGAACTGCCAACATAAGGTCCAAGCCCATTCGCCTCTAAATATTCAATTTACATCGGTAAAAAAATTAGTCCGATTTACTTCGCATCACTGATATTTTTATTAATTTTATAGGGAACAACTGGTAATCCAAAAGCTGCCATTTTAAGTCATTTTAACGTGGTTAATAATTCGTTTTATATTGGGAAACGAAATGAGCTAGGTGAAAAAGATCACACCATTTGTGTCCAGGTGCCCTTTTTTCATGCGTTTGGTTATACCATTACCGCTGCGGCTGCGTTAAATTTTGGTGCATCGATGGTTATACCATCATTTAATTACAATTCGCTGAAAAACCTTCAAGCCATTTTGGACGAAAAGTAAGCATGCGTTAAAGTTACCGTTTAAAGGTACCGTAAATCTCGTTTTAAATTTTTAGGTGTACGATTATACATGGAACACCAACAATGTATGTTGATTTAATTAGTAAACAACGTGAAAAACAGTTAAACATTTTTCCAGAAATCGCAGTATCCGGTGGATCTCCATGTTCGCCTCAACTGTTCAAAGATATGAAAAGTGTCTTGAAAGTTAAAAAAGTTAAAGTAGGTGCTGAAATATTAATTACGCTGCATAATTTATTTTTCTTTTCTAATAGTCAGTTTACGGACTTACGGAAACCACTGCTGTAGTTTTCCAATCGCTTCCAGACGACGATGAATTGAAATCGACCGAAACCGTCGGCCATCTTTGCGATCACATCGAAGCTAAACTTATAGACGAAGATGGATCGATAGTTCCCAGTGGAAAACCTGGCGAATTGTGTGTTCGTGGATACTCCACGATGCTTGGTTATTGGGAAGACGAAGAAAAAACAAAGGATACGATAACTCAAGATTGGTGGTTAAAAACGGGGTATTTATTAGGTCCGCTGTGATTACCTACTAGAAAAAAATTAAACTGCTGTTTCGCAGAGATCAATTTTTACTGTCGGAAGATGGATATGGGAAAATAGTAGGTCGACTAAAAGATTTGATTATACGAGGTGGTGAAAATATTTATCCCAAAGAAGTCGAAGATTTTCTTCTTACACATCCCGCCATTATCGAAGTTCATGTTAGACAATCATAAAGTGAAATGTTTGCAGTTAATAATTGATTATTTTAGGTCATCGGTTTAAAACATGAAAGACTGGGAGAGGAAGTCTGCGCTTGCATTAAATTACAGAAGGGTAACGAACTTTCTCGTGAGGATTTGGTTAAATTTTGTCAAGGGAAAATTGCAAACTACAAAATTCCAAGTCAAATACGTTATATGGAAGTTTTTCCCACCACGCAATCGGGAAAAATACAAAAGTTCTTGTTAAAAAAGCAAATTGAAAATGAAAATTAAATTATACTTTTAGAACAATGGGGGAACTTTGGGGGGGGGGGGATTTTTTTAAGTTACTGTGTTTAATAAATAAAATACACTGAGTGATACATCGTTTATTCTTATGAACTCTGTCAGTAAAACACACAATCAATAATTTAAAATATTACAAAGCTTACACACACACAAAAACACGGAAACTTCATAGTAACAATATTAAAAAAATATACAAAATAAATTATTTCTACACTAAAATTTAAACATTTATAAATAGGTATTTAAAATTTAACGCTTTTTAAATTTTAGAAACAAAAGACTAACACTTAAAAACAGGGTGATCCATATTCCAATCGAAATGAATCCCACGTAAACAGCTTTATAAGAAATTCCCCATCCTTTTTGTAATATACATCTCATACTTTCGGTTGCTTTTGTAAGGGGAAGGAAAATTGAGCAAAATTGGAGCACGTAGTGCATCGCTTCGATCGGCCAGACAATTCCGCATAAAAGTACCATCGGCATAAAACTTCCCAATGCCATATACGTAGCTGTCCTTTCGGATTCACAAACACACGATATGACAAATCCTAATAATAAAAAAAATGCTTCAAATTTTGGATACCATAAACCGAGCTTCAACGTGAAGTATAAGCAAATACTTTATAATAATAATAATAAGGGAAACCCATGCAAATTTGCGGCGACATGTGATCGCAGCGCCACTATCGGCTAGAAATGTGAATTAACGCTACTTGACGTACAGGTTGACGTTAATTTTCTTGTTTCTCAACAATAAGTAAAAACGGATCTACTTCTCTTTCTTACAATGTCCTCAATCTAAATCCGCCAATTTTTACCCGCCAAATCTCGATAGTTTCGTTAGTCCATATGCTTTAAGCCAATAGGTGGCACTCTTAAGAATGTCGCCGAACATAACAAAAGAATTTGCATAAATTTCCCGCGTTACTAATATTATAAAGTATTTGGTATAAGCTAAGTAGGCCAGTCACTGGGAACTTCAAAAAGTGAAAAGTTCGACAAAATATTCGAAAATTTTGGGACAACATTAGAAGAGATAAAAAAATAATAAATCCAATTTTGCACTCTTTTCCGCTCCCCGGAACATTGTTAAATTAATAACAAATAAATGAAAATTTTCAATAACTTTTTAAAAAAATTCCGAAAGTTATGCAAACCTTTGAGAACATTTTAATAATTATTATACATCTTCTATTAAGTTTGCACCCTGCTACGATGAGCGGAACACTGCAAATATTGTTTATTCATTTTATTTTGATATATCGACGGTAATGTGACAATACCTCCTATCTACATAAAAGTAAATTTTACAGGAAGGACAAAAAACTGTCAGCAATTCTTGCAAGCTTTAATGTAAAAGCTAAATGTTTTTTGCAGAATTAAATAATACCAAAATCTCATTTCAGCAAAACGTCGAGATAGGAGGTATTGTCACATCGCCGACGATATCTTATCGAAAAAAATTGCAAAAGTTATGCAAATAATTGTTTATGCAACAGAAAAGGGTCACATATCTGTATGTGATTTTGCATAACTTTTTTTAACCCGGAACATTTCTTTCAGAATTTTTTTATCTGATACGGCGGTGATTTTGACATTTTAAATAATAAGTGGGTGTCTATATAATTCCGAAAGTCTTAAAATCGGGTTTGACAACCAGGGACAAACGTCTTACCAATTTAGCTTCTTATTACGCACCGAAAACAAACATAGATGCTACAAGTACGTCGAGCCTAACTTCATTATTTAAATAATAAATAATTAATTAAGTTCCGGGACACTTACGAGGTTGCAAATTCAGATTGTGACATCTATTGGTGTCACAAATCTGAATTTTAACCAACCTAATTTTAAAACTTTCGGAATTATTTAGGCTTCCAATTGTTTGAAACGTCAAAATTGTCGCCGTGTTACATAAAAAAATTTTTAAAAAAATTTTGCAGATTAAAAAAGTTATGCAAAATTACAAACGGATTTGGGACCTTTTTCTGTTACATAAACAATTATTTGCATATAACTTTCGCTTTTTTTGCAAATTCAATAGAAGATGTATAATAATCATTAAAATGTTCTCCAAAGTTTGCATACCTATCAGAATTTTTTTTCAACAAGTTATTAAAAATTTACATTTTTTGTTAATTTAACAATGTTCCGGGGGGTGGAAAAGGATGCAAAATCAAATTTATTATTTTTTTACCTTCTCCAATATTGTCTCAAAATTTAAAAACTTTTGATATTTTTCACACCTTTTTTGCTGTAATGCATATCAGCATGCAGAAACAGTCAAAAGCATGGAGACTTACCGAAACACATTCCACAAAATCCAGTTAACAATGTTAGTGCCACTACTAATCCAAGTGATCCAATTAAGGTCATATTAAAAAGGTAGAAGATGCAAAATAGTACAGTTGCTGTTTGTAATAACATGACGACGGATTGACTAATTACGTGAGATACGAGAAATTCGACCCCTGTTATTCCAATTACTAGCGATCGTTCCAAACTTCCCTCGTTACGTTCAATTAACATTGCTCCTGATGTTAATGCAACTGCCAGAAAGAATATTATTCTGGAAAAAATTCATCATTACTTTTAAAATTGTGCTGTAAATTTAAGGTGCATGTCAGTGCCCCCCCCCCCCACCTTTTGAATATTTGGATGAATTTGGTGTCAAACGTTATAGCTTTGTTTGAACCTGAATGAGCTTCCATTATTTTCGTTTGAGTTTGCCTAAAAAGTTTTGGGGCCCATCAAATGTCTGTTGGTCTGAAACAATAAAGCAATTGGGTAATCCCACCGTTTTGCCAAAATCAAAAATTTAACAAACTTTACGATTTAACGCATGTTGCTCGGAGTTTAGTCAAAAATTTTAATTCTTCATAACTTGATAAAAAATTAACTTAAAATCTTGCTCACTGAAGCTCTATCGAATGACATCAATTGCACAAAAAAATACAAAATAAGAAGGAAAATTGCAAAACCTGTCTCCCCCCCCCCCCCCGGTAGTTTTTCGCGAATAACTTCGCGATCTTTGAAGCTCAAACAAGAATATTGGAAGATCATTTATATTAAACTCAAACGATACTCTAACGTTTGTCACTAAATTTATCTAAAATTTCGAAACTGGCGAAGCCACCATGTCTACGCCCCCCCCCCCCCAGTAGTTTTTCGCGAATAACTTCGTGACTTTTGAGGTTCAAACAAAAATAATAGAAGTTCATTCAGGCTCAAACGATGATCTAACGTTTTTGAGTTGAGCGATAAAGAATTTCTATATCCAAAGTATGTAGATTATCGGCTTAAAAAATTTAAAGAAAACTTAAGATTTAACGCATGTTACTCGGAGTTTAGTCAAAAATTTTAACTATGCATAATTGTGTAAAAAATTAACTTAAAATCTTGCTCACTGAAGCTCATTCAGACTCAAAGGAAGTTATATCGATTGACATCAATTGCACACATAAATTCAAAATAAAATTGCAAAACATGTCTACAGCTCCCCCCCCCCCCAGTAGTTTCCGCAAATAACTTTGCGATCTTTGAAGCTCAAACAAAAATAATAAAAGATCATTCAGGCTCAAACGATGGTCTAATATTTGACACTAATTTCATCCAAAAATTCAAAACTGGGAAAGCCATCATGTTTTCTCCCCCCCCCTCCCGTACTTTTTTACAAATAACTTTGCGACTTTTGAGGTTGAAACAAAAATAATAGAAGTTCATTCAGGCTCAAACGATGCTCTAACGTTTTTGGGTAGAGTGATAAAGAATTTATATATCCAAAGTATGTAGATTATCAGCTTAAAAGATTTAAAAAAACTTAAGATTTAACGCATGTTGCTCGGAGTTTAGTCGAAAATTTCAACTATCCAGTAAAAAATTAACTTAAAGTTTTGCTTACTGAAGCTCATTCAGGCTCAAACGAAGCTCTATCGATTGACATCAATTACACAAATAAATTCAAAATGAGATGAAAATTGTAAAAAAAAAATGTCTACGGCCCTCCCACTAGGTTTTCGCAAATAACTTCGCGACCGTTGAGGGTTAATTCAAGCTCAAACAATGCTCTAACGTTTAACACCAAATTCATCCAAAAATTCCAAAGGTGAGGGGGGGGGGAGGGTTGACATGCACTTCTAAATTTATGTTAACTTACGTTAATACGATTCCTGGAGCCGCAAAATCTGTAAAATTGGGATAGATCAATCCATATACAGGAGCTTTCCACTAAAAAAAAAAATTGTTAGATATCACTTCATGTTCATCTATGTTTTTGATGATTTTTGCCCACTCATAATCTCAAACTTTAGGTTGCACGAAGGCTATACTATTGACGTTTTTTGTGACCAATCCCAGAACTGGACATTTTGTTTTGATCAAACCTAGGATTGCGTAAATCCGAAACCAAGTTTGAGGTTATGTGGAAGCAGAAAGACTCCTAAATACCTGAATTGGTATTGATACAGCATGTCGATTATATTTGCAACTTTCCAGGTAGTCTTCAATGAAATTTTTGAAGGTATCGTACAAGTAAATCTGAAGATATGTTGCGATATCTTTGCCTAAGAAATAAAAAGTGGGATGTTTCAATTTAAGTTATTAACTGTTTTTGAATTTTGGAAAAATATAAAATTTTGACCGTTTTGGTTGTCTGGGAGTACTGATGTTTATCCTAAGTTTTCGACCTTGAGGACCCTGTGATAAAGGGAGCCAAAAACCTTAAAATTTTGGACTTTTTTTAGTTTTTTGCTCATATCTCGTAAACTAAGCATATTTGATGTAACATAGTGCAATACAAAGTTGTAGAGCATTAAATTTGCTAAAATTTAGTTGATGAAGAAAATGTTTACGGGCTAACCAGCAGTGTGGTGTTAATCATATACTGGCAGGCTAGAGAGCATAATTCTGCGGTTCTATTCCTAGTCGCGCCATACACACTGCTGGGAAATAAGCTGATTGCGTTGTTATGTGCGAGTTAATCGGCTCAGCCGCCTCTCGTTAATTCATAATAATAATAATAATAATATTAACCGAGATACATCCAATCAAAGACTGTCAAAGAAAAAACTGTCCAATCTTCTGAAGAACATTGAGAACCGAGGACCAACTAAGGCGTTTTGAATGCAATATTTTCACATTTGCACGCTAATGAAGAACCAGGTGACTGGAAACTACACTTTCATTCTATCAGAAATAATATGATTCCATATTTTCATGCGACAGGTCACCTAAATTACTCCAAAAGTGCCCATCTCTACTATCAAGACATGCTGAACTTTAATCGGTTATATCTCGGTTAATATTAAGTCTAAAAATTATTTTCGCTAACTAAATTTTAGTAAATTTAATGCTCTACAACTTTTTTTAACACTATGGTACACAAAATATGCTTAGTTTACAAGATATAAGCAAGAACCTAAAAAAAGTCCAACAATTTTGAGGGTTTTAGCCCCCTTCCCAATTAGCACAGGGTCTTCGAGGTTAAAAACTTAAGATAAACATTCAAGAAATGTATCCTCAAGCAATCTGTCAAAATTCAGAATATTTTTCAGATCAAAAAAAGTGGATATCAACTGAACTATTTATGCTATTTTAAGTATTAAGTATTTACTGTATGTATCGCGAAGAACCTCCACTTCTGACTGCTCAAAACTCCATACTGGTGGATGAGCCCAATTGTTTACTCGGGCCTTCAATCCTAAAGAATAATTTTGCTGTATAACAATAGAGGCATACGTTTTTCCAGTAAGAACAGATTCAATTGCTTTCTCCTTTGAATCGTAATAGGTCTAAAACCACAGTTACACCAAATTGAATAAAATTATTATAAAAATTTACTTACTAATTTGAAGGCGCGGTCTTCTAAATACTGCAAGTAAGTACAACTCAGTTTTGTGCTATTGCAAGTTAAAGTATTTTTGCAGTTACGTTCATTATTGGTTTCGTGATTTACCACAGCAACGGTTAAATTAATCGGATCATGCCCAATACATAGACAAAACAACAAAACTTGTACTATAGGCAAAGCCAAAATAAACATCATCGCTGGTTTATTCCTCAACATCCACATGTAATTTTTCCAAAGCAACGCTTTCATGTGTTGACCTTGAAAAACTGGAGGAGCATTGGAAACCTCAAATGGAGTACTGCCTTCTAGGGTAACTGCAGGAATTTGTGGAATATGCTCATCATCAGAAATCACAATAGATAACCTTTTTCCACTCCTACTCCCCAAAGAAATGTTATCCCCAAACTCTCCAGACACTTCATTGATTTCACCAGCATCTAAATCGTCGATTGTAGCAGATTCGTTAATCACTCCACCAGGAACATTAATTCTGTTGGTTACTTCTTGAGCAATACTCGATCGCCGCCGACGTCCAATATTTTGTATCACACTCAATTTGAGAAAAACGTCTTCTAATGTATCGGTACCAAATCTTTCCATTAGCGACTGAGGCGATTGTTCGGCTAAAAAGTATCCACCACGCATCAAACCTATCTAAAAACCGATACTGTAAAAATAAAAACTTTTCGATAACGTTTGGATTGATTACCAGATGAGCTTGTCGCGTTTCGTCAATGTAATGCGTAGTAATAATAATCGTGGTAAGACCTTCCTTGGTAATTTCCACTAAATGATTCCAAATATTTTGTCTTAAAAGAGGATCCACCCCCACGGTGGGTTCATCTAAAATTAACAGTTCGGGTTGGTGTATTAACGCCGATGCTAAAGAAACTCGTCGTCTTTGACCGCCACTGAGATTTTTGAGCGATTCCTTAGAATCTGGTAACATGAGGAGATCAGTTAAAAATTTTGTTCTGTCTATTATTTGTTGTTTGGTCATTCCGGCAATCCAACCGAAATATTTCAGAGTTTCTTTAATTGTAAATTCGTCATAAAGAGACACATCCTAAAATTTTATGTAGGTAATAAATTATGTGGGTACCCAGCACTGGGAAAAAAAATTAACAAATACCTGTGGCATATATCCAAGCCTGGGACCTGGAATTGCGCTTCCTTTCGATCCCGGCGTTCCTCCCAAAACCCATATTTCTCCGGAGTTTAATGCTGCTCGACCCACAATGCAGCTCAACAAAGTTGTTTTTCCGCAACCGCTAGCTCCTAGTAGACCATAGCTGTTGATGTGAAATAAAAAATCAATGGATTTTAGGTATAGGTAATATTTAGCTACTTACATAGATCCTTTAGGAACTGTCATGTTAAGACCATCCAAAACAATGAAAGGATTTCTTTTTGTACCAAAGCGTTTGTGTGCATTTCGAACTGAAACGGCGTATTGCTTACGAATTTGCAATGTTGACGGTTGATTTTTAAGACGTCGATGTTGAAGTTCAAGGTTATTGACATTTTCTGTCATTTTAAGCACCCTACAAATAAAAAATATTACTTGATTTCTTATACAGAGTACTGAAAAAGTTGGTCTAAAATTTTAGTTATAACGGTCAGAGGATCATAAAGCTGAAGTCATAATGAAAGAACAAAACTGAAATTTTTGGATCAGTCTCTAATAACTGGCGACTTCTCTATAAACTTCTCCGTTCAATGAAAACGAAATTTTTTTATCAATTTACATAAGGTTGGCAAAACCGCAAGTTTGACATCTTAAAGTAAAAGAGCACTTGCAAATTTCATTATCACAAAAGCAGTTGTACAATCAAGACTTAAAGAAATCTAGGTTTTTTTTTTAGAAAATTCGTGAATAAAGTTGTATTGTAACACCAGTATTGACAGTTTCATGAGTAGAATCGCGAATGAGATTGAAACGTGTAATCCGGTAAGGTGTTCTTTGTTTTTATAATTTTTCTTGCTAATAAACGTCCAATCCTGAAGAAGGTCCTGATTATGACTGCTTTTGTTACGATGTTTTGTCGGAAGTAAAAAATTCATATCTGTCTGTAGATTATTATTTAAGACCTATTCTAAGCTATAAATCTTGTTTATTTTAAGTATAGAAGGTCAGCTAAAACGTTTTAAGAATTTTGTAATTTTAAAACATGTATTTTTAAGAAGTTTAATGTTTCAATGTTAATCGAAGGGTGAATTAAAAAAAAGTTATGTAGCATGAAAAATTATTCCATTAAATTATCAAATTAAATCCATCCAAGAGACCTAATAAAATTCATAAAAGTAAGGTCGGATGACTCAAACTTAAGACAAAATCTACCTAAAACAATTATTTATTCTGCAAAATATATTTTTTTTAATTTATACAATAAGTAACAATTTTTCTTCAATTTTACTTTATTTTAAAAAAATAATGAATATTCAAGGTTTGTTTACCTACCGCACCTAATTATTATAAAGATTAAAAAATTGTTTTTGTTTTACACTTGGTGAATTTTTCCACGAGGACGACATTAAAATTCAATTTATGCACCCCATCAGGATGTAAACACCGGTGATGCCTATGCACGTATAGGTAACTTCACAGTTCCAAAAGTTTTCGTCCGTTTTTGTCAAAAATTCCAAAAAGATGCTCGAGGGTGACTTCACCCTTAAATTTATGTGGATATAAATGCTTTCGTTAAAAAACTTAGTTTATTATTAAATTAAAAATGTTCAACACATTTTTTAAAAATCGAACCATTTCTATGTTCTAGAAAAACTATCTAATATTTCTTATTGATTTGTAACTTCTGTTAGTAGACAAAACCAATACTTTTTAATCTTGAACATCAATCAAATCAATAAGTCAAACATTGGAATGTTTGCACGTAATATAAATATAATTAGTATAATCTGAGTAATTCATGTAAAGGACATAATCGCCACAAGCTTTTTTGTACTAGGAAAATCGATTATTTCGTTTAGTGCTGCATACGATGCCGGTGGTGTGATATTTTCAGATGATGGATGGAAGCACTGACCTATTTTAGATGATACTGGCAAATTTATAACCACTTTGCCTTAGGCCTACCCTGTGGTCTTTCCTATATGTCTTTATTCTTACGCAATGTCATCATCAGCTGTTCAGAATAAATTATTAAATTTGAATTAAGTACTTTCACGAACTAATAATTTAATGATTAGTTCCAACAGTGATTTCTGTTGAAATTGAAGCTTTAGTGTACACATTTATTACATTTTGTAAAATAGACTATTGCAAAAAGCTGTGCTACTTTGTATAATTGTTGAAATAAAAAATAATTGAGAATTGGCTCCATTGATGTGACGTCATAACCCCTAGATTTAGGCCACCCATACTAACAAATTTGAATCAGTGCTAATATTGCATATTATACTCATAGACGTAACAAAAGTCAAAATAATCCTCCCCCCCTCAAATCCCAAAAGTGTGGTTAGTTTTTAATGGCGATATTGTGATGAATAGATTTGCTTAATATTAGCTCTGAAACCGGCCCTAAAGATTTTATTCATTATATTTATGAACAACTTCATAGAGGAGTACGTCATATAATTGATATTTTTTATACCATTTATGAATATGTTCATCAAATAAATTTAGTAAATTTATTTAGTGATAACAGTGTAGCCAATTTATTACAATCCTAATAGGTCTCTTTCAATTTTTAAATTATCATTTCATTACTTTATTACGACTTTCGTAAGTCTATTACTTTTCTAGAGTACGCCCTTATAACTCCAGTTAATTTTAATAATTTTTCAAATTTAAATTATTTACATGTGAATAAACTAAAACGTATTTTAGCTCCCCACCTCCAAGGTATGTGTAACCAAGAACCGTAACTAGGGCGTGGGAAAAATGGCGCAGGCCATGAGCCTACAGATTTCAGGTGTAAAATAAACTGGGAGTCTTATCTATCCTAGAAAATAAAAAAGAAAACATTTCAATAATGAGATCAAATTAAGTATTACCAATGATTATAAGAGCGATTGTATTACGTAGTTTATATTTCCCCCGGTTTCCTAACATTTTACAGGTTCAAGGGTATTCCATACCCCCCAGACCCCCCGGTTTCCTAACATTTCTTAATTTCCTAACTTCAATAGACTTATGAGATCAAATTAATTTTTATATAGGTTATATTTAAAATAAAAAGTTTTCGTTGACCCGCAGAGTGGTACTTTTAAAAGTAACTTATTAGAAATCCGGGAGGTTTGGGGGTATGAAATAACCTTGTTTTATAGACAACCCTCGTATATAACTGGGGGGTATTCCATACCCCCCAGACCCCCCGGTTTTCTAATATTTCCTAATTTCACAACGTCAATTATGAAATCAAATTAACTATTATGTAGTTTATATTTCTAAAAATAAAGTTTTCGTTGACTTGGATAGTACTTTTAATGTAAACTATCGGAAATCCGGGGGATCTGGGGGGTATGGAATACTTCTCAGCCATAAGCAAGCTGTAAGCAAGCTCGGAAGGCAATGGCAAACCACCATAATCTGCCATGAAAAGCCTTAGTTAAAGGCTCACCACACCCTATCTGTAGGGTAAAAGGACTGAAGAGAGAGAGAGAGAGAGTAAGCAAGCAAAATAATGTTCGCTCAAAAATTAAATTTGCATTTTTTGCCAATTTTCAAAAATTATCTACTTCAAAATGATAACATCATTTTGTTTACTTACGACTAATCCCCCGGTTTCCTAAAATTTTACAGGTTCAAACAGACTTAGCCACTCCAGACTATAAGATAAAAAAACATTTAAGGATGACATAAAATTAAGTATTATACAGTTTATAATTTTGAAGAAATATACCCGTTTAACAGGTGGTGTTCAAAAATTCAATTGTATTTTCGTACACCGTTTCTATATTTCGTGTAAACTCCGCGACTGTTGAGGCTCAAATGAAAAATTTAAAAGCTCATTGATGCTCAAACGATGCTAAAACGTTTGACACCATTTTTACCCCAAAATTTTATTTGGGGGGGGGGCTGTCATGTCTGCAGCCCCCCTTCCCCCCTCAAAAGTATTTTGAAAATAACTTTGCGACGATTACGGCTCAAACAAAAAATATTGGAAGCTCATTGATGCTCAAACGTTTGACACCATTTTTACCCCAAAATTTTATTTGGGGGGGGGGGAAGCTATCATGTCTGCACCCTCCTCCCAAGTATTTCGCGAATAACTTTGCGACGGTTAAGGCTCAAACTAAAATATTTGAAGCTCATTGATGCTCGTACGTTTGACAACATTTTTACCCCAAATTTCTATATAAGGGGGGGGCTATCGTGTCTGCAGCTCCCCCCCTTTAAAGTTTTTGCAAATAACTCCGCAACGGTTAAGGCTCAAACGAAAATATTGGAAGCTCATTGATGCTCAAACGTTTGACACCATTTTTACCCCAAAATTTTATTGGGGGGGGGGAGGCTATCATGTCTGCACCCCCCCCCCAAGTATTTCGCGAATAACTTTGCGACGGTTAAGGCTCAAACTAAAATATTTAAAGCTCATTGATGCTCGAACGTTTGACAACATTTTTACCCCAAAATTCTATATAAGGGGGGGGCTATTGTGTCTGCAGCTCCCCCCCTCCAAAGTTTTTGCAAATAACTCCGCAACGGTTAAGGCTCAAACGAAAATATTGGAAGCTCATTGATGCTCAAACGTTTGACGCAAATTTTAGCCAAAAATTCAATTTGGGGGGGGGCAGCAACATTTACCTCTAAATTTCCTCCGAACAACATGCGTACTTTTAGCTTAACTCGTATGGCATGCGCCGAGATAGCACGTTCGGCATAGTTTCGATTTGTAAGTTTAAAATTGTGTTTAACATTTTGCTTATATTGATAAAACAGTAGCCATTAATTTGTGCCTTACAATCAATGTTTAATTACGGAGTATGTGATACTGATGAAGGCAAAGAAGCCAGAAACACAGGTTTTTTGCGTTGTCGGCATTTGATAGCTGTGTCTATCACTCTCTTTTGATTGTGAGTTTTTAATTATTCTAATTTATTTGCATTAATTGCAATATGCAAGAATTTTTATCTAGCATGCGTACTTTTTGATATCTCGTCTTTATTTCTTCCGAGCAACATGCGTAGAATGCGTAGTTTTTGACAACAATAAACAGCAAAAAGTAAAAAAATTAGTAAAAAAATTATAATTTAAGGAAAAAAAGAAAGTAAAATGAATAGAATCTTAAAAATTTAGAGTCACCCTGAGGGAATTTGGAATACGGATTTAGAAAAGAAAAGCTTAAGTTCCCCCCCCCCCTCCCAAAGTAGTTAACCTTCTGGTAGGCACGTTAAAAAGGGGTCACTTGGGGTCTTTCAAAACCCCAGGAATTCTACGGTATATTATAATGCAAATACTACATAAATGTTGTATTATTTTATTTTAATATATTATAAACATGAATTTAATTAAAGAATTTATTAACTACCAATGTATATAAAATTTATTTTAGGAAAATCAAATTTTTGCAAATTTTTAAACTTAAAATTTTCTTCACAAATGAAGCAAGTTTTGTAGCAATTGTAGCAAAATTTCTATCAGAAGTTCTTGGGGACAGTTGACATTTTTTTCATTTATTACCTAATGTTTGGGTAAGATTTAGTTGAGATTAGACGATGTACCCTAGAGTACCAACCAAACCAAAGATAAATGACAATTTTTCTCTAGCGAGGTACGGTAGCATTTCTTTTGGAATTTCCATCTTGTTTTTTTCAATGTACCTACCTACATTGGTACAAAACAAATGTTGTTTTGACCGTTAACAAATCTTGAACTAGCAGAATATTAGAAAAGAAAAGACCAGAGACGTGTCCAACCAACTTTTTTCGGGGAGAGAGAAATTTCAAATTTGCAAAGTTGCCAACTGAATTAATTCAAAATTGCCAACTTTTTGTAAGTTTTGCAGCTTTTTGTAAAATTGAACATAAAAAATGTCAAATTGACCAACTTTTGGGTGTTTTTGTCAACTTTTTGCCAACTTTCTGCAACATTGGGGGAGGAAGCTCCCTCCCATGAGCACGTCCCTGGAAATGACTGCAACCACGTTACATCCTTTTTTGGTCCATTTGTTTACCAAATCTTTCACAACTCTGATTGTTATATTCCATAATATTTGTCAGTTAGTTTCCAAATACGATAATATGCGATGCTAATTATTTATAATTTTGGTTTGTTGTTACATATATTTGCTAATCTACTAAGGTTTTTTTTTAATCCGTATATATGTATTAAATACTTTTTCGTTATTTCAGGTTATAAATGACCCCGTTACGTATCTGTTTTGAGCCCTATAAAAGGGGTCTTTTCTCAAAAGGTCACCTCAAGGGGGACCAACACGACCATAAAACTAAGTTTTATAAGGTCCTAGGACCTATAAAACTTAACTTTATAAGGTCCTAGGATCTATAAAAACAGTCCTTGTTGAGATACCTGCCCGAACGATTCATCCGTTCGGGTGAACTCCTGTTTTTCACTTATGTTGTCAATAACTTGACTAACAACTTGCGATCTTCACGCCATCTACCGATAGTTATATCAGAGCAAACAAATCGTGAATTTTGTGGGATATTATCCCCAAAATAACGAAATTACGACACCTTTAGTTAAAAAATTGGCAATTAAATTAAGTGTTACTTTATATTTATTTACAAAATCATAGATTTAGATAATATCCGACAAAATTCGAGATTTTTTTTGCAATAATTGCAAAAAAATTAAATTAAGTGTTACTTTATATTTATTTACAAAATCATAGATTTAGATAAAATCCGACAAAATTCGAGATTTTATTGCAATAATTGCATAACGTGACCCATCCGTCCGTTATTTCAACATGCTGTCCGTCAGACCAAATTGTTCGTCGTTCGGAAATTTCAAAAGAAAATCAACCTTTTTCGCTCCAAAGAGACAAACATTGATCAACGACTTGCAAGCTTCACGCCATCTATCGATTGTTATTTTAGAGCTATTATATAAAATCGCGAATTTTGTAGGATATTTTTCCTGAAATAACGAAAAATTGTTCATATCACTCGGGCGATAAGGGTTTTCATCCTTCGGTCGATTATTCACTCGCCGCTGCGCGGCTCGTTTCATAAACTTTCGCCCGGCGGATGAAAATACCCCCTTTATCGCCCTTGTGATATAAACTACTATTTTCCTGCTCCCGATCACGTAAGTGTGTCTTATGTGCATGGCTTCACCCGACGTAAGTTGTTCATTGCGTTTGTTTATTAGTTACCGTTGGTGACGGAACTTAATAGTGTCACTTATTTTCCTAGGAAAATAATAAACGATGGTCATACAGATTTAATTTATATTCGTTTATCGTTTCTAAGGAACGGATAGTCAAAGCAAACTTATAAATTATTATTATTATTAAATATTATTAATAAATATAAAAATATTATAAATATATATTATTAAAAATAATGAAATTAAATGTCTAATTAAATATTTGACGTTCGATGTCAAATTGTAATATTATAGAAAAATATTGTCCGGTGCTTTACGGAAGCAGGAAAAATTTAATAAGCAACACGGCACGTAAGGATTATCACTCTCGGAAGGTAATTAAGCCTCGGCTCCGCCTCGCCTTAAATTCACCTTCCTTGAATAATAACGTCCTTACGTTCCTTGTAACTTAAATAACTATTAAAACAAAATAAATTAATTAGGCCACAAATAAACCATTTTTCGTTATTTCAGGTTATAAATGACCTCTTTATGTATCTGTTTTGAGACCTATAAAGGGGGTCTTTTCTCAAAAGGTCACCTCAAGGGGGACCTACCCGACCATAAAACTAACTTTTATAATGTCCTAGGACCTATAAAACTTAACTTTATAAGGTCCTAGGACTTATAAAAACAGTCCTTGTTGGAGTACTTGGTTCATCCGTTCGGGTGAACTCCTGTTTTTCGCTTATGTTGTTAATAACTTGACAAACAACTTGCGATCTTCACGCCATCTACCGATAGTTATATCAGAGCAAACAAATCGTGAATTTTGTGTTTTAAAAAATTGGCAATTAAATTAAGTGTTACTTTATATTTATTTACAAAATCATAGATTTAGATAAAATCCGACAAAATTCGAGATTTTATTGCAATAATTGCATAACGTGACCCATCCGTCCGTCAATACGACGGACCGTCCGTTATTTCAACATGCTGTCCGTCAGACCAAATTGTCCATCGTTCGGAAATTTCATTCATTTATTCTGGTCTGGTGCGAAGCACCAGGGCTGTTGCCCCATATCTTCGCAGACTTGAAGAGTAAGGTTGCGGGCTTGCCCGCAACGTTACGTCGGATGATTTTTATTGAGGCGTACCTCTGAAAATTAGCGCGAAGCTAAGTCCTGGCTGTGTTAACCTGTGGGACCTACAGCTTTACGTGGAATCCGAACCACGGAGTCGGATAAATTTTGTGGCCGGGTTGGGGATCGAACTTAGCCCCGCCAAACTAGAGTCATCTCCTTAGCCCGTTCACCTAATTCACCTCCTCCGGAAATTTCAAAAGAAAATCATCCTTTTTCGCTCCAAAGAGACAAACATTGATCAACGACTTGCAAGCTTCACGCCATCTATCGATTGTTATTTTAGAGCTATTATATAAAATCGGGAATTTTGTAGGATATTTTTCCTGAAATAACGAAAAATTGTTCATATCACTCGGGCGATAAGGGTTTTCATCCTTCGGTCGATTATTCACTCGCCGCTGCGCGGCTTGTTTCATAAACTTTCGCCCGGCGGATGAAAAGACCCCCTTTATCGCCCTTGTGATATAAACTACTATTACAGACCGCTAAGAATAAATTATACCTGGGGTCTTAAAAGACCCCAAGTGCCAATCCGAAGGTGTTTTAACTTTGGAAATTTTTTTTCGCTTCTATAATGATGTTAGCTCAACGTTATTAGATTATTTATATTAGATAAACATTCAAAAGAGATGTTCTAAAATTTCACAGAGAAATATCTTTAAATTGAAAAGTTATGAGCAAAAATAACACCCGGGGGTCCCAAAAGACCCCACGTACCAGCCCGAAGGTTAAACCTGTTAATCAATATCTTAAAGATTATTATTTAAAGAGTTTGAACTTGCAATTTTATCTTCCGATTTTACGTTGAGTCTCCTGACGTATACTTCAGGGTGTGCTTATGAATCTATACGAAGCAATACGTCATTTTGATGAATTCGTTCATCACAATGATGATTCTTTCAACATGATAAAAAAAACTTGTATTGATGGATCATTTATCAAAGTTAATCGATGATTTTGTTTATAATATTGCACCAAATATAATCAGTGTGCCTGCCTATATTTTATTATATATTGACCTAAAAAAGGCCTTACAAGAATTCTTGGCTTGGGGCCTAAATTTTGAAGTTACGCCACTGCCTCTTTAGTAAACACCATAGAAGTAAACACTATATTTTTACAGAAATTTTATTTTTGTATTGGCAATAATCTGTCAACAACCTATAATTTTTTCTATGTTGGGAGAATGTAATTTTAAGTTTTTTTTCAAAAAACAATTTTTAATATTATTTTACCCTCCCCCCTTAAACTTTTGACTCTAATTTTGCCGTTGCTTATATTTTTTATTCACGTAGTGACAGCTACATTATTTCAAATTGCAGTGCTCTTTTCGAGCATTGAGCAAATGCACTCGTTTGACTATAAATTTCTAGCTTGATTCATACCATTTTCAAGTTCAGTTTGCCTATATTTAGGCGTTTACATGTGATCATATTACATAATACTAATTCTCTTTTGCTGTCCAGATATACCTAATATTATTACCTTTTTCCCAAGGTTCTGCAAAATTTAGCGCAGTCACTTTTTATTTTATCCTAAAATTCAACTTGGAGATGCCAGTAACTTCACATTTCAAAATAAGTAGGTACCTATTATATTTATGTAAAGCTAGTAAGACAACTGATTTTATATTGTGAGCAGCTTAAATAAGGCGCTACAATTTATAAAGCGGTGAACAAGAATTAATTCAATGCAATTAATAATTTTGCAATCTTCTATGACTCGATGTGCATTGTGTCCAATAAAAAATAAACAATAAAAGAAACAAACAAATTTTATTATTGCAAAATTACGAAATGATGTAAAAATGTAATAATTTAAATCAAAGATGTAAGAACCAATGTATTATTATCATAAAAACTTTTTTAAAATATATAATTGTTACTTCACTAAGCACTACAAATTGTAATAACAATAAAACGTTTACTTATGTTATTTCACAGATTTTAATTAATGAGGAAAGATAAAAGGATTGTAATTAAATTTAAACTTTGAACCGGCAAACTATGCATAAATAATTTTTTTGTTTTAGTTTAACGCTTTCAAAGTAACTTTTAATGCCTAATTTATAATGCATTGTAATTTAGAGTTACTTATTTGCATGTGACAAAATCAATCACTGATGTATAGCGTCGTCATTGAAGAAAGCAAAGTGCGAATAACTTTTTTATGAGGCACTATGAATCATTGCTGGTTGAATATTATAGGAAGAATTCATGGAAAGCAAAAGTGGCATAGCAAACTCAACAGAACCAATAGATGAGCTGAGTGAATGTGTAAAAGGGCTGATCGCCTGGATCTGGAGATCTTGCGATGAGCTCGCATGCTAGATTTGAGGTCTTGGTGGATGATGGAAGTCGGATCAGATAAGTGAAGGAATTTAAATATTTGGAGGCGATTGTGGATAAGCACGGTGTAAAAAAAATGGACCAAAAAGTACTGAGGGTACGGGAAGTATTGGGATCTGGGACAAGAATATCTCTAATATTCAATATTTTTATACATAATACAAAATACAATATTTTGAAGGGGTTTTAATTTTATAGGGGTCACCAATTTAGTCACATATTTATTAACGATTAATCTTAAAGTTTTCTATTATTTTTCGTGTAAATTACGTTCAAAATTACATTTTTTTACGAAATTGTTTACAGTTTTTGCAATAATTGATCTTTTCTATAATTTCCAAAATTAAAATCGTTTATATAATTAAAAAAATTATTTTGATTGTATGAATTATGACATTATATTTAATACGTATTTCTGCTCGTCCTTCCATCCGAATAATTTTATTTTGATTACAACTAATTAAACCGAAAACAAAATACAATTATTATTAGAAGATTTTTAATACAAAAAATTGTTTGCATTTTTAACTACCTACCTATTGCAATTCACCTTGAGGTGATTTGAATTTACGAAAAAGTGAAATTTAATGCTTTAACACTACGACTACTTCCCAAATTATTGAGAACAAATGAGTGAGCATCACCTTGAATAATTTGTTCAAGATTTTGTTATACCATTCATGAGTAATCGGAAATATTGGCATTAGTTCTTTGCTTGCTTAATATTTGAATCATAAGAAAAGCATTTCACTTGCACATTTTAAAAGGTATTTTTTCTATCGAAATAACCCCGAGTGTTAGTTATCGATAAGTAATTACTCTCAAGGTAAACTGCATCTTAATAATATAATGAATTATTTGGCCCCTACGATTTGTAATAATAATAGTAAACTTTTCTTTTATTCATTCATTGATTAATTGGACTATTTTAATAAGATGTTGTAACCCGTAGTATTTTGGTAAATCCTGATGGAAGGAAATTTGTAACCCACTTATTCTATAGGTACAACCCCATTTTTTAACCCTTTCGGGCCTAAGCTCGAAGAAAACGCATTAGGTGGTACAAGATTTTCCGTATGTTTCAGCTTAAGATTTTTAAGAAAACATAAGGAAAATCTTATGATGTAAGGTAACCACGCTTACTAATAATATAAATAAAGCACTTCGTTCAAGAACTGCGTTGTTCTTGAAGTATAGCAATAATTTCTCAACATCACTTGCAATAACGCAATTTCTTAAATTTGAAGGTCTTTTTTATTTATTTTTATTAAAAATCTTGCATGCATTTAATTACTCTTGCATTCGAGACAATGAAATTCGATGAAAAAGAAATTGAAATTAATTCATCGATATACTAAAATTAACTGTTAGGAAATAATACCTAGGTATACTACGTGGAAGAGCTTCACAATAATAAATTATTCCGATCATGACTAAAAAAAATTTCTTAATATGCACTCGAAATATGAAATACATAAGTACTTTGTTAGATAATAATATAAACAAAATTGTATGTAACTGCTATTAGACAAAATACTTAATAATGAATAGTCAGCATAAAGAGAAACGTATAACATTAACAAACTAAGAACTCGTAAGAAGCCTCATCAAGATATAAAATTATGTAACGCGTTATATTTTCTTTAGGTAAAACTTTTCGCTCTAATTATTATACTCTTTTTTTTCAAAATTAAAACTCACTTTTTATTATAATAATAATAACTTTTTATGTAAGTAAGTGAACTTGTTACGTTCGAATTACACATATTTAAATGGAATAATCCACAAAGAAAACGAAAGTGTTACTAATAATAATAGTAATAATAATAAAGTACAAACCCAAAAGTATAAAGGTTAGTCGGAGGAAATGTTATTAATAAACCAAAATTCACTTAGCACATACGATATAATAATAAATAGTAGGTACACCTTAAACAATACTTTTACAACATTTGAATCCTTCGCGCGAAGATCGTTAAATTCATCGAAGGATAGATAGTGGGGACTGGGGAGTTTTCCAAAATTACCTTCTGCGCAATCTTATTAATATTTTATTGTTTTAAACGATATCGTCGTTTATATTTTATTAATAATTCTCGAATAGATGTTATCAGTGGCATCGATTACGAATTTACCTAGTAGCACACTAATGGTTGATCCTGAATCACAATTTTATTAAGTAAATAATTTTAAACAAGGTTATTTTGTAATTTGATAATTGTTTACACCTCTGCGTAGTATTTTTACTCCTGCCTCGTTAATTCTCTATTAGTGATAATTTTCGACGTGCTCAAATCATATTTATTAGGATAATAACATGAATGGTCATGTAGGGGAAAGAGGGGATGTAATGACAGCGGGCCCATGTAAATAGTCCAAATTTTGATGGTTCTGAAGTTTAGCACTACTGGTCCACATTTTTTGACATACTGAAAACTGAGCCATAAAATATATTATTTGACTAAACTTAGTTTATCTTTAATAACTCAAAAACGGTAAACGATATCAAAAATTTTTTAACCGAAAAAATAATCGTCTTTTTCTGTTGAACACTTTTGGTCTCTTTGACAATTTTGATATCTTTCACCATTTTCGAGTTATTGCAGAAAAACTTGATTGAGTCGTAGCACGTACACAGATAATTATTTTATCTGCGTTTGACCTGCATTCGAGCTTAATTTCAGAGCAAAGTTGTCGATTTTCTGGATAATCAATAATGATAACCAGCTAATAATAGTTTTCTACTTTAGCCCATCAAAGGGTCATTATTGTTTCACCATGCTCTTTTTTCGTGATCTCTTACCCAGGGAAGTTTGTAAATTATACTTCTAAATCAGGGGTCGGCAACTTGCGGCCCACGGGCCGCATGTGGCCAGCGAGGTGTCTTGGTGCGGCCCGCAAGACTTCCCAGAAATAACGTTTTTTTAAAAAAAAAAAAAGCTTTTTTTGGTGACTTTGCATAAAAAAAGCTCTTTTTTAGTGGATTTTCTAAGTGCGGCCCGCACTAATCCTCACGTAAAATATTTGGCTCTCTTACAACAAAAGGTTGCCGACCCCTGTTCTAAATGATAACTTTTTTGCTAGGAAGAGGAATATCTTCAAAAATATAACATCTGAGGTCATAGCTTGATGGTAGCTATTCGGTAGCTATGGTTAGCTGTTACCTCGTAAAAAACTAGGTGTGTGCCTTTGTTTAGTACATCAGTCGATGGGCTCACCTATCCATCTCTCTTGCATAGGCCAGCAAAACATATTTGATATTTTATGGTTTTAACTTTTTACTCGCAGTCGATAGTACAATGGAACACTCAAAGCGGTATGTTCGTGCCTCCTTTTTTGATTAAAAATAATTTAAATATTAAAAAATATGCCTTTACAAAATCAGACAAAGGTAGACCTTGTTTAGTGTCTCCCTTTGTACTACTGACTGCTATTGAAAAGTTAAAACCATAAAATACCAACTAACTTTTGCTACTAGTCTATATCCCATTTTGTTTGCTATTTTAATTAAAATTTTTAATTATTTTTTTAAATTTAATTCTTTCAGCTTAAATTAAATTAAATTCTTGCAGGCACGGAACCAGTCCTTTAGAGGGGGGGGGATTAAAACTTATTTAAAAAGCTTTTGAAGATTTTTGCTAAACCATCCAATAAAAGCAATTTATTAGAAAGGCCGCTGCAATTACATAAGTCTTTTTGAAATTTTTAAGATCAAATCGTAAGCTTACTGCGAAATGCATCAAGTCTGCATATCAGGACGTATGGGGACTGCTCTGCATAGTGATTTAAAAAAAAAAATTTTTAAGAATTTAAATTTGCGTTATCGCTTTTTTTAAGTCTTCTTCTTTAACTTTTTTTTAGATCTGTTGATCTGTATTTTTACTCATCACCTGGTTTTTCGCGAGGTCGACTGCCAACTGCCTCTCCATCTTTTAGGGGGTCTACCCGGTAGATGCCGACCTCTCCTGGGCTTGTCTTCAAGGGCGATGCGCGCTAGCCCGTTGTTATCCATCCTTCCTACATGATCATACCAATGACGTCTTTTTTGTCTTCCCCACCCTACGACGTCATCTTCACATTTTTCATTTCCAAGATGATTAAGATTAGCTTTGGAGCACGCAGTGGAGCGTGCCCTAAAAACCACTATTTTCCGCATTTTGCGTGGTTTATCAACTTGCACATGTTGATCCCCAAATTGACGTTTGGGGTCATCAACAATTTCTCGGCTAATTCTCCACTTTGTTTTTAGCCGGTGTAGATTTTAGGAACTTAATTGGCACCAGATCGCCCGCTGGGCGATCAAAGCAAAAGACTTTCTCTTTTATCTTATCGCTGCCCATTAAGAGATCAAGATTTTTTTACTTTTATAGACATTTTCCTCTTCTTCTTCTTCTTCGAGTACCGTATCTGATATCGGACGTTGGTAAGATCCTACTGGCTAAAGCCAAGAGGTCTTTTACTAGGGAAATATTAATGGGGTGGTTTCCCGTTGCCTTCCCCATAGTCCACAGATTGATATTGGACTCTTTTTAGATCACAGCAAATTTCAGGATTTGAACCGCGGTTTTCCGCGCTACAGCCATCCGTGTTTGATTTACGCCAGACTGCTGGTCTTAAGATCCTTGAAGTTGAAACCTTGTTTATCTTTCGTGAGCTGCTCCTTGAGCTATTAAGGTTTTTTCTTCCTTTTCTTCAACTCTACAAGCATATCTCCAGCTCGTATGGCCCCGAATGGCTTCCCCTGCCTCTTTATTTATGGCAACAACTCAGTGCATTTTCATTTCAGTTTCTCGCGTTTCCTCTTAGAGAAGCCACCTCAGTATTGAACTTCTTCAGACTCGGCGTCATTTTCTTGCGTCTCTTTCTGGAGACCGTCGTAACTTATTTTCCTAATCCGAAATACCGTGAATCAGCAGCTGATCATCCTGTCCTGCAGGGGTTAGTAAATGAATTCATTCCTCGGCCCCAACGTCCACTTGTCTGTTCATCGATGCATGTCAGATATCTGGCTTCTCAAGTCTCGTACTTCTTCTTTTAGAATGAAATTTTTTTCCTTTGGGGTCTGGGAGTTTTTTCCACTCTTTTTACACTTTTTCGAAGCCTCAGTGCACATTCATTCTCTCCATAAGGAAATTTCTTTGTGCAGGGCTTGTATGTCCTTTCTTTCTGCCTCGTCGGTTTTTAATCTTGCCTCCTGGGCTTTCAAACTCGCTCACATTTCGGCAGCAAACTTCGTGTGCTCTACTTCAATCTTGCTTATCTTAATCATCGTGACTTGCTTCTCCTCCTTGAGGTTCTTGAGTCTCGGAGCTCTTACACATACGTGTTATTTAGAGACGAAATAATATACCCACTTGGCTTAAAATATAATTTTAAGATTTGGTTTTGACTCGATTCATTCCGCAACTGTAATTCTTGTTTAATTAAATAAGACTATCCAAGCTTAGTACGTCGTATTGCACATATACCTTCCATTTCAGGACATCATTTAAGAGTATTGATGACCACAGCTTTCTTCTAAACATTGTTACAACATAGCATGGGGGTTCATTATGGGGGTAAAGGGGGGAGCTGTCCCCCCTAGCTCTTGGTTGCCTAAATATTTTTTATACATTTAACATTTCACCATCGCAAAATTTAAATGTTTTTTAAATGTTTTAAATGATTACAATTCTTTTTTATCTAATAATTTTTTTTATTTTTCTCCCTCTTGAAAATGATCATATGGATGCCCATGCCCCAGAGCATTTTTTCAATCGTTAGAAAGTAACAGACAGTCTATTATCGTAAGATTTTGACTCGAAAATTTTGATATCGAAAATTATTGACTTTGTAAAGTTAACTTTATTGATCAAATTAATGAAGGTTGTACAAAAAGTAAAAAGCAAAAAGTGTCCTAGATGTAATCTTTTTCCTTAATAGGGGAAGGGAAATCACTCCCTGATGTGTAATAATGAAAAATACACATTTTGAATAAAATATAAATTTCGAATAAACTCTACATAATTTTTTGTTTTAAATTATTTTCATGTAAATTAACTAGCGCCATCTGTTATTTTGAAGTAACAGCATCAACAGCTAACTGCAGTAGAACCAATAAAACACTGCGATTTAATTTTTTTTTCTCGAAATAATGGAAAACTGAATATTGTTTTATTTTGCATTTTGCAATTAAAACTTTAACAACATTAAAACTGATACCATACACTTTATCTTGCAGTCAAACTTTGGATTGGATTTGGCAGTGCCATACTTTTTTGATAAATATGTATGAACATTTTCATTATAAATATCACTTTTGTGTGACCTTTCCCTTCAAAAACTGAAAGCTATAAAAAAACTTTAAGCTGATAAAGAATAAAAGAATTCTCTTACTGCATAAACGGGACATGTCCAAGACAAATCTCCTCTGCAGTAAAATTAAAATGGTAACCAACTGAATGCATTTCTATTAGGTACTTTTTTTACATAGATTCTCTTATTTTCGTCAGTTTACAGGATGCATCTTCAAAATCCACAATTACCTCAAAGAAAATCTAAAATTGTTCTATTAGCATTGTCTTCAACTACAACTTTAATCCGTCTAGCAGTGTTTTGGTACGCCATTTTCTTTCATTCTTCATTTAACTTTCCTCGTTTTTAATGGCATTCAAAAATTACCTCAAGCTGGTATGGGCGACATTGATTATAGATATAAAACTATTATGCCATCCTTCAAGTGCATTTTTGGTGCAAAGATCTAGCACAAATTGCTCTAATGCTTCGTTGATCTACAATGTAATTGTAGACACACCAGCTAAAGAATTACACCCCTATCCAGTACCAGAGCTTGAATAACACGTATGCGTTTGTGAGTTTTTCTGTTGTAACTCAGGCAATCGTTTGGCAACTAATTAAGAACAAAATGTCCGGGCGCCAGTCTTCTAAATAAAACACAGGAGTAAAGAAGAGTTAGTTTTATTCAAAAAAACAAAAGTTTAGTACAAGATGGGGTTGACAATGTTTGATTCCAAAACTTCATGTAAAAAAAGACATGTAAAAATACACTACACTTCAAGTAAAATTCAGGATAACCCGAAGAGATATCCTTGGACAATCAAATCAAAATAAGATTTGAAGAAATACAGTAGATACCATGTGTCTTTTTGACTAAAAAGTTGTGCGTTTTTTTTTTGAACGACCCTCGTACATTACAATTATTATCGCATAGTTTGGAAGACCATCGTGTTGAACAAACTCGTTTTTATTATTTTTGCTAAGTTGGTTTGATTCATCTCTTCTATTAACATTGCTCAAAACAAAACAATTTTGAAAAAATTTACAGAACAGTTTTTGATGGGATAGTATAATAAGTAAAATCAGTTGTGTAATTTTTTTCAAAATTTTTTACAAAGTTAAAATTTCAGAAAAACTGATGTTTTTTTCTTCAAACAATCGTAACTATTTCAAAAATTGACTAATCAAAAGGTTCTTTTTTTTGTTTTTGTTCGTCTTTAAACGTACTTTTTAGGAAAAAATACAAAAAAATATTCAAACTTGGATTCTATAAATTTTTTATTTTTTCGGAGAAAATCATTGATTTTTCAAATTTGTCCACTTTTGATTTTTGATTTTTTTATTTCAAAAGAAACTCTTATTTATTTCTCGTATAACAACGCAAACCCCATAATGGGTCCACATTTCTTTCTATTTTTTTTGTTTAATTAAAAAATATTTTGTTTTATTTTTACGCAAATAATATTTTTTAATTAAACAAAAGAAATAGAAAGAAATGTCGGCCCATTATGGGGTTTGCGTTGTTATACGCGGAATAAATCAGATTCTTTTTTGAAATAAAAAAATCAAAAATCAAAAGTGTCGAAATTTGAAAAATTAATGATTTTCTCCGAAAAAATAAAAAATTTTGTAGAATCTAAGTTTGAATATTTTTTTTGTATTTTGTCCTGAAAAGTACGTTTAAAGACAAACAAAACCAAAAAAAAAACGTTCCGATTAGTCAATTTTTGAAATAGTTACGATCGTTTGAAAAAAAAAACAGCAGTTTTTCTAAAAGTTCGTAACTTTTTTTGGGTTGAGTAAAAAATTTTGAAAAAATTCACAGAACTGTTGTTGATGAGATAGTATAATATGTAAAAATTTCAGGAAAATCAAAAAGGGTCGGGTTCAAAAGTGGTCGATTTGGTGTGGAATGCCCTATATATATATAGTCGGTTTTAAACGTCTTGCGACATTGTCCGATACCATACTAGCAACCTTGCGAATTGGCGCTTGGTTTTTTAGCATTTTACATTTTTTACCTACGACGAGGAGCCAGCCCGTCGGTAGAACCCCCAACCTGGAGGACCAAATAAGACGGCCATAATAATAAGTTGTTACTTACCCGGATTCGAACCGGGTATTGAGCGTTCGTAGTCAACTCGCTTGACCATTGCTCTCCGACCGTCTCTATGAATTAATATATTTGTAGCTTTATCTATTTTCAAAAATTATCTTGTTATTTCCTTATGCTGGAGGGTATTCCATACCGCGCAGACCCCCCGGTATTACTTTTAATTTTTCAAAAATTAAGAAGTCTAAGGGGGTTAAAAATCAAATAAAATTATGTATTTTGTAGTTCATGTTGCTGAAAAAATCTTTTGCTAATTTAAAGGGTATACTTTTAAAAGCAAACAATTAAAAACAGGGGGGTTACATTTATGAGTTGTCAATTAAGTTGAGAAAGAAATCCTTCGGAAAAGAAATCTTTGCTTGTGTCCATGAGCTGAGCGGGCTCTACATTTCTGAACATTTCCCATCGAATGAAGATGCTTCTCTATAGCAGTATGAGAACATTTCAATTTCTCTTCTACTTTCTTTGTCGGTTGACGCAAATTTTCTTGCAAAATTTGGTTTGATTGCTCTTCATCTAGCTCAACTGGACGACAAAAACGAAGGGTTTTTTGAGGTGAAAATTTTCATTTTTCAACTTGGCATACAAATGTCGCTAGCAGATTCATTTTTCTCAACTCGATATTCCATTGTATAGCATGGATGTCCATTAGAAGAAGCAAACGGGGCAGCTGCCCTCCCCCCCCTCGGGCCCTCGGCTGCTTAAATGTTTTTTAGACATTTAATATTTCGCCAACGCAAGTTCTAAAAATTTTCTAAAACTTACGGTTTTAAATGATTAAAATTTTTTTAATAATTTTCTTTATTTGTCTCTCTGATGTTATGAACGCCCATGACGATTTCTCTTGGTTTACGCCAGCTGTAAATGCAATTTTTAGACTGTACGCATCAAAATGCGTCGCATACAATGTCAAAATCCACTTTAAAATTTTAGTCGGATTTTACAAAAACGGTAGATTAACCCCTTTGAATTTTCTTCACCTTAAAAATTAAATATTGGAAAACTATAGCTTTATCGACGGATTCTTATATATTTTGATGAGAAAATTGGTCTGACGCAGTTTATTTTCCGCTAAGTATTAAAATTAATTATATAATTAAAGACGGCCGGAGAGCAATGGTCAAGCAAGTTGACTACGAACGCTCAATACCCGGTTCGAATCCGGGTAAATAACAACTTATTCTGGCTGTCTCCTTGGTCCTCCAGGTTAGGGGTTCTACCGACGGGCTGGCTCCTTGTCGTAGGTAAAAAATGTAAAATGCTAAAAAACCAAACGCCAATTCGCAAGGTTGGTAGTTTAGTATCGGACAACGTCGCAAGACGTTTAAAACCGACTTTACTACTATTAAAATTAAACTTTTACGGTCCATTAAAGTCCTAAAAATCGATTTTTTGTTTTTCACATTTGTCAGCAATTTCTACAGATTTCCCCAACTGAAAATGTAATTTTTGGACTCTACGCATCAAAATACGTAGCATACAATGTCAAAAACCGCCTCAAAATTTTAGTCGGATTTTACAAAAACGGTAAATTAACCCCTTTGAATTTTTTTTACTCCAAAAAATAAATATTAGAAAACTTTAGCTTTTTCGAAGAATTCTTATGTATTTTAATAAGAAAAATCGTCTGACGCAGTTTATTTTCCGCTAAGGATTAAAATTAAACTTTTACAGTAAATTAAAGTCCTAAAAATCGATTTTTGGTTTCTCAAATTTGTCAGCAATTTCTATCAATTTTCCTAGCTTTTTGCCTGCTGAAAATGCAATTTTTGGACTCTATGCATCAAAATGCGTCTCATACAATGTCAAATTTCTTTGAAATTTCAGTCGGATTTTACAAAAACGGTAGATTAACCTTTGAATATTTTTCACCCTAAAAAATAAATATTGGAAAACCATAACATTATCGATGGATTTTTATGTATTTTGATGAAAAAAATCCTCTGATGCAGTTTATTTTCCGCTAAGAATTAAAATTAAACATTTACTGTCGATTGAATTTATAAAAATCGAGTTTTAGTTTTTCATATTTGTCAACAATTTCTCTTGTTTTTCGCCAGCTGAAAATACAATTTTTGGATCCTATGCATCAAAGTGCGTCGTATACAATGTCAAAAATCACTTAAAAATTTTAGTTGGATTTTACAAAAAATGTAGATTGTTTTTTAGACAACCTTTGAATATTTTCCACCCTAAAAAATAAATATTGGAAAACCATAACATTCTGGATAGATTTTTATGTTTTTTGATGAGAAAAATCGTCTGACCCAGTTTATTTCCTGCTAAGTATTAAAATCAAACTTTTACGGTCGATTAAAGTCCTAAAAATCGATTTTTGGTTTTTCACATTTGTCATCAGCAATTTCTACCAATTTTCCTACCTTTTGCAGCTAAAAATGCATTTTTTGGATTCTACGCATCAAAATACGTAGCATACAATGTCAAGAACCACTTTAAAATTTTAGTCGAATTTTACAAAAACGGTAGATTAACCCCTTTGAATTTTTTCACCCAAAAAAAGAAATATTGGAAAACTATAGCTTTCTCGACGGATTCTTATGTATTTTAAGGAGAAAAATCGTCTGACTCAGTTTATTTTCTGCTAATTATTAAAATTAAACTTTTATATTTAATTCAAGTATATACTAAAAATCAATTTTTGGTTTTTCACATTTTTGTCAGCGATTTCTAACGATTTCTATTAGTGTCTATTAAAAGGGGCAATTGTCTCCCCCCCCTGGCTCTCGGCTGCTTAAATTTTTTTTAAACATTTAATATTTCTCCAGCGCAAGTTTTTTAAATTTTCTAAAACGGACGGTTTTAAACGATTAAAATTCTTTTATAATATTTTTTTTATTTTGGCCCCTCTTGAAAATGATCCTATGGACGGCCATGCATTGTAATGATCTGAAAATTAACATAAAATTTACTCGAACAAAAAACAAAACATAGATTTCGGTAAAACAAAAATCTTCTTTCGAATGGTTTAAAATAAATAATAATAAAAAATAAAAATGTTGAAATATTTTTAGAAAGGCTTGTCGTTATTTGTCTATTGCTTGATATGTGTTGATATTGATCTCAATTTAGAAAATAGTGTAAGCCCTTTAATTTATTGTATTTATTTCTGTTTGCATTTCGGTTCGGTGCCCAGTGTTGCACATGGGCTGCCAAATCATGTTGTTAGGCTTTTGGACCTATGAACTTTTTTTGCACCGAGGTCCACCGGTTGCTAGATCCTGATCCGCTACTTCGTCTAAAGCTTGAAGTATTCGACCGATTCGAACGAAATTTTCACTGATTGATAGCATTTTTATCCGTGTCTAATCTAACATAGGGCTTTATAATTTTACGGTACTGTGACTGACATGAATGGACTAACGAGATTGTCACATCGAACCGATTTTGACTGACTCATAGCTCTTTTATCCATACATAGCATAGGCTACATTAGATTACGTTACGGCGCCGCGTATGAATAAACTTATTATCCAAAATAAAAATAATTAAAGTAAAGAATGTTAAATTATAATTTTTATGAAATAATATTTAATTATTAATAAATTACTTTTGTTATTAATTCACTTACATAGTTGATTAACTGGGTATATGCACAATTAAAATTAATACATTACAGAAGATAAAGGTGCAGAGTGCAGACCAGACGAGTTGGTAAATTTTAAAAGAATGCCGCCCGCCGCTTTAAAAATATCGTTCGAGTGGCGCTTGTTTTACGATAAGGTTGTTAGAGCGAGATAAAAACAACAGTGGAGCACCACAGTGGTTCAGTGCTCACCGCTCAGTAGTGATTAGTTTGTGTTGCAAAGTTGACGTCGTGTTCTTTTCTTTTTGTTTATTTACCTTTCGTAATGTTTATTTCTTTTTCTGTATTTCAATATTCGGTCAGTTTAGTTAAATTTTATTCATATTTTACAAACGGAGGGGTTCCCAAAATTTATTTTTGAAATTTTAAAATTAGTGTTTTGTTTGTTTGTTTACAAAACTTGGTAGATGGTACATATTTGGAATCATAAAATGTGTTTGTTTAAGCGGTAGTGCCTTTGCTGAACTTTTTATAAAACAAACATTGAAGCTACCAACTTTGAGATTAAAATAATTAATTTTTATCTCAATTATGGGTCATATGTCAGGATTAGCGAGTTGCTATTTTAGAAATTGTGTTTTTCACACTAAACCTATTTTAAATGCGTTTTTCCAATTTTGCTTCTATTTTGTTCTGTTGGAAGCAATTGCATCATCGAATGCACTGGAGATTCAAGAAACAAGACATATTTCTGTAAATAAAGCAGTACCAAAAAGTAATAATTTTCAATTTCCAAAATGGGTTCAATTTTCCACTGGTAAGTTATTAATAATTGATGTTGCATTGTATTTTGAATGGATTGTAGGGCATAATAATGAATAATTGTGTTAAGTAAATAAAAGTTTATATTTTTTATATGTAAAAGAAAAATTTGCAATTATTTATTTTGGCAGGGTTTGCTGGAATGACATCTACTGTTGCACAAATGAATAGTCAGGAATTATTAAATGTAGTGGTATAGTCAATTTGAATTTTGGAATCAGTAAAATGCACAAAGTACTTTTGAAATTTCAAGCAGTATATCGACACCCCCAAGGAACAAAGACGTAACTCATTTTTACATATTTTTCAACAGAGCAATTTGAAAATTTTAAAGAAAAACATAAAAGTAAAAAAAAACAACGACGCAACTGATATTATGACTATTTAACCCCCTAACATCATGAGAAATGCTAAGTTGTAAACAAATGTAATTTAAATACCGGCTTTGTTACTGCCCAATTGGAAAAAAATTGAAAAATAACTTTGAGATAAAACTCGTTTTTACTGAATATCTCTGGTATTATTGCTCGTAGAGAAAAATTTTTTTAACATAAAAGAAAGGAATTTTTCTCAGGAATACAGTGGTAGTCATAACTCAAATTTGACCTAACTTGAGTTACGGCTTTGTTCCTTGGGGGTGTCGATATATTTGCAATTGCAAAAGTTTTTGTCTTATTATGACATCATGGGGCAATTAATTCTAAAATTGTTTTGTGCACTTTTCTTTCTTCAAGTGGTGTGTGTCATCCTAATTATATCATCTGCACTGTATCTGCAGCTTTTCTGGTTACGGATCTGGCATTTTGCTCACTCATCAGCCTAAAACTTTTGGACGATAAAAAATTGATTTCATTTTCTTTGAATGTTTATTTTCTAATTTTTGAAAATAAGAACTTGGAAAAATTTTTCAAAGGTCCTAGTTGACCATTTCTACCGACCCCCATGGAACCAAAAACTTGAATTCAAATTTAATGTGATCCTATAAAAAGTTATAATTAATTGAAACATTGTGTTTGGTAAATAAAAACTGCTGAGCATTGATTGCCCGTTAGTTAGGGTTATTGATCCAATTTTTTCTCACGGTTTAACTATCGTTATGATTAATTGTTATCGTTTGTTTAATATTATTTTCCATATCATCTTAAGTTGTCGTTTTCGTCTATAAAAATTTAATCGTACTAATGCTTTTATGGACTCATTAAAAGAAATCGTTCGGTGGTGTAGTATACGATAAGATTTGAAGTGCATTAAAATGACAAAAACACTTGTACCTTTCCTTATGCCATTCAAAAGCATTTAAGACCGGATATTTAGAATCTGTTGATAAAAGCCAAAAACCACTTAGACAAACATGTAGAAGTACTTTTAAACAGACACTTGGAAGGTCTCTTGGCGCCATTAACTTCACCAAAAATTTTCAAAGTTTTTCGTACTTACCGCTACGTTTTTATTGAGATCAAAAGTAAAAGTTAAATAAATAAAATACCTCGAGTAAAATTTTGATAATATTTTTCGTTCTCGTGGGTACCTGTACTACCTACCTATTAAGAGCAATAAAAAATATTTTTTTTTTACAAGAAGTATTACCAGTTTATTAGTGTTCGAGAAGGTCGCAGCCGTAAAAAAAAAACCATTTTTGATAAAATTGACAATTTTCGATGTGTATAATTTATGATATACTTATAGGATGACGATCCGACGAGTACTTATCGACTCTCAATCCTATTATCGGAATAGTTGCTTACCTGCTTAAGTGCTTTACCTTGTAAATAGATAGTCCTCATTCTTGTTCCTTATCGTCTACCACCCCCGGTTTTGCGACATTTTTGTTTTCTGTTAACTGAAATACATCCACATCGAGGTGCGCAATTTTTTAATTTTTACAAAAAATAATACCTACTTTTTGATTTTCCGAATTTTATTTTTTTTTTAAAAAAAAATATTATGGGTTGTTGTTTCCGCCTTGTTATTGTTAGTTACCGCTTCGATGAATGCGCGCTACCTAATTGCAGAGTCCGGAAAGTTTAATTGTATATAATGGTCCCTTGGCGCCGAGTTTGTCTAGGGTCTCTTCCACCTTCCGTTCCTAATATTCAAAAATTAAATAAAATCTGCAATTTTATGCCCCCAAAACCTGCTCTAGTACAGTAACATTTTTGTTATTTTATTATTAAAGAGTTTAAACAAGACACAAGAAGAGAACCGAGTTCATATTATTAAACTTGGAGATTTGAAGAACCCAAATTAGAGTAACCGTATAATTTTTGTCGACTTTATTTTTAGGCTCGCCGGTTATGTTATTATTTACCTGCTTCTAAAAGTAAATAATTACAGTTTGATTCAAACAGAATGGTAATTGGCTACTATTATAATGGAATTTTATGGCAAAGATGCGACGATAATAATCTTTAATGTACTTTTGGTTAAAAATTTTTAAATTTTCCCACTTGATATTGTTTCAAATTTACGCAGTAATGACCTGTAATTGGAAATATAATGACGTTGTAGATTTTCGTAATACATTTTAATCTAATTACACTTTAGGGCGGTTACTTTTTGCCCTACTTGTACAAAATATTGCCACCTAACGTCACTTTTTTCGGTTTGATTAAACTTTTTGAACTTGTGCAAATGCACGAAATGTTTCCATCGCGAATCATACATAACCAATCAAGCCGATGTCTTGTGCGAGTTATGGTGCCGAATTCTCACATTCTGTTTCCGCACCCTCAGATAATTTTTAAAATTTTCCATGCGAATTTAGAAATTAAAATGTTGTTTAATTCGTTTCAGATTACGTCCGTTGTTTTTGTAACCTTCCATCGTGTGTCTTGACGTCGTACATGTGCAAATCAAGCGAAGGTGCATGCTTTTCTGACATTTTACACGACGGTTCAACCGTAGATTCTAATGGTATTCACGGATGTATGGAACTTCTTTCCAACAAGTAAGTGCTAAAAGCAAAACTAAACGGAACCGAACTTTATTTTTACAATTTTTAGGACACAGCAGAGAATATGCCGTAAAAGCACTTGGACATTAAATAAAAAAGAAATTATTTCCAAGCCCACAATTATGTGTTGTTACAGCGATATGTGTAACCACGTCGATAATCCTCAAATAAAAAATGTTTTGAATGATTCTTCGTTAGGTAAGAAATAGACGCAAAATTCATTTTTTATGCTAATTATTTCCATTTTAATCAGGTGTATATGTCGAAGGGAACGAAACCCCAACACCAACAAATTTAAGACCCAAACCAGTGGTTTCTTTATATACAGATTCAGAAGTTTGGTTTCGTGCAGCCACCATAGCGGTACCAATATGTGGAGCTGTTATACTCTTAGCACTTATAATCTTAGCCGTCAAGCTTTTACGATCAGAATCATCCAAGAACTCGATACGAAAATTAGGGTAAGTGTACCTTTAATTTTTTTGAACCTATTTCTCTTTTTGCATCTCCTACCAAAAGGGGAAACACTAAAGTTTTATTAGGGTGGCTCATAATAGTAGATACAGTGCCGGATTAACACAGTAGCAGAAGCAGCAAATGCTACCGACCCCGCGCATCTGGGGGCCCTGGAAAAATAGCGCTTATATAGTGATAAGAAGGGTAAAAAAAAGCAGGAGGACCCTGCGACAGCATTTGCTGAGTACATAGTATTTTGTAAATTTGAAAATAATTATTATCTAATTCCATTTATTTTTCGACATAAATTGCGGTCTGAAATTTTTCCTATAAAGAGTTACTTTATTTTCCAAAATTTATAATCAATAGCAAAAGTCTGCATTCAAATCAAATCTAAAATTCGACAAATTTGATGGATATATTTTAAGGACACGACGTTAAATTTTACGTAAAATTTAGCAATAAATGGTAACTAACCAATCGAAAGAGCGTATTAGCACCCATCAGACGTTTTTTATTGGTTTTTTACCATTTACTGCTAAATTTTATTCAAAATTTAACGTCCTGTCAGACGAGCTTTATGTACTTCATAATTATATTCATTATATTTTGCTGTAATAGCTAACTTAGGATCAGTTCCGGATCTAGGAGGGGGGGCAGCCGGGGTGTCTGTCTCGCTCGGCAGTTCAAAAGGCGCAAAATTCATATATGTGAGCTCTTAAGTTCTTTGGCTCATTAATTGGGCTAAAAATCGAGCGCGGTTATTTCATTGGACTGATGACGATCGACCGTGGTTGTCGTGGGCTCTAAGTGGAACGCTCCCTTAATCTTTAAACTCAAATTAATGCTGGAGGAAAAGGACGCCAATGTCAAATTCTTGCCCCGGTTCAGAAAAATCGTAGATCCAGGGCTCCTTAGGGTGACCAAACGTCCCGTATTTTCAGACTGCGTGCCGTGGTTCGAAAAGTTTTATATGGGACTATTGTAGTTGTGTCGTATTGTTTTTATGTTTACAACTGATTTGAACTTGGATTTTTTTTTCTATTTTTGCCATGAAATAGCCCTATATTTTTTCAGAATTGATGCAGTAGCATATCTAGCACTGAGTCGGTCCCGGTTCAAAAAACATTCATGGACATAATTTTATTAAATTCATTGAGAAAAATCATAATTTTTTAAACTTTTTCCGGTTTTTGTTTTTTAATTGAGTCGTACAAACAGGACCGTCGCTAGGGGTACTTTCGCCCATGTGCAAAGTTTAATTTGGCCGCTTCTATAGTCCACTTTTCCGATTTTTTTAATTCAATTGTCTAAATTTTTAATGACTTTTCTCTTGGCGTAAAGCAAAAGACCTTTTGTTTTAACCCTATCTTAAAATATTGAGTATGATTTGACCGCCCCTATGTAGTTTTCTCGATTTTTTTAATACCTACAATTTCTATTACTTTTTCTTTGCTGTATGGCAATTTATCTTTTTTTACACCTTTTCCTAGCCCTAGAGTCTTACAGATTTACTTTTACCTTTTTACCTTGTCTATATTTCACCTCTCAGGCCCGTACCCAGGATTTAATTTGGGGGGGGGGGGCACTTAGTAAAAAGTAAAATTTTTAAGAGGGGCATTTTTTTCAGGGCCCTTTTAATTTAATCAACAGATGGCGCCTACTTAAATATTTTTATAAAATAAGAGAAATTTGCTATATTTAAAATATAGCAAATTCGTTGAGATAATATTATTCTATAAACAATATTCTTGATCTTAAGCTATTTTGAGTTCGTATTTAGTATGTCAAAACACACTCACTTACAAAAAAAGATAATTAAACTTTAATTATGAATTGTGTTTTTATAAATAAATATTACGAACTCAAAATAGCTTAAGATCAAGAATATTGTTTATAGAATAGTATTATCTCAACGAATTTGCTATATTTTAAATATAGCAAATTCCTCTTATTTTATAAAAATATTTAAGTAGGCGCCATCTGTTGATTAAATTAAAAGGGCCCTGAAAAAAATGCCCCTCTTAATGGTTTTTCTTTCGAGAATTTTTATTATTATAAACAAATTTTCATTTACTTTGAAAAAAAAATTTTTTTTTGAACATTTCGGGGGGGGCACGTGCCCCCAGGTGTCCTCCCTGGGTACGGGCCTGTCACCTCTTATTACAATAATACATTTTGCTTCCCCATGCAAATGGGCGTCCATTATCGAGAGCAAAAGGGGCAGCTGCCTCCCCTGGCTCTTAGCTGCTTAATTTTTTTTTTTAAATTTACTTTTTAACCTTGCATCAACTACTAGGTTATTAGCACTGCCTCAATAAGTGACTGAGGATTCGAACCCGTAACTACTTATTAGTAGTCGCTTACGTCTCACTCCATGCCATTCTACTGGGTTGCTTAAATTTGTTTAGACATTTAATATTTCACCAATGCAAGATTTTAAAATTTTTGATTTTAAATTATTACAATCCTTTTATAATAATTTTTTTTTTAAATTTGCGACCCAAAACATGAATTTTTTTGAATTTCTTGGTTCTTTTTTTTTTTATTTCGAATGTCTTTATTTTTAACCTCTAGCCAAATTTGCGACCCAAAACATGAAACTTTTTATATTTCTCCGTTCTTTTTTCCCACAATTTTATTTCATATGACCTTTTTTTCAATTTCTAGTCAAATTTGCGACTCAAAACATGAAAATTTTTGTATTTCTCGGTCCCTTTTTTCCAAAATTTTATTTCGAATGTCCTTATTTTTAATCCCTAGCCAAATTTGCTACCCAAAACATGAAACTTTTTGTATTTCTCGATCTTTTTTTCCCACAATTTTATTTCATTTGCCTTTTTCTTTAATTTTTAGCCAAATTTGCGACCCAAAACATGAAACTTTTTTTATTTCTCGGTCCTTTTTTCTCACAATTTTATTTCGAATGTCTTTATTTTTAACCCCTAGCCAAATTTGCGACCCAAAACATGAAACTTTTTATATTTCTCGGTCTTTTTTTCCCATAATTTTATTTCATATGACCTTTTTTTCAATTTCTAGCCAAATTTGCGACTCAAAACATGAAAATTTTTGTATTTCTCGGTCCCTTTTTTCCACAATTTTATTTCGAATGTCCTTATTTTTAATCCCTAGCCAAATTTGCGACCCAAAACATGAAACTTTTTATATTTCTCGGTCCTTTTTTTCCCACAATTTTAATTCGAATGACCTTTATTTTAACCACTAACCCCTACCCAAATTTTGCGACCCAAAACATGAATTAAATGTTTAAAAATTATTACTTACATTTGAAACTGCGCATGTGCGGGATTGAATTACCACCCGTCCCGGACTAAATTGGCAGGATTGGCACCCGTCTTGCGCGGGATGAGGCGGGATTTTTCCCATCCCGCATTCTTCTATACTTCAAACTGCCCGGCGATACGTTCATACCTGAAATTAGGATGAATACTTGTACACGACGTCACCGCTGGGAGTTTAAAAAAACGTCATCTGCTGTGCCTATTCTCCTTTTCTACAAAAAATAAAGAAATAGTTGGTCACTTTAAATCAGGGATCGGCAACCTTTTCTTGTTGACTTTCTTTTAACCCCATTTCATGAGCGCAAAAGTTCCCTTCCCCCATGAAAAATGTTCATGACAAAAGTTTAGTTTTTTAACTCAAGTGGCGTTACCATCAAGATTTCTTGCTAATTCTTCAATAAGAGAGCGAATAATTGGGTAAACAACCCCTCCCCCCCAGGATTATTAATTAACTCTTTATTTTTCAACAAATAAAGATCAATCTATGTTGAAATTTACATAGATATAGATAAATTACCCCCCTCCCTAAGTCAGTTGGCAGGAAACGCTCTTGGACCTGGATTTTTGCAGGTGATTTTGATGTCAATCGTCAGACCTTAAATGAGCATCCATTTCTTTCGTTTGAGCCTCAACCATCGTCGCGAAGATATTTGCAACAGTTAAAATTGGGGGGGGGGGGTTAGACACTAGATACGTCCCCCCATGTCAAATTTTGGGTAAAACTGGTGTCAAACGTTAGAGTTTCGTTAGAGCCTAAATGAACTTCAATTTTTTCGTTCATCAGAAGCGCTACAAAATGGTAAAAGTTTGAAATTTTTTATAACTTTGTCGGCACAAGAGTGAAAGCAAAGTGTCTAGGTCTAGGTGAACTCTTCTAAAGAATCCATCAAAATCCTGATCGACCATTTCTTCTTAAAAAATAATAATCTTGTAACCTGGATTCGGCTTTGCGAAACAAGGCAAGACCGCACCTCATTGTGAATGCAGCCTTAAGTTTCAGAGTTTTGAGTGGAAAAGTTCCCAGTCGCAACCAATTTATTTCAACAAAATTGCCATGGTGATCATTTACCAATTTATGTAGAATTAGTTTTTTTTATGAAAACAAAAATATTCGTTTGATAAAATAGATAATAGAATAAAATTGAAGTTTAGCATTATCGTGCGGAACTTGCTTAAAGGACTCAAAATTTAAAATACCCATAATTTTGTAGAAAATGAAATTAAAATTATGTGAAAGGAAGCCTATTCAAGCTCTAACGAAGCTTTAACGTTTGACCAAGCTTGACACCAATTTCACGCAAAAATTCAAAATGAGAGCGATATAACCTTACTAAATAGGGCTCGATTGGCTATGGGAGCCTTTCAGAACTGGAACCAGTGTTGATTTTTAGTTTATAACCCTTCCAATTAGGTTTTCAGGAATTCAATTTTGCCAGCAAAGCATAGAATGCTTCTGACAGGTTTCCTTTTCACCTCCTTGAGTATCAATTGCGTCTGTCCCAAATATTTTAGCCTAAGTCGAGCTAAAGCGTTGCAGTTGCAGAGAATGTGTTTGGCTTATTCCACCTCAGATTCACAGTGTCTGCACCTGACGTTGCCTTCCAGTCCAATTTTTTGGAGGTGATATATCACTGGGCAAAGTCCAGTAATCAATCCCGTAATGAATTGATTTCTTTTTTGATATAAGAAAAAGCTTTTTGGATTTCCACCTTAAACTCATTTATACTGGAAAGCTTCACACTTTTCTGCTTACAAAGTTATTTAAAACTTAAAATGAATGTATAAAATTTAATTAACGCAAAAAAAATTAATAAAATAATTAAAAATCTACAATGACCATAAGCGTTAACGTAAAACCTAAGAATTCAAGTTTAATTATTTTAACTTTCTGTAAAGTATGCAAGACATTGCTATTGGACCTACTATTGCCTTATTGGGGAATTTACCTGACTTTATTTATTTTCTTTTTCAAAATTTATTTCAATCATTTTATTTATTTTTCAGGAAACCTCAAGACATATTATGGTCTTCCAACTACAACAAATCCAACTTTTCTTCGCCGAGTTATTTATTTCAGAATAATTTGCAAATACAAGTCGACGATTCATATAATAAAATAAAAATAAATGACCAAAGGTTAAATAACGGTCAATTTTGTATCCCCTTACTTGTGGAAGAGCAAAATTCGAAAATGAATAAAAGTTCCATGAACAATATTAAATTAAACAACTCACAAGAAAGTGAAAACTCCTTTTTAACACCTATCGAAATTTCTATTGGTGTAGTGAATAATATTAGAGATTGTTCTTCTAGTAAGTTAATTGTAAGTAAAAAAAATGTATCTGATCGTTCCAATCTCATGACTGAAAATGTTTATTCTAAGGAATCGCAATCTTCGACATAGGAAATAGTAATTTTTGTAAATAAATGAGGAGCATCCAAGCAAAACCGAACCCTCATTAGGGGGGTTACATTTTTTACAAAATTTTTAGTAATAGTATCGTGGCTAAATTAAAATGGTTTAGGTTTTGTTTGGACGCTTCTCAAATTTAGGGTTTACTAGGATAACAAAAAACAGCATAAATTATTTATAAAAGACTTTTATGTTGCTGTATAAAGAAATTCTTGTCAGTGTATTTAACGAATATTTTTTTGTGTGTACGTAGATATAATAATACCTACCTAATTGTTTTAATTTATTTATCTGTGATATAATACTTAATATTAGAATATTAAAATTTATAATTATCCAAATTTAGATGGCCTTTTCATTATTCTACCTTTGGTTTTTGATGGTGTTGCAGGCGAAATTTTGAGATGTTTCTTTTTAAGGGAGGAAAACACAGTAAGGTTTTTAAAAATTTGATTTTTTTTATATCATGTTTAAAGAATGTTCTCTCAAAATATCAGAAAGAAAATCGTAAAATTGGGCAAGTTGTAGGGTAGTTTTGCACCTGGGTTGCAACTGCAAACATAGGCAGGTAATGATAACTAAACATCTGCATATTTTTAGCAGCTCGATATCTTTTTAATTTTATTATATTGTAACATGATACAAAACAATTTTTCTAAAAAAACAATAACATTTAACTTTTTACTGCATTTTGCTAAGAAATTGACAAATGTAAAGCAATAAAATTCATGGATTAGTTAAATTTATTATATATATATTACAGCTCTACAGGCCTAGAAGGCCCATGGCTTCATTCCCTGTCTACCTTAACCTGTCTTGTAAACTCTCGTGTGTGACGCAGCCGTATCAACGGTAATGACGTCGACACAAACATCAGGGATCACCACAGGAGTGTAGATGCCCACCGGAAGGCCGAGCCAAGAAATTCTGTGCAATCCGCGATTTGAACCCAGAATTTCCGCTCTATACTCAACCAGCGATCACATCACTCCACTGCTGTGGCTTAAATTTATTACCCATGAAATATTAATTTTATGGTTCCCAATAAGTGTCATAGAAAACTAAAATCTTAAAAAAGTTCAAACATTTAACTCGTTAATTAGTTAGTTAGGTATTTTTATTTTTTATTAATGAGTAATCCGCAACCAAAACTTTAGAAGCGAATATCTCAAAACTACAAATTTTTACCTGGTTGACAGCAAAACTATACATCCGATTAATATGATTTAAAAAACATTTTGTTCACAATATTTGTGGCTTCAGTTCGACGTGAGCTTTTTTTAATTTATCACTTCGTTTAGCTTCTAGGTACAATAAAGGCTCATAAAAAAAGCTTTATTTGAAATTTTTTTTCAAAGTTCTGAAATTTTGTTATTTTTTTAGATATTAAAATTTCCTCCCGTCGAACTGAAGCCATGAGTATGTACTTTAAAAATATTTTTTGAAATTTCTATTTCAAAGTAACCATATGGCCGATTTGCTGTCAACCAGCCACTTATGTTTTTTTTAAAGAGCAAACTTTTACGTCCTGTACACTCTGTATATGGACCACAAACAAGCCAAAAAAATTTTTTAATTATATATAATATAATGAATAAGAAATAATTCCTAGAATACCTTTGTTTTTCGAGGTGTTCCTGTGTTTTCCCCCCTTCACTTGCAGGGATTCCAAAGTAAAATTGAATCAAATTTTCTTAGAATAATAAAAGTAAAATTCTAACATGTTGATATAATTTTTTTTCAAGTTGGTCAATTCTTATTTTGAAGGTATTCTAAAAATTATTTTTTATATTTCTTGGGTCATTTTTGATTTTTCGGATATCTTTTAGTATAAAAAAGTATGAAAATTCCCACAGTAAAATTCAAAAAGGGCGTTTTTGACATACTTACTCTGCTAGATCGTTCGGAAATCAAATAAAAACAAAAGTATTGTACAAATGGTTTTAGTATCTGTGTATTTTTTCATATAAGATACCAAGTTGACAATCGCATAACATAGACTGACCATAATAAAGAAAAAAATTATAAGGAGACTATATACATCTGATGAGATCTTTGAAATAAACATAGGAATATTGTGGATATACAAAATAAATATACACACTACAATGCTATAATAACAATAGGAAATTAGTTTTTCGTCAATTTGAGCCAAATTGGTTGGAAAAGTTCGCACTTAATAAAAAATTAAGTAAAATCTCTTTTAAAAAAGTCAATACAAGTTGGTATATAATATATACACTTACAAAATTACATAGTAGGTATAAAAAAATTTAATTAGTTAAAAGAACAAATTGGTAGGCATATAAAATAAAATATTGTTTAGTGAACGTGTAAAAAAGCATTTTTAAAAATAGTGCAATTAGACCACCGGTGCTAATCAAATTTGTAATTTTTTTTTATACAATAATTAATAGAATCACATATAATAATTAATAATAGTAGATAGGTATAATTATTTTTGTTCAATTTAACCACATACAAGTTTAATAACATGATTTTTTATCATCAAAGTTTATAGTATAAATATTTTTTTAAATTTTGAATTTGAAACATAAAAAAATAATGGTGGTAAAATTTAAAATTTTGAAACTAATTAAATGTTATTTAGTTATAACACAGGGAGATTTTTTTTCCAACTTTACAAAGAATTTGCTACCTGTCTCATGCAATACAGCAAGCGCCCTGTGTTGTAGATTTTCTTAATAAAAAAAATTACCTAATTTAAAAAAATTAGCCTATCAGAAATTCATTGCACACACTTACACAAATTATTACACTTTACACTACAGTTTCTACGTGTAAATGTTTCACATTTAATTAATTACGATCGATGCACATAGCTGCACAATTAATTAAGTTGTTTTTTTTTAATAACTAAATAAAATATTTATTTACAGTCTTAATAATGAAAAAATAATCCTAATAAGTAGTAGATATAATAATAATTATAATGAATCGGTCATTTCGATAGCACTTGAATTATATATAGTTTATATTATATATAATATTATATAATATCTTAGAAGCAACTTTTCAATTTAAAGGAAACACTTAGAAAATTGAGTTATCACTGGTGCGTGTACCTATATAATATATACATACATATACATAATAATATAGTTAATTAATATACATATATTTGGAAAATTGAAAAGATGCTCCACGAATGAATAGATACAAAAAAACCATACCAGTCTTATAAAACTAAAATTATACAATTACTATCACTAATAAAAGGCAGTGAAAACTGTACACATCTACATTTAAATATTGGCAGATCTTCTACTACATATCATCACACTCTGAGCAAAGACTAACTTACACAAACACACACTATTTATGTCAAAATTGTTGGCAATTTAAAACATTGTCCCCATGCGACACATTTGTAAAATCCCTGAATTAACATTTGGTGTACTGTTACTTATTATTATTATTACAATGTTGAAGGAGGAGGAGAAGAAGAAGAAGCCATGTGGTAAATTAACAATTAAATTAACCAGAAATAAATTTGCGTTAAGAAATGAACACTTATTTTATCACGATGCTAAATAATGAATTTGGCAGACAAGTTGGAACAAATCATGTTATCTACGATTATTCCATGGTCAGTCCCACTGGTGAGGAGACGGGGGTAATTCGGAAGGATGAGCTACTGTTGAACTGTAACAAAAGTAAAACTCACATCAGCAAACCTCCTAATGTAAACCAAACAATTAATTAGGTCAAATTAATGCAGCATGCGAAAAATGTAAGGAAATTTTCTTTTTGCAAAATATTACAAAAAACAAAATGAAAAACTAAAAGCACTAACCTAATAAATAAGCATCAAGCGGCACATAGAAAGATGACGGGTGATAAGAGAATTTCAAGGGTCTTCTTGAAAGGCACACAAACTTTTCCTTTCCTGTGGGTTCAAACAACCATCATCTTACTTAGTTTGCTTAATACATTTTCGTTTAACTTGTTTTTTTTTCAAATTTTACTTGTATTAATAAACCAGTGCCGGATTAGGAAAGGGTAAAAAAAAAGATAGTTTAAAAAATTGCACGGCCCCACGACGCCATTTGCTACCAGCCCCGGTTTTCTTAATCCGGCACTGATTTCAACTTGAATTTATTATTCTCAATACAAAAGCACAATAAATAAAAATGTTTCAAATAGGAGAACGAGGGTCTCAAACTTGAAGTTTTGGAAACACCTTGTAAAATTAGCACAAATGACACTGCTAAATAATCAAAAAACTTAATAAATTACTTTATTATTACAATTATTTTTATTTTATACTAATGGATTAATTTAGTTGAAAGTAATTTGAAAATAATCTCTTCAACTGTAGGTACAGTGTTTCCACAACTTTTTTATTTTTTCTTCAAAATCGATTAATATTGTTGTAAATATTCTTTGATAATTACATCTTTTTTAATTGATTGCAAATATTATTTTAACTACAAATTTTTGAACAAAGTATCGAAGGTTGTGATTTGTTGAGGTTCTACTTGCAACTCAAAAAGCATGCAAAATTAAATTATAATAATCAATCATCTTGCTAGGTAAACACATCATTGTGACTAACCTAACACAGAAGGAAAACTGAGGTGTATCTTAGTTATCTACATTTGCGTGCAAGTTATAATACAAATACAGAAAATAAAGAAAAAATGTCCATAGCCCCCTTTAAAAATTTGATTTTATAGTGGTAATACTTAATAATACAGAATTTTGCATTTTAAGTGGCAGTTCATTGGAGATTTTAAAAAGTGAGATTTTTAATGGTTGGATATACAAAATATCCGTGTTATCTTTGTTTGCGGGATAATAGAGCAGATGATCATCACTAGGTTCGACGATCATGGCTTATAAGAACGGAATATTGAAACATTAAATGTGGAACCACCTTTACACATTAAGTCAGGGCTAATGAAACAATTTGTAAAAGCACTAAATTAGAAATCTGAAGGTTAAAAATTTTGAAAAATTTTTTTCTTTTCAAGCAAAAAGCTGGAATTTTTGTTGGTCCACAAATTAAAAAAATTGTTAAACAGTGAAGAATTTCCAAAATTGGAAATCTACGGCAATTTAGGGCTTAATTAATAATTATTAAGTTAATATTCATAATAATTTATTATAATAGCACTAGTATTTGAACAAAATTTAATTTTTATCAATAAAATTTATAATAGAAAAATCGAACTGAAATCAAAATAATTTTAAAACTATTTGACTTTTAGGACTTAGAATTTTTTCGTTATTTTTACTGTCATTATTATAATACCGCTAGTACTTTCCGAAAGTTTCAAAATATTTAAACAAAATTTAATTTTTTCAAAAAATTTATAATATAAAAAATCACATTAAAATCAAAATAACTTTATATCTAAAAGAATTTAAAGCTTAGAATGTTTTCGTTATTTTTCTTGTTTTTATTATAATAGAACTAGTATTTTCAGGAAGTTTCAAAATATTTAAAGAAAAAATTTATAATATAAAAAATCGCACTGAAATCAAAATAATCTGAAATATATGACTATTACGAACTTAGAATTTTTTCGTTATTTTTCCTGTCTTTATTATAGATAATAGCACTAGTATTTTCACAAAGTTCCAAAATATTTGAGTAAAATTAAATTTTTTCAAAAAATTTAAATACAAAATCACAATAGAATCAAAATAATTTTAAATCTAAGGCAATTTAAGGCTTAGAATTTTTTCGTTATTTTTCCTGCCTTTATTATAATAGCATTAGTATTTTCAAGAAATTTCAAAATATTTTAACAAAATTTAATTTTTTCAAATTTATAATATAAAAAATCGCACTGAAATCAAAATAATCTGAAATATATGACTATTAAGAGCTTAAAATTTTTTCGTTACTTTTCCTGTTTTTATTATAGATAATAGCACTAGTATTTTCACAAAGTTCCAAAATATTTAAGTAAAATTAAATTTTTTCAAAAAATTTAAATAAAAAATCACAATAGAATCAAAATAATTTTAAATCTAAGGCAATTTAAGGCTTAGAATTTTTTCGTTATTTTTCCTGCCTTTATTATAATAGCATTAGTATTTTCAAGAAGTTTCAAAATATTTTAACAAAATTTAATTTTTTCTTTATAATATAAAAAATCCCACTGAAATCAAAATAAACTGAAATATATGACTATTAAGAGCTTAGAATTTTTTCGTTATTTTTCCTGTCTTTATTAATGATAACGGCACTAGTATTTTCACAAAGTTCCTAAATATTTGATAAAAATTAAATTTTTTCAAAAAATTTAAAAAAAAATCACAATAGAATAAAAATAATTTTAAATCTAAGGCAATTTAAGGCTTAGAATTTTTTCGTTATTTTTCCTGCCTTTATTATAATAGCCTTAGTATTTTCAAGAAATTTCAAAATATTTTAACAAAATTTAATTTTTTCAAATTTATAATATAAAAAATCGCACTGAAATCAAAATAATCTGAAATATATGACTATTAAGAGCTTAGAATTTTTTCGTTATTTTTCCTGTCTTTATTAATGATAATGGCACTAGTATTTTCACAAAGTTCCAAAATATTTGATTAAAATTAAATTTTTTCAAAAAATTTAAATAAAAAATCACAATAGAATCAAAATAATTTTAAATCTAAGGTAAATTAAGGCTTAGAATTTTTTCGTTGTTTTTCCTGCCTTTATTATAATAGCATTAGTATTTTCAAGAAGTTTCAAAATATTTTAACAAAATTTAATTTTTTCAAATTTATAATATAAAACATCGCACTGAAATTAAAATAATCTGAAATATATGACTATTAAGAGCTTAGAATTTTTTCGTTATTTTTCCTGTCTTTATTATAGATAATGGCACTAGTATTTTCACAAAGTTCCAAAATATTTGAGTAAAATTAAATTTTTTCAAAAAATTAAATAAAAAATTACAATAGAATCAAATTAATTTTAAATCTTAGGCAATTTATGGCTTAAAATTTTTTCGTTATTTTTCTTGCCTTTATTATAATAGCATTAGTATTTTCAAGAAGTTTCAAAATATTTTAACAAAATTTAATTTTTTCAAAAAATTTATAATATAAAAAATGGCACTGAAATCAAAATAATTTTAAATCTAAGGCAATTTAGAGCTTAGAATTTTTTCGTTATTTTTCCTGTCTTTATTATAATAGCACTAGTATTTTTAGGAAGTTTCAAAATATTTAAACAAAATTTAATTTTTGTCAAAAAATTAATAATATAAAAAATCGCACTGAAATCAAAATAATCTTAAATTTGTGGTAATTTAAGTATTAGAATTTTTTCATTATTTTTATCATCTTTATTATAAGAGCACTGGTATTTTCACAAAATTCCAAAATATTTGAACAAAATTTAATTTTTATCAAAAACTTTAAAAAATTCATACTGAAATCAAAATAATTTTAATTGTAAGGCAATTTAGGACTTAGAATTTTTTCGTTATTTTTCCTGTCTTTATTATAATAGCACTAGTATCTTAAAAAAGTTTCAATATATATAAACAAAATTTAATATTTTCAAAATTTTTTTAAAAAAATCACACTGAAATCAAAATAATTGTAAATCTATGACAATTTAGGGCTTAGAATTTTTTCGTTATTTTTCTTGCCTTCATGAAAATGGCATTAGTATTCTCAGGAAGTTCCAAAATATTTGAACAAAATTTAATTTTTATTAAAAAATTTATAATATAAAAAATCGCACTGAAATCAAAATAATCTTATATCTATGGCAATTTAAGATTTAGAATTTTTTAGTTATTTTTCCTGTCTTTATTATAATAGCACTAGTATCTTAAAGAAGTTTCAATATATTTAAACAAAATTTAATGTTATCAAATTTAAAAAAAAAAAATCACACTGAAATCAAAATAATTGTAAATCTATGACAATTTAGGGTTTAGAATTTTTTCGTTATTTTTCTTGCTTCCATTATAATGGCATTAGTATTCTCAGGAAGTTCCAAAATTTTTTAAAAAATTTAATTTTTTCACTTTATAATAATATAAAAAATCGCACCGATATCAAAATAATCTTAAATCTAAGGCAATTTAAAGTTTAGAATTTTTTCGTTATTTTTCCTGTCGTTATTATAATAGCACTAGTATTTTCACAAAGTTCCAAAATATTTTAACAAAATTTGATTTTTTTCAAAAAATTCAATTATAAAAAGAATATAATCGATATACTTAATCGGGACACTTTTAGGGCGGAGCATGATCATTAAAATTCCAAAATAATGATATTACAAAGAAGTACTCTTTAATTTCTAATCAAGATTAAATTTTTAAGTAATACGAATTATAAAATTGATTAAAAATGAAATTATTTTATATATTTTTATTGAGCTTTCGGGACTAATTAAAGAATATTAAAGAATAATTCTTTGTAATATCATAATTTTGGAATTTTACATAACAAACTTTGTAAAAAAATTGCCACTATAAAATTCAGAAGGGGCATTTTTAACATACTTATCCGACAAGACCCTTTTTTTCAAACAACACAGTTTTTACCTAGCAAAGATAAAAAGCATTTAAAAAATTAAATCTTTTTGGCAAATAAAACTTATAACAAAAAGAGTGAACAAATTTTGTTGTTTACTTAAACTAAAACATGGAGATAATTTTTGGTCTAACCAAGAGAAAATTTTACCCCGTTTCGAAAAAATTTCGTATTAAATTTTTGTGAATCTCCACTCCGAATGGTTACATCAATTTAAAAGTAATAGATATTTTTTGGATGGATGAAAAATACGTCATATAATTTAAAACTGTTGAAGTTCTAATTATGACCTACACGTTCAGTGAAAAGAAATCAAATCAGCGATGGCCAAAATTGGCGCTCCATTTTGAAATATTTTTTCAATCTTTAAATTAAAAAAAAAAACGGAAAAGTTAAAATTTTTCATCTATAGGTACCTATACTGAAAACAACGAAAATTTTGTGTAGGAGTAAAATATTTTTTAGCCATGAATAAACAACAAAATTTGCCGTCCCTTTACTTTTATCTATTTTTGTTAGTATAAATCAAAATAAAATTATTTTATTTACTGATTTCCATGCACAAAATTTCAGCATACTTTTATAGTTTACTTAAACTAAAATGAATTAAAAAAAAAAAACTACAATAAGTAAACTAATGGAAAGTAATAAAAGAAGAAAAATTTGTATCTACAAAAACTCTACTAGAAAAACTCAAAATTCTACAGAGTGCTACTGGTATTCAAAATGTTCCTAATTAGCGCACGCGCCAGCATGGAAATCAATGTTTATCATTAAATAAATTATTAATTTGATTAAAATTTTCTTTTTATTAAAAAAAAAACATTAATACGTAAACACTGTAACACTTAAAAACCGGTTTGGTGTACGTATTTTTTTTTAAATTAATAAATTTTATCGTTATTATTATTATTATCGTTGTTGTTGCAAAGCTCGCAAAGAGATTAGTTTTAATTCTTATATCTAATGGTAATATTGTTATGTATGAATGGATTTATGTACAGCATAGTTTAATATAGAAAGCTGTGGATGAAAAAATAATGAATAAATTTAATAGTGACGTACACCAAATGGTCAAGTGTGCTGTCACCTATGCAATGGCGCTGCGCTGCTCTGCGAAGTCGGCTGCCGTCTTACCTGGCGAAACTCTTGAATGCCGCCGACTGAGGATTTATACACAACGGTACCCTCGTCGTATTCAACTGCTCCGCAATAAATTTATGCATCTCCTCTGCAAGTAAATTAAAATAAGTATTAAAGACTTAACAATTAGTGGTCTAGGTCGTGGGGCTCCAAACTACGGCCCGCAAACCCCCAAGAAATCTTTTTTTGGAAGAGTAAGTGTGACCCGAAGGCTAAAAAGTTTGGAGACCCATGGTCTAGGTAAACAAGCCAAAAAATGCTGTCAACTTGAAATAACTCCGTGCAAGAGCTAAGCTCTAGCGGACGTTAGTCCTGCCAGTACGGATTTTCCCCTATAACTCGTTTAGTTTCAGTTTTATAAAAAATTATCATCAGACCTAACATGAAGACCACGAAATTCTCTACAATTTAGATCTGATGGTAATTTTTTGTAAAAGTCAAATTAAGCAAGTTATAGGGACTTCCAGGGGATCGTTTAGACACTTAAGGGGGGGAAACACTGTAACATTTTTAAAAATTTGATTTTTTTACGTACAACATCCCAAGTTTTAAGAATGTTCTTTCAAAATTATCAGAGAATAAAAATCGTACTGAGAATCTGAAAAATGTAAAGCAATAAAATTTATATGGATTGGTTAAATTTATGACCCATAAAATATTAATTTTATGGTTCCCCCGATAAGTGTACAGAAAACTAAAACCATCTTAGGATAGTAATTATTTTCTGTTATGAGTAATTATTTAACATTTAACTCTTTAATTACACAAATATTGTACTAAAATGGATATGCAACGTTAAGAGTAGACAAAGCTGAACGCCAATCTCAGGAAAGCACTCCTATGAGTCATTTTATTTAAATATTTTTCCAACTGTATAAATCAATAAAATTTGAAAAAGTTTCGTTTTGTACTTTGTTTATAAAAAACCTGTGCGGTCGGGGGACTTCGTTCCTGAAGCCGAAGTTTATCATTTTTTAAACTTTGTGAGTGTCACCAACAATATTTTACGGAATGTCTAGCTAGCGCACGACAATATCCGAAAAAACGCCGGACGGAATCAAAGGTCTAGAGAGGAGGCATAACGCATTTTCCTTACGTGACGATTTCTGCCATTTCACTGATATCGCAAGCCGCGTTAAGGAACTTCGTTCCAAAAATTTCTTGAAATACCTCTTTTTCGAGGTGTTACAGTGTTTTCCCCCCTTAAATAAACCTTAGTCAAATTTCAGCTTGCCCAGATTCTATGAGATAACGAATACCTTTACAAAATGAAGTCAATGTTAGAATTACCTTTTACATGTTGTACAGAAGTTAACTTCTTCTCCCATGTATCGTCAAATCCAATTGTAGCACTAATTTCGAATTCATTTGTGTATTGTCTCATCCCACTGGCGGTCGTATAACAACATTTACACATACAGGAATGATATCGTAACCTTCCTTCGTCCAAATAAGGATGCGCTAAAGCTTCCACCACAGATATTCTTTTATCCTGTAAAACAAACATAAATTTAGTTAACTATACAATTCCTTCAAAAGTACACTTAGTTCGTACCGGATTAAATGCTAACATGGAACAAATTAAGTGCATAATTTCGTTAGAACATTGCGCATTTAAATTGTACAACGCCCCTATATTTGGTGGCTTTGGTACTCTTCTCAGCATATGCGATTTGGCACCTTCGCACGCATACCGCATATCTTCCAAAGATGGTGTACCCAAAACGTCTGTTATTAATTCTAATTGTTGAATTGGATTTTGTGCTTGAAATAATATTCTTCTCCCCAATAATTCACCAAAAATGCAACCGACAGACCAAACGTCGACAGCGGCAGTGTAATGTTTAGCTCCCATTAAAATCTCTGGTGCCCTATAATATTGTGTTACCACCTCTTGTGTCATATGTTTACTAGTGTCCGGCTCTTCCACCCTTGCCAATCCAAAATCGCATATCTAAAAGTAAACCATTTTACAATTAAAATTAATTCCTTCCTCTTACAAACATTTCCTACCTTAAGAACGCAATTGCTATTTACAAGTAAATTTCCTGGCTTTATATCTCGATGTAATATTCTAGCAGAATGTAAATATTTCAGTCCTTAAAAAACAAACAATTGATATTATAAATCATAATTCAAATTAAAAAGTTTATTTACCTCGGAGTATTTGATACAAGAAAACTTTAATGTGGTCTGTGGATAAAGGTTGATGTGAAACTATAATTTTATGTAGATCACTTTGAAGAAGTTCCGTTATTACATATCTAATTATTATCATTAAGGTAAATTCATAAAAAAATTGTGTCATTTTCAAAATTTTACATCTGTATGATTAATTATTACATAAATTTATCTACCCTCATAAATTTTTATCTATACCTTAAAATAAAGCGGGCGATTGTAAGTTCACCAGTTGGTTTTGGGTCACTCTTATCCCACATGTAAGTTCCACTGTTGGTCAATTAAGGGCCGGTTTTACCACCTTAGTTAAATGGTAGCTAACTCTTAACACACTGAAAAAAAGTGTACTTAAAAATAGAACAATTTGTGTCTAAATTGTCTTCAAGTACAAATTGTGTGAAAATTTACTACAATTTTAGTCATCTCCAGCGCAACTGTACTATTTTCTAATAATTTTCACACAATTTGTACTAGTGGATGATCTAGACCAGGGGTCGGCAACCTTTTAGCTGTGGTGTGCCAAGCCACTCTACCAATATGATTCAGGGTGCCGCCTTAATTCTATTTCCCTATTATTATATATTAATATATATCCCTGATTATTTGTAGAGTGCCATTCAGAACCCCATCGCGTGCCAAGCCTGGCACGCGTGCCATAGGTTGCCGACGCCTGATCTAGACACAAATTGTTCTACTTTTAAGTACAATTTTTTCTCTATGTACAGTCATGAAAAGTCGCTAAGTCGAGGCAGTCAAGAGTATTAAGTATTTTTAATTCTTTAAGCTTTTATTACGTCGATTTTCATTCAAGTTATACAAATCTGGTGATTTATGAATTATGACAAATTTTAAATTGGCTCTCTATAAATTATTTCTCTAAAGCTATGCCTCTTCAGCCAGGGTTTGAAGAGTTTAAAACCGTCAAACGCATGCGCAGAATAAAATTATAACGTGAATTTAAAACTGCGCATGCGTCTGACAATTTGCAAACGTTTCAAATTGGAGCTTAAGATTTTACATAAGGGCCCTACATACAAACTGACAAGCGGAGGGGGAAGGGTAAAATTGAACATAATGTACTGATTGTGAGTGGAATACATTCAATTTGTTTAATTCGTAGTTTTATACTGCCCACCAACCATTAACTATGTAAGTTTTTGGAGAAATTGAAAGAAGTACAAGCAGAAACGTAGGTATTAATAGCATTCACAAAATTAAAGAGAGTAATTGAGAGGGTGAAGGAAAAAGGGAATTCGTCTAAGGGAAAGTAAAATTTCACACTTTGGTTAATTATGCGTTATTAATAATTAAATAAATATGATATTTTAAATTGTAACGAGTTATAAATAATTAATAATCAAATTAATTTATGTTATTTATTAAGCTTTCAAGCGCAAATGCGTCGCTTCGTCAGAATAATTAATAACAGGTAAATTATTTACAACTCGCTACAATTTAAAATATTAATAACAATATATAATAATTAATAAATAATAATCACCCCCTCAATTGCGATACTGCAAAGTAGTAGCGTAATAACTTTTCTTGGCGCCGGTGTGCCAGAGCCAGAAGTGCCTATATTTTTGTACCCTACAGGCACTTTTGGATCTGGCACACAAGATTTTTGTATCTTTATATAAAAAAATTCGCGGCGCCTACTTGGAGCTGGTTACAGTATTTAGAATAGTGTCATTTTGTAATGACTGGACAAAGCTAATGTGCAGAAACAAAAAATAAATGCATAACGGCACAAAAACGTTCTCCCTCCACATCTAAAAAAAATTGGCTACCGCCCAGTCATCACAAAGTGACGCTACTATACTTCAATTATATTCTAGGCAGTGGAGAATTTAGCACTTGAAAGGCCCAAAGAGCAATTAAATTTTAAAACCCCCCTTCTACTACCCCTTTTTTTACAAAAAGATAGTTAAATTTTGAGGTCCCAAGCGTGCGCCTGTTCGGAAATCCGCCACTGATTCAAAAAACAGATTAGCAAGTTTGACTTTGCAAAAAAATTTCTCTAAGCGTTTCTGGGAGATAATAGTAGAAGAATCTTAATTTGGGGGAGGGGGGAGTAAAGTGGGCCTAATAGAAAACACATCAAATCTATATCGCACTCTTTTACACTCGTGGCGCAAGATAAGTGAACTAACCTTTGATGGTGACGAGGTTTTATTTGCTAAACCATAAAAGTTTTCAGATTTTCTTTTGTTTTCTAGAATCTACATCAGGGGTCAGGAATTTTTTGTTGTAAGAAAGGCAAATTTTTGGCAAATCTACTAAAATAAGCTATATTTTTTTAATTCGTGAAAATCCACTAAAAAAAACTTTGGCCCCCCTTAATAAGTATAAAATTTTTTAGGTTTATTTTAAACTATTACATGCTATATTTTTTTGAATAAAAATATAAGAGAAATCATAGAATTTATAAAAGCAATCGTATTTCTTATATTATTAAAGTAAAGTCTTAATTTAACGGTTCGGGCGGGGGGGGGTAAGGTTAGGTTAGTGTTATATTTTTTATTTATTTTACGAAATTATATTGTGCAAAACAGATTTTCAGATCTGACTTTGCAAAAAATATGTTTCTGTGAGATAATTGTGAAAGAATCTTAATTTATGAAAAGAGGGGGGGTGTAAATATTTTTAGATAGTACATTTTAGAATATTATATGCTACACTATTTTAGAAAACAACAATAATAAAGAAATTATAGTTTGAATTTATAAAAACAATCGCACTTTTTACGTTACTGTAGTAGAGTCTAAATTTAAAGGGGAGGGGGCTAGTAGGTTAGAGTAATATTTTGCTATTTTATTCATTTTATTAAATTATATTCTACAAAACAAATTAGCAAATTTTACTTTGTAAAAAATATCTCGAACCATTTCTCTGAGATAATTGCGGAAAAATTTTAATTTATGAAGGGGGGGGGGGAAGTTAAGTATAACACTTATTATTTATTAGAAAATAACACTTATTTTCGAATAAAAAGAAATATAGAATTCATAATTTGAATTTATAAAAATAATCGTATACTTTTTGCGATAATGAAAATAAAGTAGTCTTAATTTAAAAGAGGGGGGGGCTAAATTAGTATTATCTTTTGCTGTTTACTATTTCATAATGATATTTTTTTGAATTTCTTATACAAAAAAATAGAAAGTTTACCTTTTGAAACTGTCTGCTAATGTTTTTTTAAGGGTTGTAATCCCCTTATTAACTGGAAAATCTTCCGAAGTTAACGGAATTTTGACAGGTTGTTTAGGGATGTTTATCCTATGTTTTTGACTTTAAAGACCCTGTCCTAACTTGGAGGGGAAGGAAGCCAAAACCTAACCATTTTTTGAATTTTTCAGTTTTTTTCTAATATCTCGTAAATTGGGCATATTTTAGGTATCATAGTTCATTATAAAGTTATAGAGCAGAAAGTTATTTTACCCCTATAACTATTTATTACCATCATTTTTTTCATGTTAATCACTCATCAATATGAACGAACATCTTGGAACATCTATGACTATCCCCCCCTTCCCCTCCCTCAAACATGAAGATGCCTAATATTAATTGGCATTTTTTATTTAAAAGTGAGGCATCTTCACGTTTAGTGGAATGAGAAAAGGAAAAGTGGGGAGAGGGTGGTCGTAGATGTTTCAAGATGTGTATGTTAATGAGTGATTAACATAATTAACATGTAAATGATGGTAATAATAAATAGTTAGAGGCAAAACCTTCGTTTTTCAGCCATTTTTTAATTTTAAGAAATTTTATAAAACTTTGATCGATTGTATCTCGGTCAATATTAGGTCTAAAAATTCGATTCATCAACCAAATTTTAGCAAATTTAGTGCTCTACAACTTTGCAAAGATTTATGGTACCCAAAATATGCTTAGTTTACGAGATATAAACAAAAAACTGAAAAAACTCCAAATATTTTGAGATTTCTGCCCCCCCTCCTAAGTTAACACAGGGTCATCGAGGTCAAAAACTTAGGATAGACATCCTTGAGTACACTCAAGCAAATTGTCAAAATTCCATTAATTTCGGAATATTGACATGATCATCGTTTTTAATAAATGTATAAATTATTTATTAAATTTAGCTTTTTTTAAATTTACCGATTTTCAAAAAAGCGGTAATTTTTAATAGGAAAACTTTTTAGTTTATGGTGTTAAAAAAAAATCCTTCAAATTCATTCACTATAACTGGGTTCCGTCATTTTTCATTTATAATGTCTAATTAGACTGGACTAATATTGGGATCTATCATATATTTCTTTTTCTTATTTAATATTAAACTAAAATTTTAGCCCCCAAAAAAAAAAGAATTAAAAACTGACCATGCAGTTCAGTCAGTTTTTGCAGTAGGTAAGCCCATACTTTTTTTGAATAAAAAATAGAAATTATAGCTTATATTTGTAAGAATAATTGCGATTCATAAATAGAACCCGGATTTGTAGGCATTCACAGATCCTCCCTTAAGCCCTACCCTAACTCACGAATTCTAAAAGTTTATTACCAATAGAAAACGTTTATTAACGCTGTAAACATTTTTTAGTGCCTATAAATCCGGGGCTTATTCATAAGCTCTGTTCTTTCAGACGCATGCGCAGTTTCAAATTCACGTTATAAATTTTAATCTGCGCATGCGTCTGACGGTTTCAAACTCTTCAAAAATGATATAGTAATCATTTATTGCAGTTTCAGTCATCATCATTAAAATATTGTGATAATCATCAAATCATACCTTAAGTTAACACCAATGGAATTTACATGTTTTAGTCGACTACCTTTTCGGCCAACAGTGGAACTTACATGTCCACCATCGGCAGCTTTAGCAAAGAGTCTTCACACACTCATCAAAAAATCAGAATTGCTTTCAAGTACTGTACAGGGCATTATCGGCATAAAAATTTGGATAATGGTCTCAATGATGGGGTTATTTATTCCACCTTTTAACTAAAAATATTTTCTGTTCTTTTGAGTTGAATTGAGTTTCCATAGTAACCAGATAGGCATATAACTAAAGAATTTATTTAGAAATTCCCGCGCTCCAAAGCTGGAAATAAAAGCTAGACGCCCTTTAGAACTCTAGATCAGGAGTGACGAAAAGTTTCCGAGCGATTCAGAAGTCGATAGCTCGGGTAAAGATGCATTATAATATAAAGCGTAAAACCATGTTTGTTTAGGACTCTTTATATATCGTATCACGACACTTCCGCATGATAATCGATGCAGTTGGATTGGCATTTAACAACGGAATTTTCACCAAATATACTAATGTGTCTGCGTGCAGTAAAATATGATGGGAAATCGTAGAAATAATAAATTTGCAGCTAGGAAAAGAATAACCTATGTCAACGACTTTATACAAGGTCGTCGGGCTTCTATATTATAATACCAAACCCTTACACGTTACACACCTGACCTGCTACTTACTTGTAGATATAATACGTATTTAAATGTTTCCCTAACTAAAAAAAAAAGTTGTAACTGATTAAGTCTGTTATTGAAAGATTAATTTGAGGTAATAAACAAAATCCGATAGTCGTCAACATCTTTGTTCGCCGATTTTATTAATAGATTTCTTTGTTATCCGCCTTCGCGGATAAAGAATGAAGACGACACACAAAAATTGAATTTTATATTTTTACTGATCGTCTTCGCGAAGATGAAATATTGGACCATTGTTTTGCACGAGCCAGGTTTTTTTTTATTAACCAGTAGTATTACACCAAGGTTGATTGGTATGTTCAGTATAAAATTTACCTTGAGATATTATTTCTGTATCGTTTTAAACTTGCACATTACCTCATTAATTAAACAATTTAAATTCTAAAATATTGCAAGTTTGTAGGTATTTCATTGACGAATTTAGCGACTTTGAAAAGCACATGGCCGCTTTTGAGATGGAGTAATCATTATTTTTGGATAATAATAATTGAGTAAAACGAGAGAAAATGGAATGGCCGATCAATTTTTTCAAAAATTTAATAAACTATTTCGTTATACATAAATAAAGAAAACAAGATAAAAGCGGCGGATTTCCGTAAAGGTGCAAAAGGGGCGCGTCGGAGGCCTCAAAAGTAAAAATTATTATTTTATTTACTAATTATTAAAAAAATGAGATATACCGAAATAACATTTTGAAAATTGAAACTTTTTGGTAGGTAGAAGAATTATCAAGGTTCATTAGGTAAAAGAGTTAAAAGCAATAAAATAAAAAAGAAACGACCTTCAAAAATCCATGAAGAATTTTTAGTTAAATAACATTTGGTGAAATTTGGATAACCCCAATTTTATGAAAAGTTATATAATAATATTATTTAGATTGGGTATTAAATCGAGGTCTTAGGTGCAAATTTACTATTTATATAAAATTGGTAGTATTTTCAAAAAGTTAATAAACGGAGCTTCCCCCCCCCTCCGTGTGACTGAGATTGAAAATCGTTGCTGTAGGGTGTAGAGGTAGTAAAAATATTTACATGAGGGCCTCAAAAGTGCTAAAACCGCCACCGAGTATAATATTACTGATTTTTTTTCGAAACTTTTCGGGCGAGTCCGGCCCTGATAGATTATCGTATTTTGAACTTGTAGGCCATGAGGATTTAGCAATAAATTGTAATTTTTGCAATATAATTATTTTGAAGGTCTCTAATTTTCTGGATCAACTTGAGTCTATTAAAAACTGAAACTTTCGGTGAGCAAATTGAAATTTATATAACGCTGCCATCAGAGTTTGTTCTTTAAAATTACATAAGCTTACACCAAGGTATACTATTTTTCAAAATTATTGCAAAATATGGCAATGAAAACAAATTCCGTGCGAAATGATTGTTAAATTTTACAACAATTTTTTTTGTTGAGAAATTGTTGTGCATAACACCATTGAAAATAATTAAATTACTGAAACTCGTATTAAATACGAAACAGTTTGAAAAATCCCTGAAAAAAATCAGAGATTGCGATTTCTCTTGCCTTCAAAATTTTAACCGGAATTTCAAAATTAAAAATGCAATATGACTAAATTTTTCTCCTCGATTAGTGTACCGCGCAGGAACGGGGATGTTTTATTTTCCCTCTTTGTTCCCTAACTTTATGAATGGTATAGATTAACGGACGCCGGCTGCGAGCGTCCCTTGTGCTAGACCCATTTCAAAAGAGTGAACAAACGACGCCCGACGTCATGCTTAGAAAACAAATTTTACATTGGGTCGTGAACATTCATTAGACCAATAGCAAAAAAAAGATACAATTAATTTGTGATTTTAAACGATTATGATGTTAAAATTGCAGTGATCGCTGTTATAAATAACCGAACGAAAGAGAATTTGAATCGATATCAATTAAACAATTAATTATATTAAAAATTCACTTAATGGCCAATTAAAACCAACGGAAGTTGTAAATTAAAAAGAAACACAGTTTTTGTTACAATTATGTCCGACCCTAAAATGAGTAATTTTAGTTAGCAAAAATAAAAGGAATATTAATATTATTAGCACAAATTTTCTAAACGGCGATTATTAGAAATTTTTCATTAAGTTAAAATTTTTGTATGGGGCACTGAATCGACTTGAAGCTACTACGGTTTTTTAGCGTTAATTTATGGTGGTGGCGTACAGCTGTAATTTTTTATCGTAACGTTTTTTAACGCACACACGTGTTTGATGACGTCACACCCCACTTCACTTGCTTATTGCTTTACATCCATGAAAGATGTACCACCCTCTCGTTAAAACTTTGAAACGTATGAATAAAGCAGATGGGCATTGTAATAAGTGAATGGCATATACGACAATAACAATTTCATCGATCCATGAAAACAGGTAAAAAATGGACGGTTCTAATGATTTGAGTTCTTTTCGTCTTGTCATTTGAATCATAGCTTATTTTTGTTATAATAAAAGTGAGCATTATCTCTGGAGATCTGGATTCAAACCCTACGTGTGACTGATGAGTACATTAACCAACTGCGCTACCGTAGCGATTAGTTTTGACGAGTGAATGAGAGCTCTTAGCTTAAAATAATTGTAATTGGGTTTTTAGATGTTTTTAAAAAAGGATACATTTCTTGAAAAAAATCTAAATGTGGTGGCTGCAATATATCGAGTGCTGATAATACCTGAAAATACCGAAATATTTAAATAAAATTCAATATTATCAGAGAGCAAATTAGAAGTACAATACTTACATTTTCGTGTTTGAAATAACACAACATTTTCAATTCCCTAAATACTCTTTTTGACGAAACTAGTGACTGGAACACATTTGGTAATTTTTTTAGGGCAACCCTCCGTCCATCTCGGGGATCTGTGACGGCCCTGAAATAAATAAAATACCAATTATTGTAACATATCACACCGTAACTATTCTAGATAATATTCATAAAATGTTTTTTATAAGCAAAAATTGAGGGTTATTGATATTAATTTATAAAAAGAATAAATAAACAACGAAAATATGCGAAGAATGCTTCACACAATTTATTTCTGGAATACACATACGCACATTTTATTTCAAGAGAATGATTTTGCAAATTGTACAATTGCAAAAAAAAAAAAGATTCAAAAGAATAACACCGCAAGGTTCCGTTTTAAATACTTCACCTACGCCGGATGGTTATCTTAAAAATTTAACGGTCGTCTTTCTTTGTTTAAATTTTATTTATTCGTCTTTGGCATATAAACAAACAAACACACAAATTTATTTGCGTATCACGTGGAAGATCCAAAGAATTTTAAAATTAAGTCCAAATAACTTAATGGGATAAGTGGAATAAAAAAGTCACCTACATTTTGCATTGGCAAAGATGACTGGTTATATTTATCATTTTTAATGTTACAATGTTGCTTTTTGTTTATTGGAAATACTCAAGTGTGGTTCTTTCTTGCAACAATTTTATTTTTAGGATAAAGAAAAGCATAGCTATCACTTAGGATGTTGAACCTGGTGTATAACCCAAGGTAGTAAACCGAAGTTGGTTCAAGGTCCTATCAAGTGCTTTGTTCTTGCTTAACTCTTGGATCAAAAATTTCTACCATTTCCGATTTATTTTAGATCTGACGTTTTAATTCATAAAAACTAAAACATAAAACTTAGGACTCGAGTACCAATGCACTGAAGAGAAAATTAAATATATGGGTAGGTACCTATTTTGTTGTAATTTTTTGAAAATATAACATTTTAATGTTTTTTTTATGTTTCAACTCCTATAATTATCCTTAAAAATGTACCTTTATTATTATGGTAAGTAGTAGTTAAGTATACATTTTGCATAGGTAATAATTTGAACGAATTTGTGTCAATTTTAGATATTATATTGCATCACATAATCAATAAATTTGCTGTAGAATTAGAATAAATTATGATCAATTGGTGCATTTATCATTTTTAAGGGGGGCACCGAAGATATAAAATGATATAAAAGACGCTCAAAAAAGTAGTAACTGCAGGTATTAAAAAAAATCAACTCCAAATGGCAAAAATGTAACAGTTTACCACACAAATCCGGGATCGGGGATTTTGACCAGGAGTTAGCGGAAAATCGTAAGAAAATGCTAGGCCAAAAAGCTTTTGGATCAGATTGTTGTAAATAAAAAAAAATCAATATGTCTACAACAAATTTTTCAATAATAAAATATAACTACATACAAACAAGCGCTAGAGAGATTGATGCAGCACAACGAACTGTGTAGTTGCGGATGCGCTAACGATAATTCCGTGATTTGTTTTAATAACGGGTAAATTTTACGTGGTACGACAAACAAATTTTCAATTTTTGTGAAATTAAACAACTTTGGGTTTGAGCGTATTTCAAACTTGTCTTTGTGTTATATGTTATATATACCATGATGAAATGTTCAAGTGAAATCCGGGGCAGGTGTTCCAGTTATTCGCTTAATAAGAAAAAGGATGTTGTCTCGTACGAATAGCTGTCTTATGTTGGTCTCAGGTAGGAAAATAAAAACTACCTGCCTTCTTTGTAGTTTAAAAAGGCTTCTAGTTAATACCTGAATTTTTCCATTCAAAAACTTGCAAATTCTTTTGGTTTTTATTTATTTCTTCGTAGTTCATGAACAAATTCAACGAAACTTGGTCTGATGCTTTCATAATATAAAAATTCAATTTTACAAAAGATATAAAACGATATTAAAAAAATAACCTGAATGTTTTCGTGAAAAACTAAAGTTGGTGAATAATATTAGGGCAGGTAAAAATAGCAGTCCGAATCCGACGAGTATTGCAGCATTTTTCAAAATCAGCTTGACATTAGGGGAGGATAAAATGAGGGATCCAAATGACCTTCAAACTGTGGGAACCTGATCTTTGAAGATCGAGAAGAATTTCAAATGCCTACTACAACTTTAGATTTCAATCGCTACAATTTCTTTTCATAAATTATAAGTTTCAATAATTCTAATCCTAACAAAAAACGTAGGTACCGAAAAAAAATAGTGGCGTACTGAAAGCTATGAGGAATCCCATTGAAACATGAAAGATTCCAATTTAACAAGCAAATAAATTGCTACCTTTGACACAGTAAAAATTAATGATCATTAAAAAATTTACATAATCCAGAAAGACTGATTTCAACAAGTTTTTTTCGACACTGTCCATACACCATTTTTTATAAGGGATTTGCCAAGTGCGATTTTAGTATTATGACGTCCTTCTGTGAGGTGACTAAAAATAGTTTCCTTTCTTGCATGCCTGAGAAGGAGACGGATTGATTGCTATATTGGAAATTTTTAATATTGCAAAACTTCAAAATATTGTTGGAGATTTAACAAAAATTGATAAATTGGTGCTATTGGTTTTGTGTATTTTAACTAATATTAGATGGCTTTCTGTCTCTTTTTTCAGCCACGGATGTTAAAACTTTGGGCTATTGAGAGAACATTGTTATATATTATGTATTGTGCTCTTCCACATTTTAAATTGTCAATTAAAATCCAAGTGAATTATTGAATAGGAGTGCGTATGAAGCAATGTCTAATTTGGAAAATTTAATTTAAAGAAGGTATTAAGTTTGTTAATGAAAACTCAATGGGATTTGATAGTATAACATTAAAATGAAGAGTTTAAGGTGAGGATTAATCCCAAATATTGATTAGTTTGGTTAAAAATCGATTTAAAAGTTACAATTTTACGCTAATATCGACCGTAATGACCGCATTCTATTACCCGTACGTGTGTATTTAGTTGGGTTTGAGGCTACACCATGGTAGTGTAATATTACGTTTAGGTTTTTTTAACCTTAAAAGAGAGATCCACCAGTCGAGCTTAGGTTAGTGTTAGAAAACGCCAGAATTGTAGTGAAAAAGCTGGCCAGAAGAAGCATACCTGGCTTAACTCCTGAACGGCTGAGATCTATAATTCAGGAGTTATTCCCTGCCCACTAAGAAAGTCCAGAAGAAAAGTCCCGAAAAAGCGGAAGGGCACGGAAGACATTCCAGAAATATTTGATAGGCAGAAATTACAGGAAGCGATGGGGGGCTTGTCGTTTGGCAAATCGCCCGGTCCGGATGGCATACCAAATGAGGTTATCCAGCATTTATGCAAGGAGCACCCCGACAGCATCTTAGAGGTGCTCAATAACTGCGTGCAGACCAAGACTCTTCCGAACATCTGGAAGAAGACGAGACTGGTACTACTTAGGAAAGGGGACAAGCCATTAGAGAACCCCAGCGGATTGGTCAGGAAAATCTGACCCTCATTGTCACAGCACGGACAAAGGAAGAGCTTGAAAGATTGATGGATGAGGCTATTCGCGTTTTACATTACCGTTGGTGGCGCCACTGTCAGTAACAACATTACGTCTTTCAGCAGTTTCAATTATTGCGTTTGGTGGCGTTTTGCTAATGTAAACAAAAGAGAATGTTTGTTTATGGTGTTTATGTTGGTATTTACTATACGTTACAAACGAGTTTGTAATTATTCCGCGTGGTGGCGTTTTGTTAATGTAAAACGCGAATACAAGTGATAACCACGTAGATCAAAGGCAAGGGTCTCAAGATAGTGCCAGAAAAAACGACGACAATGCTGGCAGTAGGAAAACGTAAGTGCGACATCGAGCTCAGAGTTTTAGGCCATGATATCCACATTGAAAAGTCCATGAAAGTGCTAGGAATCCACCTGAACAAGAGAATAAAGTTCGGTATCCATATCGAAGCCACGTCATCTAAGGCACAACAACTCGCCACCGCCAATCCAAATATGGGAGGTCCGAGGTCTATGAAGAGAAGAGTTCTTGCCTCGGTGGTGCACTATATTATGCTGTATAGTGCGCCGGTTTGGCAAGAGGTCATAGAAGTCAAAAAATACCGGGAAAAGTATGAAAGAGTGCAGAGATCAATTGCACTTAGGGTCTGCTCTGCGTACAGAACAGCGTCCAAGAAGGCAATGCAAGTGCTTGTCGGTTTTCCACCTATAGATCTCCTTGTTGAAGAAAGAAATAGCAACTACCATTCAGACAAGGCAGCTGAAGAAAAACGAGCGGCAAGAGAAATCCTCCTCCAAAAATGGCAAATCAAGTGGGCAGCCGGCACCAAAGGCAACTGGAGAACTCTCATATCTAACATACGACCATGGGTAGATAGATCTTTTGGCCAACTAAATTTCCACCTCACTCAGCTGTTGACTGGTCATGGCTGTTATTGTAACGAAGAAGATACAGCGGAGCACACTCTCTTTAAGTGTGATCGATAGACTAAAATAAGAAATGTGGCCGACATACAGCAATTAACACCACTAACATTAGTCTGCAGTCTGAGGAGGACTGATGGAATAGGATCGCGAATGCCATAAAGGAAATAATGACCATAAAAAAATTGGACAAAAAAGAAGTTAGAAATCATACCCGTGAAGATGATTGAAAAGTAAAGTCCCGAAAGGGCAGAAGATAGAGTCTAATGGGTACAAGAAGTGCGGATGCGCGACGGAAGGAATATTGATCAAATGAATCCCGCACGCATCATTGGAAGGGGGGGTTTAGTGAGTCGAACCTCACACTTAAGATTTTCCCCTTTCCAGCGCAAAACAAAACAAAAAAACTTAGGTTAGTGTTAAGAAACAACATCTTTTTTATTAGTGTTAACCGTTAAAGAAGAGATCGACGGGTAAAGCTTAGGTTAGTGTTAGAAAATGATATTTTTTTAATGTTAATTGCCAGCTGTCAGCTAATATTATACAAACTTTTGCAAGAGTGGTTTAAACTGCAGAGTTTATCTCATCGCACTAGCCAATACACGGTATATTCACATGAATTTTTTTAATTTTTGGAGAAATGTTCAATGGTCCTCAAAATTTTTGTTTTATTTTTGGATTATTCACTATCCTATCCTGTCGCTAGGAAATTATTAAACTCGTGGACTTCCAAAAAACGTAGTAAATTCTTAAATTAATGATAGAAAACGATAATAAAACTTAGAAATCGTTAAGTTTTTGTATAGGAAGCAAAGTAATCCATAAAATTGTTACGTTAATGACTTTTGCAATTTATATAAATAATCGTAGTCATCATCGCAAAGAAGAAAGTACATGATAAACTGACAAAACGTAATTTATGGTCATGGTATATCGTGGGTCGTGGTGTTAACTGTTAACACCATGTTTCAAGTCTAAAAAAAAAAAAATATATAGTGAACTCAAAAACATTTTGAAAATGTTTCAGTCGCAAAATTGTATTTTATTTTTAACTATCACTCTTACTGAAGTTTAGCCTTAATTATACCACAGAGATTTAACTATGTCAATAAATTACTTGACTATGCTACATATACAAAGATTGCTATACTTGAACATTTTAAGAAAGTATTGAACCGGATATATCGGAACTAACATATTTCTCGTTGGTAATAAAATGCAATTTCGTTTACGATACCGGCGACATTAAAATATCCAAATTAATTTTGAAACTTCAAAGTTGACACTTTTATATTCTACCTCACAGTTCAAAAGGAGAGGAGAAGCTTTAAATTGGATGAAAAGGCGCCCTATTCTGAGTGCACCCGAGGAAAGGGAGATCAACTATTATGTACCGTACGTGAGAAAAATATCACCGTGGGGCACTACATGATGTCTTACATATACAGAAATACAAATACATTTACACAATATAATAGCTATGTTTATTCAGTCAGTTTAAAGAGTTTGCAACCGTCAGACGCATGCGCAGATTAAAATTATATAAATAAAACAGTTGAATCTCGTTAGTTCATTCACGCGCATCACTCCCATCGCAAGTTTCTCTGTACCGATTTCAACTTTTGGTTTTGAAGGTAAAGTAAAAAATATCAAATAAATTATTACTAAATTGAAATTCAAAGAATTATTCATCATTTCAAGTTAATGATAAATTTCGTCATCGTTATTCATCAATCGCAGTTCTTAGATTGTGTTGCTAAAATGTAATTCACTATCGTAGCATTATATTTGTTTTTTGAATATCTCAAAATAACAATTAGTTTGCTAACAAATTAGTAATAGCAGTGTCACACGGCCTTTAGTCATCAATTTACATAAATACAAAATTTTAATTATCATTGCCCATGAATTTCCAACTTTAAAATTATTTCGAACGCAAACTTTAATTACCAGCTTATCAATTTTCTCTTCCTGTTTGAAATAATTTACAACATATTATATTTTTTGTACTAAGGTCAAAATGTGTTTCAAAAGTGATATACATACTAGTCACGTGGTAATTAAACTCGTGTTCAATGATAAGAATAAATTAAAATTATAAAAAAAAGTAAAACGATATAACTACGATTAACAAAATTCAATCAAAATCTTCACACCAATTAATGTAATATTATATATTTTTTTATAATAATAATTATATTGTCTACAGAAAAGACTAATTTAATTTTGAAAATGTTTGTTTAAATCCCAACGTTGACGAAGTAAGTATTTCAAAATTTTCCTTATTTAAATAACCCTGACATGTGCTAAATAAAGAAAAAATCAATGCCATTTTATATTTAACTGCTATTAATACAAATTAACAAGATTTAATATTGGTTGACTTAATTTTCAATTAAGGGTAAATTTTGCAGGATCCTTCAAACACTTTTAAATATTGTTGATTATACCTACATTATTTGTAATTTTTAAAATAATTTCATGATATTTGGTTTCCAAAGAGAGATGAAAGAAAGAAAGAAAGGCCCCGGTTCGATACCTCCATTTCGGATGATACATCGAACGGACAATGCGCCCTCTTGTGTTATTCTCAAAATAAGTTGGACAATTTACTAAATTAAACCTGCGTTCGAAAGTGCATAATTATTTTATTTATAGTATATTTTTATATCAAAACCTAAGTTCGATGCCTTATGAAAATCTACGTCATTTTAACGATTACACATTTCCAAACTTTGCATTGTTGCTTTGTTATACCCGTTGAAAATTAAATTGCATCTTTGTGCATGATTTTATTACAAGGTTCTTTTACAAAGTCGCACACTGAATCGGTGACTTTCCCCAAAAATTTAGGGATTCCCTTCAATAATTTGGATATTTATTCGGATTACAGAAGCCAATGACCCAAAATATCCGGATTACCGAAGCTTTCAATCTTATTAGAGCTCATCAATATCAGATAATTGAACTAACTAATTTTAACTATATTAACTCCGCTCTTTCGGCAGTTTAAAACTATCCGCCGCATGCGCAGTTTTGAATTAACCTAATAAAATTTAATCTGCGCATGCGTCTGACGGTTTCAAACTGGCCGAAAAACAGAGCTACAGTCATTTTATTGGTAGAATTATTTAATACAATTTCCTTTATACACTTGACAATTTTTTTTAATAAGTAAAAATCGTAGGTGTCTTTTAGGTGGGTTTTCCTGCTAGTAGGTACTTACCATTAATTTTCAGTACCATTCACCGGATATCGATTACAAAAGAGATAGCGCAAATCTAAAATTCGTATGTTTACGAAACAAATTATGGATATGTAGACAGATATATTTAAAAAAAAAATGTAATAAATAGACAAAAAAAAAAGTTGTTTGATGGGTACGACTACTTATAAGAAAAGGAAGAAACTGAATATAAAAATTAAGGTTACGACGTCGGTTTGGCCGAGCAAACACGCTATCTGTTGGGTCGCTGAACGCAGAAATCTCAGGGCCGGACCGATCTAATATACAATTACAATTCATTTGCAATGTCACTTTTCTGAAATCTCAGCCACGAAGGTTAAAAACCTGTTTTAGTGATATCCTATCTTTTTTATTTCGCAAAACTTGTTGCCCCAAAGTCTACTAATCAAAAGTGTATTTTGAATTGAACCCGAACGATACCTCTCCACTGCGTAAACAGAAATAAAACTAATTTGTAATAATGAAAATAATAAAAAGTTCATTCGAATTTTAAGCGTTCTTACGAAATTTATGAATTGTCTGCTCTTTAGTCCTTAGGGCGTTGCACCCCTTACAGGTCGTGTTCTGTTTTCACCCTTCCAGCTTTGCAGCCAGACAATTTGAGCCCCAGCTCAGCATCGACGATACTTGGGGAGAGATTTTCTTGCCCAGATATCAGCAATACGCACCGAGAACCGAATATTATTTGTCTCCGGGAGTTACCACCCCTGCGGACTTCTGAAATAGGGTGCGATGTACGGTCGGAAAACATTTGAATTTGGGGGTTACAACTGTTAAAAGCTTCGAGTTTAAAAACGTTTTTGTTTTTAACCAATTCGAAGACGATAAAACATCATTTGGACAGGTGTATGAATGCAAAAATAAGGTCAAAATTTAATATTAACAAAATATCGTAAACTTCTAACAATGAAAATTCAAAACGTCAAAACTTTCACTTCTGCAAGTTGTAGTTTATGCGTCAATAAATAATTTTTCTTTCAAATGAACTTCCGTTTCGTTTGAACACCAATGCGACTTAATTTAAAAAAAATTAACCTAAAAACTCATCTCAGTGTAACCGTGTGAAAGTCTAAAAATAATAATAAAAATAAGTTATCAGCAAGTCACAAGAAGTGGTATACATAAGACCATCCATCCACACTGACATAAGCCGAACGGTGTTAGTAGGTCGCCTCTGTATATATCGTCCTGATAATGTGGAAATCGTTGATACATACGAACAGGAAGGTGTCTTAATAATAGACGTTTGACATAATTTGGTACTAGAATTACGTACAGTTCAACGTGGAATTTAAACCAAGGCACAATAAAATCTACCTATAGGTAAAAATAGAACTAACCCAGCAGCAAAGTGGGATGGAGTGAAACGTACGAGTGGGTTCGAATTCCCCAGTCGAATGTTGGGCCAATAAAAAAACAGAATGAAAAATGTTAAATAATGTAAATAAAGAAAATAAACTGTAATAATTGTCCCCTCCCTCACAATTTTGGTTTACAAATATTTAAGATATAGATCCACCCTCGAATGAACCAAATTAACCTCATTCTTCGTACTGTACAGTTGGTTGTAGGTGTTTTAAGTTCACATGCTCTATTGCCCATTGAAAATACAGCTTTCACTATTTCTCCATAGAAATATAAACTTTTAAAATAGAATTAATGGAAATTGTAGTTAATTGATACACAAACTACTTCAAAATTAAAATCATAAGTGCAATCTAACTTATAAACAAATTTTATGTATCTAGGTAATCGAAAAATTTTAAAATCTAGAACAATTGATTGCAAAATTTTATGTCCAGAATCGATTTTAAAATTATTTGGGGTTATCAATTTAAAAGGGGTGTGTGCTGCTAGTAAAATAGGGTTATTTGATGCATTAACAGCTTTTTTATTATTATTATTACTTCCTAAGCGATTGATGTAATGTCAAATTTACCAGAAAACATTTAATATTTTTTATGTTGAACAAAACGACACATAATCAAGGAAAAGCAGTTCAAGATGTTATTTTAAAGATAAATCAGATATGAGAGCCCTGAATTATACTCGAAAGTGAAAATTTAAAAATTGATCATTTTCACCTGTCAAAGATTTCGTCTCTTTCTCTACATTTAATAGAAGGTCCCTGGTTCATTCTATGGGCATTTAATACCTCAAGGATTACATGGTCCTAAAAATTCCGATATACCTTGATCGGGGTTTGATCCTACGACTACAGTACAGCAATCACTCCGTACTTGATACAATGTTAAAATTAAACTGGAACCTTTAGGATTGTCCGATGATCTCAAGAATTATAGCTGGACCCCCTTCCCCCCGGGTGAATTCTAATCATTAAAATTATTTAACCAACTTCAAAAAAAGGAGGAGGTTCTTATTTTAGTAACTAACATACTTTGTTAGTTTTCAAACTTTTTTTACTTTTGTTATAATTTATACCATAAAATTAAAAAAAGGTTTAACTTTAATTTTGACAGCACCGTACAGATTCCTGTTAGTACCTTTATTAAACGGTACCTACCATGGGAAGATACAAAATTTACAAGTAGGTACTCGACCGGTCGACGCCGGTAATGTGACGTCACTTAGCTAGAGGGTGGCACTGGATCAATGCGGTCGTCGGGACGCGGGAGGAAACACCGTGCATCTTTGTATTATAATTATTTTAATGTACGATTCATAAAATAAATAACCCTATTTATCTAACGACAGTTTGCTGTCATCACGAAATCGAAACTTAGTTTTCCATGCGTGTATCTTGCCTAATCCTCGATCGGTATAACATAAAAATCATAATTTCATAAGTAGGCATAGAAATAAAAACAATAGATAAAAACACTCGTACAATCTTTTGTTTTCCAGCGATTTCCTTTTATACGCCACTGATGAGATTTAATAAGATCGAAACATGTACATATGTCATTGTTGGAATTCTTAAGGCGGTCTTCTCGTAAGGGAGTTTTAAAAAATCAATATTTTTTTTATTTCATTTTCTTATATCATAGGGTCTTAAAAATATGTCTTTTAAATATTTTGTTGATACTAATAAAATTGACAAGGTTGTGTAGTTTTAAACTCGCCTACCAGCTTCGTAAATGAAGCGGAACGCTTCGGTCTGAACACTTATTCGGCAAGTGACTAATTTATGAGCAATAAAAAAAAGGACCAAACAATTAAACACTATTTATAATATAAATCCAAATTTATAACTAATAAATTAAGTAAAATTGCACATAAGTAACAATAAATTAAAAATTTTCAATATTTTTGCAAAAAAATACTTTAAAAAGCAAAAAATAATTAAACCAAAAAAGATTTTTGAAAGAAAGTTTACTGACAAGTTCTATGAAAACAAACTTAAAATTTTTTTTGTGTTACTCGTGATTTTACGTGTTAAGAATCGAATAAATCTATCCAAGACAGAATATCAGAACCTTCAGAACAAGCTAAAATGGCTCTCAGAAAAAATAAATTTAAGCAAAAACATTTGTTCAAAGTAAAAAAAGGTCCCTTTTATAGCCCCGGATTATAAAAGTAAGAATCTTTATATAAATTTGGCATTAATCTTATTAAAATGGTACGAAAATCTTCAAACGAACTTTTCTCAAAACTACATTTTTTAAGCTGGCGGCAGTAATGATTCTTGAACCAGTAGTCCTATCAACTTGATTTTTTTTAGAAAATGTCCAGTAAATATGTCTCTATAGCCCCTACCAGAATCAAATCCAGAAAATTATTACTGCTTTTTTGATGACACATTAAACATGAAAAATTTCATTAAAAATGCAAAAAAAAATTTGTATTGCTGCCGTTTTGTCATTTTTTTAATTTCTTTGTTCATTTTGGTACCGGCGATAGCCACACTTGTGTAGATTAAGAAATTTTTTTGTATTTTGATATCAGATCAGTAGAACAACCAAAATCACTGCCGCCAGCTGGATACATTTTTTTAATGAGACGATCATTATGGTGCTTAAAGTGTTATTATAAATAGTATTTTTGGGTTACAAAAATTTATACAGATTGTTAAAGTATAAGTCTATATATATATAAATTATGAGAATAAAATATTTAGCCGTTTCTTTGAAAAAAAATTCATAAAAATCACGTAAAAATTCCTTGTCTTCACTAGAAGACCCCCTTAAGAAATGAAAATGAGGTAACTTTTATCGACATACTTTTACAAGATTTGAGCCAAGAGAAGATTTGTAACAATGGTACACGCCGCCGTAATTAATTAAAAGAATTGACAAAGTAAATATGTAATAAAAGCCATCGCGATTAAATGAGACTATCCACCTCCAAGAATGGTTAATAGCTTTCATCCAGACTAGCCAACTGGCAGATGTGAAAACCACCTGCTTTTTAACAACAGCTGTCCAAGCCCAAAGCCCGCGCCCTCTTCTTGTTTTTTACATGTTCAACATTAAATTATTATTTTTTTAATGCTTCAACTGGACATTCAACTCTTTCGTAACTTTTCTTTCATTTAATTTTGAATTAAAATTTTCAAATCTCGTTAATAATAATAAATAATATAACGAATCAAAAATTGTTAATACTTCAAGTTCAACGGTTTAAGAAGAAATTGTCTAGACATATCGATATTTAACAATTTCAACGATTGCTTTTTAATTATATATCTATTAAAAAAAAAAGGTCAATTAAATTAGTAATGCCTACAAAATTTAAATCAATATGAAGAAATAATTTTGGTTATTCGAAATTCTGCAGATGTGGAATTAAGTTCGCGAAATACTTGCAAATCGCCAGTTCAAATGTCAATTATCCCTTTCGAAGTGCATAATTTTCAGTGGTTTTATGAACTGCTCTTGTCAACTTTTTATTTACGATAAAGCAAACCATAATCATAAATTAACCTGCACCGGTTATTTTTGTAAATACTTCGTTAAATAAAAAACAATATTTGAAAGCGTCATCGAAAATATTTTCTCATTTACGTCAATTTTTTTTATATGAATTGATACTTTGCCTATTAACGATTTCGTTAGGTATAAATTTAGTTTTACGAAGGTTAATAACATTTGTACGTCCTAAGGTTATTTCAATCATATCGTTCCAGTGTGAGAACGCGATGTTAAAAAAGTAACCAGCAGACATCAACTTGTTGAATCGGTGCCGCCTTATTAGCAAAATGGAAGTTTTCAGAGCAACCGGATAAAGATGAAAAAATAATCTTCTACATCCTCTATTAATCCACAAACCGTATCCAATAAAAATTTGCGCACATGACTTTGTTACAAAAGTTAATTTGAAAAATGTCTTCGGCTACGTAAATTAAAATTTTAAGAGTTAAATAAAAAGAGAAATTTCTTCTTCTTTACGTGGAAATACGTGGGGGTAATCAAGTGGCCAAAGCCAAGAGAAGACTTACAATGGATGGTTTCCCGTTGCATTTCCCGTAACCCCTAGATCGATTTGAACTTCAAATTGGCGGTTCTTAAAAATGACGGTTTAAGGGGGCATTCATTCGCTTTTCAATGTAAAACAAATTGATTTTTTTTTGTTTACATAATATTAATTTTCCATTATTCTTTTAAAAGAAGCTAATAAGCAGGAATTTCTCAAAAAAACTACGTTTTTCAAGAAAACCTCACAATAACCCGAAAATCAACCGACTTGGAATTAGTTACAAATTTTTATTTTTTTCAGCATTTTGGGGTTGTTGCGTTTCAATATTTTTGACCAACCAAACTTTTTACATCCCCAATTAGCATAAATTATATTTTCAATATTTCAAGTAAACATTTGGTTACTCAAATGGCGGTTATTGTAGATTATGACGAAAAACACACATTTCATTTGATGGAAAATGACATTTTTTAACAGTGTATCTTTAAATCTAAATAAACATGTAATTTTCTTGCACTAAAAAAATCAAGAAATGTATGTACCTTATCTTGTATTTACAAAGCTACGCCTCACGTTTTTGTTGTCAGTTAGGACGCCGTGTCAAGGACGGGCGTGTTCACGTTTTCGACAAGTTCACGTACAGATAAAAACAATACATTTTTTTTATAACGCAATAAAATAAAGCCACATGTCCATTCCAATGCATGATTATATCCAGGCTCTCCAATAATTCTGGTTGTATTTTGTTAATTTAGGGTAGAGCCCGCCAGACCGAAACAGAGAATTACAGTTATTAATTACCAACTAGCACGGAATTTGATAGATGCAATTAAAATGAAACGTTTAAGGTGAGGATGAATATCCAGTATCGATTAGAGGGGATAGCACGCTAACCGGGTAAGTGTAAATAGCAGATATAAAACAAAAATTTTATGATGTTGGCTGTTGGTAGAAGTTTAATTCCGTCCACTCTTAGTGTTAGGAGAAGTTTCTATTGTTTTAAACTACGGAATTAGTTAACCAGGATCTCTGAGATAGTTCAAATTATCTCGGGAGCCTATGCATCTCCCGTTTCAGTGCTGTACGAGATTTTCAGCAAGAGGAACCGTAAGTAAGTTTTCCGGCAAGACAGCAGAAGTAAAAGTGACTCACTCCCGGCAACGCAAACCCAGAAAGTTGGAACCGCTGACGAGCCAAATTACTTCCAAATTACATGCCCAGTGCATCTTATTGAGAAGAACTAATCAAGGTTGGCGCCGAGGTATAAATACCCCAGCAATGACCTTTGCACTCCTTTTCATAGCATAGCAGCACATCATTTCCAGAGTTTTGTAGAAGCAAAGCTCCCATTACGTCTTTCAAAACTCTTAGGACATCTCAAGATGATTAATTGGTATGACAGATGGTAGCTCCAACCCGAAAACGCAGAATGGCAGACGCAGTGCACTCCTTTCCACGCCCCGTTGCAGATAGTCACCTAAACCACACGTACCGTCAACGGAATGCTACCAATAAGGTCTAAATTTGCGTAAAAATGTAAGTTTAAAATCGATTTTTGACATTCGCCCATAGCTTAAACTTATCATTTCGATGTCATCTATCAAATTTCGTTGAGTGATTTTTTAATAAATATAATGGGAGTCGTTCATTACCCCCAACGCAAATTTAAAAAAATTTTCAGTATCCAGGACTCCAGAAAATATGTATGAAAACAATATAATAAAACATAAAATTTGCGGACTATTGCAAATAGGGCTCACAATTTTGAAAAAATCAAAATTATGAAAAAAGGCAGACTCTTCAAGTTTTCATTGAAAAAGGATAAATCATTGTCGGATACAGTAGCGTTGTTAAAATTGACTCTATTGCACCCCCGCTCCGCTCTGGACGCAATCGGGCCACTTTGACTAACACTTACTAGGTAATATTATCCCTTAGGGCCTTTCAAATCGAAAAATGTGCTAATTTGAAGGGGTGGATATAACTCGTAAGAACGGGGTGGTTGTCACTTCTTTTTTCGTAAAATTTTCTCAAAAGTAACTGTACGATGGTTTAGGTACAAGTAAAGGCGCTCCCCACTCTCCGACAGTTAATGTTGGTAAATTCACACGTGCCATCAACACAATGCGTCAAAAGAGGTCAAAATTGCATGAAAATTCCAAACTTTAAAACCAATTATTGGCTAAACTAATGGATATTGGTGATTCATCTTCTGTTTTCTGAATTTTCTCTTTTGGCGTTGGGAATATTGTCCCTGTACTCGGATAGCGTGCTAGAACCTCGATTTGAGAATTCCGGTCTGGAGCTTAAGTTAGTGTTACTGCTTGATATTTATTTGGGTAAAAGAAGTACTAGATGTTTGCCCTCTAAGCAATGAACTTAGCTACTCCAGCCCCTCCACATTCCATTTGATGAAGCTAGTGTAAATTACACGTACCGCCGACAGAGTAGTGCCAAAATGCGCAAACGTATCACCGGGCAGTTTAGAACTCAGAATAGTAGATCCGCTACTATTGAGGAGCCACATCAAAAACTTCGGAAGTTAACTGTTGTATCAAAAAATACCAACATGTCATCGTGTTCATCCAATTTTAGAAACCACATTGAGTGGGTATCTCAAGAAAGCTATTCAGGGGCTTGTCGAAAAATCTAAAGATAAGTGTAATATTTTAATATTGCCCTGAAGTTTTGTCATTTTAATCATCAATTTTCTTGGAATCTAAGCAATCCCGATTTTTTATGAAAATATCGATCAATAAGAAAAAATTTTCCTTGCACGTATCTCAAGAAATTGTATTAATTCAAATGTGCTTTTTTGTTGCTTTATATCTGCAATTATTGCATTTTCTACATCTTCATGTTTGGTGTGTTTATTTGTGTAGTGCGAGGCCGGAGGCCGAGCTATGTTTTGTGATGGATGATTGAGGATGACTCAGAAAACTAGTTAAAAGAAGTGGTCGTTTTTGCAGCTTCATCAACAAAATAACCACCTTTGCTTCAGACCTCATCCCAAGAACGTCCGATGGTCACAAAACAAAGGCCTCCCCCTCTCTTATTTCTATGAAATCAAACTTGACAAAAACTATTCACTAGGGGTATTCACTGGCTCGTGTATTGGTGTTGTATTTATACACCGTTGTAATATCCTAGCAACGTCTAGTAATACACAACTTTACTTGGCGTTGCTAGGATAAATACAACGGTGTAGAAATCCAAGGGCAAATAAACGTCAGTGTGAATACCCCTATTAATTTAAAACCTTCTGAAATTTTAATGGCTAATTGATTTTGGAATTACATGAGAATTTTTTACAACCCCCCCCCCCAGGATTGGACGTTAGCAGACGCAAACATCTCATCGAGCAGTTAGCTGCTGAGCCCGGAAGTTTGAAAGGTACATGTCAGAGCTCCCCCCTCCTAGTTTCAAATTTTTGAATCAATGAATCGTTAGAGCACCGTTTGAGCCTGAATAAACTTTCATTATTTTCGTTTGAGTCTCAAAAATAGCGAAGTTATTCGCAAAAAACTATTGGGGGGGGGGGAGGCGTAGACATGATAGCTTCGAATTTTTGGATAAATTTTGTGTTAAACGTTAGACCATCGTTTGAGCATGAAAAGTCGCAGATGAAATATTTTTTATTAAAATAATATTGGATGAAATATTATAAGATTTAACGCATGTTGCTCGGAGTTTGGTCAAAAATTTCAACTGACCATAACTTTGTAAAAAATTAACTCAAAATCTTTCTCGCTGAAGCTCATTCAGGCTCGAACGAAGCTCTATCGATAGACATTGACGATTGCAAAATAATAAGAAATTCAAAATAGAAAGGAAATTGAAAAACATGTCTACGCCCCCCCCCAGTATTTTTTCGCGAATAACTCCGTAACCTTTGAGGCTCAAACGAAAATAATGGAAGCTCATTCAGGCTCAAACGATTGACACAAAATTAATCAAAAATTTCGAAACTGGGGAAGAGGCACTGACATGCACCTGAGTTTGAAAGACCAAGACCCAACCTGGAGCCCTAAATTACGTTTCTAAAAGAATCCTTGCAAATTAGGGGTCCATGAATGTTTTTCGCACCGAAGTCCACTCAGTGCTAGATCCGCTCCTGAGCGCCAATAAGGACTAAATTTGCGTGAAAATATAAACTTTAAAATCGATTATTGGCTAAACGAATCGATATTTGACATTCAGCCTCACCTTAAACGCTTCATTTTAATGTTTTCTATCAAATTTCGTTGCATTTTTATTAATAAATTTAGTATCTTCTGCACTGGTTTAGCGTGCAGTCTTCACCCAACCTATTTTTATAATAATTTTTTGACTATATCAATTCATTTACATAAAAATATTTAAATTATTTTAAATCCCTTATTATTATTATTATGCAATTTTAAATAAACTGTTCATGTTTTTAGATGTTCACATTACCGAGACTTAACTGTAGTACCTAATACATGTTTTTTTTACCACAACAGCAATTCAAAGATAATGAACTACTAGGACCTAAGAGCAGAGCAAATTGAGGTGCCTTCACCTCAAAAATTATTTTAATTTTTGCAATTTTCATATTTAATTTCTGTCGTGACAAAAAACGCCAGATTAATTTTCTTTACTGATTTAGATGCAGAATTTTATGCCCTAAAACTCATATTTGTGGACTTTCCCTATAAAATAATTGCAGATTTTTTGACGAAAAGTTTTGACAAACAAATTGTTTATTTTTAATTCTAATTATTACTACTATAAAATAAAAGTATCCTATACGTCACTGATGAGATCTAATAAGATCGAAACATGTCTGTCGTTGTTGTGGTCTGGTTATAATTGATTCATCTTCAAATGTGTATTCCGAGGCTTCAATATTTGATTCCTTCTAAAATTTGATTTATCAAAATTCCCAGCAAAATTTAACCTGATTAAAAGTGCAAAAGTTAAAATGACAGAATTCTGACGGATAAATAAATCCAGCTTGCTTGTTTATTTTGAATTTTAAGTGAAAATTTAGTGATTTATCAAAAATCCCTACAAAATTAAAGTTTGTTATTTTTTTTTATCTGTCAAAATGATTGTTATTAAACTTTTGCAACCTTAATTTTGTAGGGATTTTTGATAAATCACTAAATTAAGAAAAATTTAAAATGGAAGCCTCTGGGAGACTTTTATAGTAATTGTAATTAAAAATTAACAATTTCTCTGTCAAAACTTTTTCAAAAAAGTAAACCCCCACGTTACAAGAAACTTATGTGGCTAAACTTCATGGGAAAAATCCATAATTTGGGAAGCGGGAAATTACAAAAGTGTGTTTTTTTTACATGTTAAAGTTCTTATTGATGAATGAATCAATGTATGAATGGAACTTAGTTCCACGAATGAATGTAATTTTTTCGTACTTTAAAAGTAAAATTTCTATTATTATTTTGCGTTTTTTATGTAAATGCCGTCTTTCTTATCGAAATGTCACGAGCCGCCGCCGCCACTGTATTCCAATAACAGACAACGATAAGCGGTCATATTTTTGTAAGTACTTAGGTAAATAAATACAAATGAATGGTAGTTTTTCCCAAAATTATCTTGGACGAAATATTATGTGACGTTTTCATACTTTCGTAAGAGTGAAATTCGTTACCATAAGAACAACGAACGAAGGACGGACCTGACGATAACTATTATTTAATTTACTTTCAAGGGTTATTTTCAAGTCACGACTCGAAATAGTTTTCATCGCCAAATCATAAAAAATAAGATGGACTTACCAAACAACTCCGAAAGCACCATACCCAATGGGTCTATCGGGCTGTACTTGTTCTTGAGTATGGGCCGGAGCTGCTGCATGCTGTGAATGATAATACGAGGCCCCATGTAGACCACCCTGTTGTCCTCCAGCGGTAGCACCCGCTGCTCCCTGCATTAGGCTCATCGACACAGACATGGACACCCTCGAGTGGCGGCTTGGGCCGACCACAGCCATCAAATACTGCACCAGTTCGCTAGATTATCGTACAAAATTTTCAAATATTGCTCATTCGCTTGTCTACAAGTTCTTTTGTTTCTTTTTCACATAAAAAGCACATACAATTAACTAGCACTAACGAAACTTCCCGTACTACTAATCGAACGAACGTCACGTTTATGGTATGTTAAAATTGATTTCTCCAATCAAATCTAGCAGGTATATCTTGTGCAAAAAAGATTTGCCAGCTACCTGACTTTGTAACAACAAACAATTTGTTAGAACTTAATTTTTTTTTGTTAATTAATTATTAAGAGTAGATACAACACTTCCGTTACGAGTACACAATACACAGATTTTTTCCTTTTAAATGACGTTTTTTTGGTGGATAGGTACGTTGACAAAAATTTCTTCACACAGAATATATTTACACATTAAAACTTTTATTATGTTAAACTACCAATTCCGATATTAAACTTGTCCTTTTCTTCGTAAAATGGATTTTATTTATTATACAATCACCAACAACTTGCACAATTAAACACTTAATTTAGAACGTCAAAAATGGTGTACAAATACAAAATAACACAACTTAGTGATTTAAAATTAATAATGACAAAATAATGTAAATAAAGAACAAGATTGTAAAAATTGTTTGTCACGATACAACCACCCTCAAAGTTAAAAATTAACTGGATCCGACTTGGAACGAACAAGAGAAATTAACTTGAAAACTACCGCGCATGCGCATTTAAATTTGCATAACAGCTGACAAGCGTTCGATAACCAGCGAGGGTGGGTCTCTTTGTATACACCCCGGTATAATATTATTATACCCACCAATATAATTTAATTTATTACTTAGTTAAAAAAAATTAATTAAGGGAATTACTTACGCGTTCGTACGGTGTAAAAAATAAAATAATCTCAAGTCACAAAAACAAAATTTGGTCAATTAAGTGCCCTTTCGCAATGGCCGTAAGCGTTAACATAAGCGTAATTTAGATTCACATTTTGGCGACTTTTAATAGCAAGTTGTAGAAATACAGGGGGCTGGCACAAAATTTCATTAGTTGTATTTGGTAAACATTACAGAAAATAAAACAAAAGTTGTAAAAAATTTCATACCTTTATTTAATAAAATAACAAAAAATATATTATAATCCAGTCGACAAATAATCGTACATATTACATCTCTCTATTTTCATTGATTAATTAAGGGAAATTGATGAATAATGAAATTATGAAGGAATTTAAAACAACAAAATAATGCATAAGCCTTGCACATAAATGGTATAATAAAGTCTAACTATAACTTATATTATAATATACAATAATCTATAATAGTGTGGTCGATGCATTGTAACTTGATACTAAACATATCATAATTTATAATTAATATTTTTATCACAATAAAAATAACACTTTTTATGATTTTTAACTGATTTCAAGATTGTGCTATTAATAACAATCTTAAAAATTTTAAAAAAACTTTTTCAAAATTTTAAGCCTGTACCAAAATAGTTTTATGTTTTACCTAATTAATTTTTTTTAAATCACTTAAAAGTATTTATTATTAACAGCACAGTTTTGACTTGCATATTTAGCATTTTAATCCAAGAGAAGCGCCTTAATTTTAAGGTTAAATGGTTCAAAATATACCATTTTATTGGCTCTTTAAAGGTTAAGAAGTAAAACACGGTCATTTTTGCTCCCGGGGGGGGGGGGGCATGAGCTTATATTTGCTCTTAAGGGGGTCGCGATAAAAAAATATTGAGAATTGAGAAACGATGGTTTAAAATTTAGATTTTTAGAACCATTTTTTTACCCTGTAAGATGAACTAAAGTCACATAAGACCATATAATATAACATTTTAACTCCATTAAACCATGGAAACGATGACCTTACTTGTATTATATGTGTGCAAACAAGTGAAAAACAAAAATGCGAGAAAACTTTCGGCACCCAAGAAACCTCGAAATTTTATAACTTTTTTTGGTTTTTTGCCTCTAACTCGTAAACGGTGCATTCGAGCAAAAAAATTTACGATATAACAAATTAAAGGTCATTAAATTCTGCGTCGAATGAGTACCCAAACTTATACTGATGAAGAGTTGTAACTCATAGGTACCTTCATACGCCAATTGCCGGACCTCTGGAGATTGCTAATTTGGAGAGATGTACTTGACCAAATTTAAAAATTTTGGTATTCAGTGTACGCAGGAATCTGATGATCCACCCTCTACAACTTTTAATTTAAGAGTTTTTTCTCTTACTAGTACTCATTTCCAAGCTGCAGACTCATAATATATAGATATATCTCAGTTTTTGGCAAAGTTAGAAAAAACTATCGTTTTTTGACCGTGGTTTTCGACCATACCACTTGACGGAATTATTAAGTTGTGGTACTCATTCGACGCAGAATTTAACGTTATTTAATTTGTTATATCGTAACTTTTTCGTTAGAAAGCACCGTTTAGGAGTTAGAAACAAAAATTAAAAAAAGTGTTCAATTTTTTCTCCAACTTTTTTGCTCGAAACGACGGAGTTTATCAAACAATTAGGTCCATTTTTGAAAGTCATAATTTCGTTTAATATGAAATTGAGTACCTATTATTTTGGTTATTACTCATTAAACTAGTAATCTTACCTATTAGCCTAGCAAGTTACAAGCATCCAATCACTACGTCGCATTTAAATATTATAAATGTAATACTGATCATAATTCATCTTTAAAGGTCAAAATGAGAGATTTCTAACAATAATAATTATCAAAATGCTTATTTTTGTCAAGGGCCTAAGTATTTTAAAAATGCATTTTTTGAATTTTATGGTGAGAAATTTTTACAAAGTTTGTTATTATGTAAAAAGGCAAAATTTCAGATTTTCAATTTTTAAATTATTTTTGTACTAAAAGATATCCAAAAATCGGCAATTTTTCAAAAAAAAAAATCTGAAAATAATTTTTTGTTTAGATAATTTTTTTTTATTCATACTTTAATATAATTTATTATCTGAATTAATTATATTTTAAAATTCTATTTAATTATAAGATGATTTCAAGAAGAGATATATACAGGGCCGGATAAGCCCACCGAGCTACCGGAAAATTTCCCGTTGGGCCGTCGGTCAATCGGTCGTGGGCCGAAAATAAAAATTTCGCCTGCGGCGCTGTCTTGGGCCGTCGATAAATAGGAATAGATAATAATATTCAACAGATATCACTAGTTGCTTAAAGGGGGTGTGAACTAAAAAATAAATTTTTTATAGAAAGTAATACAAAAATATCTAAGAACAAAAGTGAAAATTGTATCTTCGAAACGATACATCACAGAGATGTGCGGTTTGAAAATTTGTTCTTAGAACTTTTTGTACTATAACTTTCGTTTTTAGTTCACACCCCCTTTAATGATATTTTATTGGTGTATTTTATTGATATTGATTAATCCTTTACTTCTGATTAGTTAAAATTTGAAATTTCATGTATATTGCTTCAATTCTAGTGTCAAGTTCATCTCAAAAACGAATAACCGTAGAAAGTTGAAATTTTTAGAATATACATAAAAGATTGTTTTAAATAACATAAGCTATTTTATATTTACAACAAAAGTTTATTTTATTAAAAATTAAAAAAAAAATTTAATATTATTTTTAAAATAAAAAATAGCTTATGAAAAGTAAAATCACATTTTACGTATATTCTAAAAATTTCAACTTCTTATGATTATTCGTTTTTGAATTGAACTTGACACAAGTTCAGCCTTTATTGATCTGCCACCTTAATATTTCACCAGCCCAAGTTTTTAAAATTTTCTAAAACTTTCGGTTCTAAATGATTAAAATTCTTTTTTATTTTGCCCCCCCCCCGGAAAATGATCTTATGGACGCCCATGCCAATTGCTAACATTAACACAGGCACGTAGCTATTTTTAAAATTCATAATTTTTTAAGTGTTGCCAGCAAAATTTTGAGATTTTTTTAATTTGTAGGGATTCTAAAGGAATTAGGCCACATTTTCTTAGAGTAATCGGAAAATTCTAACATGGTTAAATAATTTTAATGCTATCCCGGCCGTAAATGGACTATTTTCGTACTCGATTTGAGGTACAAAACGGGGCACTTTTCGTAACTGGACTTGAAAAAGTTCTTAGGGCCAAAAGTAACCCAAAAACTTTTTTAAAGAATTTTCAGATATCTTTTAGTACAAAAAAAAATGTGAAAAGCCCGATTTTTGCTTTTCAAATCAAAGGAAATTAATTGAAAGGTTGCAGGGGCGGATCCAGCAACTTTTTCAAAAAGGGGCGATTTCAAAGATTGTTAAGAAAAATACCAAAATTGATAGCCTCCTTTTATACATTTTACTATTTATAATGCATAATTTTTCCAAGAGGGGGGGAGCAATCGCAAATGAAAGGTTGAAATTTTGAACATGACTGTCTTTTTACATAACAAACAGTGGCGGATTTAGCACTTGATTTAATACTCGTGCATTTTTTACTGTTTAAAATTGTGTATGTTAGTTTATGAAATAAAAGAGAGAGGCATCATAATTTGACTTTTTTCAAAAGGGGACGTAGAAACATCAAGTTTGGAAACCACTGGCGTGAATGGGAATGATGGCTAACAATTGCGTAGTTGTGTGTGGAGGGAGAACATTCGACTGCTGTAGTTGAAATAACAGTGCAAATTTCGTTTCTGCACATCACGTCATCACTGAAGTCTTATTAAAACTTGGTAAATATATTAGCGTTAAATTTGTAAACACTGCATAAATTTAGTGAAAATATTCTAAATAAAAAGGGGGTGGTTTCTGGGGAGTTACATTTTGTCTAAAATTTTTGAAACTATGTAAATTTATTAATGTTAAATCTGTAAATATTAGGTACAACAGTAGTAAAAAAATTTCAATCTCAAAATGATATATAAAAAGGGGGGGGTGGTCAACAATAAAATTTTTGTTTAGAATCTTTGAAACTTGGTAAATATAATATTGCAAACGCTGCAAAAATTGTGACAAAATTCTAAACAAAAAGGGGTGATTTTTGATAGAAATGTCGGTTAAACATTAATAATGTAAATGTATTACTGTTCCATTTGTAAATGCTGAAAAAATAGTTTAATTTTAGTGCCCAGAGTGTGGCTTTAAAGGGGGTCACTGATAAAAATGTTGTTTAAAAATGTAAAACTTTGGCTGTATATTACAGTTGAACTTGTGAAGACTGCCAAAATAATGAAAAAATTCAAACTGCTCGAGGGTGGCGGTAAGCGATGAAATTTTTACTTAAAATTTTTAAAACTTGGTAAAAACGTTACTGTTAAATTTGTGAATACTACAAAAATAGTGAAAAAATTCTAGCAAAAAGGGGGTGGTTTTTAGTGGGCTAAATTGTAATATTTCATCAAAAATTTTTGAAACTGTAAATTTATTGATGTTAAATCTCTGAATACCGCAAAAATATTGAACAAATTTTGATTGACTTTTGAGAGGCGGTCACCAATAAAAATTTTAAGCTAACAAATTAAATATAAATTATTGAGCCAAATTTGGAGCCCCCAGGCGCAAGCCTCGCGCGCCACTGATAACAAACTTTGTAAAAAATTTCTCACCACAAAATTCAAAAAAGGCATAATTAACATACTCACCCTTTGATTCGTTACTTGGGAAGTTGGAAACCAAATTTCACTCTTAAAAATAAAAACGTTCGCCGACTGGACTACAACATTACTAACACATAATTAATCACAGACTACAACTAAATCAAATGGTACAGCTAGCATTTCTTCCAAGTTTTAGATAAAAGGGCACATTTATATAAATTTATAGTAATTAATTCGGCTAGTTATTTGAAAACATATTAAATCATCTTTATGAATACTATAAAAAAAATTTAATTGCGCACTTTTACTAGAGCAATATATTACACATATTGAAGTACAAACATAGCAATGTTAATCATAAGCTCATTGCTATGTTTACTCCCTTAGAATGGATACACATTAAGCAAAATAAAGACAAACGTCTTCTGCTTGATGCAAAGTCACTCGAAATCAACAATTAGTTGTCACTTGGCTTTAATTTGCATTAACGCTTACCTACCCTAAGATTTACAAAAAAAAAGAAGATGTAATAAAATATAACTACTATAAACTATACTTGCGTTTTAAAATTTAAATAAAACTATTATCAATTATTAATATTACATAACTGGTTAATATAATTAATATTTTATGAAACTTAAATTTTATAAACATACAAATTGATATGACCACATTTTTAAACATTCAATTCCATTTTTATAGAAGACATTTAGAATTCAAATTCGAAAAAACGGCACAAATTGGACAAAAACACTCAAAAATTTATGATAATTCAAAACCTGTATTACAAGAAATTGCGTAACGTAATTTTTCACGTAGAGTACTTTTTTTCTGATAATTTGGCAGTTTTAATAGATTAAAGCAAGTAGACGACGTCGGTAATCGATTTTGTGGATCCTTTTTTCTAATCGTAAAGAATCCCCTAATAACGCTACCTATAAAACGTCGATGGTAAAAATGATTTATGCCAAATTAAGGGTGGAACACCACCATGACATATTTTCTTCAAACGATTATTTTTTACTGTCACAGTGGTGTTCTCCGAATTAAACACGCAATTTAAAAAACTCAGTCACAGATACTTACCAATAGTGTCACCCGTGTCTTCATCGTCTCCCACCTCCACACAACGTATCGAAAATTGCGGTTCTAAATGTGCAAAACCAAGAAGAGGTGATTTTGAACAACTCGTTATAAACTACAAATAATTTAAGAATTAAACATTCGATTTCAAAATTTAATAGGTTTCTTACTTTCAAAAACATGCCCTTTTCATCTTCCGAAAAGTCCTTATCTAAAATATCCCACAACCAACTAATGACGCGGTGGGAATCGTGAAAGCCACCGTAATACTGTGTATTTTTTCGTAAATCTTTTAAATCTAGTGGAACGTTGTCTCCAGAAATTAATCGTTGCAACTAAAAAATATTCGTTAAAATTATTACTTTAGCTCGGTTAGTTGGTTACCTCGGGCGTAGAAAACAGAGACAACCAATCGGGATTAATAATGGATTTAAATCCGCGAATAAAAGCGCTCGTTTGATCCTTAATTTGTACGTGCATTCGAAATCGTGCCATGAGATGAATGTAATTAATTCTAAAATTTAAAATGACGAAATAAGAAATTTTCACTGCAAATTCTACCTACTTATTTGCGTTGGTTACCGCTATAGCTTTTCCACCAGGAATTAATTCGTGAGTAACCAATTTACCTAAACAATCTTCGTCTACACTAAACGTTAGATCCAAATCCGAAATGTCGCCGTTATAATGCTTTATGTAGTTTAAACTCCGATACAAATCAGCGTCGAGCGACGGCAATTCGTCGACGCAACTGTACAAAGCTTGATTAGTTTGACCTAAAACTTGACTTAAAAAAAACGAAGCAAATGGTACGTCCACCACGATTCCTTCGTATACTGCCTTTCCTAACATTCGCCCAACAAATTCAAACAACTGCAAGTGATTTTCTTGAAGGTATGAAGTGGGAGATGGATATAATCGTTCCTCGCTCGTCACTTTAAACAAATTTAGTGACGGATCAAACACTCGTTTAATACTTTCTTCTAAAAACTCTTTAAAGACACCATCCTGATCGATTCCTGCTTCGTCCAGCCCTTGTTCGTTTATAAATCTAACTCGAATTACTCCTTTCAGTGACTGAGGAGGCAATAATGCTAACTGACGGTAACCGTCTTCCACTATGCGTACTCTAAAAAAACAATCACCCTAAATAAATAATATAATGGAATTTATGTAAAATAGAAATATTAAAAGGACAACAATTTAAACGCTTCTTTTATTAAATAATTCACATTATTTATCTTACTATTCAAGTACTGTGTAATTTCCAAAAATAAAAATTGTTTGCTAAAAATTTGTGGCACTGCTGGAATTTTATGTGCATATTTGAAAGCAGTGATTTCAAGGAAGTCGTAATGACTAAATTTTTTTAGTATTTTTGGTAACTTGTAAAGTTTCATCAGGATTTCTAAACAAAATGTGCTTTTCATCCTTCCTTGGATACAACCCTGTATAGTCACCAGAAGGGTACAGAATTTTTTTACTATTTTTGATGGATTCCTAGGTATAATATGGGTCTATTTGTAAAGTTTCATCGGGATTTTTAAACAAAATGTGCTTTTCATCCTTCCCTGGATACAGCCCTGTATAGTCACTTGAAGGGTGCAGAATTTTTTTACTATTTTTGATGGATTCCTAGGTATAATATTGGTCTCCTTGTAAAGTTTCATCAGGATTTTTAAACAAAATGTGCTTTTCATCCTTCCCTGGATACAACCCTGTATAGTCACCTGAAGGGTGCAGAATTTTTTTACTATTTTTGATGGATTCCTAGGTATAATATTGGTCTCCTTGTAAAGTTTCATCAGGATTTTTAAACAAAATGTGCTTTTCATCTTTCCCTGGATACAACCCTGTATAGTCACCTGAAGGGTGCAGAATTTTTTTACTATTTTTGATGGATTCCTAAGTATAATATTGGACTACTTGTAAAGTTTCATAAAGATTTTTAAACAAAATGTGCTTTTCATCCTTCCCTGGATACAACCCTGTAGTTACCTGAAAGGTTGCAGAATTTTTTTAATATTTTTGATGGATTCCTAGGTATAATATTGGTCTACTTGTAAAGTTTCATCGGGATTTTTAAACAAAATGTGCTTTTCATCCTTCCCTGGATACAACCCTGTATAGTCACCTGAAGGGTGCAGAATTTTTTTACTATTTTTGATGGATTCCTAAGTATAATATTGGACTACTTGTAAAGTTTCATAAAGATTTTTAAACAAAATGTGCTTTTCATCCTTCCCTGGATACAACCCTGTAGTCACCTGAAAGGTTGCAGAATTTTTTTAATATTTTTGATGGATTCCTAGGTATAATATTGGTCTACTTGTAAAGTTTCATCGGGATTTTTAAACAAAATGTGCTTTTCATCCTTCCCTGGATACAACCCTGTCTAGTCACCTGAAGGGTGCAGAATTTTTTTACTATTTTTGATGGATTCCTAATTATAATATTGGTAAAGTTAGAAAGTTTCAGAATATTTAAACAAAATGGGTTTTTCATCCCTAAAAAGAGATTATTAAGGAACTACTAAGAAGTAATCATCTAGAATACTGGGAGAGCCTCCAGAAACTGGGGCAATTGCGGATAAATCACGCAACTTCATTGAAGATACTGATGCAGTAAACTCGAAACGCAAGGTGCAATAAGTGGGTCTAAAAACCACAATCTATTCAACAATAATAATACAAATAAAAAAAAGTTTACCTGTGCACAGTAATTAGAGTTGACTGTGGTGCTGCACATGCGGATTCGGTTAGTCCTAATACAGTCCTTTCATTTGATATATATTTTCTAAACAAACGTACCCTATCTTCATGTGGTATGATATGCGGCATTGTTTGCAATAACAATATTTGTTTTTGACGCCCTTTCTCAAGATCAGACATAAAATTTGAGACTTTCAAATCTTTTATCAGCCAATGACCGGGAGGTGTGTACTTTCTTCTACAATCCCGCCGATAAAGAACCATTAACAGTGTGTGCAGACATATAAAAAGTGAATTTGTTTGTATCGAAGTTATGTCGGTGGACATAACTAAAAATTTATAATCAATTAGTTAATTTACAAAAAAAGCGTCATTTTATACCTACTAAACAAATTATTTAATATTCCATTAAATAAAAGCATATTTAAAAAACTAGACAAGGCGACATAATCGCTTAACATAAAAAACTTTTGTTGTTCATACATTTCCATATCGTCCAATATCCTAAAATTTGGTAACTTAATTTACGTTCCCAATTCATCGTAAAAAAACTTACGTCACGTAATGAGTAACACAATCTGCAAATAACTGTAACATTTGAAATTCGGGTCCACGGCTTTTGGTATCTATCGCTAAAAGATCCAAAAATATTTTGACACCACAATTTGGTCCTAACGATAACAAAAACAACCACATGTTGTACAAAAGTTTATCTTGATAACAGAGGCCTAAAATTTAAACAAAACTTTAATTTACCCGAAAAAGTTATTCCAAGACGTTTCGGTATTACCCGTTAATATGTCCAATCTCAACTGAGTCAAAGTCGTTAAAGCGGTGTAATAAAACGAACACCCTAAAATGACTTGACGCACTTCGGAACTTTCTATGGATTTATACGACTTTTGTGTATTTGCTTTGTTCGTGCGAGATTCCAAAGCACGTTTAAAAAAATTATTTTGATGCCGGTTTTGAGATAAACTCGATGTTGTTTGAGCGATCTCGACATCTCTCACCAATTCGAATAGAATATCACCTTAAAAATTAAAACGTTAAAAATTTCCACAACCGTTAGTAAAAGTAGATTACCTAATAAAATAGCCACAATTTGCGAATTCCATAAGAGATGTAATTGTGCCTTGACGTGTGGTATAGCGGCATATAAAGATGGATCCATAGGCTGAGCAAACCAACCAAGCACCGGATGCCAGTACGTTAAATTCGATTGCTTACTCACAACGTAATGTTGACAACTTTCCAATAAATTAGAGACAACAACCTTATTGAATAAAATCAGTAATGTTGTTTTAAAAAATTAGTAAGTTTATTTTAAATTAAAACCTACCAAAAAAGTGGGATTAGCTACTTTTGGAAAAATATTGTTACGTAAAATGTGAGCTAATTGCACCAAATTTGCAACCAAACATAAAGCATAACTGCCTTCTAAAGTGTTAAAAACAATTCTTCTTGACTGTTGACTAGCCAAGAGGTCTAAACTTCGTGCAAATATTTGATGGTGGATCAAAACGGTGATACACTGCAATAAAAATATTACGTATTCAATTTAAGTTTTCCAGCATTTCATTAGTTCTTACTTCGGGTGTAATAAAGTCGACATGCCTTATAATTGCGGGCACGGCCAAAATATGGATAAGAAACATACTCATAAACTTTTCGGAAAAATCGGCAGCAATTAATGGTCGCAGAGATAACGTTATTATTGCAGATAACGAGGCATGTTTAAATAAAACTTTAAGTCGACCCAGGCCTCTGACAAGTAGATTCTGAAATACAACATTTATTTATCCATGAGCATAATGTAGTAAATAAAATGAAACTTTTAAAAACTTAAAACTCCTACAGCAAAAGTGACTTGATCATTGCAAAGAAAATTTGGGTAGTTGAACCTTCGTAAAAAAAATGTAAAAAAATAGTGGCACTTTGCAATGATCAACACACATACATTGCCAGCTACATTCACTTTTACAATGAGGAAACAGGTCACGATTCAAGTACATGTCTAGAGCCCCCCCCCCCAAAATAGTCTAAATCGTTTGTGTCTGTTTGTGCAAAAATTATTTTTGTTTGTACCCAAATAGTTTTTGAGATTTTCAAGAAAAATATCAGCGACACTGACGCGCATGCTTAGAATAACGAGATTCTTGGCAACACTTACAGGATGAAGTTCAAAATAGTTTATCATGGGCATGAACATAGAAGTACAGAACTGATAACTTCATTGTTAAAATGCCAAAAATAACGTGCGCTTATCCGTATCCCCCCCCCCCCCAAGATGAACCACTAGGAAGCGCCGCGATATAGACATACACATGATTTTTATAGACTTTCAGCAAAAGTTTGACAAAATAATCAGAAACGAACTATTCAAGACAATGGATGAAATGGAGATACCGAGGAAAATAATAAAATTGACTCGCATGACACTGGAGGAAACAACGGCATGTGTCAGAACAACAAGAAATTTTGAAATAGATAGCGGAGTAAGACAGGGGGATGCGATGTCGGCGATCTTATTCATTATAGTTCTGGAAAAGATAATTAGGAAAGCAGGAGTTAGGGGCACAATAATAAACAAGGAGGCTCAGGTGCTGGGGTATGCGGATGATGTGATGGTAATAGCAAGAACGGTAAGAGCATTAAAAGAAATAGTTGAATGGATAAGAGATGCGGCAAAATCAATGGGACTGGGAATAAATATGAATAAAAATAAGTATATGAAGTGTCAAAGAGGAGAAATGACAGACGAAATAGGAGAAATAGAAATCGGAAACAAAATACAGTACAGCCTCGTTATTCCGGACAGACATAGTTTGGGTTTGTTCGGATAATCGAGTTTTCCGGATTAGCGAGGTATTTTTTTTTACTTATTTTATTGAATAAAAACCATTAATATGCATTATTGAATTATTTTATTTTATATATGGGGCATTCCACACCAAATCGACCACTTTTGAACCCGACCCCTTTTGATTTTCCTGAAATTTTTACATATTATACTATCTCATCAACAACAGTTCTGTGAATTTTTTCAAAATTTTTTACTCAATCCAAAAAAAGTTACGAATTTTTAGAAAAACTACTGTTTTTTTTTAACGATCGTAACTATTTCAAAAATTGACTAATCGGAACGTTTTTTTTTTGATTTTGTTTGTCTTTAAACGTACTTTTCAGGAAAAAATACAAAAAAAAATATTCAAACTTAGATTCTACAAAATTTTTCATTTTTTCGGAGAAAATCATTGATTTTTCAAATTTCGACACTTTTGATTTTATTATTTCAAAAAAAAACTCTGATTTATTCCGCGTATAACAACACAAACCCCATAATGGGCCGACATTTCTTTCTATTTCTTTTGTTTAATTGAAAAATATTATTTGCGTAAAAATAAAACAAAATATTTTTTAATTAAACAAAAAATATACGAAATTAAACAAATTTTCTCAATAAGTACTACAAAGTATTAATTATAATTATCCCGGCAAGTTTTACAAGGATTTTTTTTCTGGGGGGAAGGGGGGATTAAAGATGAATATAATAATCAGGGCTTCCCGTATTAAACCAAAAAAACTGTATATTAATGTCAGCAGAGCAACTAAAGCGTGGCAAAGGTGGCGTAGAGCAAGGGTGCACAAATTTGAGGCGCAAAATTAGGTCAAGGCTTCGCTGCCCTAAAAATTGGAAATCTCACTTTAAAATGGAATAAAATTAAGTATTATGTAGTTTATGATCAAGAAAAAATATTGTCCTGATCTGGAGGGTATTTTTAAAAGTAAACAATCGGAAAACCGGGGGGTCTGGGGGGTATGGAATACCCTCCAGCCATTAAGAAAAGATGTTTTCTCTAAAATTAAATTTGCGGCCTTATCAATTTTTAAAGTCATTTTTAAAGTTCCATATGCTGGAGGGTATTCCAGACCCCCGGTTTCCCGCCAGTTTCTTTACATTTTGGGGGAGAGTCCAGACACTTTGGAAAATAGACACAATTTTTGAAAATTATATCAAATATATCTAATTGAAAAATGAGATAAAATTAAGTATTGTGTAGTTCATTTTCCTTACAAAATCTATCTCTAACTTAGAGGTGAGCAGGGGGAAGCTGCCTCCTTTGACCCCCCCCCCCCCCCCCCCCGATCTTGGCCGTTTAAATATTTGTAAAACATCTAACATTTCACTCTAATAAAACTGTGGAATATGCTAATAAAAATTAATTAAAAATAAATGTGTTTCTTTTATATACAGGGTGGCCCTTTGAAAACGAAACGGACGGGATTGTGGCCAGCATAATTTTTTTTAAGAAATGCAAAAACACGTCAATTTTATCATCGAGGAGGACAACTTTTGGGACCAATGTCACTCCCGTATTGTTTCATCCCTTCGCGCTATGATAACAACCCCTAAAATGTTAATAGGGATGATATGGCAAGTTACACCTCATTTAAAAGGTCTTGCCTCCCTGAATTCAATGCTATAATTTTTTTAAAATTTTATCAATTATTCAATAAAAAAATTGAAGTTGCAAAAATGCGAAATAAATTCGATATTTCAAGACATTTAAAAACAAAAAAGTAAAAAACGCTTGAACAGGTTGATTTTAATTTCAAAGAGGCTACTTTTACTGCTATTTATAAATATTGACAGTTCAACTCTTAAGTTAAAGGGCAAACCACCCTTGGAATTTTGAATGATAAGATGGGTCTATTTTTTATCAGAAAAGTGAAATGCGTTTTTGCAACTTTAGCGTTGATACTTACAAAAATTTATGAAATGATAGAAGAATTGTTTCAATTCCTCATTGCATTCAAGACTGTAAGGGTAGTTCATCCTTCACTTCAAGGGTTGAGCTGTCAATGTTTATGAATAGCATTATAGCAGTAAAAATAGCCCCCTTAAAATCAACCTGTCCAAGCGTTTTTCCCTTTTTTATTCTTAAATGTATTGAAATATCGGATTTATTTCGCATTGTTGCAGCTTCAATTTTTTTGTTGAATAATTGATAAAACTTTAAAAAAATTACAGCACTAAATTCAGGGCAGCAAAACCTTTCAAATGAGGTGTTACTTGCCATATCATCCCTATTAACATTTCAGGGGTTGTCATCACAGCGCGAAGGGATGAAACAATACGGGAGTGACATTAGTCGCAAAAGTTGTCCCCCTCGATTTTTCGAAATTCTGCTGGCCACAATCCCGTCCGCTTCGTTTTCAAAGGGCCACCCTGTATGTATTTACGCTTTGAGAAAATGTATATTGGATGGCTGCAGTAAAATTTTAATTTCAATACCTTTTACAAACAATCATTTGTAAAGTTTTTAGTTTTAGTTTCCAAGAAGTACCTTTTTTTTTAACTGTTGCAACGCTGATGGGTCTCCAAATTTTTTAACCTAAAGGCCAAGCTGACTCCTCCACTAAGGTAAATTCCAAAGGCCAAGACCTAGTTATCAATCCCACCCCATCTCCGAGACTCAATTTCCGGTAGATTTGGCAATTAAAGCTTTAAAAATAAATTTTGAATTTAATTCTCATATTTTGATGCAATTGTTTTGAAATAATTTTTCAGTTTTTTTTAAATATGAACCCTATGTGCAACGATCCGCAAATTTTTTGTTTTATAATAATTGCTTTTTAGATCGTTTTCAATCATTCTGACCTTTTTGGACTATTTTGAACTTCATTTTGTGTGTGTTTTTGAGAATCTCATTTACGTGAGAGTTGTTGTTTTTCTTGAAAATCTCAAGAACTATTTGGGTACAAACAAAAATAAAACTTGCACAAAACAGGGACACAATCGATTTAGACTATTTTGGCTTTAAAATTCGAAAGAGAGCAGATAGGGACATGTACCTTCACAATTCCTATCATTTCTCAATGACCAAGCATTGTATCGACCTTACACAATTTATTGTAAACAACAAATGTAAATAATAAAAATGCTATTTGTTCTTTCAAGATTATGCAACAAGTATATAAATAAACCAAAATATTTACCTTAAGCACTAAATAAAATCCTTTGTGGAACAAATTTCCCATAATATTGGCACACAATTGATTCATTCCAGACTTTAAAACATCCATATTTTTATTTTTTAAAACTACCCAAGTGTTGGTACTGGTGAACGATACCAGCATGTGTAAATATAATAAAATAATTTTCATATCGTCGGGATATTCCGGTTTCAACTCTTCTAAATAATCGCAACACTTCCAGAGTATCACATTTACGTTGGATATCCATTGGATAACGTGTTCCTTATTAAGTGCAACACCAACGTAACTAAGTTTTGGTGAATCCGATTGTAAGGATGCTATTAAATATCGACACAATTTATCTAATTTTTCTCTATCTCGTTTCTTATTAAAAACTAATATTAGTCGTTTCGATTGACAGTATATTTGTAGCGCAGGTATCAGTGCAGGTTTAGAATCCCCTTCGGGTACATCCGGCACCGTGGCGTCAAAGTTGTCTCTAAAACATAAAAATTAGAACTATAAGAATGACACTAGGGCACAATCACCAGTTGCTTACACAATTGAACGTACGAATTTGACACGTTCGAGCCAACCTCGAATGCTTGCTTGAATTGTAATAGCTGCCGTTTCTCTTCGTTTTTCGATAGCTCGCTCTTCACGGGCCGCTTTGGTTTGCTCTAAAAAATTTAATTTTGGATCTTCGTTTAAATCGAACATCTTGTCCATTAGTTTTCTTATAAATAAACTATTACGAGTTGCTTTCTCTCAGATTTATCACAGAACAAAAATCTTAAAATAATGTAACAATAGATTTTATCACTATAATTTTGACAATCAAAATATAAACAACGTTACAAACATCACTTTATTTTGTTACGAATTAGTACCACTTTTAATCAATAGATGGAGAAGAACTTTCTCACTTTACATCATGGCAAAATAATAATAACACAGTGTGGCCGAGAAAGAACTGTACTATTTATTGTATTTGGGCTAGTGCCATTCGTGCGATTAGTTCTCGTAGATTAAATGAGGAGGGAACCTTGGAGACAATCACAGTGATGCAAGTTAAAATTTTAACTTTTGTAAATATGTAGACAATTGAAAAACCAGGTGATATGGAAGACGTAAGAATTAAATTTGTGTTTTTATCAATTATGAAAAGTCGTGACGTTACTTCTGTGTGCTGGAGGGTATTCCCCCAGACTCCCCGGTTTCACGCCCATTTTTTCACATTTCAGAGAGATAAAGTTATTTTGATTTAACTATGATTTTCTGTACATAAAACAATATCAAGGGAGGGTCTAAAAAACTCAAAAACATTTTTTATTAAATAATATCATGAGTAATACAAAAAATTAAACCACGCGAGTTATTCAAATTGTTTCTTTAAATTATTCATTATTGCCGATCTCTGAAATTGCACTTCATTTTTGCAAAATGTTGAAAGCAACGGTGGGCACTCGTATTCAATATTTTCTTCGCACAATGCCCCAACGGCAGTTTTATGAGCCGTTGTAAATTTAAATTCACTTTTGGAATGAACTAAAATTTTACAATTTTGAAGAAAATAAAATAAGGCCCCTTTTAAAATGTACGACTTACCACACACAAGATTTAACATTAGGCAGGTACGGTGAGAAGATAAAATTTGATATTTATTTTCCGATGCCTTAACATCAAAATGAGCGATCGCCGTGTTAGATAGGTACGGCCAATGTGACAAATTTTCGCTATATTCCACCGCATATTTCCAATGTTCGTAATTTCCACTTTCAGTCAGAATTGAAAAATTGATTCTAAAATTTTTTTGATCAAAAAAATAGAAAAAAATATATTAATAACTTACATGGTAGGATTTAAATATTTCATGTTATTAAAATCGGCGACAAATTCCCATATTTCTCGAGGGCCACTTTTGTTTATACTAACGGAAGCGTTAAAATTATATTTTCTTGGTTTTAATAATAAATAAATAATTAAAATTGAAACCGCCGCCAAACAGAGACGTTTTCTCTTCATAGTAACCGTTTGCATCTTGGCTTGATTATTGTAAGAGTTAGAGGTAGATTTTTTAAAAATTAACAGAAGCGAATAAATTACTACAGAAATTATTCGTGAAACGAATGAACGAGAACATTAATATTAACAGGATGCGAATGAATAAAAGATATCGTTTTAAAATAAGCGATTTATCTCGTAAATTTATGCCCACACGTAAATAAATGCTACAACCTCTCCCTGAATAGTAAAATTAACTACTGCAAGGAAGATAAACCATAAACAAAATTCTTGCTTCTCTAAACACTCATTTGCCTAATGGATTGCCTAACACGAAAGAAAAATAATTTCGATTTTGGATTAAATGTTCTCAAGTAATTTTGCAAAATTTCGAACTGCTCAAAATATTTGAATTATTAAGGCGCCTCTCTTGTAACTTGTAAATGCACGCATGGAAAAAATTAGTGATAGGTGGAACTTATTCCCATAAAAACGGGATTTAAATTTTTTAATTTCTTGTTTAGACCCGTAGCCAAGACACCTAGGGGCACCCCTTCCCCGAAATGTTTAAATAAAAAAATTTTTTTAAAGTAAAAAATTTGGAGAACAGTTCATTAACAAGGACTCCGATTTTAAAAATTTTTAAATAAACAAATGATGAAAAATGAACCAAAAAGCAATAATAAAACAAAAAAGTAGAGTCAAAATCGACTCTACGTGCCGCTGCGCTCCTTCCGATCGCTTCGCAACATTCTGAACCGTTTTGACTAACGCTGCACTAATTAACAGCTCCCCCCTCATGGAGGTTCTTTTAAGTGGAAAAGCCCACGGCTTGCAGGAAAAGATGGTAGGAGAGCCCACTTTTTGTTAGAGTAACTGGGCCCAAAATTATACATGTGGAGAGGCTGCTAATCGATAATATTCCTGGAGGTCTTCCAACTCGGAAAAGATGCTGCTAAGAAGGAAGTAGATCTCTCTTTTTTTCCAACAAATTTAAACCAAATAAGCCCCTAAACAGTGATTTTAATTAGATGTTAACGATACCATGGTGCAAATGCTACTATTGCTTCCGTGTTTGTTTGCCACGCCCAGCCTAAACTGTAAATAAATCCACACGGACCGGTGACAGAACAAGTCGATAGAGGTCAATATTAAACGAAAATTGCAAATCTTAAAATCAATTATTAGCTAAACCAGAAGTCGGCAACGATTTATTGTACAAAAACCAAATAAAGAGTCTTGCAGGCCGCACCAAGACGCCTCGCGGTCCGCGGGTTGGCAACAGCTGAACTAATTGATATACATATTTTTCCATATCTAAAACGGTTTATTTTAATGTTTTTTTTTATCAAATTCCGTCTAGTTTTCTTTCGTAAATATTATAATATATATATCTTTGAGTCCTGGGTTATAAAACTTGACCATATTATAATAAATATTTTTATAAATAAGAAATAAATGGGCGCTTAGAGTTTAAATTACTAAATAAACATTAAATTTTAAGAATACCAGTTATAAGATTGATTAAAAATCAAATTAATATTTTTTATTGAGCCTTCGGGACTAACACGTCCTTTCGTCAGAATAATAATAACGTTAGTCCCAAAATTTCAATAAAAAATATTAATTAATCTGATTTTTAATCCATCTTATAGTTCGTACTACTTAAAATTTAATTTTTAGTTAATATCAACGAGTTAATAATTATAACATTTTTAAATTATTAAGTAGCAAGCAAATAACTTTTTATGTAATGTTTGTTTTAATTAAAAATAAATTAAATAATAAATAAATAATGAGCTAATTAAAAAAATTTTTTTTTAATAAATTAAGAAAAATAAAATATTAAAAACATTTGTTTGTAATAATAAAAATTCCCGGAAAAGAAACCACCAAAAATTTTACTTTCTACAAGTGCCCCCCTCAAAATGAAATCCTGGCTACGGGCCTGTCGTTGTTGATATCAGAAAAATCTGAGTGTGCAAAATGTGTTTTTTAGCCATTTTAGAAAATATGCTAAAAAAGATTAGGTATTCACAAAATAAAAATAAATAACAAAATAGTGGCCGAAAAACTGAAAGCTTATGAAGTGTGAATATTTTAGAAATTTGTCAAAAACACTCAAAGGTTGCGGTCAATTTGGCATTTTTTATGTCTAAATTTACAAAAGTTGCATAACTTACAAAAAGTTGACAATTTTAAATTAATTCAGTTGGCAACTTTGGGATTTCTCCCCCCTGAAAAAAACTTGGTTGGGCACGCCCCTGCTTAAGAGGAATTTTGGATTATGTTTTTAGTATAATAGTAAACGGTCTAAAAAGCAATAATTATAAAATAGAAATTTTATGGATCATTGAAAATAGGCCTTAAATTTTTAAAAAATCTGAAAAATACATAAACTATAGCATTTAAACCCACGCAAATCCTCAACCGGAATCTTTGAAAATGCGAATCTCTGAGACAGTCCACTCAATAAAAAATCCCTTTAGACCCAGGGAATCCAAAAAATTTCAAATATTTATCTTTCAAAAGAGAACCTCATTCTTTATTATGAACAGTTTAAACGTATGCAAATGGGTCAATAAGGTCGACATTTGCGTAGAAAGTATAAACTTTAAAATCAATTTTAAAGGCTAAACTAATAGATATAATATGATATTCCTCTATATCTAAAACGCTTAATGTAATTCATTAATAAAATTAATATCTTTCGTAGCCGCTCATCGTGCTACTATCTAATTCTTCACAAAAAATTGAATGCCATTCTGACTACATTTTTCAGGCTACATACCCGAATTGTTTGAAATTATAGTAACTTGAAAATCTTCAGAAAGACACCAGAAGGACCGCGTTCACTAGTAGTGTGGGGTTTAACCCACTAAAAACCACCTCCTTGCTTTGTTGGTCACCATATTTCACGACTGGAACGTGGTAAATCCAATATCTTCGACGTTCCAGCCGGTATAGCAATTGTTATTTGCTCTTTCAGGACTTTTTCTTCTTAGACGTTATTGCGTTCGTCGGCTTCCTTCGCCCTCATGATCGTCCTGATCGCTTCCGCAATCCTCTCCCATTCCTGTTCACCGACAAGCATGGTGGTCACAAGGTTCTCCGGGTCATATTTGTTAAAATCCTCCTGATGTTTTCCCACTTACTACATTTTAGCAGTGTGTTTTCGGGGTCCGGTGACTTCTTCCTCCGTACAGTGTGGGATCTTCCTTATCTTATGGAGATATCTGTTAAGAAGGGCATATTTTTCAGAGCCCTTTTAATTTAATCAACAGATGGCGCCTACTTAAATATTTTTATAAAATAAGAGGAATTTGCTATATTTAAAATATAGCAAATTCGTTGAGATAATACTATTCTATAAACAATATTCTTGTTCTTAAGCTATTTTGAGTTCGTAATATTTATTTATAAAAACACAATTCATAATTAAAGTTTAATTACCTTTTTTTGTAAGTGAGTGTGTTTTGACATACTTAATACAAACTCAAAATAGCTTAAGATCAAGAATATTGTTTATAGAATAGTATTATCTCAACGAATTTGCTATATTTTAAATATAGCAAATTTCTCTTATTTTATAAAAATATTTAAGTAAACGCCATCTGTTGATTAAATTAAAAGAGCCCTGAAAAAAGTGCCCCTCTTAAAGGAATCATGGCCGGTAAAGGCCTGGGTGAGGTAGTAGTCGAGCTCGCGGTGTTTCCTGTTTGTTTATTGGGTCAGATCGGGGATGAGCCTTCTGGTTCACTCCCCCTCTGTGGCTCGGGACCACCTGCCCTGCCACTCTTGGATGAGTTTCTCTCTATTGTCGCGTCTAACTTGTGAATATTTGTGTCCGTAGTTTGCAGCCTTCTCATGAATTAGTAGCTCAATGGGAGGAACTCCGACCAGGGCCATGATGGCCGCGTCCGACACCGTGAGGTATCCGCAGCAAATTCTAAGAGCTGTCTTCCGTAGCACACGGTTCATCATGTAGTTGTATTTTTCGTACCTTGTGATGTCTGCCCATACGGAAAGTGCGTATAGAAAGATCGATTGAGCGACCGCTGTGAGCACTCTGCTCTTAGAAGTTGATGGATCCTCCATGTTGGGCATCTGTCTTGCGAAGGCTGCAGTGCTCGCCTCTGTCCTGCGCCGAAAGACAGCCGCTTGTCGAAGGTGACTCCCAGGATCTTTATTTCGCTCTTTGGGGTAATGGTATGAGCACTATAGGTAAACATCATCTCCATCAGCTGCTTTTTGCCTGCATAGCTTCGGTTTTCTTTGGGACCAGTGTGAAGCCTTTGTCGGTGATCCAATCTGTGATGATCTCAATGGCTTGGTTTCCCATTGAGATGACTTCGGCTTCCGTCCTTGCGACGACCAACATTGTCAGATCGTCTGCGAAGACAACCAGTTGGACACCCCGCGGTAGCGCAAGTTGCAGGACGCCGTCATACGGGATGTTCCACAAACTCAAAGCTCCTCCTTCCAGAGACTCTCGTCTACTATAATAGTCCTGTTATGGAAGTAGTCCACGATTAGATTTATGACGCTAGGATGAACACCTCTTTGCTGGAGTTTTTAGATGGATGTATTTCCAGCGCGCTGAATTAAATGCGTTTCAAATTTTCCGCGTCCGCGAAAAAATTCAGGTGCTATTTTTAATCTTCCTTTACGAAAGCCGTATTGGGCGTCACTGAGACCTCTGGTCCTTTCCAGCTCTATCATCAGTCTTTCCAGTATAAATGGTTCGTATAACTTGACGATGTTGTCAAGTAAGCAGATGGAACGATACAAGCTGGGATCTTCAAACGGTTTGTCACTTTTTCTGAGAAGGACTAATCTAGCCCGCTTCCATGCGTCAGAAAAGGAACCAGAGGCGGCTTCGTCATTAAGCACGCCGAGGAGAATGTTGGGGTAGCAACCTGCAAAGGCCTTGATTATCTCCGCCGGTATATGATCTGGACCGGGGGCCTTGCCGGTTGACATGGCTGAAGTTGCGTCCAGCAGCTCTTCCAGTGTGAACGGTTTGAAAGTGGCGTTTTCATCCCTTTTCCAACTCTGATGCAAGGGAAACAGGGTCTCAACTATCCCCCAAACTCGGGGCTCGCTCATGCCGAGCAAGAACCTCCTTCCCATCTTGTTGGTTACTATATTGCATCCGGTCCCCCAGACATCTCCGTTGACCACCCGCAGTAGTTCTGTCCAGCATCTTTTTTTGCTGTTGTAGATGGCTTCGTCCAGTGCCATCCTGGACTCCCGAAACGTATCGGCTGTCTCAACGGTCACGTGGGGTCCACGACTACGCTTAAGATTTCGCTGGTAAGCTCTCTGGGTGATCACGCAACGTCTCCTCAGTTTTGCTATTTCCAGGTTCCACCAGTACTTGGCACAGTCAGGAAGGCAACGAGTTCCTCTGCCCCCGCGATGTTTTCGCCCCGGATAAGTCTTTTCATTGCGCTTTGGATGGCTTCCTGGTCTGTGCTCCAGGAGCTTCAACCGCCTCGGGGAGATCAATGCTTTTTTCAAGAACTCTCCATGTGAAGTTGTTGTCCATGAGTTCTGCGGTCACGAAGGTAACGTCGATTACCGAGTGCGATGTCGCTGTTAGATATGTAGGGACATCTCCTGTGTTTCCGACGCACAATCCCTGGAAGGACATGGCCTCGGAGAGCAGGTCGCCGCGCAAATTCGCGGTGTTGGAGCCCCATTCCGGGGACTTTGAGTTGAAGTCTCCTCCTATAACAAGTGGAAGCGCTCTTTGTCGTGCCGAGACTATCAGCTCTTCGAGCGCTGCTTCAAAGTCGTGGAGGGCGAAAAATAACAGCTGTAGTAATTAGCTATGTCATCCAGTTCGACCCACTCCGTCCGCGACCACTCTAGAGGGATAATGAACATAGATTGCCGCCCGTCTCGTGTTTTGGAACCACCCAATCGGCTCTACATGATGTGGTTCACTGAGACCAATGCTATTTTAGAACTTCTCTGCAGGATCGTCTGCATGAAGAGATCCCATGCAGCTTTCTTGTTTTGCACGTTGCTTTGCAGCAGTCACCTGTTGTTTTAAAGGGTATGCGCTTTCCCGTCGCTGAGGCTTCCCGCTGTTTGTTGGTTCTTAGTGGGAGGTACTGGCAAGTTGTAGTTCTGTGACCGATTCTCTCGCAGGTTTCGCAAAAGCGCTTTTTTATATAGCTTTTTGCCTGGTGCTCTGGTACAACACACTTGTAGCAGTCTTTTCTTCTGTCAATGTCATTCGCTGTGCATTTTGCTGCATAGTGCCCTACTTGCCAGCACTTGTTGCATCTCGACGAGAAGGTGTCGACCTCCTCTTTTATACAGCACCTTATGACCCCAACCTAAGGGTTTGGTGTAATATTTGTAATTTTTGTTGTTTTTACGGAGGAAGAGGGAAAATCTTTAAAAGACACCAGGAGAACCGCGCTCACTGGTAGTGTGGGATTTCCATCCATTAAAACCCCCCTTCCGTACTTAGATGTTTGCCGCCGTTCACGACTGGCACGTGGTATATCGAACACGTCTTGGAAGCCGGTAGAAATTTCTTCACCCTTTCGGGTCTTTCTCTTCTTAGCTAGATCTTGCACGCTCGTCGGCCTTCTTTACCATCATGATATTCCGAATCGCACCAGCCATCCTCTCCCAGCCGCGCTCATCAGCCAGCATGAATTTTCGGGAGAATGGTTGGCGAGTTCTTCCCTTAGATCGTCCCACCTGATGCAGCCAAAGAGGGTGTGCTCTGCGCTGTCCACAACCTCATCTTCACAACAAGAGCAATATGGTGTTGGTAGCTTCTTTATTCTACGCAGATAGGAGTTGAAACACCCGTGGCCAGTCAGGTCCTGAGTGAGGTGGTAGTCCAATTCCACGTGGTTTCTATTATACCACACTCCAATTTCCAGGATAAGCCTTTTAGTCCATGCAGCAAAAGGTTCTTACGTCCATCTCGCCTAACATATACCGAAGAGAAGTTCTTTATAGCCTCTCTTTGCTTCTGGGCATTTGTCTCCGAAGCTGGCAGTTCTCTCTTCCACCGTCAGATCTATCGGTGGGATTCTGGCCAAGACCAGGATTAGGGCTGGGCGATTGTTAGATTTAACAATCGATAATCGATTGTGTAAAAACAATCGATTATATCGATTAATCGAAAACAATCGATTAATCGAAAACAATCGATTAATCGAAAACAATCTATTAATTGTCATACGCATGCGCAGATTAAAATCCATAACGTGAATTCGAAACTGCGCATGCGTCTGATAGTTGCAAATGGTTTCAAACTGCTGAAAGAACAAAGCTTATGAAAAACTTCCAGGTCTAAGAGAAAGGGAGAGTTACATAAAATGTGGGTTCAAGGTAGCTAGCCTGGGCGCGAAAATACAAATTTTACGATTGAAATCTCGATGAATTCTGAAAGAGTATATTTTAAATAAGAGAATAAGCGGAGGCACAATGCCCTAAGTGCACCTGTTTTTTCAAAAATCGAATTTAAAAACTTCGATTTTCACAGTAAATTTTAAAGCAAAGTCGCTCGGGATTGGTGAATCAATTCATTCAGTTCATTCTCCTGTCGGTATGTGCACCGAGATATGGTCTTAGCTTTGCGCAGAGTGGGAGCGACACTTGCATTGCGATGCAGTAACAGTGCACTCCGAACGAAAATCATGGTTTTCAACCCTAAATGTGCGGGAAAAATGGCTTAAAGCGCCCGAGCGCAGCGAGGGGTGCTTTAAGTCGATTTTTCCTTGCACAACCACCTTTCCGAATAGTACATGTGCTGGAAAAATGGCTTAAAGCGCCCGAGCGCGGCGAGGGGTGCTTTAAGTCGATTTTTCTTCGCACAACTACCCTGCGTTAAAAATCCACTCTCACGAGTTTCACCTCTCAAAGATTCACCTTTTCCTTGACCTACGGGCCTAGGGATATTTTTAAATTAGTTGTCATTTTGATGAAAATGGCTCGAAGCGCCCGAGCGCAGCGAGGGGTGTTTCGAGTCAATTTTCATCAAAATCACCCTCGCAAGAGTCGGACCCACGCGCAAAAGTAACTACCGTTCCTTAAATTTAAGTAACCCTTTTCTGAAGTAATTTTTAAATAATTTTAAATTTTTAAATTAAATAATACAGTAGAACGCATTCCTACCATAGCGCAAGAGTTACTGACTAATTGTAAAAGTGCAACACTCTTATGTATAGGAGCGCACGTACCTCCCACGAACGAACTTGATTAACCAATCACGAGCGTTTAACCTTCGAAAATCAAGCTTTTTTAAATTCGATTTTTGAAAAAACAGGTGCACTTAGGGCATTGTACCTCCGCTTATTCTCTTATTTAAAATATACTCTTTCAGAAAAGTTCGAGGTTTCAATCGTAAAATTTGTATTTTCGCGCCCAGGCTGGCTACCTTTCCCCAAAATGTGACTAACAATTTATAAGTATGACTAGGAGGGGGGGTGAAATTTATAAGAAAATTATGATTGAATTTCTTTTTTGCTCACATTTAATTGTGCGTTAAGCGGTTGAAAAATAATGGGGTCTTTGTTTTGTGATCATCTGCCACAATGGAGGTAGAGGGGATAAAAAAAGCTTGCCCCATCCCCCCATGGGCACGTTCCATAATATAATAATAATAAGGTATGCTATTGCGCAGGTTATGTAGTAACCACGTGACGTCATGCGCAACAATTATCAAAATGCAATTTATATGTATAAAATCATTGGTTCAAAATATGATTACGCGCAGAATTTTACTTACCACGTGACGTCATGCGCAATAATTACCAAAGTGGAACTCGCATCTGTCATACATTATTTATTTTACTATATCATGAGCACGGTCCTGCTAGAGGTAGTCGATTGTTAAAATTAACAATCGGAAAACAATTAATTATTTTGAATTGAAAATAATCGAACAATCGATTATTCTGATTGATTAATCTATTGTTCGATTTTTACTCCCTCGGCTTTTTTTACCAAAACTATATCTAATTACTTTCTTGCGTACTACTCCATATTGGTTCCATATGACATAAATAAACAATCGATTAATAAAAAACAATCGAACAATCGAAAAAAAATCTGATTAATCTATTATTCAATTTTTTACATTTCGGTTTTTTTTATTAAAATTACTTTGAAAAACTTTTTGCGTACTATTTCATATTTGTTTTATATAACATAAATAAACAATCGCTTAGTCAAAAACAACCGATTAATCGAAAATAATCGAACAGTTAAAATTCATCGAAGAATCGATTAATCGCACACAATCGAAAATAATCAAATAATCGATTAATCGCAAACAATAGAAAATAATCGAAAACAATCGATTAATCGAAAACAATCGATTAATCAAAAACAATCGATTAATCGAAAACAATCGATTAATCGAAAACAATCGATTAATCGAAAACAATCGATTAATCAAAAACAATCGATTAATCGAACAATCGATTAATCGAACAATCGATTAATCGAACAATCGATTAATCGAACAATCGATTAATCGAAAATAATCGATTTTTCGATTAATCGATTATTTCAAAAATATTAATCGATTATCGATTAATCGATTAATCGAAATTAATTCCCAGCCCTAACCAGGATCACTGCGTCCGACACTGTTCGATATCCGCTGCAAACACGGAGTGCCATTTTCCGCAGGACCCTGTTCATCTCATATCTGTATAGCTCATATTTCATTGCACTGGCCCAGACTGGGGCCACATAGAAGAGCACGAACTGAACTACCGCCGCACGAACTCTTCTTTTGGAGGAAGATGGGTTCTTCATATTTGTTGTCTGTTGCGCTTGCCTCTGTCTTCTTGATGGCCCCTGATACATTCCTTTATGATGGCTATTGCTCGGTTTGCTTTGGCCATTGTTTCTACTTCAGTCTTTGCTGTCACAATCATTGTCAAGTCGTCCACACAAAAATATTTAAAATTTAAAGAATTAAAACTGCACTGTGAGAATTACAGGGGCACATTTAAAAGAGTGATTTGAGTTAGGCCCATTACATGATTGGATGCTATGTACGAAGATGAGAGCTACCACTAGCGGTTTTAAGGAGAGGGGGGGGTAATTACCCTAAGATCAATCTATGTTGAAATTTACATTGATATAGGCAAATTACCCCCCCCCCCGCCCAAGCCAGTTGGCCAGGAACGCCCCCGAGAGCTATTCCATGTGGGAAAAAAATTCGTGTGATCAAAAGGCAATTGAAGGAAACCCAAAACTTCAATTAGCGTTTCCTGGAAAAACGTATTTTTGAGATGTGCCCCTGTAATTTTCAAAGGGTGATATAGAAATGTAGTATTTACCTGTTGCTTTGAAGCTTCTTTAGTTGGAGGAAGAGTGGGCATATCTGATTTGGGCTTTGTTGACGCTTTCAAGAATGGCGAGTATCAATGTTTGTTCAGGTTGTTTTGATTTGCAGGCGTTTGGTATAGCCGCTTCAAGTATTTTCTGCTTCATGTCACCAAATTTGCTGCCGATGAAACTTTGCATGGTTTTGGTTCCAATATCCAGGGTTTGGTGGTAGTTTACTTTAGTTTCCTAGGATGCCTATTGATAGACATAAGCATGGGCGTCCATTAGGGGGGGCAAAAGGGTCAGCACCCCCCCCCCCCGGCTTTTGTCTGCTTAAATTTTTTCAGACATTTAATATTTCACCAGCCTAAGTTTTTAAAATTTTCGGTTTTAACTGATTAAAATTCTTTTTTACTTTGCCCCCCTCCCTTGAAAATGATCCTGTGGACGCCCATGGACATGAGCAAATTCCTGGTCATTGAATGTGCTGCTCTCCATTTCCAAAACCCATTCCAGCAAACTCCTTCAATGATGATTAATCCTGAAATTTTTCTCTTTCCTTCACTAATTCCATAATTTCTTTTTTTCTGATGCTATACAAATCTCTTTCAACTTCACACTTCTCAACAAATAGGCGCTAAGGAAGAGTACCACAAATTTTCTAAAAACAAGTCTGAGAAAGGTTCTCAAAAAGAATACAAAAGAAAAAGTATTGGAGGTGAGGATTGAAATTAAAATAGTAATATAATTTTTAACTAGATAAGTTTATTCAATTATTGTACGAATGTAATCGCATCAACATCAAATTAACGATTTAATAATTAATTTATATACAACTATGTATAGGATATTATATTTATATATTAAAATAGCAATTTATGTAGTAATTAATAAGAAATCGTTGACATTAACAAACATTACTTACACATAAAGCCTCGTTAGTTTCATTGAAAAAAACAAAAACTAATTAATACTGATGATGAACTTGGAAAAATGAAAAAGTTGAAGAAATTTTTTCTCAATTACTAAATAAATATAAATTTTGTACATTTTAATTTTAGAATCATAAAACTAACGCGACTAGATTTTGAGAGTACAAATTTGACTTATTACAATAATAATTATCTTTCTTTTATTAAATGTCCGTCCAACTAGGTAAGGTAGGTGGTACCTAAAATAATTACTTTTATTATTATTATATTACACTGGAGGAGTAGTAGTAGTATATTATTATTTTACAAAACTTAAAACAATTTGTTGAAAAAAATAAATTAAAAAACTCTTTCATTTACAAAACAAAAACGTATTTTAAAAATACATTAAATTATTAGTAGTATCATTTTAATGTATGTTCGAGTAGGTACTAAAATTATTATTGAATTTTTACAAAAGAGGCGACAATTCATGTTTATGTAGTAGGTATGCTACTTGTCGAAAAATTTATTTACAGATGACACAAAATTGATTATGATGGCAATATTTACACGAGTAGGTAATACTAAACGAAAAGAGAAAATCACATATCTATTACTCACTACATTCCTATCATCTGAATTTCTATAAAAGACCAAAGCATTTTTGACAAAAACTACCAACTAATTTAACAAATTATATTACAATAAAATTTTTTTAAATAAAAGAGATCGACGTGACTTGTCGCCCAAGAAATTTTGTACTTTTTCCAATATGATATCCGGCATAACAATTTGTCTTGTTACGTTTCATAGATAAATAATTTTCGTATAAAACAAACAAAAATAAATAACAGCAGTATTTACACATTTAGGCAACAACCGAGCACATTTTATTTAATTGATCAACATTTTTTTCATCTAAATAAATTTTTATTTACATCTGTTTTTGTTAAAATTTTGCTTTTGACCAACAACACTCCCAACTTCTCGTTGATCAAAACAAAATTGAACACAAAAATTAATAACATTAAAAAATAAATCTCCAAAATATAAACAACCTTAAATAATATTTACAGCATACTCTAACTAAACTAACATAGATATAGTAGGTAGTTGCCTATTTTATACATTTATATTCATTCAATTCTTGTTATAAATTAATTATTTTGTAATACTTTTTGTTTGACAAAAATTCTTTCTCCACTCTTCTAATATTCCGCTTACAGGATGTAGTACAACAATAGAACTTATCTAAACATTTAACCATTTCATTGCACACTGTCTCTCTTCATTTAATTAATCGGTGGCAATACTTTTGACATTTCACGATATCGGTTCACTGATAAAATGCAACCACCGTTTTAATTTAAAAACAAAGGAAAAAAAAACTAAAATTAAACTTTTGTGTCCTACTACACTAAGAGATTACAAATAAAAACTGGCACAGCCATTCACCGCCGATGGGTTGCATTCATGGACTCGAAGAATAGGAACTCGTCACGTTACTTAATTCGGGCGGAGGAGATGGATTGCGACCTTCGTAAGGAGCATCATCATCTAATAACAAAATATACATCCTGTAACATTTTCTTTTCTTTTGTTTTTATTTTAAGCTACTGTAATTTCAAAAAAAATTTGTTTTTGATAAGTATAATGCAGTTCTATTTGAATGTTTCTTTAACTTTCAGGTAGCCAATCTAGCAAAATGGGCATCAAAAATTACTAATTATTACTTAAAAGTGTGAACTTTGCTAAAGTACAAAAGTAGCTGTGTCTAAAAAAAGCACCTTAACGTAGTTTGAGATTAATTTTGAGTTCTTAAGACTAAAAGTTATAAAAATGGTGAAAGAAATGATTCTCACCAATAACAGATCCAAAAGATGTAAAATTACTGTTGGGATAAACTGGGTTATTGAAAGGAGGTACGTAATTTGTACATTCCACATCCAACTCGGCCGTATTTTTAATCTTATCCAATTCCTCCTCCTTATCCATGTCTTCTTCGTCTGGAGTATAAAACATTTCCGGCTTAACATCTTCCATCGGGGCCACCACATCAACTTCGACGTTATCTTTTGTTCCTGCTACCACTCTTTCGACACTTTTACAATCATCTAAATCACTCTCAAACTTCTGTTCCAACAATTCACTATCAAGAGACGATCTGTCATAATTCAAAGTAGACAAATTTTCTCGAGAAGTATCCAAATCACAATTCATCAATGCTCCCACCATAGTAGAAACTTGATAAGGCAAAAACAAAATATTGCATCAAAACATCGTTTTTATAACTTCAAATGTGCACCTTTACCTGTCTTACGATTTTCATCATCTACCGAAAGACCGAAAGCTTTTTTTAAGCGTAAGCTGACATTTTCACGCTGTTTTTCCAACTCGGTTGGTTCGCTATTAAACGCCGACAAAGCTAAAAAAGAAACGACATATTCATTTACAATAAATTACCTTTATTAACCAATTTCTTAACATACTTTTTGTGGGTAACTCGGTAATGCCTACTTCTTCTTCATCGGATGAAGCAAACGATGCGGTGCTACTAACACTATCACTGCGAAGCCGCAATTTCTGAGGAACAGGAGATCTTGAAGCACCATTTTCATCGTTTACCGAATCGTCCACTGCTTCCTTGTCACCACAAGTTTGCTTTTTTCTTTGACGATATTCCGTTATCGAAAGCTAAATTACAAAAAATATTAAAGCTTTTATTACTAAACGATAAAACAAAATTTTACTTTGCGTTTAGTAGGTGCCGTAACGTCCTGCTTCTGATCTTCAAATCCCAAAATGCACAAATTTTTTTCGACCGTGGCTACCAGATGATCGCTATTGTTAAACATGGTTCTCGTTAAACGAGGATCCAAATTGCAACGTAAAGACGATTCTACAATTAAATTTACCAGTTACAAACGACTAAACTGTTGCATAATAAATCAAACCTTTTGCTAAAATTTCGCGAGTTTCCGGTAACCGAAAACACGAACCTATTTCTTGTTGCATTTCGGCTACCCTTTCTTTCAACATCGCATCATCGATTAGTACAGAAGTTGGACTATCGCCATCTGCTCCTGCAGTAACAATTTCAACACGATCCTCTTGTTCGTTAAACGGTTTTGACGACTCTTCGTTTGCCTAAAATAAATTAACACTTAAATTAAAACCAAGTTGTTGTTTGATAACTAAAATCTTACCGCAACGTGCGACGTATCTTCGGAATTGACAATAACGTTGTTCACAGGTACAGCATCGTTAGATAAAGTTTCTCTAGGTAATCGACGCTTTTTGGGTGGTGCAACCATTTCGGATATAGGAGGAGAGTCTATTTAAAAAATTACCATTTAAAATAAGCAACAATACACTTTTAATTCGTTCGAGACATACCAGGTCTAGTAGCGTTTGGGCTATCGCAACGATCTTCGCTGATCGCTTGGCGAAGCCACCGCTTTTTAGCATTACCATGGGCTTGCGAAGGAGCCTCACAGTAACTACTATTCACTTGAACAATTTTCGACGAGGCATAAAAATTGCCATTAGATGTGGTTTCGTAAAAATTGCTTTCGGGTGGAGATATAAAATGAGGATTGAGAGAGGATGGTGAAATAGAACTGGCAGACTGAACACAATCTGCACTTTGATTGAGCCATTCGTTCATTAAAATCTTTTTAGTTTTAGGAAACTTAAAATTTCTTTCCAACGGTTCCACGGCGGCGGCCACCAATAAACATGCCGATGATAAAGGCGTCTCTGGAGAAGAATTTGCTGAATTTGAATTGCAATCCACGTCACGAACGGGAGACTAAAAATTTTAATATAAATGATTGGAATAAATAATAAGTGTAGTTAGTTTATTTACCCCCACTTCTGTTTGGTTAGAATTTGTGGACAATGTAAGGAGTAATTCGGCATTTTTAGTCGAGGAAATTTCAGAATTGATGTCTCTTGTAGATGTCCTCGATACGATGGATTCTGTTGCGATCGGTGAAAGTAAGCATTCTTCACCGGAAGTCGCGTACGACGAATCGGCAGAATTTAATCGATTTCTTCGCACCTGAGAATTTGTACTCACCGTTCTTGCTCGACCCTTACGCCTAAGTACAAAATTAACCGTTACATTATAATAAATTTTACAAATATTTTAAGGTAATATACATAATTATTTCTTTCAATACTACAAAATCTTATAAAAATCAATCGACTTACTTTCGCCTTTTTCCTTTCAATTCCAATTTGTCGTCATCTTTGCCATTCGGACCAGGTTCCGATTCGCGTCTATGAGCCTGTTTTGCTTGATGTTCTTGCCTTTTCAATTGTTGCCTTTCCATCCGCTCAAATGCTTTCATGTAAGCCTCAATCTTACGTTCCTCTCTACTCATTTTCTTTTTATCTGCAGCACTAGTACTTAATTCTTTAGACGGCGACTCCTTCTTATCTTCACTGTCACTTTTCGAAGGAGTTTTTTTAATGCAATTGCTTATACCCAACGAAGGTGTTGGAGAACACAAATCGGTTCTTGGTACACTTTCTTCTTCCTTAATAACTAAATTTTCCACAGGAGGAACAGTTACACTTTCTTCCTCTTTAATTATTTCTTTAATATCTTCTTCCACTTTAATTTGATCCAATTGTATATCGATTTCGACTTTGATTTTCACTTCTTCTTTAACTTCTTCCTGAACATCGGGAGGTTCTTCTTTCACTTTTGGTACCACAACTGCTGCATCCTGATTATCGCAAGCAGAAGAAGAAACCGTGCGTCGTCCCCTTCTCTTACGAAGGGCCAAACTATATCTATAAAAATAAAACTAAATTGAAAAGGTTCAAATAAATTTGACCACCACTTACCCGTCCGTACTCTCGCCGTTCTTCTTTACTGAACTCTTATTAAGGGCGCACTCTTCTTGCTTATCACACGCGCATGCTATACTAGTCGACCCCGTTGCCGCCAAATCATGAGATTCGTGTTTAATGGTCAGTTCCATATTCTTATCCACCGCCGAAATAGTTACAATATATAAATGCAAAACTCCCTTTTCTATGCAATGCTTTAATTCGGAATTAGGCGTACACGATCTACGAACAAAACGAGCGTCGTTGCCGTAGGTGCGAGTGTCAACACACACTTCTGTATTATCCTTATGTAAACGATAAAAAAATAAAAACGGTCCGGGTCTTTGAGAATGTTGCCGCGTACTAAGAATATTGCCATGACCATTTCCCCCTCGATGTTGCGTAGATAACATGTATTTTCCGCGAAGTTCTATCACCGGCACATTCGATTCCAAAACTTCAGTACTCACTAAATATTTTAGACCGGTCAAAGGTTGAGTATGAACGCGGCAAGAATGAACCGTATTGTCAACTTGGGATAATAGCTCCGAATGCACACCATTGCTGCGTATGCTGGATATTCGTGCCCTCAATTCGGGCGAATAATGATTTGTTACAGCTTCTTCATAATTTTCAATCCACTGCCGAAGCTGAGGTATTTGAGAAACCGATGTGTTTTGCCATACATCCTGGTGGTGGTGGTTGTTGTCATCATCGCTAGGAGTTTTTGATGCAATCTTGGTCTACATTAAGAAACGAAAGTAAAACATAATGTACATTTTTTTTACAAAAGAACACATCATCACTTACTTTTTTCTTCGTAATTTTTCGATCTTTCCTCTTAAGCACTCTCTTGTGCACGTCCAACCTGGAAGAATCCCTCCTATGCCGAAAACTGTGTTTTTGTAATTGCTCAGCTTTTCTTCGTCCAATTGTCGTCACGCGATTTTTATTTCCAATCTTCAAACCTTCACAAAAACATTAAAAAGTTTTTTAGCCAACAGTCAAAAGCAGATCAATCAACTTATTTCAGTAAAATATTTTAATAAAGATAAACAAAACTTCAGTTATACATACCAATTTGTTCCCCATCTGATGAATCACTGTCACTCAAAGCTTCCTTTGATTTAAGATCCTGCATTCTGGTTTCTTTACGTATAATTTTAGCATCCCTCTCTTGATTTTCTCTCATCCACTGTTGCTGCAAAGCACGCGCTTTTATACGATCTACTGTCTTAGAAGAGTCACACTCTTCGCACAAGTAATCCTGAGGAACCTTCTTATTAAGTTTTATGACGCACCGCACGTGCTGCCAAACTTTGCATTTATCACATTCAATCATATAACCGTCATCGTGCAAGAATCCGCTGTAATCAAATACTACTTAAAAAAGCTGACACACAAAAAGTAAACTTTATTGCCTTACCATATGCACCGAGTCACATAATCACCATAGTGATCATTATAATTGTATCCTTCTTGCGTTACGGCTTCTGCTTCTGGAGCCGTGTCAGTTTCTTCTCCCTCCGTTTCCATTTTACGTTCTGATCCGCAGCTAATATCTGAGGCTGCATCGTCGTCTTGTATAAAAGAAGAACCAGTATTACTTTGCAATATCGAACTATTGGAAATACTAGATAAAGTGGATGGAGTGTTAATTAATGTGCCCAAAGGTACTCGACTTCCTGAAAAATAATTAAAAAGTGTCGGTTAAAACTTAGGCAATTGAAAGTGTTTTATTATGTGTAACAAAAATTCGAGAAATGCAACCAAAAAATTTTCACAGTTAAGGTGGCAATACAGCCCAAAGTAGAAAGATAAGCTAAATTTTAATGCATATGACAAGTTGAATAGCGGGGGAGGGGGCTGATGACATGTCTAAATTGTTTGTGTTTCATTTGCACCCCCAGCCAATTTTTGCAATTTCTTGAAAGCTATTTGGATATAAAGAAAAATAAAAACTTGCATAAACAAACGCAAATGATCTAGAATATTTTAAACCCAAAATTTCAAAAAAGCAAGTCTAATTTTTGAAATTTCTCGAAAACTATTTGGGTACAAACAAATATAATTTGTGCATAAACGACTTAAGATTATTTTGGATTCAAAACTCGAAAAGTAGTTCTATTCTTATTTCTTTGAATTTAATTGTGGAATTCAAAAAAAAATTATTTTCATGTTTCTTGAGACATTTTTGATTTTTTGAATTATTTGGGACATATTTTTCCTTCTAAAGTCAACAGGAATTAAATTTAAAAGCTGAAATTTTGCACATGACTGTCTTTTTAGGTACATTATCAAACTTTGTAAAAAAAAAACTATCACACCCCTGGGTAAAATTTGATTTGATAAATTCAATTCTCAAACGTACGCAATGCTGAACTTTGATACCGGGGGGTTTGGGGGGTATGAAATTTGAAGTTTGAAGTAGGCCAAGTTTGAGTATGCTAAGAATATGTAAAACTTAAGTTAGCATTTCTACTTGCCAAGTCAGGAAAGAGGCATTTAAAATATGAATTAATCAAAAAACTAAGATATGAATAAGCTTGTAACTGCTTGCAAAAATTTATTTATAATTTGCCCAAAACAGATAGAACTTGTTTTACAGCAAAAAGGGAATCAATAAAACAGACTAAAAATTTAGATAAATTTAAATTATTTGTGTGTTGGAATCATTTTTTTGAATTAAAAGCTTTGTATCACAGTCCTAGTGCTACACTAACTACAAATTTATTGGTGTAAAATCACCAACCCACTCTTTACAACAATCAATTTTTGCAATTTAGTTTGGTGTAGCATACCAAAGAAGGCCTAAAATCAGGTATCAAATTATAAAGTAGGTGTTATATCCGTTTGTGGAAATATGCACTGAAATTTTGGTTTTAAACTTTTGAGTTCTTGAAACGGATAGTGACAATTTTTTACGATTTAGGAACAAGCAAACAAAATATGCATTTCAGTGTTGCCACCGTCAGTACATATGTATGTACTTTATAGCCTCAAATAAAAGTTAGCGTTACCTCGAAAAATACAGTACTTTTTTACTTTGGTGACGTTATTATTTAGTACTAAATATTTTAGAATTTGAATTTTCCTCAAAAATTTCAAATATATTCCGCGCTTGGGCACAATCTGCTCCGATTTCAATACTGTTTAATTAGCAACCCTGAATAGAACCTAGGCAAAAAACAACCTTATCTAGATATTTTTAATTCTTTTCTTTTCTATTGTTTTGTAATTTGTATGATTATCGTATGTTGTTTTAATAACAATTTATTATAAAATCAAGAGTAAAAGAGCAAGATTTGACTTCATTCCATGAGCGTTCATTTCAAAACCACTGTCAAATGAACAGTTGGAAGAGAAGGCTTAGGTTTTTGTCACATAGTCAATATCCTTTAAGGCTGTTCTCTTGCAACCACTTTTTTCTTTACAATTTTCTGACTTTATTTTTGAAAATAACGAGTTAAAATTTGTACAGTATGTCTGAAATGTTATTTACAATATTAAGTCGAAGCGCATTTATCGCGAAAAAATTTTTTTTATTGCAATTTTAAAAAAAATTTGCTTCGACATAATATTAAAAATAACGTTTTAGATATACTGTAAAAATTTTAACGCGTTATTTTCAAAAATAAAGTCAGAAAATTGTAAATAAAATTAACGTTAAAATGCGCGTATCTCTTGCATTCGCGATTTTTTTACACATTACTTTATTTTTTATTGTACGTTTTTGGTCAGCTACTGTTATTGTACACCAAATAGTTCATTTTCTATTTAAAAACGAATTTTCATTCTAAGCGAGAACACAGCCTTAAGGAAATCTCACGGTTTTTCGAGCTATATTCAAATTAGGCAAATGCCCAAGCAGCGTTTAGTGCTAATAAATATAAATAAGTGAAAAGAAGACTTTGGTTTTTAAATAAAGACAAATATGAGCCAAATAAATTTTTTTTTAACTTTCTGTTTGCAAAAAATGATTTAAAACCATATTTATGAATTACTACGTAAAAAAGGGGGGGAGGGGGTCTTAACATATACTACAGGTGGTCACCGAGGGGCAGGAGGGGGTAAAAAATTTTAAAAAATAGGTCACGTATAAATAGGTTATAAAATATAACACGAAGAATTGGGCTAACGTGGGCAGCTTTTGGAAAGTTAGGATACATTTTAAAAAACTCAAACATACCAATTAACTTAAAACGCAAAGTGTATGACATGTGTGTCCTACCGGTAGCCACGTACGCCTTGCAGACTAAGGCTATAACCAAAAAGATTTCAAACCGCCTCAGGGTGACCCAGAGGGCAATGGAAAGAGCCATGCTCGGTATCTCTTTGAAAGATAAAATCAAAAACGATATGATCAGAAAAAAGACGGGGGTGACAGACGTGATGCGACAAGTGGCGCTGGGCTGGACATGTGGCAAGACAGGAGAGAGATCGCTGGACACTGCGAATTACGCAGTGGCAACCAAGAGAGACCAAAAGAAGTGTGAGAAAACCGCAAAGAAGGTGGAAAGACGACATAAGAGAAACAGCGAGTGTGGGTTGGCAACAGTTGGCACAGAACAGAGGAAAGTGGAAGGAAAAGGAGAGGCCTACGTTCAGGAGTGGACAGAGAGCGGCTGAAGAAGAAGAAGATAAATGAGTGTGTTCCCTTATATCGAAGGTACTACAGTGGGGCCCGCTTAATGTGATCGCGGTTAATGTTATCATTCGGATATTGTTATCACTTTTGCCAGGAACGGAACGGACATAAATTATTACACACAAAAAACATCGCTTATAGTTATCATAATTCGGTTAATGTTATCATATTATTCTTAAGATTATTTTCTCCCACGAGCAAAGGAGTTGATTTTCAGTTACAAGCATTTGTTCATATTGTGCATATACCACTCACATAATATAGTCAGGTGTTAGCAAGAAAAGGTGTTAGCATTACATATTTATGTTTATTATCAATTCCGTCGTTTAAATACATAAATGGACGATAGTTTGCTGTTAATGTGTGTTGTAAGATTCAGTCCTACTTGAAAACTTCACAATGAGTGACTATTATTAATAAATTTTTGTAGATGTATTACATACTAATAAATAACCAATAAAAATTTTTTCCTTTTATTGTTATCAATCGGTTATTGTTATCAAAAACCTCAAGTCCCAATGTGATCACATTAAGCGGGCCCCACTGTATATACGAAATTAAACAAATTTTCTCAATAAATACTACAAAGCATTAATTATAATTATCCCGACAAGTTTTATAAAGTTTTCTTCCGGGGGAGGGTAAAGATGAATATAACAATCAGGGTTTCCTATATTAAACCAAAAAAAAACTGTTTATTAATGTCAGCAGAGCAACTAAAGCTTGGCAAAGGTGGCGTAGGCCAAAGGTGCACAAATTTGAGGCGCAAAATTAGCTAAAGACTTAGCTGCCCTAATTCCCTAAAATAAAAATCCCTGCCCTAAAAAATTCTTGTCCTGATCTGGAGGGTAATTTTAAAAGTAAACAATCGGAAAACCGGGGGGTCTGGAATACCCTCCAGCTAATAAGAAAAAAAGTTTTCTCTAGAATTAAATTTGCGGCTTTATCAATGTTTAAAGTTATTTTTAAAGCTCCATATGCTGGAGAGTATTCCATACCCCCCAGTTTTACGTCTATTTCTTTACATTTTGAGATATCTAATTGGTTTGGTCACCCTAGAAAAAAAATACTTAAAAATGAGATAAAATTCAGTTGATATTCCTGAAAATATTTTTTAAAAGTCAACAATCGCAAAACCGGGGTGTCTGGGAGCTCAGGTATAATAAAAAAAAAATACGTTTTTTTTTTAAATTAAATTTGTGTGGTTATCAATTTTGAAAAGCCTTCTCGTTACTTCCTTGTACTGGGGGGTATTCCATACCCCCCAGACCCCCCGGTTTCACATCCGTTTCTTTACATTTTAGAGGAAAGAGTCCAGACACTTTAGAAAAAAAAACAAATTTTGAAAATTATATCAAATATATCTCATTGAAAAATGAGATTAAATTAAGTATTGTGTAGTTTATTTTCATTACAAAATCTTTCTCTGACCTAGAGGACGGCAGGGGGGCACCTGCCTCCTTTTGCCCTCCGTTTAAATTTAATATTTCATATTAATAACACTGGAATATGCTATAAAAAAATAATTAAAAATAAATTTTTTATTGAATGGATGCAGTAAAATTTTAACTTCAGTACCTTTTACTATCATTTAGTACCTTTTTAGTTTCCAAGAAGTAACTTTTATTTTTTAACTGTGGCAACGGTGATGCATTTACATAGAATTCCACACTTGAATTTTTATAAGTACTCAGTACTTCTGGATTATTTCTAGAAAAGCTTTCAGGTTCTACCATAAACACCAGCCGACTCTTCCCTTAGAGATATTCAGATATCGCGTTTAACAATAAGATTTTACCAAGATCATAAATTGTATTAACACAAAGTGAATGCCGATAACCAGCACTAATCCTTTGATCTGTTAGTACTCATCTATTTTATGTTGGTGGAGCTAAACAAATAACTTGTAATTCAACTTTTACTTCAGACCGTAAGAAAACATTACCAAACAAAATGCCGCCTAACGAGTTGAATTTAATGAAAACGTGTCTATATTTTTAAAATAACTTGTTTTGCATTTGTCGCATTTATCAAATATTTAAAAAAGTCACTTACTGTTACTGTTTGTGGGCGAATAGTACGACCCCGGAGTTGCTCCATTTAACTGGGTTTGTATTGTCGTTAATAATGTATTTCGCACGGGAGATTCGGACGGCGGCGCAGCGTTATAATTGTGGTCCAATAAAATTGCCTTGCACACCTCTGACAGAGCATCCAATGCATAATTTGGTTTGCTGGCCATCGACATCGAGCCACTTACATCCGAATAACTAAAATTTGTAGAAAATTAAATTAACTACAATTAATTAAAAGCAAACTTTCTTACCCGATAGATCTAGCAGATTCGTTGTATCCGGCCTGACCGTAATTCGGCATAATTTCGTCATATTCCTGAATGGAATTTCCGCCGTTTTCACCCAACGTTTGGATTATGTTGGCGGTCAAAACTTGATGGTAAACCGAACCGGCGTTGGGTGGTGTGCGTTGAGAGCCGCCACCTACCGAGGTCATAATCGAAGGCTTTCCGTTGTTTTTCAATCGGCCACCCGGTAAGTGCGAACCTTTGAACTTTTGTGCTTGAATCGCATGCTTGCCGATGTAGTTTGGTTTGTTGGACATTTTAGACAAACGCTGCTGCGAGTGAACTGAACGCAATTTAGATGCGTTTTTTGTAACTTGTTGGTTTGTTGAGGTCGCACCGCGAAATTGGGGAGACAACGTTTTAATTCCGGTTTTCGAGCCGGAATTGCCTACAGGAGGCAGCGTTCGTATTTGACTCTTGTGTGTGGGATACAATCTCTGCATTTGATTTGGCATGCTGCCGCACACGGTTCTGGCGCCGCCACGCGAGAAATTGTTATTTATGGTAGAGCAATTGTTTTTATTGAACTTCGAAGTTCCATTTAGGGAAGTGTTGATCGACTTTTGCTGTACATATTGTTTCGGGGCTACAGATTTGTTCACCACGATGTTGGAATTGTTAGTGGCGGTGTTGGGCGAAGACATTGAATTGGCCGCAGTGACTACAATGTTATTTAATATTTTAAGTTTAGTATTATTGGAGACGACACCGGTTGAGGCGGCACAAGTCGACTTTTGTCCGTTGGCTACTTTAGTGGCCCCACTTGCGACGTTTTGAATAATCTAAAAGTTATAAAAATCAATTATGGTATGTGTACGCCATTATGGCGGCAGTTTTGTAATGCTTACGTTACTTTGTACAAAGGATGCTCCACTGGGAACCAATTTTTGAACTTCATTCAATCCTGTAATTAATTCTGAAGACAGTGCGGTGTTCTTCACAAAAACGTTATGAATTGGAACTCTGTCCGATGATATTCCATTTAAGGATTGAGAATTGTTCATTACAAGATCTGCTGGGTTACTTCCATTCTCTTTAGAAATTGGATTTATGTTAGAAACGGCTCGAACCACAGTTATAGGAGGAGCACCCACCACGGTGATCGGCTTACAAATAGCATTGCAAACACTCAAAGGTGTTGAATTAACCAGGCTAAACTGTGATGGAGACGTGCCACAAGATTTTAAAATTGTCAACGGTCCTGTCGCGTTGACCACAGTTATAACAGAACTGGTGGAAACTTTTTGTAACATCGAATTAGCATTGTTTGCAAGAACCAACTTGGCAACATTTTGCGACGGCACGACTGGCAATACATCACGCTGCTCTTCTTTTGGTGTTAATTCGGTCGATTCGGTGGAAGAATTCGCCGAATTCGAGAGCGAAGAACTTAATTCTAGACATTCAAAAGTGACGGTCAAATATAACAATATAACCTGCAAGATAAAATAAAAACTTACCTAAACACACACTCATATCTCGATTCGAAATTTCTGCATGCCCAACCGAGTTTTGAGGGCTTGCAATTACGTTAATTTCCCCCTCAATTCTGCCCAAGTTTTCCAGATCAAAATGGTTAATCTAAATTCAAAAATAATAAATGTGACAGGCAAACATAACCTTAAAATGCTTAGTACAATCAAATTCTCAAATTTTCCAAATCTTGTTGGGAACAATTTCGCAGGTTCGTGATTGGAAATGCTACAACCAACAACTCCCGACGAGGTCATTCATGCGCATTAACGAAAAACGATCGCGAACCACCGGGGGCCCATTTAAGGAGCAACTTCATCGCAAATAAAATTGCAAAATTAAGTTGGTTATAATTTTCCTACCGATTTCCGAAAAAAAACAATTTCGTCGAATAAAAAAAAATTGCCTAGCACCTACTTTGAAAAGCAAAACGTCAAAATATTTACATTATCGATCGTTTCCCTAATGTCAAAATTACGCCGACGTTTTCTACGTAATTTCAAGATTTCGATACTTTTGAAAAGAGCAAAACCGCAGGCTGAATGCATTTTGAAAATTAAGGGTTAAAAACTCCACAAACTGCTATTTACAAAAAGCGAAACCGTTTCTAATGTTGAAGTAAATTTTGTACAGAGTCCCAAACGACCAAGTTATTATTTGCAATTTCCAAATTTCGATTCCACGGCAAGGTTATGTAGAAAAGGAAATGTTATTAAGTGACATTTGTTGGTCAAAAAAAATTATAAATACCGAAAAGCACAACAATTTTGAATTTTGAAACGGCAGACATTTTTGAAAAGCTGGACGCAGTAATAACATTGAATATTCAAAATCATAATCCCGAATGCATTTTTGAAACAAAATTACGAGTCGATTTGCGAGGAAATAACAACGTCGGACGAACAATTTCTTCGCTTTGAATATCCGCGACCGCGATCGAATTAAAAAAAAGACCGCCGAATTTTTCACTTCACCTTCTCAAAGTTTTCCGAAAAGATTTGATATTGTTAAAAGTCACTAAGCAAATAAAAATGTTGAAAAGCTTTACCTTAAACTGACAAAAATAGAATCCAACATTCAAGTCTTGGATGTAAACACAAGCATTTCTTGTCAAAATGTACAACAGCAACAAAATTTGACAAGTTCATAATATAACACGCGTATTTTGCACTTGACACTAAATTATTCAAATATCCGAGGCTAAATATTTAATTATAAATTTAGCCAAACCGTAATACGTTTCAAAACATACATCAAAACTAAATATGGCAGCCATATTCTGTGAAAACAAAGGATGCGTAGCTAAGGAACCTGTTCGATAGCCTCGAACCCCTATCCGGTTTCCGGTACAGACGTTCGCAACATTCCGCTAGGGGGCGCATTTGTCGCGTTCGCTAGGTTAAATTAATGTACACGCCTTTTTACGTACTTGCAATAATAAAATCGATTAATTTCCTTTTCAACAATATCGAAAACGGACTAATCGTACGCAAATTACTTTCATCGGTAAATTAATTAATCCCTCGTATAACTTACGAACGTTCTTTCCATGACAGAAAGTTTACGTAACAAACGCTCGACGAAATAATTATTATTCAAAGTTAACTAATTCGCTTTATTAACTTTTAAATTTATTTACATCGAGAAAACTATTATAACAATTCATATATTCTTTATTAACAAGCTGGTTTAGCCGGGGGCCAAACCCACTGATTTTCCGGAGCCTCTTTCATTAGGGGTTCCCAAGGTTTCCAAGCTAACATTTTGCGAGCCAACAACAATTCGTTTTCGGCTTGAACTATTAATTCTTCGACTTGTCCGCAACATATTTTGTTTTCTATTTCTTCAATATCCGTGGTTTTACCTAAAACTTTGGCCCGTTCCTGAATGATCATTTCTGTGTTTCTTCTATATACGGCAGCGGCTGGCATTTTTTGCAACGTTCTTAAAATTTTACCATACAAAATTCCCAAACTACGGTGGCCCGCTGGGTTTACCGCCAGCCCTGCAAGACCTGTTGTTACTTTTTTACTTGCCATATTTGCGATGAAGTAAATGTAACGTTTAAATAATATTGACGTTATTGTAGGAACTTGCAAGTTAACCCTATACTACATAATACCAGGAATACCAACTAATAATTTAAGAAAATGAAACCTGGCGCGAAATTTAAAATTGTACTGTTTATTTCAAACTACAGTAAAATCTGGTTGAAAAGAAAAATTTTGTTGACTTTTTCTCCTACGTGTCATTTATGATACGTTTCTGATTGGTTTGTTTATTTCAAAGCCGTAGCTAGACATAAGTCATGGGGAGGGCTTTACCTAAAAAACAAATTTTTGCCTATGACATATGGGAAGGATTTTAGCAAAAAAAAGTTTTTAGACTCATTTTTACTCTTTCGCTATGCCATGTGAGGGGATTTGAACCCCCAAAACCACCCCCTTATAAACACTCCTGGTTTATGTATTACCAATCAAAAACGAAATAGATACATGCATCTGATTTATCACCATCTCTCCAAACTGAGGTCGCAGACCAAATTGTGACCTTCACTTATGGCTGCATTCGATAATAATACTATGTCAAAGACAATTTTTATTAAGATTTAATTGACAAAGTTCACCGTGCCTATTTCAAAATTGTACAACTTCTATCCTCCTGCCTGGGGGGTATTCCATACCCCCAGACCCCCCAATCTTACCTCTTTATTCTGTAACTTTTCGTTAGAAGTTACAGAATAGGGAAGCAGGACCGGGGGGTCTGGGGGTATCGAATACCCCCCAGCACAAAGAAGTAACAATGTGACTTTTCAAAATTGATAAATACGCATGTGACTTACAATTAGTCGTATTTATCAATTTTGAAAATTCATACTGTTACTTCTTTGTGCTGGGGGGTATTCCATACCCCCCAGATCTCCCCACCAAGCAGGAGATTAGAAGTTGTACAATTTTGAAATAAGCACGATAAACTTTGTCAATTAAATCTTAATAAAAATTGTCTAAAAAGGTTAGAACTTGCAGAACTTTGAAATTATACATTGATACAGGCCCGTAGCCAGGATTTCATTTCGAGAAGGGCACTTGTAAAAAGCCTTTTGTAAAATGGCTTATTTTATTGTATTTTCAAAATTCAAATTTTTTACTTCCAAAAAAATTCATCTATTGAACATTTGGGTGGGGGCGTGCCCCCCCCCTTGGCTACGGGCCTGCATTGATATATCTCTTAGAAATAACGGTGCGTGGTTTAACAAAATTGATAGGAAAATTTATAGTATATGTCGGCCTTTGGGGGGTATGGAATACCTTCCAAGCATAAACTGAGTTATGGGGTTCGAGTTTGATATGCACATGTAAAATATAAAAGAAAAAAAATTCCAATCTAAATCCCTCTTATTTTTCACAATCCTCCGAATCCGGATGAGGCCGAATACCGGTCACTTGAGTCAGTAGAACCAAAAAAATTCAAAACCTTAATTTATTTAGAAATCCATTAAAGATCTTGATTATTAATTTTTAGAGAGCAAAAAAGTTGATGTTAGCGTCCTCTCTAGTTAAAAATTTCATGGTAGTGCACTTTTTTAACGCTAGGGGTGCTAACGTCAAGCTTTCACCCCCCTTTTTGGAGAATTAGCAAGAAAGCTCAGCGCTTAGAGACTCAAGCGTGAAAAACTGAACTTATTTTGTTGATTCAATCAACGCTTATATCAGCTCTGTTCTTTCAGCAGTTTGAAACCGTTTGCAACTGTCAGACGCATGAGTAGTTTCAAGTTTAAGTCATAATCTTTAATTTACGCATGCGTCTGACGGTTTCAAACTGCTTGAAGAAACAGACCTATCATAAACTTTTTTCATACGGAGGGGGGGGTCTCGCTCCTTATATAGCCAATTTGTATGCGTAGAGTACGAGAAACCCATTCAGGATTGAAGGAAATAATGACAAATCGCTCAAAAACGATTAGAAATAGTTATTTAAGTTATCACTTATAACTCTCGGAAGGTAATTTAAGCCTCGACTCCGCCTCGCCTTAAATTCACCTTCCTTGAATAATTACGTCCTTACGTTCCGTGTTGCTTATTAAATTTTTCTTGCTTCCGCGGAGCACCGGACAATATTTTTCTATAATATTACAATTTGACATCGAACGTCAAATATTTAATTTGAAGTTTAATGTCATTATTTATAATTTATAAGTTTGCTTTGCCTGTTTGTTCCTTAGAAACGGTTAACGAATATAAATCAAATCTGTATGTCAATCGTTTATTATTTTCCTAAGAAAATAAGTGACACTATTAAGTTCACTATAAGTGTCACTATAAGTGACACTAATAAGTGACACTATTAACTTACGTCGGGTGAAGCCACGCACATAAGACACACTTACGTGATCGGGAGCAAGAAAAGTAAATATCGTACTTACGCAAAAATCGACTGCACAAGTCGATTTTTTTCCAACATTTTAAATGTTGATTTGTAATTCATATAATCATTTTTATTATTTGTGAATTTTTCGCTGAGGGTTGTTCATGCTTAGAAAGAAGTCACAAATCGTGACCAGAGGAGCTGATGAGAGATTTAGCAAATGTGGCGTCTGCATAAATATCCCATTTTTTGCAATAATTGAAAAAGAATTAGGCCCCGCCCCTTGTACTAAAAAGTTTTTAGGCCCTCACGTCCCATGTAGTAAAAAGCTTAGACCATTTAAACTTATATACACGCCCTGATTTTCAAGCAGTGAAACAAACATAAGTGACGTCACTGGTGGGGTAAATCATCGATCTTATATTACAGTGAAATAACTGATCTAAGGGGTAAATGGTAAAATATTCCTGTATATACCAACTATAAGTGAAAAAATAGTTTACTTCGGTATACCATTAATATAAATCTCGATACAATCAAAGGTGGATCCAGGGGGGGGGGGGCAATCTCCCCCTTTTGGAAAAATTATGCATTATAAATATAACGTAAAAACTAAAACTACTGGAAAAAGAGCTATCAATTTTGGTATTTTTCTTAACAATCTATAAAATCGCCCCCACTCCTTAAAAAAGTTGCTGGATCCGCCCCTGAATACAATCCCACCAGTGACGTCACACATGTTTGCTTCAATTTCTATTCAAGGAGAGATAGGAAAATATCTATAAGTTTATATAAGTTTCTATAAGTTTAAGTGGTCTAAGGTAAAAAGTTACTTTTTCAATACATGGGGCGGGGCCTAATTCTTTTTCACGTCCTAGTGACGAAAAGTGCCCCATTTCGTACCTCAAATCGAGTACGAAAACAGTCCATTTACGGCCGGAACAGCAAAAATTGTAAATTTTTATCGGATTTTATTATTCTGCTCGCCTGACGGCTCGGGTTCATAAACCACGCCCCTCGTAGTGAAAAGTATCGGTTTACGTCCTCGCGTTATAGCCTACAATTATGGGAAAGTAGTAAGAAAATTGTGATGAAATATTTTTATTGTTTGGAAATTTGAATTGTTTAATTAGAATTTTAATTAGTTATAGCCACAAAAATTTAAAAAAAACTTTAAATTGATGAATAGTTTTCGTCAAGTTTGATTTTCGGGAAATAAGAAGGGAGGGGGAAGTTGATTTGTGACGATCGGTCGTTCCTGGGGGTACTACTGTACACTAGGCAAAATAAAATTGTCACAACGTTGACGTGATATCAAAAATTCACTTGCGATGTTACTTAAATTGTTGAGGCGATGTTCTAGCAACGTTGCCACAACCGCTGAATGTCCGCCCATAGAACGTTAAAAAAAGTATAATGTTGTCTCAGCATTAAAAAGTAATGTTGCCCTAACATTAAAAGCAATGTCGCTCCAACATTAAAAGGTAATGTTGCGTTAACATTAAAAAGTAATGTTGCTCCAACGTTAAAAAGTAATGTTGCTTTAACATTAAAAAACCCAATGTTATTACAATGTTTAAATTACACACCTATCACATCGCATTAATATTAAACCAATGTCGCCAATGCAATGTTGATGCAATTTTGCAGATGCTAAAGCAACATTGACGCAACGTTTTGTAGTAACGTTGTATCAACATTAAAAAATCTAACAAAGTCGATGTTAATTTATCATGTCTGATGTGAGTTTCAGTCTATGCTTGGGGGGAATACCCCCCAAACCCCCCGGTCATAAAGACCAACATAGTATAAACTCTGCAATTGATTTTATTGAACCGTCATCGTTCCAAATAGATAAATATATCAATACATGGTGAGTCCGGAAGATTTGGAATACCCCCAGGCAGGAAATTAGAGGTTATTCAATTTTCAAATATAGTACTACATAGCAAACTTCATCAATTAAATTTGAAAAAAATTTATCAATCAATTTATCAATAGTTCTTCTAGATATTATCATTGATGTGGTTATTTGGCCTGCAACCACTAATAGTAAGCTCAATGCCCAGTTTAAGGCTCTGGCCACACGTGCAGTAAAATCCTGCTGGTAAAAGCCAAGATGGGCGTTTGAGGATGCAGGAACGCCCATCCTCAAGGTAAATGAAAGGTAATGTCGCAGCTTTAGCAATGCACTTGTATCAGCATTACCTTGAAAATGCGCCTACTTTGCTTTTACCAGCAGCATTTTACTGCACGTGTAGCCAGAGCCTAAAAGACTTGATTTCGGTGGATTATAACCCCGATACCTAATAATGATAATACAATAATTTTTTTCAAAAAAATTGTAGTTTCTGTTTTATCTTCCAGAATTCTGATATTCATTCGACTTCAATAAAGAAATATAATTTAAACTTAAGTTTTGTTTAATCTCAGTACATTATTTTTTGTAAGGCTGTTAGGGGGCGGAGGGGGTATAGGCATAAAATATTACCGATGAGGGCGCAGCAAGAGATGGAAAATGGCTGGCTAAAACAGTATTTTTGACAGCTGTCAAATAAGTTATGCGTTATTCGCTGTGTGCGTAGCGATCGAAGCGTTCAGAGTGGCCGGTAATAGAACTGAATTGGGACTTGCTTTATGTGATTACCATGGACTTAGAAGGATTATGACTCGCAACTCCCTACATGAAAGCTTAAAATTTGCCAGCTTTTTATATGTCAAGAGTCCCAATTATTTTGTCTATTTGAGCCACCAGAGGGCATCAAGAGCAACGCACACAGCGAATACTGTTTACGCCAGCCAATACTGTACTTGAAATTTCAGCCGCTAGACGACGTTTCGTTAATATTTTTCGCTTATTGGTAAACCCAGGCAAAAAAAAACGCGGCATCTCGTTAGCCCATTCATGCGCGTCACTACCACTATCAACTTTTTATGAACTGATTAGTAATTTTAGCTCTAGTTATCATTAAATAATTACTAATTTATATCGATTTTTCTTTTTACATCTTGCTATACAACAGATTTTTGTAGTGATTTACCTTTGTCCCATAGAGAACTAAACCCATTAAACAAATTCTACTGTATTCGAACAAGTTCCTTGAATTTTATTACCTCAGCTTTTAAAATCATTGCAGAAAATGGTTGAAAAAAATAAAATGCAATATAATGTAATAGGTATATTTATCGATAATAATTTTTTGCTAACTTCTAGTACAAGTATTTTCTTTTAATTCCCAACTTTGGTCCCAAAAATTTCTTAATCTATCATCTTGATTATTACAAAATTCTCTAAAGTCCTTCAAAAGTCTTACTTGAAAATTTGTATCCACTGCTTGATTGGTTCTCCAACGTTTACTCACCATGTGATTCCACGACCACAAAAATCCCATCTGAAATTAAAACAAAAATAATTTCAATTAAGTTGCCTACAAAAATATTAATAACCCTTCTTGTATTATCGTAATCGTCCTTATTCTTTCCACTAACGTGTCGAGTAATATATGCTTCGTGCGGACTGGGCTTTACATCTACGTGACCCGGATAACGACTACCAGTGCGGCGTTGATTAACCGAAGGCAATCGATTACGTAAACGCGGCATAGGACTGGGAACTAGAATAAACACGGTCCCCGTACAATGAACGTATTGATGTTCGTGAAATATTGCGCCACTGTCTCGACCGTGCATTGGTTCTATCATGCACGGAATAAAACCAAACCGTGACACAATTGCTTCTTGAAACAAAAACATCCGATCCATCCATGTATCTTCCCGAAATTCTATAAAATTGAAAACATTTAGGGGTATTAAAACCTGACAGAAGACGAGCAAAACTTACCGTCAAATAAATTTTTATTCTTTTTCACAAGACATTTTATATTTAAAGGAACAAAGAACGGACCTCTCAACGGATCCGATTTGTTAGAATACGGTAACGCCAACAAATCGTGAGGAATAGGAACCATTTGTAAACCGCAAGTTTGAGCCTTTCGAAACCAGCCAAGTAACTAAAACAAGAAAGATTCGAATGTGATGAAAAAATTAAAGGATTTTATTTCTTTTAATAATACCAATTCGGAAACTATAGAACCAGACGCGACGAGCCACTCGACCACAAGTTCGTATGCTTGATCGGGTCTATAAATACTCTGGTAACGTGCGTGACCCCACTCGATTCGATCGCTTTTATTAGACACGTCGATTTCTAAATGCATTTTTTTATATACCGGGCAGTCGTTGTCGATATCGCCTTGTAAATAAGATGCATCGATGTCGTCGCACAAAAAATATGGAACTCCAACTTCACGATTACAATAAGTATTGGGAATGTTCACTGCTCCCGATGTAAAATTCCTACCCCAGTTTAACGGCGGTCGCATTTCCACCTCGAGCCATTCATTTTCGAAACTTTGTAAATCACCCAGAGGATTAAAACATTCCTTTTCGTCTAAAATTAAAGTAAGTTGTAAGTTATATTTATACAAGGGTTAATAAATTATCATTTACCTTTATCGCTTGGTACAAAATAGAAAAGGTAAAAGCCGAACACAAACAATTTTCCAAAATCGCCGGAAGCATGACATATTAAACGATCCTTTCGAAGAGCTTCCATTATCTGTAAGTGTAAAAAAATTTAAGAGTAAATATGAACGCACGTAACATTACTTGTATCGCTTACTTGAACGGCCTTTTCTGTAGTAGAAACACCTTCCATTTGACACATGAGCCAATTAACGGCATCGGCTGATACAAAAGTACTCGTCGGTAAATTTTGATTAGAATAAAGAAATCCCACTCCGGTTGTGGAATTTTTCATTGCATCCAGTATTTCCGTAAATGTTGCCGAATTGCTTAAAAGCGGTTCGGGCGTAATCGTACTGAAACAATTTTTATTCTAAATTAACAAAAACAGCCTTGAAGTTAAAGGTAAAAAATAAAATTTTTAATTTCAAATTTTAGTTTCTTATCAAATACGCCCAAATTGTAGCCTGAAATATGCAAATTCTTAAAATTTCGAAATTTCAAACAAAGATTTTTTCATAACGAATTGACTGAACGGGCCGATTTAAATTTTTTATGCTCTTTTATATTTTATATATGACAGCGTAGACACTGGAGTCATTTAAAACTCACAAAAAACAATAAAATATACGTATTTTCAGTTATTTTTCAGGTATGTAGTTTTAAATTTCAATTCTTTAATTTCTAGCGTCAAAGAAAAGTTGTAAAATCTTCGTTCTCCCAAGACTTCAAAAATCCACGGTCACATAATTATTAAATCATTGAGTGAACTTCAGGACTTAATTAAATAAATACCTGAGTTGGTGGCAGCGTACCTTTAATTAATTACAAAATTAAGAGCAATTGAAAGTGTTTCATCAAGAAAAATCAAACCCCTGGGTTCAGGTTCGCAGGATTGAAGAAAAGGTAGTTTTAAATTCAAACCTTAAAGCTCAAGTTTGCTATAATTATCTCGAAGAGGAAATACAAACTACAAGTAAATCATGAACATAGAAGTACAGGACTGATAAGTGGTAATTCCTTTGTTAAAATGCCGAAAATAGCAGGTGCATGTCCTCAGCCCCCCCCCCCCCCAATTCGAATTTTGACTCCAAAATAGTCTAAATCATTTGTGCTTCGTTTGTAACTGTTTGTGCAAACATTATTTTCGTTTGTACCCAAATAGTTTTTGAGAAATTTCAAAATTTTGCTGGGGGGGGCTGGAGACATGCTTTTTTAAATTTCGAATTTTGGATTGAAAATAGTCTAGAACGTTTGTAATTCGCTTGTGATTGTTTGCGCAAGTTTTATTTTCGTTTGTACCCAAATAGTTTTTGAGATTTTCAAGAAAAACAAAGAAACGGACGCGCATGAGTGGATTAACGAGATTCTTGGTAAAACTTACAAGATCACGTTCAAAATATTTTCTATCGTTTGTACTTTGTTTGTGCTTGTTTGGGCAAGTTTCATTTTTGTTTGTACCCAAACAGTTTTTGAGATTTTCAAGAAAAACATCAAAGATACTGACGCGCATGAGTAGATTAACGAGATTCTGGGTAAAACTTACAGGATCACGTTCAAAATACTTTCTATCGTTTGTACTTTGTTGTGATTGTTTGTGCAAGTTTTATTTTCGTTTGTACAAATTTGTATAAATAAATTAAAAAAAAAAAAAATAATAATAATAAAAAGATAATAAAAATTATGAAGAGAGATTAGAACAGATGTTCCAATCAATTCAATAAAGTATGAGTAAAATGCTTGATCAGTTGAGAAATGATTTTGGTATAAAGAAATTAGGGGAATCCTTGTTAGAAAATGGTGAGTTTAGAAAGAGGATAATTAGTTTGAAAAAACCGGAGATAAGTAAACATTGTAAAATAGATAAAAATGCAGACAAAATAAGTAATTTGGAAATAAGATTAGTCATTGAAGAAGAAAATTCATTAAATTTAAATACTGGTGTGAAGAAAAACGCCGTTATCGTGGAAGAAGAGTATTTTAATTTAGAAAATTCTAAAAAGAATAAAACTAGAATTCAGAAAAAAAGAAAAAAAATCATATTTTTCAGAGGTTTTGGAAAAGAAAAGAAGATGTGACAAAAGCGTGGTCGCATATTTTGTTGAGGTGGACCTATCGTCGAGCGCGATTGAAAAATTATGGAACAAAATAGAAAAAAAAAGTATGGCAACCGCAAATAAAAATTGATAAAAATTAATTTGTAAATTTGATGATTGAGAATAGAAATGAATGCAACTATCACGTAAAATCAATTTAAATTAAATCAACAATAATTAATAATAATAATCAATTATCTTAAAATAAAACTATGCACTTAAAAAGAAAATTAAAATTTAATAATGATGCAGGACAATTTTGACAAGAGTGATAATAATTATCTTAGGGCAATAAGCAGAATGGGAATTTTAAAATTTTAAAAAGTAATTTTAAATAACATAAAATCTATAACATCTATAACATCTATAATAATATTATAAAAGTAAAATTTATTTGGTATCGTGTTCAAACAATAGTTAATAGAAAATTAGTAGTTACTAAGGATTTGCCACTATGAAAATTAGGATTTAAAAATTATGATAAAATAAAAGGAATTGAAATTGAATATTTATGAAGCTACTGCTTAGAAAAAGGAGCAAATTTAGTGATAGTGTGAAATTATAATTAAAATTTAAAAGAATTAATAGAGAAGGATTTAATTTGGTAAAGATCAATTGGAAGATTGAAGAAATACAAGAAATTGCAAGAGTACGGAAAATTAGAATTATTGAAGATCCACAGAAGAAAAATTATGGAATATTTTTAAAGAATTGAAGTATTGCTGAAGTTGAAGAGGCTTGGAGTTAGTTATTAAATATGATTTGGAATGTTGTTTGAAGATGATGGTAATTTTGGTATAAAATAATTTATGGAGAGATTGAAGGTGATAGCATTCATTGGAAAGATAGTAGAAGGGTGTAGAATGTAAGATAAAATTAAGTTTGGTGGTAAATCTAATTGCCAAAGTTTTTCACTTGTATGATGTGATGACCATTTTGTGATATTTTCTCAATCCAAATAAGGGTTGGATCTCATAAATATCAGGGAGAAAATGTCATATTTTTTTAAATGTAATTTTATAATTATAATTTTTATGTTTTTATTTTATTTTGTAAATTTAAATTTTGGCGTCCCTGGTGTGAGAACCAAGAGGGGAGAATTTTTGATAAAAAACTTGCGTACGACGATAATTCCGATTGAGCAAGCTGGGATATGATAGCAAAAAAAACCGGCCAATTTTAGTTTTGACTTGGAAAATTTTAAATTTGAATTTAAAAATTATTTTACAAAAATCGAGAGCTGGTTTATTTTATGTCAATACATACCTGTCTTCAAGATCATTTTGTGATTGACTATTTTCTGATGTAATAGATTGCTGAATTTCAGTTGCAGGTGAATTTCGACCCCTCTCCATTACTTTTGAACCAGATCTACAATAATAAAAATTGGTAGATATTAATAAAAAATATTGCACAGTAAATATAATTTTGAAGTGTTCAGAAATCTTTTCTAAAGAACCCCGCACATTTTTTAGAAAAATCTGGTTTCGGTTAAACTTGCTGAATTTTATTACATATGTTGTTGCCAAAAAATTGACCTCCAACATAGAGCCGTTTACGAGTTGTGCGCAATTTATGTTCAGATACAATTCAATCTATATCTTTGAAACGATTGATTTTATGAAAAAAATATAAGATCCTTTTTTATGCAGAATTTTATAAACTACAATTTTTCTCATAATAATTTTCCTCGAAAAATTGATAGTTTTCGAGATATTTGCAAAAAAAAACTATTACAATTCACCTCCCAAAAAAAACCATGGTTCAAATTAAGGGTATCTTTCAGGATATGCTTATTAAAACATCAAAGCTGAATTTGTATGGAGACCTTTACTTTAATGTCCTAAGCAAATTCAAAAAGTACCCTTAATTTAAATCGTGTTTTTTATGAGGTGAATTAGTTTTTCGCATATATCTCAAAAACTATCCATTTTTCGAGAAAAAACTACAACATATTTAATTCAGATTTACCTACAAATCTTGCAGGGTCCTTTAAGACCTATGTAATACTACAATAATGCAACAAATACCTAAAACAAATTTTACAAGTTGCACTGTTGTGTTAATTAACAAAAGTAAACCAGCACCATCAAGTAATAAGTAAATCAGTCAAATTTTAGTCGTAATCGCTCCAACAATTTTATTATACAGTGAAGCCCGTACAAGCTGAAACTTGTACGACACGATCCAATTCAACTGGGCATATAAAGTACAAAAATAAAAGCAGATTTAAAAATGACAATAAAAATAAGAAGCTCCTCCACCCTCTAACAACTTCCAGATAAGTTATGAGATGCATTTGCTTGAGTGAATTAATTTGTTCATTATTTCATTAATAAGTTTTTGATCTAAGTACACGAAAAACATGGTCGAATAATTAAAAGAAGATTTTGCAGATTGATAAAAAGATTTACATATTGAACAATACATTTAAATTTTTATTATAAAAATTACCAGGAATGTACGAAGGCGTCCTGAGGACATAAAGTAAAATTTTTTTTTCTAATTGGCAATTGCGACTTTTAACTCGCAATTGCCACTTCGAACTCGCAATTGCGTCTTTTAACTCGCAATTGCCACTTCGAACTCGCAATTGCGACTTCGATGTTGCAATTGTGACTTCGATGTTGCAATTGCGTCTTTTAACTCGCAATTGCAACATCGATGTCGCAATTGCCACTTGCAATTGGCAATTACTATTTCGAAGATGCACTTATAAATTGCATTGGTCAAAACCACTCGCTATGACGAAATTCATTGTAAATTTTAGTAAAAGAGTAATTTTGCAATCAATTATTGAAAAATAACAATGTAAATTTTCATTCTTAACCCGTAATAATGAAAAATAAGAATTACTTCACAGAAATAGTATGGAATTAGGAAGTTAAATTTTTCTATAGGTTCAAGTTTAAAGCAGGCCATCCGAAATAATATGGTTCTTAATGTGAAAACTGATCTTCGCAAATAATTAAGTTTGAAAAATTTGAAAACGATCTAATCATCTCAAATTTTGTTTATCAAATTTATCATCCTCCGGAGATCTTTTTGAAAATTCGGTACCCAATGGTGAATTTTGAGGCTTTTCTAGCTAGAATTTTAGAAATTTATACAAAGTGTGAACATTGTTCTTGAATAGACACAAATGATTAGAAAAAATAAACGTAAATTTTTTGTCAGAATGTGACTATTTAAAAAAACTCAAAAGCACCACAAAATAATACCTACATAATATCATTTATAGTTTTCTTAGAAGTCAACGGATGTAATCATATCAAATGTTACTAAATACTTCAAGGGCTCTATAAGTTGATATGCTTAATAAGCTTAGGGAACGTACCCATACTACGTGACCCATTCTTCACAATTTTTTACCCCCTCCCCCTCTTGGTGACCATCCGTAGTATATGCCAAGACTCCCCCCTTCCCCCTATTTTTTCACTTAGTAGTTCATAAATATGGTTTTAAATCATTTTTTAGCCACGGCAGTGGAGTGATGTGATCGCTGGCTGCGTTACGAGCGGAAATTCTGAGTTCAAATCTCGGACGCATCAGAATTTCTTAGCTCGGCTTTCCAGTGGACATTCTCACTCCGTGGTGAACCAAAAAATCAACCAACCAAAATACCCAATCCAAAAAAAAACATAAATAAACAAAAATACTGATCAAATTAAAAATTAACATTTAAAAGTGCTAATAACCCAGTAGTTGATGCACGTTAAAATGCAAATAAAAAAAAATCATTTTTTGCAAACACAAAGTTAAAATAAATTAATTTGGCTCATATTTGTCTTTATTTAAAAACAAAAGTTTTTTTTCATTTATTTACATTTATTTTTGAATATAACTCGAAAAAGCGCGAGATTTTCTCGAAAAACCCCGGTGACCTAGCGTAGTATTTTGAAGACCCCCCCTAAACGGGTCACGTAGATGGGTGTTCCCTTATCGAGTTAACTAACAAATTAGAAAATGTCTGTTTGCAAAATATTTTTGTCTAATAAAGTACTTATTATTTTTTAATAATTTTGCCGCTCTGGGCTGCAGCCTACTTAGCCAATTTTGAAATATGGCCCTGACGATAATCTATCATTTTTTCAATATTTACAAAAGGATTTTTTCAGACGAATCGAAATTCTAATGTGCCTACGCGAAGCTTACAATACTTTCCTTGTCTAGAGAAATGGGAAAATAAAAAAGTAAAGAAAGTAAAAAATTGGGACGTTCTGGAAAATTTTAGGAACAGCATCCTTAACCTGACTAAATTTGATAATCAAAATTTGAGATGATTTTTTCAATATAATAGGTAAGATCGTTTTCAAATTTTTAAAACTTAATTATTTGCAATGATTAGTTTTCTGTGTAACATCAAAATTTACGATAAAGAAAATTAGCACTGAATCCACATTTAACTTCCTAATTCCATACTATTTCTGCGAAGTAATTCTTGCATTTCATTATTACGGATTAAGAATAAAAATTTACATTGTTATTTTTCAATAATTGATTGCAGAATTACTCTTTTACTAAAATTTACAATGAATTTCGTCATAGCGAGAGGTTTTAACCATTGCAATTTATAAGTGCATCTTCGAAATAGTAATTGCCAATTGCAAGTGGCAATTGCGACATCGATGTTGCAATTGCGAATTTGAAGTGGCAATTGCGAGTTAAAAGAGGCAATTGCGACATCGCAGTCGCAATTGCGAGTTCGAAGTGGCAATTGCGAGTTAAAAGTCGCAATTGCCAATTAGAAAATTTCTTTTTACTTTATGTCCTCAGGACGCCTTCGTAGGAATGGTCTAACTGAGTAAATATTTAAAAATGCCTTTGTTGAGTTTCATGGTGGGAACTTTTTTACAAAGTTTGTTATGAAAAAAGACAGTCATGTGGAGAATTTCAGCCTTTCTTCTTTAAAATTTTTTAAGTTTATTTGGATATATTTTAGCATTTAAAAAATAAAGAAATGTAAAAAAACTGAATTTTCCTTTTGAAGTCCATAGGAATTTGATTAGAAAGCTGAAATTTTGCACACCACTGTCTTTTTACCTAAAAAAACTTTGTAAAAAAATTCTCACCATAAAATTCAAAAACTGCGTTTTTACCATACTTATTTGGTTAAATTTTTTATGTTGCTTACAGAATATACCTGTAAATTAAAATTCTTACTTGCTAATTGTAAGAAGAACCACGAGATTGGATGAAGAATTTAAACAAAACATGGTCAATGCAGTATAAAATTAAAAATGTTAAAAAAAACTATGGGTCCAAATACAAGAAATAAGATTAAAAATTTTTAATTTTGCAGGACTTAAACCATGTTTTATTAACAAAATTCACCCTATCATTTCGTGGTCTTTCCTGTAAATCTCGGCGGGAAAAAATGAAATAAAGAAAAAAAATCTATCACAAACCTAAGGTTAGATGCTAAATACCTCTCGGTAGTACGAACAGATGTGTTCTGCAAAAATGCAAGCAATAAAGTAACAAAATAGATCAAAATTATTAAAATTATGATAACGATACAAGGCTATTAATAAAAAATAATAAAAAATTATAGTACACCACATCCACTAGCCTACAAGCTGAAAAATAAAAAAAAACGCTTCCGAACCTTGGGCGGGGACGATCTGGAAGTCGGTTACTACCAAGACGTTCTCGAAATGGTGAATGGCATCCAACTGTATTCTGAAACAAATTATGTATACCCCGCAAAGTTTGAACCAATTTTTACTCAATTTAAACAATTATCATAAACACCAAGGAATAATCCGTAATAATCATTCTTTCTTTTTTTAGCCGCCAATAATATTAAATAAAGTTAGAGATAAATAATTACGAAGTTGGTTAATTAAATAAATAAACTTTTGCACTCTTCTCGGATGTTATTTTTAAAATTGTTACCGGTTTTGGTTTCAAACGTCCATCAAGGGATGAACTACAAGGATAAAATATAAATTAAACAATAGATCTTCATTTAAACTCTTAAAATAAGAAATTTCTGCTTTTACATAGATCAATCATACAAAATTTCACTTATTAATGAAAGATTGTTCGTTTGTCTTACTCCGACCTACGCCGAGTAAAGCAGTGTTGACCAAAACTATCAACAATTTTAAAAATAATATTCAAGAAAAGTGCAAAAGTTTATTTATTATTTAATTTTATTATTAGTAACATTAATGATTTGTAAACTGTGGTAGTTCACATGGAAAAAGCCCACTCTGTCGATCTATCAACATTTTTTTGTTAGATATTTTTACTTCCTTTGTTATTCAATCCAGGATATGTTTAAGTGTTACAGAATTTGAAAATTATTTTTAAATTATGGTACTGACTGCGTCAGATATTTGCTGTGATCTAAAATCGACCTGTGCTGTGATATGGCTGTTGATTCCTTATTCTGAGATCCAAGTCCAGTTGCAAGAAAAAGCAAACCTCCAATTACAATTGAAGAAGTCAGGATGAAGGTGATTCAAATAAAAATACGAAAGTAGAGAAATGCATAATTTTTGCAAGAGAGATCCCCCCCCTGGATCCGCCCTTGTCGATTGGTCCGTTTTATAAATTGGAGTTGATCCACGTGAACTGCCACATAATTTACGTTAATACTAGTATTACCATCGTGCTACTACAATAAATACGTTCAATAAGTGGGTTCTTAAGAGAAGTTATAATTAAAATAAAGCAGCATGCTCTAAATTATTTTTGTTAAAAATTTAGTTAAGTAGGTATTAAAAAATTATTTCAGAATATATTCCACCAAATCTTATTTTCTAAATAAAAAATATTTTATTAAAAGTTTTATAAAACGGAAATTTTACTTTAATCTTCATTAAAAAAATATCTTGACAGTGAAACCTGCATAAATTGGAACCGCCTGAGACCAAAAATATTCAAGCAATTTTTCAGCTTTAAAACGTAATAATAGGTCCACATTAAAATCCTGAAAACTAAAATTTTGGTTCAAGGAGTTTCACTTGAGTGTAAATAAATCGATCCACTTCATATTTTAAACTTGAAATGTAATTTTTTTCCAAATTTCAGGTTTTTTTGAGCTAATCCTAAAGTTTAAAAAAAAATCAAAGTTCAAAATGTGAAGTGGGTCGATTTATTTGCAGCACACTTATAAATAAGATTCTGGTTGATTCAAGATCCAACTTACTTAGGTTCCACTGCATATTATCGATTTTGAATTCCAATTGACAAATTGCTTTATTAACGATGATTATAATGGGTCAAGTATTGAAAATATACTTTTATTTTTGTGCTATAACTAGAAATGAGATTTTTAGGTTTTTAACTTTTTTTTATTTTAGCTCCAATTTTTATTTTATTAGTTTCATGAAAAACTACGTCATATAAGCCCTATTTATTTTTCCCTTTTTTTACTTTTTACGGCCTATTTTAGCATTTTGGAAACTTTTTTTAAATTTTCAGTTCAAATAGAAAAAAAATCTCGCCTTTACAACGGACACTCCTAACTTAAAGTTTTTCTATTGTGTTTTTAAAATTAAATTTGTTATAATTAAATTGCTATTTAATTTAAATTATATTGAGAAATAGAAGAGTTTTTTTCACTTTTTATAAAAAGATTCAGTATTTTCACTGTATATTAAAATTCACTAAATTTGGCATGTCAGTGGCCCCCCTCCACCACTTTTGAATTTTTAGATAAATTTGGTGTTAAACGTTAGAGCATCGTTTGAGCTTTCATTATTTTCGTTTAAACCTCAAAGGTCGCAAAGTTATTTAGCGAAAAAAGAAAAAATTTATGATCCAATGGCTAAAAAGTTTTGGGGCCCATCAAACATCTGTTGGTCGGAAATAGTAAAGCAATTAGGTAATACTACCGTTTTGCCAAAATAAAAATTTTTAAAAACCTTACGATTTAACGCATGTTGCTCGGAGTTTAGTCGAAAATTTCAACTAACCATAACTTGGTAAAAAATTAACTTAAAATTTTGCTCACTGAAGCTCATTTACCCCCCCTATTCTGTAACTTTTCGTTATCGTTATGAATTCGTTAAAATCCGTAAAGTTTCGTTTACACTTAGAATTGCTTTAAATAGTAATGTAATGGTATGGGGAAACCAAACTTTACTGTTCATAACGATAACGAAAAGTTACAGAATAGGGGGGGTTAGGCTCAAACAAAGCTCTATCGATTGACATCAATTGCATACATAAATTCAAAATGAGAAGAAAAACTGCAAAACATGTCTACAATTCCCCCCCCCCCCGGTAGTTTTTTGCGAATAACTTGGAGGACCTTTGAAGCTCAAACAAAAATAATGGAAGCTCATTTAGGCTCAAACGATGCTCTAACGTTTTTCACTTAAATTTAGAGAATTTATATTGTGAAACGACTTTAAAATTTACTTTCCCCATTTTCAATTTTGGCAAAATTAAGTCGAAATTAATAATTTTGTTTTTCTTAATTTTTTTATGTTATTTCGATTTATCAAAGAGACACCTAAAAATGAAAGTTTATTGTAACTTTGAACACAAATAACAGACAAATTTTATTTTATTTTAATTTTGAAGTTTGAATTTGCTTTGATTGTAAATTGTTTAAAAATTTTAAAAGTGAGCGCGCGATAAGGTGATATGTACAACGCAAGTTCGGGCGTTATCAAAAATCAAAAAGAAAAAAGAGAAAATTTTCCAGAAAGTCAGTCGACCGAGAGTGGTGAAGCAAATCGACCAAGGGTCGAGTGAGAGAGTCGACATTTAGTCACAGTTTTGGCCGCCGAAAAAGGCGTTAATTTGGAGTGATTAATCAGTGAGATCGTCTTGATCTTATGAGGACCAGAACTTTATGAAGTTTGGATTAGCGTTTTTGATCAAGAGTTCTTTGGTCAACAATTTGGAATTTTAAAAAGTTTGTCCCGAGTTTGAGCGGCGATTAATTTTTGATTTGTCATTTTTTTGGATTATGAGTGATTCTGGTTCCAAGAGTACATTGGAGGAAGAATTGATTGTGCGTTTTTGGTCAATGGTTCGACGTTCCTGCGTATCGAATGAGGAGTTTCTTCACCAACGAGTTACAATAAGGTAAAATGAGCTCAAATACAAATTCTTTAACATTTTCATAAATACGCGTTTGTGATATTAAAAATTTGTGGTGCCGATAAACTTTATTTTTTTGATTTCACATAAATTTGTATTTATTGTAAATTTGTTTTTGCGAACACGAATACACCATAGTGGGTGCGAATGCGTTATTTTGCTATTTTCGATTGTTTGATTTTCAATTATAATAGCGCATTCGTATTTGCTAACACCTAATACACCATACTTTCAAAAGCTCAAAATTTGTGAGTTCAAGGAAGTCTTTTTGATAAAGTTTTTATTATTAATTTTGAATAAATTAAATTTTTTATATTGTTAATTTCGACTTGATTATTTCATTTTTTTGTCTTGAAACCACGTACCCTTAGGGAGAATTGCGAGTGTTCCCATTTTACGAGCTGATGGTGCTTTAACGTTTGACCCAAATTCATCAAAAAATTCGAAAGTGGGGAGGCCACTGACATGCACCTTTAAAAAATTGGTCATTCAAAAAAATTGAAGGAAAAAAAGACCGAGAGATACAAAATGTTTCATGTTTTGGGTCGGAAATTTAGCTAGGGGTTAAAAAAAGTCATTCAAAAAAATTAAGGCCATTAATATTTTAATACCGTGGGTTTCGTAACCTAAAACTATAATACCAATTTAAAATAGCTTGTTTTAGTACCTTTTTTTGAATTTATACGACCCAAAAATCTCATCTCTAGCTATAACTATTACCTTCAATTAAATATTTATTATCTAATGATTGTTAATGATGAAAAACTTCTTATGTTAAAAATCAAATTTTACAAAACTTTCTAATTTCGAAAATTATTGATGAAATATAGCAACCACAAAAACAGACAAAGCGAAATTACTCTTACAATTAAATTTGTTCTCTTGTTTACAATTGAAAGATTTTAAAAAGTGATTTTATTTAGCAAATTGCAGATGTTATCCTTTGATAAAGTACTATAAGAAGATTTTTCATCATTAACGACAATAAGTACCTCTAGTTTTTGTGTTACAATACTCATGCTATGGCGGCGTGGCTGATTTAAATAGCCTGCTGAAATAGGTATGCTCAAGGACATCTACAACATGCAACATAAAATTGATAAAAAAAACATGCCAATATAAATAACTACCAAGCTTCTCTTTTGCAAAATTTAAAATAAAAGTATTATAAACAAACCCTAGGTTTCTTAGATGTATTCGTGCGCTTAATTCGATTAACTACAGCTTCTATAAATTTTAAAAAACCCTCCACCATTTGACCATGTTCCACGTTGGTAGCGGAAGTATAAATATCACAGTGAGGAGAACCTTCAATTATTCGTTTCGTTGCTGCATTATTTAAAGGTAGAAGATAAAGTCGAAACCTAAATAATATAAATTATCTCATGTCAGTAAAGCACCAACTTAAACCTCCAAAATTTACCTCCAAAACTTTAATGCATCGACTAAAACGAAATCTGTGTCTCCCCTCGTACAAATGTAATGATCTAAATAATTCCAATTATAATTCTCTAATTTTTCGGTTGTAAAACTAACCCAAGACACTTCGTAAGTGTCATGGTACGGTGCTTGAAACCGGTATATGTAGTGAATGTTGAAAGGAGGATAGGGATGCCTAAAATTATAATGTCGTTTACAAAAATTATGTAATTAAATAATTCCTTCCAAACCTGGGCCTATATCTAGTAACGGTAATCGCATTTCCAGTTAAAGATATTTTATGAAAAATTCTTCCAATGGATAAGTGGTACGTTTCGGAAGATTCCGACTCTGCCATCCTTTTTCTTAATAAAGAATTAGTATTTCCACTTACTTGCGATTTTCCAACCGACTGGTCGAAAGAATCGGGTAAAAGAATTAATTGGAAACCTTGCGCCAAGCGTTGCGAAACTAATTCTTTAAAAACTTCAATCGTGGTTAGCGGTTTTTTATAATTTGCACGTTGCTGAGCAAAATCTGCATTTACATCATCGGGCAGCAAATTGTACAAAGACACGACATAATCAATTTGTAAAGCCCGTTTGTCGGGAAAATAGTCGGTTGTTATCGGTAAACATGCTGGTATTGTTAGAGATTTCCAATCGACACCTAATAAGCAAAATTATATTACATTAATTTCATTGTGAAGTTCAAAATAACAATGTAGAAAGCTAGTGAACAGATAAAAGTTGAGCCAAAGCCAAGTAAAACATTTTCATTCTTCACACTCGATTTTATAGCAGCTGATAATTTAGTAAATCTGAGACGTGATGAATAAAAAGGATGCGAATAAGTATAACAAGATTTGCACTGTTCTAAGGGACAGGTACCTAATACTATAATAAAAAGCATTGCAAGCAACATTTCTAAACTACTACAATAAAATATTTAAGTGAACGAATTATTTTCCATTTACTTTTCAGCATGGACTTGTGAAAAATATAATGAAATTGAAATTTCTACTAGCAAAACTAAAACTGACCTTCATTTTTGTAGATTCTATTAAGTTTTAATTAAGTAAGAAAATTAACAACTTCGTAAACACTGGTCTAATACTCGAAAAATTGTACTTTTATTTGCTGCAGCGATTGTTTATATAAAAGTTATGCAAAAGAAGTGCCAGTGGTGAGTGCTTAGAATAAAGCAGAAAACTTTATATCGATCTCTGCAATCAACAAAGTCACCAGGGATTTCCATAGTAAAAAAATTGTAAATTTTTTTAAATCAATTTATAATTTCGATACCTTTTTTTGCTACAATGACTGTCCTAAATATATTAGATCTAACGCTATATAAGATCACTTATATTTAGATTACCAAAATGTCTTTAACTTAGTTTGTCTATCTGGTGGTATTGTCGTACATTTTGCATTGCCCGCGTTTGAATATTGCATTACTCCGAGTACTCGGAGTAATAGGAGTGATTTCGCCTGCCATCTAACGAATTTTTGTTGAAACAGTAATAAACAGAAACTTTATACAAAGCAGTATAAAGCTGACGTCCAGAGCCCAAGCTAGACATTGGCTATGGGGAGGTTTCCTCAAAACAATTTGTTTTGCTTATGTCTCAGGGGGAGAAAGTCCAAAAAAAAAATGACCTTTTTTAAATTCCTCGCTGTACCATGGGGGAGTACCACCTCTTATCTACGACTTTGCTAACGTATTTAGATTTTTAAAAGATTTCTTTAATTTGGTCTTAGCGTTGTCCGTCGTCCGTGTGGGATGGGAAAATCAAAAAAAAAAAAAAACTGAAAATAATAAACCGCATACGTCGTTACGCATTGAACAGTTTTATCATACAGGGTGGAAAGTAACACAGATATCTAAATCGCATTTTTAGGGACCGCATTCAGGGTGAAGTTTTTTGTTTTAAATGTACACAGGGTGAAGTATCAAACATCTAAAACACATATTAATAACACATAATCAAAGTTGAATTTTTGTGTAAAATTGGTGTCAAACGTTTGAGTATAGTTGGAGGGAAACCTAAGAGTTCCAAATTTTTCGTTTGAGCCTCAACAGACCTATTTACGAAATATTGTGGGGGGGACATACTAACGCCTCCAAGTGAAATTTTGAGGTGAATTTGATGTCAAACCATTGAGTATCGTTTGTGCCTCAACAAATTTAAAACTTTTTCAAAATAAAACAATTTTATTGAAAGATTTGAAAAAAATTTTAAGACCCGAAATCTAGCGCAACTTTCAATATTCTGAAAGTTTTTGAATAAACATGTAAAAATCGAATTTTTTAGAATAATTTGTTTCAAACGTTTGAGAATCAATGAGTTTCCAATATTTTCGTTTGTTTCAACCGTCGCGAAGCAATTCGCGAAAACTTTGATGGAAGGGGGGGCTGATATTTCCCGTACTCAAGTAGAATTTTTAGGTGAAATTAATGTTAAACATTTGAGTATAGTTTGAGCCTCAATGAGCTTCCAAATTTTTTGTTTGAACTTCAACCGTTGCGGAGTTTTTTTGCAAAATTCTTGAGGGGGGGGGGGCTCTACAGCATAGACATGTTTTTCTATTTTCGTTCTTATTTCAATTTTTTTTAAGCGATGTCTATCTAGTTAATGAGCTTTTATTTTCATCACTTTAATCTCATTTTCTGCAAAGTTACGAGTTTTTCAAATATCGAGTTCTCTGAGCTATGTCGTACGATAATCTTCTATTTTAATTGTATCTGTCCAAATCCGATTAAAATACTAATCATATTTAAATGTGTAAATGCAATCTCTGTGGTGTATTGACAGGTTATGATGTGTCGTGCATCAGTCAGACATATCAAAATCTGACAAAGTACCACGGATATTGAACTGCAATTAATTAAAAAATATTAAAGTTAACTGACATAGTCGTATCGAAGAGGCCAGGTTTTGTTAAACCAATTCATTTTATATCTATGAAAAGATGCAAATTGAATCATCAATGCAAAGTAGATTTTCAGTTGTATGTTTTAGTTGCAACCCAAAGCAAGACTTTGATTAAGTTACTTACAGAACCAAGAGGCGTGCTCAAAGGACGATGGGGAGCTTCCCCTCAATGTTTTAGAAATTTGGTAAAAAGTTGGCAATTTTTTTAATTAATTATAATTATAATAAAATTTATCATCTATAGATGATAAAATTATAAATCTGCATGAGTCAGATCTCGAGATATATTTAAAGATTATATAATCTTTAACCTTCTGGAGGGTATTCCATACCCCCCAGACCCCCCGGTTTTAATGCCATTACTCATATTAATTTATTACTCTTGACCGGAGGGTTTGAGGGGTATGGAATACCCTCCAAGTATAAACAAAGCTGATAGCCCAGTTAAATAATCATTTGACCTCGGAATGAAAGCAAATAAGCTGAAAATTTGCATAACCCTTTATTATGCCATTCTATAAGTTGTCTCAAAAGTCTCATAAAATCTCGAGTCCGCGTCACAAGATATTAAAGGTTAAAGATCGCGAAAATCGGTTTTTTGTAAATATCTTAATTTCTATGCTCTAAATAATATTTTGAGTTATTAGAAAAGTTGTAGAGCATAAAATTCTCTACAAATTAAGTCTTAAGAAATATTTTGTACAATTAACCGTTCTTAAGATAAAGCGCAAAGAGTGGGAGCGGTTAGCCATATTATGTACGTATGATAAGTGATAACGCTAGGTCAACTGTGAAAACCAATACATAGTACCTACAGAATGTAAATTGTTATTTGATGATTAAATCTCTTGGGATTATGGACCAATTAATAAAAAATACAAATATATATCTCTCTACTACGTTTCGCTATTATATTTTAACTTAGTCAATGAAAGCAAATAAGCTGAAAATTTGTATAAACCTTTATTATACAAGAGATTTAATCATCAAAACAAACTTCATAAGATATTGAAAGAGCAGCAGTTCTTCTCAGTTCTTCCATTGCTTTAACATTTTTAGTAAATAATTAACTTTACATAGGTACTATACTATGTATTGGTTTCCACAGTTGACCTATTGCTATCGTACTTATGTATGCAATGGCTAAGCGCTCCCACTCTTCACGCTCTATCTTTAGGGCCAGTTGTATAAAGGAGGGTTAACTCGGGGATCAGCTGATCCTGGATCAAGAGTTGACCCAGGATCAACGTCTATTCCTTTTATTTTGTTATTATTACTTTAATACACAAAAAACAATGTTGCCAGGTGTTATTTTAATAAATGGCTAATAGATTGAGACAAACAGTATAAATCACAATAAATTTAAAAGTAAATAAAGTTAATCCTGGGTTAATCCACCGATTTTTCATATCAAGAAATCGGTGAGTTAACCCAGGATCAACGCTTGTACAACAGACATTTGCTTTGATCCTTGATTTAACTCTGATCCGAGGATGATCCTCTTTTATACAACTGGCCCTAAGAACTGTTAATTGTACAAAATATTCGTTAGCAGCTAATTTGTAGAGAATTTTATGCTCTACAACTTTTCCAATAACTTAAAATCTCATTTAGAGCATAAAAAACAAGATATCAAAAAAACCAATTTTCGCGACCTTTTTGACCTTCAATATCTTGTGACGCGGATACGAGATTTTATGAAACTTTTGAGACAACTTATAGAATGACGTAATAAAGTTTTATGAAAATTATCAGCTTATTTGCTTTCATTCCGAGGTTTACCTCTATTTACCCCAAAATTCCACTTGGAGGCGTTAGTATGTCCCCCCCCCTAAATATTTCGCAAATAAGTCTGTCATCAATTTCACACAAAAAGTCCACTTTGAGATTGGATAAAGATAAACTTGTTTACCCCCCCCCTCCCTCCTCCGTTCCAAAGTTTTTGCAGTAAAATATCATTTTTACCTATTTATCTTACGTCTATTTTAAAATTTTTTTAAATCCTTTCAATACAATTAAAATTTATCAATTATGTTGCTGAATTGAAATTAGAAAAAATTTTGAATTTGGGAAACTCGGTATAGTCGGTGCACATACTTATAACAGTATTTCATTTTATTACTTCACGGTATTCTATTATTAATCCGATTATTTTCTAAAATTACACCTTTCGTATTATTCCATCAAAATGATGATGGTAATTAAGCAGGATTAAGTTTTTAATCGAATCAAAAATTTTAATCCTATAAAATATTAGGTATTAAAATTGAAAGTGTTTGTACGGTACTTGCCCGAAGTACTCGAAATTTAAAAGTCACATAACTTTGCAGAGAATGAAATTAAAATGATGGTAATGGAAGCTCAAACGAAGCTCTATGGTTAGACATCAATTTCAGAAAAAAATTCAAAATAATAACGAAAATAGAAAAAACATATCTACAGCCCCCCCCCAAATTTCGTGAATTACTCCGCGACGGTTAAGGATCAAACGAAAAATTTGGAAGCTCATTGATGCTCAAACGTTTGACACAAATTTCACCCAAAAATTCGATTTGGGGGGGGGGGAGGGAGGGGCAGCGACATGTACCTCTCGAAGTCGGTGCATCTTAGTAATAAATTTTAAAAATTTTACTAAGTCCAATTGTCAAAAAATGTTTTGACGTTCATGTGATGATGAAGTAGAAGTGGAAAATGCGATTCGAGTTCCGTATGCATTCGGAAACCGACCCCACCATTCGTAATAGTAAAGTGGGGAATTTCGGGTATATAAGTAATGTATCTTCTAGGGGCGGGTGGTCGGGATGCCGCGAGCGAAGCGAGCGGTGGTGGACTCCTCGAGCCCCAAGTTCAGATGCTTGAAACGAAAGGCTGTCCAATTGTTTTTTGAATTTTTTTTTGTATTAAAATATTGTCATGAAACGACTTTAAAAAATCATTGTTTTTGGTAAAATTGAGTCGAAGTTGATAATTTTATGTTCTTTTCAAATTTTTACAATATTTTTACGATTTATCAAAGAGACGCCCTGGTGTGATAGCAGGTGCGGTCGTTGATTCTTATGTAGGAATTACCGGTTCGATCCCGGCAAAAGGTTAAAAATTTATTTAGATTATTGATATTTAAAAATTGTAATTGAAAATTTAATTACTTAATAAAAGAGGAATCAATCGACTGAGTGTCGCGAGAAAGCGAACATTTAAGCCATTTTGGTTGAGTTATTTTTGGCCGCCGAAAAAGGTGTAAAAAAATTTGAGTGTTTTTGATCAGTGAGATCGTCCTTGGACTTGTAAGGATCAGAATTTATGAAGATTGAATTGGCGTTTGACCGAGGTTGTTGGTCTGTGGTTTGGAATTGTCTAAAATTGGAGAAGAGAATATTTGATTTGCTGAACCCGTGGTGTCTGGGAAAATTTGCTAAATTTGGAAGATTTGTAGACGTTTTGGTGGATGGATCGACGTTCAATGTGAGTCGAGCGAAGAGTTCCAGCTACAATATTTCAAGATATTTGAGCTCAAGTAAGAATTGTTTAGCATTTTATAAATACGCGTTTTGTGATATTGAAAATTTTTGTGGCGCCGATAAACTTCATTGATAATAGTTTGAATAATTTAATTCACGATATTTGAAATTTTTGTAAATTTTATTATTTGCGAACACGCATACACCGTAGTGGGTGCGAATGCGTTATTTTGCTATTCATGATTGTTTAATTTCAATTTCAATAGCGCATTCGTATTTGCTAGCACCAATTTACACCATACGCTTTCAAGACTCAAATCTGTGAGTTCGAAAGGGGGTCTTTTTGATAAATTTTTATTGATTGTGAATAAATTAAATTTTAATATTATTAATTGCGACTCAATTATTCATCTTTTTGATGCAGTCAATGGTAATTTCATTTTCATCTGATGCTCACCTAACCCTGAGAAAGATTTTTTCGAGCGTTCCCAATTTTTAGAGAGCTGCCGGCGCACTTTTGTGAGGTGTCTAGCTAAAAACACTTCAATATATTCTAAGATTGAATTGTATGAGACTTTTAAATAAAATTCTGTTGTACTTTAAGTACGCGCCAAGACGTCTAAAATAATGCAATAGGTATAATCAAGGCTGCGCAAAATACATTTGAATTTTGAATTGAAAATAGAAAAAAAAAAACACATGATAACTTTGAAATTCAAAATAAAGTGCACAGTACATGTAGGTATCTCACATTTTGAATTTAAAATAAAAAATTTCCAAATAAAAATCCGATATTGTCGACGGTTGCTGATATTTTATGGATGTAGGGGAAATCTGTTGGAATTTTGTGGAATGTAGAATATTCATTTGAATTTTACGAAGCAAATGATTTTAGAAAAAGGTATCGTTTTACCAAAGTAACAGAACAGTTCTGAAGGTAGTCAGATGTCCTTCTCTCTCACCTTCTCATTTGTAACTTTAAAATGAACTTATATCTCATCATTTTTATTACTCAAGAGAGGGCCATATAAAATATAATTTTTAACACCCTACATTATACAACTTCCTAAAACAAGTGTGAAAGTGACAAATTTGTCACTGTTAATATAAGCAATTATTATAACCCTCTTCATAAATTGAAGGTAATCTTTTTTCAACAAAAATCCGTTAGATGGCAGGCGAAATCACTCCTATTACTCCGAGTACTCGGAGTTCAAACGCAGTCATTAATAAATTATTATTTTTAAAGATATAAATATACCTAATAAAAGTGTACAATTTAGTTAAAAGAAAACTGTAATTGATGGAAAATTTAAAAAAAATATCAAGTCACATTCTACTTGCTGTAAGCTACACTACTGCACAATAACCATGTTGAAATATACATGCACAATGAAAGTAGGTAATAATTACTACCTACTAGCAGAATAACTTTATTTCTAATACATACATGTCCAGTAAAAGAAATAATAAACTAATGCCAATCTACTGCATAGGGTGATAAAAAGTAGAAAAAGGAAGAAAAGAAATACGTGTTGGCCAATATACAAAAGACAATAGGTCAATGAAAAGTTTTTGTACTTATGTATATCAAATGCCAAATCAATTAATCAATCACTAGAGAAATGATTTTTGTTTTAACAACAATATATTATTTCGTTTCATTGTGCAGAAACAAAGATTTAATTTTATAAAAAAAAAAAATGTAGCAAAATTCTCAAAAATCTGTGAGCTATGAAACCATCTAAGATTTTTGTAATACATAATAATGGGAATACGTTTTACAAATCAGATGTTTCCTTAAAAATGAAAATTAAATCCTCTTCAAAAATAATAAAATAAAATATGTATTACAGTATTAAATTTATTGAAAGAAGCAAAAACTTTCCATTTAGCCCCAGACATTGTTCTACGAAAAATTACAAAAATAAGTCAAACCTATAAGCACTTCGTTGACTGCAGTGGCCACCGATCCATCATAGAAATGTCATGGAAATAAACAACTGATTACATTAATTATTTAAAAAAAAATATTTTGTTTAATATAATAAAGAAGAACAATAAAAAAATACATTTCCAGAGTACTTTACCTGGAATATATAAGAGAATGAATTTTAGATACAATGAAAGGTATACACTCAACCACCAAATTGGTGTTAAGCATATACTGGCAGACTTGGGAACGAAAAACCGTGGTTTTATTCCTAGTCGCTCTGAGAAATCGAAAGCAGTATTATGTAAAAGTAAAACAGTAAAATAAAAATCCAGAAGGTATGCACTCAACATACCAATATACCCACATTTTATAATACTTAAAAACTGTTGACCAAACCTTCAGGTCTTACAGAGAAGTTAGAAAAACATTTTTTAAAAATCTATATAGGAAAGATCAAGTAATGAAGTTTTTGAACTTCAATTGTTTACCACACTCACTTTCTCCACCCCTTTCTAAGTAATGCAATTGACTTACTTTGTTTTCATTAATTAAATAAAAATAATAAACAAAATTTAACCCACTTCTCAAAAAAGTTCGCCATCCTAGGTCCTAGTGACAATACACAATCTCATATTAAATAAATTTAATAATGTAAAACTTAAAAAAAAAGTGGGTAATGTTGGCCTAAAACTTGAAGAAATGTCAATTATACAAGTTACACCGTTTCAATTTCTTTTAGGCACATCAAAAACAATACATTTATTACATAAAACGCACAATAATTAGATATTTTATACAGCATGAAACTATTAAAACTTCAAGTGCGTTGATTCTGAACACCAAATATAAAATTCAAATTTATCAGCAACAAATCAGCACTTCAATTGTTTGTAAAAAAAATAATTTTAATAAAACATACCCGTCGTGATCGCCGGAGTCCATTCCTGCTCCCCTGTTGCTCCCCACAAAAATGTTAAACTTTTCGATGTTATCTTATTGGAGGTGTAATTGTGATGACCGGGACTCTGATAATTAGGTCGCTTTTTTAAATCTAAAAACGTAAATGTACATTAACTACAAGTTGTTATATTTTAAAATAAATCTTGAAATTTACATTCTAAGAGTGCCGCAGTTAACACGGGATGTGTTACCGAATTTGCAATACTTTGATCCGCACTTGAATTGTCATTTAAAATCGGTGTTGAAATATCAGATTGAGCAGGCACTGCTTGGTAATGATGTTGTTGTATTAAAACTCCGGTAGGTCCTAGAAGTTTTAATTTTAATCTAAATTAATTAAGAAATATAATTGTACCTTTTGGGAATATGTGTGTCCAACGTCGACGATTTGAAGTTAGTTTGATAGTAACGTGGGTAGGATCGAATGGATTAATCAAAGCCTTGCGGCGCCGAACCTCAACGGAAGCTGAATTTATGGTCGGTGATGATCCAGCAGATCCCACGATAGGACGAGACGTTGCCGAAGGTTGATCTTTAATTAAATGTCGTAAATAAAAATATTTTATCGCAAATTATTCTATTTTCGAACCTTCACTTTGTTTATTATTAGCCGATAGTATCGGACTTGTAGATATAGCAGCAGAAGGAATAGCAATAGCTGCAGAATAATTAGGTAAATTACAGGAATGACGAACGTCCGGATCGGATAACTTCCTGTGATTTTTTAATTGTTCGTCGTTATCTAATAAACTTCTAGAATATCTCTTAAAGTGAGTTGAAGTTTGCTGCCTTAAACTAATAATAATAATTATAAAACGATTAACGTGCTGAAAACGTATTGAAAATTTTACCCTACTCCATAAACGGGTGGTAAATGAAAAACTTGAGCATCGTACGCATCGTAGTCGAAAAACGAGTTATGTATATATTCCGTCTCTGCTAATAATTTAGATTTCGGTATTTCTTTGTGTCTAGATTGTTCTTCCTGAGTGGCAAGAGGTAATTTTATTCTGGGCACAAAATTTGAATAAGCAATTTTTTTATTTGTAGAATAAAATGACAAATTTATCCAATGAGGCATCGAATAATCATCTGGAATATTAATTTGATTGTCTTTGTTATGAAACTAAAATAAAAATATTTCAAAACTTCCACCGAAAAATATACAAATTAAATTTAATTTACAAATAACATGGACGTCCACATGATTTTTTTGAGGAGGGAGGAGAAACTAAAGATTTCTCAACAAAACAGTAAATTATAGACTCTCTGGATTAAATCTTGATGTGCTTTGAGACGACTTTTCAAAAATCAAATTTAAATAATATCAATTTTGATAAGTCTGAGAGATATTTTAAAATTTACTTTATCCTTTTTTAATCTACAGGTAAAAATTTACATAAACTCTGATCAATCTACCATGGAATGTTTTAATAGCGGGGGGGGGAGGTATTTTAATATACCTGAGTAATCACTTCTTTTTATTTGCATTTCAATGATATTTCTTAACTTATGAATAGTCGGAATTTCATTATTCTTGATCAGGTCACATTTCTACTTTCTTTAATCTTGGTGGTTTTACCGGGGGGAGATGGGAAATTTTCTTTAATTTTGTTATTGTGGGTATCATTTTTTATTATCATTTCAATAACCTTTGCAACTTAAACTGTAAGAACTTCCAATTTCATTTCTATTACTCCAATCCGAGTTTTTTTTTTAAATACTTCAAATATTACAAATTATTGAATGAGAAGCGGGAGAGAAGGGGACTTAAATTTTAATTGTATTCTAATATTTTATTTAACTTTATAAAGTATCAAAATTGGCAGTGTGAAATTTCGGTATCAAAATTAAAACATTCAATTAAATTATTTATTGAGTTTTCGGAAGGTTATTTCATTCCTTCATCAGAATTATTTTTTTTTTTATTTAGATATTATTTTATTAATTTTTTAAATTAAATTTATTTAATTAGATATTTTAATTAAATTAGATAAAATTCAGTATTATGTAGTTGATATTCCTGAAATAGTAGTTTTCGTCACAAGAACGTAAAATCTCTTTACGTCCGAGTGGCGTAAACTGCTTTTCGTTGTGACAGGACCACCTCATTTTTATTTTCATTTTTATTTATATTCTATACCCCCCAGACCCCCCCGGTTTCACGCCCGTTTCTTTACATTTTAGAGGAGAGAGTCCAGACACTTTAGAAAATAGAAATAATTTTTGAAAATTATATCAAATATATCTCATTTAAAAATGAGATAAAATTTAGTGTTGTGTAGTTTATTTTCCTTTTCCTACAAAACTTTTCTCTGACCTAGAGGATGGCAGAGAGGCAGCTGGCCCCCCTCCCTCGACGGCTCTTGAAAAATAAATATGTTTCATTTATTTATGCTTTGAGAAGATGTATATCAACGATTTGTTCACATTTAACGATAAGTACACGCAAAATACTACTTAAGTTAGTTACCATTAAGGACACTACGTGGCGTTTCGCAAATGTAAAGCGCGGAATGGTAACGTCAAGAAATGGATGGGAATCCGGGGGGTCTGGGAGGTATGGAATACCCCCCAGCTGTAAGGCAGAATAATGACGACTTTGCAAGAATAAAATTTGCACCGTTATCAAATTTGAAGATATTTTTGACTTATTGGAACTGTGGAAGGTACCCAAATGTGACGTCTGCATAAAAATCCCATTCTTGGGATTTGAAAGAAAATTGTGCTTGAATATTTTTTTTTGCTATTTTGTATAAAAATTTTATTTATTATACCCATAAAAATTTAAGAAATATTTTTAATTAAGGGGTTTTGCCACTGTAAACTTAAATGAAATCGAGTTTTTTTTTATTTTGCATTTTTTCGAAATACTATTCATATTCAAGAATGTGTGAAAAAAATTTCAAGTTAAAATATTTAAAATTAAGCAAGTTACATGTTATTTAGTGCGAGTGGACTAACCACGATATACGTATACAAAAACTTTCAATCGCGTTTTTCTTGAAACTACAAAACTCAAATTGGCTTGCAGCATAACTCAAACAATTTTTGTCCAATTGAATTCAAATTTTAACTGTAGCTTTTGTATGAGATTTTGAAGAGAATGACGTACGGATTTTGCAAAATATTAAAAATTGTAAAAGTTATTAACAAATTTCTGTCAAGTTCTTGCGCAAAAATTGAATTTTTTCTTCAAAAACTTGCTATTTTTTTAAAAATTAATATTTTTAAAATTCCGTATGTCATTTTCTAGCTATTTATATGTAGATTAAGCAGATTTTTTTATTTTTGTTGTAAGATCAAATTCACTCAAGTTATACTGCAAGCCCCGAAGACCTTTTTTGAAAAAATGTATTTTTAAAAGCTGCACTGTGCCGCCACTTTGTAAATTTGTTTTTGTTAAAAAATACATATTTGTACCTTAATACATATGTAAACAAGTGGTATACCTACTTTGTTTTGTAAATAAAACTTTTTTTCCAATCTAAAAAAAAAAAAATGTGCAAATGTTGGTTCATTTTCAGGCTTCCACAGTGGCAAAACCCCTTAATGAATAGATTTCGTCGAGTTTAATTTTAAAAGAATTCAGGAGGTCTTTGATTTGTGACCAACTATAACAAAGTGAGAGAAGGGAGCCATAAAGACGAAAAAAATGCGGACGTCCTTTACGGACGACCCCAAAAGTTACATTTCACAATTATTGATTCCTACTGTTGAGGGGTATTCCATACCCCCAGACCCCCCAGTTTACCATACATTCTCAAGGTAGAGATTTACAAGGTATGATACTGCTCATCTTTCAACATCAAAATATTCAATATTTTGAATGGCTTGTTACTGAAATTGACAGCAGATTGTCAGGTTAGCCACCAGCAAGTGGCTCAGGTTAAGAAGAACCGACACGTGATAATGCGCAGATAAGAAAATTCGTTCAAATCAAATTATATAGATTACAAGCAGAGACGTGCCCATGGAGGGGGATGGGGGGGCTTCCACCCAATATTGTAGAAAGTTGGCAAAAAATTGATAAAAACACTCAAAAGTTGGTCAATTTGGCAATTTTTTTATCTAAATTTACCAAAAATTGCAAAACTTACAAAAAGTTGGCAATTTTGAATTAATTCAGTTATGGAAAATTTGAGATTGATCCCCCTGAAAAAAGTTGGTTGGGCATGTCCCTGATTACAAGATATGATTTTGCTGCATCTAGTCTGAAAACTTAATAATTCAATATTGAATTATTGAAAAAATAATTCAAAAAAAATCTAATCCTAGCGCCCCCTCCCTTTATTTCATAAAATAATATACACCTTTTTAAATGGTAAAAAAATACGTTAATTCAATGAATACTTTTACATTTAAATGCTAGAAACTCAAGGGGCAACTACCCTTCCCCATGTGGACACCCATGTCAAACAATTTCTACTTCAAAACTTGAGAAAAAAAACTATGGATATTTCTTACCTTTAATAGTGGGACGGCGTGCAAAGGCTGCTCTCCAACGCAAACCAAATCACTTCCGACACCATTATCAATTACACGTTGTTTTGTAACGTTTGTGAGTTCACGATCAACTTCAAAAATACCAACGCCGGGTGTTATAACTACACTCAACTGACCAGTCCTGTCAAAACTTCGATCCAAATAATGTTTTTCAAAAACTAAATAAAGCTTAAATGAAGAGCGAGTATTATTACAATATTCAAATTACTTACCGTTTAAAGATATGTTTAACACTTCGAGAAAATTTCCCTGCGTGGCAGTGCTATTACTGGCAGAAGGAATCGTTATACCAGGTCGTGAGTGATATTCTAATACGATCTTTAAATAACCAGAAAATAGACGTCGCAATTGGACCAATATTCCACTCCAATCATCGTATCTCTCGTTCTGCACGGCCACTCTAAAAATGTATTGTGTAATCACCGTAAAAAAACAAAACAAAATAAAAACCTGTAGAAATCTTCGTAGAATCTTCCTCTGTAATCTTGTTGCAAACACTCTCGCATATGTTCGGGAAATTCTTCCAAATTACTGGCGTGATAAAAAGTTCGAGAAAACAAAACTATGGTAACTTCATGATTGCTGCCGTTTCTTTTCCACTTTTGAAACAAATCGGCCATAAACCCGTTAACAGCTTTCTCAAAATATAAATCACCGTGGATATCAAAATCCCACATTTCCGAAGACATTTGTATAAATAAATAAACCATCGAGGTCGAGGATCTGAAGACAATTTTAGTGTCGTCGGTTATAACACCGCAAGCTACTCGGTCGCCTTGTGACCACATCTCGTACACTTGACAACGTATAGCTCCACCACAAAATTCTAATTTCTTGTTTGTATAAACACAACTATCCGTCTGTAAAGCTTAATTTTAGTTTATGTTTCAAACTAACGCTGTTTAACCGTTAAAGAAAAGAAGTGATCTTACCAAACTTTTTTTAAGTCTCCACATTTCGGAACGTCCCATATATTGATCCTTAAACGTTAATTCGACAGAATCTAAAGCGACGTCGCTTGGGCTTACGATCCTAACCAATACATCTTTATATGTGCGTAAACTAAAAGCACCTGCGATGCTTTGCTCGACGCTAATTGTATCTAAAATTTAAATTTTAAAGTTACACCTATATGTAAATCAAATAACAAAAACCTTTGGCTTGAAGATCATCTTTAAAACTATTAACTTGCAACAAGAGTCGAGGGTTTTCCTCTTCTGGTTGAGGGTGATAAATTTCGACAATGTCTCCCTCCTTCAATTCCGGATAATCTTTAGGACTAATGAGAATATCTTCCTCTAAAATTTATTTTAAGGGATAAAAAGTGTTAGTGGCAATTATTACTCAAAAGTGAGGTATCAATTTTCTTACCACTGAAGGCTTTCTGATGCACAATAAGTCGAAACGATTTCATTTTCTTGAAGAAAATAAATAATATGTTGATGTGCGTAAGTATTATAATATATTATCATAAATAATCATCGTACCCACAGTGTAATAAAAATGTTATAAAATAAATAAATCGGTACAAAACACGAGTAAACAAAACAGCTGATAATATTAAAAGATTAAAACAGTGCCGGATCTAGGATCGTAGTAGCTTAAGAGGGACCTTTAATTCACTAAAATCATAACATGGCGCTGTTGGCGCTCACTTAACTGTCTGTTAAATCTCTCTTTTTTTGTCTCTTAAATTGTCTCTTAAATGTCTCTAGAGTCTAGACCAGGCATGTCAAACTCGTTTATCACCAAGGGCCACATCAAGTATTACACACAAGCCGCGAGCCGCCGCATTACCAAAAAAAAAGAAAAGGCAATTAATTACACAGCCGCGTAATTACAAAAAAAAAAAAGTAATGAACTGGCGAGCGCGGGCCGCAGAGAACTACTAGGCGGGCCACATGCGGCCCGCGGGCCGCGTGTTTGACATGCCTGGTCTAGACCATAGAATAATAGATAGTTTAGACCAAATTTCGACCCCTACTTTGAATTTGGCGTTTTATTAATATGAAATATTAAATATTTCAAAAAAATTTAAACGGCCAGGAGCCGAAGGGAGATATCAATAAAGGGAGCTGCCCTCTTGCCATCCTTTCATTTTTATCCTTAATTTTATCTCATTTTTCAATTAGATATATTTGATATGATTTTCAAAAACTGTTTTTAATTTCCAAAGTGTCTGGACCCTCTCCCCCAAAATTGAAAGAAACGGTTGTGAAACCGGGGGGTCTGGGGGGTATTCCATACCCCCCAGAACAAGGAAGTAACGAGAAGGCTTTTCAAAATTGATAACGACACAAATTTAATTCCAAAAAATACATATTTTTCTTTATTATACCTGACCTCCTAGACACTCCGGTTTTTCGATTGTTTACTATTAAAAGTATTTTCAGGAATATCAACTACATAATACTGAATTTTATCTCATTTTTACGTATTTTTTTCTAGGGTGATCAAGCCAATTAGATATCCCAATGTAAAGAAATGGGCGTAAAACCAGAGGGTCTGGGGGGTATAGAATACCCTCCAGCATAATATGGAACATTAAAAATGACTTTAAAAATTGATATATTTATGAATTTAATTCTAGAGAAATTATATTTTCTTAATAGCTGGAGGGTATTCCATACCCCCCAGACCCCCCGGTTCTCCCTATTTTTTCGGTTTTCCGATTGTTTACTTTTAAAATTACCCTCCAGATCAGGACAAGATTTCTTAATGATCATAAACTACATAAAACATAATTTTACCTTCAATATTTCAAATTTAATAAAGAAACGGGCGTGAAACCGGGGGGTCTGGGGGGTATGGAATACCCTCCAGTACAAGAAAGTAACAAACAGGCTTTTCAAATTTGATAACAATACAAATTTAATTACAAAGAATACATATTTTTTTTATTATACCTGACCTCCCAGCAAAGACGTGCCCATGGGGGGGGAGCTTGCCCCCCCCCCCAATGTTGCAGAAAGTTGGCAAAAAGTTGACAAAAACACCCAAACGTTGGTCAATTTGGCATTTTTTATGTCTAAATTTAGCAATTTTGAATTAATTTAGTTGGCAAATTTAAAATTTCTCCCCCCCCCCCAAAAGTTGGTTGGGTGCGTCCCTGCCTTACAGACACTCTTGTTTTTCGATTGTTTACTTTTAAAGGTACCCTCTATATCAGTGAAAAATATTTTCAAGAATATCAACTACATAATACTGAATTTTATCTAATTTTTAAGTATTTTTTTTCGAGGGTGACCAAACCAATTAGTTTTCCTACACTTAAAAAAATAAGGGTAAAACCGGGGAGTCTGGGGGGTATGGAATACTAAATATGGAATACCCCCCAGTACAAGAAAGTAACGAAAAGGCTTTTCAAAATTGACAACGACACAAATTTAATTCCAAAGAATACATATTTTTCTTTATTATACTTGACCTCCCAGACACCCCGGTTTTTCATAATACATAATACTAAATTTTATCTAATTTTTAAGTTTTTTTTCTATGGTGACCAAATCATTTAAATATCTCAAAATGTAAAGAAATGGGCGTAAAACCGGGGAGTTTGGGGGGAGAGTGTGGAATACCCTCCGCTCTCCGCATAGGAAACTTTAAAAATTGATAAAATTACAAGTTTAATTCTAGAGAAAACAATCATATTTTCTTAATAGCTGGAGGGTATTCCATACCCCCGAGACCCACCGGTTTTCCGATTTTTTTCCAAATATTTGCTAGTACGAAATTAATTAATTAACCACGAAGACCGCGATTCAAAATCTATGTAGCAATGAAGGCAGGTGAGCTTTAGCCCCGTAACTCCGTCACTGGTTAAACATATTTATTGCATTAATTCCAATTTTCAAAATGTCTAACGTGGTCCAATCTAAAGAGTAGCGGAAAAATAATCATTTTTGCGTGCACCCAAGCGGAAAAGTTAATAAAACTTGAATTTCTGTAAAAGTATAAAAAAATAATGTTTTTGCTCACAAGTACTGCGTTGGTGCTTCTTGTGCCGTTATTAATTTCCTGCGATTCTAACAACTCGATTGCCAAAGCTCGGATAGAGGTAACTTGTAAATAAGGGGCGGTGTATATTATAATTATAAAATTTTAGAGCTGCCCGGGTTGTCAATTAAATAGACTAACAGAGGTAAAAAAATTTATATACGAAGACGTTCCCACATACCAAAATGTAGAGTTCAAAAAAATTCAAGGAGCTCCACCCGAATTGGTGTTTTTAAACGAAAATGATGATGAATTGGAACGCATATCATTAAAAGAGTTCAATAGACAACAATGTAATGATTTACTTTTAAAAAAAGGTTTCAAACTTAAAGATAGAGAGCTTTAATCTTATGTAATTTCTTTAATTTGACTATTAAAAAAATATGAATAATGTAATAGGTGCATTTATTGTAAGTTAATATTTAGGTGTAGTCTGGCCCATGAGAATGACTAGCCACCGAGTGCTCGGAGTACAGGGTAGGGAGGGCCCACTTTTAGTTTGAGTAACCGAGCCCAAAAGTACATGTTGGGGGGGGGGGCTGGATATGGATGCACATAATAAGAAATTAAATTGTAAATTAATATAACTAAAAACGTTTGGGCGACCTTAATTCAAAACTGCTATTTTTATGTACATCACCCATATAAAACTAAAGTAAGCCACATAAACATAAATGAATAAATATAAGTTTTGTAAAAAACAAGGAATTAAATGTTTGTTACCGTGGGAAAAATTAATCGAATGTTCAAAGTTGTTTAATGTGTTGGTTATACAATAAACTTGTTTCATCACAATTTTGAGTCATCACAATGAAACAAAGTTCAAATTTACAATAACATCAATGTAGGGGAAATAAAACTTTGTTAAAGTAAATAATTTTTTTTAATATAAAGTTAAAATCCCGACTTGCTGTTATTTTTTATACAATATTACTTTTACAACAAAATGTGTAATTTACCATGGAATGCCGCTAGTGTCTTCAATTATTACTACTAAATAAAATTTGGTGTTTGTGAAGAGACCAATGCTGTAAATTAAAGACGTCACCGAAAATATACACATTTAAAATTACTACCAAAAATTATACAACAAATTCAAATTAATATTAGCCAATTTATGCAAAGAGCAACCAAGCGATGAATATTATAGCCAGCCAAAGAAATATTTTGGACAGATATTGCTCCTCTAAATATTGTGGAGTACCGTGAGGAGCCGCACTGGGCCGCGGATCGCCGAAATTAAAAGTAGAAGTAAAAAATCCAAACGGAAATGCTCCTATCCCAAAGGACATATGAAATCCTGTATCGCCAAACCCAAAACCTACAATAAAAATGCATATAACAATCACCTAACTGCCACCTAGAAAAGAATTAACCAGAAAAATTTGAACCGTTTTCGGGTTCGGTTCGCTGTCCCGCAGGTCTCGGAGGCACCTTTTCTCTAGGATCTTCTTCTTTGGTACTTCCACGTCCATATAACGGAACCACTTTCTCCTTACTTATTGCGGCTTTACATACCGGACACACTTGCCGGGTGGGTCTCGTTTCTAGCCACTGATGTAAACAAGGCCAACTACAAGAGGACATAAATTAGATATTTACTTCAAACCGTTCCAAGTGGACTTGATCAACGCTACCAAAATAAATGTCCGCACATACTAACGACGGCATCTCTGGCCGTGTCGAGACAAATGTTACATTCGAAAGTCCGATCTTCCTTCTTCTCTTCGCCATCGGTTGCACCTGAACCGCTGCCACTAGGTGCGTTATTAGTTTGGTTCAGGTTTTTAGAACTACTCGGTGTATTCATACTAGACGACATCTCACATTTTCTATCTTAAATACTGTTAGCGATTGTCAGTTTTATTGCTCAAATTGCAAGTTAACTAAATTATTATTATTATCGTGATAAAATTGAAAAAAAAAGGTATAAACTGGATTATGTCAAAAGATGTCAATAAATAATATTATTACTGGCACAAAATCAGATAAAGTGACGTGGTGCTAATGATACCAACAAAAATTTAAGATACGCAGTACTTACATGTGACCTATTATTGCTATTACGACATAACGTCGACGAAAATTTATGGAATATTTTAAATTTCACTGTAAATCACTATTCCATTCAACTGGTAAAATAAATTATCGAAAGAAACATTCACATGACACGAAATGTCATCCGGTAGTTCTTATGATCATAATAATGGAAGGGGTAAAAGCGCTAATATTCAAATTCTGTCGAATTACAAAAAAGGCTCGTATTCGGTACCTAATAATTATTAAATAATATTTGTTAACAATGTTAATTAACTGACATACTAGTTATTCAAGTTTGCTCAAACTTGGATGGAATTTGATGTGGCTGAAGTTAGAAACGGATTTGGATTTGAATTGAGATTCAGATTTACAATTTTACAGTGTATGGACCAACAAGATATAAAATTTTGTAAAATGTACATTTTTAAGGCAATTTCTGAAAGCAAACAATGTATACAATTACAAATATGTGTTCTAAATTAGGCTAAAAAATATTTCGACCACCGGGAAACCCTAATTAAAACACATAATCAAAAAATAAAAAAATTACACATGTGCCTTAAGAGGGGCATTTTTTTCAGAGCCCTTTTAATTTAATCAACAGATGGCGCCTACTTAAATATTTTTATAAAATAAGAGGACTCTTTTGTATTTAAAATATAGCAAATTCGTTGAGATAATACTATTCTATAAGCAATATTCTTGATCTTAAGCTATTTTGAGTTCGTATTGAGTATGTCAAAACACACTCACTTACAAAAAAAGATAATTAAACTTTAATTATGAATTGTGTTTTTATAAATAAATATTACGAACTCAAAATAGCTTAAGATCAAGAATATTGTTTATAGAATAGTATTATCTCAACGAATTTGCTATATTTTGAATACAGCAAATTCCTCTTATTTTATAAAAATATTTAAGCGCCATCTGTTGATTAAATTAAAAGGGCCCTGAAAAAAATGCCCCTCTTAAATCTAACCACTTCTAAAATTTCTATTTTATAGAAAATCATATATATAAAAAAATGTAATCGTTAAATCAGGAGACAAGGGGGCAGATTTCCGTGGTTAAATAAAAATAAAAAAAAACAGCAGTATTACAAAATCCGATCCATTCAAAAAATCGACAATATTTAGTTGCGTATGTACAAAAATTTTCATACCCTAACTCAGAACTCTAGGGGGTAGATTTGCGACTCCATCAAACTGTTAAAAAAAAATCGCAGTGTGATAAAATCCGACCCATTTCAAAAAATCACGATATTTAGTTACGTATGTACAAAAACTTTCATACCCTAACTCAGAACTCTAGGGGTAGATTTGCGACACGATCAAAAAATTTAAACAAAAAGTGCAGTATTTAGTTACGTATGTACAAAAATTTTCATACCCTAACTCAGAACTCTAGGGGGTAGATTTGCGACTCCATCAAACTATTTAAAAAAAAATCGCAGTGTGATAAAATCCGACCCATTTCAAAAAATCAACAATATTTAGTTACGTATGTACAAAAATTTTCATACCCTAAATCAGAACTCTAGGGGGTAGATTTGCGATTCCATCAAACTGTTAAAAAAAATCGCAGTTTGATAAAATCCGACCCATTTCAAAAAATCGACAATATTGAGTTACGTATGTACAAAAATTTTCATATCCTAACTCAGAACTCTAGGGGGTTGATTTGCGACACCATCAAAAAATTTAAGAAAAAATCGCAGTGTGATAAAATCCGACCCATCTCAAAAAATTTACAATATTTAGTTACGTATGTACAGAACTTTTTATACCCTAACTCAGAACTCTAGGGGTAGATTTGCGACTCCATCAAACTATTTAAAAAAAAACGCAGTGTGATAAAATCCGACCCATCTAAAAAAATCGACAATATTTAGTTACGTATGTACAAAAATTTTCATACCCTAACTCAGAACTGTAAGGGTAGATTTGCGACTCCATCAAACTGTTAAAAAAAACATCGCAGTGTGATAAAATCCGACCCATGTCAAAAAACCGACAATATTTAGTTACGTATGTACAAAAATTTTCATACCCTAACTCAGAACTCTAAGAGTAGATTTGCGAATCCATCAAACTGTTAAAAAAACATCGCAGTGTGATAAAATCCGACCCATGTCAAAAAACCGACAATATTTAGTTAAGTATGTACAAAAATTTTTATACCCTAACTCAGAACTCTAAGGGTAGATTTGCGACTCCATCAAAAATTATGGATAAAATCCGACCCATGTCAAAAAACCGACAATATTTAGTTACGTGTGTACAAAAATTTTCATACCTTAACTCAGAACTCTAGGGGGTAGATTTGCGACTCCATCAAACTGTTAAAAAAAAATCGAAGTGTGATAAAATCCGACCCATTTCAAAAACTCGACAATATTTAGTTACGTATGTACAAAAATTTTTATACTCTAACTCAGAACTCTAAAGCTAGATTTGCGACTCCATTAAAAAATTTAAAAAAAAATTCGCAGTGTGATAAAATCCGACCCATCTCAAAAAATCGATAATATTTAGTTACGTATGTACAAAAATTTTCATACCCTAACTCAGAACTCTAGGGTTTTTTTTGATTGATTTTCTATAAAATGGAAATTTTAGCAGTGGTTAGATTTAAGGCACATGTGTTATTTTTTTATTTTTTGATTATGTGTTTTAATATCATTTGGGGTTTCCCGGTGGTCGAAATATTTTTTAGCCTAATTTAGAACACAAATTTGTAATTGTATACATCGTTTGCTTTCAGAAATTGCCTTAAAAATGTACATTTTACAAAATTTTATATCTTGTTGAAGATTTAGTTGGTCCACTGTAAAATTGTAAATCTGAATTCAAATCCAAATCCGTTTCTAACTTCAGCAACATGAAATTTGTTCTTTATGCCCACTGTACACTCTCGGCAAGACAGAGCGAGACATGGCGAGGACGAAAGTGTAGATGGGTGCATTCGCCATATCTCGTCTGTCTCGGTGTGCTTGGTAGTGTGTAATTTAGATGGTCGCACGATCACATGACCTCTCGGCGAGACATTCGCCCGAGAGCACTCGGCGAGAGTGTACAGCGGGCACAAGGGTTCTAAAGACCAAAATCCACAAGGATTTAATTTTTGCACGCCCCACTTCCGGTCCACTCAAAATAAAACAATTGAAAAGTCTTTTTTTTGTGTTTTGAGGTTTTAGAAGCTGAAAGATGGTGGTTTCTAAAATAAAAATTTACATAATTCATATATATACCTGAAAAGTAAATATTGTATTGATATCTTGTGATTTTCAACTGTTGAATATATAAAAGTCTAATTTTAATCATTCTGAGATATCAAAGTGCACAAATTGTAGGAGAACAACAAATTAAAATTGACTCATTCGGTCAACTCATTATGAAAAAATCTTTGCTTGAAATTTTGAAATTTTAAGAATTTGCATATTTCAGGCTACAATTTGAAAGAAGTGTTTTCTTGATTTTTTTTCGCACTAGATTTTTGTACACACGTTTAAAATACCATCACAAACAGTCCTACCTAATTTCATAAACAGCTTTAGGGACTAAAGGTCTGATAAACCCATCTTTAGATAAAAAGAGCTCACACTCCAACACGCGAGGCATACCGCTGGATTTCTGATGCTCGTGAACCACAACAAAGAGTAATGATCGGTTATTACGGTAAGCTCTGTCAAATTTTTTTGAATTTTTCGCATTAATTTGTTTAAAATCATACAAGTAGGTACTACTATATTTAAAAAATGTTTTAAAAATACAACAAAATATAAAATATAGAATGATTAATTCTAAATTCCTCATTTGATATTCTTCCACAACGAATGTCTGTGAGATTTAAAATAAACTAATAATAATAAAAAATTTTTTTTTAATAATTAAATTTACCAATCTTTTTTAATTGTTTAACCAGATCTGGTCTAGTAATTAAACCTCTAAAAATTGAACTCGCCAACAAATCGTCTTGAAAAAATGCCGGAAATGGCATATCTTCTAATGCATAAATTCGTACATTTCCTTCGATGTCGCCCACAACTAAACATCGGCCACTTTTAATGAACTGAACTATCGTGAACCTACTGTTTGTCGGATTCGAGGTAATGGATTGAGGATAATAAGTTTTTCGTTGCAGGTCCCACACGTAGATGTCGCTTCCGCAAATATTAGCAATGATTGTGGAATGTGTAGGACTCCAATCGGCACCTTGTACAGACTGCATCATTTTGCTTAGTTCAAATAGAGGTTCCGAAATGCCTGCAATAAAAATAATCAAGTAGGTAATAAAAAATTATTATTATCGTACCGTCCACCCAAATCCGGACGTGCCAATCGTCTCCGCAAGTCAGAAATATTTTCTTGCAAAATGGAGAAAATTTCATAACATAAATGGGGCCGTCGTGTGCTAAGAATAAGTCTAAATGTTGATGGTAATAATTTCTGGAACATTTGTGTATCGTTCCTTCGCCTGTTCCCACGTAGTATAAATTAGAATTAGCGGGATGTTGCTGAATTATTAAAGCGGCAGCATATCTTGAAATAGGAATACCTGGTACGTGGCAACGACGTAACGTTTCGATTCCTTTCAATTTTCCTTCCGGCCTCGCTATTCGCATAATCTGAGAATAAATGAGTTCCGTGGTATCTTGCATTCTGTAATAGCTAATGCGCCCGTCTTGGCAAGCGGTAATGATTTGTTCTTCGTTTTTAAAATAATCGCTACCACGATACCATATAATTTCCCAAACAGGTTCGAAAGAAGGCGAATCTTTGGCACTCATGCCGATCACTCGTTCAGTTCTTGCACTCACGTCCAACAACTTAACGGATCCGTTATAAAATCCAACCCCTAATAAGTTGGGATTACTTTTTGAAAAATTAATTGCTGTTACGGGATTTTCGAATCGATAAGTTCGCTCAGGCTGAACTGGATTTTTCACATTCCACAACATAATCATGCCAGTTGCGCGCTCGGTGTAGTAAAATTTACCATAACCGACGGCTAAAATGTCTGGATTAGCTTCGTTCCAACACATTGCAGTAACGCACCGACCTACAAAAAAGTAAGAAATTACTATATACAAAGATGTGCCAGTAGTGGATCTAGCACTGAGTGGGCTTATCTGCAAAAACATTCATAAACCTCCAATTTGCAAATGTTTTTAAAGATAAGAGGATATTATTAAAACTTTTCAGTTTATTCGCAATTTACCCCGGGCTAGCTCGTAACTACGGTAAACCCTAAGAATTATTTCCAGGGGTTGTGGTTTAAAACGCTAATTAATACTTGCTCGAATTTAATTCGCTTTTTAACTACTTATCGCGACTGTTTTAAATTTAATTTTCTTGCGTTAAGTTGACGAAAAACTAATAAAAATAATTCAATTTTTTCAAGTTAATAAACCCTTAATCTTGGTTTAATTTTAATTTTGATAGAACTCACCACAGTTCTTATTAACGATCGATAATAAATTTTATTTTAAACTAATTCGTACTTTGGCTTTACTCTGGCTCTTAGAACAGTCGTCGATCAAGAGGCGCAATTTTTTTGTTGAACGTTTTCAACATTAACTTTTTGTTAGCGGTATCCAAATTCTTGTATCATTTTGGTCATGCGCGCACTGGTCACAAAATGTTTAATGTAAATTTTCAAAATAAGTTTAATTTTTGTGATATTTGTTACAAATTTACTTTTTTTTATTTAATCTGGATGAATCTCAGGTTTTATTTCAGGCAAAAGCTCTTGAAGTTAAATATCAAAATTTTTATAGGTTTTTCAGTGTATATAATTTTTTTCAGTTTTAGTACTACGCATAAATGTTTGTTTTTTTTTAGTCAAATATTTCAGTCTGTCAATGAAAACAAAAAAAATACTAAAAACCTCTTATTTTTTTTCTGAGTTCATCTTCCATCACCACAATAAAACATAGTTCAGTCTCTGGCCTCGCACTTCTGCTTCTCTTCTAATATAAATCAACCTGCGGCCTTCGCACTTTCTATATCGCGTAAGATACTCGGTCTGCAGCCTCGCACTTGTCAAAATCCCTTATAAACATAAAGATATCTTAAAAAATTTTATTTGTAACTTATCTGCTGTGTCCACCACCGACGCGCATGGATTAACAGCATTTCCGCTACCGACCGCTCACTCACTGATCACAAATTCGTTTCAAAACGAAGACCAAAGTTGAACATTATTCCAAATATATCCGTATGGATTGCATAATAATCACAAAATTCTATAAAACGAAGTAAAATAACAAATAACTTAAGCTCTTACATTTCTTTCTTTTTAATACAAATGTGTGCTTAGTGAATGAGCGGTCGGTAGCGAGTATCTCATTAATCCATTAATGCACGTCAGTGATAGATATATACTTAATATTATTAAATACTTATATTACTTATATTAGATACTTAATATTTTTGTTCGCCCGAATAATTAAACATTTTTTTATAAAATTTCTAAGGCTTTTTCTGTTTTTTTAAGTTGATGGATTTTTTTTTCTATTTTTGATCCCATTTTATTACTTTATAGGTGGTTTACCGGGATGGTACTCCTGGTAGCCCTGTTAATCAACACTCGCTTGGTTTCTAATGTATTAAATAAGTCAAAATCTTTAAAAAAGCTATGTAATTCAGTGGCGTAACTACCAGTGTGCGCGGTGTGCCATTAAACACGGCCCATAAAATCCTAGGGGCCCGAGACAATGTAAAGTAAAATAAAGCCATACCAATCTCTTTCGGTCAGGATAGACCGGTAAATGTTGCAGCAAATGTAAATAAGAGTTTAAAAAAACTATTATGTTTTGAATTGGAGGCTGCCGCCTTGTTACGCTACTAACCGGTAGAGATAAATCAAACTAAGTTGAATCAGCGGTGATAATACGCAGATACAAAAATTCGTTTGGTCAAGTCCATCTTTGTATTTGTGGAATGCTAATTCGAAACGTTCATAAGTTCAGAAGTAAATTAAATCACGACAGCAATGGCACGTTTTCTCTCCCACATCTATTACGTCGATATTTGTCCTTTATGATTCAACTTAGTTTGATTTATCTTTACCCATTTTTCTTGAATCGTACCATACGGGATGGGGGTTGGAAACAATGCAATTCGTACGTCAGCATGTATAATTTTAAAATAGAAAAAAAAAGAGGAAAAAATATAGAAATTTAAGAAGTAGTTCAAAAAGACCAAAGGTTTATATATTATGGCATTTCAAAAATTTCTATCATACTGAAAAAATATAGGTACCGCACGGCATTTGGAATTTCATAAAAAAAATTTTGTCTGCAAAACATAAAAATTTTGGGAGGGGGGCAATTGCTGTCTGTCCTTTGCGCCTGATTTTGTACAATAACATCCATGACAGTGTAAATGATTCTCAAATGTTTGGTTAAAAAACTCGTATTTCCCTTACTCCCAGAACCGTAACAAGGGCAAAAAGAGTCTGCGTAAAACGGCTTAATTTTTACTATTCTTTCCTCCACTTCCCCCCAGCCGTTCAAACAAAAGATTTTTTTAAATTTATTTATACAATTAAAAACATTGCTAAACTAAAACAAATTTATCTCCGTAAAATGTGAAGAAATGAGCGCAAAACCGTGGAGTCTGAGGGGTATTCCCCTCATCCATGTCAGTGTAGGTTGTAGATGATCCTCAAAAGTTTAGTCACAGAAAATTTTAAACTTGCAATTTTTAACTTTTTAGTAGTTATCAAGGAAAGCAATTACTAATGACCGCCCCCCCCCCCCCCGAGTTAACAAACATTTTTTAAAAAAGACTCAAAACTACATTTAAAAAATGTATGTAATATAATTTTTGTTTAGAAATGAACTATAATAAAGTGATCAAATAAAATCTATTTCCCCCCCCCCCCCCCGAGCAGTGACAAGACTAAAAAGCTTCTGTGCTTTTAAAAAAAAATAAAAGGATACAATAACGTTGAAGCAAAAGATTTATTAAACTATTTATTTATACAATTAAAAACATCGTTAAACTAAAACAAATTCATTCTCCTAAAATGTGAAGAAATGATTGTGAAACCGGGGAGTTTGGGGGGTATGGAATACCCCCTAGCTCTAAGTAAGTAACGATACGACTTTTCGAGAATCGAATTTGAATAATATTAATTCTAAAAATTCGTCTTGTTACTTCTTGTAACTGGAGGGTATTCCATACCCCCAGACTCCCCGGTTTCCATCCATTTCTTCACATTTTATTCATATCGTTCTAGTTGGGAGTCTGTATAATCCATTACTCCCAGTTGCTAAAACAAATTTATCCCCCTGAACTGTGAAGAAATGATTGTGAAACCGGGGGGGTTTGGGGGATATGGAATACCCTAAGTAAGTAACGATACGATTTTTCGAGAATCGAATTTAAATAGTATCAATTCTGAAAATTCGTCTTGTTACTTTTTGTAACTGGAGGGTAATCCATACCCCCCAGATCCCCCGGTTTTCATCTATTTCTTCACATTTTATACATATCTCCCTAGTTAAGAGTCTATAAAATCCATTACTTCCAGTTTCTAAAACAAATTTATCCCCTTAAACTGTGAAGAAATGATCGTGAAACCGGTGGGTCACCACCCCAGCTCTAACTAAGTAACGATACGACTTTTTAAGAATAGAATTTGAATAGTATCAATTCTAGAAAGTCGTCTTGTTACTTTTTACAAGTGGAGGGTATTACATACCCCCCAGACCCCCCGGTTTCCATCCATTTCTTCACATTTTATTCTTATCTTCCTAGGTGAAAGTCTGTGTAATCCAATATTCTCAGTTTCTAAAACAAATTTATCCCCATGAACGGTGAAGAAATGATTGTGAAACCGGGGGGTCTGGGAGGTATGGAATATCCCCCAGCCCTAAGTAAGTAACGATACTATTCAAAAATCAAATTTGAATAGTATTGATTCTGGAAAGTCGTCTTGTTACTTCTTGTAAATGGAGGGTATTCCGTACCCCCAGACCCCCCGGTTTTCATCCATTTCTTCACATTTTATACGTTTTTTCCTAGGTAAATGTCTGTATATAATCCATTACTCCCAGTTTCTAATACAAAGGACCCCGCTACGGCCTTATGGGTTTTGGGTCCCAGTCAAATTTAACCAAAATGTAGGATATTGTAGTTCATAACATGCTGATAAAAAGTGTCAATGGGCACAAAGCCAAAAAATAGACAGTTTCCGAGATCTAAGGCATTACAGAGTTAGTCCAGTCATTCTACGAAAGACACAATGATAAGGTCAAAATTGATACTACCCGGAAACAAAAAATAGGGTTGTATAGATGAAGAAATTCTAAAGAAGATAGCGTTTTTTGCATCACTCTAACTAAAGTATTACATAACCTAACCCAGGTAGCACATAATATTGGGGCAATATTGCACCAATATAGCGCCAATATAGAATGTTGGCGCAATATTGCAATATTCAGCCAATATTGGTGCAATATTGTTTTCCAATATTGGGGCAATATATGATATTAATATTGCACCAATATTGGCTAAATCTTGGTGCAATATTGCACCAATATTGATGACCAATATTGTTTGACAATATTCAGCCAATATTGGTGCAATATTGTTTTCCAATATTGAGGCAATATATGATATTAATATTGCACCAATATTGACTAAATCTTGATATTGATGAATATTGATGACCAATATTGTTGTCAATATTCAGCCAATATTGGTGCAATATTGTTTTCCAATATTGGAGCAATATATGATATCAATATTGTCTGTCAATATTTAGCCAATATGGGTGCAATATAGTTTTCCAATATTGGGGCAATATATGATATCAATAATGCACCAATATTGGTTAAATCTTGGTGCAATATTGCACCAATATTGATGACCAATATTGTTTGTCAATATTCAGCCAATATTGGTGCAATATTGTTTTCCAATATTGGAGCAATATATGATATCAATATTGTCTGTCAATATTTAGCCAATATGGGTGCAATATTGTTTTCCAATATTGGGGCAATATATGATATCAATAATGCACCAATATTGGTTAAATCTTGGTGCAATATTGCACCAATATTGATGACCAATATTGTTTGTCAATATTCAGCCAATATTGGTGCAATATTGTTTTCCAATATTGGGGCAATATATGATATCAATATTGTCTGTCAATATTCAGCCAATATTGGAGCAATATATGATATCAATATTGTTGTCAATATTCAGCCAATATTGGTGCAATATTGTTTTCCAATATTGGAGCAATATATGATATCAATATTGCACCAATATTGGCTAAATTTTGGTGTAATATTGCACCAATATTGAGGCAATATATGATATCAATATTGTCTGTCAATATTTAGCAAATATTGGTGCAATATTGTTTTCCAATATTGGAAAAAACAACAATTTTATCATATAGGATGGAATGTGACATATATTTCCAAATCTCATTTTTAAGGACCGCATTCAGGGTGAAATTTTTCGTCGTAATGATTTATATATGGTTAAGTATCAAACAGCTAAAGCACATAAATAGAGAATTTTGATAGGATGAACCTACATTATAGTTTAGTTACACAAGTCGATCAAGTCACCTTTAAAACAAAAGTAACTAAATTAAAATCGGTTTATTCGTTTGGGACTTACGACCCCACAGACAGAAATACAGATATACACGTTAAACTTATAACATCTTTATTTTAGATCTGGTTTTAATAAATATTTGTAAGAAAAAAAAAATTTTTACCGTTATAAGCTCGAGCCATAGGAAACTTAGTTACCAACCGCAAAGAGATTAAGGGTGGATTTCATAATAAAAGTGTTAATGTCGACTTAACTAAAAAGTCGTAGTTAACCAATAGAAAACGTCCGTTAACTCGAACAAGCCAATAGCAATCCTCTTTTATATTTAATGTTTTGTTAAAAATTTTATGAAATCTACCCTAAAAGATAATCTAAAAAAAAAACTTATATTATATTATTAACTTAAGTCTGTGTGAAACGATGTATAATTTTATATATATTGCCCCAATATTGGAAAACAATATTGCACCAAAATTTAGCCATATTGGTGCAATATTGATTTCATATATTGCCCCAATATTGCACCAATATTGGCTAAATATTGACAGACAATATTGATATCATATATTTCTCCAATATTGGAAATAAATATTGCACCAAAATGTTGGCTTATAAGTATAATATATTGTTTATGTTGTTTCCATATTATTTTATAAAACATTTTATTAATCAGATTTGCTCCGAAAATAACAACTATGCCGTTAAAAGTAAACAAATTTAATAAACTAATAGGTTACCCTCCATAGGTAAGTGGTTAGAGTAGTTGGCTCTTGTAACATTTAAATGATCGGTCATGAGTTCGAATCTTGCTTTGTGGTATGAGGTAAGTAACAAAAATATTTAAATTTTAATTGTCAGGTTTACATGAGATGTTCGGTGCTACAATACATATCCAAAAAGGACACTGGCAAAACAATGTAATGTTTAAAAATTATTTCTAAATATTATCGGGTTTATTTGAAGAGTCGTCGATAGATGTCGCGTTTATTCGAAAAGTCGTGGTTAGATACGTCAGAAAATGATCAAGAATGTAAATTTGTATGCTTGTATAATGTTTAAATCTTGTAATATATTTGATTGCATGTGATATTTCCGTAAATAAATATATAATTCAAATAAAGGACATAAAAGAAATAAAATATATCATATCAATATTGATTTGAGAGTGTTTACACGTCGATCCTAGCACAATACTGAAAATCAATATAGCTTCAATATTGGAAATCAATATTCCGCCGATATTGGAAAATGTTCACTTCTCAATAATTAGCGCAATATATTGACTTCCAATATTGGAGAAATATTGGGAAATCAATATTGTCCCAATATCGAGATGTTAAACCTTTCCAATATTGGGGCAATATTGATTTTCAATATTGGGGCAATATTGATTTTCAATATTGGGGCAACATTGATTTTCAATATTTCCCCAATATCGAGATGTTAAACTTTTTCAATATTGGGGCAATATTGGAAAAGTTTAACACTTCGATATTGGGGCAATATTGATTTCCCAATATTGCACCAATATTGCGCCAACATAGTGTGCTACCTGGGAAAAAATTAAACAAAGTCAAAAAAGCGGTTTCTTTTGTTTGTTTAAGAAAAAAAAACAAAAACGGAAATTTTTGACGGCATTTTTCGTTTTCCTCAGAAAATAAATAATGAATCTTTACTTTAACTTTCTACTACTTATTTTCTACAACTTTTTCATTTAACTTTTTTTTTTGTAAAAAAATCGTTTTTTTTTAAATTGCAAGCTTTTTCAAATTTGGTTAATTTTTTAGGTTATGTAATACACTAGCTAGAGCAATGCAAAAAACGCTATCTTCTTTAGAATTTCTTCATCTACACAGCCCTATTTTTTGTTTCCGGGTAGTATCGATTTTGACTTTATCATTGTGTTTTTCCTAGAATGACTGGACTAACTCTGTAATGCCTTATATCTCGGAAACTGTCCATTTTTTGGCTTTGTGCCCATTGACACTTTTTATCAGCATGTTATGAACTACGATATCCTACATTTTGGTTAAATTTGACTGGGACCCAAAACCCATAAGGTCTTAGCGGGGTCCTTTATCTCCCTGAACTGTGAAGAAATATTTGTAAAACCGGGGGGTCTGGGGGGTGTGGAATACCCCCCAGCACAAGGAAGGAACAATATGACTTTTCATAATTGATAAATTTACAAATGTAATTCTTAAGAATATATCTGTTGCTTATTTACGACGGGGGGGGGGGGTTATTCCATAACTCCTGGTTTTTTATTAATAGTTTACTTATAAAGGTACCCTGCAGGTAAGGGTAAAATTTTTTCAGAAAAATAAACTACATAATAGTACTTAAATTTATCAAAAACTTAACTAAACGTTAAAATATTAGATTTATTGTAACCGTAAGTAAAAAACAACATACAAGAAATTTTGTTTAAAAACATTTTTAATTTCTTGTAATTAGATTTTGCACCGCCCCTTTTCTGTATGGACACTGTAGTGACATAAATATAGAGGGAACAGAGCGAGAAATTTCCCCAGGATCAAATGGTCCTCTCATTATATTCTGGCAAGCCTTAATGCTTTGAGTCTCTTTAAACTGCTTTATATTGAGACCAAATTTTGTTTTTTTTTAATTTTTGAGGGGCTTGTCAAAGCTCTTGCTCCTGAGCTCAAAATTTAAAGTTACACCACTGATGTAGGTCATAGAAGTTATGATATCGTACTCATTTAAACTAATGTGTTTGTTGTACAATTAAACGCGATTATCGCAGTTCTTACATTTGACGCGAAAACGTCTGTGAAATCGGTAACATGTTCCAAAAAAAAGACCTTGATTTTTTAACTTACCATCAGTGTCCTTATTTCCAAAGGTCCACAGCAAATCCAATCTATAATTGTATTCGATATTATCTCTAAACGGACTAGGGTCAGATAAACCTCTAAAACGTTTTTGTTGTTCGTTAAAGTTATTGTTTGCTAATAAGCGTTCAATGACACAAACGGCTTCTAAAAATTTTTCGTTTGTCATCAACTTTATCATTTGTTTTTCTTGTATCGTTAACCAGCTGTCTAAAGATTGCATAGATTCCGATACGTACACATCATCGTCTATAAATTGTTTAACGGCAACAGTTGCAGTTTTAGTTTGCTTTTTATACGTATCATACATTTCCCAAATCGATGCAAAAGTGTTATTGTGTCTTCGTTTCACCTTTTCTGCTTCCGTGAATCGCGATTTCAATAATATGGGTGCAGTTTGTACTTCTATAGTAACCATTTTGCGATTTCTACCTTTACCGCGTGTTAAATACTCGTATCTCGCATTTTCGTTTTCCACGTCGGTAGCTGTAATAATCAATAATAATTACGAATAATTAAAGTCAAAGTTGATATAGAGGAAATATGAAATTGGTAAGGGAATAATGCAATGTACAGTGGCGAAGTTATCCTTCCAATTTGGGGGACTCAAACCCCAGGACCTCGGAAACATAAAGTTTTTTAGAGGAGCCGATGTTAAATTTGGGGGTAGCTCCCCCCCCCCATAACTTCCTCACTGATAATGTACCAAAATATAATAACTAGTAATAGAATGACCTATGTAATTCGCGATTTACATTACCGTTGGTGGCGCCACCATAACTAACTAACAAATTACGACCAATTGTTATAGTTTAAAATTATTCCGTGCGGTGACGTTTTGTTAATGTAAATCGCGAATTGCCATGTTTTCAGTTACAAATTTAATAAATTACCTTCTTCTGAGTTTCTATCTACAGTTTTACTAGCCAATTCAAATAGAAACATGGTAGGTGTTTCGGTCAAGATAAGCGTTAAATGCTTAGGTATTTGTAACGAAACTCCATCTTTTATGGGTGCAGCTTCAGCCACATAGTCACCATCATCTTCCAGCAAACTACACATAGTTGAATCTTTCTTTTCGGGACCTATTACCACTTCATCTCCATAACTAGTACTGATGACGCTTTGACGAAAAACGCTTTCCGCTTCCATAGTCTGTCGATGTAATTCGGTGTGAAATCGAGAAGCTGATTGAGACTGAAATATTCTAGTATTAGATTCCGACTGACTTCCTGCGTGACTCATATCTAAAGCGCTCAGTTGTTGCTTTTCTCTAGGGTTATCAAGCGCTGAAAGATTAAGGGGTTCGGGAGTCACATCTTCGCCTTCATGATATATTTTAAAAACACCAGTTTGCTTATTCGTAAGAATCGATTTGTGAGCAGCTACAGTTTTTTTGATAGATTTTTTTGACCCGGAGGTTGAGACGTCTTTTTTAGACACTTTTAAGTTCATTTGTACAATATGTTTGAGAAATTGAAAATAATGACGTTTTTATTGATCAATTTCTTTGATAAGTCAAATTATTGAAACGAACATTCTAGATCAAAAAATTTGTTACTAAATATAATTAAATGATTGGTTTTACAATAAAACTGTCCAAAAACCGAAATTACCATACGCCACTGTAGAGCAAATGTTAATGACCGCGTTCGAATTAGTTATTGTTATTACTCTGTAAAGGAGTGATTTCACCTGCCATCTAACGAATTTTTGTTGAAACTTTCTATACATAACCTTAAATTTGCTTATATTGACAGTTTAAAAATGAAAAAACAATTCAATTTAATTTGTCATTGTCAATATAAGTAGTTATTATAACCCTCTTCATAAATTTTTCAAATTTTCAAATTTTTCAAAATTTTCAACAAAAATTCGTTAGATAACAGGTGAAATCACTCCTTTACTCGAAATAATAACTAATATTCGAACGCGGTCATTGTAAACAACTTCACTCACCTCAAGTGTTTTTAATTTAGTAATAATAGACAAATTTGTCGTTTTTTTCATTGCATAAGAGCTTTTTTGCTTTTTTTTGCAAAATGGAGCAACGTAATAGCATGAAAAAATTTTTAATAAAGCAGCGAAAATTTGTCTCGTCGTAGACTATAAACACTGCAGCTAATTGTAACGTAGCTGTTACTCTCTCAAATTACCATAATTTGATCAGAAATCACTTAAAATCGCAAAATTGGGCTGACCCCAAAAACCCAATGTTGAATATTATGTGAATACTTCAAAAATAGTAAAAAAGTTTTAATCGCAAGGGGCGATGTTAGGATAGAAAAAAATGGACAGAAGATTAAAAAAAGATCATTCATGTAGCTGGACGCGAACTGATGCAAAAGGAAGCGCAAAATTTTGTTGTTGAAAAAAGAAGTTTTTATTTTATTAATTTAATTTTTACCGCTTAAAAATGTGTGTGTAATTTTTTTAATAAAGAAAAAAGCTTCAAAATTATAATTTTTAAGGGGGGAGTACTAATATAAAACCGAAAAATACTGTGCTAAGTGGTGATGTTCGAAGGAAGTAAAACAACAAAAACTTTTGACAATAAATACTGAAAAAATAATGAAAAACTTCTAACCAAAAAAGGGGTAGTTTTTAAGGGAGTTGAAATGTAACATTTTGTCTAAAAATTTTTGAAACTACATAGGTAAATTTGTGAATGTTAAATATGTGAATACCGCAAAAATAATTTAAAAAAGGTTTTTTAATTGCAAGGGTGATTTTTGAGGGGAGAGAGAAAGCAACAAAAAGTTAGTAATGTTTGAAATTTGGTAATGTATTACTGCTATTTTTGCAATAAACACTGCAAAAATAATGAAAAAATTGTAAACTATAAAAAAAGTTGTTTAAAATTTTTACAGGATCTAATAGGTTAAGCATAGTATAAATAGCCACAGCCGTGGAGTTGCAGAACGGAAAATCTGGGTTCAAATTGCGAACTTGACAGAATTTCTGAGCTCAACTTTCCAGTGGACATCTACACGCTGTGGTGAAATCGAACAAACAAGGAAACAAATAACAAGGTATATAAGGAGTCCTCCCTTTAAAACGGATTTGTAAATCCCGAAGCAAGGATAACTATAAATAAGGATTGTTTTTTGTAGGGGAAGAGGGGGGGGGGTAAAACAATATCAATTTTGTTTAAATTTTTTAAAACTTTGCAGATATACTTATTATACTACTATTGAACTTGTAAATACTGCAAAAATAATAAAAAAAATGAAAGCGTTAAGGGGGTGGCTTTAAGAACGGCAAGCGATAAAAATTTTGTTGACTAATTATTATGAAACTTAGTAAATATATAAAAAAAACAATAATATAAATAATAGAATTTTTTTATAACAAAAATAGCAACAAATTTTAAGAGAAAATGGGGTAGTTTTTGTAGGGGTTAATTGGAAATGTTGTCTAAAATTGTTGAAACTGCGTAAATTTATTATTAGTTAAATCTGTGAATAGGTACTGAAAAAATAGTAAAAAAATTCTAAACACACTGAGTGATTGTGAGTGAATTTTAAGAAGGGGGGGGGGGGTTAGCAACAAAACTTTGTTTTTAACTTCCGATTCAAAAAGAGGCGTGTTATAACTTATAAGCTTATAATTAGTTTAACGTGTGTATCTGTGTGTTTGTCTGTGGCATCGTAGCTCCCAAACAGATGAACCGATTTTGATTTAGTTTTTTTTTATTTAAAAGGTAACTTGATCGAGGGTGTTTTTAGTTAGCTATGGTTCAAGAAAATCTGTTCAGCCCTTTAAAAATCATCTGCTGTCTTCTAGTTGATGAAAGCAGGACCGTACTAGTAATATATAAAGTTTAAAAAGCATGAAATAAAATTTAAATTAAAAATTTAACAAACCCCCGACCCCGACAAAGAAAATCTTTAAAAAGTAAAAAATAAAAACCAAAAGTCGTCGCGTCGCAGGACCTCTAAGTAAATAAAATAAAAACAAAATACAACTTAAAATGATAAAGTATGAAATTTAAATTCAAGTAGTAAATAAGTAGAAATTTAAGTTCAAGGAGACGCGCATTCCGAGAGATGCGCAGACTGTTACTAAGGCAACCGCGAAATTTTGTTTCTGAAACAAAATTTTTGTGTTTTTAATTTATTGTATTATAATGGACTTTTTACCATTTAAAGATGTGTGTATTATTTTATGAAATATAGGGGTGAGCTTCAAAATAAGATGTTTTCAGGGGAAGAGGGGGGGGTGTTAGGTAGTAACATAAAGTTTGAAAACCACCGCTTTACAGTGAATAACTGCAAAATGTTGATGGAGTGTTGAATTTTTTTGTTTACTTTATTTTTAGTGTAGAATTTACGTTTAAAAGAAAATATCAGTCAGGACCGGACTGGCCCGGTCGGCTAGCCGGCGATTGCAGATCAAATTTAGGCTAACTGAAATTGTGGTCAAATAAAAATAAGTAAAAAAAAACCTTGCGGTGTATTCAATTATTGAGCATTTGGGGGCCAACAGAAATTTTGTAGTCGGTGTCAGTAATAAAAATATTAGATTTGTTCGACGTTTCAGATACTACTTACATTATTTTTATTTGCCCATTTTTGATAGATCCTACTGCAAAATTGACAAAATATTACTTACAAAAATTACATCATGAAGCGAAAATATTAGGAAAAATCGCATTGTTTTATTTTTAATTACATCAATAATAATTATTATAACCAAAAAATCAACAACGACGGACATGTTTCGATCTTATTAGTTCTCATCAGTGACGTACAGTTAATAATTTTGGTTATAATTGATTTTAATTGTTTACGTAGCATTTTATTGATCAAATAAAATGGATTACCTGATGGATTCGGAGTTGTCCAATTAAATTTGAAGCAAAAATTCGCGTAGTGCCAATAGATAACGATCAAAATTTTAACTCCTTGTTTTCTGTAAAATTAATATACTTAATAAAGTTACCGTGGTTACACAGTACACTTACTTCAGATTGCACTTCCGCTTAAAATTTTAATTTTTTTTACCTATCCTATAATTTGATATTATGAAGACTTTCAGTTTTGTTATTTTAGTACCTATTGACAACGGTAACTACGGAAAAAGCAGCAGTTCATCACTACCCTTATTTAATTTGGTATTATTATATTCTCTAATTTTTGACTCTTTATTGATAGAAATTCATCAATTTTATCTAGAACTGCAAATGACAGTAGATATACTATGCGGATTTTGAACCAAAAGCGCCATAAGGTTAACATCGGACAACGTCTGAAATACCATAATTCTCCCGTACAAGCAATGTCAATTTAACTCTTTCTGCGATATAGCGCCAAAAAAGAAGATAACGATATAACAAAATTACAAATTAATTGTTTAATATTAAAAAAACAATTACTTGCAAAAAATATTGTAGATAGATGACAAATTACCGCATTCGTTTCCACACCACCTAAGAGCAGGCCCGTACCCAGGATTTAATTTCGGGGGGGGGGGGGCACTTAGTAAAAAGTAAAATTTTTAATGGTTTTTCTTTCGAGAATTTTTATTATTATAAACAAATTTTCATTTACTTTGAAAAAAAATTTTTTTTGAACATTTCGGGGGGGCACGTGCCCCCAGGTGCCCCCCCCTGGGTACGGGCCTGCCTAAGAGGTAAAATGCAAAGGGCGTTTTTTTTTACATGGTTTCCTCGATAGGCCTAATCCATGTTGATTGTTTTTTACAGAAACAAATCAAAAACTGTGGATTGTTTTTTGTTTTTTAAGAAACAAAAAAATCCCTAAAAAAACAAAACTTGAAGAAATGTGCCATATTTGGCTGAAGTCAGCGATCGCGAACGAACGATCAACACTTTTGTTTTAAACCTCTAGGTTACATTTCCTCCAAGAAACATGTGTATTGCTCCATACTCGATTAATTAATCAAAAATTAATTAAACCCCAAAAAAACTTGTATTTTGTTTTTATTTTATTTATTTAACGGTCCCCCGACGGAACGATGCTTGGATCTTATTTTTTACTTTTTAGAGTTTGTTTTTTTACTTTTTAAAAGTTTTTTAATTTCGCCATTAAGTTCGTTTTAGAAATTAAAGTTGTAATTTTTTTTGAAATGAATAACTGAAGGTTCATAATAAATTATTGTTTTGATGAAAAATATAATCAGATGTTAAAAGAAAAAATAAAAGATTATTATAATTTAATACTGCAATTATTGGTTTTATTTTTATTAAATAAAATATTTTTAATTATAAGTAAAAATTGAGCTCAAATGTATCAATATATCGGTGACAAGGATAAACGAGAAAAAGAAAAAAAAAAGATTAAATGAAAATGAAAGAAATGAGAAAATCTGGATTAAGTGAGTAATAATGAAAAATGAAAACTTGATTTTAAACATAAAATCTATAATAATTATTACCACTTGATTAGTTTAAAATTTTTCATATTAGGTAGTGCTTATAATTTATAAAATAAAAAATATTTCAGAAGTCTTTGAAATAGGTTATAATTTTTTGGGGAATCTATGTTTCCTTAGTTGGCGAATAAGGAGGTTTATTGATTAAAACTGAAACGACACAACGGAACGTACGAAGCAGTTAATTTATATCACCTAAATGTTTTTGAGCGATTGAACATTCGCAATTTGTGATTATTCTTCAAGGTTTATTATTTCCTAAAAGCGATGTCTAAAGTTGATGATCAACAGTTTTGCCTAAGATGGAATAATTTTCAAGCAAACATCACCTCACAATTTGAAAATTTACGAGATGAAGAAGATTTTACCGACGTAACAATCGCTTGCGAAGGGCAGCAATTGCAAGCACATAAAATTATTCTTTCGGCATGCAGTCCCTTATTTAAAGAATTATTTAAAGTAAGTACCTCTTATTTATAAATTAATGTAATTATTACACAATTTTCATTTCTTTTCATCGAGTATATTTTTTTATTTTGCACAACTTGGGAAATTGTAAAATAAGTAGTCTTATCATTTTTGGAATTTTACTGCGACGATCTTTTAAATTATTCAATCGCTAATTATTATTTCAAGATGCACTACAATAATTCTTTAAACGCGTCTTCGTAATTTCATTTTATTTTAGTTTAAAATGCTCCGTACCAAAAGTGTCGTGATTAATTTTATCGATTAAATACTAATATTGGTGAGTGAGTAAATGGTCAAGAGATTTGCGTGTTGTAGAGTCAATATCCACGGATTCCCATCAATAGAAGAACATTTTTGAGTTCACCAAATGTCTACTTGATGGCCCCAGGTACCATTATAAATTACCTTAATACTACCCTGATCTGGCATTGGCGTAGTATAAATCGTTGGTTCCTGTGATTCAAATACACGTTAAACTCTAGGTTTCATTTGTCTGTCACACATTTTCGACGCGCAGCGAGGACGCCAAGGGGCGCCAATATAAAGTTCTGGCGCCGGTTAGAAAAAATTGTAGATCCGGGACCGGCACCAAACCGTATTCTCCTACAATTAAATAAATACAACTCCTTCTGACACCTGCAGATTCAGGATTTAGTTTACGATAAGGGGGGGCAATTTTGTTCAAAACGAAAGGCAATTTTTGTTTAATTTTACATATGAGTCGTCCAGATGCAAAACCAGACGTACACAAAAAAATTTTTTTTTGAGTGTTTGGTATCTAACGACTCGTAATAATATTGTGAGTCCCTAGATACCAAAAACTCAAAAAAAAAAAATTTTTGTCTATGTCTGGTTTTGCATCTGGACGACTCATATCTTCCAGAAAATTTGAAAAAAAATTGATCATCATCATAATTTGATCAAAATAAATTCTTCTTCTTCTACAACCAACCATTCTTAAAAGTATATACGGATGTGGGTTAGCAATTAATAAGGGTAAATGTTAGTTTTATAAATATTTATACAGCCATGATGCATTCAAGTAATAAAATTACTATTTTTAATTTTTAAATACCTTTAAAAAAATTTTGTTCCAGAGTAATCCATGTCCGCATCCGATTATATTCATGAGAGATGTTGAAGCACAACATATAGTAGCGTTAATGGAATTTATGTACGCAGGAGAAGTCAACGTAGCACAAACGCAGCTTTCTTCATTTCTGAAAACTGCAGAATCTTTAAAAATTCGTGGTCTTACCGATTCGTCACTTTTAAACGCTCAAGATGATGTAAGCAAATATTTATTTAAAATACTACATAATAATTTGAGTGTAACCGGGTGGAGTAAATTCATTCATCTGGCGACTTTTAATATACGCAATATATTGAAAAATCAGTAGGGCCATCTGCAAATGGGGGAGAAAATTAGTAACGCCATCTATTTACCAAAAGAAAAAGCATCGATACATACAAATTTGTACAGGTAATTTACATTAACTACACGCCACCACTATGCTTAATTATTTTTGAATTTTATTCAAACAACTTCGAGAAATATTTCAAAATTATACTCATTTTTATTCGCCCCCCCCCCATTATTTCTATGAGGTTTATGATTAGTGTATTATTATTTTATGGCAACCAACAATAAGATTAATAAATAATCAATTTGTAAACCACAATAAATAATATCAACTATACTCAATATAAAACGGTCATGTTGATAGTACCAGTGGCGCCATCATTGGTAATGTAAATTGCCTGTAAATTCTGTATGACAGGATGCATAATTTTACATAAAATTTACATGTAAATGGTAGCTAACCAATAGAAAGAGCGTATTAGTAGCCATCAGACGTTTTTCATTAGTTAGTTATCATTTTCATGTAAATTTTATGTAAAATTATGAATCATGTCAGAAAACAAACGGCGCTCCGTTTTAGCTATTGCGCTCGCGTTGTATTACACTGATCTTGTATTACAGTGAAATAACTGATCTAAGGTTGTAGTACTATTACTTAAAATTACTCGTGTTAAAACAGACCTACCACCGCAACGCAGGTCCGTAGTTAGTGCGTGTCAGCGCTAGTTGTTCAGCCTTTGGTATCCCTCGGAAAGCTCACTCATAAATAATAATCGTTTACGACCATATACAAATTTTTATATTAGAAATGCCCTCTGTCTAGTATTTTAATAAATCCCGATTTTTTTATGAGTGAGAGAAAACTTCCCACTTTATATAATAATTTGCATACAGTGAACTCTCCTAATTAGAGGAGAGAAACAAAATTTCTGACGACACCTTAGGTTATTTGTCGAACTTACTTACATAGTGACCATAAAATTATTCTTAAAATGGATTAAAGTTTGACAAATAACCTATAAGGTGTGGTCCATCAAAGATGTCCAAAATTTTGTCCCCCCCCCGTTATTAGGAAAGTTTACATATGCCCAAAACTTTAACGTAAGAAATTAATGTCGATATTTTTAAAGCTTGTTTTGTAGCTATGTTAACACAAATTAAGTAGAAATACAACAACGGCAACGGCAGTTGCTCCGCATGCAGTCCAGTGGCCCCTGCATTGTTAAACATGTGAAATTCATGTTTGATTCGATGAAAATCGACTCTATAAGTCCTTCGCTCCGTCCCGTCGCTACGGACGTTCCAAGCCATTTTGACTAAATCCGTATTAATCAAAAATTTGTCCCAGGCCGGTCTAACTTGGCAAAGTGTGCTACTAGTAAGGGGTGAATCATCCTCAATGTAAAACTCTTGAAAAGTGAAATTTACTCGACGTTAACTGTACGTTGGTGTAGCTACAACTAAACCAGCCTCAAGTCGGTCCCCACTCCCCCCCCCTAATTCTCAATATTCCAAATTTTGAATCCAAAATAGTCTAAATCGTTTGTGTTTTTTTGTACAAAAAAAAGTTTTTAGAAAATTGCAAAATTTAGCTGGGTAGGGGAGGGGGACTGAAGACATACTTTTTTGAAATTTTGAATTTAAATGACTATTTAAAATAGTGCAATTTGCAATTGTTTGTGCATGTTTTATTTTAGTTTGTACTCAAATAGGTTTTGAAATTTTCGACAAAAATACTGACATCAAAAATACTGACGCGCATGATTGGATTAATGAGAGTCTGGTTAACACCTAAAGTATCAAGTTCAAAATATTCTCAATAATGTGTACTTAGTGTGTGCCTGTAGTGAAAATTTTACTTTCGTTTGTACCTAAATAAGTTATGAAAAATTTCAAAAATTAGCTGAAAGAAAGGGGCGCTTAAGACATTCTTTTTTGGTATTTCGAATTTTGTATAGATCGTTTGTGCCTGTTTGTGCAATTATTATTTTGTTTATACCCAAATAATCCCTTGAATTATGTCGAACTGTTTTTAATCCAAAATTCAAAATTTTAAAGGAGCATGTCACAGCCCCCCCTCCAGCTAATTTTTTAAATGTTTAAAAAAATCTCTAAAATGAGAGTACTGCTGAAAATAATAACTGCAAAAACAAGCATAATCAAATTACAAGGAGTTTAATTATTCTGAAACAGAAATAGAAAAATTTGTAAAAAGCATAGTTTTTCACCCCCCCCCCCCAAATATAATAATTAAAATATAAAATAATTATTTTTAATTGGTTTTGATAATGGGTTAACATTTTAAATACGTGAATTGGCGATTTTATATTAAAAAAGCAAAATTAATTAAAATTTAAAATAAGTCATGACACAGTCAAAATAGCAATCTTTAATATTTTGCATTAAAATTGTTTTAATTTCAAGTTTTATAAGTGCTGTAAAAGAAGTTTCGCTTCGACATACAAAAATTACATTTGTATTTCAAATACATGTAATTGAAATATTGACCAGCCCTAACAATGCTTAACCTAACGTTGAGTACACGCATCGTCAACAATAAGGTCGCATTTCGAACAAAAATTACAAACTTTAAAATTGATTTTTAGCTAAACTAATCAATATTGGTGATTCGCCCTCACCTTAAACGCTTCATTTTAATGTTATCTAACAAATACCGTTGAGTTTTCTTTAATAAATATAATATCTTTGAGTCCGAGTAAATAAACTTGGCCCAAATTTACTATACAGTGGAACCTTCATTTAATAAAGTTTTTGTATTGGTCTTATTTTATTAATATAACAATCAATATTTTTAATTTTTGTTTACATAGCTACAAAATAAGGTTTATAAATATCAGCATTAATTTCTTACGCTAAAGTTTTTATTAGTTCTGTTCTTTTAGCCAGTTTGGAAAATTTGAAACAGTCAGACGCATGCGCAGATTAAAATTACTAACGTAAATTCAAAACTGCGCATGCGTTTGATAGTTTGAAACGGTTTCAAGTTGCTAAAACAATAGAGCTATTAAAAACGACCACTATTTCGGACATATTTGTATCGTTAAGATTTCCACGAAATACTACCTACATTACAATCCGTTCTAAAACAAAATCTGTCGAAAAATTGCGCAACTAAATTCTAAATTTTTCTGTTGAAAATGTAGTAGGCTAGGTCCATCTTTGTAATAAAAAAGTGTCACTTCGAAGCTTTCCTAACCTTTAACTCATTGTCAAACTTAAATTAAGCACGGCGGCACTGGTGCGTTCTCCCCCTAAGGGTGACTTGTATAGATCTAGTTTAAAATTTTAAACTGTAGATTAACCAATCACAATAGTCAAAATCCGAGTTTAAACCATAGTTACCGGTTAAACTTGGACTATACAAGTCACCCTAAATCTACAGCACAGAAATTTAGCTCCGCCCGACCATCTAACCTTGGATTCACTCTATTAACACTTGGTATACTAAACCGTAAACATAAAAGTGAGCACGTCAGGACCACGTCAAAAATGCTGTATTTAATCCGTTTGTTTTACCTATTGCGCATGAGCATAACCGTACATTGTACGGTTTCTTGGTTGGTAATTTGTTTTGATAATAAAATTTCCGCAGAATACACCACTTTCAACAAAATCATCGTCACCTACGAAAGTACAATTGTGTTGCTCATCATCAACCGATAACAAATCGCAGTCCATAAATTCCAAATTATCATGTATTAGCGCGGTAACTTCTAGTCAAGATTTTCCTTCAAGTCCGGACAGCTTACCATCTCCAAATAAACAATGCAAATCAGAAAAAAATGATACTATATCGATTAATGCAACTGATGAATCGAAAAGTGAATTATCCGAGGTCAATCCATTTAATACACAAAACAATAACCTAGCAAATGTTGAACCAAAACTTGAAATACCCGACTACTTAAGTGATGAAGAAGGTAAAGATGATAGAGATGGTTTTTCAAATTACGATTGTGGCATGGACGACGACGTTACTGAATTTTCAGGTAAGCTCCTTATCTTCATAGTAGTCGTAAAATGCAAGAAATTATTTCTAAAATTTTATTTAGGTGGAATGGAAATTATAACACAACCACCAGGTGTTAATCTTAAAGAATTTTCGTTGGACAACCTATCAAGTAAGTATTTAGCTTTTAATAGCTTCATAATATTATTATAAACCCGGGTTTACATGCCCCCCTCACCCTGTAATTTTTACCACCACATTTATCCAACTCCCTTTCGTAACTCTACCCACGACCACTCCTGCTAGCAAACCGGCACATTAAGTTTTGTTACAGGTGGGTAAATGTCGTTTGGTGTGAAAAGCCCGTAACAATTATTTAAAATGACTTTGTAATATTACAATTTTGTTTGCTCTTCTCGGGTGCAGTGTAGTTACGATGTCGTACTTGCAACGATCTAAAAAATATGATTTTTGATATGTTGCAGGTGCGGCCAATCAAAAGCGTCACTCCCTGGACCCGAGACCGTGCAAAGAATGCGGACGTATCTACAGTAATTTGTCAAATCTTCGCCAGCACGTTAAACTAATACACAATCCTACTTACGTTAGTTGTTCCATGTGCAAAAAAACATTCAAAACAGAATTATATTTAAGGCGACACATAATTAGTTATCATAATAATGCAAATAAAATTGGAACACTTACAAACTCCTATCGCAGCAGAAACAATTGCAAACGATTTAAAAGAAATCGTTCAGATGATAATATAAGTAGGGCAGATGAGAAATTGTAAAAGCAAAATTACATAAGTCGTTTTTTATTTGGAAATTTAATATGTTTTGTGTTTGATCTCTTTCAAGCTCTGGGAAAATTTAGAAGAAGACAAATGATAGACGAATATTTTTCATTTTCAAATGGTACACAAAATATTACCGATAAAATAAATACTTCTTATGCACATAAAGAAAATAATAAGTCAAGTCAAATGGTAAGTGATAATCACATTTTGCAAATCAATTTTTCGTCGAAAATGGCGCAAAACGACAAATCCAACTACAGTCACTAGATAGATACAGTACCGCAACGTCCGGCCATTTTGGGTCAAAAATAGCGCTTTCTCTCCCGCACTCTCTATCATCGGCCAATGAGTGCGAGAGACAGAAAGCATTATTTTGGACCCAAAATGGCTGGACGTTGCGGTACTGTATCTATCTAGTGACTGTAAATCCAACTTGTTTTTTGCGCCATCTGTTGACGATATCCTCTTAAAAATTTTAAGCTTTATCAAGTTTATTGCAAAAACCTCAACAATTAAATTTGAAGGTGTTACGGTGTGCTGTCTAATGACCAGCGCCGGTCTACCGGTTAAATCCATTACCAACATTACATACCGAATTTTACTAAATTAGTAGGAGACCGGAGCGGAGGGCGCGGATAGTCGATTTTGACCACGAAACTTTAACCGGTAGACCGTACGCTATAGCAGCACAAATTTAAACTTTATTTAATACATTTTTAAAATAATTTCACTGTCTAGGTAAAATTGGGAGACGGTATTGAAATTTATGAGGATCAATTACGAAGCGTTAAATGGAGTGATTATAGAAAACTTACAAGAGGATTGGCGACAATTTTGTTTAGTCCAACAGAATTAGCAACGTGTTCGGTTACAGGACAAAGGTGGAGTCGTGCTGGAAATGGTGAAAGACCTGTAAAACCTGCCCTAGATCGTGCCAAAGTTCAAGCAATCATTTGTAAGAACCCATTTTAATTTTATAAATTACTTGACCGTAAATTATTTATAATTTTAGCATATGTCGCAATGAGATTTCCAACAGTAGAAATAAGCAGAATCAAACAAGTATTAGCTTACAAGTGTAAAGAAAATTCAACTGCTTTTAAAATGAAAGCAGTTCGCTATTACGGGTGAGTTAATGCATAAATAGTGTGCAATTTAATAAATTTTTTATTACTAAGCGCGCATTTTATCAAATTAAAAGCTTTTTTAAAAAAAATTTTTATCGAGTTTTGTCGCATCGCCTCACAGACACGAGCCATTCGTCATTTATTAAAATAAAACCTAGTAACATTTTTTGTAGTATTACCTACCCTGAACTTACTCCGCTTCACCTCGCTCCCTCTCTCTTTCGACTCTCCTTAATTCCGATCCGTCTTTTAATTTACCTTACACCTCCATCCCCCCGATTCTATCCGATTCCATCCCCCTAGTAATAGAATAAAGAAAAGAAAGTTATATTTCAGTTTTTGCAAAATAAAAAGTTTTAATTATACGTACCCAAAGTATCAAAATTAGGTTGTTATAGACCAATAAAATCGAAATTGCGATTATTTAAAAAAATTTTACATTGTATATGTATTGTATTTTTCAGCAAACACCTCAAAGGATCTAATAATTAAAATATAAATGAATTTAAATAAATTTGGAATTTTAGTTGTTGTTTTTCTTTCATTTGTTACAGAAATGTTATATTTAGTTATATTGTAGTTAGGTAAATAAACAATATTAATTTTGTTAATTGTTTTCATAAAAAAATGAATATAAAAAACGATATTAAAACTGTTATAATTTTCCATGCGTAGTTTTCAGTGCCGAATTAAGCCAGAGCGGGGCCTGTGGCACTTATGGTATTTTTTAATGGCCTTTTGCAAATGTCGATAACCCGGAAATTTACAACATTTCCAATTTTCACCTTCAAAGCCACACGCCACCTTTTGATTGGAAAGCAGCGCCTATCACCATCAAGTTTGTAAACTTACGAGAGCTCCACGTAAGTAATTTTGTTTTCCAATTCGAGCATATCGACGTCTTATTTTGGCTTTTGTATTATAATGAAGCCTGCAAAATAATAAAAAAAATTTAAACCTTAAATTGCCTTGATTTAAAGTCATTGTGATATCAATGATGACAATAAGCTCATTGGATTGTCTATCAAATACTGAAATGCAATGAAGACAATAAAAGTATACTCACTCACCAGGACTATTCTCCAGTTCAGATTGCTTTCAAGTGAAAACAACGATTTATAGGTTATTTTACAAAATATTTGCATAATAGGTATAAATAACTTCCAATATTTTTTACAGTTTTATATTAAAAAAAAATTAATAGTAATAACAAAATTAATTCAACTTGAACAAAAAGGATCTTCAATTCGCCTAAATATTGCCAAATATTTATCGCCCTTATTTCTTGTAACTTTCTGACCTTCCTCACTGCTGCTGTATAATTTTTCTACAACTGGATCAGCCATCTGCAATTTTACCAATTATTAAGGTTTTAATTTATACCCCAAAAGCCAGCGACAGTTTCCATCCCGGATTTTAGGAACCGTGAAAATTTTAGGGCTTATAGATAGACTAGACACCCCCTAAATACAAAACCGAAAATAGCAGACGTTTTTCTGGTCAGATAAAAGAGTAATTGGCGTTTTAAAATGTTATTAATTTTAAAACAATTTTTTGAAATCACAAAATGCCCCCCCCCTACAACACACGGACGTGTGATTTCAAAAGATTACACAAAAGCATAAAAAATTTCCACTCTCGTGAGACAATGACATGTCCCTGTAGTGTAATCTTTAGGTACCCGTAACATATAACTTTTTACCATCCCTTGGCCCCCGCGCTGCTCTACAAATTCTCAGATTTTAAAGCATGAATTATTCTTTTATCCGACCACAAAAACGTCTGCCATTTTCGGTTTTGTATTTAGAAAGTGTCTATCTTTAAGCCATAAAATTTTTACAACCCCTAAAATCCGGGATGGAAACTATCGCTGGCTCTTGGTCTATTAGGTTATTTCGCACTTTTAATGATCGTTTTCGTACAGTGAAATCAATTCTCAACACAATTTTAAAAATGTCTAATTATAAGATTTTCCAGTGAATACTTTTCACTACAAATTTCCAAATTTGTACAAAGAGAGCCTCGAAATTTTGTTTTGAAAAAAAAAAAAAGATTTTATTTTTTTAATAATTGTATTTAAGAGGGGCATTTTTTCCAGGGCCCTTTTAATTTAATCAACAGATGGCGCCTACTTAAATATTTTTATAAAATAAAAGGAATTTGCTATTTTTAAAATATAGCAAATTCGTTGAGATAATACCATTCTATAAACAATATTCTTGATCTTAAGCTATTTTGAGTTCGTAATATTTATTTATAAAAACACAATTCATAATTAAAATTTAATTATCTTTTTTTGTAAGTGAGTGTGTTTTGACATACTCAATACGAACTCAAAATAGCTTAAGATCAAGAATATTGTTTATAGAATAGTATTATCTCAACGAATTTGCTATATTTTAAATATAGCAAATTCTTCTTATTTTATAAAAATATTTAAGTAGGCGCCATCTGTTGATTAAATTAAAAGGACCCTGAAAAATATGCCCCTCTTAATGCATTTTTTTTCGTTTAAAACTGTATATTATTTTATAAAATAAAGCGAAAAGGCGTCAAGATTAAATTTTTTTTGGATGGGGCGGTACCATAACATTTGTAAACCACTGCACCAATTATTGTAAGTGTTAATTTTTGAGGGGGATGAAACAGCAAGAAAGCATGTTAAATTTGTAAAAATAGTAAAACAAATTCTAAACAAAAAGGGGGTAATTTTTGAGAGAGTTAAATTGCAATAAATATTACCGATGAAGGCGCTGCAAAAATGGAAAATGGCTGGCTAAAACAGTACTTTTGACAGCTGTCAAATCAGTTATGCGTTATATACGCATGCGTTATACCAGGTTATACTGTTTATGCCAGCCATTACTGTACTTGAAATTTCAGCCGCTAGACGGCGTTTCGTTAATATTTTTCGCCTATTCCATACCCCCAGTTTTACGCCCATTTCTTTACATTTTGGGATATCTAATAGGTTTGGTCACCTTAGCAAAAAAAAAACTTAAAAATAAGATAAAATTCAGTATTATGTAGTTGATATTCTTGAAAATATGACATAGAGGATACTTTTAAAAGTAAACAATCGAAAAACCGGAGTGTTTGGGAGGTCAGGTATAATAAAGAAAAATATGTTTTTTTTTTTTAAATTAAATTTGTGTGGTTATTAATTATTTTTAAAAGCCTTTTCGTTACTTCCTTGTGATGGGGGGTATTCCATACCCCCCCGACCCCCCGGTTCTTTCAATTTTGGGGGAGAGCCCAGACACTTTAGTAAATAGAAACAATTTCTGAAAATTATATCAAATATATCTTATTGAAAATTAAGATAAAATTAAGTATTGTGTAGTTTGTTTTTCCTACAAAATCTTTCTCTAACCTAGAGGATAACAGAAAGCAGCTGCCTCGTTTGCCCCCCCTCTCCCCGCCGACTCTTGGCCGTTTAAATTTTTTTTGAAACATTTAATATTTCACTCTAATAAAACTGTAGAATATGCTAATAAATAAAAAATAATTAAAAATAAATGTGTTTCTTTTATTTATGTATTTACGCTTTGAGAAAATGTATATCGAATGGCTGCAGTAAAATTTTAACTTCAGTACCTTTTACTATCATTTAGTACCTTTTTAGTTTCCAAGAAGTACTTTTTATTTTTTAACTGTGGCAACGCTGAATATATTACTGTTATACTTCCAAACACTGCAAAAATAGTGAAAAAACCTAAATGAATAAGAGTGATTTTAAAAGGGGTAAAACAATAAAAATTTTGTTTAAAATTTAGAAGGGACTTTTTAGAGTTAAATTATAAAATACTGTTGAAAAGTTTTAAAACTTGGTAAAAATAGATTAATGTTAAATTTGTGAACACTGCACAAATATTTAAAAAGTTCAAAGTAAATGGGGAAGAATTATGAGGGGGGTAAAACAATTAAAATACATTTTAATTTTTGAAACTTGGTAAATAATATATCACTGCAAAGCTTTTAAAACATTGCAAAAATATTTAAAAAATTCAAACTGAAAGAAATTAATATTGAGATATTGAGGAGGGAATAAAACAATAAAGATTTTGTTTAAAATTTGTTAAACTTTGTAAATATATTACTGTTAAACTTGTAAACACTGAAAATATATTTTAAAAAATTCAAACTGAAAAGGGAGAATTTTGAGAAAGGTCAAACGATAGCAGTTTTATTAAAATTTTTAAAATTTTGTAAATATTAAACTGTTAAACTTGCAATACTGCAAAAATTGTGAAAAAGTTCTAAACAAAAATGGGTTAATTTTTAAGGGGATTAAAATGTAACAATTTGTCTGAAATTTTTGTTTAAAATATTTGAAATTTGGTAACTATATTAGTGTTAAATTTGTGTACACTGGCAGGGACGTGCCCATGGGTGGCAAAAAAACATTTCGTTGCAGAAAGTTGGCAAAAAGTTGACAAAAACACCCAAAAGTTGGTCAATTTGGCATTTTTTATGTCTAAATTTATTAAAACCTGCAAAACTTACAAAAAGTTGGCAATTTTGAATTAATTCAGTTGGCAAATTTAAAATTTCTTCCCCCCCCCCCAAAAAAGTTGGTTGGGCACGTCCCTGTACACTGGAAAAATTCTAAACAAAAAGAGGGTAGTTTTAAAGGAGTAAATAGTAAACATTTTGAAAGTGTACAAATTTATTACCATTAAATCTGGAAACACTACAAAAGTAGTAAAAAAATAATGCCTTTTTGATTAGTTAAACACTAACCAAATGCTCAAAACTTTCAATATTACAAGACCCAATTCTCAAGCATTAACCAGAACATCATAAATTTAGAATAAAAAAATATTAACTATGTTATGCTTACCAATTCATCTTCACCAATTTGTTCAAATAAAGGATGTTCGTCAAAATGCTTAACCATCCAATCGTGCAAATCTTTAACATCGGTAACCGTATAAACAATTCCACCGACGCTTAAAACATAAGCATACTCAGCCAAAAGACAAGTATTAATAATCCTCCATTTATGTTTGGCTTTTTTAAAATGTGGATCAGGATAGAGGAAAAACATTTTCTTCAACTACAAAAAAATAACAACCACTTTTTAATAAATAATTATTACAACAATTTTTCATACGTACTTGTCCCTTTTTAAAATAATTTGGTAAATATTTCATTGCGTTCGTTCTAATACAAGCAATGTTATTATAATAACCAGGATATTGAGAACGTAAGGCGGCAATTCTATCCATAACAAAATCCGAAACTTTGACACGAATTTCCATACCAATCATTAACGTTTCGGGGAAAAGTTTGGACAAAGTCATTAACAAACCACCATATCCGCATCCAATATCGGCAAATTCAATGCATTGGTTTTCGGCAATTTCGGGATAATATGTTGACCAATCCATATCGTTTGGAGTTTGTGGACTAAATAAAACATTTCGTTTCGTTCAAATTGAATAATTAAATAAAAAAAATAACTTACTAGTCGAAGCAATGGTCTGCAATGGGATTTGAATGCGCCCTTTGCCTGTAAAATTTCTTCTGTGGTAGAGACATGGTTGATATTTCCGGGTATCGACAAATTTTATCGTAATATTTTCTTAACCATACATAATTAGGTATTATGTACTCTTTGTCTAATGTAAATTATTGTAACCACATCTTTTTTGGAACAAATCAAAATTATTTAAGGTTATGTCAGATTTATTTTAGTAGGTTATGTTATACTCCTTGCCACTGAAATTATTGTTATATACAGAGTGTAACTGAAAGACCAATATAGAACAAATAAAAAAGGGAGGTTGCAGAAAACTGACACTAGACGTTAAGTTACTTTTGCTTAGCTGTTGAATATTTTCTATGTGAAGAAGTGGTATCAAATTGATCTCGAAAGAATACTATGATAATTTTTAACCTAACCTTTCAGAGAAAACTTGAGGCTAGAAAAATCAATTGTGGTAAGTGGAGCTGTTAATTTAACCTTTAAGGGGGCAAATAGAGGCACGCAGAGGGAGGGTCAGAATAAATAATAAGTTCTGCGTTGTATCAAAATAATTTATAAAAACATTTGACTGGATTTGTACAAAATACTATTTACAAAAAAATTAAAAATAACATTTCAAATTATTTTTGATTCAAAAGTACAAAAAAAAGTTTACACCGCTATAATTTTACTTGGATCAACTTTAACTCTTACAAATAAAGTGTCATCTTTCATAAACTGTCGCTTTTTTAGCATTTCGTGGGAGACAAATTTTGGAAAACCAAATCCTAACGAATCCGGTTCTTTGCTTGGTCTCTGAAAGTTTTTCCATGTTGGATCCGGTATGAAACTTTCCATTATATTGCACGCATTTTCCGAGTTTGTTAGTTGATCGAATAATGTAAAGGAAACTGAATGGGCGAACGGCCAGCGTAGAAGTGCGTCGTATTCTCCAGGTAATATTTTAATATATACAGAAATGTGCGTGTCCTCTCCAGCTCCGTTTCCATTCGGAAATAAAGACGCCTAAAATTAAAAAATAATAATTTCTGACGAGCTCAAACGAGAGCGAAACACGTGTACTTGAATGTGTTCAAATATTTTTTGTGTACCCTACCTGAAGTTTATATCCGTATTGACTAGTGTAAAATGGAGGTGAAACCAACTCCATTCCTTCTTTGGTTTTTGCTTCACCCAATTTGGTCGCAAAGTCGCTGATTTTCCAAATTAAAGTTCCCGAATAATTCAAAGAAAGCCGCGAAATCGCACTTTTCAGTGACGTTATTTGATGTTGTTGTTTTGTTACAAGAGTACACATCAAGGCTAAATGTTGTTGAACGTTCTCGTCGATGTGTTTTTCTATCGAATATCGTGGTCCCTAACAATTAAAAACATTCATTCAGATTATGCAAAAAAAAAGTCATAAAATTAATTCTCACCTTAAATCTACAACCAGCCTCTTTGAAGATGCAGCTTAAAAGTGATGACGTGCAGTGATCTTTGATGTGAAGTTCCATATCTTCTCTGACTAAATTTGTAGTTTCACATCGATTTGGACAAACTAGCGGAATTCGACCACATTTATTATGATGAGTTGCCATTGTATCTGCCACAAATTCTTTCTTGCAATATCGGCAAGGGACTAGACGTTTAAAACACTCTCCTACTTTATGTTGACTTAAAATACGCCGTTGAACTTTCATTCCGCATTTATTTTCGCAATAAATGGGTTCGTGACCACAATTTCCAATGTGATTCTGAATAACACAAAAAGATATAAAATTACATATTTAGATAGGGAATTTTAACGATTAAAACTCACTTCCAGCGTTTCTCCTGTAAATTCTTTTGTACAAAATTCACATCTGGCTCTTCGTAACGGGCACGTATACTTTAGGTGATCTTCCATTAAAACTCTTGGTATTTGTGCTCCACAGTTACCGGTGCACGGTTTAGCGTCATGTTTGCACGTATTTAAATGACCCTGCAAAATTTTCAGTTAGAAACCTTCAAAATAAATTAAATCAGTTTGAATTATTCACCTTCAATTTTCTAAGTTCATCGGACCATTTGCAGCCTTCTTTGTGATGGATGCAATAGACTACCGAGCTCATAATCGATTTTTCAGAATCTGGATATATCTGAAAGATAAAAGAGGTTGTCAATTATATATCCAATTTGATAATAATATCAAGTTTTAAAATTTTAGATAATCGGTGCAGGGCCGTAATCAAATCAAGTGAAGAGCCAAACAAGCAATTGGAAAGCGCTTCACAATCAAACTCAAGTACCCCTTAAACATTTTTTAAAGTTGATAGGAAAAGGAAACTTTTCTATCCTGAAAAGGAAGATGAAAAGGTGAAATTTACGACCTTGTCCCGTAAAATCCATGACAGTAGTCCCAGTAAAAAGATGGCAGCGCAGGTAAGTACGAAATCAATATTAATTTCCAAAAAGCATGGACCCCCCCTGAAACCCCCGCTGAGAAAGTCATTCCTCGTTCTCCACCACCGAGGTGTAATTTGCCATGAAAGCCTTTGTTAAAAAGGTCACGACGCTTTTGTTAAGAAGCATACGACTAAGAAGAAGATATTAAAGTACAACCATTTGAAGGTGGCCCCAGCATCAGAAAACGATTATGGTGTCAATTTTTAAATGTTTCGAACAGACCCTTACTCCTGAACAAATTCGGTGGTACTTCCACCAACTTCGGGAAGAAAAAACCATCCAAGGCCTCAAGGCCACAAAACATAAGGGGAATTTACTGCAAAATTGACGTTAAGTAGGTAAAAGATGACCTCACTGTGTGTGAAAAGTGGAAATTCTACACATCTCGATGAAATTAGAAGTCACACATCTAAAAACCAAGATCAGCCATTGTCATAGTTGTCAATCCTTTGGACACGCACAGAAATGTTGCCGTGCGGTAGCGACTCAAATCAATTGACAGCGAACTGCGCAGAACCCGATATGCACAAAATGTGACGTGCCCCCCAACATAACCGTCGTCCACCATTCGACTGGACTCCCAGATTCAATTCACAAAAAGTTAACTGTGACTCATCCTATGCCCATAAAGTCAGTAATCATATGTAATATGCAATCCACTAACCAAGTGAAAAAACCATAGAGACTCAAAATCATATTCGCCCCCCCCCCAAAAAATAATCTATTACCATTTACCAAAAAGCAATCCTCTTCCAAAGATTAATAGTGGCTAACACGAATTTCTCAACAATAAATGACATTACAGCATATTTTGTCACCACGGATTAAGCTTAAATCTTTTCTCATTTCCACGCCATCTTCTAACCCCTAATGTAAAAAAAAACGAATAGCCTTAAAATAACGTACAGACGAACCGAGCTACACGATTTCGCTTATAGCTCCACGACCGACCCCTTTTAAATACCATCCAATAATTCTATCATTTTGCTTTCCTCCCTTGCCCAAATCTTAGTTCCATTTCTTCTTCATGACTCCACCCTTTAATTAAAGAAGACATCCAATAATAATAATGACAATATATAATAATATTAATTGGGGAAGTTTAACCCCCAAAACTCCCCTTATATACGGCCCGAATAATTCAGATTTTACAAATGCTTATCTAATCCTAACTCAGTGTGTGCTTGTGTACACTCCCCCCCCAACTTCCTTTGGTCACAAAACAAGGTAGTGTATATGGGGCATTCCACACCAAATCGACCACTTTTAAACCCGACCCCTTTTGATTTTCCTGAAATTTTTACATATTATACTATCTCACCAAAAACAGTTCTGTGAATTTTTTGAAAAACTGATGTTGTTTTTCTTCAAACGATCGTAACTATGTCAAAAATTGACTAATCGGAAGGTTTTTTTTTGTTTTTGTCTTTAAACGTACATTTCAGGAAAAAATACAAAAAAAATATTCAAACTTTGATTCTACAAAATTTTTCATTTTTTCGGAGAAAATCATTGATTTTTCAAATTTCGACACTTTTGATTTTTGATTTTTTTATTTAAAAAAAAAATCTGGTTTATTCCGCGTATAACAACGCAAACCCCATAATAGGCCGACATTTCTTTCTATTTTTTTTGTTTAATTAAATAGTAGTTTTCGTCACAAGGACGTAAAACGAGATTTTACACCCGAGGAGCGGGGTTTCGAAGGCGAGGCGAAGCGAAGCGGAGCCGAGACGCACGAACCGTTCCGAGGAGTGTAAAATCAGTTTACGTCCGAGTGGCATAAACTGCTTTTCGTTTTACCGGAACTACCTCATTTTTATTCGCAACATCGTGGTGAGAGGCTATGTATTGAAAATTTAAATCTGGCTCTTCTGATTGGTTTGGTAATTAATCAAGGTTGGTAATCTTACATTTTTAAAACCATATACATACCCCTATGTGAATGCAGCTTAAGTCATTTATATTTGTAACGTTGTGGTGAAAGGTTGTGTTAGTAAGATGGAAAGTAAAAGTATCGAAGAAGCCGCCAGAGAAGCAAAGGAAGAGTTGGTGCCTACGAAGTCGAAGACGATATATAAAAAGGAATACGATAAGTTCTTAAAATTTTTAATGAACACAATGTGTTCCACGGTTGCTGAGGGTTACGTTGTAGACTCCGTCTACAGCAAAGGCAAGATTTCAGATCAAATTTTGGGATCTGCATCCACATCTTCCCTCAAGAAGATTGTTAATGCGCCGCAGGCGCATTCTTCAAACAGCACAGGGGAGAACACAGACGAATTTAGAGGTCCGTTGTTTTCCAATTGCGTCGTAAAAATTAAACATTTTCACTCAAATAAATAATTTTTGGCGTAAATATTTTGTGTTTTATTTTATAACCCCCCCCTTTTTAACGTCCTAGGACGTTAAAATTACGGCCCCCCTTTTTAACGGCCTAGGACGTAAAAAGGCATTTTAAGCACCTGAAATCAGGACTTAAACACCTACTTTAAGGGTCGGTATAACGAAAAAATATTTTGTTTTACTTTTACGCAAATAATATTTTTCATTGAAACAAAAGAAATAGAAAGAAATGTCGGCCCATTATGGGGTTTGCGTTGTTATACGCGGAATAAATCAGAGTTTTTTTTTGAAATAAAAAAATCAAAAATCAAAAGTGTCGAAATTTGAAAAATCAATGATTTTCTCCGAAAAAATGAAAAATTTTGTAAAAGCAAAGTTTGAATATTTTTTTTGTATTTTTTCCTGAAAAGTTCGTTTAAAGACAAACAAAACCAAAAAAAAACGTTCCGATTAGTCAATTTTTGAAATAGTTACGATCGTTTTAAAAAAAAACAGCAGTTTTTCTAAAAATTCGTAACTTTTTTTCGGTTGAGTAAAAAATTTTGAAAAAATTCACAGAACTGTTGTTGATGAGATAGTATAATATGTAAAAATTTCAGGAAAATCAAAAGGGGTCGGGTTCAAAAGTGGTCGATTTGGTGTGGAATGCCCCATAATATAGTGTAATTTGTCTTCGAAGGCAGAGGTGCGGCCATTTATGTGCAGTAGACATAATATGTAAACATCGCGTCAGCACTGCTTTTGAAGAAAAATTACAGTATATTTAAGTTCTGATTTTATTAATCACTTGATGAACATTGTCGCATCTGATAAGTCCACTCCTACGCGCGTTGCGCATCCTTGTTAATCGTTGACAACCCGCATTTCGTATACCCATGAACCGGTTAATTCAAAACTGGTAATGAAAATTATCCCCAAGGCCAGGTGGTTCAAATTTATACAATTTTTAAATGTAATGTTAATAAAAATTATTCAAATAAAATGAATTTCCCAAATTATTAAAGGTTCAGGAAGAGAAGTAGGATTAATTCTTTTAGTCGGATCAAATATTTTAATCAAATAAAATAGAATAAACTTGTGGATTATCGCACGGAACTTGCTCGGAGGCCCGAAAATTAAAAATGCCAGTAACTTTGTAAAAAATGAAGTTGAAATAATGGAAATGGAAGTTCATTAAGGTTGTAACGTTTGACACCAATTGCAGCCCAAAATATGAGAGAAAATAAAAAAACATGTCTACAGCCCCCCCCCCAAGATTTCGCAAATAACTCTGCGACAGTCGAGGTTCAAAAAAAAAATGGAAACTCATTTAGGCTCTATCGAAGCTGTAACGTTTGACACATTTTTCAGTTTAAAATTCGACTTGGGGGAGAGGTGGCGTGTCTACAACCCTCCCCCCCCCCACCAACGTTTACGCGAATATCTTTGCGAGGTTAAGACTCAAACAAACAAAAATGGAAGGTCATTTAGGCTCTAATGTGTTTGACACCATTTTCATCCCAAAATTCGACTTGCGGAGGCCAACGTGTCTACAGCCCCCCCCCCCAAAGTTTTCGAGAATATCTTCGCGACGGTTGAGGCTCAAACGAAAAAATGGAAGCTCATTTAGGCTCTAACGTTTAACACTAATTTCAGCCCAAAATTCAAAATATGAGCAAATATAGAAAAACATGTTTACAGCCCTCCTCCCTCCCCAAAGATTTCGAGAATAACTGTGCGACAGTCGAAGCTCAAAAAAAAAGGAAGCTCATTTAGGCTCTATCGAAGCTCTAACATTTGACACAATTTTCAGCCTAAAATTCGACTTCGAGGAGGGAAAGTGTTTACAACCCCCCCCCCCCAACGTTTCCGCAAATATCTTTGCGACCGTTGAGGCTCAAACAAAAAAATGGACTCATTTAGGCTCTAACGTTTGACACCACCATCACAGATAAAGGCCATAGTTGCTTAGCCTGCGGCCTAACTGTGAGGAATTGTAAAAAATCAGATGCATGGGCCTACAAAACAAATTATAGGTATTCAGAAACATCTAATTTTTATTAGTAAGAATTGATACAACTATGAACTAAATTGAACAGATTGTGCGGCCTGAAGGCCGCACTAAAACCATTTTAGGTTGATAATAAGTGAACTTATCAACCTCCACTGCGTCAAAGAACAAATCTAAATGTTTCTTATTATGATTAGATAGCTGCAAGTGTGCGGCATGAAGGCCATCCGGAAATTATTTTTAGTTTGTTCAACAATAACCCAATTATAATTATTGCATTACGAACAGATCTAGAGGTGTTCTAATCGGACCCTTAATAATTGTTTTGTCTCGTGATTATCTAGCACAACTAAAAGAAAATGTTCGATAATTACGTAACAATGCAATAATAAACATAAGAATATCCTAGAAAACTCTGTCTGTCTGTGTGTTCGTAACGCTGTCTCGAATTTCTGGTTGGTTATTCAATGTAACCTTATATACTCTGTTTTATTTAAGAAAAATGTAAAACGTTTGCACTAAACGGATGACCTTTAAATGTTAATCAATGAAATTGCTTTGAACAAACACTAAATCTCGTATAATTTCCTTATTGTGAGTGAGTCTTTATTCAAAGCAATTTCATTGGTTAACATTTAAAGGTCATCCGTTTAGTGCAAACGTTTTACATTTTTCTTAAATAAAACAGAGTATAGTAAAGAGGAATCTTCTAAGGTGCAAAGCACACTTTCATAATTCGCTGTTATTTTGCTTGTTATTCAAAAAAATTACACTTTGACCCTTAGACAAAGAAAAGAAAAAATTCAAACATTTTTCAACTTTTTCTTTTTCAAAAATTTGGATTTAAAAAAAAAATTAAAACAAGACAGTCTGTGCCCTTTTAAAAAATGTATACTTTTGTGCAATTTTTTGAATAATAAGCAAAATAACAGCGAATTACGAAAGTGTATTTTTCAACTTGGAGGATTTCTCTTAATTATTTTATTGTTAATTGACCGAACGTCACGGAAAAATCTAATAAAATTTTATTATTATTAAATTATGCTTTATAGGATGAGGGAATGGCTGAGAAGTTGCCAATAGTAAATTTTATTAATAAGTAAAAGTTAAAAATTTGTTTAAATCAAGATGATACTTCCGGGGGGAGGGGGGAAGGCGCTCATCGCTGCTCTTGGTTTCAATACGAAATAATCCAGAGAATATCAAAATGTTTATAATTTAACCATTTTATAATTTGTAACATGACATATCTCCTCCCAAAATTCGGAGCTTACTCTAATAAAATTTAAATTTTCATTTTCAAAATTATCTATAGCAAATATTTAAAATAAAAAAGTTCTAGGAGCAGGGAAGTTGTGAAATAAATAAAAATATTCTAAAATTTCCCTTCCCATTATTTTCATTTTCTTGGGTGGTTAATATTTCTCAACGATTTACTATTTGTCTCAATCATTTTCCTCTTTTGATGAAATAATTTCATAATTTTGAATTTTGTAAATTTTTGGATTAGATTTTTAGGCGGGTAACTAATTCAAATGCTCAATAATTAAAAAAAATTGTATTTTCAAAAATGTCATTGGATTCTCACGTAAGCTTTTACATTACAAAACTTTGAGATTTTTACTACACGCAGGGCCGTAGCTAGATATTGGTTATGGGGGGGGGGGGGTAAAAACATAATAAAAATACTTGTGCCGAATAAAATTGACGGTAAACAAGCATTCCAACACATTTCGTCTGGTACAAAACTTGCTAACTTTGAGCAAAACTTGCTCAAACCAGTTTTTCTCCAATAACTCGAAAACGGTGAAAGATAACAAAAATGGTGAAAAGACCAAAAGTGGTCAACATAAACGGACTAATATTTTTGGTTTTAAATATTTTTAATATCTTTCACCTTATTAGAGTTATTTACGAAAAATTGGCCATGAGTTACACTCGAGCTCTCTCGGAACAGACTATATTTATTGTTCTTGCACTGTTTTAGCCCCAGATCATTGCTCTTCAGAACGTAGGACAGTTGGTTAAAAGAAAGAAGTCCATGCCGAGACCGAAGCTATTAAAAAATCTCCATATCACCGTTTGGCCGGTCCGTCCCTGCACGAGAATATAAAATTCTTATCTGCGATTCTCCGTTGTAATCGCTTCCGGTTCCTAAGATTTTTATGATGTTGTAAATATTAAATCGGAAACTTTTACGATAAATATAATCTGGTGCAGGTAAGCAATACTTTCTATTGTGAATATGATAACAAGAAAGTAAAAATGACTTGACTTCTCGACTGAGTAGCAGGTCAGTGGCCTCGGTATAAAAATTTCTCAAAAATGCAGAATCGCAATCTGTGTTTATGGAAAAATAAACGGTCGGGATTAAAGTGATTAGAGAGACGATGAACTTTTAGTTGCATACAGAAAATGTTTTGTCGACGTGTAGCTTAAATGGGTCTTCCTCTTCCTTCCTACCTACTAACCATACACATATTATGCATAACGCACACCCGTTATATTATGTACATACATTTATGTAGTATTATCTACACACCATTATTTCGAATTTTTTTGTAGGCAGTACATCTCTTCAGTGTAAATAGAGGGCAAGGATAATGATAAAGATTAACAACCTTGATGATTGTGACTCATTCATTAAATGTGGTTTTAACGGTTTTGAATAATCGAAAATAGGGAAAATTTATTTTGCCGTTAATAAATTTTGGAAATACTCCCTATCGGTGGGTGTACTATTTAAATTTAAGATTTAAAAAAATTTCTTACTTGATTACATTCCGTTAACGGAGATTCGCTTTTGATTTTGTTAATTTCGTTATTTTTATTATAACAAGGAGTCGAAATAAAATCGGTGGGTGTAGTTGACGAACTAATGGAGTTGTTATTATTGACTATTATATTTTCTTTGCAGTGTTTGTTAGGTGAAATTCTCGAAGGAAAACTCAAAGTTTTTGTCCACTGTGCCAAACTTCGAACCATAATGTTAATTGGAAAAGTAACGCGAGTTTTGATTTAACACAACCGAAATTTTTTTCTTCAAATTACACAGACACACTTGCCACTTACAGGAATTATCAAATACAACTGGATAACTGAATGTCGTGGTGAAATACAACATTCATTTTGTTCTCAATCGTCCTTCCTCCGTTCTTCCCCTCCGACTTCTTCTACTGATTGCAACCAGCTGTTCATTCATATAATATGGAAGGGGACCATTCTAGTATAAACATGGTAGGCTAGGTATCTGAGCATAACAAAAATAATAAGATCCTTCGTCTATTAGAGCTTCCATAAGTTCAATTTATCCGTTATGGAAATTGAATTTGAAAAAATTTAATTTATCCTGTCTGTCACTGGGCAGCTCTAAAATGGGTGATTTCAATTAGGATTATAAGGTCATCATCGAGTCATCGCCCAACTCAGTAGTTAACAGTTATTAATTTATTATTATGGTCATTTATGTGAAATTTACCTCTAGAGGCACATAAAGCTGACTCTCAGCAGGGTCCTAGCTACCGTGGAGCACTTGGAGCTAACTTCTCCAGGAGGACGAATGATAGGGGCAAAATTTGAAAGGGTGAAATACAACTTTTGTGTAAAAAAGATGAGGGTTACAAGCAAGAATAAAACAATGAATATCTGATGCCAGATTTGTGCACTTAGGGGTGGTGCTAAGCGGAAAGCGATGCATAGGGGTGCACAAGAGATCGGGGCTTAAAAAAAATTGCCGCGAATTAGAAATCCTAATTAATCTTGTCAAGTGAAAATTTCGGTTAGATTCATAAAAATGTATCTGAATTATTTCCCATTTGATTATTTTATCAATTAGCATTAAATTGTCGTTCATTTACAGCCGCTGCATTTTTTCGATAATAAGTAATCACTTATTTATAGGGTTTTTTACGATTTTTTTAGGTCAAATTGTCCAAAATAGCTATAATATTCCAACTTACATTTGATAAAATATCCACTTTTATAATAATCCTTCGATAATAACGTCTTTTATTTTGTCAATTTTAACCGGTTGTAATAATTTGTATTATGCAGGTATAATCCTGTTAATACTTGTCGATGACCTTGCCTCCAGGTGAGTTGGTTATAAATACTAATTTTGGTTACTACTATTACAATGCTTTATGTTCATTTTAGCTAATTTTAACTTCTTATTGTTTATATTCATTGCAGTAGTACAGGTCATGTCATGCCGAGACATGTTAAATATTTTTGTTGAATATTTTTAGAAGCAATAATTTCATGTGATTTTCAATTTGTCGGACACAGCAAGTAAATTCATGTTCCAACAACGAATAAAATTTGCAATAATTTATATCTAATCAATTATTTAAAAAAAATAGCGATGTCAGTTTCAAGTTCATAAATTGTTTATTAACCACTTCATGCATACACAAATTGTGGGTGATCAACGTTAAACAAAGATGCAACGCGCGTGGGAGTGGACGTTTTAATAATTTTGACAAAATTTTTAATATTTGTAATCGGACAACAACAGACACAATCTAAGATTATTTTTTTACGTTTTATTCATAATTTCTGTTCCAGTGCTGCCAGATCACGAAAAAGTGGGATTATCAGAAAATAACTATAAAATTAAATTATCAGATTTTACAAAAGAAAAACTACCAAATTTTTAAAACGACACACGTATTTCTTCCGTTTTTCAACTGCATTCACAAAAAAATTTGCGTTCTATTCCCGAAACCTAACTTTCAACTAGGAAACCCCTAGATCTAACTTTTCTTGTTGTTTTCATTTTTTGAGAAATACGGGAGTCAAAAATTATCTAATTTTGAAAGTAAACAATATCAATTTTTTTCTTGAACTCAAGTATTTGGAACTAAAAGTATTTTGGTCCACCAAAATCTGGTGATTTTAATCTGGTGGCTGAAAATATGGAGAGGATCCTAGCACGATAACAAAAAATTTCATTCACTCACCTAGCTACTCTAATTAATTACCATTTTTGGGCACTGGCGGGGGGGGGCTATAATAAAAATGCTAAAGCTTTTGCACAATTTCTAAATATTTAACTGGCTAAAGGCTAAACCACCTGGTACTGGAGGGTATTCCATACCCCCCAGACCCCCCGGTCTTCAAAAATTGTAATTGATTGGATTCCTAAGTCACTTTGTTTCTTTTATCATATGAAAACTTTTTCCAGACTGCAGAAACGGGACCAACTAAATACCCCCCCCTCTCCCGCAAGACATACTTTAATCTGATCTTGCGACTAAAAATCTGGAGAAGGTTCTAACATAATAACAAAAAAGATCGTTCATTAACCTAGCGAATCCAATTAAAACCGCAAAGCAAAAAGGAGGAGACGGAAACTTTTCTATCGGTACTTTTAGTTACTTAGGTGGCGCTGGCGGTACGAGAGAGAGAGAGTATAAGAGAGAAAGAGATGTATATTGTTTTTAACAATGTATTTGTTTAGTAAATCACCTAGTACTTACTGGAGGGTATTCCATACCCCCCAGACCCCCCAGGTAATCAATAATTGTAATTGATTGGTCAATAAGTCATTGCTTCTGTTATCATGTTAAAACTAAGGCTGGGAATCAAAATCGAATATAATCAACTAATCGAGTATTCGAATACGAATATTTTTTCAACGGCACTATTCAAATTATTCGAATAATTTGAATATTCGATTAATCTGAATATTCGAATAATTTGAATATTCGATTAATCTGAATATTCGAATAATCTGAATATTCGAATAATCTGAATATTCGAATAACCTGAATATTCGATTAATCTGGATATTCGAATAATCTAAATATTCAATTAATCTAAATATTCGATTAATATAAATATTCGAATAATTTGAATATTCGAATAATTTGAATATTCGATTAATCAGAATATTCGATTAATCTGGATATTCGATTAATGCGAATATTCGATTAATTTAAATATTCAAATAATGGAAGTTTTCGAGTATAATTTGGATATTTGAATTAATATCCAAATTAACTTTTAATTAATCAATGTAGGCTTTCTCTAAATTATAATCTTTGATCTGGAGTAAGGAATAACCAGATTAAGTATTAATCCTGATTAAAGTTATTACTAGGGCAATTCTTTTGTTGCATTTAAAGCCCGTATGACACGATGCATAATTTTACATAAAATTTACATGTAAATGGTAACTAACCAGTAGAAAAAGCGTATTAGCACCCATCGGACATTTTTCATTGGTTAGTTACCATTTACATGTAAATTTTATGTAAAATTTAAAACACCAAAAGTTGCATTTATTAATCATAAAAGTAGCAATTAAAGCAAAAAAAGTTGCATTTATTATTCTTAAAAAATCATAAAAACTTACAAAAATAAAACTAAACAATTCAAAATTCAAAAATAACTCGTACATGGTCGTACTTAGTAAATGGTAGCTAACCAATAAAAAGCGTCCGATGGACTAACACGTGCTTTTTATTGGTTAATTACCATTTGCTGCTCATAACGGGCTTAAGATTTATGGAAATTAAAAATTCAGGAAAAAATTTAAAAAAGAATTTATTTAACTTGTAATTTGTAAAAGTTGCAGGGAAGCTGCAAATATGTGGAAAGTTGCGCTTAAAACTCCCTTATTCTTCATTAGATGCGATTAAAATACAATTTTTCGTTGTTTTCAGACCGTTTACGACTCGTAAAAAAAATTGCATTTGGTGTCAAAAACTTGCCCTAGTATTACCAATTTACAAAATATTTACTATTATATAAGCTTTGTACTTTCAGTTTAGTTGGCCACAAAATCTGACATCCAACATTTTTATTGGTCCTCATTTGACAGATGGCAGATGAAATGAATAGTCGAATTTATATTTAATTTATTTATTAATATTCGAATATTTTCTTCGAATAATCGAATATTCAAATAATCGAATATTTGAATAATCTGAGTATTCGAATAATCTGAGTATTCGAATAATCTGAGTATTCGAATAATCTGAGTATTCGAATAATCTGAGTATTGGAATAATCTGAGTATTCGAATAATCATAATATTCGAATAATTTGAATATTCAAATAATCAGAGTATTCGAATAATCTAAATATTCGTAATTAATTCTAAATTCTAATTCTATTTCTAATTCTAAATAATAATTCTAAATAATCTAAATATTTAGAATAATCTAAATATTCGAATAACCTAAATATTCGAATAATTTGAATAATCGAATAATTTGAATATTCTAGTAATTTGTTGAACGAATATTCGAATACAAAAATGTTAAAAATTCCCAGCCTTAGTTCCAACACGATAACAAGAAATCATTCGATGACCTAGAGAATCCAATCAATTACAATTTTTGGGGACCGGGGGGTTTGGGGGGTATGGAATACCCTCCAGTATCTGGCGATTTCGGCAGTTAAATGTTTAAAAAATATGCCAGAAATTTACGATACCTTTTTACTATTTTAGATACAAAGACTGTTTTCTCAGAATTTTGAAACCAGGTTGAAAACTGGTCAGACGCATGCCCAGTTTTAATATGGGAAGCTATTTTTCAATTTTACGCTTTTTATGAATACTTCGTTTTGACGTCGCGTAGAAGCAAATAAACATCTCTAACGTTCGTTTTTATTTGAAATCAGAAGCTGTCCTGGGGCGGTGCAACCGGTGCTATCGCACCGGAAGCCGTTCTAAGGGAGTGCCAAATCCTCATAATGTAACAAAAACAAAATATTGTTTCTTTTTAATGTTATTATTTTTCTCATCCAAACGATTACTATACTAATGTTTCGGAGGCCTATAAATTATAAATAATATTAATGTAACAATTGTATGTTATCACTTATCAGTTTAGTCTCTACGGGGAGGGGGGGGTGAGATCCTACACCACCCGAAAATCTTGATAGGGCCAACCCCGTTTGGAAGCGTTAAGTTTGCTACCTTGGGCATTATTTTAACTTTCAGATTGGCTAAAATTGCTTTACACCTTTTGTAACCAGACGTAGCAATGAGATAAATTACATAATAAAATTATAAGGGTGCATGCGCAAGGATTTTTAGAACGCATCCTGAACTTCACAAACCCAGGTAATATCATCATAATATCACCTGCATATTATGCAGTTGTATGCGTAAAACGAAAAATGCTACGTAATAAGTTGAGGGATAACTGTGTAATAATAATGTACAATATATTACCTTCATGTAATTCACTCGGTCGTTGTTTTTGACACTTGTAAGTAACTTCTCCCTGAAAGTGAAACAAAATAAGTAACAATAAATTTAAAGCAATTTTTTTTATTAATAATATTATTTACCAGCTTTAAAAATGCCAATAGTTAGCTTACCGAAATTGTATAATTTGAGGGAAGAAAGAAAATTATAGTAATATTTTAAAAGTTCTGTTCTTTCAGTAGTTTGAAACCGTTTGCGACAAACGCATGCGCAGTTTCGAATTCACGTCATAAAATTTAATCTGTGCATGCGTCTGACGGTTTCAAACATTTCAAACTAGCTGAAAAAACAGAGCTAAATACTTAATTGAGGTACCTATAATGCAAAGATATCACACTTCCAATTATCTCCAGAAAATGCCTTGATAAAAAAGAATTTAGAAGAAAATTATATTATTAGAATCGAAGTGGAAGTGGGTAATCCATACTTTGCAAAATTCACACCTAAAACTGGGATAGAACAATTTAAATCGTATCTCCAGTCTCAACAGTATTAATCAAGATAAGATGGATTAATATGTATGTGTTGCTGGGGGGTATTCCATACCCCTCAGACCCCCCGGTCTATTGCGCCTATTTTTATGGAAACTTATGAAATTTTAAATAGCCTTATTTAATTTTATATATATATAGTCGGTTTTAAACGTCTTGCGACGTTGTCCGATACCAAACTACCAACCTTTCGAATTGGCGCTTGGTTTTTTTTGCATTTTACATTTTTTACCTACGACGAGGAGCCAGCCAGTCGGTAGAACCCCCAACCTGGAGGACCAAACGAGACGGCCAGAAGTTGTTACTTACCCGGATTCGAACCTGGTATTGAGCGTTCGTAGTCAACTTGCTTGACCATTGCTCTCCGACCGTCTCGCCTTATTTAATTTTGTATTTAAAAATTTAAATCAATGTAAAAAAATTTATTTCAAGACAGGTTTAATTTTTTTAACGCCAAAGGCGCTAACGTCGAGCTTTCTCGCTCCATTATCAGACAATTAGGTCCATTATCAGAGAATTATCCCCCTTATCATTAGGAAATTAGAAAGAAATCCCGACAGTAGTACCTCTAGCGCTAAAAAAGCGAACTTCTGTCATGAACCTTTTTCATGAAGAAGGGGAGCTTTCTCGCTTCTTATAGAAAGAATTTATTTGTAGACAAAATTTGTACAGACCGGGGCGTCTGGGGGGTATGGAATACCCCCCAGTTACACCTCAAACTGGGAAATAATTTGTACATAATATCCACAAACGTCAGAAAAAGAATAAATTTTTAGCATAACGCAGCAATAAACCTGAATATTTCTTAAAATTAATTATACTTTACCCCGTGGATTCCTCGGTTTATTGCACCTATTTTTATCAAAAGAATCTTGAAAATTTACAACCTTGGAGTACTCATTATGATAAGTTGCATATTATAGAAATCAATCTAGCAGACCCTTAGATGGGAGGGGGGTCCGACGCATGTATTTCTTATGTTAGTTTTCAATGGTTTTTCGAGATTTTTTTTTACCAAAAAATGCATTAATTGTTATATTATAACACTTACAAAATTGTTTTACGCTGTGCTTTAATTTAAACAGCAATTTAACAAAATTGCACAGCAGTTTTATCCAGTCATGTTACTCGGAACAAATGTAGAGTAGTCCGCATGTTGCTCGGAAAAAATTTAGGCTAGGGCAGTGTTTCTCAACCTTTGAGTATTTGCGATTTAAGAGGGGCATTTTTTTCAGGGCCCTTTTAATTTAATCAACAGATGGCGCCTACTTAAATCTACCCTATATTATAAAAAGATAAGGGCTCAATATGTAACGTTTTTATGTAACGTTTTTATGTAACGTTTTTATGTAACGTTTTTTTGTAACATTTTTATGAAACCGAAATGCTTATACTATATCTACCCTATCTACCTCTACCCTATATTATAAAAAGATAAGGGCTCAATATGTAACGTTTTTATGTAACGTTTTTATGTAACGTTTTTTTGTAACATTTTTATGAAACCGAAATGCTTATACTATATAAGATATAAAATTATTTTTACTGTCTCAACCTTTATACCATGGTATAAACTGATAAACTGATCAACATCTCAGGCAATTTGATCTGTTTAGTACTTGAGACGTTGATCGGCCGCAGCCGTCGTTCCCATCAACAAATTACGAGCTTTTATCTTCTAAAACATCAGCAGAACGTGTCAAGGAACTCAGGGAAAGACAACAGCAGCAACAAGAACTATCAAAATCAAATCCGCCAGCAAAAAAATCAAAGGAACCTTTGAATGAATGCATAAAAAGCGAAAATCAGACAGTAGCTCAAATTGCCAATAATTCTCAAATAATAATAATACCTCATGATGCCGGAGATATGACGCAAAAACGCCGATATTGCAGTGCAATATTTTGGAAAAATTAATTTTGTAAAAAGATAAGACAAAATATGCAACGTTTTTATGCAACGTTTTGGAAGATTGTGATTGGTTCTTTCCCTTTAACCAATAGTAAAATTGCAGAACGTTTTCAAAAAATAAAAAAATTCCTAATAGTAATCGATAACATTTATTTTAAATTTTCAAGCTGTATGACGTTATAATCCGTTTAAACGTTAATCCGTTCATCCGTTGAGATATATTAATCATCGGAAAAAAATGTTGTATGAAAAGAAGTTTTACAACTCAAAGTTAATTCGTTTATGTGCTATTAGGGCCGCGAAGCCCCCCTAGTATTTTTATAAAATAAGAGGATTCTTTTGTATTTAAAATATAGCAAATTCGTTGAGATAATACTATTCTATCAACAATATTCTTGATCTTAAGCTATTTTGAGTTCGTATTGAGTATGTCAAAACACACTCACTTACAAAAAAAGATAATTAAACTTTAATTATGAATTGTGTTTTTATAAATAAATATTACGAACTCAAAATAGCTTAAGATCAAGAATATTGTTTATAGAATAGTATTATCTCAACAAATTCGCTATATTTTAAATATAGCAAATTCCTCTTATTTTATAAAAATATTTAAGTAGGCGCCATCTGTTGATTAAATTAAAAGGGCCCTGAAAAAAATGCCCCTCTTAATTTTTAATCATAATTTTCATCGCACCACCCCCCTTAGGGCTGGATTTATCAATTTGTCGGCCAATAGGTTCAATAATATTTGACGTCTCTTTATTATACAAAAATATTAGGAGGAAATAGTGGTTGGCCGAGGGCCAAAAAATAGTCAGTCGTAGGCGGACGGGAGATTTTGTTGGGTCCGGGGGCATTAACTTGCAAAATTTTTTGAAAACTTGGTTCATAATGGTACATTTTGAGGGTTTTCCAGCTATAATTTATAAACATTTCATTTAATTATTTCACAAAATTATTTTTTTGAAGTTTGACTAATATTGTCAGTAAAAAAGTTGTGTATTGCTAGACGTTGCTAGGATAAATACAATCAAGTATACAATAGAGTGTGAATACCCTTAATGTGTTTCTTTGCTAATAATTCATGAAAATAATCAACGTAATTATGCGGGTTCTCTTGGTACCACAAGCTCAAATAAAATAAATTAAGAATCAAAAGTTAGCAAAGGCGTGACTTTTTAAAAAATTTTAAATGAATCACCTGTGATAATACTTCAAATATTTTCTACTTTTTTTGAACTATCTAGACCCGATAAACAAGACGTTAATCAGGCAAAAAAGGGTTAACAGATTAGTTGTGGCCGGGTATTTATATTCTTTCCAAGCAAATAGTTTATTTATATGTGATAGGATAAACTACAAAATTACGCAAAACATAAAAATAATAATAAATTAGCACTATTACTCAACTGGTTTAGAGGGGGGACATGCCCCCCACTTGCTCCTTATGACCGTCACTGATCCATAAACCATGAACTAGGTATAACATGCTATGTACCGAGAACGAGTTTATTTTGCAGAGCCCACTAGTCACAAAATTATTGCTCATTATGTTAACTGGTCATACGTATTAAGAAGATATTAGAATTAAAAATAAAATATTTTAACATATTCAATTGTAAGCACAAAGAAAATAAGCGGATGCTTTCCTATATGCAATCAGTGAGCGTAAAATTATTCAAGTGTTTACGACATTAACGAGATACAGTGTAATCCGCTTATAATGTACCTAATCCAAGGAAGCTAAACAATTGATTAATTGTTACCGGATGTTGAATTGAACAGAATTTGAATTATAGATTTTTGTAAGGGCGTATTAGTTCGAGAGCGGAACTTATAGTGAAACACTGTATCTTACACGATAAGAGAATTCGTTTCAGGAAGATTTCACTGTATGTACTATATTCGTTGAATCGTGGACCACGCAAAAAATTTAACATTATTAAAACACGGTGAAATAAGGAAAGACAGATGGTTCCATCTCCTATCACTCGATGAAATGTTACAGGTGTGTACGTTAAATAGGCTATTACTCAACTACGAAAATAGTTTTCAAAATTATACTCGAGAGAAAGAAAAAAAAAGTATTCCAAAACCGAATCCTACCTATTAGGTACTAATAATTGAAAGTAAAAGTGAAATGGGAGCAAACATAAATGTACTGTATCAAAGGCCACTTCGGATATTGGCCTATTGACTATTGAAAATATAAAAATTAGGAGATTTAAAATTTAACAAGCCCGGAAACCTTTGAAATCCGTTTGAATAATTTACTGTTTTTTGTTAGGTTTGCAAGGTGCTTATTAATTTTTAGGTACTAGTAAATATAATAATTTTCTTGCAATTATTACTTTCGTAATTTTCAATTGCTGTCGAGTACGTAATAACTTATTTCTATTATAAAAAAATTTAAATCTTACTCTGAAATGTCCACCATAAGTCCAATAGGCATTGTATACCAATGATTTTAAATTGTGACACAATAAAATTTTTGAAGTCACTCAAATGAACATTTTGCAACTTTTTGCATTTCACATAAAAAATATAATGCAATGTAAAGGTATGCTCGCGACTTGCAGGTCGAGTGTGTCAGGTGCTATAGCGCCACAGAACCACCGGATTCCGAACACTACATTATACATTACTTATTGACCGGATGTATGGCGGGGAATAACATCTTTTACTTTTTTTTCAAAGAAAACTTACATTGTTCATTATGTAGATATGTATGCTAAAATTCTGTTATTCTACAATTTTTCAAATTAATGTTAAGTATTTACTTACGGTGAGCTCAAAAAGTTGCGCTCCTTTTTTCGAATGAAGATATCCATATTTTTTTACAGATTTGGATAGAGCACATTTTTTTAATTGCTAGTTAAAGGATGCGGTATGCACCTATAGGACACGGCGGACATTGGGAGCGGACGTGTCACATGCGACAATGTGTCTCAAGTGGTTAAATCACTTCATTTGTTAATTTAGGGCAATAACTCGCTGATTTTGCTTTATCTTACGTACGATCTTTTCTTTTTTCGCAGTTCTTTTAAATATGTTTTTCCGGGTTTTATTCGTTTTTTCAAAAATGCAATGTAAAAAAATTAAAATACATTTTTTTTTATAAAAATGTGTACCTACTTATTAGTTAGTATTTACTGAAAATTTTTTTCGTGATGCTTATCAATTCTGTAATTTTTTTAAATATTTCTATAATCCGGAAAATTATGAAATCCGGTCGAGAGGAAAACTTTATCTGTTCGGATTTGCGAAACTATATTACTTAGTTTATTATTATTTTTAAATTAAAAGTCAGAAATTATTCTTATGTTATGTGGGAAGGTATTTTAAAAATCCACTTATTATTGTTTTCACCGATGCATGACAGCAGGAAATTTAACGGAAAATAAAAAAAATAAGTACCTACAGTAGTAGGTATATAGCAGTAGTATCTATATCATCCATGTATGACTTCGGAAGTAAGACATAGTACTAGACAGTACATAATAATTAATATTGTTTGATTCTATATAAATAGATCATAGATCTAAGTTTTATAACGTTAAAAATTGTTTTGAAACTTTGCTCACTTGGGTAGAACCAGGTAGAACCACCACCAACTCCAACACCTGGTTAAAAGGAATGCAACGTACACATGTTGGTAGCAGATGTTCTTCGTACGTATTGTTTGTCTCTCTAAAGATATAGTTTTAGGCACTACTATACTACGAGTATCAAAAAATATATAATTATGAATACAAAATTCGACTGTATCGAAAAATACATAAATAAAATATGTACATCACTACATTGAAAATATGGTACTCAGTGCTTCAAAGCGAGCAAGCTATAAATGTTTACTTGCAAAATGAGAACAGCTGGGTTGCAAAAACCATGAGCACTGTTTCTCAAATTTTCAATGGGTGCACAAGCAAAATCTTGATCGATTTATTTCAGGCCAGCAAAGCGAGGTAAACAAGCTCCGCAGGCGATTTTTTATTTTAAGGGGGGATTTTCTAGTATTAATGAGCGGCTCTTTTCGTCACTCTTTTTTTCCGAATTTCTCCGAAGGGTTTTTCGGGTTTCGATCGGGTTGATGAAAACAAAAAAAGGAAAAATACAACATAAATTTTCAAAACTCATTTAATAACATTTAAGTGTATGACACAATTAGTCAATGTTACGAGTTATGACTTGCCTGTTGGAACGTACTTTTCGTCGTCTTCATTTTTGATATTCAAAATATCCGTCTTTCGGCGCATAAAATATCCTGTAGGAGAGACTAGAACGCGTAGATCGACTATCGTGGCCCAGGATGCAATCTGAAATAAAAAATAATGTATAAATTTGCCTCATAAATACTGTCAATTAAAACGTGTTATTATTTATGAAATTTATGCAATTATTGCAAAAAATCGTAAATTTTGTCGAATATTTTCCCGAAATAACAAAAAGTTTTTCAAAACACTTCGGGGTTTTTTAACAACTCGGCTATCGTTATTTCCCTTGCCATTCGGCTCGGGTTATAAACCACGCCTCGTGATGAAAAAATACTCTTTACGTTTTCGTGATATAAACTACTATTTTGCAATTCTTTTACACCCCAATTTGCGGATGTAAAGTGGCACTTTTTTACCCTGGGGAGTAAAGTAATTAATCTGGTGATTTTTTTATTTCACTTGGGCAATAATAGTAGTTATATCACAATGACGTAAAGGGTCGTTTTTCACCACGACGAAAGGTTTATGAGTCATAAATTATGACCCGAGCTGCCAGGCGAGGGGAATAACAAATAGCCTAAGAATGAAAAAGCCCTGGTCCGAGTATTATGAAAAACTTTTCGTTATTTTGGGGATAATATCCGACAAAATTCGCGATTTTTTTGCAATAATTGCATAAATTTAATAAATAATAACACGTTTTAATTGACATCTTAGTAGTGTAAAACCAACTTTTTTTTCCCGATCAACCCAATCGGCCTCCCGAACACAGCCCGAAAAAACCCGAAAACTCCTTTGGGAAGGTACCCGAACAAATAGTGACGAAAAGAGCTTTTTTACGATTTAAAAACAGGTACGAAAAGTGCCTATTTACTCCCAAATTTTTACTTTTTTTAAAATTTTTAAATTTTACTCCAAAAAAAAAACTTTTTTCGTTACTCAGGTCGTATTTGGGGTAGTTTTCATACCTGTTTTTAGGAAGTAAAGAGACCATTTTTGTTTCTCTTTTTTTCGGCCACGCCCCATGAACGTTTTGAGATTTTTTTGTGAATGGGGCGTAGCCGAAAAGTTTTTTCACATGATGGGGCGTAGCCGCAAAACTTTATTTTTTCGAGGGGCGTAGCCGAACACAGCACGAGGAGAGAGGCATACAAAATAAGGAATGGTACAACACAAATTATAAAAATACATAACTTTATTTTTGGATTCGATTAAAAATCGGCAATGTGCAGAGTAAGAAAACTTGCCTGTCGTTGAAATTTTAAAATTTGACATATTTGCTGAATAGCAAATCTTGCATTTCGTCGCGTCTTCATTTGTGATCTTCAAAATATGTGCCTGTCGGCGCATAAAAAATCCTGTAGGGGAGAGTAGAACGCGTAGATCGACTATCGTGGCCCAAAATGTAGTCTAAAATAGAAAATTACGTATAAATTTGCCTCACAAATACTGCTTTTTGCTGGTACGTACCACGTCCGATGCATGGAAATTTTGCGATTTTTTTGCAGCGTGTTCATGAACATTGATAGATGCGACCACAATTGTCGTATTTATTGATTATTTAACGATTATTTCTAGGTTTTTAGGCTTTTATAATTGAAAACACTGACACACAACAGGCACGCATTTACACACCACAATATCACAAATGAAAATGAACATGGCGTCTCAACATGGCCGCCTTCCAGGGTACCAACTGGTGCCAACAAAAACACCATAGTTACAAGTAGAAGTAGGTTTTACACTACCAAGATGTCAAGTAAAACGTGGTATTTTTTATGAAATTTATGCAATTATTGCATAAAAATTGTAAATTTTGTCGGATATATTTTCTTCACAACGAAAAGCATTTCATATCACACAGACGTTGGGGTCTTTCGGCCATCGGCTTCTTCTATTCCTCTCGCCGACTACTACTAGTAATATTACCAATAATTTTCTTGATTATTGCACAAGAATTTGAGCTATTTTTGATAACAAAATACAAATGATTCTGAATGCTTTATTGACGTTTCTGCTTTACCTTTTGGAATTTCAAAAAACCGTATATGCACGACAAGAGTAATGTGTCTTTTGTTTCTCGGGTAATTGTTCAAAACAATCCTTTACCCTCAATCCAAAAAATTGTCACTTGACACCCTTGGTGCATAATGTACTAGTGTTGTCAGATTAGGCGATGTATCTCACATTAGGCGACTTCTTTTAGACAATTTGCGCTGAAATTTTTTCAAAAACAGTTAACCGTAATTTGGCCGATTTCTGAAAAATGAAGTTGCGGGTTATTGCGATAAGTAATCGACATTGAGATCCAATTTTAGTCAATTGCCATTCATGGGCATCCATAAGATCATTTTTAGGATGGGGGGGAACTAAAAAAAAATTATTATAAAAGAATTTTAATCATTTAAAACCGAAAGTTTTAGAAAATTTTAAATACTTGGACTGGTGAAATATTAAATGTCCAAAAAAAATTTAAGTAGCCAAGAGCCAGGGGGAGCAGATGATCTATTTGCCCCCCCTCCTCTCCAAATGGACGCCCATGTTGCCATTGGATTGTACACCTCAAGAAGAATTGAGGACGGGGAGCGAAAAAGTTTATAATAGAAGTTTACTTTTTTAAAGCTAGAGCCGCCGCCGTCAAGCTTTTCCACAGGGTAAAGTATATTAATTTTAAGAAATATTAATGTTTATTGCTTCACTATGTTAAAAAATTATTATTTTTCTGACGTTTGTGGATATCATGTATGTACATTTTTTTTTTCTAGTTTTAGGTATTCCTAACCTCCCAGACCCTCCGGCCTTTAAAAATTTTATCTACAAATAAGTACTTTCTATAGGGAGCAAGAAAGCTCCCCTCTCCCATGAAAAAGGTTTATGACAGAAGTTCACTTTTTTAACGCTAGAGGTGCTACCGTTGAGATTTCTTTCTAATTTCTCAATAATAAGAGAAAGAGAACTAATTCTAGTTAATTGTCTGATAATGGAGCAAAAAAACTCGACGTTAGCGTCTCATTATTATTATAATACTAGCTGGAAAGCCCGTCCACGGACGGGCAGCTAGTCGGTGGTTTTCTATTTTAGAGGTATTAATTAAAAAAAAAATTGTTTTTAAACACCAACACTAACCTAAGCTCAACCGATGGATTTGTCTTTTAACATTCTTCATTAAAAAAAATAAATCCCTAATACTGACAATTTTAATGGTTCACGTTCAAACGTTCTTAAGTTCAAAAATAATGATTATATAGCTGATTCAATCGCGAACGGGCGTCTCACCAACGTTGGAAATTTGTTTGGTGTGGAACTCGATCCCAGGAGAGTTGATTTTAAGTTGCTAAAAGCTAACGACGACAACAACCAATCAGAGTGCGTTGTGTGTCTTAAAAAAATGACACGCTGAAGGAGGAGGAGGTAGAGGAGTAGCGTGTGTTGGCCGTTTAGTATTGTGAAATACATTTATTGAAAATGTAAAAGTTTGATATTAAATTATTTTCTGGATGGATAATCCTCGCATTTACCGAGATAAAATTTATATATAAGTATCCCAGTTGAAATTTACTTGGTGTGCAACTCGATTCCAGGGGACGTGATTTTAAATTGGAAAAAAATTAGATCATTTAATTAATATAGGGTAATATAGACGGGCGTCTCATCAAGGTTGAAAACTTGATTGGTGTGCAACTCGATCCCAGGGGAGGTGATTTTAAGCTGGCATGATTAACGAAAACTACCAATCAGAGCGCCTTGTGGCTTTTAAAAAAATGACACGCTGCTACTGCTGCTACTCCTCAAGCGCGTCATTTTCTTTGGACACACAGCGCACTCTGATTGGTCGTTGTCGTCGGTCATACCAACTTAAAGTTACTTTACCACTCCATATAGAAATATATATAACCTTTTCTGATTGGAGTACTAAGGTAATTTAACAATTACCAACCAACTTTTTACACCAATCAATTTGTAGTAGTGTAGTTAGTGTAGCACTAGGACTGTGGTACCAAACAGACCTATTATCATTATTATTATTATTGTGTTTATCCCCCCCCAACCGCTAAAGCAATTTCTAGTTAGGGTTGAATGCAATAACAGCGCATTTTCATACCAACAATCTATTGTGTAAAAATTTTGAACTAAGTATAGATATGTTTTTCCGATTTCAGGAAAAAAAAAATTTGTAGATACCATGGGGGAGTTTTACAAAAAAAAAATTTTTAGATCTTTTTTTACTTTTTTGCTATGCTATGGGGAAGAGGGCTAACCCTCCTTTCCCTTATTTACTGCCCTGTTCGAATGTACTCCAAAATGTATGAATCCTAAACAATAACAAAACTGATAAAGTTGTTAATAAATTTTAATTTTATTTTGGATTACGGACATTGAATTTAAATTTTGAGGCCACGTAAGAAATTGTTTGCGGTTTTGGGTGTTCTTTCAGTTAAGAGTTGGCGCCACAGGTTTTAAAAATCTGACAACATTGTTAATGTTAATGATCTAAAAAACCCACCAAAATAAGTTCAGATTTTAAAATGTTGGGTAGCTATCCTTTTTGTTCGGGAAAATAAAATTCGGACATATAAAATCAAATAATGTGGTTTACATAAGAAAACAGCAATTCACAAATAATACCCAATGAACTTACAAAAGATTTTTGAAATATTAAATTAATATTTATGAAAAATTAACTGGTCTACCAACTAGGATTATATGATTAAATTTGACAGAAAAAAAGATAGACCTACCATCTTCTTAGTAGCACTTTTTTCAAGCTGGAAAGCTCTCAAGGATATTTTAATTAGTACAGCGGTAGTCAAAACGGCTCAGAGTGTTGCAAAGCGACCGAAGGGAGCGCAGCGGTACGTAGAGTTTATATTCTTCTGGTCGATGGTTCTTCACTTATTCTCTGTAAGTGCCTCCATTTTATTTATAACAATTGCAAACAGTACTGGGCTTTTTACCCCACCCCACCTTGTTCCAGTACTACTTCTGTTCGGAATTTCTCTGATTTCATGTTTCTGATGACATGGTTATAGTTGTCTTTGTAAAGGCTCTTAATTGTTTGTTTCAATTTTTCATTTACTTTTCTGTTTGTTAGTATGTCCCAGACTCTGTGTCTTAGTACGCGATCAAATGCTTTCTCTAGATCTATGAGTGCTAAGCATGCCTTTGTTCCACTATTCATTATCTTTTGCATTATATGTTTGATAGCGAAGATATTATGATTTTGTGCACGTCTACCTTTTCTAAATCCGCTTTTGTTTTAGTGCTGCTTCTCTCCACTCTTCCATTAAAGTCCCTCGCCATGTAAATCTTTCTTTTGCTTCTCTCTATAGCTCAATCTATTTCATCCTAAAGTTATTGTTTATCTTTACCGTTTCGTCTTTATTAGGTCCGTACGCAGCAATTATAGTATATTTATTTTGTTTTTCTTATTTTTCAGTTCCACTGTCTTTTCTCGGCGGTTCATCATATGTTCATCTCGATAGTTGTATTTGCGCCACCTGCCAGGTCAGTTTTTTGGTACTCCCTTTAGGCAACCATCTTCTCGTTTCCATCTTAGCATTATGTCATCGTATTGCAGTTTCTGGTAGTCTATCTTGACTTTTTTCCAGCCCTTCTCAGTTCTTACGAGTTTCTCTCTTATTTTTCTTCAGACAGACGACTCAGTTTATATTTGTTTCTTTTTATTTCAAGTTTTTTTTCCAATTTTTCACTTCCTCCTGTGACTTTTACTTCTATCTCTAGGTTTTTCTTCATACATTATTTTATCTTCTTTTCCATTGGGATGTTTTGATATTCATACAACTTCAATCCTGTTTCTTTTTTTCAATTTCAATTTGATTCTTTTTTTCTCCTTCTTGCAATTCTACTTTGTGTTCGGCTGCCTCTAGCTTATTCTCAAGTTTCTCTATCTTTGCCCCTTTCATTAATTTATCCTGTTTCCATTCATTTTCTATATTTCTCATATTTTCTTTCAGCATTTTTATCTCTTCCGCTTGTGTTTCCATTTGTTCTTGTATCTACTTATTATATTCTCCAATTTCGTGCTTTATTTCAGCGTTTTCAATTACGATTTATTCGATTTTAAAATATCATTTACGAGTTTTTACATGAATTACGTCTGTGAAATCGGTAACATGTTCAAAAATGTAACAAAAACCTCGATGTGGTGGTATTTTAAATTATTTAAAGAAATAATTCGAAAATAAACAAAAGGTCAAACATTTGTCAAAAATTAGTCAATTATTTCTAGTTATTTGTCAAACATACTTTTCAGTGAGATATTTGTCAAAAGTTTGTCTTTGTTACCTAAACCTTGCCATGGTGAAGAGACTTGCGTGTTCCATTGCTTTGTGTCTTTTAAACTCCATAGACCTCTGCATTCACAAAGTTAGTAGGTCTGTTTGGTATGCTACGCCGAACTACTTCAAGTAAGTTAGTGTAAAAAATTGCAAAAATTGATTGGTGTAAAAAGTGGGCTGGTAATTTTACACCAATTAATTTGTAGTTAGTGTAGCACTAGAACTGTGATACTAAACAAAGCTACTGTTAGCAATTACTAAAAATGGCATACAGGGGAGGAGGTTGTGGTCAAAAATTTGGAAAAAATCACCCCTTAAATTCCAGAGTTGGTTTGAAAATGAATTTTACTAATTTAACGTCTTTTTTGTTTATACTATGCTGTGATTAATTCTACACATAAATTAGCAGCAATTAAGATTTCTAATAATTTTGCCTGCAGGACGTTAAGATTTTGGAGGCCCAGTGGCCTCCTGCTCATACGCGCTTTTTGTGTTCGTAGATTTCAATTAAATAAATTAAATTTTTTAATTTTTTGAAATTTCGTACGCAAATAATTATAATTAATCACATAAAAAGGTAGGGGAATCGCTCGTTTTCAAAATTCTTTTATTTTTGAGTATAGATGGCGCTTTAACACACTGTTCAAGATTTGAACGATTTAGGTCAAAAAGGAATTAGGCAAAATGTAGAAAAAGCATGTGTATAACCTATAAATTCTAAACGAGCATTGTGTAGGTTGCATGTTAATATTATAATAATTTAAAATTAATATGGATAAAGATAGCGATTCTAGCGAATACGATGATTGCAGTGATAGCGATGCCGAGGTAATAAATAAACTTTTAACTAATTTTCCTCTAACTTATTCAATCTTTTCATTAGCTGCAAGAGGCGTTTGCAAAAGGTTTATTAAAACCAGGGTTGAATGTGGTCAACGATACCCCAAAAGTTTTCAGCAATAACATCGTAAGTATTCGTTTCTTTAATAAGTCGAGCAATAAGACTTAACTGCGTACTTTAAAATAATATTAAAAAACTAATATTTTAGCAAGGACTTGATAAAAAATTGGAAGAATTCAAACTAAACTTACCTTGGGTAGAAGTTTTGGATGCTATTAATAAACAAGCTCCATTGGCGCCGGAATTAGCAGCCCAAATTCACGAACAAGAACAGAAACGAGACCATCTTTTGAGGAATAATAAAAAACTTTCTACGGCAGATGTGGATCCAGTTTTAAATGATTTCAAAAGAGAAATGGTGTTTTACCGTCAAGCTCAAGCCGCAGTTTTAAACATTATTCCGAGGCTTAAATCTTCTGGAATTCCTACGAAAAGGTAGGCAAAAACATTTTTTATAAATCATTTTGATCTTGTATTATTATGGGTATGTTAATTTCAGACCGGATGATTATTTTGCCGAGATGGCGAAGAGTGATGATCATATGCAAAAAATACGTACAAATTTGGTAAAACGCCAGAATCAGCAAAAAACGATGGAAAAAGTGAAGCAATTACGGGCACAACGTAAAGAAGGTAAAACGTTACAAAAACAGAACGCATTTAAAGCACAACAAGATAAAAAAGAAATGTTGGATAAAATTAAGAAAGTTCGTAAAGGAATGACAAAGGATTTGAGCTTTTTGGATGACAATAAAAAGGGTCGACCAAAACCTGGTTCGAAAAAGGCAAAACAAAAGCGAGAATACAAGGATTCAAAGTATGGTTTTGGTGGTCGAAAGAAAGGGTCTAAAGTTAACGAAGGAAATAGTTCTGCAGATGTAAGCGGATATAGAAGACCTGCTAAACCCAATTCCAAAAATTTAAAAACACAAAGACCAGGAAAAAACAAAAGAATTAAATTGAAAAATAATAAAAGAAAAACTAAGAAGTAAAAGGCAATTATTTTTTATATTTTGATGGAAATTAATAATAGGATTGTTTTTTTAAAAAATCAAATATACAAAATAAATATTAAAAATCGCTCATAATAAAATAAATCAAATGTTTGTTTTTTATTTTTTTGTTGCCTATCTGCCGATATAGTGGTTATCATATTGTTCACATCGAGGGTGTGCCCCACCAACTCTTAAGTAATGCATTGGGAATAAATTGGGGCAAAAAAATAGATAATTGATCAACTTTTGAGTGATTTTGCCAACTCCTAAAACATTGGGGGGAAGGCTGTTCTCTTAGTCACGGCTCCTTTTTTGTTCAGGGTTCAAATTGAAATTTAAAATGGTTTGAGTTTATTCTGACTAATTGGGCTTTTGATTAACAGGGGCAGCCTCATATTGAGTGTTTGAAGTTATGTGCTTATTTTCAGACAATCAAAGTGCATGAAATTTTTGCTCTATTGTGCTTTCTGTGATGAGATAGGAAAATCAGATGATCACCTTACTTCAATTACCCCAGGGGCAGATCCAGCGGCTTTTTTAAAAGGGGCGATTTCATAGATGGAAAAGAAAAATTGACATCCCCCCTCTTTTTTCTAGATATTTTAGTTATTATATTTTAAGCCCAAATAACATGATTTTAAATTTTGCATAAAATTTATCAGTAATGCCAACGTCTGGTTTTTCTGTTGGTTAATTACCATTTACTGCTAAATTTAACGTCGTGTCATACGGGCCAATTGTAATGCTCAATTTTTCCAAGAAAAGGGCAATCCCCCCCCTGGATCCACTCTTGAACTACCCAAAATGATTGATAAATGATTGGTCGCCATAGACAACATGGCTTCTTGTGAATGTGAATTTAAGGTTTTAAATTGATTTATCGATGTTGAATCTTAATCTGACATAGTTGAGTTGTCGAAATAGTAGTTTTCGTCACAAGGACGTAAAACGAGATTTTACACTCGAATTGCGGGGTTTCGAAGGCGAGGCGTAGCGAATCGAAGCCGAGACGCACGAACCGTTCCGAGGAGTGTAAAATCAGTTTACGTCCGAGTGGCATAAACTGCTTTTCGTTATAACGGGACTACCTCATTTTTATTCGCAACAACGTGGTGAGAGGCTATGTATTGAAAATGGAAATCTGGCTCTTCTGATTGGTTTGGTAATCATTCATTTTATTCGCGACCCTGACGTCAGAGTCATATAAACAACTTTTCGTTATTTTAGGGAAAATATCCTACAAAATTCGCGATTTTATATAATAGCTCTGAGATAACTATCGATAGATGGCGTGAAGGTAGCAAGTCATTTGTCAAGTTTGTCTATTTGGTGAGATAAGGTTTCATATTCTCAATTTAAAAATTTCGAATTTAAAAATTTCGGACGTGTGTGTTGTGAAGTGTTACAATGTCAAAATCAATCAAAGAACGGGCATCTTCGGGCGCATTCTTCAAACAACAGCGAGGAGAACAAAGAAGAATCAAGAGGTGCGTTATTTTCGAATTGCGTTATAAATATTAATTTTCGTTATTTTCGAATTGCGTTATAAATATTAAACATTTTCATTCGAATTAATGATGTTTTGCGTAAATATATCATGTTTTATTTTATACCCCCCCTTTTTTACGTCCTAGGGCGTAAAAAATTATGACCCCCCTTTTTTAACGTCCTAGGACGTAAAAAGGCACTCTTAGTACCTCAAATCAGGACGTAAACACCTAATTTAACGGCCGGAATAACGAAAACATATTTTAACATACGCTGTACCGATTAATAATATTACTGGGGACCTTCCAACTCGGAAAAGGTGCTACTAAGAAGGGGGTGGATCTCTCTTTTTTTTTCGTCAAATTTAAGCCAAATAAAACCGCTAAACCCACGATTTTAATTTAAAATAATGAATTAATTTTATAAAAAAAATTTTAATAAATTAGAAATATAAAATATTGAATTAACAAATTTGTTTGTAATAATAAAAATTCCCGGAAGGGAAACCACTGAAAATTTTACTTTTACAAAAGGCTTTTTCCAAGTGCTCTCCCACCCCAGAAATTATAAATCCTGGCTACGGGCTTGGTACGCTTGTTGCCTGGAGGAAATTTAGAAAATTAGGCTAGGAGGTGAAAAAAAAATAAAAAAATGTATTTTCGTATTTATTTTGTACCAAAAATAGTTGGTCACCTTATATAATATACATTATGGATATATTCTTCTAATATGTTTCCAGCCCCCCCCATTTTGAGTTTTTGAATTCAAAATAGTTTAGATTGTTTCTGTTTCCCTTGTGCTTGTTTGTGCAAGTTTTATTTGCGTTTTTATCTAAATAGTTTTTGAGATTTTCAAGAAAAACATTATAGATACTGACGCGCATGAGTGGATTAACGAGATTCTTTTAGCACGAGGAAATTCATAGAATTTTTTAAAATTTTGGATTCAAAGTAGTCTAGAACGTTTTCAATTTGTTTGTGCAAGTTTTATTTTCGTTTGTGCCCAAATAGTTTTTGAGATTTTTGAGTTTTTAGGTAAAACGTGGTAACAAAAATTTTTTTTTTTAATTTGCAATTCTTGATAGAAAATAGTCTAGAACGTTTGTGTTTGGTTTGTACTTGTTTGTGCAAGTTTCACTTTCGTTTGTACCCAAATAGTTTTTGAGATTTTCAAGAAAAACATTAAGGATACTGACTCGCATGATTGGTTTAACGAGATTCTGGGTAACACTTACAGGATCATGTTCAAAATATTCTCTATCGTTTGTACTTTGTTTGTGTAAGTTTTATTTTCGTTTGTACTCAAATTTTTTTTGAGATTTAAAAAAAAAATATCTAAGGACACTTACGCACATGATTGGGTTAACAACATATTGACCTTTGACCTACAGAATCAAGTTCAAAAAGTCACAATTTTCTGTACTTAGTGTTAACCTGTTTGTGAAAAAATTATTTTTGTTTCGATCTAAATCATTTTTAAGATATTAAAAATTTCAAAAATTTGGTGGGGAGGGGGGAGATAAGGCTAGATACATACTTTTTGTAATTGCAATTTTTATATTTAGAGTAGTCTAAACCAGGACTAGATCGTTTGTATCACAAGTTTTAGACAGACTAAAAATGTGTTTGACACTTTTAGAACTAAAAATATTAAAAGTTAACACAGTAAATTATACTAAATGTATAATTTTATTCACAAACGTTTTCGCTATACTACGCTATACTATAGCATTGTCAGGTGACTAAACAGTGTCTAACACATTTTTGGCCAGTCTAAAATATTGTGATATGTTTATCAAGTTGCACTACATAGACCACACTGTTATAAATTATTAGATCGTTTGTGTTTTGTTTATAGTTATTTGTGCAAATTTTCCCAATCATGCGTGTCAGTGTCCTAGATATTTTTGTTAAAAATCTCAAAAAAATTTGGGTACAAACGAAAATGAAACTTGTACAAATAGGCACAAACAAAGTACAAACAGGCACAAACAAAGTACAAACGATAGAGAGTATTTTGAACATGATCCTGTAAGTGCTACCCAGAATCTCGTTAAACCAATCATGCGAGTTAGTATCAGATCTCAAAAACTGTTTGGGTACAAACGAAAATAAAACTTGCACAAATAGGCACAAACAAAGTACAAACGCTAGAGATTATTTTAAAAGTGATCTTGTAAGTGTTACCCAGATTCTCGTTCTAAGAGAATCTCGTTATTCCACTCATGCGCGTCAGTATCTATGATGTTTTTTTTTGAAAATCTTAAAAACTATTTGGGTATAAACAAAAATAAAACTTGCAAAAACAAGCACAAGCAAAACACAAAAAATCTAGACTATTTTAAATTCAAAATTTCAAAAGAGCATTTTTCCGGGCCCCCCCTTAGATAAATTTTGAAATTTCTCGAAAATTATTTGGGTATAAACAAAAATAATGTTTTCGTTGTTCCGGCCGTAAAATGAGTGGTTTCCGGCCTGTGCAGGGACGGCTTCCATACAGTCACAAATAAAAATGAGGTGGTCCCGTCAGAACGAAAAGAAGTTTATGCCACTCGGACGTAAAGAGATTTGACACCACTCGCTACGCACTTCGCTACGCTCGCCTCGTCTTCCAAAACTTCGCCCTCGAGTGTAAAATCTCGTTTTACGTTCTTGTGACGAAAACTACTATTGCACAAAAAAGTACTAACGATTTGGACTATTTTGGAGTCAAAATTCGACATAAGGGGGCTAGCATGTTTTCAGCCCTTCCCCCTCAACAATATATTAAAATTTCTCGAAATCTATTTGGGTACAATAGAAAATAATGTTTGCACATACAGGTACAAACGATGCACAAACGATTTAAACTATTTCGGATTCAAAATTCGAAATGGGGGGGGGGAAGGAGGCTGGAGACATGCGCCTCAACATCAAGATGTTTGAGGCTAAAGTAGTACATGCACATATTATATTATATTGAGGAGTTTTATCTTCCTCTCTATATATCACCTACATGGAGGATCAACTACGACCCCAATTAAATTGAGGTGCCTGTTAAGACAGCATTCAAGATGTTCGCGTTTTAGTACTTCAATAGTCCTCTTCGCGGACGGATAAGCTAGCCGCAAGTAGGTTCTGGTCCTACCATGTGTTTCTTTGCAGCATTTTTCTTAATGCCAGTGTGAGCCGGAATCCACATCAGCGTTAAGCTGTCGTGTCTAGCCAATGCCCCCAGTGCACTAAGGGCCAGTTGTATAAAACGGGATAACCTCTAATTTAAACCAATCAGCACAGTTAAAATGTTATTTCAAGTTAACCGTTTTTAAAACCCTGAGTGCTCTTTGGCTGTCGGATATAATGTGGAATCGCCTATTTACATAAGCTTTCTTTACCGTCTACTGGAAAACAGTAGCATAGCAGCCCAGGTTTAAGCTTAGGGCAGCGTCTGGTCTACGTGTACCAACTTCAAAATGTTTCCAAAATGTAGGAAGAGCCGCCATTCAGGAAATCAAGATGTGTGCAGGAGCCTGGGAAAACATTTAATCCTAAATGCATTATTCTTACCGTGAAGCATGGATTGGGTAGTATTCTGCTGGGGCGGAGGAAGGAAACACCAATTACCTTTCCGATAAGACCGCAGAAGCTAAACGATAATCTAGAAACACACTCTTTAATGAGTGGCAGGCCAAGTGGGCAGCCAGTCCTAAAGGATCTTGGACGAGAATGCTCATACTGACCCTGAGACTACGGGTCGAACGAACGTTTGGTGAGCTAAACTTCCGCCTCGCTCAGCTTCACACGGGACATAGCTACCTCAAGAGGTTGGCACAAAGAGACAACCTCGGATGTCGTTATTGCCAGGAAAAAGACACCGCGGAGCACACGCTCTTTAGCTGATCTCGGTCGGTGGAAAGATATAAAAATCGAGACTGACATCCAGCATTTGACGCCCAATACCCTAGTCACTGAAATGCTGGTATCAGAAGAAAGATGGTTGCACATCTCAACAGCCATAAAAGGCAGACGAACGAAAGGAAGAAGAAGAGGAGCGGTCAACCGTGACGACCGCAATCTCGTAAGAAAGGCCAAGTTCCGCAAAGGCAGAAGATCTTGGAACCGCGTTGTTCCAGCAGAAGAAATGCAAAATAGCAAAACCTGCGGACTTCGACGGGAGGCGGTTTTTCGTGGGTACAACTCCACACTACCATCAGCACGAGCTGATGGTGTCTTGTTTAAGATTTTTCACCTTCCACGCAAAACAAAATTTAAAAAAAGTATCCTGCTGGGGGGGGGGGGGTTTCTATTGAAAACTTCTGGGGTAGGTGAACTGCGGGATGGGACGTTTCGGCGCAGCCGGTTCGGCGCGACCGTTTCGGAGCGGCCGGTTCGGCGCGAGCCGGTTTGGCGCAAGCCCATTTTGGCGCAAGCCGGTTCGGCGCAAGCCCGTTTCGGCGCGAAACCGTTTTGGCGCAATCCCATTTCGGCGCGAGCCAGTTCGGCGCGAAGACTTTTTGGCGCGAGCCGGTTGGGCGCAAAGGTTTTTCGGCGCAAGCCCATTTTGGCGCAAACCAGTTTGGAGCGAAGACTTTTTGGCGCAAATAATTACAAACATTTAATTTTCCTTGAATTTTAGTCTTTGAATTTTTTTCTTTGAATTTTAGTTAGGCAGACATTAGATACAAAAAGATACAACTATTCATCTAATAGTTACAAAATAATCATTTGAGTTTGACTTTAATCGCACTTGGTTAAGTTTTTTTCTGATAAAGACTAGAAGTTCTATGAGCGTGGAATCGTTACCAGAAAGATGGCAAAAGGTCATCAGACAAAATGGAAAATATATAATAAATTGATTGAAGTTTATTTTTAGTACATAAACAAATTGCAAAAGAGACGTGCTCAAGGGGAGGGGGTTGAGGAAATACTAGAAAGCCGGCAGTTTTTAATCTAAAATTGGGGTTTTTGTATAATCGATTTTTAAACAATACAATACAAAAAAAAATTATTAACCACACTACATAATATTCATCAATATTTATAATTTTTTAAACATTTTTTTATTGTTATTTTTGTTTTTATCTAATAGAATGTCAATACAGAGCTTTATATTAGGGGGGGGGAGTTGCATCTTGCATGACATAGCTATGAAGTAAAAAAAGTTTTAAAAGCTTTTTTTTGGTAAAACCCTTCTCGTAGCATAAAAAAAAATTTGTTTTAGGTAACCCCCCCACATGACTTATGTCTAGCTACGGTCCTGTGTCAATATGACATCCATAGTTTTCTGTAAGTTAAAATGCATATATGATTAATTGAATAAACTATTAATTAAACCGACCGATCAGATAAAAGTCAAATAATAAATAATTTTCTACATCCGCATAAATAATGATTTATGTTTATAAAAAGTATTTTATGCCTATGATATTAAATTCTCGCTCCGAATCTGTTTGCGCCGAATTGGCTCGCGCCGAACCGTTCTCGCGCCGAACCGTTCTCGCGCCGAACCGTCTTCGCGCCGAACCGCCTCGCGCCGAACCGTCCTCGCGCCGAACCGGCTCGCGCCAAACCGTCTTCCGGTTTCGTCGTCCGAGTGAACTGACAGTAGGTGAAGAGCGAAGGAAAATCCGTACATATGTATGTTAACACGTCGGAGGAGATTACTTTATTCATATTGGACTCATTCGATTTGTCCTATCAACGAAATACTTATTAAAAATTGAATTGTACGTTCGAAATGTAATCAAAAATTTATTTATTGACAAGTCGTCGGAATTCTTTCAATAATATTATTTCGGGCATCACATTAATTAATATTCCTAATTATAAATCTTTTGGGATTTTTAATTTCTATGAATGAACTAAGATGCAACTTTAATTTTGAAAATACTCGAATGAAGGACACACTGAAATTAAAACCTACTTTCCTTTAAGTACGCGAATATTATACCAAAATAATTACGAAATGCTTTCATTTTACGGAAGGTCGGGCGAGTAATGAGTCGCAAATTTTCTTGTTTTTCAATAAACCCTAATTTTGGAAATAAACGAGTTCAGTAGGTATATAAGTGGAACAATCATACCATCAAGTTATATTTCGTGAAATCAAAATGTTGAACGCGTTGTTTCTTGTATTCGTTCTCATTGCGTTGTTAATTATTCACGATCGTATAAAATACAAAAGAATCTATAAACTATTAGGAAAATTTCCTGGACCAAAGGGCATACCTTTAATTGGCGTTGCTTATGATGTTCGTTCAATTGATGGTAAAATTTTAGAAATTATATCAAACAAATTGTGTGATTTTTCTTTCAGTTATCATAGGAGGTTTCTTGAAATATTTTTATTTATATGGATCAACCTTTACAGTGTGGATTTTCAGGGTTCCAATTGTTGTAGTTTCAGATCCTAAACACCTCAAGATTGTCTTGAACAGCCAGAACTGTTTAAGTAAAGAAAAGCGATATCAATTAACTCGGGAGGTTTTTGGAAATGGTCTGATCGTCGCTCCAGGCAAGCAATTTTTTTTCCTATTTTTGTACATTTCATAACTGGGTCGCAAATTACCTGCAAAATTAAAAGATTCAACGAAATCGAAAGTTATCCCTGCAACAAGATAAACTTGTTATTTAAAACCCATTAAAAATTCTGATGTAATATTCAAAGTTGGTGATAATATTTTATTAGGTGGTGGTATAGAAGAGAAAATCGATTATATTTTTAAAGAATTTCGTATTCCCCTTTATTTCATATGTCAATTTTTCAGCAAAGATTTGGAAGAAAACTCGAAAGTTAATAAATCCGGCGTTCAATCACAAAATTACGGAATCGTTTTTTCATATTTTTGTAAAACATAGCAATCTAATGGTGAAAGAGATGGAGGAAAAATTTATTCCCGAAAATAAACACTTCGATATGGACCACTTCTTCATGGGATATGCTATGGATATATTACTTGGTAAGCTGAATAATCCAACTTAATATTTTCCTACAAAAAAGTTTGCGATTGCATATATTTATCTTCAATCGCGTGTAGAATTGAAATTCAATCAAAAAAGTAGATGTGTACCTTTCTACAGAAGTGTAATAGTACACCTTTTTTCCAGAAAGTGCAATGGGAATAGATGAGGAATTGCCGAGACCTCCTGGATTCTTTGCTGATATGAACAGGTATTTTTTTGTTAAATTTGCTGGGAGACCTCATTTAATTAATGTTTTGATAATTTTGACCAACAATGGTTGGTTTACGGAACGGAAGACCACGGTTTTATGCCTGGTTTTGCCAGGTGATTCAAAGAAGAACAAAAGAAATTTACCACTTAAATTTTATGATCTCTCCATCAGCTCCGAAGCCCAAAGATTGACATACAATGTTTAAAATCTAACAAAATTTTTTAGAGTATCCCAAATCATAATGCAAAGGTCATTTCAAGCGTGGCTTCATCCAGACTTCATGTTTCGGTTATCTCCATTGGGACGGGAATTTTACAGGTTGTATAGTAAACTGGAAGTCTACGTTACGACGGTAGGAGAACCATTTTTAAACCATTGCTCCAACGCAGTAATTTATTTCATTTTAGGTTATCGAGAAAAGTTACAAACAATTCCACAGTCGAGATAAAGAAGAACTATCATTTGACAGTAAGAATTTTTTTAACCAACAATTTCTATTTAACCTCTTTTCATTTAAGATATCACCAGGAAGCCATTTTTGGAGCACCTGTTATCAATTGAAGATAAATTAACGATTGAACAATTACGGGACGAAGTTATAGTTTTCTTAGGAGCGGTGAGCGATAATAGAATTTTTCGAGTCTAAAGTGAACACTTCATCTTTTAAGGGATCTGACACCACGTCCGCCGCCATGGGATACATTTTTGTTTGTTTAGGCGCCTTGAAAGATATCCAGGTGGGTTATATTAATGGAATTAATTGAACCAACCAACCAAAAAAAAAAAACCCGCAGATTAAAAATCACAGTAAGAAGGTCAGACGCAGCTGAATAATGATAAAAATCTTCTTGTGATCTTTATAAACATGGGGATGAGGTTTGCATCTTAATCCACACCTCCTTGTCTTCCTATGCTCTTTTTCTCCCTATCCATCCATTTCCATTTCTTCTCCTGCTCAACACAGATCAATAAGATTTGGATTAGTAATTATTTATTTGAATAGGATAAAGCCGTAGAAGAACTGTTGGACGTGTTCGGAGAAACTGACCGACCTATTTGCATTGAAGATTTACCAAAATTACAGTATTTGGAAAGAGTGATCAAAGAAGCGATGCGTTTTTTCCCCAGTGTTCCATTTTTCGGTAGAAACGTTGACGAAGACATCGATATAGGTGAATTGCTAAAATTAAACCATTTCTATGCTTTATCTCAAACAATCCTTTTTAAGGGGATTACATCATTCCTAAGGGAGCTTCGTTACTTGTGCCTGCAGTTGCAACCCATCGAAACCCAAAATTTTGGCCTGACCCACTCAAATTTGATCCTGATAGATTTCTACCAAGTGAAGTTGCTAAGCGACATCCTTACAGCTATCTGCCGTTTAGTCGGGGTCCTAGGAATTGCGCAGGTAATTCTCTGCTTCCTGTAGAGTAACACTTAGAAAGTTCTTTTAGGAAAAGGATACGCAATGATGAGCATGAAGATAGCGACGGCTTATATTTTAAGGAAATATAAAATTGACACAAATATAAAATTGGAAAATGTTAGGTCCAATTTACAAATTGTTGCGAGAATAGTAGGAGGGGCAAACATATCGATTGAAAAGCGATATAAAGGGTAACCCGCAGTAAAATAAAAGTGCAATTTATAATTAGATAGTAGGTATTATTTTTTTGTGATTCGTCTTTCTTGCAATTTAAACTTTTTTGTTGTTTGCATCCTCTATCGATCACTTTTCTGTTTTGTTACCATCCACTCTATGAAACCCCATTCCACAAGATTAAACTTTTATATTTTTTAATAAATAAATTAAGTATTATTAATGATCCAAGTTTATAAATTTTGTACTTTTCCTACCTTACATTGCATCCATAACTTTTTTTTCTTTCATAAAGTGGATGGACCCAGCTCCAATTGTTGTGTACGATGGCAAATCGACTCATCCATCAGTTATACTCCCCCCCCCCCCCCCAACCCCACACGAGAGGTTTACTACCCACTGAGTGGAAGGTCCCTCGGCTCACAGGAAACCAGGGTATGGAAGCCCACACTTTGTTTGAGTAACCGGACCCAAAATTACATGTGGGGGGCTGTCATAGAGTGCACACTCAAAGAAATACAATACAGCAGTACAAAGCAATTGTAGTTGTGTTCATCTACTTTATAAAAAATTTTGTGGAAAGATTTTAGTTTACGAGCTTATATAAGATCCTGTTCGTGCAAGAATTGCAACTGCTTGACCATCGTTTTATGAATGAGCCCAAAAACGAGATTATTCTTGATCCTCATTTTCACTGAGCGATTAGGCTAATTTTGTTTTGAATGGCTACGTTAACAAATAAAATTGCCGCGCTTTTGGAGTAAAAATTATTCACAAATTGCTATAATTTGGGCCACACACAGCTGTTCAGTTGCCATCTGAAGATAACTCACTAAAAAATAAATTGTACGTCCAGGAGACCGGAAAAGAAAAATTCCTATTCCTACATAAAATTGCGATGATCTCGCCATGAAATTGCTTGTTTTGCTTACCCGACCAACTCAAATCTACCGTAAACCTTGAGAATATCTTGTCAAGGGTTCGTGGTTCAAATTTGCTTTTTTTTTAAATAAATGGCAAAACTCATTAAAAAAACAAAAAAGGTCTAAGGATAATAAAAGTTTAATTAAGTGAATATTAAATGGTTAATCAATTCAAAATAATTACTCAATTACAAAACTTTTAAGTATTTAAAAGTTGTTTTAAATGTAATAATGTTTTGGTAGTCAAAAGCGTTACTTTTAATTTAATATTATAACTAAAACAATTAAGTCTCGCTTCCGATATCAAAGTGTAAATGTGTGAACTTGAATAAACTTTACAAATAAAATCCACAATAAAAACCCGAAAAATTTATCAATGGTGCGCTACTGAACGGCCGTATTACAAAGTTAAATAAATTACTCACCAGATGTCCTCTTATCTAATGGTTACTCGTGGTAATGTGTTATGTAGAGCTGAAGGATTGTTAAATTTAACAATCGATTAATCGAAAACAATCGAACATTCAATTATTCGAAAACAATCAAATGATCATACTATCAGTTATTAGCAGAACAATAGAGAGCAAGAAAGCTGACGTTAGCGTCTTCTAGAGTTAAAAAATTTTAAGACAGAAGTTCACTTTTTTAACACTAGAGACGCTAACGTCAAGCTTTCTTGCTTTATTATTAGAGAATTAACAAATATTAGCTCCCTTATTGGAGAAATAGCGAGAGAAGAACAGTAGTAGTAAAATCGATTGTGTAGAAACAATTGAAAATCGATTGTGTAAAAACAATCAATTAATCGAAAACAATTAAATAATCGAGAATAATCAATATAATCGATTAATCCAAAATAATCAATTAATTGAAAAATCTGATTATCATTTAATTTTTTACCCCTCGGCTTTTTTTACCAAAATTAATTTGAATGACTTTTCTTTTGCGTACTACTCCAACATAAATAAATAATCGCTTAATCGACAACAATCGAGAAAACAATCGAAAATAATCGATTAACCAAAAAATCTGATTGTTCAATTTTTTACATCTCGGCTTTTTTTACCAAAATTAATTTAAATGAAATTTTTTTTGCGTACTACTTCATATTTGTTCCATATAACATAAATAAACAATCGATTAATCTCAAACAATCGAATGATCGAAAACATTTAAAAATAATCGAACTGTTGAGTGCCGATCAATAAATCGATTAATCGAACGATTGATTAATCAAACAATCGATTAATCGAACAATCGCACAATTGATTAACTAAAAATGATCGATTAATAGATTATTTTCGATTTATCGATTATTTCAAAAATAGTAATCGATTAATCAATGAATCGAAAACAATTAAATAATCGAAAACAATCGAAAGTAATCGAACAATTGATTAATCAAAAATAATCGATTAATTGAAAAATCTGATTGATTAATTTATTGATTGTTTCATATTTTACATTTCGGCTTTTTTTACCAAAATTATTTTAAATAAACATTTTTTTTGCGTAGATACTATATATTACAGCTCTACAGGCCTAGAAGGCCCATGGCTTCATTCCCTGTCTACCTTAACCTGTCTTGTAAACTCTAGTGTGTGACGCAGCCGTATCAACGGTAATGACGTCGACACAAACATCAGGGATCACCACAGGAGTGTAGATGCCCACCGGAAGGCCGAGCCAAGAAATTCTGTGCAATCCGCGATTTGAACCCAGAATTTCCGCTCTATACTCAACCAGCGATCACATCACTCCACTGCTGTGGCTTATTCATAAATATGATGAGCAAAATCATTAATTTGATGTAATTGTTCATCATAGTGATGATCTTATTAATAAATATGATGCACAAAATCATTGATTTGATGTACTCATTCATCATATTGATGATCTTATTCATAATTATGATGAACAAGATCATTGATTTGATGCACTCGTTGATCATATTGATGATTTTATTCATAAACATGATAAACAAGATCATTGATTTGATGCACTAGTTCATCATATTGAAGATCTTATTCATAAATATAATGCACACGATCACTGATTTGATGTACTCGTTCATTATATTGATGATCTTATTCACAAAATTGCGTAGATACTACAATACTATTATAAGTTATAACGTAAATAAACAATAGATTAATCGAAAATAATTAAACAATTTAAATTCACCAAACAATCGATTAATCGCAAACAGTCGAATAATAGAAAACAATCAAAAATAATTGAACAATTAATTAATCGAACAATTGATTAATCGAACAGTCAAACAATCTATTAATAAAAAATAATCGATTAATCGAAAATAATCGATCACAATTAATTATTCGAAAATAATCGATTAATCAATTTTTTGATTTATCGATTATTTCAAATATTAATCGATTGTTGTATTAATCAATTGTTCGATTATTTTAGATTATTTGAATGCTTGTGATTAATCGATTGTTCGATGAATTTTGATTATCAAATTTCGATAATCGATTTTATCGCAACTAATCGATTATTCTAAATTAATTCGTAGACTCGTACTCCTAACGTACTAAATTAAAATTTTGAAATGTTGTTGATTTTTAACCCATATGGAACTGCTATTTGATCCAAATCGCTTAACTTCACTCCGGACTTGTCAATTTTTAAATCAATAATGTCGAAAAGTTAACTTTTAATTGCATTTATGACCATAACCATTAATTTTGTCTTCGGATTTTTAAAATTTTCCAATAAATTTTAAATCGTTTCTTCAATGAATTTAAATTTTATAAACGCACTACTTCTTATTTTTCGATGCTTTATTATAATTTCATGCGAGAACTTTGCAGAAAACAAAAAAAATCTTCACTTCACTATGGTTCTTTTAATAGTCGGCGATCAAAAAACGAAATTTTTTGTCCTCCCGTTCCAAAATTTTCATTTCTTATCATTTTTTACGCGATGGACAAAGTTTAGCTATCTGTAAGTCATGCGTACACTCACTACAGAAATTTCAACAATAACGCACTATTTTTCAAATAGAAGACGAAATTTTATAACAACAAGGTATAATTTCTGTGTTACGTGACATTTTTAACTTTTATTTTTGATTTAGATTAACATTTATTTTTGTTTTAGGCAAATGCCCTTTCTGAAATCAAGCAACAAATTCTTTATTGGTTATTTTTGTAGGGTTTCGGTTTTTTGACAATTCTTTTTTTTTATACTAAATAAACCACCTTCTTTTTGACTTTTGTAACGCGACAATATATGAAAAATTTACCTACTATTAGAAAAGTGGAGAGGTGAGCTAAGTGAACGGGCTAAGGACCAGATTCTAGGCTAGAAGCCATAGGTTCGATCCCTAAACCGGCTACAAAAATTTATCCAACTTCATTATGACCCTCTCCTCTCGGAAGGCAATGGCAAACCACCGAGAGTAATCTGCCATAAAAAGCTTGAGTTAAAGGCTCACCACACCCTATTTGTAGAGTAAAAGGACTGAAGAGAAATAAGAAAAGTAATGGAAAATATTACGTCGTTATACACTAAAGAAAAAAAACTTGTGCGGTCGGGGGATCCCCGTCTGGAACAAAGTTTCTTAAGTCTTTTCTTCAACTCCGATTCATTTGTTTATTTCTTAGATCATTTAAACTTTAAATGGTCTAAGGTTTATTTATTATTAAGAAGTATGGCGGCCAGCGCTTCACGATAATATCAGAACTACGTTGAATAGAACCAAACGTCTAGTCTAGTCTAGAGACTAGAGAGAAGGCATGACGCATTTTCCTTACGTGACGTTTCTATGGTTACCTGCCATTTCACTACTATATCAAGTTGCGTTAAGGAACTTTGTTCCAATAATCAAGATATTGTTTTTTTCGGTATTGCTATAGATGGGGCGGAGTTCTAGATTAAATTACAGAAGCCTACAAAGAGTGATGGATCCTAATTAAACATAGCTGCGTTGTCAAAATTGACTCTACGCTCCCTCCGCTCCGAGGGGATTTGGAGCCGTTTTGTTGACTAACGCTGTACAAATTAATAATATCTTTGGGGCCTGTCCAACTCGGCAACGGTGCTACTAAGAAGGGGGTGGATTTCTCATTTTTTATTATTTATGTGTTAGTGCTATTGCCAACTAAAGAAATAAGGGCCAATTTTATAAAACTTTTAAGTGGACATTAACGCTTTTATTATAAAATCGACCCGACCCTAAGCAAAAAATTTAAAAAGAGAAAATCAATAATTGATTGTATTCAACTCGGCAGTCAGTAAAACTACCGTTTAGTTTTACAACCCTCTTCGCGGTTGTAGGTCATGAATAAAACTTCAACAGGTTACAATATTGTAAAATTGTCTAAATGAACCGAATTCTGGATTGTTAAATTTTGATCCTATGAATTTCTAATTGGGATCTAAAGCTAAAATGGTAGGAGTGCAGGTCTGTGATGACCAAGCTGGGCCCACCCCTTGTTAGTGGTTGTATTATGAATTATGATCATTACAAAATAAAGCAATGACCTTCAAAGTGACGCAATAGGTACAAAGGTGAAATTTATTTACCTTGCTAGGTAAATAAATTTCACCCTCACCCCCTACGGAACCATGCTAATATAATATTATTAATTTTATATATTATTTTAGTAGAATCTTCATATTTTTTACATAGACGCAAAAGTAAATAAAAAAACTTGTTTAGAAGACCCTAAGTTTTGACAAAAAACGGGTTTAGTGTGCGTAAGTGGGTTAAACGCAGTACTACGTTTTTTTTTGTATTTCGTGCAACAACAATGTTAAGCGCGTTATTTTTAGTGTTCGCCCTCATAGTGTTATTAATTATCTACGATCGAGTAAAATACAGGAGAATTTACAAACTTTTAGAAAAATTTCCTGGACCAAAACCCGTACCCTTATTTGGCGCTGCTTATGATTTTCGATCAACCGATGGTAAAAATTAAAAAAAATTGAAATTGCATTAACCGCCTGCGTGGGTTTTTTTTCAGTTATCATAGGAAGTGTTTTAAAATTATTTAAATTATATGGGTCAACCTGTGCATTTTGGGTGTTTCGAGTTCCTATGGTTTCAATTTCTGATCCTAAACACATCAAAATTGTTTTAAATAATGAGAACTGCATGAATAGGGAAAAACGATATAAATTTGCTAAAGAGCTTTTTGGAAATGGTTTGCTCATAGCTCCAGGTAACGATAACTTTTCAGAATTTTTTTTTCATGTTAGGTAGGCACAACAGATGAACAAATGAAGTTTAAAATATCGTGCAATAAAATCGTTATTTAAATTATTATCTAACCCTTAAATATTATTTTTAAATTTATAAAAATAACATAAAAGTAAAAACTTTTTCCACATTTTTAAAAACAATTTTGATATCATAAAAAAAATTGAAAGTTAACTTTAGGCAAGGTAAACTAGATCTATAATTTTTTTATAGGCTCCTAATTAAATATTCGTCATTTTTTTAAAACTCTGATTTGCATTTTAAATATTAGCAAGGAAGTGTTGTTGATAAAATTATTCATATTATTAATGTTAGTTATGACAGAAAAAGTGCCAATGTTTTGCAATATTTACAATAGATTTTTGTGTCAATTATAACGCCAAGGATGTCGTCCCCTTGAAATTCGATCTTCTGGAAAACCACACATTTTAATGGTCCTTGTTTTAGCCTTCCTAATTAACTGCGATTTTCAAAATTTTTAATCTAAATTATTTTTCAAATAATTCAAAAATTACCAAATTTTTAAATGGCTAAAATTTTTTTTTTGAAATTTCTTGTTATAAATCAATTTTTCAGCACCGATATGGAAGAAAAACCGAAAATTGGTCAGTCCTGCGTACAATCTCAAAATTACGGAATCGTTTATGGATATTTTTGTGAAACACGGTTACCTTATGCTGGAAAATATGGAGAAAAATATTCCCGAAAATCAACTTTTCGATATGAACCACTTTTTCGTCGACTATGCTCTGGATATTTTAGTTGGTAACGTAGTTCTAAATTAATTCTAAATATTAAATTCACAAAGATTTAAAAAATTTAAGATCAAATTTTGGTAACAGGGACGTGCCCAACCAAGTTTTTTCAGGCGGGAGCATTCCCAAATTTGTCAACTGAATTAATTCAAAATTGCCAACTTTTTGTTGTTTTGCAACTTTTTGTAAATTTAGACAAAAAAATTGCCAAATTGACCAACTTTTGAGTGTTTTTACCAACTTTTTGCCAACTTTCTACGTTTTACATTATTTTTTTTTACATTGAATTATTTACATTATTCGCGTTTTACATTACCGTTGGTGACGCAACCGTCAATAAGAATATTACGTCTAACGTCAGTTCGAATTACTCCATGTGGCGGCGTTTTGTCAATGTAAAATGCGAATTGCTTCGGTAAAAATGTAATGGTAGTTACAATTTATAGAAAGTGCAATGGGAATAAACGAGGAACCAAGACCTCCTGGATTTCTTCAGGAAATGAATAGGTACCTACTTTTTTAAACGCATTTTTATGACGATTTTTAAAAAAATTTAAACAGAATAGGCGAAATCATAATACAGAGGTCATTCCAAGTGTGGCTTCATCCAGATTTCATATTTCGAATGTCTCCGTTAGGACGTGAATATTACAGGATATTGAATAAACTGGAAGCTTTCTTCAAAAAGGTAAGTTCGTGACCTTCAAGTTGTCAACAACTCAATAAATTATTCTATTTCAGATTATCGAGAAAAGTTACAATAAATTTCACAATCAAACTAAAGAAGAACTGTTATTTTCTGAAGGTAACGATCCAAAAATCGAAGAGTTTTGTAACTTTTTTTTTAAATTTTAGTTAACAAAAAAAAGCCGTTTTTGGAGCACCTTTTATCAATGGAACATCGGTTCACAATTGAAGAATTACGGGACGAAGTTGTCGTTTTCTTATCAGCGGTAAAGAATTACAGAATATTTACAGTTAAAAGTTACTATTATTTTACTTTTACAGGGAGTCGATACACAGTCAGCCTCTTTTGGATATCTTTTTGTTTGCCTAGGTGCATTGAAAGATGTACAGGTGGGTTAAAATGCGATCTAAACATATGTCATAGTTTACATTTTGCTATTCCTGTTAGGAAAAAGTGGCTGAAGAACTTTTGGATGTGTTTGGAGAAAGCGACCGACCAATTTGTATTGAAGATTTACCAAAGTTGCAGTATTTGGAAAGAGTGATCAAAGAATCGATGCGGCTCTTTCCCAGTATTCCAGTTTTTGCTCGTAGTGTAGACGAAGACGTTGATTTAGGTAAAATGCAATTTAAATCATTTCTATGTGGTAATACAAATAAAAATGTTTTCAGGTGATTACATCATCCCTAAAGGTTCTTCCGTAATGGTGTCCCATTGTCAAACCCACAGAAACGAAGAATTTTATCCCGATCCACTAAAATTTGATCCTGATCGATTTTTACCAAGCGAAGTTGCTAAACGACATCCTTACAGTTATTTACCTTTCGGCGGTGGTTCTAGAAATTGCTTAGGTGATTAAAGGTTTTTTTGCTCTTTTTTCGAATGTTTAGATTTATTGTTTTATAGGACAACATTACGCAATAATGAGCATGAAGATAATGGCGGCTTATATTTTGAGGAAATATAAAATTGATACAAATATTAAATTGGAAGATATTAAATTCAATTTACAAATTGTTGCAAGAATAGCAGGAGGGGCTAACGTATCCATTCAGAAGCGTAACAAAGCGTAATTGAGCGATGGATTTGTGAGCTTCTAAGAATTTTATCGGAAGGGGGGTTAAATTAAAATTTATTTTAATTATTTTAGTACTTAATTTTCCTCTTGAAACCGTTTCAATTTTTTGTGTAAATAATTTGTTTATAATAAATTTAAGTATTTAGCTTTCGATACATATGCGATGGTCTAGCGCTTTATTTTCAATAAATTTGGTAAAAGTTTTAAATTATCCTTTTTATTTTATGTCTTTTAATTATAATATTTAATCCTAAGCATCTCAAAATTGTTATAAATTTCGAGAATTGCATAAATAAGAAAAAAAAATTTAATTTTTGCAACCCCTTTTTAGGAATTATCTGAGCTTAGCTTCAGCCAAAAAAAGTTTTGGTAGTTCTTAATAATTGTCATACGCAATGTATTCTTGCAACAAAGTAAAGTTGTTATTTTGTACTTTGTTTTACCAACGAACCGGTTTATTAAAAACAAAAATTTGAAATGTAAATACATAAATGCGTAAAATTATTGTTGTTAAATTTTAAAAATTTAAAGCAGTTTTTCTACAAAATGTTACTACGTCAATTTTTTATATATTATACGGGTACCTTCGCAAAGAACATTTTTAAGAATCCGGATTTTCAAAACAGCCTTGTATTGGATTTTATTGAACCAAACTACATATTTTAAATTAAAAATTTTATTATGCAAGTAGGACGGTTGCATCACAACAAACAATAAAAATCTAATGTTTTATTTTCAATTTATTCAAATGACTACAAAAATGTAAATTAGAAACAATAAAATAACTTCGGAAGACCGTATTAACATTTAAGTCAAGGTCTGTACACATTTTTACCTGTCTTACTTGTTTTATTGGGATAGGTTAGTGTAACAAACGGAAATCTAACGGAAATTTATTTTCCTTATTGTTTTAAAAAAATATATTACAAATTATAAAAATGTAGGGTGAGCAAGAGAAAATGAAAATTGAAAATGTTTAATTAAGCATCAGGGGCCAGTGCGGCCCTGCTGAAAACAAAACTGTGATCAAAAGTTGGGGCGTAAAATTAGAAAAATTTTGATTTTAGTTATCGACTTTAGATCGGTTGAAAATCAATAAGCGAGGGCACTTGCATTCAGTGGATAAGAACGATAACGAGTTACAATTCGACATCCGGTCGAAGTATTACAAAATAAAGCAGTGACCATCAAAATTACGCAAGGCTCACGAAGATAGTTCGGTACAACTTTTTACAATCTAACCGAATACATTTTTAAAAACTTTGTGAGAAGAGAGTGAGAAAAAAAACCACGATAGTATGACATTAATTTTGTATATTTTAGTTGAGCTTACAGAAAATGCAGAAGAATCTATAAACTTTTAGGAAGAATTCTTGGAGCAAACACCGTAAAAATTTTAGAACAGTTAAAAATGCATTAACCACCTTTTGCGATCTTTTTTCAGTTACCATAAAACATTTTTACCAAAAATATGGATTAACCTTTGCCTTATGGATATTTCGAGTTCCTATTGTTGTGATTTCTGATCCTAAAACACCTCAAAATTATTCTAAATAATAAAAGCAGTTTAAATAATGGAAAAATGATAAAAATTCTTTAGAGATATTTTTGGAAATGGTTTAGTCTTTATATTAGATATTTAAAATTTTAGATGTAAGTTTTGACCTTTACTTGTACAAGTTGAGCTTTTGAATGTATAACACATCGTTATTTAAATTATCTAACCATCAAGTAATAATTTTAAACTTATATATGTAATAGTAATATTAAATGTACAATCTTTTTGTCACATTTTTACAATCTTTTTTGACATCACACGAACTAAAATAAAATTGAAGGTTAACCTTAAGCAAGGTAAACTTGCGGTTTCCAAGTAGAACCCTACATTAATCACTTTAAAATCTCTGATTTGAATTTTAAATATGAACAAATAAATGTTGTTGCTAAATCTTCATGTAATGAAATATTTAATTGATATTTACATTTTTTTAAGTCACAACCAAATTTTTTTCTGGACTAACCCCCATAAATTTTTCAAAACAATTGCACTTCGTTTGAAAACAATATTTAAAAATTTATTGTAGAAGAGAAATTGATCGGTCCTACGTTCCAACCCAAAATTACGGAGTCGTTTATCCATTTTTTTTGTGAAACACGGCGACCATCTGTTGGAAAATTTGGAAAACAGTAAAAATGAAAGACTACGCTCTGGAAACAGGGACGTGCTCATGAGGGGGATGGGAGGGAGATTCCCCTCCCATGTTGCAGAAAGTTGGCAAAAAGTTGACAAAAACACCCAAAAGTTGGTCAATTTGCTATTTTTTTATGTCTAAATTTACTAAATGCTGCAAACCTTACAAAAAGTTGGCAATTTTGAATTAATTCAGTTGGCAAATTTGAAATTTCTCCCCCCCCCCCCTCCAAAAAAGTTGGCTGGGCACGTCCCTGTCTGGAAATATTAATTGGTAAAGTTTAAAAAAAGTAAAGTAAACATTGTGTAAAAATAATCGATTATATCGATTAATCGAAAACAATTGAATAGTTTAAAAGAATCGAAAATAATCGAGCAATTGTTTAATGGAAAACAATCAAACAATCGATTAATCGAAAGCAATCAAACAATCGATTAACCAAAAACAATCGATTAATCGAAAATAAAAAACAATTGAAAATAATCAGGAAGTGATTGATTCATGGATTGTTTAGATTTTTTACTGTTTTTTTTTAACTTTTAAACTGCATTTCTTCCGAGCAACATCTTCGATATTCGTTCCATGTAACATCATTAATCGAAAAATAATCAAACAATCGAAAAGTAATTCATTACTCGATTGTTTTAAATTTGCCGATTGTTTTCAATTGTTCCATTATTTTGTATTATTTTTGATTAATCGATTGTTTTCAATTAACAAAAACAATCGATTATTCGAAAATATTCGAGAATAATCGAAAACAATCAATTAACTTAAAACAATCGAAAATAATCAAACACTCGATTAATCGAAAATATTCGATTAATCAAAAACAAACGAAAATATTTGATTAATCAAGAACCATCGGTTAATCGAAAATAATCGGAAAGTGATTGATTCATCGATTGTTTAAATTTGTTTCTGATTTTTTTTAACTTTTAAACTATATTTCCTCCGAGCAACATGCGTGCTTTTTGATATTCGTTCCATGTAACATCATTAATCGAAAAATAATCAAATAATTGAAAAGTAATTCATTACTCGATTGTTTTAAATTTACCGGTTGTTTTCAATTGTTCCATTGTTTTCTATTATTTTTGATTAATCGATTGTTTTCAATTAACAAAAACAATCGATTATTCGAAAATATTCGAGAATAATCGAAAACAATCGATTAGTCTAAAACAATCGAAAATAATCAAACACTTGATTAATCGAAAATATTGGAAAATTCAAAAACAAACGAAAATATTTGAATAATTAAGAACCATCGGTTAAACGAAAATAATCAAGCAATCAAAAATAATCAAAAAGTAATTGACTCGTCGATTGTTTAAATTTTTTACTTTTTTTTTAACCACTAGCCTACATTTTTTCCAAGCAACATGCGTACTCTTAGATTTGCGTTCTATGTAACATCATTAATGTTTTCAATTCATCGATTGTTTTTAATTCATGGAATGTTTTCAATTGTTCCATTATTCTATTAATCGAAAAAGTTCGAAAACAATTAAAAAAATCGATTATTTCAAAAATATTAATCAAAATCGATTAAAATTAATCTCTAGCCCTAGTTTTATTACATATTATGATGGTCATAGAATAACTTTAACTGTTAATATATTATTATTTATACATAAGTAACATCCCCAATCATCCAGGAGTAATTTTGGTACCGAGCGCTAACCTTTAACCACAGATTACTACTACGGATAGCCAACCCCATTGTTAAAATGGTTAACACATTTCTTACCTGAAACCATGTTAGTACTGGAGACGACTACCAGAGGCGCATTTGTTGGAGACATCACGACATTGAACTATGGTGGCTACTGGATACGCTTCATAGATGTCGTTTCTAAAATATCTCATGAAATCTCAAGTAGAAAATTTTATTTACCTACGGCTTAAGGGTTTACTTTTCTTCAAGGCATGATATTATAACGGCATAATGTATGTATAATTAATTTTCTGCTTGAGATTTTATGAAATATTTTAGAAACGACATCTATGAAGCGTATCCAGTAGCCACCATAGTTCAATGTCGTGATGTCTCCCAGAAATGCGCCTCTGGTAGTCGTCTCCAGTACTAACATGGTTTCATTGTTAAAATGTGTTAACCATTGGCTATCTGTATACTAATCTGTGCTTTAACTATCCCATCCCCATGATGATAATACGTCAAATTTTTGTTTTTTCTTTATTTAATATTGTACAGCATAACAAGATTTTTTTTGTATTCAAGATGATTCATACTTAAGTTGCATTAGATACAGAAGAGCTAGCCGAGGTAAAAAAAGAAGTTATTGCTATTTGAGAAAAACTTTTCCCCTGTAGTCCAATTTTTCAATTTTTTTATCAGGGTTTTCCAACTTTTGGTTCCTTTTTTAAAATCGAGATTTAAGATTTTCTTGTTAAAATTTATTGTAATACCTTTCTCAATTTTTTAGCACCGTTATGAAAGAAACAACAAAATTGATCAGTCCTGCGTACAAGGGCGGATCCAGGGGGAGAGCAATGGGGGCGATCGCCCCCCCTTGGAAAAATTATGCATTAAAAATATAACGTAAAAACTAAAATTAGTGGAAAAAAAGCTATCAATTTCGGTATTTTTCTTAACAATCTATGAAATCGCCCCCCTTGCTATGAAATCGCTTCCCTTAAAAAAGTTTGCTGGATCCGCCCCTGCCTGCGTGGAATTGTTTATGGATATTTTCGTGAAGCATTTCGTATTCTAACCACATCTGGACTTGAGGGTATGCCCTGCCCTGTACATGAGATATTCCGTTGCTGCCATTGTTGGTGGGAGTGTAATAAAATCAAATTTTTTTTTCATAACGTACTTTGTGAATTTTTTGTATCGTAGTGCATCTAAAGATTTAACGTCTTCTCCACCTTCAAACAAAGTGATCAAGAAACACTCGTCGGCATGAGCCAAGACAAACCTTAGACTTTACTAACATTCTGGTCCTTGAACAAATTCAGAGCTTTAGATAAGTCTAGATTTTTTATAAGCGTGCTGATAAATTTTATTTTACCGGTGTTAAATATCGAAGACGTGACATGAAGACATCTCCATATTTCAAACTTGTCGGCGAGTACACAGATTCATATGGCGCGCTATTTTACTTTTTAGTGCAAAATTTAAATTGTACATTGTTTAAATAACAAACGTTTTAATTATAATGATTTAAACATTTGTTGAAATTTTGTGTTGCAATGAAAACAATTGTTTAAAAATATCTGTCTATTTAATGCAATTGTTGAGTTATTTCATTTGTTGAAATGGTGCGTTACAATAATAATGCAACAATTTTAAAATTATCAATTTTAACTTTGTATAGTTTAAATAGTTATTGCTTTAATTAGAATGTTTTAAACGTTTATTTAAATATTTTGATTAATTTAAGCAATTGTTAAAAGAAATATGTTCGTGTAATACAATTGTTGATTTTTTCATTTGTCCATTTTTACATTATAATTTAAGCATTGCAATAATTTAAACATTACAATAAAAAATTTTATTTAATGCAATACAATTTTTAACATTACACTGAAAATTTTCGACAATTGCTTTTAATTCGGCTCTCGCATCGTCGTATCGGTGGATATTTTTGGCAACTATGTAGACAGAAGAATCATCAAGAATTCAAATTTATGATTTGATCAACAGTTTAATCCTTACTGGAAAACCAATAAACCTTTAAAAAACATCTTTTTTGACAAAATTAAATAAAAGTTACGTAGTTACATGTAACACGGGCATCCCACAAGTATAGCTTGACATTTCTTCTGTCTACAGAGTTGCCATTGGTATTCAAGAAAAGTTCCAAAAATATCCGTACGAGAGACGTATTAAATCAATTGTCGAAAATTTTCAGTGTAATGTTTTAAATTGTATTGCATTAAATAAAATTTTTTTTTGTAATGTTTAAATTATTGCAATGCTTAAATTATACGGGATGAGACGTTTCGGCGCAGCCGGTTCGGCGCAGCCGGTTCGGCGCAACCGTTTCGGCGCGGACGGTTCGGCGCGAGCCGGTTCGGCGCAAGCCCATTTCGGCGTAAGCCGGTTCGGCGCGAGACCGTTTCGGCGCGAAACCGTTTTGGCGCAAGCCCATTTCGGCGCGAGCCAGTTCGGCGCGAAGACTTTTCGGCGCGAGCCGGTTGGGCGCAAAGGTTTTTCGGCGCAAGCCCATTTTGGCGCAAACCAGTTCGGCGCGAAGACTTTTTAGTGCAAATAATTACAAACATTTAATTTTCCTTGAATTTTAGTCTTTGAATTTTTTTCTTTGAATTTTAGTCAGGCAGACATTAGATACAAAAAGATACAACTATTCATCTAATAGTTACAAAATAATCATTTGAGTTTGACTTTAATCGCACTTGGTTAAGTTTTTTTCTGATAAAGACTAGAAGTTCTATGAAAATGGAAAATATATAATAAATTGATTGAAGTTTATTTTTAGTACAAAAACAAATTGCAACAGAGACGTGCTCAAGGGGGGGGGGTTGAGGAAATACTAGAAAGCCGGCAGTTTTTAATCTAGAATTGGGGTTTTTGTATAATCGATTTTTGAACAATACAAATACAAAAAAAAATTATTAACCACACTACATAATATTCATCAATATTTATAATTTTTTAAACTTTTTTTTTATTGTTATTTTTGTTTTTATCTAATAGAATGTTAATACAGAGCATTATATAAGGGGGGGGGGAGTTTGGGGGTTCAAACCCCTTGCATGACATAGGTATGAAGTAAAAAAAGTTTTAAAAGCTTTTTTTTGGTAAAACTCTTCTCGTAGCATAAAAAAAAATTTGTTTTAGGTAACCCCCCCACATGACTTATGTCTAGCTACGGTCCTGTGTCAATTTGACATCCATAGTTTTCTGTAAGTTAAAATGCATATATGATTAATTGAATAAACCATTAATTAAACCGACCGATCAGATAAAAGTCAAATAATAAATAATAATTTTCTACATCCGCATAAATAATGATTTATGTTTATAAAAAGTATTTTATGCCTACGATATTAAATTCTCGCGCCGAATCTGTTTGCGCCGAACCGGCTCGCGCCAAAAAGTCTTTGCGCCGAACCGTTCTCGTGCCGAACCGTCTTCGCGCCGAACCGCCTCGCGCCGAACTGTCCTCGCGCCGAACCGGCTCGCGCCGAACCGTCTTCGCGCCGAACCGGCTGCGCCGAAACGGTCGCGCCGAATCGGCTGCGCCGAAACGTCCTAGACCGTTATTGCAATGCTTAAATTATAACGTAAAAATGAACAAATGAAAAAATCAACAATTGTATTAAATAAACATATTTCTTTTAACAATTGCTTAAATTAATCAAAATATTTCAATAAACGTTTAAAACATTCTAATTAACCCGATAACTACTATACAAAGTTAAAATTGATAATTTTAAAATTGTTGCATTATTATTGTAACGCACAATTTCAACAAATGAAATAACTCGACAATTGCATTAAATAGACAGATATTTTTAAACCGACTTCAAAAAAAGGAGGAGTTTCTCAATTCGTCTGTTTGTATGTTTTTTTTTTTTTTTTTTTTTTTTTTTTCTTATGTATGTTCGGGCATAACTTTTTACAGAGTGATCCGATTTTGATGAATTTTTTTTTATTTGATAGAGTATACCTCCATGGTGGTCCCATTTAAATTTCACAAAAAAATTCCATTCGTAAGGGTAAAAAATAAGGGAAAATTGCACCCGTAAGGGTAGAAAATAGGGAATGATTGTTTTTCATTTATTGATTTTTCACTTGTCAACCTATTCTGTTGAAACTTGGCGTGGAGAAAAACTTTATATCGAGCAAATTAATTAATTAAGGTAGTAATTAGTAGATTTTAATCACTAAAAATTAAAAAATAAAAAACTTTTAACAAAAAATTAAACCGACCTCAAAAAGGAAACTAAAAAGCATAAAATAAATATATTACATTTTGAGTCTTAATAAGTAATGTAAGTAACTAATTTTGAGTCGGTGCAAAAAATCAACGATTACTAAATTACTTTAAAAAAATTATTAAAACAAAAGTCACCCATTCTGCACCGACTCAAACTTAGTTACTTACATTACTTATTAAGACTCAAAATGTAATATATTTATTTTATGCTTTTTAGTTTCCTTTTTGAGGTCGGTTTAATTTTTTGTTAAAAGTTTTTTTTAAACAATTTTTTTCATTGCAACACAAAATTTCAACAAATGTTTAAATCATTATAATTAAAACGTTTGTTATTTAAACAACACAAAAATAAAATTTTGCAGTAAAATATAAAATTTAAATTGCGTATCGTTTAAATAATAATTGATTTCATTTCAATGATTTCAACATTTGCTGAAATTTTTTGTTTCAATGTAAACAATTGTTAAAAGAAATATATACATTTAAGATAATTGTTGATTTATTGCATTTGTTGAAATTTTATATTTATAAAATTATAAATTTAGTTTTCTTTCGTTCAAATGACAACTGCTTTAATTATAATAATTTATACGTTTGTTATAATTTTTTTTGTAATTTAAAGAATTGGTAAAAATTTAGTATATTTAATACAATAGTTGAATTTTTTCGTCTGTCAATTTAAACAATACAATAAAAATTGCATTTAATGCAATACAATTTTAAACATTACACTGAAAATTATCGACAATTGTTTTTATACGTCTCTGGTATCGGCGGATATTTTTTGAACTTTTCTTTAATTGATGTGGCAACTGTGTGAAAGAACAAGGTGGTATGGGTTGCCTATGTAATAAGTAACTTTTATTTATTTGAAGATTAAACAAGAGATAAATAATTATACTGTGCAAGTGAAATGACAAACACAAAGTATATAACCCGTGTTCAATATATTCGAATACACTTTTTCGAGCTCGTATTAAAAATTTAATGCCAACTTGAAAGACATGATTTTTTTATAGTTTGACATCGCCATATTTAGGTAAACAAATAAGGGTCATATCAAATTTCTGTCACTTGTCACTTACTTACAAATCGCAATGAAGTAGTTTCGAAAGATGATAATTGCAAAATATTTGAATGGTGAGCGTCCGGTGCCATTTTTAAAGACTTAAAAAACATCGGGATCAAGCGTGATTTTGTTTAGAAAACCACAAAACGGTACAACGAGACCTTCTATTTAGAGGATACAAAAAGATCTGGTAAGCCGAGGACAGCGAGGACAGTACGAGTAGCGAAAATTGTGACATTGTGAGGGAACGGATTCAACAAAAACGCCATCGTTCAGTACGAAAATTGGCAGCCGATCTGAATATTTTTAAGGGATCTGAGCACAACATTTTGAAAATTGATCTTTTACAGCGTACAGAATAGCCACACGAAAAAGTGTAGCGGGCCGCGTGTTGCTCATCCCTGAATAAAAAATTAGTTGTTTAACTAACAGGCATGGGCGTCCATTATGAGGGGCAAAAGGGGCAGCTGTCCCCTGACTTTTGGATGCTGAAATTTTTTTTGACATTTAATATTTGACCAGCGCAAGTTTTTAAAATTTTTGATTTTAAACGATAACAATTCTTTTATAATACATTTTTTTGTATTTTGCCCCCCCCCCCCCTGAAAAAGATCCTATGCACATCCATGCTGACAAGGAACGTTATGCGCAATAATTACCAAAATGCAACTCGTATCTATCAGATCATTGACGCAAAATATGATTACGCGCAGATTTTTGCCTTTCGTGCACCCCAAATTCTTATATTCAGCGTACCGTTTCTATAAATGAAAACTATTGAAAACAGATATGATTTCTAATAAATTGGCACTTTATTACCCAATAGGACTGGGGCTCTCGCGCATCCATATCATGCGTATAACAATTACTGAATTACAATTCGTAACTAATTTTGATTTCTAAATTATTACTGTACCTACTTGAATAGTTTTATCATTTATCTAATTAATTTATTTATATTAATCATTTAAAATTATTTATTGTTAACAGCACAGTATTGACTTAAATTTTTAGCATAAAAGTGATAAGCGGTTTAAATTGCGGTTTAAATAAAAATAAACAATTTAAATTTATTATTAGAATTTTTAAGTCGACCGCTATTGCTATAACTTCAAATAAAGGTTAAAAAATAAGGAATCCTTTAGGATTTGGGTTTTATACCTTCTTGGAATACAGGAGCGTTTCTAGCCAACTGGCTTAGGGGGGGGTAATTTACCTATATCAGTGTAAATTTCAACATAGATTGATTTTTTTTATTGAAAAATAAAGGGTAAATAATAATTCTGAAACCGCTAGTGTTGGAATACCCCATTGTAGGTATAGTACTTAACGGCGAAGAATTGTATATTTTGTATCGTGTTTTCCGTTTGCGAAGTATAATCATCTCCATGAAGAAAAACACGTCAAGAACAAATTTCAGAAAGTTTAAATTATAATTTTTTTTAATAGGTGTAAATGTAGGTAATGTTTTTCTTGAATATCTCAAAGAAAACTATTTTGATACAGACAAAAATAAAATATAAACAAACAAGTACAAACGAGGTATAAAAGTATAAATTAAATATATTTGATTGATTTATTATTATTTATAATTATTATTGATTATAAAAATAGATAAAAGAAAATTGTACATTTAATTTAATTTTATTAATTTAAAATTAATATTTTGATTTCAATTTTACTTTGTTAAATTTTGCGCATTTTCTTATTTTTTATTATCAGTAATTTTTCTTTATTAAGTACCAATCAAGTGCCTATCCGAACCGGATGTTGGCGATCTTCCTGACTAAGAAGACTTTACTAGGGAAATGTTAATGGGGTGGTTTTTCTTTACCTATCCGTATTTGATATACACCAGGCTGCTAGTATAAAAAATATATATTTATGCTAAACATAAATTGGTTCAAAATTTAGTTATTTTTGAAAATCTTAAAATAATAAAAGTTACGTATTACATATAGGCAACCCATACCACTTGTTAAAAACTTGAATTTTTCAATCTTTCCCATTGTTGCCTAATCATTTCAAGTGAGGTTCAAAAAATATCCGCCGATACCAGAGACGTATAAAAACAATTGTCGATAATTTTCAGTGTAATGTTTAAAATTGTATTGCATTAAATGCAATTTTTGTTGTAAAGTTTAAATTATAACGTAAAAATTTCACAAATAAGAAATTCAACAATTGTATTAAATAGACATATTTCATTTAACAATTGTTTAAATACAAAAAAAAATTTAACAAACGTTTAAATCATTATAATTAAAGCAATTGTCGTTTAAAAAATACAAAATTAAATTTTTAATTTTATTAGTGCACAATTTCAACAAATGAAATAACTCAACAATTCTCAACTCAAACTCAAAGCAAGCTTCTGGACATTGTGTCCAAAATTTTGTTAAATTAACGGTTTGATTCATCTGTGCAATTATTTTTCTTTGTCTTGGCATTAAATATTGTTCAAGTAATATATGTTATCTGCGTGGTTTTCTTAAAATCGGGGTCACCAAATATGTGGTATTATTACCACATAGTAATAATTAATTAACTATTTAAAATTGAAATATTTATTTAACTGGAACGAGATACAATTATTATTTTTGACTTGTTAATCTAAATTTTATTTTTTTGTGTTATATCAAAACTATGGAGATTCTTTAATCATTAAAACTTAAGCCTACTGGTAATAAATTCTTTAAAATAATGTTTGTGACTTTCAAAATACCGATCCTAGAGTAAAAATTAAAATAACCAAACTTGTGGAAAATTACATTGCTAACAACTTTGCTCATTATCATTTCTACTCGAAAGTTAAAAATAAGCGAGTTATTTGAAAAACAACAAATTACCCTTTAAATCAAGATGGCGGCGAGCGCAATAGAGAAATTTTCCCGAAAACCGAGATTTACACTCCCAATCATCCCCCCCTAAGTTTATTAATAAGTTTATTACAACCAAATGCTTTTGTTGTATACAAATTTTCAGAATCAATATTCAATCGGAATATAATTTTTGTAAATTAATTCCTACCTATATAGTAAATGTCACTTTTATTTCAAATTTCTCACATTTAAAAAGCAGGGCAATATAATACTATTAATTTTATGCATTTTAATTAAGCTTTCTTTAATTAACCTTTACTTTGATTTTTAATGCAAAATTATGAAAAAAACTTGTTTAGCATAGGTACCCTAAGTTTAGGCAATAAACAAGTTTAGTGCAGTAAAGTGAGTTAAGTGTAACACTACAAGTGCGCTTTTATTTCGCACAACAAAAATGTTAAGCGCGTTATTTTTGGTGTTCACCCTCACAGTGTTGTTAATTATTTACGATCGAGTAAAATACAGGAGAATCTATAAACTTTTAGGAAAATTTCCTGGACCAAAAACCGTTCCTTTGTTAGGGGCTGCTTATGATTTTCGTTCAATCTATGGTAAAAAATTTAAAACAATTATAATTTTACTAACCGCCTTTGTGTGTTTTTTTAGTTATCATAGAGAATCTTCTTAATTTATTTAAACTATATGGATCAACCTGTGCATTTTGGGTATTTAGAGTTCCTATGGTTGCAATTTCTGATCCTAAACACATCAAAATTGTTTTAAATAATGAAAACTGTCTCAATAGAGAAAAACGATATGAACTTGCTAAAGAGGTTTTTGGAAATGGTGTGCTTCTAGCTCCAGGTAATAAAACCGTTTAAAAAAATTTTTTTTCATTATAATTAAATTTATCATCTTACAAAAATTAAATATGCAAGCGAAGAGTGCCGTGGAACTGAAATTCAGCTTTCCATCACTTACCTTGTTCATAATAGTTTCCTGAAAATATACCAAATCCAATAGATGCAATTATGCAGAGGTAATCTTCCGGTGATGCGTAAAACTCTGTCATTTCACATAATTAATTAATATATTTAATTTTTTTAGTTCAAATTATTTTCTAAATAACTCAAATTATCAAATTTTTTTCTATGCCTAACCCTGATAATTTTTCAAAAAATTTTCACTGGATTGAAAAATCGAGAATTAAGATTTAGTTGTCAAAAATTGTAATACCTTTGTCAATTGTTTAGCACCGTTATGGAAAAAACAGCGAAAATTGATCAGTCCTGCGTACAACCTTAAAATTACGGAATCGTTTATGGATATTTTCGTGAAACAAGGTGACCTTATGCTGAAAAATATGGAGAAAAGTATTTCCAAAAATGAACTTTTTGATATGGACCATTTTTTCCTCGACTATGCTATGGATGTACTAATTGGTAACGTTGTTCTAAATTTATTCTAAATATTAAATTAACCAAGATTTAAAGAGTATAATAACGAATAAATATTGGTAATTAATTTTAAAATTGTAAGTTTTTTATGAATTGCTTGGTTAAAGCTCGGTTAGGCTAATCGACTATTATAGAGTATGTATATGGGGCATTCCACACCAAATCGACCACTTTTGAACCCGACCCCTTTTGATTTTTTTGAAATTTTTACATATTATACTATCTCATCAACAACAGTTCTGTGAATTTTTTCAAAATTGTTTACTCAACCCAAAAAAAGTTACGAATTTTTAGAAAAACTGCTGTTTTTTTTTCAAGCGATCGTAACAATTTCAAAAATTGACTAATCGGAACGTTTTTTTTTGGTTTTGTTTGTCTTTAAACGTACTTTTCAGGAAAAAATACAAAAAAAATATTCAAACTTAGATTCTACAAAATTTTTCATTTTTTCGGAGAAAATCATTGATTTTTCAAATTTCGACACTTTTGATTTTTGATTTTTTTATTTCAAAAAAAATCTGATTTATTCGGCGTATAACAACGCAAACCCGATAATGAGCCGACATTTCTTTCTATTTCTTTTGTTTAATTGAAAAATATTATTTGCGTAAAAATAAAACAAAATATTTTTTAATTAAACAAAAAAGATAGAAAAAAATTTTGGCCCATTATGAGGTTAGCGTTGTTATACGCGGAATAAATCAGAGTTGTTTTTGAAATAAAAAAATCAAAAATCAAAAGTGGAAAAATTTGAAAAATTAATGATTTTCTCCGAAAATATAAAAATTTTTGTAGAATCCAAGTTTGAATATTTTTTTTGTATTTTTTCCTGAAAAGTACGTTTAAAGACAAATAAAAACAAAACAGAGAACGTTTTGATTAGTCAATTTTTGAAAAAGTTACGATCGTTTGAAGAAAAATCACATCAGTTTTTCTAAAAATTCTTAACTTTGTAAACAATTTTGAAAAAATTTACAGAACTGTTTTTGACGGGATAGTATAATACGTAAAATCAGTTGTGTAATTTTTTTCAAAATTTTTTACAAAGTTAAAATTTCAGAAAAACAGATGTTTTTTTTCTTCAAACAATCGTAACTATTTCAAAAATTGACTAATCAAAACGTTCTTTGTTTGTTTTTGTTCGTCTTTAAACGTACTTTTCAGGAAAAAATACAAAAAAAATATTCAAACTTGGATTCTACAAAATTTTTTATTTTTTCGGAGAAAATCATTAATTTTTCAAATTTTTCCACTTTTGAATTTTGATTTTTTTATTTCAAAAACAACTCTGATTTACTCCGCGTATAACAACGCAAACCCCATAATGGGCCAAAATTTTTTTCTATTTTTTTTGTTTAATTAAAAAATATTTTCTTTTATTTTTACGCAAATAATATTTTTCAATTAAACAAAAGAAATAAAAAGAAATGTCGGTCCATTATCGGGTTTGCGTTGTTATACGCGGAATAAATCAGAGTTGTTTTTGAAATAAAAAAATCAAAAATCAAAAGTGTCAAAATTTGAAAAATCAATGATTTTCTCGGAAAAAATGAAAAATTTTGTAGAATCTAAGTTTGAATTTTTTTTTGTATTTTTTTCTGAAAAGTACGTTTAAAGACAAACAAAACCAAAAAAAAACGTTCCGATTAGTCAATTTTTAAAATAGTTACGATCGTTTGAAAAAAAAACAGCAGTTTTTCTAAAAATTCGTAACTTTTTTTGGGTTGAGTAAAAAATTTTGAAAAAATTCACAGAACTGTTGTTGATGAGATAGTATAATATGTAAAAATTTCAGGAAAATCAAAAGGGGTCGGGTTCAAAAGTGGTCGATTTGGTGTGGAATGCCCCATGTATATATTTGGTACTTGTATTGGGTAGTTAACCGGAGTTTAATCAAGCAGTAACATAGATTTTATATTGATTCAGTAGAAATTTAATTGTAGTTACAATTTATAGAAAGTGCAATGGGAGTAGACGAAGAACTACCAAGACCTCCTGGATTTCTTCAGGGAATGGATAGGTATTTTTATAACGATTACTAGACGGCAGCGCAATGCTTAGCCAAAAATATTTAAACTTTAACAAACATTTTCAGAATATCCCAAATTATACTACAGAGATCATTCCACGTGTGGCTTCATCCAGATTTCATATTTCGAATGACTCCATTGGGACGTGAATATTATAGAATTTTGGATAAAATGGACGCTTACATTAAAAAGGTAAGTTTCGTCTTTCAAATTGTCTCCAACTCAATAAATTATTCTATTTTAGATTATCGAGAAAGGTTACAATAAATTTTACAATCAAGATAAAAAAGAACTGTCATTTTTTGAAGGTAAAACAAATTTCCAAGTTTAAAATCCAAAATCAACGATTTTCGAAACTTTTTTTTTATTTTAGTCAACAAAAAGAAGCCGTTTTTGGAGCACCTTTTATCAATGGAACATCAATTTACAATTGAAGAATTACGAGACGAAGTTGTCGTTTTCTTAACAGCGGTAAAAAAACAATAAATTATTTACAATTAAAAGTTGCCATTTTACCTTTACAGGGAACTGATACACTGTCTACTTCCATGGGATACCTTTTTGTTTGCCTAGGTGCATTGAAAGATATACAGGTGGGTGTAATTAGGAAAAAACATTTTTAACAAATAAATTAAATAACCTAAAAGTTCAAATACGAGCTAAACATCATATGTCATAGTTTATAAATTGCATTTTTTACTTCATTTTTGTTAGGAAAAAGTGGCTGAAGAGCTATTGGATGTGTTTGGAGAAAGCGACAGACCAATTTGCATTGAAGATTTACCGAAATTACAATATTTGGAAAGAGTGATCAAAGAATCGATGCGAATTTTTCCCAGTGTTCCAGTTTTTGCTCGTAGTGTAGACGAAGATGTTGATTTAGGTAAACTGCAATTTAAATTATTTCTATGTGGTATGGCACATAAAAACATCTTTTAGGCGATTACATCATCCCAAAAGGGGCTTCGGTAGTAGTGTGCCTTGGTCAAACCCACAGAAACGAAGAAATTTATCCCGATCCGCTAAAATTTGATCCTGATCGATTTTTACCAGTGGAAGTTGCTAAACGGCACTCTTACAGTTATTTACCTTTTGCCGGTGGTCCTAGAAATTGCTTAGGTGGTGAAAGGTTTTACTCTTTTTCAAATATTTAAAATATCGTTTTAGGACAACATTATGCAATAATGAGCATGAAGATAATGGCGGCTTATATTTTGAGAAAATATAAAATCGATACAAACATAAAATTGGAAAATATTGAATTCAATTTACAAATTGTTGCAAGAATAACAGGAGGGGCTAACGTATCCATTCAGAAGCGATACTAAGTTTAATTCTGCTTATAAGGGTTGCATCGGAAGGGGGGAGCCAAATTAAAAGTTACTTATAATTTCCGCTATCATAGATTTTTATCATTTAATAGCAATATTTTTCTGTAAATAAATTATTATTTATAGTTTAATTTTATGAGTTTTTTTTCAAGTTGGTTCACCGCTTTATTTTCACTTTTCATTCCAAATTTAAATTTGTACTACTTTTGTATTTCAAGTTTTTTTTACAATTTAATTTAATTAGCTTTTTTATTTTATATAATGAATTGACCTGTGGATGTTTAGGGTTCTCGCAGTTAAAATTTCTGATTCTAAGATTGCCCTAAATAGCGAATAATAGCGAATCCTGCAGAAATAAAAAAAAGCCATTTAAATTCGGTTTTAACTTTTTGTTATATTTGTAATTTTTTTATAAGTCTAAGGCCACACGAGCAGTGCACTAGGACAGCAATTAGTAGTAATGTCGCGGATGAAAAAAACCTTGAAAATGCGTCTTCTCGCGTTTCTCAAGCGACAGTCCCCAAGGTGCATTTGTCAACAACTTTACTGCAGCTTCATTTTATTGCTCGTGTGGCCTTGGACTAAAGGAACCAGTTTGAATAAATGCGAAGTATGAATAAATACGAAAATTAATTACGAAAAATTGTTGTTGCTAAATTTTGAAAATTAATGATATATTATAAGGTGGTAAAATAAATTTCCCATTTTATTTTATATTCAATTAAAAGTAATTTTAATTATTAAATCATATTAACTAACATCGGGAGCAAACAAATATTTCTTATAAGTTACTAGACCTTGTCTATTTTTTTTTTAAATTGAATTCACTTTGAAAATAAAATTCAAAAAATGTTTGCCAATTTTTCAGGAAAGGAACGGATAAAAAGTCAAAAAAACAACTAACTTGACAACATAATATTGGAGGAAATGGAAAAACGTATTACCAAAAAAAAAGTTTTTGATATGTATAAGAAATTTGGATAATTAGGCTCGGATTCAAGAAAGAATTTGATTGGTAATTTGATTTATTGTGAAAGTTAGAACTATTTTATTTAGATCACTACAATTTTTGGTAGGTTTCTTGAATAATTTTGTTGATAAAATGTTACACAAAATTATTTTAATTTTTTAGGTTTAGTGTTATTACCCCGGATTTTAAACTATTACAAATCAAGACGAACATTTGATTTTTAATCTTTCATCGTTAGCACAAATTGTTTATATTGTGACCTGAAAGTGTCAGTGTTCCTATTCGGGAACCAACAAAATTTTTCATTTCAAAAATGAAATTTCATTGAAATCGGGCGTTTACTAATATAACTAATATCCAATATTTTACAATCATACAATTTGTATTTTGTTTATTTAAAATTATCACGTTTTGCTATAACAAACCGTTCAAAATTCTGTGACTTAAAAATAAAACACAAAAGATGTTCAATCATCAAATAATTACAAATTATAAAATTAAAAATCTGTATCAAAATTTCAAGAGAAATGATATCCCGGATCAACTGTATATAAAAATTTTTGGGGTGCAAATTAGGAATTGATTTTGAAATACGACAATATAAAAAAAAATGTTCTACAGGTTGTACCATCTGCTGGTTTTCTTATTAATACTACTACACTGTTCAATATTTTTCAATGTATTGGTTGTTGTTTATTGATTTCCGATTATTTATTTCATTTGAGTTTCATTCGAATAATTATCTTTTAAAACAATTTATTGTTTTTGAAATTAACCAATATCAGTGGCGCTGATATTTAGGTAAATTTTGACATAGTTAATTATTATTGTGTAGGGTGTGAAGGCGTAGAATTATTCCGCAAGTAAATGTACCTTTATCCGATTATCAGTATTTACAGAACGGTTCAGTTCGTCGGCCATTATTCGCCGGGAGTAATTTTTTTTTTTGTTTTAATCCATCCATTAACCCCAGCTGTCAATAATTCTTTGGTAGATTTTTAACCCATAATAAACATTTAAGGTTAAAAAACAACAGAAAAAAATAAGAAAAAGTAAACTCCAGGATTTTCATTATTTTAAAATGAAATAGTAGTTTAATAATAAGAAATAGTCGATTGCAAAGTTTCGATTTTTATTGCTGCCTCATTCTGTTGACAGTACGTGGTTTATTAAGAGGTTAAATAAGAGATCTACCGGTTGAGCTTAGGTTAGTGTTAGAAAACAATATTTTTTTCATTAATATTGTTAAAAAAGAAATCCAACGGCTAGTTACCCATCCGTGATTGCTATTATATAATGAATTTGCTACAAAACACTAGAAAAAAATGCGTTGTTATAAAAATTTTGTACATACCTCGTGCCCCTATAGAAATTTTAAAACGTCGCGCCTATGTCTGTATATGAGGATTCAGAAACTGACCCATATTTAACAACCGAACGAGCAGTTAAATGTTAAACCATTTAAATAATTCCTAATTTCCTCTAAAATTAAGAAAAAGTATTTAAATCTCCATCTACCACTTCCATTTTTACGGTTATGTTATCCATCTCCGTCCGATCGAATGTCAAAATCATCTGTCGCTTTGACAGCATTGTCAGTGGTGTGTACTTTTGCAAATGAATTTACCGTGTTTTTAACCATAAATTGTTAATTTTTTTTAATTCTTAAGTCACACTGAACGTAAATTAGCAAAATGATCGGAGTTTCACAGCTGCAATTATGCGGTAGCATAACTTTTAGACAGGTATTATTAATATTTTGCATTACATAACAACATTGTTGTAAGACACATATTTTTGTCAGATACGCAATATTCACGCTACGGGAGCCCTAAGCAATGCAAAAACTAAGAAGTTTGAAATTTACCGTTGGGATCCCGATCAGCCCCAAAAGAAGCCCTATGTTAAGGAGTATACGGTGGATTTAGGCGCCTGTGGTCCCATGGTGCTGGATGCGCTTATTAAGATTAAAAATGAAATGGATCCGACTTTAACCTTCCGGCGGTCTTGTAGGGAAGGTATCTGTGGTTCTTGCGCTATGAATATTGGAGGTTGTAATACTCTGGCTTGTATTAGGTGAGATTATGAAAATCATCATATTCTTGTCTATCCTTTTTTTTTGTAGTAAAATAGATACAGACGTAAGTAAACCTGCTAAAATTTACCCATTACCACATATGTACGTAGTTAAGGATCTTGTGCCCGATATGAACCACTTCTATAAGCAGTACCAGTCGATTCAACCTTGGTTGCAACGCAAGTAAGTGCCTATCACTTTAAAATAGTCCTAAATTTAGTATGGTGCAATTTTAGAGATAACAAAAAAATTGGTGAACAACAGTACTTGCAGAGCACTAAAGATCGTGACAAGTTAGATGGACTCTACGAGTGCATTTTATGTGCTTGTTGCTCGACTTCGTGCCCTAGTTATTGGTGGAACGGTAGCAAATATTTGGGGCCAGCTGTTCTCATGCAAGTAGGTTTCAACCTTCTGTTTCTTAATCAAAGTTAGGTTTTTTCTAAACTTGATTTTCTTGAAGGCCTATAGATGGATTATCGATTCGAGAGATGAGCACACTAAAGAGAGGTTGGAAAACCTTAAGGATCCTTATTCCGTGTTTAAGTGTCACACAATTATGAATTGTACCAGGACTTGCCCTAAAGGACTAAACCCAGGTTTGGCTATAGCAGAAATTAAGAAGTTGTTGGCTGGTTTATCTAAAAAGGATGCACCAGGATTAAATACGGCAGGACTTCACAAATAATTAATTAGAAGTATTTTCATTAATAACATTGTATATTAAATGTATTAATAATATTTTAAAGTAACCGCATAAAAGCTATATTTTGATTAAGCAAACTCAAAATCTTTACTATTTATTTTCTTGCCAATTTTTCAAGTTGTGTGACTAACGTAAATAGATCAGTATTGGAATTCAGTGTTATTTTTAAAATTTGGTTAATTAGCGCAATTTTTTTTAATTACTTTAGGACAGAGTTTTGTAATTATATGAAGAGGAATAAAGTGTTCATGTAGAGTCAACTTATCAAAACCTAAAATCCAAGAGGTTCCTTATTGGAAAAACTTCCATCTTTCTCTAACAACAGCAATATAAATTTTTATATATGGGGCATTCCACACCAAATTGACCACTTTTGAACCCGACCCCTCTTGGTTTTCCTGAAATTTTTACAAATTATACTATCCTACCAAAACAGTTTTGTGAATTTTTTCAACATTTTTTACTCAACCCAAAAAAAGTTAAAATTTTTTAGAAAAACTGATGTTTTTTTCTTCAAACGATCATAATTATTTCAAAAATTTAAAAAAATATTTCAAAAAAAAACAAAAAAAAAAAACGTACTTTTTAGAAAAAAACATAAAAAAAATATTCAAACTTGTATTCTACAAAATTTTTCATATTTTTGGAAATAATCATTGATATTTCAAATTTCGACGTTTGATTTTTGATTTTTTATTTAAAAAAAAAACTGATTTATTCCGCGTATAACAATGCAAATCCCATAATGGGCCGACATTTCTTTCAATTTATTTTGTTTAATTGAAAAATATTTTTGCGTAAAAATAAAACAAAATATTTTTTAATTAAACAAAAAGATTAGAAAGAAATGTCGCTTCATTAAGGGTTTTGCGTAGTTATACGCGGAATAAATCAGAGTTTTTTTGAAATAAAAAAATCAAAAGTGGAAAAATTTGAAAAATCAATGATTATTTCCGAAAAAATGAAAAATTTTGTAGAATACAAGTTTGAATATTTTGTTTATATTTTTTTCTGAAAAGTACGTTTAAAGACAAAAAAAAGAGTTCCGATTAATCAATTCTTGAAATAGTTATGATCGTTTGAAGAAAAAAACAGCAGTTTTTCTAAAAATTTGTAACTGTTTTTGGGTTGAGTAAAAAATTTTGAAAAAATTCACAAAACTGTTTTTGGTGGGATAGTATATGTAAAAATTTCAGGAAAATCAAAAGGGGTCGAGTTCAAAAGTGGTCGATTTGGTGTGGAATGCCCCATATATAGATAGGATTTAAACCAAATTTTTAAACATTCTAAGAATTTCTTTATTAAAATACTTGCAAGTTACTTCACCCAAATAATGAAAATGTTTACAAAATTGGCATTGAAGAAGCTATTTGGTCATGGGCGTCCGTTGGGGGGGGGCAAAAGGGTCAGCTGCCTGGCTCTTGGCTGCTTAATTGTTTTTAGACATTTAATATTTCACCAGCCAAAATTTTCTAAAACTCTCGGTTTTAACTGAATAAAATTCTTTTATAATAAAATCTTTTTTATTTTGCTCCTCCTTGAAAATAATCTTATGGACGTCCATGCTTCTAGCACGAAACCCTTGAGGAGTCGCGGGTTCCTTTTATTTTTGAATTACTTTTTTTTACCCTTTCCCAAAAAATTGCACTGAAATCAAATTACATAAATATTTAGGGCTTAATTTTTTTTTAGTTATTTTTCCTGTTTTTCTTATTCTAGTATTAGCATGTTCAAGAAGTTTCAGAGTATTTGAACAAGATTTAGTTTTTATCAAAAAATTTAATTAAATAGTTGTACTGAAACACTTATTTTTCTGAGGCGGAAATAGGAATGATTTTTTTTACCTAGGGCCGTAACTAAGGCCCTAGGGGGTTCAATCCCCCCCCCATTTTGGCATAGCGAGGGATTAAAAACAGTGTAAAAAAATTTTTGAGAAACCCCCATCTATTACCAATGTCTAGCTATGGCCTTGTTTTTACCACCCTTTCCTTAAAATAAAAACAAATTTTCTGCCGGGCGCGGGGCCCTTAGCATTTGTTGCTTCTGTTACTATGTTAATCCGGCATTGCTTCAAAGTTAAAGTTTAAAAAAAAATTAAAATTTGTGTTGCGACTACCAAATGAAATTGTAGAGCAGATTCAGGGACGTGCTCATGGAAGTCCCCCCGCCCCCAAAAACACCCAAAAGTTGGTCAATTTGGCATTTTTATGTCTAAATTTACAAAAAGTTGGCAAATTTGAAATTTCACCCCCCCTTCTCAAAAAAAGGTTGGTTGGGGACGTCCCTGAGCGAATTGTTAATACTGAGGGCAAATATAAAAATGTAACCTGGTTTTAATTTACTATAGTGCAAAATTTAAATTTCTGATCAGAATTCTGGCGTTTAGCACCAACATTTTTTTTATAAAAAATATTTAAAGGATGTGGTTGTGAAGTTTTGCTGACAATTAAATTGTATTAGCTATCAAAATTTTGCGCTAAATGGGTAGCATTTTGATTAGACTTTAACCCTTTGAGTTCTACTGGTGTACTGGCATAACCACAAATAACTTTTATCACAGAATCTGTGCTTTTATGTTTCCATAAAAATGAAATTTGGTACATGACCACCCTCTTTTATGTAGAATCTATGTCTACAATGTAAATTATTATTTTCTTATTGTTACAACCGAACAAAAACACAAAGGGTCGCCCATAAAGAACGTCTGCAATTTTTTCCAACCTTTCGGCTTCCTTTTACCACACTTGGTTACAATTTCTGCCCCCCCCCCCTATCCCAAAAAAGTCCCCTTATATTTCTCTAAAATCTTATAACAACTTTTTAAAATTTTTCTGTTCTGGGTAGGTCAGTCACACTGTCAAGGAATGGATAACTGGCATTCAGGGGCGGATGGGCTATCAAAAATCTACCGGGAAATTAGCGGCCCAAAACAGCGCCGCAAGCGAAATTTTTAGTTTATAACGGCCCACGGTTCCATTGATCGACGGCCCACCGGGAAATTTTCCGATGAGCCTATCCACCCCTGCTGGCATTGCACATACATAGCACGCTTTTCCTACAAATTCGAAAAATGGATCACCTCTAATCATAATAATCATGGTATAATAACTTTAATACCTGGGCGACCGATCGTAATTATTCTTATTTTTATTAACACGAGAAATTTTTATAGAAGGACAAGTTAGTGGCTGATTTAGCCCTTATGAAGCGCCAGGCACAATTCAATTTTGAGGCCCCCTCTAAATATTTTCAGTATTACTACATTTTACAGCAATGATTTTCAGCTTTTGGTACACAGTGAGAAGTTCGTCCATAGGGCCGAAGGCGATTTTTTTGAAAATACTACCTAATCAGGTCCATCAAATTGTCACCTATTTAACTAGAAATTCCTCATGGATGTTATTTTTAACTATGTTATCAAATTAACATTGATAATTCTTCTACTAATAAGTTTCAATTTTCACAATTAATACAACCTGAACATCAGAAACCTTAAAATATATCCAAGCAATTGTCATTATTCTATATCGATTTGATTAATTTTTAATGCTATTAGCCCATGTCTCACTTTTTTAATAACTAAATAAAATGATTTTTTGATTTTGAGAGCTGAATTTTGAGGGCTCTTTGATTTATGAGGCTTGAGGCGCGCGCCTCTTACGCCTGTTTGGAAATCCGCCACTGGGACAAGTCATTCTCTTAAATTCAATTCCACGTGTGACGTCACTCATGTTTGCTTTAATTTGAATTCAAGCAGGGATAAGGAAGGTCGTGTCTAAAAGTTTAAGGTCGTTATTAAGTCTTTTTTTTTAAATTAAGTAATATCGTAGCGTCAAGTGTTTATCGATTTTTTATAAAATAACCCGACGACGGCATTCTGATAACTAAGGAGTTGTCCATAAATTACGTACGAGAACAAAGGATGGCGTGATTAAATGTGAAGAGGGGGGGGATCCGAACAAACGTGACGTGAAGCAACGGTTTTTCATGAGAGTTTAATCATTTATGGGGGGTGCAAGATTTGTGATGTAATTTAGTGGGTTTAAATTCTAATTACATACCACGGCCGTGCCCCCTTTTATAGACCCTTCTGGGTCTCAGGGCTGCACGGCAAGCGTTAAGTAGTCAGCCTCCACAAGGCGGCCCCGGAAGGATGTTCTTGCGTGCTGCGACGCGGAACGTCACTAATGGCTACTAGCGAGACAGGTCAGCAGATGGGCAAAAGTCCGCAGCCATTCTGTGGGCGACCGGAGCCTGCTGGGACGAATCGGTCAACGGAAACCAGATCTACACTCCAAAGGCACATTCCTCTAGTGAGAGAACTAACACGCCCGGGTATGAGTGTTGGTCCATGACTTCCCGACCGTAAACCCGAGGGATCAGTAAGTAAGAGCCCATGTGGCGATCCCGAGGAGAGTAAATCTTACTAGTCCAGTCACCAATGGGAGTTGTCACCTTGCAGCCATTGGCCTCAAGACCGGTCATTTTTGCATTCCCCCATGCAATTACACCACTTCTACGTAACACTTTGCGACTTTTTCGCTCCTTGCTCTTGTATGCACTACTGTAGTTATACGGTCATTGCTCAAAGCTTTTGTTTTGGGAGACCTTACCGACTGCAGCCGGCACGGCACCCAGTGTTCATCTTAGCAAGAAAGCGGTATGTGACATTTGGGCGCTGCCGTTTGGGTACCGGACTTTTGGGCGCTGAGATTTTTGGGCGCCGGATTTTTAGGCGCTAGACTTTTGGGCGCCGAGACTTTTAAGTGCCAAAAATGTCTACTGCGCACATTTGCCTTCAAATTTAAAACATGTTCTAAATATTTTACATGAAAATTTAGCACAAAATTTGCTGGTAAATTTGTGGTATGCAACGGTCCATGATATTTTTGTAAAAATTTACATGTGAATGGTAACTAACCAATGAAAACCTTCTGATAGCTACTAATACGCTCTTTCTATTGGTTAGTTATCATTTACATGTAAATTTTATGTACACTTATGCATCGTGTCATACAGGCTTTATAGATAAATAAATCTTAAAAAATATTCCCTTTCCCCACGTAAGAGTCCGTAAGATTTTCCATACCTCCCCTCTCTCAGGGGTGGGCAAAATACAAAATACATTTTGTATTTTGGATCAAAATACAAGGATCAAAATCCTGATCGATAGCTCTCTAGGGGGAGGTTGCCGTATACATACTATATATTAAGTTCACATATAGCAACTGAATCTAAAAGTTCTATCAAACTGACCGACAACCCACGGGAAATTTCCCGGTAGTCTGGTGGGTTCACCCGGTCCTGTTCCTGACAGAAGTGTTATGGACCAATTTAATACGTTATTAAATGGCTTTCTTGGCAGATTACTCCCTGTATTTTGCCATTGCCTTCCGAGAGGAGAGGGTCATAATAAAGTCGGATAAATTTTGTCTAGGTTGGGGATTGAACTTAGAGCTTCCGGCCTAGAGTCCGGTCTTTAGCCCGTTCATTTAGGTTACCTGCAGTTTAAGGGGCCCCAAACATATGGGGTCGACCCCATCAGTGAGGTTCTCAGCATGCATGCTCACATTGTGAGCAATTGAGCCATCGTACTTATTCCTTTCTGAAATGTTGCAAGATCCGAGTAGACATTAGGTGAAGGGTTCTCTGACGGGCACCCCAGATGGCTGAGATCCGTAAACTTACTTTTCTCACTGCGAGCCCTACCTCTAAGGTGGCAGTGTCAAGATTTCCAAGAAAAACATCAAGAACACTGACGCTTATGATTAGGTTAACGAGATTCTGTGTAACACGCCTAATTTGCCATGTTACTGTGCATCAAAATAAATTGAATGTCGACTAAATTGTAAATTGCATCTTTTAAAATCTCAAATACTTGAGAAGGCAATTGCGTCTCTGGAAAAAAGTGAAAAGCAGCTAATCTTGATTTCCAATCTTAAATCCAAAATTTTCACTTCATTAGCTGTTTTTAAATTTCCAAAACTAACGGTTAGATGACAAAGTTCAAATCCATTATTTTTGCACAAATCAAACAACCTCATTTTTAATTTCTCCCCTCTACTCGTTAGAAATCAGTTCTGTGATTTATTGTTGTAACTCCCGCCACTGATAAGCACAACTTGAAAAGAATAAAATCTGCTTCTACTATACCTCAATTAACAGATAAGTGATTTATTTTTTAAGTACTATTTCGAAACAAAAAAGAAAAGAAGTGCAGTTTAGAAGAAAAAAAACGCTTAAATCAATAATTTAACATAATAAATGTTTAGAAATTGTTGATAAGCAGACAGAAAGTGGTGCGATTATTCTTTCACTGGATTGGTCAATCTTTGCAACGTTGTGCGATTGCTTGTGATTAACTTCGGGCGGTTCGCTGCCTCGCTGAAATTTAGTTCGGTAAATGCCGGTAGTAAACACCGGTAGATAACAAAACAAGTGCTTTTTAAATAGCGCTCAGTTAGTTCGGGTAAGTTTCGTCGATAAGTTGATATTTTACATTCGTCGCGATGAGTACTGCGTGCTGTATGGACGTGAGCGGTTCGCTACGAGGTAATTTCATAGCCACCGGTTCCTATGATTGTTGTAAAGTTAGCAAAGAGGTACGTTCGTGCCCTAGTGTTATGTCGGCAGAGACCAAAAGGCTTTTACCACCAAATACGGAAACCATACCAACCAAACCATTTCCGATTAGGGGTAAGTGATTTTTTTTGCTCTTTTTTTTTGTTTTATTTTATTTTAAATTTGGATTGAGGTTTTTAAAACTACCCGACTTATTTTAATTTCGTTCAGCTGATTAACGAAAATGTCAATGTTAAGGGAGTCTGCGCTCAAATTGATTCAGCACGTGCGTTTTTTTATCTACGGGGTGCCATTAATAATTTTATCTAAATGTCATTAAGTTGTGTGTGAACTAGAAAGACAAAATTCTGAATTTTGCGTAAAAAAAATTGTCGATTTTAAAAAATTTAATTTACCGCGCCCAAAGGATTTACCATTTACCAAAACTGTTCACAATTTTTTTTTTGCAATATCAGTGCAGAATTCTCTTGCTGGAAAGGTAGTTTGAAAATTGCATGAAAAACTAGTGATTTATAATTCCAGGGGAGTACTGGCCTTATATACGAATAAAAGTAGACTAATTAGTAATTACATTATAAAAGAAGTAGGAAATTCTCCCATGTCTTCGTTAGTAATTCAGTATAAACATAACAATAATTTTATCTATCTCTTTTTCTAACTCTTCAACCTACTTGCGTTTGATTCATTCATGTATTAAATTTAATATAAATTTAAAAAACATAAGTGCGGCCTAAAGGCCGCACAGCCTTTGAAATCAAATCAGTTTATAAACATAAGAATTATACTATACAAAACTTTAATCTCTGTAACCTACAGCTGATTGGTTCCATTTATTTTTAAAAAAAGTTCACGTAGATAATCATAATATTTATCTTCAAAAGTTTATATCTTGACTCTTTATGTAATTATTTTTTTAATATTTTTAGTGTATTTGCAGAGTTAATCTTATTATATTTACCAAATTCCAGAATTCTTAAACAAAAATTACTTTTACTTTTCCCAAAAACCAGCCCTTAGAATTTTTTTCACTCATTTTCTCTAATTTTAACGAATGTGATGCAAATTTGGTTTTTACATTTTTGGCTTTTTAAAACTTGAAAATAGATATCATAATTTGAAGTTGAACTCGGGGAAAAAATTCGTTTAATCGAAATTTTGCTAAATGGAAAAGTACATAATATTAATTTGTAGTAAAATGTGAAATTTCTATTGTTTGTTTTGAATTGTTTACATTTTTCGCCATCTTGTTTTGATTATTATGAAATAACTTCCGGTTAATTTCGTTTTCTTTTAAAATATTTGTCTAAAATATCTTAGTTTTATTGAAACTTTTTGATTGAAGTCTAAATCTGGACTTGGATTGTTACTGCATAATTCAGGCTTTGAGGTAGCCGCCCAATGATGGTTAAGAAAAATTTGTTTCTGTTTTCGTGACATCAACTAACTCGATATCTTTATTTTTTACAAATAACATGGATAATAAAAAAACAAAAGATAGTCGAGTAAACAAATGCAATTTTCTATTTTGGGTTTTGATGAATGCAAATTAATAATTTAGTGTAATTAATCAAACGTAAATAACTAATTAAAAATTTATTACGTTTGTTGTTGTTCTGAGCAAAGGCGACTCACTTTTATTTACTTCGGTTTTTTCTAAAAATTTAAACTTTCTTCATTTTAAATAAAATTCTACACTATAAAAAATATAATTTAATTTTTGACTAACGAAAATTATTAAATCAAAAATTAACAAGCCAAATAAAATTTTCCTTTTTTTCTTTTTTATTCACACTTCATGGGTCTGACCTGGTGTGACTACGTTACGGCAAAACCACGTCTTAAATCTTAACCCCCCCCCCCCCGGACACTTGCAAGTCTTTTAAAATGCGTAAACGATATTTGATGATTGATGACGTCCAAAAATGTGTCACGCAACGTTTTGATTTAAACAAACACTCCGAGGTCATTCACTTTCGATGGATAGGTTGTTGCTCCAAAATTAAGTCATCGGCATCATAGGATGGAATGGAAAATTCGTGGTAACACGAAAAATTCCCTGATTCATGAGTTTTTATTTCAAAGTCCAAGATAACAAAGTTTATATTTAATTTTGAGATTCCACTCCTGCGTTTCCATTCTCTGATTATTATATCTCACGTTATCTATTATTTTGCATAAATACTTCCTACTTTATGGTTTTTCACCAAATTGAATTACCTCGTTAGAGGTTTCGTGACAAATTTGCTTTTGTATTCCAAGTTTTGCATTCAATTCGGATGTTTTGTGTTTGAAGAATTTTATTTGACCCATTTAGTCTTGCGTCAACACGAGCGGATAAAATTGCACTGCGATATGAAGTTGTTGTTCTCAATCTTTTTATTATTATAAACAAAGATTTCATCAAATCTTGTCAAATTCGCTCATTTTATAATCAAAATAAAGAATTTTATTTTTGGAAATGTTCATTGGCTTCCTCTGCCCGGTCCGAGTCTTCACTTAATTAGGTACAAAAGAACTGATATAAAAATGCGAGACCCCAGGCCGAGTTAAAAATGGCAAGGTTTTGGTTTTCTACAAACAAAAAGAAATTCCATTAATGTACGCCTAAATTATGTATGTCAAATTATCACAATTATCAAAATGTAAATTTTTAAATTAGGTATAAAGGTACCCCACTTAGGTTATCATAAGTAGGTACTTTACTTAATTAAAAATTTAATTTGCGGCGTCATGATCTTTTTGAAATGAAATTTATGATAGCAATAATCATGACCTTACATTGTACGGTTTCTCGGTTGGTTAGAACAAACCTATTATTTAAACATAGCTTAAGTAGCGGTGAATTTTATGAAAGGGCGTTTTCAGACATCTTTTTAGGCAAAGGATCATTTGCTATTCTGTTGAATTTATCCAATTTGCTCATTCAGTAAATGCGACTTTCAAAGCCTAGTACGTAATCAGAACCGTAACTAGGGCGCGGCGGTGGCGCACAAATTTGAAAACCAAAATAAGTCGGAAGGCGTACCTACCCTAGAAAACAGAAAAATCACTTTAAAACTGAGAATAAATTAAATTATGTAGATTATGGTTTTGAAAAAATCTTTTCTTGACTTGGAGGGTATTTTTAAAAGCAAACTGTTGGAAATCCGGGGAGTCTGGGGGGTAAGAAAGGAAAATATAACTTCTCAAGAATTAAATTTGCGTTTGTTTCAATTTTGAAAAGTTACCTAGCTACTTCTTGGGCGGGGGGTACCCCCCAGACCCCTCGGTTTTACATCCGTTTCTTCACATTAAAGGTATATATGCTGACGTACGAATTGCATTGTTTCCAACCCCCCATCCCGCATGGTACGGTTGAAGAAAAAGGAGTAGAGATAAATCAAACTAAGTTGAACCATCAAGGACAAATATATCGTCGAACTAAATGTGGAAAGGAATACGTGTCATTGCCGTCGTGATTTAATTTATACTTCTGAACTGACAACCCTCAAATACAAAGATGGACTCGACCAGACCTGGGCGTGGGTGAAGGAGGCGCACAAATATGTGGTTCAAAATAAGTCCGGGGGTCTGGGGGGTATGGAATACCCCCCAGCCGCAAATAAGAAAAATATATCTTAAGAATTAAATTTGCATGTTTCAATTTTGAAAAGTCATCTAGTTACTTTTTGTGCTGGGGGGTATTCCATACCCCCAGACCCCCCGGTTTCACATTTGTTTCTTCATATTTTAAGAGGTCCACAAAATAGAAAGTACACTTAAAACATACAAAAAAAAACTAATTACTGTGTGGCTTATGTTCCTTAAAAAATCGGCACCTTAACTTTGGGAGGGTACTTTTAAAAATAAACATTGAAAAACCTAGTTGGGGGGGGGGATGCAATCATTTTTGAACAAGGAGAAAAATATTATTTTTTGTAAAGTGGACAAAAAGGTTCTAAGACCACTATTATGTGGTTTATGTAACAAGAAATGATATTTAATTTTGAATATCCCTGGGTTAACGGGGTTAAAAACAAAAGGTCACTTTTTACCCTAGAATATTTTTGTTTCATTATTTGTTCACTAGGTTACCTTGGATGTGCGGCCTGAAGGCCGCACTGGAGCTATTCATAGGTTATTAATGAACTAATCAAAAAATGAAAATTAAAAATTAACGCTCAATTTATTTTTGTTTTTACACAAAAAGTACGCTCACAACTCGGGGGCACGATGCCACTCCCTGCAAATTTTTTTGGTCAGTATGGATGTGGGCCAGATACTTCTTCATCCAGCAGTGTTCCTTGTAGAGGATATCTTCTAAAACGACCTGATTTGTACTACTAATCTGTTTAAAATGTGTTATTTTACAACTTTGCTATATAAATAAGGTATCCTAGGACTGCAGCGCCATCTACCTACAGGCACGGTAACTGTCTACAATTTATAAGCAATATCGTTTAGGGCCAGTTTTATAAAGGAAGTATAAAATAAGAATAAGTTATACCGAGAATAATTATGATCTTGGGCAGATTTGGGCATAAGTTAAATATTCTAGGACCGCAGCGCCATCTACCCAGATGCACGGTAACTGTCTACAACGCTTCCTACATAGGAAACTCTTGGTGATTGTTGAATAGACAATGTGAAGTTTAACGATGTTTGTAATTGTTCGGTGAACACTGGGGGGGGGGTAGCGTAAATTAAACCGACGTTTTCTCCGCTGGTTGCAACTCTGTTCGTTGTACTATTGTACATTTTTCTTCATTTTTTCAGAAGTAGTTACGTAGAAGGCTAGAAATAGGTTCCTCCTTGTAATCAAATTTTTTTGCATTATTGAGATTTGTATTTTATTGTGTTTACTCCAATTTTATCATCTTAATAGTCTAAAGTGGGTGCTCGTTATAATCTTATTGAGATTTAAAGTCAATTTAGATAAAAAGTGAAGGAAAGGTGGGGATAAGATTTATTACTACTTTGACCGGATATCTTAAATTTTTGAGGTTTGCGGGTGCGGTTTTTCATATTTTTGTGACTTCTACTTAGGTACATTCTAGAAAACTGTGAGAACTTCATATTATAATTTTAAAACATTATTAAATATAAATGATACTCTAACCAGGCGCGGTTTGCCTTTGAGGATACTCGGGTGCGCGCCCTCCCTCGTGAACGATCAAAGGACAAAGGTCTTATTTGATTATCAATAGTACTGAAGGGGTCACAGTCTGATTTAGAAAATGTTTGACCTATCCTAGTAAAATTAATTACCTATACATAAGACGTATTCACACTGACTTGTATATACCCTTGTATTTTTACACCTTTGTATTTATCCTAGCAACGCCAAGTAAAGTTGTGTATTACTAGACGTTGCTAGGATATTACAACGGCGTATAAATACAACACCAATACAAGAGCCAGTGTGAATACCCCTATAGTCAGAACAATTTTCACAGGCACTGGAGGGTACCCCGTACCCCCCAGATTCCCACCTTTACATTTTACCCACGTTTATTATGTTCGTGACCGGGACTTACTTTGATTATAATGAAATAACTTCGTGATGAAATTCGATTTCTGTATGAGGACGGTCTTATTCGAATCCTTAATTTAAAAATCTGCGGTTAACTTTGAAAAAATTACTTTTTGTCTTATCATTAATATGTACTTCACATATCGTAAACGTGGCTTTTGTTCTTCTACATACAATGTAATATTTCAATCGAGTGTAATATTTATTGATTTTTTTGAAATTACCACATTTACTAAGCAAATGTTTTATTATTATAATTTGTAACCAAAAATACAACAGAATCGTAAACAAACTTCACGTGATTACGATGGCGCAGTCGGCGCTCTAATCCTCCACGTTTTAATAAATTCGCTAATTACAACAAATTTACCTTGAATTATTCGAAAGTAACTTATTTTTGTGTTATAAAAACATAATACGACAAAAAATTGTCACTCGGCCAAGATTAGTTAAGCAAACACAATTTAATTTTTGTGTTACACTTATCGTAATTTTGGTCCAATTTCATGATTAAATTTGATTCTCTGATTGTTTAGGGTTCTTATCTAAATTTCGAAATGCTTTATTTTATTTTTTTCGGTACAAATTTCAACGACCATTTAATCATCACGTAACCGTTTAGAAATATCAATTAAGTATTACTATGACTAATTATTTCCTATTACTACAAGATAATTATGATGCTTCGATTGAGTGAACGAACGCACTTTGATCGTTGAAGAAACTCCCGAAATTTGGACGGAACGAAAGATAAAAATAGACTGTTGTATTCAAATTTGGGTCGCGTGTAATTAATTTGGGATTTTGTAACTTATTTAATTGATCTCATAATTTGTGGTGCATTCGAACAAATAATACGTGTTCGTTCTCACGAAACTCTATTAATTTTTGTAGGATAATTATTGCAACACGAAAACTCGTATTGTGCAAAAACTGGTTGTTTGCTGCTGCTACTATACTATCATGTTAGAATTGGAATGTTAAGAATGCCAAATTATAAGGTTTTATTCTCATTTAACTGTTTCGCAGTTGGAAAGCAAATTATAGATGGAAATTTTAATTTGTGCAATTTTGTTCAATAAAAAAATTGGTTCGGACGTTTCTTCTGCAGGCAGCTAAAAAATCATGATTGAGTTTGAACGAAGTCAAAGGAGGAACGGAATTTTCTTTGAAGTGGTGGCTCTACAATTTGCGAGTATTTTGGACTAAATCCTGTGTATCACTGTTAACCGACTTTGGGTTCATTATAATGAGCCCTTCAATAAGAGAGAAAAATATCTGAAGCATAGATTTCTTTTGAATCTTCTACAAACTTAATATTTATTGAGAAATCGCCTGTGGCGCTTCTTTTCCTTTCAGTTGAACTTAGTGGCGTAAGTAAGGGTGTGCGAACAACACCGGCTCTGGTTCCAAATATCTGTTGCATGACCTTTTTTCTATGAAGATTTTTGTAGACGGGCGTTTCTGGCTCTGGCACACCAGCGCCAAGCAAAGTTGTTACGCCATCAGTGATTGAACCTAATGGGGTAGAAAATCATGTACGGGTCGATTAGCCAGGTTTTTAAACCTTGAATAATTTTTTTTTTAATTTTCCACTTTGAACAATTACAAAAATTTAAAGGGGCTTTTAAGGGGACCTCTGTGGTCTAGTCAGAATTGTAAGAAGCATTAGGAAGTTAACAAGCTGCTTTGTAATTCAAGCTTGACGTCAGATTTCCTAGTACTTTGTGCAAATTAAAAAAGCAATTTCTTAATGATCAACGTGCTTTTGTAGGACTACAGAACCAAATTGGAAAAAGCACTTGAAATGTTGATTATACTAACTTTGATTTGCGGGATTTATCTCGTAATTGTGCTCCATCCGATATTATACAGAGTGCTTCGCACGATCGAGGGTTTTTACACCGTTCGCAGGCACCTCAACAAAATGGCTGGCGTTTGTCAACCAGGCCCCCCTCTGCAACATAAATTCTAGGTTCTTTCAGGTCATTTTTTCAATTAAAAATGGTTCGGTTTCTTGGCCAATAATTTTGATCTGATAGCTCGTGTCTAACTGAGGAACTGATGTTTATCCATTTTACGTAAAAAAAATTGCACGTAAATACGATGAAAATAAAAGAAAAGTAGGAGCAAACATACGATTACTGTGTAAAATTAAAGAGGGGAATTCTTGGCACGCATTGAATTTTTGCTATGCTATGTAATTTTGTTGGCATTCAAATAATCTTGAAAAATAATATTAATTATTGGTGTTCAATTTTTAACAATAAAATTCAAGATTTTAACTTCTTAACCCTTACCCCCCTCATCTCATCTTTTAATGAGATGCTTTTTGTTTACAAAATCAAGTTCTTCCAAAAACAATTTGTTGATCCATAGTCTTTTTATTTTATTACAGTTTCAAAAAAATCTAGACTGTTTTCGGTATGTCCAACTTATGCAGCAGCCAACGTGCGAAAGTTATTTTATATTGTCGCTGTGTCAAGGTTATCGGGTTATTTTTACAGGAGGTAAATTAATGTTGATACAAGTCGGATTAAAATAAATCAGTTCAATTCTTTAAAAAAAAAATTTGCTGATCTATTTTTACCGATGTTGCATTTCCTCCTACAAACGCAGGATATTAATTTTATATTTTTAAAATGCAAATTCTGCATCGCATTTTCTATGAATGAGGAATGTAATGAAGCAAGGCTATCGGAAAGAAGTTCAAAGTTGAGTCATCGATTTTTCTTTTGAAAAAATGCCCACATTTTTGTTACATCACAGTTAATTAGCTTTCTATACCTCGGTCAAGTACAATGAAAAACCTTGGTTCCCGACTGTTATTTTGTAATACATTCATTTTATATTTTACATAATTTTTTTCTATAATTTTCCACGCTCATACCAAAAAGATGCACTTTCACTACTTGGTACATAAATAACTATTTTAAATTGACATTTTTGGTACCACCACAAAAAAGTTTTCATTTGTTTAAATTTGATGTGCTCGATATTTTTCACGATATGCAAGGAATTCTTGCGCAAAATTAAAAATATGTCGGATGTGATGATTCCTTCGCCTGATATTATTGTTCGAAGAGGAGTTTATGGTACCACGTACTGGGACACTAGTGAGTTTCGTTTTTCAAAATATGTAATCGGTGCTCTACTTTTGCTGTTTTTAATATTTTTGACGTTTCGATGACGTTTTGACCTTACCAGTGGCGTAACTAGCGAACGATTCGGTCTCTCAAATTTTAGTACATAATTAGGAGATACCGGAATTAGATTTGATTAAGTATGGGTCTGAAACATGCAATTTGTTTATTATGCATTAACAAATTATGTTTCTATAATACATTTAATGCACCACTTCCTGGAAGCTAATAATTTTAGGTTTGTTGTATAACCAACCTTAGGTGCGCAATAGCCATCTGTTGGCGATCAAACGTAACTTTAGCTTCTTTCAAAAGTACACCGGAATATCTTACGTTAATTTGTTGCCTAGTTATTACTACAAGTCAACAATGTTATTATCGATGAACTAAAGTAGCCCTTGAACTTTTTAGTCATGTGTGTAGATAATAGATAAGAAAATTATATCAATAATGATTTGTCAATTCGTATTGGTTGCACAATCATACTATGCGTTTCCTAGTGCTTCTGAGAATCCGATAGTAGTAAATCCACTGAAGCCTATCCTGGATCGCTTCGATTTTAATTACCACTTGACATTACATATTAACATCACGTTTGAATAAAAATTTTTTGATTTTATTTAAATTTCGTAGTTATTACATAACAAAAGTGGAAAAATTTAAAATTTTAATTAAAAAATTTTGAATAAAATTGGTTTCACGAGTAAGTTACGTGACTTTTGCTTTGACGTGCATTTTCAAAAGTTTTAAAAATAATTTGGTACCTACAGAATTAGCTTGATTTGATGACGGTTTTTTTATTACTTGCGTCAGTCCCATTTTTTTAAGATTTGTGTTAAGAAAATTTTTAATTATGCTAATTAGGAAAAATGTCCATGTTACTTCTTAATTATTCTAGTTATTATTTTTATTACGTAGGCAATTGAAGAATTTTGCTAGTCGCGTGCTCGCTAATTATTTTTTTACTCATTAAATTTTTAATTTGCGCCTTATTAGTTTCGTTAAAATGCATGTCGTGGAAAATTAGTACAAAGTTGATAAGAATTGCTAATTTTTGATAAAGCATATGACATGGCCCCCTTAGCGGATAGGCAACTAAATGTACTTGGTTTGTGCACGAGGCTTTCACCTGTTTGCTTCTGATTAATTTTTAAGAATCACTTGGATTTTTGATTAAGATTAACTAAGTACACGTTAATTATTGTGTATTGAATTGGCGAGGGGGGGGGCTATAGTTCAGACGTGACGCAAATTATCGATTTTGTAAACTGAAGCAGGAGGGGTAACCAGAAGGGTTGAATCTTAAACCTTTGTGGCCCACAAGACAGACATAAGGCCATAAGTACTGCATAGGGGACCTACAGTTCAACGTGAATTCAAATCTATGCAATTTCCCTTGTTGTATTTGGAATTGGAGTTACGATTCTTTTAATCTCATTTCCTTTCATTTTGTCAAGTGGCACTGAATTTGAAAATTCGGGATGCAGAGTACCGCACTTTTCGTGCCGCTCTAAACATTCCCACTCAAGGGTTGGAGGTTCCTCTTCTGAAACAGGAGGAGAGGACCGAAGCTTTTCATCGGTGGTATAAATGTCGATTTCGATTAATGCGGGGGGGGGGAAGGACTTACATTTCTGTAGGATTCCCCTTGTTTTTTACATTAATTATGGGAATTCATTCATTAACCCAGGAGACCACGGGGACCATGTCATTTCGAAAGCCATGTTGAGCTCAAGAAGCTTAATAATTACAATTACAGTATTCAAATATAACAGCGCCATCTGTTGACAGTTTCTTGAAGTTATAGATTTTGGAAACACCAAATCTACACCAACAACAGATGGCACTATTACATTTAAATGATAAAATACAGATCGAGTGCTGGAAAGCCGACGAAAACCAAAAGAAAAACCACGAGATCAGAACAAACGTAAATTTAATCTGTTTGATGTTCCAAGACAACCGCAAACATTCATAAAATGATGTAACCGAATGCTTTTTCGTGACTTTGATATGTAATTGTATCCTCATAATTGACTTCTTGAGGTTATCATCATCTTCAATTACCAAATATCATTATTTGATAAACTACATACTTCACAATGAATCGTTAATCGATTATTTTACTAATAGTCAAATTGTTTATTACCCAATCAATCACCTGACCCGCGCTGATTCCATTATCATAAAATATTGACGGTCATTTCCAGTTACACTTCCGTCGTTTAAATATGGGTACGTAAAACTTCCTTATTTGAACGTCCCATTATCTCATTTTTTTAATAATTTTAATTCCATCATTTTTTGGGTCAACTGGTCCTGTTGCTTATACAACCTTAAATTCTCAAATGCGCCTCAAACTGCGTATACCTTCACCAAATATTGTTCATTAGTCCTTGGTGTTTATTTGTGTATGGTGACTTTCTCGAAGTGCTAATGAAAATTAATAAAAATTCCTTGACCTTTTTAATTTTACTCAATATAATTTGTTTAAAAATATTCGCGATTCGTAGCATAGATTAAAAAATTTTCAAGTGTTGGTTAACGTCCTCGAGATAAGGACAAAAGCTGATAACTTATTTAAATTTAGCGGATTGTGTTTTATGTAACCAAAAATTTTAAATTTTGACTTCAATCTGTAACGCGTACTTGTCAATACGTGCGGTTATTTTTCCATTTTAAAACGATTTTTATTCAAAAGTGGCGCCCGCGCTCGTATTGAAATTGGGACGAAATTGATAAGAGCGCGTGGTTTTTTATTTTCATGTGTGTGGGGCCGCCTAATTAATTTTAATCAACTTTTTGAACAAACAAAATGTTGAGGCGACGTAAATCTCAGTTTCAGCGTTGCGTTTCCATTCGAATCGGTAAAATTTGATTTTTCCTTTTCCCCTTTTCTTTGTGGATTTCGAATAATTTAATTGTTTTTTTTTTACAGGTGAAAGAGCAAATTATGTCAACAGTCCTCATGTTATCGCCATGGTTGGATTACCTGCTCGAGGGAAAACTTACATTTCCAAAAAGTTGTCTCGCTACCTGAACTGGATTGGAATTAATACGAGAGGTAGGATTTCTTTCTAGTTTATTTGACCTCGCTTTTCTAATCTTTCAGACCGCGGTTTAAATTTTAATCGGCTCGCATATCATAAATTCCAAATTTTTTATTTTTTAATGGAAGCGTTTAACGTTTCAAACACATCAGTTTTGTTTAATTTTACTTTCATTTATTATTTTATGGGCACACATTTGTAGAACCTTTTTGATGTGGTTTTAGGCCTCGCCTTCGGCTCGTGCTACAACGTTCACGCCACTTTACTCTTTTGATGCATAAATATTTTGTTTAGTAGTATCGTTTAGCTCGAACGCTACTTTTACGCCCTAGCACGAGCAGAAAAGTAAAACTTTCCTTGGCAACGACTGAAAAAGTAATAATTCATTTATTAAATAATTCAGTTTTCGGTTTTCTCGGTCACAAGTCTCAACGAATTGGACTACAAACTATCACTTTCTGCCCTTAAAATGTAAAATAAACTGATCTATCAATATACGGTGTAAATATTCGAACTCGGGTGTTACGTCACCGTAACCTATCCAATCATAGAGGCTGCGGTTAAATATCCATTGGTTATGCGCTGACGTATCTCAATTTTTCAACTTTCAGTTTTCAATTTGGGGGAATATCGTCGCCATGCAACCACCGCGTATAAGAGCCACGAATTTTTCCGTCAAGACAACGCGGAAGCAATGGCGATTAGAACGCAATGCGCCGTGGAAGCACTGGAAGACGTGTGCAAATGGCTGGAAACTGGTGGAGAAGTTGCGGTGTTTGATGCGACGAACTCGACGCTTGATCGAAGAAAAATGATCCACGACTTTGTGGTAGAAAAAATGGGCTACAAGCTGTTCTTTGTCGAATCCGTTTGTGATGATCCAAAAATTATCGAGCAAAACATTATGGAAGTCAAAATAAGCAGCCCCGATTATAAGAACATTGATAAAGATGCAGTTCTGACAGACTTCTTGCAACGTATTGAACATTATCAGGAGAGATACGAACCTTTGGATGAGGTTTCTGAAAACTTCTTATCTTTCATGAAAATTTATAATACAGGCGAAAAGGTTTTGGTTTATAAGCACGAGGGTCATATTCAATCGAGAATTGTATATTATCTTATGAATATCCACATAACCCCAAGGACCATTTATCTAACCAGGGTAAGCTTAATTTTTTTTTCTTTTAGAATAGCTTATTGAGTTTTTACTTTGAAGCACGGTGAAAGTGAGCAAAATTTGGAAGGCAGAATAGGGGGCGATTCTAATTTGAGCGAGCGCGGAAAACTTTATGGTGCCGCTTTGTCCAAATTTATTAAAGAGCAACAAATTGATGGGTTAAGAGTTTGGACTTCTTGGCTGAAGCGTACCATCCAAACGGTTTCGGATATCCAAGCTCCTCAAGAGAGATGGAAGGCACTCAACGAAATCGATGCTGTAAGTTATTCAGTTCTTTTTTTATGATGAAATTTAACCGCGGGTGTTTTACAGGGCATTTGCGAAGAGATGACTTACGAGGAAATCAAGGAAAAGTATCCCGAAGATTTTGCTGCTAGGGATTCCAATAAATTTGCCTATCGATATCCAAGGGGTGAAAGTTACGAAGATTTGGTGGGGAGACTCGAACCTGTTATTATGGAATTGGAAAGACAAGAAAATGTACTGGTGGTGTCGCATCAAGCCGTTTTGCGTTGTTTGTTGGCGTACTTTTTGGACAAATCTGCAGGTATTTATTATAATTTTCAACTTGCGATTATCTCGGTTTTGCCTTGTAAAAAAAACATTTGAGACCAGGAAAGCCACAGGGACTTTTCGTTTATAATCTCAAAGAGAGAGGGGGGGGGCATCAAAAAAGATTATTTTGAAAGTTATTTCAATTTTGTCATTAAATTAGGGACACGCACGAATGGATTAACGAGCTTTCGATTGTCCATCCGAAAAATTTGATTTTTATTACCCAAACAAATGTAGTTATAAAAGGATGTTTAATCTATAAATAACATTAACATAAAAAATGCTGTTAAACTACATTTTATATGATTCAATACCATCTATTGGAGGTCAAATTAAAAATTATGTTACTTGAACTTGAAATATTTTTTTTTATTGATTTAAATTTTATTGTTGTAAATCGATTTTCCAAAAACATTTTTGTGGTTGTCTGCATTATCTAACTTAAGTAAAAGCATCCGTAAATATGTAACGTATCTATCAGCCAGGGGCCAAAAATACATTTTGTATTTTGGATTCAAAGTAGAAAAAGTAAGATAACTTTTTTTATCATGTTTTTTACAAAACATAGCTCGGCCTCCGGCCTCGCACTACACTGTGAGAGGTCGAAAAAAGGTCGTTTTTTCGATTTCTTCTTGACTACTAGATTATTTATTTGGGATTTGGAAAAAAAGTATAAACATACATTGAACTTGTTTTGTATATTATATTTTCATTAAAACAAATTCAATGATGACCAAGTTATAGAGGTATAAAAAATGTCGTCCAAAGCGCGAATCTTAACTTGACAATGCTTTGTTTGAAAAATAAAAACAAGAAGGTTTTGTAATTTATATAAGTGTAGTTCTCATTGCACATAGACGTTTTTCAAAAAAAAAATTTACAAAATGGCGGATGTACAAAGAAAAAAGTTTAATTTTGGCGAAACTACTTATATTCGATTGCTTAAAAATACTACATTTCAAAAATTAAAAAAAAAAACGCTATGTACTACAATGATAGCTACTGCAGTTAGGGAATCTGAAAATTGAGCAATTATAGCTGAAGTTGTGATTTTCGAAAGTCGTTTTGAGAAAAACGCGATCGACAGTTTTAATATACGTAAATCCTACTAGCTTAACCCCCCTATTCTGTAACTTTTCGTTATCGTTCGTTATCGTTATGAAATCGTTAAAAACCGTAAAGTTTAGTTTTCGCTCCAAACCAAACTTTGCGGTTCTTAACGATTTAATAACGATAACGAAAAGTTACAGAATAGGGGAGTAAATCTCACGAAAATGTATTCACGTATTCTCAAATAATTATACTTACAGAAAATGCAAAAAAATGAAAATCGATTTTTTTTACTTGCCACAGTGGTGTCCTGTGTATAGCTTGATCTGCGGTCTTTGCACTTCCTATATGGCGTAACATAGCTCGGCCTACGGCCTTCGCACTCCTTATATCGGGTCCTGTGTATAGCTTGATCTGCGGTCTTTGCACTTCCTATATGGCGTAACATAGCTCGGCCTACGGCCTTCGCACTCCTTATATCGGGTAACATTGCTCGGCTTTCGGCCTCACACTTCACATCAGACATGAAGGTGTAGAAAAATTAATTTTTTGTAGATATAAAACAACAAATAAATCATTTGGAGCACTACCAAGTTTTTGTGCTCCGGCTTCAGCTTTGATCAAAAAGGTCGAGCTATGTTGCCCTTCCGCAGGAAGGTCAAAAATCGGAAAAAATTACTGGCGTCGTTTATAGACGACCCTTTAAATTCGAGAGTTTTTGCGATAATGCGTTAATCGCAATGAAGAATCATATCATTACTTCCTTATGCTCTCTGCTGGGAGGTATTTCATATTTATTATTCTGTAGTTTATGTTCCTGAAAAAATGACCTGGAGGGTACCTTTATAATTAATTATAAATAATTGAGAAACCGAATGCTATGGAATACTCCCAGCCATGGGTAAGCAAAATATGTATTCTCAAGAGTTAAATTGTCGTTTTTATCAATTTTAAAAATTCAAAGTTATATCATTGCTTTCGTATTCCATACCCCCCAGACCCCCTGGTTTCACGTTAAGAAGGGCATTTTTTTCAGGGCTCTTTTAATTTAATCAACAGATGGCGCCTACTTAAATATTTTTATAAAATAAGAGGAATTTGCCATATTTAAAATATAGCAAATTCGTTGAGATAATACTATTCTATAAACAATATTCTTGATCTTAAGCTATTTTGAGTTCGTATTGAGTATGTCAAAACACACTCACTTACAAAGAAAGATAATTAAACTTTAATTATGAATTGTGTTTTTATAAATAAATATTACAAACTCAAAATAGCTTAAGATCAAGAATATTGTTTATAGAATAGTATTATCTCAACGAATTTGCTATATTTTAAATATAGCAAATTCTTCTTATTTTATAAAAATATTTAAGTAGGCGCCATCTGTTGATTTAATTAAAAGGGTCCTGAAAAAAATGCCCCTCTTAATTTCTTCACATTTCAAGGGGACAAATTTGTTTTAGAAACTGGGAGTAATGGATTATTTTATCTAGGGATAAAACTCTTACTCTTATCTAGGGACATATGTATAAAATGTGAAGAAATTGACGGGAAACCAGGGGGTCTGGGGGGTATGGAATACCCCCAGCACAAAGAAGAAGCAATATGATTTTTAAAAATTGATAACTACGCAAATTTATTTAGTCGTATATACTTAATGACTTAGTTGTATACCGTTTTGGGGGAATACCGTATTAGGGGAATACCCCCAGACCCCCCGGTTTCTCCCACCCACTTCTTCACATTTAAAGGGAATTCATTTATTTTGGTTTAGCGATGTTTTTAATTGTATAAATAAATATGTAAAAAAATCTTTTGTTTGAACAGACCGGAGCCAGGGGGAGGATAGTATAAATTAAACCGCTTTTCGCGGACGCTTTTATCCTTGTTACGGCTCTGGAGATAACACCCTGTTCACACAAAAAAATCCTGTCTTGTGACGGGATGGCAATTTAGTCTCGCGCGGGACGGGCTGGACGGGATTTTTTCATCCCGCATTTTTTTCTACTCCGTCCCGCGCGGTACATCTTGTCAACTTAATTAAACAGTCAAAAAGTAGTCCCACATTCATCTCTAGTTCACACTATATGATTTTATTTTCATATGAAAAGTCATAGCTGAAAACATGCCTGCATAACAGCCAATCATAAACGTCATAACTTCTATAATATCAAAAATCATGTAGTTTGAAGGTAAAAAAATTTCTCTTATGAGAAGTCATGTTACTAGTTACATGATGAGAAATCATGTATTGAAATCATAGTAAGAACATGTACGTGGCTTATTTACGACTGAGGGGGGGGGCTTAAATAATTCAAAGTCATATTGTTGCTTTTATGTGCTGGGGGGTATCCCAGACCCCCCGGTTTCACGTTCATTTCTTCACATTTCAGGGGGGACAAATTTGTTTTAGAAACTGGGAGTAATGGATTATACAGACTCTTACCTAGGGAGATAAATAAAGTATAAAATGTGAAGATATAGACGGGAAACCGGTGGGTTTGGGGGGGGGGGGGGGTATGGAATACCCTCCAGCACAAGAAAGCAATGATATGACTTTGAATACCACCCAGGTGTAAGTAACAAGATGGCTTTTTAAAATTGATAACATGCAAATTTGATTCTTGAAAATTTGTCTGGTTATTTACTTCCGGCTGGGGGGTATTTCATACCTCCAGACCCCCCGGTTTCACGTTCATTTATTCACATTTTAGGGGGAAAAATTTGTTTTAGAAACTGGGAGTAATGGTTTATAGTAGAGATGAATGCGGGACTACTTTTCCTGTCCCGTTCCGCAGTGCCACCTCGTCGTGTAAGTCCCGTCCCGTTCCGCAGGTCCCGCGAGTCCCGCAGATCTTCAAGCGCATGCGCAGATTACAAATTATGACTTAAATTTGAAATTGAAAACTGCGCATGCGTCTGACAGCGTCTTTAATTATATTTACCGAATGTTGTGATCCAAAATTAATAAATTTTCAATTTTTTTAAAATTATTATTTAAATGTGTACTGTATAAAATAAATTAAAGATGAATGCGGGACGGGACGGAGCGGGATATTCCGCGGGATATTTTTTTGTTCCGCGGGATATTTTGAATATTTAGTCCCGCCCGGGACATTTTTTCAACTCTGTCCCGCGCGGGACGGGATCCCGCAGTCCCGCATTTGGTTTATTTTATACAACGCAGTTCAAATAAACTTTTTTTATTTTTCTGTTAATGCATATTGCTTAGAGTAAATGAAGGGAAAGGATTCAATAAGTTAAATTATGAAATAGAAGAGGAAAAAAATTCGGTCCGCGCTAGACTGCATTGAAATCCCGTTCCGCGCGAGACTAAGATTATAAAATGTCCCGCGCTGGACTAAATATTCTAAATATGCCGCGGGACAAAAATATCCCGGAAAAAAAAATCGCGGGATATCCCGTCTCGCATTCATCTTTAAAATAAATTTATAAATCAAACGCGAGACTAAATTGGCATCCCGTTTCACGCCGGATTGAATTGGCATCTCGTCCCGCGCGAGACTGAATCGAAATCTCGTCCCGCGCGGGACTGAATCGAAATCCCATCTCGCGCGGGACTGAATCAAAATCCCGTCCCGCGCGGGACTAAATATTCTAAATATGCCGCGGGACAAAAAATATCCCGCTGGATATCCCGTCCCGCATTCATTTTTAAAATAAATTTATAAATCAAACGCGGGATTGATTTGGCATTCCGTTTCACGGGGGACTGAATTGGCATCCGGTCCCGCGCGGGACTGAATCGAAATCCCGTCTCGCGCGGGATTGAATCGACATCCCGTCCCGCGCGAGGGACGGGACGGGATTTTTTTCATCCCGCGTTCTTCTCTAGTTTATAGGGACTCTCACCTAGGGAGATATTATGTATAAAATGTGAAGATATAGACGAGAAACTGGGGGGGTATGTAATACCCTCCAGCACAAGAGAGCAACTGGGACATTCAATACCCAGCTGTAAGTAACATGATGGCTTTTCAAAATTGATACCACGCAAATGTGATTCTTGAAAAGTCGTCTGGTTATTTACTTATCCCAGACCTCCCGGTTTTACTCCCATTTCTTCGCATTTTAGCGGGATAAATTTATTTTGGTTTAAATGTGTTTTTAATTAAATTAAAATTTTTTGTGACTAAACTTTAGGGGATCACCGACACTGTCATGGATGTTATTGTACAAAATCTATTTTAAAATATCATACATGCTGACGCACTAATTGCATTATTTGCATGGGCATCTATAAGATCATTTCCAAGGAGGGGCAAAATTTAAAAAGAAATTTATTATAAATAGTTGTAATGATTTAAAACCGAAAGTTTTACATAATTTAAAAAACTTACAGCTGGTCAAATTAATATTAAATGCCTAAAAAAAAACTTTAAGCAGCTAAAAGTCAGGGGGCAGCTGCCCTCTTTGCCCCCCCCTTTCGTATACGCCCGTGATGGTTTCCGTCCCGCATTGTACAGTTCAACACATCAGCAGGTGTACCGTCCAGCTTAACAAGATGACGGATCTTCAATTCTTAATTTTTTTTCAAATCGTAATAATTTTTCTCAAAACATTTATTAAATTACTTTTTTTTAAATCAGCTCCGGATCTACTACTAAGGATCTTTTCCTCCAGCTTTTGAGTTTAATAATTTTTTAAAAAGCATTGAAATTTGGTGGGAATTTTAGTTTCAAATACTTATATTAATTTGGCACTTCTTCAATTGCAACCCGAGGCAGATTTCCGGTTTCCCTCACCTAGATCCGGAGCTGAACCCTATTTTATAATTGAACTTTTTTTTAAACGCTTTTATTTAACTTGGGCGGAGTGTTATTATTTCATAATTGAACTTATTCATTTATTTCATCTCTCATTTACATTTACTCCGAGCAACATCCATCGCGCGGCGGCATTATCTTTTACTTTACATTGCCCCCCCCCCCCCCCCTATTCACCAGCTTCTGACTTTGGTCAAACTCATTCTAGCCGTTTCTAACGGGCCGTTTTCTTTTAACCCTTTCTCCGTTTTTGAACGAATGTTGATCTTAAAATATCAACATTCTTTACCCCCCCGCAACCGGGGTCAAAAACATCATGTGATTGGCCAAAAAGTAACCTGCGCCGTAGTAGTTGTTAGCAATTAAAATTTCTAATGAATTTTGGGAAGCCAAATGGGCCCTCCAGTGCTCTTACGCACCTGATTTTTTCAGATGTTTTTTTGCTAATAACTCGAAAACCATCACTTCAACTTAATTTATTATTTTGTTATTTTCTATAAATTTTTCTTTCTGATATATAACCAAATCTCGAATATTGGTTGATTTGTTAATTTTAACTTTCAGATGAATTGCCGTATCTTCGAGTTCCATTACACACAATTATAACATTAACTCCCGTTGCATATGGATGCAGAATGGATTACATTAAACTGCCAATCGAAGCTGTGGATACACATCGCCCGAAACCCAAGGTTTGTAACTAAAAATTTTGGTTTATTGGTACATCCTGACTTGTTTGCACACTAAAATAATCTTTTTGCATCCTAATTACTGTGTTTCAGGAGCCTGGGCATATATTTGACGCTGAACCTGATCCTGATGCTAATATTTGTTCTAACATTGCTAGTGACTAAACAAATTTACTTACACAACTGTTTTCGTACTACCTACTTTTTATATGCTAGAATGGCTGTGTTTTTATTGTAATTAAAAAAATTTATTAAAAATGCGTCTGATTACTTGGGCCACCCATTTTGATTGTAAAAAAAAACTATTTATGTGGTCTTGGGAAGCAGCTGAAGAATCTCTTATAATAATAATTATTCCTCTTGGAACTTCACACTTCCTCTTTGACGTTTTGTTCTATTATGGGTGGCCTGAGTAATTGGGCGTTTAAAATGTGGTTTGATTAAAATCTTAACCTTTTGGAAATAAACTTCTTAGAAATATGTTTGTTTTATTTTTTGGACGAAATATTTTTGAAATTGAAAAAGTAACTGCCAAGACTTAAAATTTGAAAAAGTGACTGATAGGATAATTTTTAAAGCTTAAGCAGTTTTTTTTTAACTTTTTGTGACTAAAACGCTTTTTTGAGCATGATGTATCACGCTTTTCTTCTTTTTATTAGTTTTGATTTCATATTATGTTAAGTCTTCTTTTGAGTTTGTATTTTAATAGTCAGTTGTTTTTAAGATTCCTGGTGAACTAGAAGAAAGATTCAGGAAAAAAAAGATGACTAAAATCGTATGACTGAATAACAGGGTGCCTATGTATTCAAACTGTAAACTTTCTTCCTGTAATTGTGATGTATTTATTTTGGTTTATTAATAATTGAATATGTCGTAAGTATTTTAGAACAATGGAACCAAATAAGTAATTTTTAATCTGTACATTTTATTAGTTCGTATCGTAATTGTCTATATGTAATCTTTTTATTTATTAGATTAACTTAACATGTAATTTATTTATAGAGAATTGGAATATTTTGTCCATTTTTGTTATTAATGTAAAATATTTTTAAAAATAAATTTTTTCCATATCATAACGAGCTTATACTTGCTTGCACTATTTTTCAATCTGCATGGGTGTCTGTGATAACCATTAACAATTAAAATTTATTAGTTACCAAATATTAGACAGAAAAATTACCATTTTATTTTACAGAGAGAAAAATCATTAAGTGAGAGTCTCTGAAACTTGGCCCAACATTCAATGGATGAAACAGTTGGAAATTTTTAACCATTTTGTTTCAGGATTATTTTTTAAAATACACAAATCGCCAATAGATCAATTTATTTTATAATTCAATTTTTAAATAAAATTTACGAAATGTTTTTTTTTGGCTTTGTATTTATATATTTTTTTGTAAGGTGACATAGACTCCTTTGACCCCCCTCCCATACCAAAAGAGGTATTAGATTTATATATTTAGAGACCTACATATTGCAAGATTTTAAAAAAATATTGCAAAAGTTTAAATTTTACTTTGTTATTAATTTACTTTTTTCTTCAGCATCTCTCAAGAATTTTACTTACAAATTTTTCATGTTCTTAGTTCTCCAAGATTTTAATTATTTTTCCTGAAGATTTTTCGTTAGATTTTGATGTAAAATTGAAAGAAAATGATTTTGTTTATATTTTATGTGGTAGTGGGGTGAAATCCCCTCCTCACCGACCTCTTCCACAATATTGAAGATTAACTATAGATTACTTTTTTATTGGCTACTAAAAAGAGGGTACATTTGTACGCAGTAGCTCAGGCAGGAATACGTTCTTGGGGGGGGGGGAGTTATTAGATCATTTCTAATAAAATTATTAATTTTAGAAAAACTTTGTGTAATTTTTAGGCCATTTTTTTGGGTAGAGAACCAAACTTAACAAAATTATAATTTATTATATTTCATTAATAATACAAAGTTTTAGGCGCCTGATTGTAACATTTTCAATGTTTAGTGATGATTCTTGTAAGTGTAAGCAATTGGCATTTTAATTTGTACATTTTTTGTTTTATTTTAAATTCATTAAATTATAATTTATTTTTAAATTAATTAAGTAATTAAGGGGTTAAACCATTCTAGCGGCCGAAAAAGAGTCCTAACTATGACGGATAATTTTGTGACGTGGGTGTCTATTTCAGGGGGGGGGACAAAATAAAAAATGATTTTAATCATTTAAAACCGAAAGTTTTAGTAAATTTTAAAAACTTGGGCTGGTGAAATATTAAATGCCTAAAAAAATTAAGCAGCCAAGAGCCGTGGAAGGGCAGCTGACTCTTTTGCCTTCCCCCCACCCCTCAATGGACGCTCGTGTTTTGAGAACATGGAAAATTGAATAGGATTTCTTTTCAGAAGGTTTATTTAACATATTGAAGTATGAAGAAAATAATTTTATTATCATTTTGATGCAAAATGGCGGCGACAGAACCAATCTCTAAAATCGCCTTTTTTTAAAACTCCTCCACAAGAGGACAGATTTCTCGTAAAGTATACGAACTAGAACAAAAAACTTTTTAATTAGTTTGAAAAAAGTGGTTTTGAGAAAAACGCGTTTAAACTTTTATGAGCACTTAAATTCTTGACAGCTGTCATAGAATAATAATAATTGATGTCTGTACTGACTTACACATTCTCTATTGCTACCAGAGCTAGATCTCTCTGAAACGGTTCGTAAATTCTTAACACTGTGTGGCTGAAACAATTGTCATGGTGACGTTATTGACTTCACAAGTGTGAAGTCGATGGAGCTTCTCGTGTCATTCTGTAAGGAGATCAGCTGAAGAAGTAGCTGGGAAATACCAACTCAAGGAATTTTTATTTCTCAGTTTACCCACCGGGAAATTGTCGATTTAAATAAATTTCTCGCACATCAAACAGAATTATATCGCAGCTCTTATATAAATGTGATACAAAAAACTGGGATTTGTAGGGCAGCTAAAGTTCCTTACTGTAGGGTATTGTGTGTAAAATGTGAAAAAAACAGTGGAAAACCGGGGGGTCTGGGGGGTATGGAATACCCCCCAGCTGGAAGTAACGATTTGGTTTTTTAAATTGATAACAAGCAAATTTGATTCTTGAAAAGTCGTTTGGTTAGTTACTTCCATACCCCCCCCCCAGACTCCCCGGTTTGTCATTCATTTCTTTGCATTTTATGTATGTCTCTACAGTAGTATACTCCATTATGTTGTCGGCAAACTTCGGTAGTTTGGTTACTTATAGCAGTTCCATACCTCCAATTTGCATATTTCGTCATATTTTTTTACCATGCTCTCTTTAAAAAGTCTTTTTTTCTCTTGAAAAGTTGTCTGGTTACTTATTCCATACCCTCCAGACCCTCCGGTTTCCTGCATATTTCTTCACATTTGATACATATCTTCCTAGGTAAGAGTCTGTATGCTCCATTACTCCCAATTTCTATGTAACAATCTGATAAGAGTAGATTGTCGCTTCGAGCGTTAGAGGGCTAGTTGTGTGTAAAATGTGAAGAAATAGATGTGGAACTAGGGGGAAGGGGAGAATACGTAGGAATATGGCGGAAATTTGTGAAAAGTTGTCTTGTTGCTTACTTACAGCAGTTGTGGGGTATTTCATCTCCCCCAGAATCCATGGTTCTTAGGAAACATTTCTGAGAAAAATATTCTACATTTACATAATTTTATTTTTCCAAAATTTTTAAACAAATATATAGTTTTGTGGGGTGCAGGGTATAAAATGTGAAGAAATTGATTAAAAACCGGGGAGTCTGGAGGTTCTATAGATTCTCCAGCTTTAAGTAAACAATGAGACGACTCACCCAATGAATAAAGTTTTTCTACAGATGATATGAAATTGCTACGTAGAAATAGTAGTATTGAAGCATAGAATCCCTTAAAGTAGGATCACATATGTACATAAAATATGAAGAAATATATTGAGAAACCGGGGGGTCTGGGGGTATGGAATACCCCTCAGCTACAAGTAACGAGGTGGTTTTTAAAATTGATAACAAGCAACTTTGATTTTTGAAAACTCGTCTGGTTATTTATTTACAGCTGACCCCCCGGTTTGACGTTCATTTCTTCACATTTCAAGGGGATAAATTTGTTTTAAAAACTGGAAGTAATGGGTTATACAGACTCTTACCTAGGGATATATGTATTAAATGTGAAGAAATAGATGGGAAACCAGGGGGTCTGGAGGGTAAAGAATACCCTGCAGTTACAAGTAACAAGACGACTTTTCAGAATTGATACTATTCAAATTTGATTTTTCAAAAGTTGTATCGTTACTTACTTGGGATTGAGGGTATTCTATACTCCCAGACCCCACGGTTTTGCTATCATTTTTTCACATTTTAGTTGGATAAATTTGTTTTAGTTTAAAAAAAAGCTTTAACGTTGTTGTATCGTTTTGTTTGAATGGGTAATGTAAATTGAACCGCTTGGCACAGGCGCTTTAACCTTTTTACGGTTCTGGGAGGGGGGGGGAATAGAATTTTTTTTTGAATTCTAAATAATAAAATAGGTAAATAGAAATTTGACTCTTGAAAAGTTGTCTGGCTACTTATTTACCGTAGTAAGTAGTCATGTACCACGTAAGAAGTGAATAGAATCCGGGGGTCTGGGGGGGGGGGGGTACGGAATACGTACCGCATCTGCCGTTTGCGATTAAAAATTCAATCGTGTCTCCTTCGTAACGCGTTATGTCTAATGTGTCGGTTCACGAATTATAAATATGTACCGGAGATAAGTACATTCGGTTTAATATTTCAACGTGAAACAAAACTACAATTGAATTTTTGAACCCCACAAATTCGTATTATTTGTATTATGATGTTGTCTTGTGGTAAACTTTTTGTTTATTTTAAATTATTGGGCCGGTCCTAGCTGTGCTGCAATGCTAGGTCAACCCATGACAGGAAGGAGCAAGCTCCTAACCCCTATCCATTTCCAAAAATAAGTTTCATATACTGGACCCTCATGTGGGCCGCACCAGATATCAAACTGATGAGAACAGATACTACACTTTGATCTTAGCTATACAGCCGAGAAGCGATGTTGTAGTTTTGAAAAAAGCGACTTTTCTCAACAAGTTACCACAACTTAATTGGCGCCATGTTAAAGTGCCGCCCTCTAGTGATCAGAACTTATTTTATTATGATATAACGGTTTTTTTTTGCTTTCAAAAAAGTTGTGAAATATCAGTGACGTCATCAAGATTTTTTTAGTAGCAACTCTTATTTTTTATTGCAGAATTTTTTCAAGTTCATACAAAGTGTAATAATTAGAAATAAACCACAACTATTTTACCGAAATATAATTTTCGTTAATTTAATAAAATTTAATTAAAATTTTTAATAAAAACTGGGACGATTTCAGGATTAAATGCCATTTTAGGAGCAATTCTGTCGCTAAATTTCCAATTCAAAGTGACTTAAAAAACTGAAAATTTATTGATTTACTTATATTTCTTTATATATTTCTTTAGTTCATTCAAGGTAATTGCTACGCCATCTTTAATTATAAATATCGCAATGAGGATGACACACAAACTTTTGAAGGTGTCCTCAAAAAGTACCAGCAACTGAAAATTGCAAATTAAAATAACCAATCGCCAATTTCCATATAGAGGCTGATATAAAATGTTAAATATGGTGCCAAGACTTCGATGGTCTACTTTATGTTTGTAGATGGCTAAATAATGGTTTAATTCCCTCCCTTTCCATCGCTACCAGAGCTAGATTGCTCTGAAACGGTTCGTAGATTCTTAGGTGTGGCTGAAACAATTATATGATAGCTTTACAGTCCTAGAAGGCCCTTGGCTAAGCCCTAAGTATGTATGCAAGTATGACTGGAAATGGGTCCCGTCTGTGTCGACTTTAACAGGTTTTACTGTATTACGAAGAGAGACAAGATAATTAGGTAAAATTCCTTTATTCCTAAATGGAGAAATTTCAGGCAGATCCGATTTAAAATCTGCTTTAGAGCATGTACTCTTTAAAAATGGAATTTTTACTTTTGGGGGAGGGGAGAGTTCAATTTTTATTGCCTATTTTGCGTTGTTTTTGACTATATTTAGTGCATTTTAAACCAAAATTTTATTTTTGGCTTATTTTGAATTTGTTTCTAAATTTTAAATATTATATTTAGTATTTGTATTATTGAAAAATTTAATAAGAAAAAATGTAAAATCAAAGAACACCTTACCGGATTACAATAAAACTGAAACATTCTATTCGTTGACTACAGGGACATGACCAACTAACTTTCTTCTGGGGGGAGCAATCCCAAATTTGCCAATGGTTTTAATTAAAAATTGTCGACTTTTTGTAAGTTTTACAACTGTTGGTAAATTTAAACATAAAAACTGCCAACTTGACCAACTTTTGAGTGATTTTACCAAATTTTTAAAATATTGGGAAGAGCTCCCCCATCCTCTCTCTTGGGAACGTCTCTGGTTGATTATAATCTTGTTTGTATGGTTATTGTTAGTATCTCTTGGTGGACCTTGAAAGCGATTTAAAGAATTACAAATTTATAGCCAAAATAAAGTTAGAAAAAAGCCGAGAATCTTTTTTTTTTTAAGAAGACAAAGGCGAGGAAAACTCAGCTGGCAGATCCTGCCACACCCAAGAAGTCAGCCGATTTCTAGTTAGCCTTCACCGTTACTTCACAGCGATGATGAAGCGTCAATGCAAGTCAACTTCGTGAAACACTTTATCAAACCGAAGTACTCTTTACTCACAATGAGATCAAAAACAGAAGAGAAGGAAACGCGATTGCTTTAAATAGCTCTCAGGGCAGCAGCGGTGAGGAAAACCGGCAAATGGAAGTGCATTAATCGGGAACTTGACGCTCGAAGTGTGGGATACACCAAGGTGAAATTGCTTCTCAAAGAATTAAACATCACCCCGGCCCATCGATAAAAGATTTTCAAATACTTTGAAGACACCATCAAGCCGGATCAAGGTGGGTGGCATTACCACCAGCTAAACAAAGGATAAGCCCCTGAAAGTGGTAATCAGGGGCATAACGTCAACATTTAGGACGTAAGAAGAGATTTAGAAACCAAGGGCTGTAACTACACCTCGGTACCAAGAATGAGACGCAGCAGGGACCGTAGGTCTCATCTTCTTGTACTGATCACCTTTCTAAAGTCGGAGCTCGCGAAGATTTTCAACGAAAAAAAGGTTATGAAGATTTGAGTGAAGGTTTAATTACCAAATTGCAAAACTAGGATGAGCCAATGGATGAGCACTGGATGAGCCGCTTCGTGATGTCTGAAGTATCTGGGAGCCCATCTCACATCAAGTTGTTCAAGACCTAAAGGAAGTCGATCCGGAATGCAACAATTGCGGTAGCAAACATCCCACCAACTTCATTGGATGTAAGGAAAATCCAAACAGTTTGAAGCCGAAACGGAGCAATGCCAAAAAACAAAAGCAAAAAACAATAACAAAATAACCAATTCATTCTAAGAAGATCAATAAATCGCTCAGGCTTAATTATTCTTCTCGCCTAGCGGCTCGGCTCATAAACCCTGCTCCTCATAGTGAAAAGTGACGTTTTACGTTCTTGTGATATAAATTACTATTTTATCATACTTAATTTGATTTTAATACTTTTTTCAAACACTGTTTTTGCTTTTATGTGCCTCTTTTGCTTGTTTTTAAATTGTAATGCCTTTTTTATAGCATTTTCATTTCGTACTGCCTAAAAATTTTTTATTGTTTGTATTGCCTAAAAATACAGGATTTTTCTATGACATCTAAAATTATTTTATTTATTAATAATATTTATTATATTCTGAATCCCGCTATGACTCTTTTACAGATGTAGCAGTCGGTTTATAAATCAATGCCAAAGAACAAAAATGCCCTGGCCCTAATTCTGGAATAATTAAAGGAAATCTACGAAGTGTTTAAATCTTGTTATTTTAAATCTGTAATCAGGGGCGGATTTACCACAAGGTATGTAGGAGCGACAGATTTTAATTAAATAAAAAGTTATATTAAATTGAAAATGTCGAAATATGTGAATGGATTAACAAATTTTATTTTTTAATTCTGATATGGAAATGTGAACTATTTCACTGAACTAGCACTAAAATATTTCACTGAACTAGCATAATATTATGTATTTTCTACAATCAGTGGTGTTACCAAACTTTATGATTTGAGTGGGCCCATAACTATAACTTTCCAAGTCGCCAACTTCTTCCTTTTTGTTTTTTGCGGTGGACATTTTTATAAGAGACCTCGCTTTCCACAACCTATGAACTATCCGTAGGTATCTATCGTATGAATCTGTTAAGATCACAACGCGATCCTTCAACTTACCCAGGTTTCCGATAGAGGACCGAATCAAAGAAGTTTTTTATTTAATGAGAAACATAAAATGAATTAACTGATGTTGCAGTGGCCATGTTGCGCCGAGCCTTCCAATGTAGAAGATTTTTGGGGCTCAAATATGTGTTATACTGTTAGGATATCGCGATGGATGCTAGACGCCTTCTGGGTACGCCACTGTGCAATTAACTTAAGACGCCTCTCATAGCTTAAAATGCAAGCGATGTTTTTATCAATATAAGCGCTGACAGTTAGTCACACTTGAAGACATTATTTTTTTTAAATAAAATTAATTTTATTTTTAAAATTTTAAGCCTTGATTAAAATAGTTTTATGTTTTACCTAATTAACTTTTTTGAATCATCTAAAAATGTTTACTATTAACAGCACAGTCTTGAATTGTTCAAGTCACTGCATTTTAAGCTACGAGAGAGCCGCCTTAACATCTTAGATCATAGTTTGAGTTGGGGGGGAGGGGAGAATAAGTTCAGAAAAATTCAGCGCAAATCTTTAAATTTTGCTTTCATTATAATATATAAAATTGTTTCAATTATTTTGTTGCTTTAGGATCATCATAAGAATCATTTTAGTGTGAGTTTAGCCCCCTTTCCGTGAAGTAATTTTAGGGATGTTTATGTAACAGAAAAAAAAGTTTTATTTAATTATCAAACATTTTTTATTTTATTTGAGATAAAGTTTTGTGTCAAAATATAACCTGGGCGCAATTTTTTTCCAAAAAAATAAAGTTGAAAGCGAAAGTAATAGGAAACTTATTGAGTGCACCTCGTAGTTTTAGTTCGTAAATTTCCCGTAACCGGCGCAGCTGCGAGTGATGCGCGATTGGTCGAACGCAGTAGACAATTGTGGCGGACTGAGCAATGTTTTGAAAATGCCATATTAGTGTTTAAGGTGATTAAATTAAAAAAGCCAAATAAATAGTGTTTAAAAGTAATGAAAGTGGTGACGAATGTGAAAAGAGATCAAAATAGCGTCGTTTAACGTCGTTGTGAAATAGTTTTGGGCGTGTGAAGCTTGCGTACGCGATTATGGCTGTTCGTGTTTGAGTGTGTGTTCTATCTACCCTGCCTGAACTGAACCCAGTTGGCCTAGTGTCGCTTACTAACGGCTCGTACCCAACGCTGCGGTAAATTATTGACGTGTCAGTCGGCTCGATTACGCCGCTCTCTTTAATGGAACATTTTTATATTATTTCCGCCGAGAGTTACGTTAGTTGCTGTGCATTAAAATTTGGATGTTTTCCATTTTAAAAGTCTCGTTACGTATCGCATTCCCTCCTACCCAATCACATTTAAAAGTGAGTTGCATTTGTTTTGTTTTAAAAATTTCAGCGCCTACTTTCTGCTTACGAAAGACAACTTTCGAAAACTTTTAAAAAACACGATTGTGCAATAATTAAATTTTTTAGAGGTTATGTTATTAGTGTCAAATTCATTATCGACAAATTTAGGTTATTCCAATTGTCTTTTTCTTTCGCTACCCAGAGACATGTCGGGTTAACGCGACTTATTTTTAGTACCATTTTTATTATGCATGTTCTACAAACAAAACGTTATTTCTATTTGCAAGGCTATTACGATTTCAATCGATCAAAACACAATAACCGAGTCACTATCGTTAATTTTTTTGTTTTGTTTTCGTTAAATTGCGCCTGACAAAAGCAGTTCGAGAAGTTGTGCCGTATCTGGCATGCGAGTTACATTTTAGTCAGCTGCATCAGTAAATTTACTTCGCCTGCAACCGCTACCCACATTTTACACTTCGCACTACCCGTACCCCGCGTGCTTACCGTACAGCACATACCACGTTGCCAGATCGAAATATTTCAAAATAATAAACCCTATTCAAATACTCCTCGAACGCTACACCGGCTTTCGAACGGATCCGATAAAAACGTTAACCTTTTCACCCCCCCAAACCCCAACGTTTTTGAACTAAATTCCCACATCATTACATCAATTTTGATTAATTTCGACAACAATGTTTGCATTTGTTTTACGGACGCCGACAGTGTGTACAATTTGTACTAAAGTAGGCCATTTTGTAATAACAACATCTGACAGTTTTAATATGAAATAAATCATCTTAATTTTAATCGAATTTATGACAAATAAATCGAGACCGGCGCTAGGAAAAAAATATCGCAAATATGACGGATCGCAACGTAAGTAAGCGATTATGTGACGACGGTTACGTAGATACGTCGTTTTACCGTTTCACGTAATTTTTTATTATTATTTACACACCCAATCAAATTGTTGCAATTCGGAGAAGTGTCAAAAGTGACAGTTCTGTTATCAAATTTGTTGTAACGATTTAAATGCAACGATAAACAGCTGATCGAAACCATGTACCCCCAGACAACAATAATAATGATAATCGTGACGTCAAAATATTTATTCTTCTTTTAAACAAAACCATCTGTTTGTCAAGTTTTATTAAAATGGGCGATGTTTTTAGGTTATTGGTGGAAGAATTGTTGTGAATCTTAGTGCAAGTGAGAGGATAAGGATATAAAAGTGAAGCAGCTTTCATATGCCGCCCATTTGGTATCCAGATCATGACCCGGAAGACATGCACTAATCATCCGCATGTCGACATTGTGCTGCAGTCGGTATGCCATGAACTTAATAGTTTTGACTGCTATGGTCAAAGTAAAAACGTAAAAAGAAGCCGAAGACACAAGCAGGACATTTCACCCAATTTACTTAACCTAAGGCATTTGTATCGCACCGATCCAGCGGTTGCTTTATTTTTAAAGATAAATGGAATTGATCTGAGTAAGTCATCGTTTTTTAATCTACCATTTTTAGTGCATGACTTTCTATAGTAAAAATTTGGTTTTCCAAATTTGTTTTGACTTCTAAAAGCAAAATTAAATAAACGCCGTAGGAGATTTTTTTAAACTTGCTAGTATTAATTAATTTCTTGTTTAGTTTCCTAACTTCTCAAAATTGCACAAAAAATTTTATATGCAGGATTAGCACACTTTAATTTTACTGTATTGTTATTGTTTAAATTTTACTTTTGTTTAGAAAATATTTGAGGCAGAAACTTTTGAAATAAATACCTTGTATAAGTCGAATACAAAAACCACCCACAATCAGAAGTTTCTCTCAAAAAACTTATTCACTACTGATGAGATCTAATAAGAGTGAAACGTATACATTATACTTTTGGAAATTATTGATTGTGGTAATCTAATTCAGCTTTCAAGTTTTTTTTAATCATTCTGAATAAAGAACCATAGAAGCATAATAAAACGTGTTATTCTGATCTGTTTTTTTTTTATAGAACCTTGGTCCTATATTAGGATATTGTTGTATTTAAATTATTTATTACAAACACTAATGATAAGCATTTTTCAACTTTTTACTATTGCTTCATGTGTATAAAGCGTTACATTTATTTTTATGTTTTATTTAAATCCTTTAAACAACAAAACTTTTACCTCAAACTTTTAGGGCAATAATTTCCAAAATTGGCATTTGGTATTTGTACCATAATAAGAATTTTGTACCTAGAATGGTCTGTCAAGATCAAATTTCTATTGCTTACCCTGCCCCCTCCCTTAAGCTACCCCCTAAGCGCTTTGAATTTTTTTAATTATTTTTACAGTGTTTACAAGTTTAAGAATAATATATTTCCAAAGTTATAAAAAAAAATATTTTTATGTTTCCCATATTTTTATGGAGTCCCCAAAGACTCCGTGCTAACTTAGGGGGGGGGAGCCAGAAACCTCAAAATTTTTGGACTTTTTTCGGTTTTTTGCTTATATCTCGTAAACTTCGTATATGTTAGGTACCATAGTTTCTTACAAAGTTATAGAGCAACAAATTTGCTAAAATTTGGTGGGTAAAGCAAATTTTTAAACCCAATATTAACCGAGACACGGTCAATCAAAGTTGGACAAAGTTTCTCAAAATGTAAAAAAAACAAAAAAAAAACGAAGGTTTTCTTCCTTATGACAATTTATTACCATCATTTCCATATTAATTATGTTAATCACTCATCAATAGAGATGAGATTTTTAGGTTTTTACCTTTTTTTAAATTTAGGTCCTATTTTTATTTTATTAGTACCAAAATTTGTTCCATGAAAAACTACGTCAAATTAAGCCCTATTTATTTTTTACCTTTTTTTTGCTTTTTTTAATTTTTACTACCTATTTTAGCATTTTGGGAAACTTTTTTTTTATTTCTGTTCAAATAGAAAAAAAATTTCGCCCTTACGACGCTCTTAAATTAAAATATCAAAAAAATTGTGGGAAAGAAAGACCGAGAGATACAAAATATTTCATGTTTTTTGAAAAAAAAATTTGGCTAGGAGGTTAAAAAAATGTCATTCAAAAAAATTGTGGAAAAAAAGACCTCCGAGAGATATGAAAAATTTTCATGTTTTAGGTCGCAAATTTGGCTAGGGGGTTAAATAAAAAGATGGGGATTGGGGGCTTTTTCCCAATATTTTTGAAAGTTGTCGAAAACACTCAAAAGCTGGTCATTTTGGCATTTTTTTTGAATGTCTAAATTTACAAAAAGTGTCAAAACTTACAAAAAGTTGGCAATTTTGAATTAATTCAGTTGGCAAATTTGGGGTTGCTCTCTCCTGAAAAAAGTTGGTTAGGCACGTCCATGGATATTAATGAGTAATTAACATGGAAACGATGGGAATAAATAGTTATAGGGCCAAAACCTTCGTTTTTCGATAATCTTTTTACATTTTAAAAAACTTGCTCTAACTTTGATCGGTTGTATCTCAGTTAGTATTGGGTTTAAAAATTTGTTTTATCAACCAAATTTTAGTAAATTCAGTGCTCTACAACTTGGTAATGAACTATGGTACCCAAAATATGATTAGTTTACGAGACATAAGCAAAAAACAAAAAATCCAACAATTTTGAGGTTTTTGTTTCTTCCCCTAAGTTAGCACCGGGTGTTCGAGGTCAAAAACTTAGAATAGACATCTCCCAAACAATCTGTCAAAATTCCATTAACTTCAGAATATTTACATGATCATTGTTTTTATAGAAATTTATAATTATTTACATTAAATTTTGATTTTCTTTTTAAATTTGCCGATTTTCAAAACAGCGGTAATTTTTAATATGTAAACTTTTTAGTTTATGGTATTAGAAATCCAAAAAAATTTCACTATAGTTGGGTTTCATCATTTTTCATTTATAATGGCTAATTGCATAGGACTGTTAATCTTCTCACGAACTACTTCTTTTTTTGCTTAAATTGTTTTTTCTATTCTTGTAGTTATAAGTTTAACAGGGTTTAATATTGACTAACTTTTGAACAAAATTTCTATCACTAAACCTCCTAAACGTTTTGAATTTTTTTGAAAACATTTACAGTTGAACCTGCTCATCAACTACCCCATTTCCGCTTACGTTATTTACACCATTTTTGTAGTACCCACAAGTTTAAAATATTGACTGACTTTGGAACAAAATTTTTATGGTTTTTAAAAGCCTTTTTTAAAGCCACCCCCCAAACGTTTAAATTTTTTTTTTTTTTTATTATTTTTGCAGTGTTCACAAATTTAACGCTAATACATTTATCCAGTTTCAAAAATTTAAAACAATTTTTTTTGATATTTTACCCCCCCCCCTCCCAATCACAAACTTAGCACAGCCGTTCCCAAACTTTGTGCTAATTTCAGCATGCAGTGGATGTTGCCAGTACCGGATTTAGTTAGTGCGGGGCCCGTAGCAAATGTTGTCGCGGGCCCTTCAATTTTTAATTTTCTCCTACTGTGTTAATCCAGCACAGGATTTTACTCTTACTACAACGTAATAAAATAAAAACTGATCTGATGAATGATGCTATATAAATACCTATCTAAAAATTAGCTCTAGACTAGAATTAGTGACGCGCATGAATGGATTAACGAGAAATTTTTTAATTTTAGGAGAAAATTGGCCCGACGAAAAACTTTGTTCAATGACGCGAAACAGGATGACGAGGTCCCAAACCAACTCCGTGTGTTGCAAGACGAAAAGTACGCCCGGCGGTGATTATGCTCACCGATTGCGAACGAGGAGGCACACAGTATTCACCAACAATTTTGCCGACACCTCAGGCGACGATGACAGCAACCACATCAAGCCCATGCGCGAATTGAGATCATCTAGTAGACTGGCATTAGCTTTAGTAAAATCTGTAGAACGAGAAGAGCGAACTAATAATCGACCTAGAAGAAATTTAAAACCAAAACGAATATCTGCGGACGAGCGTTTAGTTGTAGATAATAAATCCTATTACAAAGTAGAACTCCTCTCGAACAAATTACGATCTAATGCAGTTTATAATCGTGAATTGGACGTCCCACATTTAAATAAAAAGACCAAATCGTCTACTACGGAATTTGAAGACAGCGACGACGATAAAGGTGAAGGTAAAGGTTACTTAGGCTGATTTATTTTTTTGCTAACGTTTTTGTTATGTTCAACAGTGACGTTCAGTAAGAAGATACCCGATTATGAATTAATTAGGCTTAATAACGAAGCAGAAAACTTTTTATTTCCAAATAAAGAGGAAACGACTTCGGACGACGAAGTCACTTCGGATAAAAAAGTGGAGGCCACTCCGGTTACGCATCATAGATCGTTCAAAAATGTTAAGTGCGAACCCGAAGAGGAATCCTCCATGGATAGCATATTCTCTGATACGTCCACTTCTAGGAAGAAACGAAGACTGACTCAAGCGGAATCTTTTATTTTGGATAACCAAAAGTATTATAAGTTTGAAACTCCAGGGTCTAGGTGAGTGGGTAGTTATTTTATAGTAAGTTAGGTACTTACACGATGATCTGAATTTTTAGGTTAAGGTATCAAGGTTCCTATTTGGCGACTGTGCCGCCAAAAAGTAACGGGGAGCACGGAAGCGCTAAATTGAAGTGTAAGGAGAGTAAAGAGAAAGAAAAGGAGAAGGAAAGTAAAGTTGTACAAGAGGATCAAGAACAAATTAGGTTAAATTTACAGGATGTCAAGTTTTCTTTTGAATTGATTCCGAAAAATGAACCCTGGTATGAGACATTCCAACGTCAGGATGTTGCCCAAGAGTGCTATTCGTGCTATAATTACAATACAGGTAAAAAAAAAATTTGTAACTTTTGATTCCTACTATGCGTTCCTTCTTTATTCCATATTTATTTTCACCAGAATTTGAACGTTCAGTTTACGTTCAGAATTTCACCAAAACAAATTTTAAAATTTTTAATTTTTTAATTTTAAAGTTTAAGATAAGAAAATTTTAAGACTTTCTTTAAGTTAAAAAACGGTATAATTAGCTTTTTTTCTAAAAATACAATCAAAAAATAGTGTAGGTTCCCTAGATTTGCACATTTTAGATCATAACACTAGATTTTGCTTTATTATTTGGCACTATGTAAATTTTTCGTTCAAGTAGTGAAGCAAACATAACTTTGGGCGTGTGACGTTAGCGGTGGTGTAAATGCCATTTTTTGATTTTAAATATTAAAAATTTTAGTTTATGTACTATTATTTAAGCCATCCAGTGTTTAAACTATAAAACATAAATAAAATCTAAGAAAAGCTGCCAAAGGGCGTCATGTGTAAACTATGAAGAATTAAGTGGATATCTGGAGGGGGGGGGTATGGAATGCGCAAAAATTATATAAAAGCAAGTAGAGCACTAAATTTGCTATAATTTGGTTGCTAAAGCAAATTTTTAGACTTAATATTAACCGAGATACAGCCGATCACAATTAGACAAAGTTTTTCAAAATGTAAAAAATGGCCAAAAAACGAAGGTTTTGCCCCTATAACAATTTATTACCTTCATTTTTATGTTAATTATGTTAATCAATCATCAAAACTACTTTTAAAAATTGATAATGACGACCATTTCATTCTTGAAAAGTTTTCTTATTGTTTACTTATAGCTGGAGCCCCAGACCAGACCCCCCGGTCTCTGTGGAAAGTTTTTTCTTTAACATTTAGGAAGTCCTAAGTAAAAAAGAAAAGAAAGTAATATTTGCGCCATAAAAACGTACAAAATTAACTTTATTTTTTTATTTTGAAATCTTAAAAAAATCGCCTTCGGCGCACGGTGTGATAGATTCAAGTTTTATGCGGTATAAATTCTATAAATTAGTATACTAACCCAAAATGTATGCTAAAAAAAATGGTGAAAAAATTCTAAGCACCAGGGGATTAGTTTTATAGAGGGATGAAGATGAAGTAAATTAAAAAAAAAAATGAAAATTTTAATAATTATATAAATTTTTATAAAATCGATGATCGTGTAAGTATTCCAAAGTTAATGGAATTTTGACTGATTGTTTGGGGTAGATCCTGTACTAACTTAAGGGAGAGGCAAAAACCTCAAAAAATTTGGACTTTTTTTTAGTTTTTTGCTTGTATCTCGTAAACTAAGCATATTTTGGGTACCATAGTTAATTACAAAATTGTAAATTAGACATAATAAAATGCCAAATTGACCCACTTTTGAGTGTTCTTGCCAACTTTTTAAAACATTGGGGTAAGCTGCCCCCCATCCTTCTCTATGGGCACGTCCCTATACCTCATTATTTGCAACTATGTAAATTTTTGTTAGCTTTGGCCATCAAACATAACTTTGGACCCGTAACGTCACTGGTAGTGTAAATGCTATTTTTTGATTTTAAATATTTAACATTTTAATTATGTTTAAAATACAAAAATAATTAAATTCTAAGAAAAGCTGCCAAATTAGAAAGGGCGTCATGTGTAAATTATCAAGAAGTTATACAGGTTATCCAAAAGCAACAAAACTACTTTTAAAAATTGATAACGACGCCAATTTTATTCTTGAAAAGTTTTCTTATTATTTACTTATAGCTGGAGGGTATACCATACCCCCCAGACTCCCCGGTCTCTGTGGAAAGTTTTTTTAACATTCAGGAAAAGAATAGAAATAAAATATTTGCACCATAAAAACGTACCAAAATTAACTTTATTTGTTTATTTTGAAATCTTAAAAAAATCGCCTTCGGCGCACGGTGTGATAGATTCAAGTTCTATGCGGTATAAATTCCATAAATTAGTATACTAACCCAAAATATATGCTTAAAAAAATGGTGAAAAATTCTAAGCACCAGGGGATTATTTTTATAGAGGGATGAAATAAATTAAAAAAAAATAATTATATAAATTTTTATAAAACCGATGATCATGTAAATATTCCAAAGTTAATGGAATTTTGACAGGTTGTTTGGGGGGTAGACCCTGTGCTAACTTAAGGGAGAGGCAAAAACCTCAAAAATTTGGACTTTTTTTTTTTTAGTTTTTTGCTTATATCTTGTAAACTAAGCATATTATGGTACCATAGTCAATTACAAAATTGTAGAGCATTAAATTTGCTATAATTTGGTTGCTAAAGCAAATTTTTAGACTTAATATTAACCGAGATACAGCCGATCACATTTACACAAAGTTTCTCAAGATGTAAAAAAATGGCCGAAAAACGAAGGTTTTGCCCCTATAACTATTTATTACCTTCATTTTTATGTTAATTATGTTAATCACTCATCAATAGAGATGAGATTTTTAGGTTTTTACTTTTTGTTTATTTTAGCTTCTATTTTTATTTTATTAGTATCAAAATTCGTTTCATGGAAAACTACGTCATATAAGCCTTAATTTTTACGACCTATTTTAGCATTTTTAAAACTTTTTTTTTAATTTACAGTTCAAATTAGACAAAAATTTCGTCCTTCCAACGCTGCTAAATTAAAATCTTTTTTTTTTTTGTTTTTTTTTTAAACTAAATTTGTTGTTAATTAATTTAATTTAAATAATATTGAGAAAATCCCGAGTTGCCACAGATACACTTTTTTAAAAATCATACACTTTTCTTCACTTTTTATGAAAAAAAGTTTAAAAATAAAAAAGGTCATTCAAAAAAATTGTGGGAAAAAGAAACAGAAAGACACAAAATGTTTCATGTTTTGGGTCGCAAATTTGAATAAGGGGTTAAAAAAACCAGGTCATTCAAAAAAATTGTGGGAAAAAAGACCAAAAGATACAAAATGTTTAATGTTTTGGTTGCAAATTAGGCTAGGGAGTTAAAAAAATTAAAAAATGTCATTTAAAAAAAAAATTATATTGTAATACTTTGAGTTTCGTAACCTAAAACTACAATATCAACCTAAAATTGCTTTTTGTAGTACCTTTATAGGACCTAAAATCGCTTTCTTTTATTTAGAACCTTTTTTTGAATTTATACGACTTAAAAATCTCACCTCTACTCATCAATATTGAAACATCTATGACCAACCTCACCTCACCACTCCCAATCTAATTTCTCTAAACGTGAAGATGCCTCATTTTAATGTAAGAAATGACAATTAATATGAGCCATCTTTATGTTTGCAGGAGGGGTGGGGGGAAAGCGGTTGTAGCTATTCCAAGATGTTCTGGATGTACTGATGAGCGATTAACATTTATAATATAGAAATTATGGTAATAAAAAGTTATAGAGTTAAAAGTTATTTATATTATTAAAAAACTTTCGTTTTTTGTCTATTTTTTACATTTTAAAAAACTTTGTCTAACTGTGATTCCCCGTATCTCGGTTAATATTAGGTCTAAAAATTTGCTTTACCAACCAAATTTTAGCAAATTTACTCTTCTATAACTTTGTAATAAACTATAGTACCTAAAATATGCTCAGTTTACGAGATATAAGCAAAAAATTATAGAAAATCAAAAAATTTTGAGGATTTAGGCCCCTCCTAAGTTAGCACAGGGTCCTTAAAGTCAAAAACTTAGTATATACGTTCTAAAGTACTCCCAAACAACTTGTCAAAATTCTATTAACTTTGGAATATTTTCCAATTAAAAAGGGAATTAAAAATATAAAACATTAGCGGAAAATTTCAAAAGGTAAACTTTTTACTTTTTAGTATAAGAATGTAACGGAATTCAATATATAATTTTGGGGTGGGTGGGGATATAATATCGATTTATATCGCTTCTATACAGGGTGGCCCTTTGAAAACGAAACAGACGGGATTGTGGCCAGCAGAATTTTCTTTTTAAATGCAAAAACACGTCAATTTTATCATCGCGGGGGACAACTTTTGCGACCAATGTCACTTCCGTATTGTTTCATCCCTTCGCGTTGCGATGAAAACCCCTAAAATGTTAATAGGGATGATATAGCAAGTAACACCTCATTTGAAAGGTCTTGCTTCTCTGAATTCAGTTCTATAATTTTTTTAAAGTTTTATCAATTATTCAACAAAAAAAATGATGCTGCAAAAATGCGAAATAAATCCGATATTTCAAGACATTAAGGCTCTGGCCACACGTGCAGTAAAATACCGCTGGCAGCAGCAGTAAAAGCGCAAGTAGGCGCGTTGTCAAGGTAATGCTGATACAAGTGCATTGTTAAAGCTGCGACATTACATTTCATTTACCTTGAGAATGGGCGTTCCTGCAGTTTTACTACTGCTGCCTTAGGAATAAAAAAAGGAAAAACGCTTGGACAGGTTGATTTTAATTTTAAGGGGGCTACTTTTCCTGCTATAATGCTATTCATAAACTATAGGTCTGTTTGGTACCACAGTCCTAATGCTAACCCTAACTACACTACTACAAATTGATTGGTGGTACAATTACCAACCCACTTTTTACACCAATCAATTTGTAGTAGTGTAGTTAGTGTAGCACTAGAACTGTGGTACCAAACAGATCTATTGACAGCTCAACCCTTGAAGTGCAGGGTGAACCACCTTTACAGTCTTGAATGCAATGAAGAATTGAAACAATTCTTCTATCATTTTATAAATTTTTGTAAGTATCAACGCTAAAGTTGCAAAAACGCATTTCACTTTTCTGATAAAAAATAGACCCATCTTCTCATTCAAAACTCCAAGGGTGGTTTGCCCTTTAACTTAAAGGTTGAACTGTCAATATTTATGAATAGCAGTAAATGTAGCCTCCTTGAAATTAAAATCAACCTGTTCAAGCGTTTTTTACTTTTTTTTTTGTTTTTAAATGTCTTTAAATATCAGATTTATTTCGCATTTTTGGAGCTTTAATTTTTTTTGTTGAATAATTGATAAAAATTTTAAAAAAATTATAGAACTGAATTGTAGGAAATTATAGAATAGAATTGTAAATGTGGTATTAAGGACTGTTCATTTTACTAAGCGGACAAACATTTATTGATATAACTTTTTTTGTTATCAATAGAATGGTATAATATTTAACTAAAGTGAAGATTGGAACTTGTAAAATGTATTTTTTCTTTGATGATCACTGTATGTTCACGTCCGGTAGAAATATCAAACTTTTACGAGGACGTGTTGCATAAGCTTTGGCACATGTTTTGCTGTCACTTTGGGACTAGCTACGTTCCACATTTTATAAAATTTTTCTAAAGTTGTAGCTTCCTGACAATCTTTATTAAGTGTCATTTAACTATAGCCCAGTATCTATTAATAGAACGAAGGTCAGGCCAATTTGGAAGATTGTCTTCCTTTTAGCCAAAAACGACATTATTCCAACGCAAAAGTTCAAACCCAGCACCAGCACAGTGAGCAGCAACTAGATCTGTCAAAAATAATGGAAAGGCATCGTGCTTCCAAGACAAAGACAATAAACGTGTTTTTATCCACTCTTGTCTGTAATTTTCACCTCCAAGTGTTCCAATTGTAAAACTGTTGAACTTTTCACACCACATCAATGAATCTCTTGCCATATAAGAACTTTTGTTCCAATTTTGTCCATCTGAACCATCTTCATTTCATTAGCCACATCTTCTCCTACCACAGCGTTATAATATTCTAGGCTTTTTAATGTCCTGGTGTCCAATTTGACGTAAGTTTTGTCGTCCATTAAAGTGCATCAATTTTTGTTACAGGAAAAATGTGTATCACTTTTTGCACCTCTTTTCTGACCTTTGTTGTTGTTCTGTGAACCTTACAAGTGTTATTTGGTTTTTATACGTCTTAATATTGTTTCTTTTTTTAATATTTTGCACTGTGCCCGCACTAACTCCAGAATTTTTTGAAATTTCCTGTCCAAAGATATTTCTGCTGAAATGAGCAGCTTTAATACTTTCTCTTCGGCTACATCACTCCAGCCTCTTATCTAGGTCATCATTTTAGTATATCATAAAGCGTATAGATCTTACAAATTTTTTTAATGATTTGGAACACCTCTGACTTTGAAAATCGTACTATTTTTGCACTAATTCTAATAGATCATTCTTCAGAACATCACTTTTGCGAGATAAGTTTTCGAGCTTGATAGCTAATTCGCTCCATAATGTTAATTTTTGATAAAAATAAGAAACCAAAGGTGGTATGCAATAGCTGACACTTGTGTTAAATAAATGAGGCTTATTAGAAAAAAATCGGCTGACAATTATAATTATTACAGCCGATTAAAGCTGTCCGCTTAGTAAAATGAACAGTCCTTACTTGCCATATCATCCCTATTAACATTTTAGGCGTTGTCATCGCAACGCAAAAGGATGAGACAATACGGGAGTGACATTTGTCGCAAAAGTTGTTCCCCGCGATAGTAAAATGACGTGTTTTTGCATTTCTTAAAAAAAAAATTCTGCTGCCCACAATCCCGTCTGTTTCGTTTTCAAAGGGCCACCCTGTATGTTTCATTTTGGAACTACATATTATTATCGGTGATTTCTAAATTGATATAAATTTTAAAGTATACAACGAAATAGCATGAATTTTCTTTAGCGCCAAATGGTAATTATGTAGATTCTAAAAAACAAAAGAAAATCTAAAAAAAATTTCTGGTTTATGAAAATTTTTCGTCACCGCCAAAGGTTGGTTCTTAACAGTAAGATATCCACACTTAATAGGTCAAATGGCGTAACCCTCATATTAAATATTGGTTAACAACTATGAAACCAAGGGAAATATAATTTCAAAATAATTTGCAATTGATAAAACAAACTTTTTGTCAAACAACATTAAAGTTTTCAACCATAACACAATGCATATTTGAATAATTAATTTAATTTTTCCTCTCTAAAAAAGTAAAAAATTTTTAAATTTTAATGAGGGTTACGCCATTTGACCTCTCAAGTGTCGATATTTACCAAGTTTTAAAATTTTTGCTGCTTCTTCCCTCCAAATTACACCTTGCGATTAGAATTTTCTCTTTACAATAGAAATGCAACATCATAATTAAATTTAAATCTCGATATCCTATTTTATGTACATTTTAATACTACCTATATAATTTAGTAAATGAAAAAAATTCTTTTCAGGTTTCTACAAACCCTTCTTAATGCCATACGAAATGGGTCCTCTACCGCCGCTCGATCCCAACTACTGTATGTACGAATATAACCTCGTGAGACAACCTCTGATGAATAGCGACTCAAAAATAATGAACGACGATTCTTCGAGTAACGACACATTAAAAATAGATGAGTGCAGTAGCGGTTACGAGGATACAAAGAGTAGCGACGACACGCTTAACAGCGAAGTTACTCTGAACGAATTATTTTCAAACAACAACATAAAACGTACACACAGAAGAAGGTTATTTAACAGCAGTAGAAATCCGAGAAAGTCACCCAGACAGCACGCTTCGACGTTGGCCATATTGAGCAGTTTCATCCACCAACGTAAACGTCGTGAAATTCACAAGCAGCAGGCGATGGTGACGACGTCCGCGTCGCCTGCGACCCCAAAACCCGAAGAAAAACTCGACCTGTCTGTGATAGCTGAAGTAGAAGAAAAAAAAGACGAACCTCCAGTCAACTACGACTTAATTTTTAACGACATAGACGAAATGCTAATGAACGATTTCGAAGAATTAGACGACGACGATTTAGTCCCACAAGAAGACGGTTTCGAATTTAACGTCCACTGCGGATTAGATCCCGTCGAAATGTTAGAAGATTGCATCAAGTGTAAGCACAAAGAAGAGGCTTTAAAAGACGCGACGAAAGAAGTGCTTAGTAAAAATGTGAAATCGGGCAGGTTACTGACGACGGGTCGCAAAACGGGCCGGAAACGGAAAAAGAATCGAACGGGCTGGCCGAATAAAAACAAACGCGTCTTGTTTCGTAAAGACGATAACGTAAAGTCGAATAACGCGTCGCGTAAAGTAAATCACGCTAAAGAGTTACAAAAATTATTAGAAGAAATTAAAACGAACGACGATGAACTGAACGGTAACGTCGAACCGATAAAAATTAACGGTTGCACTGACTTAAAAAATTTGTTAACGGCTGCGGCGGCGGTGACGACGCCGACAACGCCGAAACGTAAAGAAAATCGTGTATCTTCGTCGGAAAATTGTGCGGAAGTTGTTATCGCTAGTATGAATGATAAACTTGATTGTGTAAATGTGGACTTGGACAAGTGGGAAAACGCGGAGCGGGTTTTGAGTGCGAAATTGCGAACGGAGTCGATTAATAATGACATTCAGTTTCAACCAATCGTGCGTGTACAAAAGATGGATACCGACGTGTCTAAATTATTACAAAATAACGTGGTGATGACGACGACCCCGACGCGCAAATCGACGAAGAAGTCGCGTCGGATGCCCGCTTCGCCAAAATCACCCAAAATGTTTCGAAAACCACGTGGTGCTTGTTATAGAGAAAGGTATAGCGAAAGAATTCATTACAATTAATTATTTTTTAAATAATTTTAATTTATTTCATCATGAACCACATATTTTATTTGTTTTTTTTTTAGTATCATAGTTTTCCATCCAAAAAATACAAATGTAAGATATATTTTGTACCAAATTAATTGTAAGTTAAAAGAAAACATATTAAAGGGTTCTCTTTTAAAAAATGTAAATAAATAAACAAAAAGTTTATAAGGACAAATTTGTTGTAAATAATTTTTGAAGTGGAATTTTTGTTTTCATCTCTTTTATCGAACCCACGCGGTTATTTATTCATTCAAACTATTACTTCATGAAAAGGAAAATTTATTTTTAAAAATTGTTTTATTTGAATGAAATTTTAAGAGAACTGCTTTAAAAAAGTGTTCTTAAATTGAAATATTTAAAATAAATTTGTTATTTATTCACGCATTTCTTCTTAATCAAAACTTGATACTGAAAATTCTGCCAACAACATAAGCAGTTAACATTAATTCGTTTTTACAGTTTTTAATTCGTTACTAACAGATAGACAGATATACATAGAACAACAGCATTTCCAACTTCAATTCAGAAAGCGTCAATTGCACATCAGGTTATGAAAATTAGTCTGGAAGTCGAGAAATTCTGGAAGATTAAATTGTTTGAAAATTCACTCCTTTCTTTTTGTATTTGGGGGTAACCTATCTTTAAATCATAAAATTTTCAGGACTGCTGAATTTCGTTGGTAGTTTTTAGACTGATGCGCAAACCTTACGGAAGTTTTGAAAAAATCTGGTGCAGTTCAAAAAATTATCAACAGATAACGCCTCATACGATAATAAGAAATATCAAATTAGATCTGTTCTAGCGCTCCAGGCCGCCCAGCTTAGTCGATCTATATAATTATAACAGGCCCGCAGCTAGGATTTCATTCCGGGGGGGGGGGCACCTGTAAAAAGTAACATTTTCGGTGGTTCCTCTTTCAAGAATTTTTATTATTATAAACAAATTTTCAAAGAAAAAAATTTTTTTTACATTTTTGGGGGGTGGGGCGCACGTGCCCCCTTGGCTACTGGCCTGAATTATAATAATATTGTTACAATCCTAATAGGCCAAACAGAAATACTAACTTATTTTTAGAAGATTAAAAAAAATCATTTTTAATTTACCTAAAATTTCGGAACATTAACGTTCCATTAATGTGGGTTTTAATATCAGACGCGTAGGAACGTCTAGAATTATGAGGGGGCTAATGGCGAATTATCATCTGAAACAAATATTTTTGGGATATTTGTATTTGACTGGGGTACCAAATGTTGCCACAAACATTTATTTTTTAATTTTTCAGGTTTAAATTTTAACTGATGATTGTATCGATTTTATATACAGGGTGGCCCTTTGAAAACGAAACAGACGGGATTGTGGCCAGCAGAATTTTTTTTTAAGAAATGCTAAAACACCTCAATTTTATCATCGAGGGAGACAACTTTTGCGACCAATGTCACTCCCGTATTGTTTCATCCCTTCGCGTTGCGATGACAACCCTTAAAATGTTAATAGGGATGATATGGCAAGTAACACCTCATTTGAAAGATTTCAACAAAAAAATTGAAGCTGCAAAAAATGCGAAATCAGGAATTGAAACAATTCTTTCATCATTTCCTAAATTTTTGTATGTATTAAAGCTAAAGTTTCAAAAACGCATTTCACTTTTCTGATAAAAAATATGCCCATTTTTTCATTCAAAATTTTAAGGGCCGTTTGCCCATTACCTTAAGGGTTGAACCGTCAATGTTTATGAATAACAGTAAAAGTAGCCCCCTTGAAATTAAAATCAACCTGTCCAAACGTTTTTCCTTTTTTTATTCTTAAATGTCTTGAAATATCGGATTTATTTCGCAATTTTGCAGCTTAAATTTTTTTGTTGAATAATTGATAAAACTTTAAAAAAATTAGAGAACTGAATTCAGGAAAGCAAGACCTTTCAAATGAGGTGTTACTTGCCATATCATCCCTATTAACATTTTAGGGGTTGTCATCGCAACGCAAAAGGATGAAGCAATACGAGAGTGACATTGGTTGCAAAAGTTGTCCCCCTCGATGATAAAATTGACGTGTTTTTGCATTTCTTTAAAAATAAATTCTGCTGGCCACAATTCCGTCTGTTTCGTTTTTAAAGAGCCACCCTGTATATATATTAGCGAGTATTTTACGGATTTCTCCGTATCTCGCATCTTGCTCTCCAATCCTCTCTTATCAGTCCAGTTCCCCTCTTCTAGGTCTCTGGCTTCCATTGCATCTTTCACTTCCTGAGCCCAGGTTCTTGCTGGTCTGCCCCGTTTTCTTCTGAAACTTGGAGTCCATTGCCATATTTTTTTGGCCATCGAGATGTGTCCATTCGTTGCATATGGCCGAACCACCTTAACCTCTTGACCTCTATTGTGTCCATTATCGATTTTATACTTGTCAGATAACTTGAGACACTAACTAGAGGCTACGTTTACACCGTAAAATGCTTGGTTCGGTCCGATCGGACTAAACGGGAGGGTATAGTTCGATGCGACAAAATATAGTTCGCAATTGCTTCGCAAGTGTTTACACCGTACACGAGAACCGAGGACCAAAATGTGACCAAAATATTTAAATTTAAGCTACTTACTTGATAAATTTTATTTTATAACCTATAAAAATTAAAAATGAGCGCATTCGGTATTAAAAATACTTGAGTCATGTCGAATGCAGTCGAACCCGTCGAACCAATTTAGTTCGTATTTGGTCTGGTACTCATATTTTAGAGGACCGAACTAATGCCGGACCAACTTGGTACCTGTATGTTTACACCAGGCGGACTAAAACTATAGTTCGGATATGGTCCCAATATAGTCCTGGTCCGCCTTTAGTTCGCGTACCAAGCGTACGGTGTAAACCAAGCCAGAGATTGTTAAACTGGGCCTAAAGCTTACAATTTGCGATTATAGTAAATCTGTGTTTTGCCTCGTATTAAAAGAAACATTTGCAACAAAGAATGCCATAGGACCGCTATATCCCCCCCTTAGGGGGGGAGAAACTTACCATAGGGTATGAAGATTTTTGAAGAAATTGACCTGGAAATTATATAGATCTGCCTATGGCTCTATCTGTGACATAATCGCATAGGCGTTCATAGGATTATTTTCAAGGGGGGTCACATACTTCATTTTCAGGTAGAAATTTTAACAAATTCTTTAATTTGTACTTTGTAATTATTTAAAACTGTAAATTTTTAAAAATTTGGTGAAGTATGAAATGTCTAAACAAATTTGAGCAGTCAAGAGTCGGACGGGTAGCTGCCCCTTTACCTCCCCTCTCCCCAATGGACGCTCCTGCACAATCGTGATTGATTCATCCGTTTCTTAATATAAAAATTGTTTTCAAAATTTATTAATAAAAAAAAGTTAAAATATAATGGATTGGGAGTTAAACCGGGGGGTCTGGGGGGTACGGAGTACCCTCCAGTACAACAGAGAGCTTTTTGAGAAAAACAACTCGTATTACTCTGAAATAAATTGCTATATAAATTTTTATGTTAATAAATTGATGAATCAATATATTGATAGTGACAAATTAAATTAAATTGTTTTTTTATTTTTAAACTGTCAATATGAGCAAATTTGAGGTTATGTATCAAAAGTTCCAACAATAATTCGTTAGATGGCAGGCAAAATCACTCCAGTACTCGGAATAGTAATGAATATTCGAACGCGGTCATTGAATGAATCAAATTTTTTCAGGCCGTTTATGACCTATTTTGGTTCCTGAAAAAGTAAGATCCGCTAGTTTATTCCATCGTACGGCGGGCGTTTAGATCTTACAGATTTTCTCGTGGTAATTTTTCAATTGGGATTAATTCAGATAACAAATGCTCTCAATAATTAAAAATATTGTTCAGGAAGCGGAAATCTACATGGTAGATTATGGATTTTTAAAACGTATCAACACAAAATAAACTATTTACTATGTGGTCAGGACTGTATCCAAAATCAATGCCAATAATTGAAAAATTATCAATAAAATGATTTAGAAAATTCATTATGTTCCCCATTAAATTAAAATTAAGTCAACTATCATTAAAAGTACTACCATGTTATGCAATGTGATAAAACCAATTTAAATATAATTTAGATATTATTATGTAACTAATATAAAATTTGATATAATATGCACATAATTATAAAATTAAAAGCCGGTTGTAGTGTTGTAGTTTCAAACTTGATAATCTCTGCACGATTTTCTGAGGGATTCACTGGTAATCCTTTTAGCAAAAGTTTTCATGTAAGCAAATACAAATTTATCCACTTCCAGAAATTTCATTTTATTCGCCACTGATGAGATTTAATGAGAATGAAATTTGAGTGGTCTACAGGTGAATTCAATTTTTGCTCATTTTTCCCTTTCGTCTTCCATTTTAGTAGCGTCATCTGTTGATAACCTTTTAAACTACACCAGGTATTTCTAACAATTCTTTTATTATCTGTTCCATTTGATAACTAAATGACCCCCCCCCTGTTAGAAGCAGAAATTAACGCATTGTCTGCAAAACAAGAAGACGCTCCATCCGCGGGCACTTCGTAACTCTACGTTGCTGATTGCTCTAGCAACACGAGTATCCAATCAGAACTGAGGATCGTGGCATTACGTCACTTTCCGTGTCAAGTTTAAAAAAAATTAGGTACTAATTTTGACATTTAAAATTGTAAAGCCGACCCTGTCACAAAAATTATAATCAACCAACAACGCTTCAAAAAAAAAGTAAAAGCGTCACGGTTCAACAAAGAAAATGCTTATTTTTAACGCCTTTTCAGGAATTTTTCAAAAATTTTTTTTTTAACTTTCGAAAAGGGCGGTAAGATTTAATAACTAAAGTTGGAACAAAATTTAGTGAACCGTAATTTGATTATTAAAAAATTGTTTTTAATGCGAATCGTTCGCTTAATTTCGTTAGCGATCGTGTAACTTATTAGAGGGGAATAAAATGGCGGTGAACGAAAAGCGAATAACGTTTTGCAGCTGTAGATCTGTGAACGTTCACGGTTGTGGACTGAGAGCTCACATTGTAAGTTTTAGTGCGGACTGAAGTGGTTTATTAGTGTTTTTCCGATCCATATTAATTAGAAAAGGTAAGTGCTTGCCAAAAATACAAAAATGTTGCTAATTTATTGGAAAATAACGGTAAATTTGACGAAATTGTGTGATGCATCGAATGCATGTTTGGTGATCACTGGGCATGCGCCTTCATTTTATGTTAGCTGGAGGTAAATTTAATTTCTTTCGGATATTAATTAATGATTTTGTTTCAAAATTAATTATTATCGCTGTTAACTTTCTTAATTGTTTGTATTTGACACTCCTCGATTTAATTAAGTTGGGTTAGGGGCGTAGGACCAGGTTAAAATTTGAAAACGTTCACTTGACGTTTATAAAGTCTTTTGTTTTGAACAGATACGTATCCGTTTAATTTATTGCTTTATAATTTTCTTTTCAAAATTACGCACCACCACATTTTTTCTTTATCAATTATTTCCTTTCCAGTTTGAAAAATAATTGTGCACGACCATCCTTAACGATTTTTCAATTCATTAGGTTCGATTGTACTCGATCAGCATTCATGCAATTAAATTAAAACGTTAATGCTGCTTTGTGATTTGACAGGTTTATGGAATGGGATACTTTTTTTTAATTTTCCGACGTCTGTCCCTACAAGGGGCAATTTCGACCGTTAGGATAAACAATTGCATGCTTCATGTTTATTTACCTCTTTGTTTGGTTATCGCATACGCTTCTATGCATTAACGAACCACCCCTTGAATTTTGTTTGTTTAGAAATAGAAGGAAATGGGAAGTGGCTTCGCATTTTATAATATTAAATTAGAGTTTGTTGATTATTTAAGGCCCTGGCGTAGCTAGGGGGGCCCGGGGGTCTTGGTCTACTGTAGAATATAGGATAAAATTAAATATAAATGGACCCCTTCAGTTTCACTTCATATTTTATATACAGTCTGTACCCCCCCCCCTCTTGCTCTCAACGATTTAAGGTGGGAAACGTCTCAATTAATTCAAAATCTTAATTATAGATGTCGCAACTTTAATAATAATCAATCACAAACAACACAATAATAACTTAAAATAATTGCTACCTAATGAATAATATAGTAGGTAATTTTCCCTAATTACACCGATAAAGAAATCATAATTACGATCTGTATGCTTTACTTTTACCACTCGTTTGATTACTACAAACATTTCTGTAAATTTTTTATTTTGTTGAAAATTATTCTTTTTTTGCTGTTCGCCTGTTAATTTTTATTTTCAATTTGTCGTATCTCTTTTAACAAAAAGTTAAATTTAACTAGCCAATAGAACGGAATTCATCCGTTAGTTTTAACAGTTCGTTAAAAGTTTTATGAATCAGGGGTTCATTTTATTTTCAGGCGTTTTCAAATTTTTCTGTTTCTTTGACCTTCCAGAAACTTCCGATGGCCACAAATCAAAAGCTACCCTCTTTTTTTTCGTAAAATCGAACTTCAAAAATAAATTTTTTTTATAAAATAACGGAATATTTACACAAAATTTTCTCATAAAAATCTTTAAGGGTGCGATTTTAAGAACTTTCAAAACTTTATTTACAGTTCAAAATTGGTTATAGATACAGCAATGATTTTTTTTATAAATTTCGGAGAATTTTCTGAATGTCGTGATGTAATTTTCAATTGGTGAAATAATGGAATAATATTTTGATTATGTTAATTAGCGATTTTATATCAAAAATGCACAATTAAAATTTTAAATATGTCAGTTAAAATAGCAATCTTTAATATTCTGCATTAAAATTGCTTAAGTTCAAGTATTGTAAGTCAATGTTTTTGTCCTAATCATAGATCAGGCTCTTCATCAGATTTTTATGCGGACCTAACATTTTCATCCTCCCTTCCTTCGGGCTATACTTATCAGTCACGTTTTGTGACGCCTAAGTTTGGATGAACCCTTGAGGAGCATCCGTCCATTAATTACGTAGTGCTCTTAGGATGGAGAGAGAAATCGATAAACTCCGGCAAATCTTACTGGGGGGGGGGGGATAGTTTTCCCTACGTAAAGCTTTTATAACAAAAATAAATTGTAAACTTCAAAAAGAATTTTTAAATTTTGTTACGATTTAAAAAAATCTTTCATAAATCCTGACTTACGAGTAGAGAGGATCTACCAAAATCTTACAGGGGAGAGGAGGGTAGTAAAAAATTTTAAAAATCGTCTTTACGTAATTTATGGACGCTCTTACAGGAAATTATGAAACTTTTTTTATGGTATAAATTAGGGGTCTTTCATAAAGAACGCCACCATTATTTTAGATTCTTTTGCCCCCCCCCCCCATTTGAACTATTTATTAATTAAAATTTGTATGGTTAAAATTGTTAGTCACGTTTTGTGACCTTCCCAGGCCATTGACTTCGTTTATGTAGAGATAAATCAAACTAAAATGTACCAGCGCAGATACGAAAATTCGTCTGGTTGGGTCCATCTTGGTATTTGAGGGATGTCAATCCGAAATACTCATAAGTTCAGAACTAAATTAAATTACGACGGCGCTAGATATTTGTCTTTGATGGTTCAACTTATGTTCGATTTTTTCCTACGATTCCATCACCAAGGCTGTGCGGCCTTTAGGCCGCACTAGAATTATTTCTATAATCCAACCAATCCTGTTATTGTTTCGGATGGATTTAAATTTGAAAATGTATTTGGCACGTAACAAAGTGATTTTTAGCCAGTCACATATCCTTAGTCCTCGGTTGCGAGAGTTTATAAAGTATGTTGCTGTCAGGTGGGAGGGGGTTGATTGTAGTCTAAGGAGCTGGGTGTGCTTGATCTCTTTCTGCTACAATTGCAACATAAAGTGCATTTTACGTGCACTATGCACAGTTCACTGTACTAAAATAAATTGCTTACTTTACCTAAAACAATTTGCTCTGCCAGGATAAATTGCATAGTGGAATATGGCCGAGCTATTAGGACAATTCATCTGAGAAATCCTACAATAAATCGTATAACTTTAACTGCACTTAAGGCTCAAATGTGGTACATTTTAAGTTTTTCATAGTAATTTCAAAAACTTCTCGATTTTGCAATATTATATATTTGAGTAAATTATTTATTTTATATTACCGCTACCGCTGAGCAGCGCCACAGAGCGCAGATAAGAACTTTTGCCTGGAAGGCTTATTATTATTTTTGTTTTCGTTACATTCTTGTATTTAAAAAATGTTTAATTAAATATTACTAAATTTATGTTGTTTATTCAATTTTATTATCTCTTTCATAAAAAAAGTTGATTGTTTAAATGGGTTAACTATATCAAAATTTCCACACTTAATCTATGCAAAACATGAATATGTACCAATCCACGTTTTCTCCAATTACTCGAAAATGGTGACAGGTATCAAAAATATTGAAGAGATGAAAATTATTCAGGGTAAAAAAACGAATGTAGTTTTGTTTAAAACATTTTTGATATTGTTCATGGTTTTCGAGTTATTTGAGAAAAACTGGAGCAAGCCTTGTGGTTGTATTGTATTGAATTAAAATAATTAAAATGTAGGATTTTTATTTGCTAGGAAACCATTTGATTGGGTCTTTCAAGTTAGATACAATGCTACAATTATTAATCGCGACGTAAATTGTAAGCATTGTTTTAATTCGCATGGTAGTTCGACTTGTACCATACAAATTTATGGTTTATTGAACCATAAACAGTTTGACGTACTACATAATATTGTCATTAAATCATAAATCTGATTTGAGTATGCGGGAGTAATTCGTTCTTTCGTCTAGAACAGTGGTTCCAAACTTTTTTTAGAGTACTATAATATAAAATTTTAGTTGTTTTTTGAGACTTTCTCGACGAAGAGTTTCCAGTATTTGCAATACTTCCATTTCAGGCACTTAAACACAAATGACACACCGATTGAGAACCATTGCTCTAGACATGATGAACATTTTCCGCCCCCGGATTCAAATTGAATTAAAAATTGCCTCCAAATCGTGCGTCAAATTTTTAATTTTAGTAGGTAATTAAAAAATTAAAATAGTATTAATTTCACCTATTAATATTTTTATTAGCGATTATGATATGATGTGAAGGGTCCACATAAAACAAGGTAAATGTCACATCCAGGGTCGTACTTAGCGCATAGACCACCTTAGGGCAAAGACATTTTTTGCGCCTCTCGAAGTTAGTTGTTTTTCTTTTCAAATATAGGAAAATTGATAAATTTTCTCTAAGGAACAAAAATATTAACTTATTTTTCAAAATTATACAATAATAATCAAGCAAAAATTTACAAACAATAATTTGTATCTAATAACTTATATTTGTTGAGTATAAATAATTTCTATTTTTATTTTACGAGTTGGTCTTGCTGCAAACTCATCAATAATTTATTTGCAATCTTATTTCTATTGCCAAATTAATGTTTAGATTTAATTTTCATTTCGCAGAGCAAGTGAAAAAAATTTGCAATACAAACGTGTACATAATTGGATGTTTATCTTCCACTGAACGTTCAACAATTTTCCTTAGTAACGATTTTACATTTATCAACTGGGTATTTTATAGCCAAATCTATAATTTTTTTTTGGATGTGGCATATCAGCAAATAAAGAACCCTTTTATCGTTAGTTTAGTTCTGGTCGAATTGCACGTCCAGGGCAAATGCGGTAATATTTTGGGTTTATTATTTATTAAAGTTTCTAAGTGCTCAGATTCCGCAGTGCTTCATTTATATTTTAACAAGTTAATATGATAACAATAAGCAGTATCTTTTTGGAAATTAAATATTATATTATAACAACATTGTTTATGACCACAAAACATATTTTAAATGTAAATAATTCAAACGCACTACTAAATAAAGCAGAAAAAGCTTGGGAATGTTCATTATGATGTGCGCTATTATTATACATGCTATGTTTTCAACTCCATTTTCATAATATAGACTCTCTTTGTTATCTTTACGATTTTATAGTATGAAAAACTTAACAATTTTCTAACATTTGGCACCAAAATATCATTTTATATAAATGTATGACTTCATGTCCTTAGGTCTGTTTGTTATGTTACTCGGGGTTGTTTGGAGTAACATAACAAACAGATCTATTATTCTACAAAAAGAGTGAACCAATTAATGTTAAAAAATTAAAAATTTCATAAGGTGTTCAAAAAAACGTCGAAAATTAATTGTGACACGTTAAAGATTTCCTATAATAATAAGTACGTCAGTAATTACTTATCGATATAGGTGGTCTAATTATTGTAATTACTAGTTATTTTTGCTTTTAGCTTACAATAATTTGAGCAGAAAATTTTTTTGTTATTTAAAGTGGCGAACACCACAATTAATTCAAAATTTTGTTCATAGATGTCGTCGCAAATTCAAACGATATCAATAATCGATCACAAGCAACACAGTAATACAAAAAATAATCGTAAGGATCCACCGGATTCGGTACTGAATCAAAAAAAGAAGCAAAAAACCAACAAAGCCCGAAAGCGTTCGAAAAGTTTTTCGGGCGGTGGATTGGGCAAAATGAAAAACATGCGCCCAGTGCTACCAACCCGCTTTTTGTTAGGTGGAAATATTAGGGATCCGCTCAACTTGAACAGTTTACAAGACGAAGAAATAAATCGAGCGATGAACGCGGTGACGCCAAAATCGTCTCCGGTGCCGACGCCTCCACGTCGTCGCGGAAAAGTGGAAGTTCTAATACCACCCAACATTAACGATCCGTTAAACTTGGATTGCGCGGACGACGCGGAATACGAACAGCAATTATGTTCACCAATTAAGAAGTGTCGTAAAAAACGCATCAGGAAAAAACGGACGAGTTCGGGAACGTCGGAGGTAGCGGACGCGGAGGAAAATGGCGAATGCACAGAAGCAAAAACACCCGAAACGAACACCGATTCGGCAAAAATACCTGAAATAAAAAAGGAAACCGACAACGTGGTGGTCGAAGTTAAAGAAAATAAAGAACTTCTTTTGGATTTGTTATCTGTAGCTAAGAAGGAGGAGAAGAAAGACGAGAAAAAGGATAATAAAAATAAACGTAAATCGGATGAACATCCCAAGGACGGACTAGCCAAAAAATTTAAATACTTTCCCATGGATAAGATTGTTAGTCCTGTTATACCTCAACCGGGGTCGTGGTTTAAACGTTCAAACGGTAGGATTCATCCGTATCATCATAGGGGGGAGATCGATAGACATCAAAATAAAAACGTAGTTAACGAGAAGATGCCAAGTTTTAAAGATAAACACAAAACTTTTCAGTACGGTAATTACAACAGGTGAGTTTTTTTCGATTTTGGGAGCTGGGACGCTTAATCACGGCGCCTTGGAGTGCATTTTTTATGTGCGTTGTTTGTTCCAGGTATTACGGTTATCGTAATCAACACAGTGAAGTTGATCTCAGATTGTTGTGTTTTTCGAATCATAGGGAGTTATTCGAAGGAAAAGATATTTTAGACATAGGTTGTAATATAGGCCACATAACTTTATCGATAGCTCGCGATTTTGAAGCTAAAAGTGTGATAGGAATCGACATTGATAATAAGTTGATTAAAATAGCACGGAAAAACGTGCGACATTACGTTAAGAGTTCGGAAACGCCGCCGTATACCGACGATGGCACACAAACGGACAATAATACGGAAAAAAGTAGTGAGTTTTTCCCAATATCCATGCCTATATTATACGGGCCTATTAAAATTCCAGGATTTAGTAAAGAAAGCACCAGCAGACGATTTCCCAACAATGTCACCTTTAAATATGTAAGTTATTTTTTATATTTTTTTGTACCTTTTTTTTCCCAAAATGTCTTGATTCAAATTTTCAGTATTGCACTAGTCAAATTTTTCTTCATAAAAAAAACCATAAACGCTCATGCGAACCCAAAATTAATTAAATTCAATCCAATCTCGTGGTATATTTTTGATCAATTTTACTCGCCAAAAATTGAATATCAATAGATTGGTCCTAATGATCCTCCTGTCTCCAACGTTTCAGATCTGAGACTCTAAAAAAAAAATTAGGTCCAAATTTTGACACTTGGAAAAACACAGGAAAAACCCAAGGGACGTCTTGTTAAAGATAATTTTCCTTTCCGCTTTTTTACCAAATTTCCAAAATTAAAATTTTTCAAATCTTGACCAACTTTTAAACATTAAACTTCCTATCTTTTACAATTTAATAAAAATGAAAATGTTTAACACATTTGGACTGTTGGCTGTTTAAATTTTATAAAAAGGCACAAGTGCTCTATTAATTAAAGGGGATAAACACATTAATTCGATAATTATTTCTCCTTACAAATTTTTCAAAATTTTGGAAATCGCCCATTGTGTTCTTTTATTGGATAATTTTGCAACATGACAATATATCTGAAAATACAAAATATTAAACTTCTCCTGAAAGAGAAAATCACTAGGAATGTGAACTGCTCACTCAAAAAAAGAAAAATTTTGTTAAATTAAAACATAACTTGAATACTTTAAACACTTTAAACTAAGGACAAATTTTGTGTCATTCAATTTAATAAAAATCATCACCTCAGTTATGGGATTTGAACTCATGAAATACAATTCAGAACCAACGCTTCCTGTGCGCACATGCGCCCAAATAAAAATCTCATTTAATCCAATCTTCAATTTTATGGATCTAAATAATTAGCAAATCTTAAAAATCAATTTTTTAATCTTATGCACCCAGGAATTTTCCAGAATTTTACTCGCTTTTCCAAAACTTACACCTGTCCAAAATGGTTGACGTTTACCAGGCCATTATGGGCACTAGGCAATGGTTATTGCCGAAATTGACGTTCTCGTTTTTCTTATTTTTAACATAGAAAGGAAGCCGATCTTCCTTCTCGGTCCCTTTACCCTAACGAGGGTTTGATGATGTATAACGTTCTCTTGGCAGATTACTCTCGGTGGTTTGCCATTGCCTTCCGAGAGGAGAGGGTCATAATGAAGTTGGATAAATTTTGTAGCCGGGTTGGTGATCGAAATTACGGCTTCTAACCTCGAGTCACTTCGTTCACCTTAGCTTCCAAAAATTGTGTTTTTTTTCAATTTTCTCTAATATCGTTCTTTAAAAAAATCATTTTTTGACTCTGTAGGTAGTCTTTTTTTGTAAGATGTAAAACCTAAAATCGGAACGATTGGAATGGATTTATTGAACTCTTAGACGAAAAACTGCGATTTTTTTGATGAAAATGACTTCAATTGTTTTGGGCGATTTTGATTTTTTTTTTGGATTATTTTAGAGGTTTAGTCGTTCGGTGTTTCGTATCCTCTATTTGTTCAAGTCCCAGAGATCTTCGTTCTCATGGAATCATAGAAAATCCAAACGAAAAAAAAAATTTGTGAAAAACGCGCTTAGTTTTTCTACCGATCGAAGTGCGTTTATTTATATTTGCTCCGCTCCGCCGTTTCGATTGCCAAATCAACAATTTTATGAATTTTGTAATGAACCGCACGGAATTTTGTTCAGGAAGGATAATCAGGGACGTACCTATGGGGGGAGGTTCAATATTTTAAAAAGTTGGCAAAAATACTCAAAAGTTCATAAATTTGGTACCTATTTTTTTATGTTTAAATTTACAAAAAGTTGGCAATTTTGATAATTCAGTTGGCAAATTTGGAATTGCTTCCTCTCCATTGTTAACCTGTTACGATGGTTTTTCCATTGCCTAGTGCTCTTAAGGACGCCAAAAGTCAACTTTTTAGTTTTAAAAAATATAAAAATCGCTTCCCTCACGTGAATAATCCTCGGGAAAATAACACACTCTAAGATAAACGCAAAAGTTGGCCCAAATTTAGACAACTGAAAAAAATGAGAAAACGCAAGATGGAATTTTGTTCGCCTTGATGTCCCTTTCATTTCGGATCTTCGCTACCAATCTTCAAATTTGATAAAATAAATTTTCACTAAACTTTTAAAATTTCTTAGAATTTCACAAAGTTAATGAAATAGCAAATTTTCTTGTAATCTGGGGCTGTTCAAACTTCAATTAAAGCTTAAATGCTATGTTATAAAAACGAGGGTGTTGCTCTATATCTTCATAATACAAGCAAACTAAACATTAAAAAAAACGCACAATTTTTCGAAGAGACTTCTGAGGGTCAGTTGTATAAAAGAGGATCATCCTTGACCATGGATCAAGCTTCAATTTAAACCAATAGAAAACTTAAAATAAAATTTTAACTCTACTGATTGGTTTAAATTGGAGCTTGATCCATGGTCAAGGATGATCCTCTTTTATACAACTGGCCCTGAGAGTTCCAGGGGCGTTTCCAGCCAACTGGCTTGGGGGGGGGGGGTAATTTACCTATATCAATGTAAATTTTATTAAATTATATCATTTTATCTTTATTTGTTGAAAAATGAAAAATACAGGGTTAAATAATAATTCTTAGAGGGGAGAGTAATTGCCCCCCTGAAACCGCCAGTGGAGAGTTCTGACACTAATTGTAAGTCATGGCAGAGATATGGCCGTTTTCTGTGCTTTGGGTACCGAAGGGAGAACGTGTGATTGCTGTTGTGTAAATGAAGTGACGAATTTTCGTTTCTGCACATTACGTCATCACTGCCATGATTTAGTGTCAGAACTTGACCTACTCATCATCACTGATTTTGTCCGGATTCACAGTATATGTACTGATATGTACGGCTTGACTAGCAATGAAAGTGACGCAAGTGAGAGCACTAGATAGTCAAGCGCTTGGAAAAAACTTTTTTCTTTAGTGTCGTTATAATTTTTATGATAATTACGCATTATTTCTATTAATTTATGGCGTAAGTATCGTAAAAATTGAAAAGAAACCAAAGAAAAAAGTTTACGCACGAGGACGTTTATTTGGGACTATGTAAACTGCCCTAATTGGGGGGGGGGGGAGATAAAATTTTGGACGTTTTTTATGAATGACAACTTGTGTTTTTTGTCGAGCTTATAACTGGATCACATATTCAGGGACGTGCCCAACCAACTTTTTTCGAGGAGGGGAGAAATTTTAAATTTCTGCCAACTGAATTAATTCAAAATTGCCAACTTTTTGTAAATTTAGACATAAAAAAATTCCAAATTGATGAACTTTTGAGTCTTTTTGTCAAATTTTTAAAACATGTGGGGGAGCTCCCGTTCCCCCATGGGCACATTCCTGCACATATGGACCATAAAATTATTCCAAAATTAAGAACAAAGTTGACAAATAACCTAAGGTGTTTTCCATAAAAGACGTCCGAAATTTTGTTTATTGTCTCCCCTGCTAATTAAAGAACTTGACAAATGCTCGTTTATTGTTCATACGCTTGATCATCTAACGCTTCCTGTTTTCCTAACAATACTTTGACAGTCAAAGTATTTAGAATTTTACCATGAATTCAGTCAAAAAAAGCTTATATTTTATTTGTATGACCTCATCTTTGAGTGGAGTGAGATATTTCTGTCTCACAGAGTAGCTCAATTTGCATATTAATATATTATTTTTTCTCATTTAATATATGCCCTGCCGACTTGACGATATACTCGAGCTTAACTGATCTACAAAATCGTACAGATTGTGGGGTTCAATTGTTCCACAAAACGGAACTTTTGACTGCAAACAGAGAGGTATATTTGTCATTGCAAATAAAGATCCATTAGAGTGGGTTCCAGGAGTGTCGAATTTCTGCTTATACCTATTCTGATTGGCCGGAACTTCCATCAAAACCATCGCCATCAGCATCCATTTCGTTAACTCCCAATAATTCCAAGTGCTGCATTACAACTTTTTCTTGTATAATAAAGGAACTTTGGCCACAATATCAGTCACATTTATATCTATGGTCGGATGTGGTTGTTCGGCCTTCTTCGTTCATAAAATCCGTTCTTAGTGCTCACCTACGTTATATAAGGAACTCATATGCAAAATTCCATGCTTCTAGACCCACCAGTTTAAGCTGCGTGTTGCCCCAATTATGACAGTAGGGATCTTTTTAATCCATTAATGCGCGTCACTAATTAGATGTTAGGGGAAAAACATATTGGATAGAATTTCCATAAAATTCGTTCTTAATGCTCATCTACGTCGTATAAGGAACTCTTTTGCAAAATTGCATGCTTCTAGACCCTAGACCAGGGATGGGCAAACTTTTTTCATTAGAGGCCAAAAAACCTAAAAAATACATTTTGTTTCAAACTCTTTCAATTTTAATTATTAATGTAAATGTTAATAAATAGGTACCTACTAATAAATGTTAGTAAATGACATTGGCGGGCCGGATTAAAACTTTTTGGGGGCCGGAAATGGCCCGCGGGGGGCGTACTTTGCCTATCCCTGCCCTAGACGAATATAAGATTTTAAATGAAATGCATTAAAAATACATACCCACAGGAAATGATATATTAAAATGATGAATAAATAAAATATTATATTTTAACATTTATATACCCAGTTGTAAGATAAATAATTAAATAATTTGTTTTTCATCAAAATAATTTTTTTTATTTAACATTAACGTGCATCAACTACTGTCATTTTTATGAATCTGTAAAATTGATTTATGGCCAACAAATTATAGTATTGCCTGTATGACGCGCATGAACGGACTAACGAGCTTATGAAATATTGAACCGATTTTGTTCAAATACTATACTGATTCATATCTTCTTTGTCTATGAGTAGCATAGTATAAGCAAGTGATTTTCTATGTTACTACGCTTTTTTTTCAAAAAAATCTGATTTCCCCCCTAAATAGTAAGTTTTCGAGAAATTTCAAAAATTACCTGGGGGGGGGATCGAAGAAATGCTTTTTTGAAATTACATAAATTTTGATTAACTTTTGAATACTTTCTCCGTTCTTCTCTGCATGTTCTTGGCTTGGAAGGTTCCACAATTTAAACTGTTATTTTTTGAAATCAACATCAAACATTAATAATTAATTTTTGTTTAATAGGGAAACTACATCCTAGACGACGACGCACTCCTGAGCATCGAACAACCTCAGTTTGATGTAATTTTATGCCTGAGCGTCACCAAATGGATGCATTTGAATTGGGGCGACGCGGGTATTAAGCAAGCTTTCCGTCGAATGTTCCTACAATTGAGACCTGGTGGTAAACTAATCCTGGAACCTCAAAATTGGGCGAGCTACAAAGGAAAAAAGAAGTTAACCGTAAGTTGCATCATAATTTTTTATAGACTTGTCTTGATTTGTTTAATGTTTTTAGGAAACGATTTACAAAAATTTTAATTCGATTCAATTCTTTCCGGACAACTTCACCCAGTATTTGCTCTCACACGAAGTTGGTTTTGCTAAAAGCGAAATATTGGGTTCGCCTGAACATATGTCGAAAGGTTTTCAAAGACCCATTCAGATTTACACAAAAAGTAATTTTGCTGCAAGTGAGAGATCGGAAAATTCTAGTTACGATAAAAATACACCAGTGTATGAAGAGTCAATTAATGACATCACAAACAAAGAAGCAAATGTGATAAGTAGTTTATAGATTGGATTGTCGCTATTTCAAGCGATGTATCTTTATTTGTTAAATTTTGTTTTTGTAAATTTTGTATAATTCCTTCAAAAAGAGTTTAAAAAATTGAACTTTTGTTGTATATTCTATGATTGTTTGTAAAAAATATAATACAAATTAATAAATAAATTATTCCATTTGTTAATAACTCCCATTGTTTAGATTGGTTGATGACTGAGGTGGTTCTTACTTCTTCAATTGGTGCTTTAGCTAGCTCCACAATATTTTATTTTATCCTATCGAATTCTGAAGTAATTTATTTTTGAGAGCTGTTGAATTTAATTAAATTATAAATATTGCGTGTAATTATCACCAATTGAAATTGTAGGTACACATTATAAATATTTATATTACACAAATAATAATTAAGGTGAAACAATGGGCCAGTGTTCTTATTAAAGTGGGGACGCGATCGTAATTAATCTGATAGTTTTAATTTTTAATATGTTTTATAAACTGATCTAATGTTAAACTCGAATTTTCAATTAAAAAATCGGTTGAAATCGCGGCAAACTCTAGTTTTTCCCATATATTTCTTTTCCAATGCAAATTTTGGCTATAGAAACCTTAATAAATTTTATAGACCATAAAATTTTCTACAATTTTTGTATTTACAATTTTTTTCTATGTCTAATAGGTACTGAGATAAAAATGCGTATAAGTTGGCAAATTTATGACCAGGTTTGCTTTTTCGTGAATATCTCGTTTCCAGAGGAATTTTAGGGAAAATTTACAAATTTTTTAAAAATATGTATTTATTTCTTTAGAGAGAAATAGACCCACGTCTTTGCTGCCTTCTTATTTCCGGAGGAGCTTTTTAAAAAAAAATAGCAAAGACAATCTTTATTTACCACGGCAAGCTCGAACGCTAAAAAATTTTTAATTTTTCTTATAACGGACATGGGTTTGAATCGCTCACAAATAACGAAGAACAATTCAATTATGGGATTTGAATTTATAAAACGCAGTTTATAACTAACAGTGCCCTTCAATGTTTCTGTAAGTTTAATATTTAAATTTTAAAGTTACCTGTCGTTTAAAACAAGAAAATCAATATTAACAAAAAAAATTTCAAACTATCCACTATGAAATGGGCTTGATGATTTTAGTAAACTACTCTCAATAGATGGCGTTACTGTTAGGAACTACCTAGTCAAGTTATCATGGCTACTGCAGATAAACGCCGAAAAAAATTGTAAAAATCAAGATCATACTTCACAGGATCATTTCTGTAGTATATCTTCACATACTCAGTATTCATTTATTGAGTGGTAGCAACCATGATGAAGAGTTGAAACTTCACATTCTGAGCGTGAGACGGATCGAAGATGCTCAGTTTTATGAGCATCCGAAATCAACGATGATCGTTCGTCTTTCAGTTTATCTGAAAGATTTGAATGTGAGGTATTCTGAGTGGTATTTTAATTTTAAATAAACAAAAATTACTTTCTACATTAAGGTCTGACGTCATTCACAATTTTAACAGACAAGTTGTGGAATCCCCTAAGTTTCAACCTAAGTTTGAAGGTTTCACTGATTTGATCCAATCAAAACTAGGAAAAGATCGGGATTGACTAATGACAGATGGCTCTTAAAAGATTTGATAGGGTGCCAAAGATCCTTCATTTGACTTGCTTATTATTTAAGGTCGTAGATCAATAGTAACATATAATAAAATTCAACAGATGTCACTAGTTGCTAAATTATATTTTATTGATACTGATTGATCCTTGACTTCTGATTGGTTAAAATTTGAAATTTCACGTACAATGCTTTAATTCTAGTGTCAAGTTCATCTCAAAAACGAATAATCGTAGAATTCGAAACTTGACACAAGCTCAGCGCTTATTAATCTGTCACCTTAAGACTGTTGTATTATTTCAAGGTGAGGTTTTTAATGTGGCAAATATAGCTTAAAAATTGTAATATTCTTCTAAAACAATAATTTATTGTAATGATTTTACATTACAATGATTTCACTGTGAAACCTACCTTTAATTTTCCAGGCTAACTCGTACCTGCGGTGAGCCGTGAGTAATCTTACCGAGGGTACTTGGTTCTGTTTGCCTATATGTGTGTTCCACTAAAATTAGTAAAACCAATAAAGTTATAAAATAAATTTTGTATTTTAATTGAAAAGCAAAAATTAAGTTGTCAAAAAAAATCCTTTATTTCTTATGTTATTTTTTAGTATTTTGTAAATCTTCCTTATCATTCTTAAACTCTCAACTTTTCCAAGCAGATCGGTATTATATCTGAAATCCAATTTTTCCAACTAAATTGCTGAATATCCGCAATGAAATGGACTTTCTTATTGTTTATTGATGATTTTAGTAAACTACTCTCAATAGATGGCGTTACTGTTAGAAACTACCTAATCAAGTTATCATGACTACTGCAGATAAACGCCGAAAAAAATTGTAAAAATCAAGATCATACTTCACAGGATCATTTCTGTAGTATATCTTCACATACTCAGTATTCAATTATTGAGTGGTAGCAGCCATGATGAAGAGTTGAAACTTCACATTCTGAGCGTGAGGCGGATTGAAGATGCTCAGTTTTATGAGCATCCGAAATCAACGATGATCGTTCGTCTTTCAGTTATCTGAAAGATTTGAATGTGAGGTATTCTGAGTGGTATTTTAATTTTAAATAAACAAAAATTACTCTCTAGTTTAAGGTGTAACGCCATTAAAAATTATAACAAAGATATGGTGTGAATCTCCTTGGTCCCTAGAGGTTTGACAGATTTGATCCAATCAAGAGTAGAAAAAGATCCTTCATTATTAAGACTGAATATAATTTCAAGGTGGGGTTTTTAATGTGATAAATAAAGTTTAAAAATTGTAGTATCCTCTAATACAATAATTTATTCTAATGATTTTAAATTCTCATGATTTCACTGTGAAACCACCTTTAATTTTCGAGGCTACCTGCGGTGAGCCGTGAGTAATCTTACCGAGGGTACTTGGTTCTGTTTGCCTATATGTGTGTGCGACGAAAATTAGTAAAACCAATTAAGTTATAAAATAAATTTTGAATTTTAATTCAGAAGCAAAAATTAAGTTATCAAAATTTTGTACCTACTCTATAATAAATTTATTATTTAAATATTAAAATATTTCTTAACAAAAAGAAAACCTTTATTTTTTATGTTTCTTTTTAGTATTTTGTAAATCTTCCTTATCATTCTTAAACTCTCAATTTTTCTAAGCAGATCGGTATAATATCTTATATCCTATTTTTTCAACTAAATCGCTGAATATCCGCAATGAAATGGACTTTCTTATTGTTTACTGATGATTTTAGTAAGCTACTCTCAATAGATGGCGATAGTGTTAAAAACAACCTTGTCAAGTTATCATGGCTACTGCAGATAAACGCCGAAAAAAATTGTAAAAATCAAGATCATACTTCACAGGATCATTTCTGTAGTATATCTTCACATACTCAGTATTCATTTATTGAGTAGTAGCAGCCATGATGAAGAGTTGAAACTTCCCATTCTGAGCGTGAGGCGGATTGAAGATGCTCAGTTTTATGAGCATCCGAAATCAACGATGATCGTTCGTCTTTCAGTTTATCTGAAAGATTTGGATGTGAAGTATTCTGAGTGGTATTTTAATTTTAAAAAAACAAAAGTTACTATCTAGTTTAAGGTGTAACGTCATTCAAAATTTTAACAGACATGTGGTGGAATCCCCTAGGTTGAAGCTGAAGGTTTCACTGATTTGATCCAATCAAGACTAGGAAAAGATCGGGATTGACTAATGACAGATGGCCTTTAATAGATTTGACAGGGTGCCAAAGATCCTTCATTTGACTTGCTTATTACTCCTAAGGTACTAGATCAATAGTAACAGATAATAAAATTCAACAGAAGTCACTAGTTGCTTAATGATATTTTATTGGTGTATTTTATTGATAGTGATTGATCCTTGACTTCTGATTGGTTAAAATTTGAAATTTTATATACAATGTTTCAATTCTAGTTTCTAAGCTCAGCGCTTATTGATCTGCCACCTTATAGTTGCGTTCCACTTAAAGCCCACGACGACCACGGTCGATCGTCAGTCCAATCAAATAAGAGTGCTCGATCTTTAGTCCAATCAAAGAACCACGGGACCACGCCGCGGTTGCCCATGGGCTTAAGTGGAACGCACTGTATGACTGTATATTATTTCAAGGTGGGGTTTTTAATGTGTTAAATATAGCTTAAAAATTGTAATATCCCCTAAAACAATAATTTATTGTAATGATTTTATATTACGATGATTTTACTGTAAAACTTATCTTTAATTTTCCAGGCTAATCCGTACCTGCGGTGAGCCGTGAGTAATCTTGCCGAGGGTACTTGGTTCCGTTTGCTTATATTATGTGGGCGACGAAAATCAGTAAAACCAATCAAGTTATAAAATAAATCTTGTATCAAAATTTTGTACTCTTTAACAAATGAAAACAAAAAATGCGGTTTTGGAAAGTTTTATTAAAAATTTACAATCTTTTTAAAGCGATTCATGCAATAATCAGTGTTACTAAATTTATATCAATTTATTTTTAAAAACTACTGGCAGTTTTGAGTGTAACAAATTGTCACATGTTTATAATTATTTTTGTGCAGAAAAATAATTTTATCAATTTCAAAATTTTTATTATTTTTAAAATGCAATAAATTTTTTTATATTTTTAGGGCCGCCCGCAGCATTGCAAGGCCTACAATGGTACCCCACGAAATAACAAAAATCGAAACCGGCCTTCTGTGCTACGCTTGCGGGCGGCCCTAAACTTTACAAAGACACTTTTCACAAAAACTTAATTTTTAAAATTTAGGTGCCACCCAATTCTCATCTTGAGCGGCTTGAAGTAAATATTTCATCGATGGTTTAATCTAAATTTTATTAATAGATATTCCTACTTCTATTTTTAGTTTTTTTTTTGAAAAAACTTATGGTACAAAAATGGTGGTACTTCCAAGGAAACACTTAAATTGCCCTTTGATCTTCATTATTTTGAGTAAAATAACTACAGGTGGTGGTACAAAAATTAATTACGTTCTCAAATTCCGAGCAAGACGACTACGCAGCCGATTCTATCCAGACACAGTTTTTTTTAGCAAACCAGACGAATCGACTGGGCAAACCTCACGAAAATGTGTTATTCAACAAGATTTTGTTATGTGCACCTACCCTTTACATTTTAATTATTTTAACAATAAATTAGTGAATAATTTTTCTAAATGCTTTTAGAATGGATAGATTATAATTTTCTTTTTAGAAAAGTGAAGTTTTGTGCTCTGGTATATCAAAAAATCGTTATCAATGGTAACGAACGCTAAGCACTTCAAATGGCGTATCCAATTCTGATTCACTCTCAGATTCTTCGTAATAATTGCAATTACTTGCAACAATCGGCGGTAAATGGCAGTAACTTTGGGCCGTTTGCTATTCATCTGTGAGCTCCCATAGCATAAGACTAGCGTCAGTTCCTCCAACTGTTACGACGTTTCGATCGTTGAATAGGAATCTCACTGTTGCCAGTTGTCCACTGTATACTTTCTCTTCGTTGTATTCTGCTTTTGGACTCAAACAAGGATACCTAAAATACAGGACAGATTTAAAGTTTTGAAATATAGATGTCAGCACTTATCGACAAATTTATGATTCGTACTGCCATCTGTTGTCAGGGAAATCGCTTGATTACCTAAAGATTCGAATGTATCCATCGGTGTCTCCGGTTACCAGGAGATCGTGAGCTGCAGATCGATTCGTGGTGCTTACAATCGACGTCATTGGATAGAAACGATTATTCCAGATTCCTAGAAAATCGATTATTTTTTACGTTACAAAACAGGAGCATAAAATTACCTGACACTAAAAATCCAACGGAACAGTTGTGAGTGTGCCATTTCACATCCTTCATTGCAACTGGACTCTTCTCAGGAGATAACGATTTAACGTCCCCTAAAAACTGAATCGTAAAAAAATGACCAATTTAACTCCCCAAAACTTACAAAATGCCAAGTCGTAATCGGCTGTCACCGTCTGCAAGAAATTACTGTCGGAACTCCAATCCAACTGAATCAACGGTTGAGATCCTCGGATTTTATTGGATTTCTTGTAAGAAAAGCCGTCCCTGCTCACACGGAACAAGTAAATACTGCCGTTTTGGGAAGCAATAGCGATTAAGTCTCCAGCTAAAATTACAACAAGGTAATCATAAAGAAGTGGAACACAGTAGGACCTTACATGGGTTAAAGCCGACACAACTTAAAGGTGAACCACAAACTCGAATGGTGGCGGCGACAACTCCCGTTTCAGCGTTCAAAATGATTAAGTGGCCTTCCGTACTTCCGGCAGCTAGAGCAACTCCAAATGGATGGAAAGCTAGTGAAATGCACTCGTAACTGACTTGGGTAGTCCAAATCGGTTTGTGCTTTCTCCACAACGCGATGACTTTATCGTGACCAGCAGTTGCAAACAATTCGTCATCCGGGTGAACTGCAAGACCCCAAAGTTGACGACTGTGTCCAAAAACGATCTGATTAAACCTTCGTTGAAGCGAACCCTCCATTAGGTTGTTTTTAGTTGTTCCTACGTAAATATTTCCGTCGTTCCGACCAGGCCTTTGTGGATAAATTGATCTCACACCTCCTGCCGATTCCGGTAACTAGAAGAAAATTTTGAAAAAAATTGTTGTGACAGCTTAGTCGACTCACCTTTGTGTCGGTTATTTTTTTGTAATTTTGCAGGGAATCCCAAGCTGCGATTCTTCTATCTTTATCGCCTCCTGAGAGTAGCGTTCCTTCGGATAACATAATTAGAGAACTGACGCCTTTGTTGTGTGCCTAAAATGAGAGGAAACGGTAGTTTTTGCGAAAGTGGTTAGGTGGAATAAATTACTTCGAATTCCATCCTGACAAAGTAGGCCCCATCGCTGTCCACGCTGTAAATTGTTATGAAACCGTCACTGTCGGCTGTGATGACGTCTCCGTCTTGTTCAAATTGGAGACTTGTTATTAGCGTTCTGGTGGGCTAAAAAAAACGTTTTGACTGTGTCTGAAGTGGTTGGAAAACTTACCGGTTTGAGGATATCTGTTCGTTCGAAGAAACCGTCTTTTCTTCTGTTCCAGAATGTCAGGTGTCCTTTTCCGTAGGTGATTAGTAAATTGTCGTCTAATGGATGGAATGCTGCACCGGATAAATCTTCTTGGAGTGTCTGAAAGAAGAAAATTGGAAACGTTGGTTTTATGGACTTTTTGCTGCAGAAGCCTTGTAGTTTATCTACTAAGGATTTGAGCAAGGAATTCGTGAGTTTCCGGAAGATGAAAATTAACCGCCTACTTTTGAGGTGATGGATGTTATAGGGTTGAATTTTTTATTATACAGAACAAATATTTTTGTTTTAATAACAAATATTTTAAATATTAATTAGGAAATTGAAGCGGGAAATGTGAAAGTTAATTGCAATATTAATCAAGTTAGGGTTTGCAAAATAGCAGAAAAAACGATAACCTCCCCATACCACCTCAAGATTTTATTGTTAAATGTACCAAACCCGGAAAGTCACCTTTTAGTGGGTGAGTCAGTGGCGGATCTGTAGGGATTTAACCCTCTCAGACCCTTCAAAAAAATAAAATTCCATAAAAATTATAAAATATTGACTTGACCGGTAACTTAAACTCCGTTGACTTATTTAACCCCTATGAATTAAATCATAATATTGCATTAGGACGATTTAACCCTTTCAGACCCCTAACTATTTTTAACAGTAAAAAAATTTTAATTCACTTTTTTTTTAAATTTCTATTCGCAATTTTTCTGGACCGTTAAAAAAAATCAATATATTTGTTCAACCTATTACAATTATTTGCTATTATCAAAAGACTTTACTTTAGTCGCAAGCACATGATTTCGTTCCTAAAAAAAATTACAATCTAAAATTGAAAATTATGGAAAATTTTAGAACCGACAGTGGACAGCGTCTGAGTTTAATAACTTCCTATGGTATTTTCCATAAATAATTTTTCACTATGGCGCACTAACTTCTGCGCCTCGGAGGGGCCATTTAATATTGCGTGCGTATTATGTCCGACATGTTTATAAAAATTTGTTTAATTTCAAATGCAATCCTGCACAATCTAGGAATTTATAAAATTTTATTTTTTTAATTTTATAAAAGTGGTGAATATCGACGTTGGTTCAAGGTATTTTTTCTGCAGGAAAGTAGAGCTGTTATGCCGTTCGTGAGTGTAATACATCGCGTCTACCCTATATTTATGCAAATTTCATCTGAATTTATTAAAGAAAACGCGATGTTTACATAGAATGACGAGAATTTTCCAACGTTGCAGTTTTATTTTTTTTTCAAAATGTACAGTTTAAAAATTTTTTTGTCTCAAAGTGCGACGTTAAAATGTCAACAATTGACACGTTTTTTGTTTCGTGGGGAATTCCCCTGACTATTTTTTGTGCATGGCGTGAATGCATACTGCAAGGTGCTAAATCGTCTGCAGTATAATTAGTATGTTTTTCACTAACGGTTTTCCGCAATTTACACTGCGTGTATAATTATTTTAAATATCCACAATTTTGGAATATATTTTATCTTCACACGAAATAATACAAATTCGCGTATAACGGCAAAAAATTTGCATTAAAAAATAATAACAATTATTATTATTACCTTGCATGAGTTAAATCAAAAACTTTTGAAATTACACTCACCGCAACTTTTCCGAGCAGGTGACCCCATTGCCATTGCCAAACCGACAGAATACTTTCTCGTCCACCATCTACCGCCATTACGTAGCTACCACCGTTCTGAAAAATTAAAACAGTTACGTTTGCATCACCAAGCGAGAGAGAAGAAGAAAGGCGAAGGGTTGAAGTACCAATTGCGAAAATGTCACTGCAGCAACTCCAATTTCAAATTCCCCCATTCCAAAAACGTATAAAGTTTGCAGCGTTTCGGTGCTCCAAATTCGGATGTGTGCCTGCGTTTTCCTATTTCTTCCCGCCTTTTGACCAGACGCTACCATTTCTCTCGACGGATGTACATCCATACTGAAAAAAATTCAAAAAAATGTTTCTTGGCGCCCAACGTGGGGCGCATCAACTTACCACTGGATGTCTTCCGTATGTCCCATATAATGCCGTTGAGTTTCTTCGTCCCGATCAAACATAACCGCAATTGCGGCAACAAAGTAAAGTATTTCTCCGGTGGGTAAAACCCACAAATTTCTTTTCGAATCGATTCCGCGATAGCCATATCTGATTGTGTTTAAGAAAAATTTTAGTAGGTTTTTGTCACGCGATCAAAATTAACTTACACCCATTCAAGCTGCATTTTCTTGTCCGGTGGCGTATTGTCTATCGGGGAATGGTGAATCGGAGGGTAAAACGTCCGTCTAAGGCCTCTAATGGTAACTCGAACCGGTTCTTCTTTTAAAACTTCTAGTAAGGTGTAGTCTGGAGTATCGGTTAAATTGGTTCAATTGTATGCAAAACGTTAACTTACCATTCGTTCTTATGATTTCGCTTTCTGGTGCGTATAAAGCCCGTGGTCGGCTTTTGCTTCTTGCTCTCCGTTGTTTGCTGATGTCTTCTACCACAGCTGCAGGTGGGGCACCTCGAGAACGAGATCTCCTGGCCGGAGACAGCATAACCGCAGCCTGACCGATCGGACCAACCCCCAAATAAAAAGTATCTTCGTCAGCAAATTCGTTCCTCAGCTGCGAAAAACTTCTCACTTCTTGGCCCGACACGGTAAACATTCTTTTAGCACCACTCATTTTTAAAACTTGCCCCAAATCTTCCAGCACCTCTTCGAACGGCTGGCTCGTTCTCAAGTTTAACAAAACTCGACACTAAAGAAAAACATTTGATGAAATCGCTCTCGAGACAAATTTGGCGATTTACCTGAACCGTGTGATCCATATTATTAATTATCCTAATAACTCGTCCCGAACTTGGTTTAACGGAACCTCCTCCACCCGGTGGAGGCGCATCCGCTTCTACTATGGAGGCTTTTCGACTTGCAGCTTTACTCCAACCTTGACCCCCAGGAGCTGCATACCAAATGCCGTTTTTTTTTCCATAACTAGCAGGCTGAAAGTCAAACAAAAAACTTTAACTTGAAATTAAAATGCGAGTAGTTAATAGAGCGGACCATTGTCGGCAGCGAAACTACAGCAAACGGGGTGTCTTCGTCTTCAAAATCGATATCAAGCATCAGTGAAGTTATAGGTAGTAATAAAAAATAACACAAAACGATTAAAATCGCGGCACTCTCGCTGCTTCAACTGTCTTAAACAAATTTCACCCTTGGAATGAGGGCAAAAGTAGCTGTGACGCGAATGATTTGTTGTATGATAAATAATTTATGATTGAATGTGCAAATGAGCTTTGGAAGGGATTTCAAGGTCGAAAACTAAGGGTTGTTTGAGAGTGGGGAGAAGTGGATAACGTGACCTAATGTGGTTGACCCGTTAGGACGTGAATTGTTATCAGAGATCGCTTTTTTTAAGGTCTGGTGGTGCAACGCTGCACGTAAAGAAAAGCATTTTCACCAAAAAATTTTCCCCTAATTAATTCGCATTCTTTGTGGTCAACGTAAAGAATTAATTTATGTGCATTTTAGAACTGAAAATGAAATCGATATCCCGATTATATTGGCTGAAGGGGCTCCTAAGTGTTTTAGGCAAGGTCTTTATGAATGGCAGGTTTGCATGTTACATGAGAAAATAAAATAATATTATACAATCTTTCTCTTATTCACGACTTTAATGAAGACAATTTGGTCAAATATTATACGCAATTTTGATATTGATATTTCAAAACCCAATAATGAAATAGGTAGTCGCTCTGCGGAGCAGTGGTTAGCGAAACTTGAGAAACGCAGCGTTTAACAAAAGCAATTAACTTCCAATGTCACAACTGATTTGGCAGTTTTCCTTCATTTTTCCGACGATATTCAAATATTGTCACACTAACCTAATTTAGCTCAAATAATTCATAATTTTCATTTAAAATGCAGATTTTTGTTAATATGAGACGTGACGTTTTCGAAAACATTGCGAAAATGTTTAACTTGTAAATTTACGACAATTAATAATGTCCTTTCAGAAAATTAACATCAAGGATAAGAAAATTAGGTTTCTGTCCAATTTTTTTGTCTTGAATAATTAAAATTGAAAAGTTTCAACACCACACCTAGCTCACGCTATTTTCACAACCGCTTTGCTTAAAAGCATCAATCATCAATTTTCTTTCAACTTTCCATTTTTAAACGTCGACGTAATAAGGAAACCTTTATGCATTTAAGCTGTAATTGCTTTTGTTTGTAAGGTTAATATAGTATAAATCTTATAACTTGGTTGCTACGTCATGTCATCTTAACCTAACCAATCACGGGGTTGGTTGGTGTTTACGTGTTATGACGTTACAACTAAGTTAGCAGATTTATAATAATTTACTCTTTGATTAGATTTGATCTAAAAAATGAAAGGAGAATTTCGCCGATGAAGGTATAAATTAAATTTAATGATGAAGTAATCAAATAGCCAAGCAATTGAAACGAATTGGGTTAGATAGATTTACAGTTAATTTTCATAAAAATAATTGGATATTTAAAATTTTTGCCCCAAAAAGAAAATGCAGACGAAATCCCAAATTTAAGACATTAGAATATGCAAACATTAGCCTACATAAAATGACCTTGAAACAATTTACCAAATACTTAAAATCTCATAACTACGAAATTCTTTGTATAAACCTTCGAATTAACTTAATAAAATCATTACTACGGAGAACAGGAAATCTAAAACCGATAATTTCGTGAAATTAAGAAAATTCGTAATGGTTCCTTACAAAAACTTCCATTTTTTTGGGAATAATTGGATTGCGTAGTTAAGAAGTTGCTAACCCTTTTATTTTTTTGTAACATAGAATTAAATATTTCTTTAAATTATGGGAAAATAACCCTCAGAAAAGTGGATCGAGAAGTGGAAAAGTGGAATTAGCTTGAATTCTGGTGCATCTAACCATTGGTTTTTAGCCATTTTTTTTACGTTTCCTAGCAACGATGTCGCTTGTGAAGTTATTAGTATTACGGTTGCTATGGTTACCGAGGAGAAAGCAAATTAAATCCTATGAGCTAACGATGTATTAGAAGAAAAAAAGTTAAACATTTTAGTTTTTTAGAAACTAAATTTCAAAACAGAACAGAAATTGAAACGATTTTCGAAAATTAAATTAATCAAAATGTGAATCCGTTATTATAAAACAGATTAAAAATTACGTCATCAGGACCTTCAGAAAATTCTCCTCTTTCCGTTCAAAAAAATCATCGCTGTATCTATAACCAATTTTGAGCTGTTGCTGAAGTTTTTAAACGGTTTTTAAAATTGCATCCTGAATGGTCATTAATTTAGTAAGACAATGTACTAAAGAAATGCTTGTCGATCTGTAAAGGTAAGATTGTCTTAACTTAGAGGTCTAGTGCTTTAAGAGATAATGCCAAGATACTCCATTTGAAATTAATTATATTTTAGTCGGAACATACTTTAACTGTAAGTCCCCTATGAGTGATAGTACTTTGAACTCACACCGTACAATAGACACAAATAAATGACAATATAGGAGTCAAGTTCGATAATCAGGACTCGAAGATATTGTATTTATTAGATAAAACTCAACGAAATTTGAAAGATAACTTTAAAATAAAGCGTTTTAGATATGGAAAAATGTCTTATATTGATTAGGTTAGCTAATATAGTCAATATTAAAGTTTCTAATTTCTGTTCGAAAAAGGACCTTATGGATCATTCTGTTAACGGCGTGGCAAACAAACACAAGGCATCAGTAGACTTATTTATGGTGGCGTTAACATTTAACACATTTCACTGTTTAGGGGTTTCACATCGAGGATGACCCACCACCCTTCTAGTAACACACTTTACCGACCGGCCTGGGCGATATTTTTAATTAGTACAGCGTTAGACGATACGGCGAGGAAAGTGCGCTTATGGTTCATTTTTAAACGCAACTACGTCAAATTTCGAATCCACTCTAAAATCTACAATAAACACATAAAATTTCTATTGAAAATGATGTATTGAATAAATTTTTGCAAAAAGCTTAAGCGATGGGCGGGGCTACTCTTCTAGCGGCACACAATTTTATGTAAAATTTTGATGTTTTTCAAAATATAAGCACTATTTACAATAGTTCATAAATTATTTGCTTTATTATTGCTTTTTGGACCGTTTTCTACCATTTTGTTTTTTGGAAATTTTTTAAATCAGAGTCCCGCTTAACGAACTATTCCCATTCTTATTTTTACAAATTTCTTTAGATATTTTTTTAATAAAATTACATGTATGTATGTATTTTTGTTTCGTTTTAACGATGAAATTATATTTAAAAATAGCAAATACTTTTCGAATGTTTTCCTTATTTTGAAAAATGGAAATTTCATTCCGAAGTTATTTCAAAATAATCAAAACAAGTAAATACGAAATATTATACTACCAAACTGAAGCAACTTCGTTTTAGGTACCTTGAGTGTTTTGAGACCTCTGGATAAGGACGGAAACATTTTTTAGGAAAAAAATTATAGTTTTCAAATTATAGGAACATAACAACCCAATTGTAGGGAGGGGGCAGCCGGTGTGTCTTCCTGCGCGGAAATTCAAAGGGCGCCAAATTTAATCTTAAAACTTAAATTCTGGAGGAAAGAGGCGCCAATGTCAATGAAAAAGGCGTCAATATGAAGTTCTTGCCTCGATTTGGAAAAATTGTAAATCCGGGGATGGAATATACAAATGCTTCACAGAAATAGTTTGCCAAGGCGGCCTCTGGCCGCATTTAGCTATTTAGGATGCGTTCCACTTAAACCAGTCCAATCAAATCTTTAGTTCAATCAAAGAACCACGGAACCACCCCGCGGTTGCTCATGGGCTTAAGTAGAACGCACTGTTAATGCATATCAGCGATAACTATTACACCATCAGTCTTGCCAACTTTATGTTGGTAATGCCTTGCTTAGTAATCTAAAGGGTAGTTCACACTACATGATTTATCATATGACTTGTCACATGACTTCTCATATGAGGGATTTTTAGGGTAGTTCACACTACATGATTTATCATATGACTTGTCACATGACTTCTCATATGAGGGATTTTTTTACGTTCACACTATATGATTTTTGATATTATAGAAGTTATGGCTTTTATGATTGGCTGTTGTGATGGTATGATTTTAGCCATGACTTTTCTTATGACTAAGTCATATGATAAATCATGTAGTGTGAACTACCCTTAACCAAATTTGTTTATGTATAAATAACTATAATAATTTATTATTACAATGAATTTTAATATTGCAGTTAATCTAGTCAACTCTCCCTAAATCAAACTTTCCATACTTTAATTTCTTCTGTAAGTCAAATCATTAATTTGGCACCACTGGCGTAACAACTTTGTTTAGAGCCGGTGTGCCAGAGCTAGAGCCAAAAACTATTTTTAAAGATTTACAAACTCTTTCTAATTCTAACCAATTTTTAGGATTATAAGAATTCGATTTAAAAAGAGTTGACTTTATTTTTACTATAAGCGAACCCTCTATTAAATTTGTGTGTGCTAATTCGACAATAAATGACGAGTGGGAGTGGAAATTTAGATTTTACAGATGTTTTGTACCTAAATCAAAACTCCGTTTATCTTTGGTGGGTATTCCACAGTATTCAAAAACCCCCAAACCCCCCGGTCAAAATGACCGTGTGTGAAAATGTGTGTTCTGTCTTTAATATTATTAAATTGAATTATCAACGAAGACAGGGAGTGGAAATTTAGATTTTACATGTGCTTAGAGATGTGCCCAACTAACTTTTTTCGGGGGGAGGGGGGATTTTAAGTTTGCAAATTTGCCAATTGAGTTAATACAAAATTGCCAACTTTTTGTAAGTTTTGCAATTTTTTGTCATTTTAGACATAAAAAATGCCAAATTGACCAACTTTTGGGTGTTTTTGTCAACTTTTTGCCAACTTTCTAAAACATTGGAAAGGGAGCTTTCCCCCCCATGGGCACGTCCCTGCATGTGCTTAGTAGTTAAACCTAAACTTTGTCTATAATTGGAGGGTATTCCATACCCCCAAACCCCCCGGTCACAAAGACCAACAAAATGTGTGTTCTGTTTTTAATATTATTACATTGCATTATAAATAAAGAGTGAGAGTGGAAATTTAAATTTTACATGTGCTTAGTACCTAAACTTTGTTTATAATTGGAAGGTATTACATACCCCCCAAACCCCCCGGTCATAAAGACCAACAAAATGTGTGTTCTATATTTAATATTAATAAATTGCATTATAAATCAAGAGTGGGAGTGGAAATTTAGATTTTACATGTACTTAGTACCTCTAAATCCGCCTATAATTAAAGAGTATTCTATACCCCCAAACCCTCCGGTCACATAAAACAACAAAATTTGTGTTCTGTTTTTATAATATTATTAAATTGCATTATAAATGAAGAGTGAGAGTGGAAATTTAAATTTTACATGTGCTTAGTACCTAAACTTTGTTTATAATTGGAAGGTATTTCATACCCCCCAAACCCCCCGGTCACAAAGACCAACAAAATGTGTGTTCTGTTTTTAATATTATTAAATTGCATTATAAATGAAGAGTGGAAGTGGAAATTTAGATTTTACATGTGCTTAGTTGCTAAACCTAAATTCCGTCTATAATTGGAAGGTATTCCATACCCCTCCCAAACCCCCCGGTCATAAAGACCAACAAAATAAGTGTTTTATATTTAATATTATTAAATTGCATTATAAATGAAGAGTGGGAGTGGAAATTTAGATTTTACATGTGCTTAGTACCTAAACTTAAACTTCGTTTATAATTGGAAGGTATTTTATACCCCCCAAACCACCCGGTCACAAAGACCGACAAAATGTGTGTTCTGTTTTTGAATTGCATTATAGATGAGGAGTGGGAGTGGAAATTTAAATTTTACATGTGCTTAGTTGCTAAACCTAAACTCCGTCTATAATTGGATAGTATTCTATACCCCCCAAACCCCCCGGTCATAAAGATCAACAAAATGTGTGTTCTGTATTTAATATTAATAAATTGCATTATAAATGAAGAGTGGGAGTGGAAATTTAGATTTTACATGTTCTGAGTTGCTAAACCTAAATCCGTCTATAATTTAAGGGTATTCCATACCCTCCAAACCCCCCGGTCACAAAGACCAACAAAATTTGTGTTTTGTTTTTAATATTATTAAACTCCGTCTATAATTGGAGAGTATTTCATACCCCCAAACCCCCCGGTCGGAAAAACCAACAAAATGTGTGTTCTGTCTTTAATTAAATTGCAATTGTTTTTAATAAAAAATCTACTTGTCGTGGTATTAGAAGCGGGGAGGTGAGGATTGGGGGTATTGAATTCCTCCAGTGAAGAAAAATGGTTAAAAATTACACAATTTTTAAACGCTTTCAATTAAATCTTAACAAAAATTATCTACATAAAAAAAATAGATCAATAATATCATTAATGTCGATGTTTGGTCGTATTATAGATCATAGTTGTTGTTCGGCCTGCGGCCTCCATAAGAATGATTATGACAAATCAGATAAATGCGGCTGGCTATTTTGTATGTTGTAAACTTTTCGGGAGGATTTATAGTTTTTTACTATAATTTATAAAAATTAGTAGTACTTATCGTTAAATTTATCCTTGAGTCTTAAAAAACCCCAGGTGCCCATTCGAAGGTGTTTGACAATTTTTGTTCGGATTTCTAGTAGTTTTAGCTTTATGTCATTAACACAATTTATTATATTCTGTAACTATTCAAAGAAGATGTTCCAAAAGTTTAGCGTAAAATCTTTTTTTATTTAAAAATCATGTACAAAAATAACACCTCGAGGGGAAGCCGGTTCACTTGCCCCGAGCGAGAATTTCTGGAGACGACAAATTCATAAATTTGAACTTGTAAACTTAAACTTATTTGATCTTTAAACTCAAACCGATGTCAAGTTCTTGTCCCGGTTCGGAAAAATTGTAGAGCCGGGGCTGCACCCTGGGATCCAAAAAGATTGTGTTATCTGTGAAATGTTATCTACCAGCCTGCGACCTGCAAGATGAACTAATTTAATTGTAGCAGTTCCTCTTATTTGCTCACTGAATTACCGCCCTCTATGGGTAAATTTTATAAAACTTTTAATTTTACCGACTGTCACTAGATGGCCACAAAATTTTACATTTCCGAAATGCTGCACGCGCAAGATGCTTTAATACAAATTTAATCTTATCGAGGAACCATAATGAGACAGAAAAAAACATTAAAAACGTTACTATTCTATGGAACACACGGAACACCGGTAGTTACCCCAGTTGGTTTGCAAGATTCAAGATACGAAGAGGCAATGAAATGTAGCCGTTCTGAGGATATATCTTCATTATTCACTTCCTTAATCAAATTTGATCAAAAGGAGTCCATACTTTATCAAAATTAAGCTTTGCAATTTAACGCAAAAGTGAAGTAAGTAAATATCGATTTCTTTTTCTAATGTACGTAAGAAATGTAAAATAAAGAATACTTTCATTTTAATCCGTAAGTATAACCATTTACAAGATTAAAATCGGATAATATCCCCATTTTCCTTCCATCTTAGAGGAATTGGATATTAAAGCATTAGCATAAGCGAGGCACACCTAGATATCAAAGTTGCAGATTCATGAATTGACTTATTGCATGTCCACTTGGTGACCTACGTCCTATTAGCCCAATACCCTTGATCATTTTATAACAAGTGCATGCGTGTCCCTTTCTTTGTCTTACTTTTATAATGCACAGCAAATCAATCACGTGCGACCAAATTTTTTTATAACGAGCGAGCAAAGTTTTTTCAACCCCTCAACCTACATATTTTTCACCAAGACGGTGTCAAAAAACTGGGACGTTTCGGGTGATAATCTTACCTTGAAATTTACACAACATTTGCATGCTATTTCAATTAGGTAAATTATTTTAATAGCACTATCGTTTTATTTTCTGATTTATTTCTCAAAAGGATATTTTATTAAATGATGCATATTAAGTTTTCCTAGTGCGTGTTTGTTTTTATTATTCAAACAAATAAAATTAAAACATTTGTGTTTTTTAATTTCTCAAATGTTTTTTAATTAGTTCCAATTGCTAATTTGTTCTCTTTTCGGTCATTCGCGGTGTACTTTATTAACTTTTGTTTTATTTAAATTTTTAAACAAGAAAAAATGGCGTCGTAACACCAATTTAGTGCACGTGTAGTTTGCGCCATCTTCTTTTCTACGAACACGTGTTCCGGTTGCCGTGCCAACCAAACAATAATAATTGTTGCGCTCTCTCTCTCTGTTGTAGGTAAATTTTACTCGGATTTAAAAAACAAAAGAAGCAAGCAGAAGTGAAATGGCGCTAAATTTGAAATTTTATGCTATTTTAAGGTAAATCCTTCGGTGGCGTGTCTTTCGGAAATATAAATGAAAAAATTAACTGGCAATTTATAATAAATATTTTTGATGATTTATATTTTGTGGTATGAATATACAAAGACTTATTTAAGTTGATATCAGAAAATAGAGATCGTAATGACTTAAGAAATAGGTCATGTTGGGTATATTATATGCACGTTCCGGTTTTCTAACCCTCCACCTTTAAGTGTTACAAAATAACCAACAGTTAAGTGAAGGACCAATGCGTGAGTCCACCACACACGCAAATAAAACGATCTCGTGCACTCCTTTAATGATTCTTCTAAATTAGATGTAAATAAAAATCAAAACATGTTTTTGCTATAACTATAATTTAATCATAAAATTGTGTCACTGGAAATCGTGTGACGTGTCGACGTTATCGCACCCCACGTTTAAGTCAAAATAAATTCAAAATAATAAGTTGATTATTCAAAAAAAAAAAATAGTTTTGTTGTCTTCTTTAAGACTATAAGCGCTAACAGGCCATGCAGGCCCAGGGCTGATGACGATAAATTGCCATTTTCCTGCTTAAATTCTCTTGTAAACCTTTGCGTGTGTGACCCAGCCATATTTACGGTAATGACGTCGACACAAATATTAGGATTCACCACAGAGTGTAGATGCCCTCCGGAAGGCCGAGCCAAGAAATTTTGAGCCATCCGCGATTTGAACCCAGAATTTCCGCTCTATACTCAACCAGCGATCACATCATTAAGTCAAAATAAATTCAAAATAATAAGTTGATTATTCAAAAAAAAAAAATAGTTTTGTTGTCTTCTTTAAGACGTAATAAAAGTTTTACCTCTGCTTCCCACATCCCACTTTATCGAGTTTTTTTTACTAAATAAATAAAAATGGCACAGTCACGCCCAACGATAAATTTTTTATTACGCAAGTAAAAATAGTTCGAAATTTCTAAAAAAGATTTTCCTCGGTTAGTTTGAGTAGGTAGGTATAAAAATATATAAAATAAAAACGAAATAATAAAATTTCTTGATAAGAATGACGTGTCAACTCCCTTGTCACGACAAAAAACTTTTTACATTTCGCGCTCTTATAACTTGCAAATTGCAAATTTTAATAGTTGAGATTTGATTGATTGGTGCGGTTTTTTAAGGTTACGGTGACATAAAAACCCCTTTTTTTATTTGAAACGTTAACTCAAAATATCTCTGTACAAAATAATGTTTGTTTACCCCCCAAACAGCTGAAAGTCGGCCATATTTGTTATTAGGAATATGAAAATGCTCTGTTCTCCCATTTTATGTGGGGTGTATAGGAGTGGTGTAGTAGATCAAAATAAACAATCTAGTGCTCTTTAGATGTTCTAAAGCAGTGCTTCTAAAACTGAGTTTCGCAAAGCGTTTAAGCATTTAAAAATAGTTTCAATTTATTAAGATCAATAATTACGGACGTAGTGTCGACCACTAAAAACTAAAAATATTAATATGCGTGTTGAGGCAGCCTTGGAAATTTTTATCCAGATTTAGGAATTATTTGTTTGAATTTGAAATCCAGTCATTTTTGTGAAAAGCTTATAGACTTCTGACACTAAATTATGGCAGAGATATGGCCGTCTCCTGTGCTGTGGATAGTAGAGAAAGAACGTGCGAGTGCTATCGTGTAAACGGAGCCGACCAATTTTCGTTTCTGCACATTTTAGTGTCATCACTGACATTATTTGGTGTCAAAATATTAACAGGAAACCATCAAGACCAAAATAAATTCTAATTCATTTATGACCTAACATTTCTTGTTTAGAATTTTTCAAAATTAAAGCGTAAAGAAATCACTTCATCATAAAACATGCAATATTAAGTTTGACCTCAAAATTTAAGAAAATTACATGCAGAATTGTTTATTCAGCGAGTTCTACAAAAAATTACCTATTTTAATTTTTTCTGGCTGTTTAGATTTTTTCATAAATATGCACCTTCCTAAAAAGTGTAACGCAAATCGAATCACGCTTTTCCATAAATAAATTTGTGCCCTTTCATTAAAAAAGTCACTGTCACTGTTAGCAAATATAACGTAACCTCACAAATACTGGCAATTTCAGCTGTTAAACAAAAATTGTTAGAGCTTTTGTACGTTGCTAAGCAACAATGTCTTTTGTTTAAAACCCGGAAGGGGGGGTTACAGAATCGTTTTTGCTCGGTCTTTGGCCTCATTTAAAAGCGATGCAACCATTTAGACAATGAGGTGACACATTTTTTTATTTGCCTTGTTGGAATCGCAGTTTTTGTCTATACTTGGGGGGTATTCCATACCCCCCAAACCCCCCGGTTACAAAAACCAACTTAGTGTATGTTGCGCACTAGGTTTCATAAAATTGCAACCGTTTCAAAAAGATATATCAAAATGTCATGGTATTGAGACCGGGGGGTCTGGGGGGTATGGAATACCCCCCAGTGCCAGGAGTTTAAAAGTTATACAATTTAAAATATACGCAGTAAACTTTTTTAATTCAACAAAATCTGATTGATTAAGTCATAACCACGAGAGTTCGAGTAAGATTCACTTCAAGTTTTCTCTAATAACTTGAAAAGGGTCAATAATATCAAAAATGTTCAAAATAAAAAAAAATATTCATTTTTTAACGCTAATCATAATTGGTTTCTTCATTATTTTTGATATAATTTGTCACTTTGGAGTTATTAGAAAAATATTGGATAAATCATATTCGAACTTCTATGACTATTGTATACCTTTGTAATTTTTTTTAGTTCTATAGCTTCTTATTATATGGGGCTAAAATATCTAAATCGTGAAAAAATGAGTGGAAACCCGGAAAGGGGGGGTTACAGAATCGTTTTTGCTCGGTCTTTGGCCTCATTTAAAAGCAATGCAACCATTATTAAGACAATGAGATCATATTGGATTACCTGGCAATCCTGGTGCGAAAGGTTATAAAAGTGTCATATTTTCTTATTTTCCTTGTTTTCGAAGAGTCGCAATTTTTGTCTGTACTACCCGGGGTATTCCATACCCCCCAAACCCTCCGGTTACAAAAACCAATTTAGTGTATGTTGCGCACTAGATTTTATAAAATTGCAACCGTTTCAAAAAGATATATCAAAATGTCATGGTATTGGTACCGGGGGGTCTGGGGGGTATGGAATACCCCCCAGTGCTAAGAGGCTAAAACTTATAAAATTTAAAATATTAAAAATATTTAAAATATTAAGTCTTAACCATTAAGACAATCAGGTCAAATTGGATTACCTGGCAATCCTGGCGCGAGAGATTATAGAGGTGACACATTTTCTTAATTTCCTATTTCCATACCATCCAAACCTACCGGTTACAAAAATCAAGTTTTTGCAACTTAGTGTATGTTGCGCACTAGATTTTATTAAATTGCAACGGTTTCAAAAATATATATCAACATATCTTGGTATTGGTACCGGGGGGTCACTACATACGCACTAAATATTTTCAATTAAATCTTAAATATTAGAGATTATTTTTTGTATGGTTGCTCGGCCTTCGGTCTCACTCAAAGAGAATACGATCATAACTTATTATACTATAATTGACATATAAATTGACCAGACTGTGCGGCCTGAAGGCCGCACTAAAATTGTTTTACGTTTTGTGGTATACAACAACGAACGAATGTTTAATAAACATTTTACAAAAAAATTGCTTTTCTTATTTTATTACAGATTACTATCTCATTTACTGTCAAATTCAATGAAATTATTGCTATAAATAACACAAAATTATCTTCTATCTAAGTACTTGTTTTTAAATGTATAATATAAGCGCTAACAGGCCATGCAGGCCCAGGGCTGATGACGATAAATTGCCATTTTCCTGCTTAAATTCTCTTGTAAACCTTTGCGTGTGTGACCCAGCCATATTTACGGTAATGACGTCGACACAAATATTAGGATTCACCACAGAGTGTAGATGCCCTCCGGAAGGCCGAGCCAAGAAATTTTGAGCCATCCGCGATTTGAACCCAGAATTTCCGCTCTATACTCAACCAGCGATCACATCATTCCACTGATGCTGTGGCTTGTTTTTAAATGTACTCGAGCTAAACCTGTAGTGCGTTGCTAAGCAACGCCACTTTTCTGTTTATAACCTTAAATTATTAATTCAGATTTTGGAATTATGCTTGGGGTTGTTGTCTGGTTTTATATTTTGATATCGATAAACATAAAAATGCCAAACTTTTATGATACTATAAAAATTGAATATATTTAAAGGTGCTCATTGGGCTAGTAGTTACTCTAGCTACAGTATATTTCGGGAGATATTCTAACTTTCCTATGAATGTTTCCGTGTTTTGGACTATTGCGGTCGGTTCCCCTCAGCCGATGATTGCCGCCATTAACAATGGCACTGGATAATATGCAAAAATAGCACCCGATCATCATACGGTCACCCATCCAAGTGCAAGCCACTAGCCATTTTGCTAGGATTTGCTTTGAGCTCTATTATAGTGAATATTTTTAATCGAAAAATACGAAGAAGATTATTGATCTCTTCTCTAAAGATCTTTGACCTGATAGCAAAACAATAGCTAAACGATTCTTCTGTCGAACAAAAGTTTTTCATGAAGTCAAAAATCATTATAATATGTAAAAATAAACTCTTAAGTGTTTTTCTTCAAGTTTTGATAGAAAAATTTGATAAATTTAATTTATCATTTCCTATTTTTTCAAGAAAGAGGGTGACCGTATAATAAAATTTATAAAAATTCTTTGTGTTTCTAGAAAGTGTGACGTTTATGTTACATTAAAAGTAAACTACGTATTTATACAGTATCGATCTTAAGACAAATTACAAACAAATTAGTCGTCATTAAAAAGCCAATTTCGGAAAATGGTAAAAATTGAAGTTTTCGATTTTATTAAGATTACAGGATTGAATGGCCGGTATCTAACAGTTTTCCCCAATGTTTACATCTTGAGGGTGTGCGTGCAAACTTATTCTTATCTTAGACTTCTTTCGAGGTCACGTGGCCCAACCGGACCATGACTGACCACAATCACGACAACAACTCTCCCCTACATAAAAACAGTGCGCTATTTTTGAAAATGATTAAACGATAAAAATCGGGACACAGAAATAATGTAAGTTAATATGCCAAGCAAAAATTTTTTTATGACCTTGATGGATGAAAGAAAACATCGGTTCTCGTTATTTAGGCCACAACATAAATTCGATAAACAATAGAAAATCTCTTACCTTGAAGGTTTTGTAAGATGAAACGACATAGGAAGCACCGTCTTCTAATTCTTCTATCCTAAACTTACGATCTCCATCCATTGAAAAAATATATCTAGCACCTCGCGGTAAATCCATACGAAGTGTTAATTTATCTAAAAGGGAATCCAAAGTTCCTATATCCCGTCCAGGTTTGAATCTAAATTCAATTCCGGGAAAAAACGGATCCCCATTTTTGTAAAAAATAACCCTAAGGGCTCTCCAATACGATAAATTGCTATACCGACTACTCGCTGCTATTTCTACACGACTTTTTGATCTAGGGGGTGGAACCATCGAAGATGCTTCACTGGCATTATCAGCCATGGTGGTAACTCCAGGACTAGATGGCCTGCTGGCCGCCACCTGGCGCCAATAACCACCGCCACCGCCGTTTGGTCCAAGATTATTAACAGTCGATTGCTCTTCGCGATCTTCGTCTTCCTCTTCTTCCGAATCGCTTTTATTAGCGCCGTTCTTTTCTGTTGCTCCCGAAGCACTAATTGGGTTCGTCACTTTATCGGCACGTGGCGTTGTTGAACCATTTTCAACCACGCCGACGCCGCCACTACCACCGCCGCCGTTCATGGCGCCCTCTTCCGTATTTGGGGAATCATCTCCGTTTTGAGTTTCATTAAACTGCTGCATTCTACTACTCGAACGGGACTGGGCTACAGGCATCTGAAAGGACGAGAAAACCAAATATGTATTACGTTAACTTTTTGCACTTTCTAATTTCCAGGAATGGGCAATTTTCAAAATACTACCTATATATATTTTATTTTGTCGAAAAACTCAATTATTATTGTTGAAGACAATTTTTAGTCACAAAATTTCTGGTAAAACAAAATTTAATTTTTTAACTGAAAATTTGGGATGTTTTGGTCCCGAAGAGATTTTTTTGTTAGAAATTTTTACTCACCATAACGTTTTGGGTAACAATTAAATCCTAAAACACATTTTCACTGATGAAAAACTTTCAGTTCGAAATTGTCACTCACTTAATTTATTGAAGTACAAAATTTTACTGCTCGCGTTGGAAGTGAATGGAAGTTTGCGTATTTTTGAAAATCAAAATTTTGAGAAGAAAACAATATTGTGGTGCTGCCACACAAGCGGCTTTGAACTGAACTTGTTGCTCGACACCCGGAGTATTGACTCCGGGGTTTGGCGTACCGGAGTTGTAGCTTATTGGTTGAATCAAGCGGTTAGTGTAATGTCATCGACCAATGCGATAAGTGGAAGTTTACTTCAATGTCCCATTCCATGTTTGCCCTCTTTCTGTTTACCCCATGCACCCCTCGTAAACCACCCCATCAACCCTCCATTGGTCGCTTCCGGCGTATCCGTACCTGCAATATACGAGAGACAGATTTTAATCGCGCATGCCATTTATTGCTCTATGCAATGATTAAGATAACCAAATTTTTATTCAACAATTAAAACTTGAATTATAGGTATTTGTGCACATTGTGCACCACTGTTTATTTTTTTTTTAATTGAAAAATCAATTTTTTAAAAGTGATTTGTTGGAAAATGACGCGAGTAATAAATTTTTCCTACTAGGAAATTTGATTCACGTCTTACAAATTAATTTTCAGAAACACATTGCACAATTTTGTGAAATTTATTAACAAAAAGCATGGAAAAGCCTAACGAATGCGCCATTTTACTTTATTGGTTCCTTAATGAATTGTTAAAGCTCCAATTAACATAATCGAGCCATCAAGTTCAATTAAGTGCCCTTGTTAACCTTGTTTTTCGTTGTGGAAAGTCAGCGCGATAAAAAACCACTTAAAAAATTTATCTAAATTGAGCTCGTGCAGAAAAATATTTTAGCGTTATTATCAAACATATTTTGGGAAAAACTTTCCCCTAAGAGATAAAAATCTTGGTTGGTTGTCTGCCGGGCGGCTACAAAGTTAGTGTCGTGGTTCAAATTTCGCGTTAATTTGTGGATTCTACCTGTAGCTCGTCGAACCGGGGAATTCCCTTCAAAAATCAAATTATACTTAATTAAGCATAATTATAAAAGTAAAGAAAAATTTTTTTTGATCGATAACGAAACGGTTAAGTAATAATAAGAACTTAACGTGTTCTGATTTACGTCAAGCGCAGCCTACCGGTATCAAAATTTGCATTTTATTGTTAATTTCGACAGGAAAATTGAACGGTTACGTGACAATAATATGGTAATTTTTTAAATTGATAATTAACATATTTGCATTAAAGAGTGCCACGTTTTAGATCGTTGATTTACCGCGAAGGGGTAATTTTAATTCAAATTGAGATTAAATTCTATTAGAGTGAAACAAGAAACAAGGGCGGATGGGCTATCAAAAATCTACTGGGAAATTATTGGCCGGCGTCCCAAAAATGTAATTGTGACGGTCCAAAACAACGCCGCATGCGAAATTTTTGTTTTATTAACGGCTCACGGTCCCATTGATTGACGACCCACCGGGAAATTTCCCGGTAGCCCGGTGGGCCCATCCGGTCCTGGAGTGAAAGAATGTCGGAAAACTTTAAACAATGACAAACTGATGCTAACAGAAAAAAAGGTTTACAATTACAGTCTAAAAGAAAAACTTACGTAGGCGATTTTCTGGAGTATATAATAAACAAATAAAAATGGCAATTGCTACGACATTTTCTTTCTTTTTTCGATATCCCACTAAAATTTTTAGATCTTTTTTAATATATTCGATAATTTATTCTTTTCTTACGGTTAAAAATTCAAAATTTTTAACGTTTGGTTAAGTTTGTTTAATTCGATAATTTATTATTATGTTGATTTGGATGCGTAAAGTGCAAGAAATGCAAATTTAGCTAGGGGAAATGTTGGCAAATCTAGCACAAACTCCCTTAAAATGAAGATTATTATTCATAGATAGAAACCATGGTTCTCATTTTTAAGTCAAACAAATTCAAACAGATAACGTTTTTATCACCGGATTAAAGAGGCGCCAAATTGAGTTTTTTTAAATTTTTAAACTGAAATACTGGAAGAATTAGAACTTAATGATGGTAACTGGGCTAGAACAGATGAATATATAGTAAATACATTTTCAAAACGCTTTAGTAATGTTTTTAAACCATTCCCAATCGAAAATCATCCAGAAGAAGATGAACATATTCAACAAACCTTAGATGCTCCTTACTAAATGGAGCTCATGATTAAGTCTAAAATCAGGTCATGTTTAAAAAATCTTAAGCCAAAAAAAGCACAGTGGTTATGACTAGATAACATCAGGAATACCTTAGTTTTTATCTGGACAAATGTCTTACATGAGCAAAGCAGATCTGGAAAAAAAGACTACAGCTAGGTCTTATCGGGGTAATGTAAACTGGGCCAAAAAAACTACCTGAAAGTGGTAAACTGGGCCAAAAGTAATTTTTACTAAAATTTTGAAAATTGTAAACTGGGCCAAAAGCAAATTTTATTAAAATTTTGAAAATTGTAAACTGGGCCAAAATCAGAATTTTTTAAGTAACCGCTGAATTGAAATTAAAAATAAAATTTTTTGAATTTTTATAAAAACCACCATGGCACGAGGAGGATCCACGCAAAAACGAGTTTCACCTCTTAATGATCCACCTTTTCCTTAACCCACGGGCCTAGGGGTATGTTTATAATAAGGGTAGTTACCCGTGGTAGTGACCACGGAACGAAGAGAATCCACGCGAAAAAGTATTAACCGTACGTTAACATTGCGTACGACGGGTCCCCCGTACGACTAAGTGAGAAACATATGGCCGATTTCAGCAACGTTATAATATAGTTAATCTGACATTAGTTAACCTAGATCAACTATGAACCAATAGAAAACGTTTGTCAGCGTTAATAGTCGTTTTCCATTGGTTCATAGTTGATCTGGATCAGGCTCGTACCCAGGATTTAATTTCGGGGGGGGGGGGCACTTAGTAAAAAGTAAAATTTTTAATGGTTTTTCTTTCGAGAATTTTTATTATTATAAACAAATTTTCATTTACTTTGAAAAAAAAATTTTTTTTTGAACATTTCGGGGGGGGCACGTGCCCCCGGGTGCCCTCCCTCTGGGTACGGGCCTGATCTGGATCAAATAATGTGTGATTAGTAGAGATGAGATTTTTAGGTTTTTACCTCTTTTTTATTTTACGTCCTATTTTTATTTTATTGGTACCAAAATTCGTTTCATGAAAAACTACGTTATTTAAGTCTTATTTATCTTTACCTTTTTTGTCATTTTTTAATTTTTACGACCTATTTTAGCATTTTTTGGCAACCTTTTTTCATTTTTACGACCTATTGTAGCATTTTGGAAACCTTTTTTTAATTTTTAGTTTAAATAGAAAAAAAATCTCACCCTTACGACGCTCCTAACCTAAATTAAATTTTTTTTATTGTTTTTTTAAATTTGAATTTGTTGCTCGGTGGTGGCAGCTTACCATAATATGTGAAAACCTCAAAAATTACATTTGTTTAAAATTACAAAAAATTAATCACTGATTACCTATATTATAACGTTGCTGAAATCGGCCAATAGATTTCTAAATCTCATTTTTAAAGACCGCATTCAGGGTGAAATTTTTCGTCGTATTGATTTATATAGGGTGAAGTATCAAACATCTAAAACACATAAATAGAGAATTCTGATAGGAGGTTTTACAGTACTTCTCGGTTACTTTGAATATAATTCGTTCCTTGTTGTATATATGGGGCATTCCACACCAAATCGACCACTTTTGAACCCGACCCCTTTTGATTTTCCTGAAATTTTTACATATTATACTCAAAGTAGATAGATTTACAAGGTATGATACTGCGCATCTTTAAACGTCAAAATATTCAATATGGCGGACTGCTCGTGACTGAAATAGACAGCATCGACATCTACCTTGACGTTTATAAGTTACCTGGGCCAATCAAAATATATAGATTAAAAGATATGATTATGCGCCATCTAGTCTATTAATCTAAAATCTTAATAATTCAATATGGCGGACTCTACGTGACTATGCGTAGTACAAGACGAGTTTTGGTTCACATATAGATCATACCTTATAATCCACATACCTTGTATTATACTATACCACCAAAAACAGTTTTGTAAATTTTTTCAAAAATTTCAAAAAAAAAACCCAAAAAAAGTTGCGAATTTTTAAAAAAACTGTTGTTTTTTTTTCAAACAATCATAATTATTTCAAAAATTGACTAATCGGAACGTTTTTTTTGTCTTTAAACGTACTTTTCAGAAAAAAATATAAAAAAAATATTCAAACTTGTATTCTACAAAATTTTTCATTTTTTCGGAAATAATCATTGACTTTTCAAATTTCAACACTTTTGATTTTTGATTTTTTTATTTCAAAAAAAACTCTTATTTATTTCTCGTATAACAATGCAACCCCATAATGGGTCGACATTTCTTTCTATTTATTTTGTTTAATTGAAAAATATTTTTGCGTAAAAAATGTTGGAGGAAAAAGGCACCAATGTCAAATTTTTGCCTCGATTCGGAAATATCGTAGATCCGGAGCTGCTTACAGGTCATTTTGAAAAGCTCCCGAAAGAATTTCACCCGCAATTTGTGTAAATTTTTATCTAAAATTTATTTGAACTCATTCTAGAGAACTTAAATAGCTCTGTTCTTCCAGCCAATTTGAAGAGTGTAAAATCGTCAGACGCATGCGCAGATTAAAATTTATTATACTGTGAATTCAAAACTGCGCATGCGTCTGATAGTTGCAAACGGTTTCAAACTACCGAAAGAACAGAGCTAATGTAAACGCTGCAGTCTCTAATTCAATAAAAATTAATAAGCATATTACAAAATTAGGGAGATTTATAATGCAAAAAAAAATAACAAAATCTTAAATATTTTGAGAACCGTAAGAAATATCAATAAAATAATGAAAAAAAATTCTTCCTAGACTCTGCATCCGCTATCATTTTATACTATAGGACACTAAAATATAAAGGGGAAAGTTCGCATTTCAATAAAATTTTTTATAAAATTTAGGAGATTTTTAGTACTACCAAAAATCACAAAAATTTAATGGTCTAAAAAGCGGTAAAAGATGTCGATAAAATAATGAGAAAAATGTTCCTCCTAAACTCCACAAATTCTGCAATTTATAATAAAAAGAAACTTAAATAAAGAAGTCAGAATTCCTTTATTCAATAAAAATTAATTCATTACAAAATTTGGGAGATATATAATATCGAAAATTACAAAAAGTTAAATATTTTGAAAACGGTAAGAGATATCGATAAAATAATGAAAAAAATATTTCCCTACCCCCAAACTTAACAGACTTGTAATTTATACTAGAGAACATAAATATAAAAGCGAGAGAGCCTAATACAATAAAAATATTATCAAATTTGGGAGATTTTAATGCCAAAAATCATAAATACTTAAATATCTGAAAATCGGTGAGAAATATCGATAAAATAACAAAAACAAAATAATCCCCCTAGCTTTTCAAGCCCCAGAAATTTATACTAAATAACTTAAATACAAAAAGGGGAGTCCCCTAATTCTATAAAAGTACGTATATAAATTATACAAAATTTTGGAGAATTTTATAATACCTCTCCAAATCTCTCAAAAAGGGTAAAAGATATCCTCAAAATAATTTAAAAAAAGTTCTCCTTATTCCCAAACTTTGCACCCCCTTATTTATACTGGGGACATAAATATAAAAGTCTTTCAATTCCATAAAAGTGAAAATATTACAAGATTTGGGAGATTTTTATAATAAAATTTTAAATCTAGAAAATGGAAGTGAAATGGAAAGTGAATGAAAATTGAGATACAAAATTTTTTTTACAAAATTTTGATTTTTTTAATGCTAAAAATCACAGAAATTGATATATCTTGAAAAGAGTAAAAGATATTCACAAAATAATTTAGAAAAAGTTCTCTTCATCCCCAAATTTTGTATACTTGTGTTTATAGGTACTAGAGACACAAATATAAAAGCGAGTCACCAATTTAATAAAAATTGAGAGATTTTCAATACTAAAAATCACAAATACTAAAATATCTCAAAAACTGTAAGAGATAATCGATGAACTAATGAAAAAAAAAAGTTTTTCCGAAAGTTCTTAAGCTCCAGTAATTTATACTAAGAAACTTCAAGATAGAAAAGCTAGAGTCCATAATTCCATAAAAGTAAAAATATAATACAAAATTTGGAAGATTTTTATAAATAAATTTTAAATCTAGAAAATAGAAGAAAATAATATCCTTCTGTAATTTATACTAGGGAACTAAAATTTGGTGTCCCAAATCCAGATGAATAACAATTTTTTCAAAATTTTGAGTTTTTTAATGCCAAAAATCACAAAAATTTAAATATCTTGAAAAGGGTAAAAGATATCCACAATATAATTTAGAAAATGTTCTTCTTATCCCCATAAACTTCGCATCCCTGTGTTTATACTACAGACACAAATATAAAAGCGAGAGTCCCCAATTTAATAAAAATATTACAAAATTTGGGAGATTTTCAATGCTAAAAATCACAAATACTTAAATATCTCAAAAACAGTAAAAGATATCGATGAAATAATGAAAAAAATGTTGAACTTATGTACAGAAACTCAAGAGTCCTTAATTCCATAAAAGTGAATATATTACAAAATTTGGGAGATTTTTTATAATAAAATTTTAAATCTAGAAAACGGAAGGAGATATCTACCTATAATTTATACTAGGGAACTTAAATTTGATGTCCCTAATTAAGTTGAATAAAAAATTTTCCGAAATTTTGAGTTTTTTAATGCCAAAAATCACAAAAACATAAATATCTCGAAAACAATGAGAGATATCGATAAAATAATCAATAAAAGTTCCCCTAGACTTTAAACCTCTAAGAATTTATTATTAGCAATCAAAAACGGTAAAGCGTTATTCACAATGAAGTTAAAATGTTGTCTTGCTTCGGTAGAAGCTGGCAAGCGCCAATCAAACTGATGTATTTTTTTCTATCGTTATCTATGCTTAAAATTACCTCTTGCCTTGCTGAGACCTTGCCGACGTTTTTAAGGCTTGGGGGCAAAAACTAATCTTAGTTTTCAAATTATGCTATGTTCCAACAAGTAAATAAAGTTTCTTTACCGCGCTTACATAAAAAAGTGTTGAAAAATTGTGTTTTTTTAAGGACCAGGAAATAAATGACATAACACATTTTCAATTTAAATAAAGTTTTATGTGTTTTTGTATGAATTTTTTTTCTTATTGCAAGTTTATTATTTATATAATCTAATCCTGGTGCAATTGATTACATCCACCATAAAATGTTCAACTTTTTTACTTATAATATTAGTCTAAAAAGTGTAAAATATTACTCGTTAAACAGAAATAACCGACTGTGCCAGTCGATTTCTCTCATCAAAATACAATAGAATTTTAACATCTCAAAAAATTCAAAAGGGTAACCGTACCTTCTTTTCCATTTCTCATCAATCCTTTTAATAAAAATAAACTAAAAAATAAATAAACATAGTACAAAAGTCTATATGGCTAATTTGTGGAAATGGTGAGGCGGAAAACCTGAATTTAACTGGAGGAAATGCTCGCAAGTTTACAGGAAATCTGCAGAAACGTAGCTAAATTTTAGTGCTATTAGAAAAGGAAGTGCCATTTTTTATTTAGAACGCCACGGCAAGACTAAAAAAATGGTTATAAAACGAAGTGCCAGAGGGGGGGTACCGTCTGTACCTCGATGTACCCTCTAAATCGGCGTAAAATTTTGCAAATAAATGCAATTTAAACTCTCAGGAAGTAGAAAAATTAAGAGCAAATCCGATTTTTAAATTAATATTTTCCTTTTTTCACCTAAAAATGTTGTTTTAATATCATGAAGGGCAAGCATACCTCGTAAACTTGTAATAAATACTTTCTAAAGGGCTATTAAAGGCAACTTTGTTTACATGCACAAATGAGATTAACTTTTACATTCAAGTATTTAACACAAAAAAAAATTTTAAGTATGTCAAGTTATATTTTCCTGTTCGGTACTTTGTAATGGTTCTACATAAATTTAATAGCATCAAAACGATAACTTTCCAGAAGTCTTGTTTAGTAAATTTTATCTGTGTTATCAATCAGCAAATTTCAGGAAAAAGTAATTAAAACCAATTTTCTAACTAATATGGTCTGCTGTGTACTGAAGTGTAGGACGGAGGGTGGAAAGCTCTGTAATTATATTTCCGTTTGAATCGCAAAAAGGTGTAGACAAGGTCGTTTTAAATTAAGAAATAAGTTTTGTTAATTGTTAATTACAATTTAAAAGGTCCAGAAACAATTAATATAATTTTTTAACACCCTTCAAGATTGTATCGCAGCTGTTGTAATTATTTATATTTTACCAATTATTTATATTTTAATAACTTTTGATTTATTCTTAACACACTTTTTTGTTTTCATAATTATATATTTGTGTGGTATAATTTACAAAAATAGACCGCATGTCCTACATAAAAGGTATAACATAAAATTTTTATTTGACCAAATCTGCAATCGCATGTTTTAACTAGCGGTTTGATATATTTATTTTTTTTAACCAAAATATATTATTCATTATTCGATGTTTCTCAATTTATAGCAGATTTGTGAAACGCAACGATTGGCAGGCCTGACGATTGGAAATAAACCTTGAAACCTTTACCTGTCCTGTAAGTGCAGACGCTCCGTCTCACTGTTCCCATTTTTTGGATTTATCGCGGTTGCATGACGCAAAATTTGTCATTTTTGTTACAAATTGCTTTAATTTTGATAAAACCTCATTAAAAATATTTTTCCCAGTAATGTACATTGTAGTACATCGAAATATTATTCATTTTCTTTTTTCAAAAAATGTGTGCCAAATCCATTTAATTATTACGTTTAATTAAAGCAATTGCAGATCTTTGCGTGTTTGTCGCGGGTCAGAATTGTAGATATTGGAGAATTTCAAAAAATTAACATTTAAATGAAATTATTTATATTTCGAATAATTTTTGACTAATGAGTAAAAAATTCAGAAAGAAATTCCAAACTCGAAGATAACTTGATTAAAATTTATTCTGTAGGCTCCTAATAAAGTTTTAAACCTAAATTTTGAGCGCAAAGATATTTAAAAAAAGCGGAATTTAAACAATTTAAGTATTAAGGCCTAAACAGAATGAACGCGAAACCAACGCGACGTAACGTAATTAAATCACCAAATTGTAGTGGTAGTGGTCGTTTCGCGTTAAGTTTGCCAACGTTCGACGTTGGGATCGCGTTGCGAGCGTTCATTCTGTTCGAACGTATTGCAACTACATACATTTAACTTTACGTTACATTACGTCGCGTTGGTTTCGCGTTCATTCTGTTTAGGCCATTATATGAATCTTTTCCTATATCCCCAATTTTTTAAAAAGTTTTTTTTTTATTGTTAAGCAATAAGATAAAGTAGGTGCAGCTTCTTTGTTGTTGTACTGAATTTTGGAAAATCGATAGGAAAGGGCTGGACAAAATGGGGCCATCAAATAAATACTTCAGGGTACCTCGGTTCGAAGTACAGAATCCGAATCAATGATTGACGTCATTTTTGCCACTACGGATGTTCATCAAAGAATCACAGATTGGAGAGTGCTCAAAAAGGAGAATCTCAGCGATCACATGTATATGGGGCATTCCACACCAAATCGACCACTTTTGAACCCGACCCCTTTTGATTTTCCTGAAATTTTTACATATTATACTATCTCACCAAAAACAGTTCTGTGAATTTTTTCAAAATTTTTTATTCAACCCAAAAAAAGTAACGAATTTTTAAAAAAAACTGATGTTGTTTTTCTTCAAACGATCGTAACTCTGTCAAAAATTGACTAATCGGAACGTTTTTTTTTTGTTTTTGTTTGTCTTTAAACGTACTTTTCAGGAAAAAATACAAAAAAAATATCCAAACTTGGATTCTACAAAATTTTTTATTTTTTCGGAGAAAATCATTAATTTTTCAAATTTTTCCACTTTTGATTATTTATTTTTTTTTTCAAAAAAAACTCTGATTTATTCCGCGTATAACAACGCAAACCCCATAATGGGCCGACATTTCTTGCTATTTTTTTTTGTTTAATTAAAAAATATTTTGTTTTATTTTTACGCAAATAATATTTTTCAATTAAACAAAAGAAATAGAAAGAAATGTCGGCCCATTATGGGGTTTGCGTTGTTATACGCGGAATAAATCAGAGTTTTTTTTGAAATAAAAAAATCAAAGATCAAAAGTGTTGAAATTTAAAAAATCAATGATTTTCTCCAAAAAAAATGAAAAAGTTTGTAGAATCCAAGTTTGAATATTTTTTTTGTATTTTTTCCTGAAAAGTACGTTTAAAGACAAACAAAATTAAAAAAAAAACGTTCCGATTAGTCAATTTTTGAAATAATTACGATCGTTTGAAGAAAAAAAACAGCAGTTTTTCTAAAAATTCGTAACTTTTTTTGGGTTGAGTAAAATATTTTGAAAAAATTCACAGAACTGTTGTTGGTGAGATAGTATAATATGTAAAAATTTCAAGAAAATCAAAAGGGGTCGGGTTCAAAAGAGGTCGATTTGGTGTGGAATGCCCCATATATAGAATACTAGATCGCTGAGAGAACTGCCGCCACTAAAAACTATCAGATAAGACGTCAAGGAAAAAAAAATTCTATATCGAAATAAGAAAATCTTATGCACCCGAAGACTCCAGATGCTGTTGTTGAACTACTATCATCTTTATGCGATTTGTGCATGCCACGTAAAACCAAATAGGTACTAAGCAGAAGAGTGCGCATACTAGTGAAATCTCGATATAGCGAAGCCCAGAAGAAGTTGCAGGAAACTCGTACGACATCATGCAAATGAAGCGGACGACCAATACAGAGCCGCTGAAATAGAACGCTGAAAAGGCCTCCTACGGAGAATCGACAATGACGTATGGGGGAGAGGATACAGAATCGTGACCAAAAAACTGGCACGATGAGGTAACCCAAGCCTGACGCCAGATAGACTGAAGAAGATAGTTGAAAAATTATTCCCGACTCACCCGTTGGATCAAACCTCCAGCCAAGATGTGGAAAGTTATCTTACCAGGTTTGACCATCAAGAACTGAACGAGGCAGCTGAGAATATGTCTATCGGCAAGTGGTCCAATCCGGATGGCATACCAACCGAGGTCTTCCCGTATTTGTGCAAGGAATACCCCGACACCATTCCAGGGGTACTAAACGACTCCCTTCAGACCAAGACTTTTTCCGACCACCTGGACGAAAACTAGACTGGTCTTACTAAGAAAAGTGGACAAACCTTTGAAAAACCCTAGCTTCTTCCGGACATTTTGGATTTTATTGTGGAGGGCAAGACAAGCTTGCACGCACTTAGGCCTCTAAACCGGGCCCATTGTACTACCTCCAATTTCCCAGCAGTGTATGTGGCGCAACTAGGAATGGAACTGCGGTTTTCCGCTTCCTAGCCTGCCAGTATATGCTTAATACCACACTCATGGTTATCCAAATCCAAAATCCTACCGGACAATTTTCCTGATAGACAACCTAGAAAATTGTTCAAACGCCTCTTACTCGGCAGACTCCAGAAAGAGATCCATACCTCCATATGGGGGTCTCTAAGAGAAACAGTATGGTTTTATCAAAAGCCACTCGACAGTGGATGCGCTCAGTGCCGGATTAACACAGTAGCAAATGCTACGGGTTCCGCGCTTCTGGGGATCCCGCACTCGGCAGAAAAGTATTGTTATTTTAAGGAAAGAGTAGTAAAAAATGATGATCCTTGTTCTCACCTTGCATGGAAAAAATAACACTTTTAGTTAAAAGAAGGGTAAAAAAGGTCGTTCAAGAGAACGAGGGGACTCCGTGACAACATTTGCTACAAGCCCCGCTCTCACTCCTCAAGATAAAACAGCTTGTAGCGGAAGCAAATGTGGGCACCTGGAGAACGAGTAATTTCTGCCTTTTTATTCTGCCAGATGGTCCTCCATCATACGGGAACCAGAAAAGAAAGGCATCTCACAATACTTGGTAGACTTGCTGAAGAGCTACCTGAGTGATAGGTCAATTTATATTGAGGAGGAGCTGCTGAGAGAGGAATATGATGTTACCAGCGGCGTTCCGCAAAGGTCGACCCTTTGGAGCCTTATGTATAATGAGGTTCTCCGTTTGGATATTCCCGATAGAGTCAGATTAGTCGGATTTGCCAATGATGTGACCCTAGTGGTTTCAGCAAGGACGAAAGATCCTAAACGAGTGACTGGTGAGGAAATCTAGACTATTATCTCATTTATTGACAGCAAGGGTCTACAGGTGGTCCCAGAAAAGACGGCGGTTATGTTGGCCATCGGAAATCAGAAATGTGACATTCACCTTAACGGTCAAGGTACTGAGAGCACATCTAGACAAGAGAATGTGTTTGGGCCCTTGCGTTAAAAATACAACAGTAAAGGCTCTACAACTTGCCACAGCCTTAATAAAGCTGATGCCAAACATAGGAGGGCCAAAATTCACCAAGAGAAGAGTGCTGATGCACTTCATCATTCTCTACGGTGCACCGGTTTGGCATGCACGAAGCAATGAAGGTAGACAGCTGGACAAGGAGGCACTCTATGTGCTTTTGGGGCTCCCCTTCCCATAGAACTTCTAGCCCAGGAGCAAAATCCCAACTTTCACTCCGGGAAGACCAGAGAAAAAAGAAGGTCAAACAGAAACACCCTTTTCAAGAAGTGGCAGACCAAGTGGACAGCCAGTTCTAATGGTTCCTGGACTGCAGAGTTAATGCCTTGGGTCAGATCCACCTTCGGAGAGCTTAACTTTAGACTCCCACAGCTCTTAACGGGACATGGCTGCTTCAACAGATATTTAAAGAGAATCGGAAAATGGGACAACCCGGGATGCCGGCGGTACTGCCTCTAGGAAGACACCGCGGAGCATACGCTCTTCAACTGATCTCTGTGAGACAATGTTAAACATAAGGCTGAAATGCAGCAACTGACGCCCAATACCATTATTAGTTCAATGCTGATGTCAGAGGACAATTGGAATAGGATCTTGAAAGCCATCAACGTAATCATGGTAACAAGGAAAAAGACGAACAAAAAGAATCCGACTAACCGTTGAGGTCAAACACGCATCAGACTGTTCGCAATCTAAGAAGAGCAAAGTCACAAAAGAGCAGAAAATTCTCAGCCGCGATGCCCGCAAAAGAAATACCCAAAAAGGTGAAACCTGCGTGTATCAACGGGAGGGAGTTTTTAATGTCCATACCCAGGTAGCACACTACCAGCAGCACGGACTGATGGTGTCTTTATTAAGATTTACTCCCTTCCAACGTAAACAAAAAAAGGATATTTCAGTTGTTATTTATTAACCTTGTGCGTAACCTTAACATCTGACTGTATTTTTCAAATTAAGACTGTTCTTTAGTTAATGTTCTTGAGTTATTGGAGAAAAACTGAACAGATTTATACTTGAGCTCTCGTGGTTACGACTATAGTATGCAATTTGAATTGCGTTACAGTTCGAGTTTCTATTTAAAAACAAAATATTGTTCATTGGTAAAATCACATTCATTTGACGGGGGGGGGGGGAGATTATAAAGCATACAAAAAACAAGCGATTAATTTAATTTCAAATTTGTTTCTTAAAAAGTTACTTTAATTCATCTAAGGTTTTTTACGATTAGATAATGGGGGGGAGGTCAAAATTATTAAAACAAATTGCTAGTACTTACCCACAATTATTCAAACAATTTAAAATCTACACAAAGTTGAATAAAAAATTCACGTGCAGAAGTCTTATGAACTTTGGGGGCAGTTTGTAAAACCTCCAGGTCTGTAACTCTAAAGTAGTACAAAAATATCGCAAAATATTTAAACATAAAAATATTCGTTATTCTGATGAACATTTTTGAACCCTTTAAAATTTTTTATATCTCTTTCCGTTCTTGAGTTATTGGAGAAAAATTGAACTGCTTCATACTAACTTAAGCTCTCGTGGTTACGACTATAGCAAGCAATTTTAAATTGCGTTATAGTTCAAGTATCCATTAAAAAACAAAAAATACAGTTTATTGGAAAAATCACACTGATTTGACCGGGGGGGGGGGATTATTAATTTTTATTAAGGGACTAATTAAGGAATCCTTAATTTAATTTCAAATTATTTGTTTCTTATGTTAGATAGTGGGGGAAGGGGGAGGTAAAAATTATTTTAAAAAATTCCTAGTACTTACCCACAATTATTTAAATAATTTAAAATCTACACAAAGTTGAATAAAAAATTCACGTGCAGAATTCTTATGAACTTTACTTTCTCGATTGGGTTGTAAAATGTCTACTAGATTCTTGCGTGAGTAGCAACCACTCTTTATAGTTTTATGACTTCAACAAAAATTGATTGCTTGAAATTTTAAACCGAAATGAAGAGCGAATTAAAGGCTGCGTTCGTTAGGATAACCAATGACGTGTATGATAGTACATTTTAATAAGTAGGGGAGGTATTTTAACTTCTCATTCTAAAAAGAGCAAAAATCTTAATAATTCGTTTAATTACAACACGTAAACCTGCTTGAAAAAATGGTGAGGGTGCGTTTAAATACCTAACCTGGTTGATCCGGTTATTACGGTTCGAGACGCCCTCTAATGGATTGCTATTAAAACCAAACCAAACCTTACATTCTACAATTTTTATGTAGTTTTTAAGTATTTATAGTTGTCTTCGCTCGGTTTCAACAAAAATTCAACAGATGGCGGACTCTAATAACCGGATAAACCCGGTTGAGTATTCAAAAGCGACCACAGTTTAGCCTATGGTACAACAAATTTAGCTCCCTAGTTCGACTCCAGGCAAAGCATGAACTTTATTTTGGACTGTAAATGCAGTACTATGTGCATGGCGTGGACCTATCGTAGTGTTGACTCGTGCTAAGAAGAACCGGCACGTGATATTGCGCAGATACAAAAATTCGTTCGGTCCATTTATCCGTTGGCATCGGTACGTTCTCCCTTCACATGCACTGCGTCGATATTTCTCTTTCCTATCTTAAAATAATGATGAAAAATAAATTAACTATTTGACGCCCCCTGGTACTTTATTTAAAATGCTTTGGAAATAATTACATTTCCTTTCCAATCATATCATAACACATTATCAGAGCCGAAACTGACGGGTACATATTTTATCTTAATCGATCGTTCATTTGCGTTATAATTTACCTCGTTAGCTCGATAAATTATCTGTTACAATTAAGTAAATGAAAAAAATAATAGTTTTTTCTTACGTGAGAATAATTGCACAGTTGTAATACATGAATCACTGTTTTCAGGCGGCTTTCACCTTCACTTTCAGGAAAAATAATCTGCCTTGACCTTAGATTTTGAATTGGATTTGACCAAGCTGTGAAGCTTTAATCGAAACTTACCTTGAATGTGCAATGCAAGTCATGAATATTTACGTACCAGGAGGGATTCGCTAATTTTACTGTGCGGCGTTCTCTTATCTCAACTTTCATTTATCAAATTTTTCTTTTATCGATTCCTTTGGCATTTTTTTATTGCCCCCTAATCGACATGCACTGTTCGTTATCACGCCATGGACGTGAACTGCCCTTTTGTTCAAAACAGACAAAACAAATTTGACCAAGCAAAACCAACATTGGTCGTTGCACTTCGCTAATGCAAATTTCCAGGGAAAAAGTTGGGGAATAAAAATGAGTGATTAAATGTCGTCTGTTGTAAAAGAAAGTAAACTATACGGTAATTTGGCATGGTCAACTTCTTTATCGCAACTTTTACACGAACTGTTTACAAGATTGTAGGTCACGCAAATCGTTTTTCTGTATTTGCGCCTTACTTTTCCTTCTTACTTCGAATAAGGTAATCAAAATTAAATTTCCTAGACTTCGTCGTGCTTTTCAGACAAAAAGTGTAATTAGTATCAACACGATTATAATTTTTGCATTTGTTTTCTTTAATTTTTTCCACGTACTAATCGTTGTTTTTTCCCGAATCACGTGACCCGTTATTAGCTCAATGAGAATTGGAATTTATAATATAATCAATCATTTGTCAATTATTGGACCTGAGAAATTTATCGACGGGGTCAGATTGGAAAGTTTCATCGTCTTTATTCTATCAAAATCCGTCCGTCTGTCCAGTCGTATAATTCAGATTCTCAGCGAATCACAATGGTTCTTTGGTTTTTGAACTTTACTTGTTCTTTGAACAAATGAACTTTAGGTTCGTTTTTTCCCATAAAATAGATGACTTATTAATTTCCTCCCCAAAAAATGTCAGTCAACTGGTAAAAATAATTTTGAATTGTGCTTTTTATAAGTTTATACTTTCTTAACCGACTGAGCTAGCAAATTTATGAAAATAAGAAAATTCAAAAAATTTTTTCACTCAAATCACAGCAAACTACACAGACACTACCAGGAATGTGGAATAATAAGGAATAATAAATAACAACCATTATAATGCAGATAAAAAGTTATAATTAAAAAAAACAAATAGAAAAAAAAATAAAAAAGATTCTTTTGCTACCTTAATCACTATGCTCCTTCTTCTTCTTCTTTTTCTTGCGGGGTTGTACAGTTACTGTTTCTTCTTCGCTTGGAACTGCTTCACTTTCTTTCTGCTTCTTTCGTTTCTTCTTTTCTGATTTCTCTTGATTACTTATTTCACCTTCAATTTCGCTTTGCTTCAAACTGATAGACTCTCCATTGTCTTCTTCATCAATATCTTTCTTTCTTTTCTTATTTTTCTTTTTCTTAGGTTTAGATTCTTCTTGCACTTCGCTCAACTGTTCCGTTTCTTCCTCTTCAGTTGGTTTGCTTTCATTCTGCTCTTGATTGGATTCCTCCAAATTTTCTTCAAGCTTCAATTTTGCTCGTAATTCTCTTCTAATTTCCCTCTGTCTCCTTTTATTCAGTTTTGCATCTGCTTCACTGGGTTGACTTTCAATTCGTTCAAAAACAGCGATAAAGAATCCGTTGGTTAAATCATTGTTAAAATTAAAATTGATGCATTTTTCGCTTATCGACTCTTCCTCTACGTTCAAATCCTCCTCTTTGTTTAACAAACGCTTGGCAGAAACCAACTTAAAATTTCTGGCACTCTTCAAAACATCCTCAACCACATCTTCATTTTCTTCTCGATAAATCGAGCAAGTTGAATACACAACCCGCTTTGCTTGTGGAAAATGAGTGAGTGCATGCTTAAGAATGATGATTTGGAATCCCGCCAAAGATTTCAGACGGTCTTTAGTTACTTCTTCTTTGTTGTCAAATAAAACGCGTTCCGTCATACCCGTCCCTGAACAACTCGGATCTACCAAGATGTACTCCACATTAGGACAATCTTCAGCGGTAATTTTTAACGCATCGTTGTTGATTGCTTTAACGCACGTCGCCCCCAACTCTTTCAAGCTGTTGGCCATCAAATCAAAACGAAATGTATTCCTCTCAATCGCATAAACCACACCTTTGTTTTCCAACAACGCCGCCAAATAACACGTTTTCATTCCGGGAGCTGCGCACATGTCCAAAACAACGCTGTTTGGAGGAGGATTCAACAAATGAACCGGTAAGCAACTTGCCTGATTAAAAAATAAATTAAAAAGACCATAAATGATGCAACAATAAACTGTTACCTTATCCTGCAGAACAATTTCTTTTTCTCGGTATGCATTGTGTGCATAAAACTCGGTCTTGGTGGGAAAGATCAGCAATTCCTTTATGTGAATGTCAAGCATAAATTGGTCGTAATTTAGAGAAGTAACTTGGGATAAAAATTCTTTGTAGTCGGTGCTTGGAAAATCCACGAAGTTCCAACCCTCGTAGCAAAACCCATTTATGGCGTCTTCCATCGACAGCTTGAGGGTGTTGACGCGGACAAAACGCGGTTTTTGGTTTACTAAAAAGAAAATGAAATGAAATTTTCTAAAAAGTTTCCGGTAAGGCAGTACCTCGGATAAATTGATCTTTACAGGGTTGCCACATATAGTATATTAAGGGGGGAGATCCATGTAGCTAAAATTCATCGACAACCAAACTTAAAAAATTTTGTGTTTTCAGTTTAGAGTTGGGAGGCACAATCGTGAACACTAATTTCCGAGTCCTTTTACTGCCTAGTTACAAAAAAATCTAAAAGTTTTACATGGAATTCCCCCCTTATGAAGCTCCCAAACGCAAATTTCAAAATATGCTTATTTAAAATGTTATAATTGAGTAATAAACTTCAAGGCTTTAGGAAATAAATAAGAAAAATAATTCACACAAAAACACATAAAACTTTATCTAAATTGAAAATCACTTAATTAAAAATAGTTATTTGTTTGCAATAAATTAAAATTCACATATTTAACTCTTTTTCGAATTGTTAAAAATTTCATCAAAATTTAAATGTAAAAAATTGTATTTAAATTATCCATTTTTAACCCCCGACCCAAAAATAGGGGTGTTATAAGTTTAACGTATGTATCTGCCTGTGGGGTCGTAACTCCCAAACGGATTTTGATTTTGAGAGCGTTCTTAGCACTGATTCAAGAAAATCTGTTCAGCAGTTTGAAAATTGTCTGCTATTTCGTAGTTGATGAAAGCAGGGCCGTACTAGCAATATATAAAAGCTTTGTTTGGTATCACAGTCTTAGTGCTACACTAACTACAAATTGATTGGTGTAAAATCACCAACCCACTTTTTACACCAATCAATGTTTGCAATTTTTTACACTAACTTACTCAGAGTAGTTCGGTGTAGCATACCAAACAGACCTAAAATTGATAGAGGCACGGCCGTATTAGTAATATTATAAAGTTTAAAAAGCATGAAATAAAACTTAAATTAAAAATTTAAAAAACCCCCAACACAATCCCCCAAAAAATCTTTAAAAAGTAAAAAATAAAATCCAAGTGTCGTCGCGTCGGGGACGGATAAGTAAATAAAATAAAAACAGAATAAAACTAAAAATTATACAGTATGAAACATGAACATAGAAGTACAGGCAACTTTGCCACAGTTAAAAAATAAAAGGTACTTCATAGATACTAAAAAGGTACTAAATAATAGTAAAAGGTACTGAAGTTAAAATTTGACTCCTGCCATTCGATATACATTTTCTCAAAGCTTAAATACATAAATAAAAGGAACATATTTATTTTTAATTATTATATTCCACATATTAATGTGAAATATGAAATGTTTCAAAAAAAATTAAACGGACAAGAGCCGGGAGGGGGCAATGAACGCAGCTGCCCCCCTGCCATCCTCCAGGTCAGAGAAAGATTTTGTAATTAAAATAAACTACACAATACTAAATTTTATTTCATTTTTCAATGAGATACATTAGATATAATTTTCAAAAATTGTTTCTATTTTTTAAGGTGTCTGGACCCTCTCCACCAAAATGTAAACAAAGGGCGTGAAACCGGGGAGTCTCGGGGGTATGGAATACCCCCCAGCACAAAGAAGTAATGAGAAGGCTTTTCAAAATTGATAACAACACAAATTTAATGTATTATATTATAATTATTATATAATAATAATTATATTATTATATTATAATAAATTAAATCTTTATTATATCTGACCTCCCAGACACTCCGGTTTTTCGATTATGGCCAGTAAATCTGTAGCAGCAGGCTTACAATTTTATAAAAATCTCAAAGTAATTTTGAAGATTGTGAAGCAACAGTTGAATTTTGTCTAAGAATAAGTCTAAGAAGTAATACCTTTGGTAGTATAAATCGAAAATTTGATAAGAAAGGAATTTGGAAAGACAGTGAAGATTAACAGCTTTGCAATTAGACATTTAATATATAATTAATAAATTTTATCCTTTCGTATCATAGGAATTCTTTGGAATAGTTGAACAATATAGAAACTTGAAATATAAAATTGCAATATTAGTAATCAATATCTAACCAATACAGCGGTAGAAAGTTTAAGGGTGCCTTTAATACCCATTATTAAATTATGGGAATTTTCTTCAAATGATTATAATCACAAATATGTGATATTGAATCAAAATCCTTATCCAAGTGGGACTGTAGATTAAGGAGGGGGGAGTGATACTACATTTTTACAGGGTTTGGTACCAAATGGTAATTAGGCAATATAAATCGTCTCTTAGATACCAACATCCGTTAACTATTGCATTGGTTAGTTGCCATTTGGCACTAAACCATATGCAAAATGTTGGATTTACCCCCCCCCCCTATTTTACCCGCATCAAGCTGGCGCCGCCACTTAGCCAAAACCTAAAAAAAAGTATATGGGAATTTGAGGCTAATTTGTTGCTAATTAGTTACCGCAATCGCGAATTTGTTGCTCTTACCGTTCGCGAATGACAGTCATTTGAGTGGTGGCGGCGCTAGCTTGATATCAAGTCAGCGTCGCCACCACTCAAAATTTATTAAAACTCAACAAAAAAGTATATGAGAATTTGTGGCTAATTTGTTGCTAATTAGTTACCGCAATCGCGAATTTGTTGCTCTTACCGTTTGCGAATTACAGCTATTAGAGTGGTGGCGGCGTTAGCTTGATCAGCGTAATAAACGTAATTAACAATAAACTTATTAAAACTTAAAAAAAAAGTATGGGCATTTGCAGCTAATTCGTCACCAAATTTATGAGCCATAAACCTAATTACAAAAAGCAGTTATCTCTTGCCATTTTAAACCACAAAAAGAAAATTAAAATAAAAATGTTTGAAAAAAATACAATTTAAATTTTATACGTGGGGTTTTAGTTTCAAGCACCTTGATATCATGGCATTTTTATGTGAAAGTTACACGATTCTTAATTAAAAAGTTTCCTCATTTTTGCCTCATTTTTTACCTTTTATTGTTTCTAATATTTTAGTTATCATAAAGCCTGTATGACACGATGCATAATTATGCATTAAATTTACATTTTAATGATAACTAACCAATGAAAAATGTCTGATGGCTACTAATACGCTCTTTCTATTGGTTGGTTAGCATTTACATGAAAATTGTATAAAATATAACATTAAACAATTTTATCATACACGGTGGAAAGTAACATAAATTTCCAAATGTCATTTTTAAGGACCGCATTCAAATCGAATGTTTGGGTAAAATTTGCGTCAAACGTTTGAACATCGTTTGAGCATCGTTTGAGCATCAATGAGCTTTGAATATTTTTGTTTGAGCCTCAATCGTCGCGGAGTTATTCGCAAAAACTTTGGAGGGAAGGCTGTAGACATGCTAGCCCCCCCCCCCAAATATAATTTTGAGGTGAAAATGGTGTCAAACGTTTGAGCATCAATGAACTTCCAAATTTTTCGTTTGAGCCTTAACAGTCGCGGAGTTATTCGCGAAATTCTTGGGGAGGGGGGCTGTAGACATGTTTTTTATTTTCGTTCTTATTTCGATTTTTTTTATAAAATTGATGTCTATCGATAGAGATTTGTATGAGCTTGAATGAGCTTCCATTCCCATCATTTTAATTTCATTTTCTGCAAAGTTACGAGCATTTCAAATTTCGAGTACTCCGGGCAAGTACCGTACAAACATTTTCTATTTTATCGGATTAAAATTTTTGATCCCATTAAAAATACTTAATCCTGCTTAATTACCATCATCATTTTGATGGAATAATACGAAAGGTGTAATTTTAGAAAAGAATATCGTGAAGTAATAAAATGATAATACATTTTAATTTTATTAGAAGATTTTAAAAAAATTTTAAAAAAGATATATGTAAACTAAAAAAGACAAAATGACATTTTACTCTAAAAAAACTTTTAAGGCCCGGAATCAAGCGCAACTTTCAATATTCTGAAAGTTTATAAATATACTAGACAACTCGAATTTTCTAGAAAAATTTTTGTTAAACGTTTGACATCAATGAGTTTCCAATATTTCAGTTTGAGCCTCAACCTTCATGGAGTAATTTGTAAAAACTTTGGAGTGGAAGAGGGGGAGAGGTTGTTAACAAGTTTATCTTTATCCCATCTTAAAGAAGAATTAATTTTGTGAAATTGATGTCAAAGCGACGCTTGAAGCTCAAAAAAAAAATTTGAAAGCCCAATGAGGCTTTCAAATACTTTTCTGTAAGTTTTAATAAATTTTGAGTGGTGGCGACGCTGGCTTGATATCAAGCAAGCGCCGCCACTACTCAAATGGCTGCAATGCGCGAACGGTAAGAGCAACAAATTCGCGATTGTAATAATATATTCCTTTTATTTCATAACACTCATCTATTGCTGCGCCACCCGGTGGTTCAGTTTAGGAGGTATACGGTTAAGCGCACGCAAATTTAAGGACAATTACCTTATTTAATTAATTTATAAAAAAATAAAAGGACTTTTTTGGAAACTGAAAAGGTACTAAATGATTGTAAAAGGTACTGAAGTTAAAAGTTACTGCAGCCATTTGATATACATTTTCTCAAAGCGTAAATACATAAATAAAAGAAACACATTTTTTTATTAATGTGAAATATTAAATATTTCAAAAAAAATTCAACGGCCAAGAACCGGGGGAAGGGAGGGGCAAAGGAGGCAGCTGCCTCCCTACCATCCTCCAGGTTTTTTTAAAAACAAAAGCCTCCAAGTTCTGTATAAAAACTGTATAATATTAAGCGCCGTCAGCGCCATCTGTTGATTGAATTAAAAGTCCCCGAATTAAAGCCCCCTCTTAAAGTGCGATTTCTAATTTTTAGGGCAGCTAAGCCCTTAGCTAACTTTGAGTCTCAAATTTGGGCACCCTTGCCCTACCCCACCTTTGCCACGCTTTAGTTACTCTGCCGACATTAATATACAGTTTTTTCGGTTTAATATGGGAAGCTCTGATTGTTATATTCATCTTTACCCCCCCCCCACCCTCTCCACGCGGAATGAAAACCTTGTAAAACTTGTCAGGATAATTCTGTGGCTTGGAACTGAAAAGGTCAATGTCATAAAATGCACTTTTGAGATAAATGACATTAAAGGTTTTACTAAAAATTCTTTTATTTATAACTGCTTCAAAGTAAAAGTTGCGTTAAGTTGCGTAAAAGTTTGGCCTTAGTTAGAGTATATGTACCGATATTTATTGGATAATTTGTTTTTCAAAGGGCCAATGTCTACGTTTGCCTTTTTAGCACCAATATTTTTTAATATATCTGTAAGACATTGGCTGCTAAATTATTCGTTAGACCTACTATAACTTAAGTTTTAAATTGGCCATAAACAAGTTCACAATAAAAGAGACTTGATGCAATATCTAACTCAAAACAGCCAAAAAGTGACATTGGCCCTTTCAGTTCCAAGCCACAGAATTATAATTAATGCTTTGTAGTACTTATTGAGAAACTTGGTTTCATTTCATATAGTACATTTGATAATATAATAATACTCAATAGAATTTGAAGTAATTTGATTACAGTAGGTACAAATTACTATAATATACTGTATATTTGAAATTTCCAAAGAAAATTCAAATTTTTGCTGGAAATTTAAATTTATGTAATTAATTCAAATTATCTGTCAGTGTTCTTATAGAAAAAAGTACTAAATAGCGTCACCAAAGTAAAAAAGTACTGAATTTTTCGAGGTAGCACTAATTTTTATTTGAGACTAAAAAGTTCATATTATGTACTGACGGTAGCAACACTGGTGTGAAATTTAAATACAAACAAGCTACCTAGGTCCCCGACGCTTGGATTTTATTTTTTAAAGTTTTTTTGGTGTTTGGAAGGTTTTTAAATTTTCAATTTAAGTTTTATTATTATTATTAATACGAATCTCAAATTAAATTCTTCAATTTGATTAGTTCTTGCCTAAGCTCTTGTCAAAGAGGTAAGAAAGCAAACAAACAAGAAAAACCCAGTACCTCAGCAAACAACAGAAATACCATTGCACTGCACTGGCCAAGTAGGAATGTAGCAGGAAAAAATCACAAACTATGAACATTTTTATTACAAACTTAGAACTACCGTAACGTACACTTTGCTTCTATACTAATGGAATTTACAAGAATTACATGAACTTATCACAATACAATAATACAGAAACACAGTTAGTCTTTTTTTAAAGTATCTATTGGATTTCCTTGATCGTCGTATTCGGTTTCGTGATACGCCTGATATGCATAAGCACAGATGATCAAATTTACTGTAACAACTGAAGCTGCAACCGCCCACACAGTATTAGCATATCCATCTATATGAAAAGTTTTTTCCAAAACATCCTTGGTTCCAAAATAAACCACAAACGGTAACGTAAACATGAGAATACTGTAAAAGAGCAACCAAATCATAGCCCGGGTGGCTTGCTTTGTGTGTTCTGGTATCAACGGTCCGCTGTAATCGTCAGCCATTTTTTAAAGAAGCAAACTCAGTATAGGAAGCAGAGTGTACGCATGAAACGATCTGGAAAATAAAAAAAAAATAATTACCTCGTGTCTCGTTTTCAGGAATATTCAAATTTGCTTTATGCTTTGCCAATTCACGCCGATAATTTAAAATAGTTTTGACCGGTTTACACTCCCCCTTAAGATCCCTATTCCGCCACAACATCTCCAATATTAAAATTCGAGCTAGCCAAAGATCCAACTGTGGTTCTTTTTCCGACAAATTCGCCATTTCGATTACTTGGTTAATTTGTGAAAAATGCCTAATCGTTTCAGCCACGAGTGCCTGAATGCCTTTAACATTCTGAAAAATTAAAAGTTGAGTAATAAAGGATTTTATGAACTAACTTTGCTTTACTCACGGGATGTTTACATTTGAATAGGCCTTCTTTTAAACCCAAACCATTTTCCCTAACATCTTGTAACACTTTCGACGATAGTTTATAAAGGCGGGGTACGCGTATAGAATGATTAAATACTTTATCCATATTTTACCTTTTTTTCACGTTGAATATATTTTGAAACACTCAACTGTAACAAAAGTTAACCTAATTTAATTTTCACTCACGAGTTGTGGTGTAACGTGCTGCCATCTATCAAAATATAAATTAACTAGCAGTTATTTTAGGAGTGATTATCAAACTCTGATTGCGGCACCTCAAAAAAAAACTTATTTATCAAATCAAAATAAATTTTTTATAAGGTTAGATAACAATTAATGTTTTCACAAATTTGAATTATTCAAACATTTCAAATTGAATATTGCGCGCGGAAATTCTGTCCTTCTGATTGGATCGATTTTCTCTGGAACTAGTCATACATGGTAACCATGACAACGCACAAAACGCAAACAGAATTTAAATAGAAAATGGACTCTCTTACTACTGCAGGAATTTTCTTCGACGAGGTGGATAAGATTCGAATTTTAGAGCCAGAAGTGTCAAAGCAAACAAGCGATCTCAACGACGAGTGCAAGATTTATGTGGAAAGTAAGTACAAAGAGAAAAGTTATAAGAAAGCAAAGCACCAAATTTTTAGAAATCAACGAATTTCAAAAAATAACCGACAGTTTTATCAATTTAACGGAAAAACTATCCCAAGAAGTGGAGAAACAAAAAATTAAGGCGATCGGTGCGCGAAATATCCTACAAAGCATGGCTAAGGAGAAAGAAGTGAAAGTACAACAACTACAGGTACCTAGCATTTACTAATAAATAAAATAGCATTAAAGGCTGGGTGGGTTTTTAGGCGCTAATAATTGAAAGGTCGATGGAATTGGAGAGGTTAAAAGTTCAAATGACGTCCTTGCAAAAGACGGACATGGAACAGCATGAAATAATAAATCGGTTAACTCGAGCGCAATAAAACGACGACAACTTAATGAAATAATTTAATTACTGTACTAATAAAAAATGTGGAAAAAGTAATTACATTTTACTTTCACATAAAAATTAAAGGTTACAATGTAGAAGTTGTAATAATAATAATTAATTTAACCAGTACAATTAGGGAAAGGGGTCAAATCAAAATTATAAAAATTGTAGCACGGTTCTTACGGGTAAGAAAGCAAATGTACAGCATTTGCACATAAACATACAAAGACAATTATTTACAAGTGACCACCTTTAGTTGCACAAAAAATGCACCCCAGTTACAATAATGAAAACACGATAAAAAAATATTCTTCTAGTGGTACAGCAAACCAAGACAATTAATTACAAATCATAATAAAATAACTACCAACTAATTTTTGTTTAAATTATCATTAAGAGCCATGAGGAACTGAAATTTTAAACATTCAATGCAAATGCCGCTAATGTTAAAAAAAGTTACAAGTTTGAAATTATAATAACCTCCTCTTCACACAACATACACAAGTTTGAACTTTTGTTTGTACAAAAAAGTTTGATGCACAAGTTATGTCGAAATTGTTTTTTCCTCGGTTTCGGAAACTTTAATTCTCTTTAAGCAGGATTCATCCTCCTCGTCATTTGCCGGCCTCTTGCTCAAATTGCTTTTGAACTTGATTATCATGGCAGTCATGTTATCACACCCCGTTCCGTCTCCTAAAGTGTTTGGTGCTAGGCAGTGATCAAAAAGCTGAAACAAACAAAAGATAGTTTAAATGTGACGTCGTTTGCAGTAATCCAATAACAAAAGAGAGAAGCCAAGCCACTCCCATTAAATTTTTAAAAAAAAGAATAAGTTAATAATAACGTACCTCCTCGCACGTGTGGGACAACTTTTCTGCGTTCTCGGCAAGTTTTGGTTTGACAAAATCGACAACTTCTTGGCTGGACATGAAATTCCAGATTCCGTCACAAGCGAGCACCATAAATTCGTCTTCACTTGGATTGATGGTTAAAGTGCGGACGTCAGGTAATGCAGTGATCATTTGTTCCCGATCGGAGAGCTCTTTGTTCTGTTTGTAGGCGTGGTCCCCGATTGCGCGGGAAAGATTGAGTCCTCCATTAACGCGACCGTCAGATGACACTTTTCCACCGGCTTTAATAATTCGATTACACTCCAAATCGTCTTCGGGTTTGTGATCGATGCTCATTTCGACAGCTTCTCCTACAAAACAAATAATAAAAACAAGCCGAAAAGAGGCACTAAATTACCATTTCTGCAGACTATGCAGCGAGAATCCCCCGCGTTCGCAACGTACAATTTGTTTCCTTGCAACAAAGCGACAACCGCCGTGCATCCGCTATCGGAACCAGGCTCTTCACACATATTTTTTGCAAACTCAAGATCCATCTCGCAGTCGTCCTCTTCTTCGTCATCTTCATCATCCTCTTCTTCTTCAATGTCCTCCTCTTCATCGTCAACGTTGTTCAAGTTACCCTCCTCTTCGTCATCACTCGAACTGTCCTCTACAATTATACCCACACTTTAGTCTTCCAAAACAAAACACAAATTTTAAACCTACCGTTAGGTCCTTGAAACGTCTGATCGTTTTCGTCTTCAGATTCGCTTTCCGAACCAAGATCGAGCAACTTATCGTAAAGCTGTTGAGCGCTCCTTCTGGGTCTAGTTTGTTTTAAATTTGATTGATCGATCACGCCTTTAGTTTTCATGATGGCCTTACCCTTTTTAGGACTCACTTGACCGTTTTCTTTCGACTCTGTTTCGGGTGCATGCTCGGCTTCGCCGTTGAGAGTCGGTTTAACTTCACTTTCTGTTTCTTCTTTTTTTGTTTCTTCCTTTTTCGGTTCAATTTCGTCCGATGGAGAACCATTTTCTTTGGATTCCTTGGATTTAGAACCTGAAATTAAAAATTGATAATTTAGTGGGCGTTCTGTCGTTAACCACAGTTTGGGTTTACTTAAATTTAGAAAAATTTTTGATAAATCACTTTCAGGAAAGTAAAAAATTAGTGTTCAGGACACTTTTATTGTAATTAGTATTAAAAATATTTAATTTTTCAAAAAAAATGAGCCCCTCTTTTGCCTCAAAAATCAATTATCGAAAAGCTTTTTATTCTCTTTTGGTACAATATTGATAATAAATAATTATGTTATAACTGTAAAAAATATCACCTAAAAATCTTTGAATGTTCAAATTAAACCCCTATGGACATTATTAACAACACAATTGTGACTTGTTCAACGCATATCTACAAGAGTGGAACCTTAAAAACAAAACTTTTGCTCTCCCTACCCTCTCAAAAATTGTCCCCTTTTAGTTTAAAATTTTTTCACTATTTTGCCAAATTCACAAATTCAACACTAGTATATTTACAGAATTTCAAATATATTTAATAAATATCTGAAACCCCTATTCAAAAATCATCCCTTTGCGATTGGAATTTTTTAACTATTTTGTTGTATTCGCAGATTTAACATTAACAAATTAAAAAATGTTACAATAAAACCCCTCACAAAAACTACCCCTTTTGATTTAGATTTTTTTCATTATTTTTGTAGTATTATCACCACCAAGTTTCAAAAATATTAAACAAAATTTTTATCGCTTACCTCCCTTAAAGTCACCCCCTAAGAGTTTTTTTTTGCTATTTTTGTAGTGTTTACAAGATTAACAATAATATAATGCCAAACTTTAAAAATTTTAAACAAAATTGTTATTTTATTTGATTCACCCCCTCAAAAACCACCCATTTTCGTTTAGAATTTCTTAAAATGGTAATTGTTAAACCCTCAAAAATCACTCTTTTGCGGTTAATTTTTTCACTACTTTTGCAGTATTCGCAGATTTAATATTAACAACTATCCATTTTCACACGTTTTAGAAAAAAATTTACAGTTCAGCCCTCTCAAAAACTACCCTCTTTTGATTTAAATTTTTTTAACTATTTTTGTAGTATTCACAAGTTTAACAGTAATATCACCAACAAGTTTCAAAAATATTAATCAAAATTTTTATCGTTTACCGCCCTTAAAGCCACCCCCTAAGCATTTTAATTTTTTTTGCTATTTTTGTAGTGTTCACAAGATTAACAATAATATAATGCCAAACTTTAAAAATTTTAAACAAAATTGTTATTTTATTTGATTCACCCCCTCAAAAACCACCCATTTTCGTTTAGAATTTCTTAAAATGGTAATTGTTAAACCCTCAAAAATCACTCTTTTGCGATTAATTTTTTCACTACTTTTGCAGTATTCGCAGATTTAACATTAACAACTTTCAATTTTCACACGTTTTCGAAAAAATGTTACAATTCAACCCCCTCACAAACTACCCCCTTTCGTTTAAATTTTTTTTTCACTATTTCTGTAGTGTTCACAAATTTAACCATAACATAATAGGTCTGTTTGGTACCACAGTCCTAGTGCTACACTAACTACACTACTACAAATTGATTGGTGTAAAAAGTGGGTTGGTAATTGTACCACCAATCAATTTGTAGTAGTGTAGTTAGTGTAGCACTAGGACTGTGATACCAAACAGACCTAATACTTTACAGAGTTTCAAATATTTTATTTAAAGAAAATTTTTATTACTGACCCCCATAAAAATCAACCTTTTGCGAATGGAATTTTTTGAGGGGGTTAAATTGTAACATTTTGTCGAAAATTTTTGCAAATATAAATTTATTTATGTTAAATCTACGAACACTGCAAAAATAGTGAAAAAAATTAATCGCAAAAGGATAGTTTTTTTGGGGAGGGGGGGGCCTTAGTAACAAAATAAAATTTTTGAAGCTTGCTAAATAAGTTACAGTTGTAATTTATTATTACAAGTGAGATTTTTAGGTCGTATAAATTCAAAAAAAGTACCTAAAAAAAGCGATTTTATATCCTAAAAAATACAAAAAAAAGGTCCTAAAAAATCTATTATAGGTTGGTATTATAGTTTTTGGTTACAAAACCCACGGTATTAAAATATAAATTTTTTTTTGAATCATCTTTTTTATTTTTTAATCCCTCAGCCAAAATTGCGACCCAAAACATTAATCATTTTGTATCTTTCGGTCTTTTTTTTCCACAATTGTTTTTGTATGAATTTTTTTAACCCCCTAGCTAAATGAGGGGCCCAAAACATGAAATATTTTGTATCTCTCTTTTTTTCTTTTAATTTTATTTTATAAAAAAAGTGAAGAAAAGTGAATGAATTTCAAAAAAGTGAAAAATGAGTATCTGTGGCAACTCTGCATTTTCTCAATATTATTTAAACAATTTAAATTCAACAAATTTAATTTTAAAAAAACAATAAAAAAATTTTAATTTAGGAGCGTTTAAGAACGAGATTTTTTTCCATTTAAACTAAAAATTAAAAAACTTTTTAACAAAAAATTAAACCGACCTCAAAAAGGAAACTAAAAAGCATAAAATAAATATATTACATTTTGAGTCTTAATAAGTAATGTAAGTAACTAAGTTTGAGTCGGTGCAGAATGGGTGACTTTTGTTTTAATAATTTTTTTAAAGTAATTTAGTAATCGTTGATTTTTTGCACCGACTCAAAATTAGTTACTTACATTACTTATTAAGACTCAAAATGTAATATATTTATTTTATGCTTTTTAGTTTCCTTTTTGAGGTCGGTTTAATTTTTTGTTAAAGTTTTTTATTTTTTAATTTTTAGTGATTAAAATCTACTAATTACTACCTTAATTAATTAATTTGCTCGATATAAAGTTTTTCTCCACCCCAACTTTCAACAGAATAGGTTGACAAGTAAAAAATCAATAAATGAAAAACAATCATTCCCTATTTTCTACCATTACGGGTGCAATTTTCCCTTATTTTTTACCCTTACGAATGGAATTTTTTTGTGAAAATTAAATGGGACCACCATGGAGGTATACTCTATCGAATAAAAAAAAATTCATCAAAATCGGATCACTCTGTAAAAAGTTATGCCCGAACATACATAAGAAAAAAAAAACAAAAAAAAAAAAACATACAAACAGACGAATTGAGAAACTCCTCCTTTTTTTGAAGTCGGTTTAAAAAATAATTCTAAAATGCTAAATTACGTGGTAAACATTAAAAAAAAAAGACAAAAAAAGTAAAAATAAATCGAGCTTTATGACGTAGTTTTTCATGAAACAAAAAACGTTTTTGGTATTAATAAAATAAAAATAAGAGCTAATAAAAAATAAAATGGTAAAAACTTAAAAATTTCATCTTTAATAATAATTATGTAGCTTGGAACACTGCAAGAATAGTCAAAAAGGTAAAAGCGTTTGGGGGGTGACTGTAAGGGGTTAAGCGATAAAAATTTGGTAAACTTTGTAAATATTCACATAGAATAAAATCAACGCTCAAATTTTCCAATCAAAATAAAAATTTAAAAAAACTAATTGAATGGTGGAATTATTTTATTCATTCGCCACGACCAGCCCAATCGTAATGATCCCCTTCACGGCCGTTATCTCACGACCCTGTAAATTTTCATGCAAATTATTTCAAAACTAATCCCATTATTTTCATGGAACTTTAATTTGTTTAAAAACAAACTGCTAAAAAGAAATAATACGCACTTTTTTCTATTCTAATTTTCAAATTAGAATTCCAGTCCTCTTATCCAAAAATTGCCTTTACCACCTCAGCTTTTACCAAACCAAAAGCATACCATAAAAAAAATTTTTAAAAAAATAAAATTTTTCAAAACTCTAAATAAGAAATTTAAATAATTTATGCAAAGCTTCATCACAAAATAATACGACATCAAATTACTGTTATGTCAGAAAATACTACAACAATAGTGAAAAAAATTTCCCCCCTTTTCGTTTAGAAATTTTCGGTATTTTTATAGTGTTCACAAATTTAACAATATATTTTTTACCAAGTTTAAAAAATTTAAACAAAATTTTTGCCGTTTACCCACCCTTCAAAAACCACCACTTAGCGCAATGGTTAAACTTTACGTTACTATATCCCACTTAAATTAAAATGTAACCTTCGTACCTCCCCTTTATTTCATTAAATAATTTTTAACACACATTTTTAAAAAATGGAAAAAATGCATTAATACAATGAATAAAATCAAAACTAGTGTTTTTTTTTCAATAATAAAATTTCACTCCTTCCTTTGTACCAGTCATTGCAGACGTACCCCACCAACTTTATTCGGGAGGGAGTAATCCCAAATTTGCTAAATGAATTAATTCAAAATTGTCAACTTATTTTGTAAATTTTAACATAAAAAATGCCAAATTGACAAACTTTTAAGTGTTTTTACCAACTTTCTAAAATATTGGGAGGAAGCTCCCCTCATGGGCACGTCCCTGAGTCCGCGCCTTCTGGATTAGACCAATATTGACAATTACAAAATTACTAGCGCTACACTGTAAACAAATTTTTGAAATAATCTATTTTATGGAAAATTTTGTGTTGTTCAACTTTAGTCTGATAATAATTTCACATAAACTAAAATTAAGAGAATTAATAATTTATCAATTTAAAATTAAGAAAAAGAGAGAGAGAGGGGAAAAGCGCACAGGAAAATTTAGAAGATTTAATTTCAAACACAAACTATGTCTGCTAAAATTCAGCTCGCCCAAACTCTTTTTGGCTTATTTACCTTGATCAAATAATTTTGTTTCACAATCCTAAAAATGGATGTAAATAAAAACAAAGAAAAAGTTACTGGATCCGCCCCTGTATTAGTGTGGCTGTTACCCACCCCAAAAGCGACTAAATTCGCAAATGTAATGAATTCCTCAAGTCAAAAATCACAAAAAAGTGTCCAAGTGACAACTGAAAATCAAGATTGTTTTGTCTGCCTTGAAAGCTAAGAAAAACTTCAGGATCTAGTGGTATGTATTTAAAATGGTGAAAAATAAACTCTTTCTCTTCTCTAGCATTCTTATACTGAACACTCTGTATAACAATTTTTTAAAAAAACGAATGCGTGGCAATCCTGGTGGCAAAACAGCGGAAAAATATCACCAACCAAAGTTTTTCACTATTACAATGCAAATATTCAATTATGAAGCCGACGCTAATTTAAAATGCGCACATAACCTCAAACTGAAGCAAACTTTGCAACCACTAAAAATAAAACTAATCAGCATACCTGAACTTTCTTGAATGACTTCTTCCACCGCTTTAACTACCGGTTTGGAAATTCCAGAAGAACCAGCCCCTAGAGAACTTTCTCCATCTTTTCGTGCCCTCAAGTAAGGAGATCCCGGAAGCTTCTCACCATCTTTTTGCACATTTAAGAGACCAGGATTTTTTGAATTCGACGTGTATTTTTCAATTACTTTTTCCAAAGGCATGGAAGCCTCCTCACACAAATTACTAACATTATCTTCCAAATCACTACAATCACTATCTTGGGTTTCTTTCTTCCCAACCAATAACTGCAATTCAGCAACCACCTCGCGCGACGCTATGGTAGCGTCGAATCCCAAAAAGCCTTCAATCAGGGCTTTCTCCAAATCGCCGTTCTTGTAGGCCTCGGTATTTTTTATGTACTCTGGAAGCTTTTGCGAACAATACAGGGCCACTTCGTGGCCCCCATGTCCATCGTAAACGGCAAACAATGCCGTATTTTTATCGAAATCCAAAATGCAATTATGAGCGTCCTAAGAAAAGGCAAAAGGTGAAGAAAAGGTCGGTGAAGCAAAACGCTGACTTACCTCTTGAGTAACCCGCCAACCTTGCATCGAACTGGCACCGCAACTCAATTTATCGTTGGCTTCGTTCGACGATTGTTTTTCAACCACGGGCTCCGACAAATATGAACCCATGCTGCTAAAATTATGAACGTATCAAGTAATTATTATTATTTAATTAAAAGTTAAACAAACGAATTTATTATTAACGTAACAACACCGGTGATCCACGACTCGTTAACTAGCGCCCATGCTTAATTATAATTTGACAGATGTTCGACATTTTCCGCTTGTTTGTGGCGCCAAAACCGTACACTTCCTCTAGTTGTGTTTACGCGCCAAATTTAAACGTTCAAAGGTGTCAACAAAACTTCGTAAGTTAAAAATTTACATTTTGTTATAATAAATAAATAAGTTTTTTTTATTAATAAATAAAATAAAAAGAAATTATTTTCATTCCCTAAAAAAAGTGTTTTTTTTATTGTCGTTCAGTGGACAAAGAGCCAGAGCCTCAAAACCGGCATAGAGTGAAAAAATATTAATTGAATTAAAATAGATAAATAAAATGTTTTGAGTTTTCATAGACCACGGCAAAATCTATATTTTTCCATATATCTCCTTTCTAAGCCCATTTTGGTTTACAAATTTTGTAAAGCATAAAATTTACTACAATTTTCTTCAATCTCGAATGGGTACTGTGATAAAAGTGTGCATTTTTTAGGCAGGGACGTGGGCAACCAAGTTTTTTCAGGGGGGGGGAGTCCAACAATCCTAAATTTACCAACTGAATTAATTAAAAATTGCCCTCTTTTTAGGGTTTGGTATGTTACACCGAACTACTCCGAGTAAGTTAGTGTAAAAAATAAAATATATTATTTTTATTATTCTGTTCCCCTCCCATGACTAATGTTAGTTTTACCATTTCAAGTTTTAATTCAGAACGCCTCTGTACTTTAGCTTTTACGTAACTTTTAGTTGTAATATTGTAAATTTAGAAAAATCTGATGTGACAACACTAAATATAACTTTCCCATTTACAATAGATCCAATTTCTATGATAATTACTTCTGATGAACTGTTCAATTCCACATTGACGATTACCAAAAGTTGACAATTCAGGTGGCTTTCTTGTAGTTGAAAGGTCAACAATTTTTGCAATAATTAGGGCATAGGTAGCAACACAATAAATAATTTAAAAATTGTTTAAAATGTAAAAATGTGGTCTTCAGAAGAAGCGCACTTCAAATTATGATTCCGTAAAGATAGAATTTATTTTGTTTCATTAAATACTTACAAATTAATAATAATTAAATAAAATATTTGGCTAACTAAACAAGTAAGATTTTCCTACACGACTACGAACGCAAAGAAAATAATTAACAATAATAATTTACGTTGGAATTTATAATATAAAAAAAAACTGTATGTACATCTCACAACATAAATATTTATTCAACTACGTTGATTCATACACATCATCATGACACATAGTTAGATTTACTCAAACTTTCCGTTTGGGCCACACAAAATAAATTTATATTGTTCGTGTATCACACACTCACACTCTTATTGCACGCGAATGTCAAGAGATTCCTTTACGTGTTGGGGTAGTAGGATGTGTTGGACTGGGGAACTTGATTTTGGGTCGAGTTTGCAGGTGGAGTGTTGTATTGGTACTCTGTGGCTGGGTAATTTGTCGGATAAGGAGATGCAGGGGGCGGATATGGATTGGGTTGGGTGTAGTAGGGGGGGTAAACGGGATGTGCGGCAGTGGTGTAGTCGTATTGCGGAGGTGGAGGAGGATATTGGGGAGGTTGGGTAGTGTAACCTTGTGGAGGATACATTCCGTAATTGTATTGGGGAGGCTGTTGAGGTTGCGCATATCCATAATCGTACGGAGGTGGCGGCGGAGGCGGTTGAGGAGGATACGCACCGTAGTTTTGTGGAGGAGGATAATGCTGCATGTTGTTGTATCCGCTGTAGTAGCCGTTGTAATTGTAATCTTGCGAACCGGCCTCAGTCTTAATTGAGTCGACCTGCACCGAAGTCGATGAATCCGAAGCGTTTGGGTCGTGAGCCAACATCTCTTCGTGATACTGCTGATCCAATTCTTCTATATCCTCTACGGCTGCGTCCAAATCTTGCAAACTCTCGCCTTCTAAAGGCGCCAAACTCGAAGTTTCCGATGACGACTGCAGCTTCTCGTCTTCTTGATACGACCCCGCCACATCGGTGATGTCCTAAAATTGTTCAAAGTTAACTATGGCCTTAAAAGTTATACTAACAAGAGCCAGACTATGAGATCACTGATTTTTTTCATACCGGGCACATTAATGGGAAACAAAAAAGCATTTTCATATTAAAATCTCGTTAACCCGTTTATGCGCGTCTATTTCAAGATAAACCTAAAACAACACTTACCTGTATTCTTTGTTTCGTTTCCGAAATAATGGCAGATGTAGAACGTTCCAATTGTTGTATGGCGGAGCTCGGCCCTTTCCGTTGCTTCTGACCGGGTCCCGCCGCTTGCATGGTTTTTAAAATCGAAATTTGTGGATTTTGCAGAGCGTCGCTTTTAATAGAGAGCGCTTGCGGCGGCAAGCGTGGATTTTCGTTTTTCCTGTTATAAAACGAAATGTCGTTGAGGCCATCAAATTCTTCATCTTTATTTAGCAACCCATCAAAAGTCATTCTGGAATGATTGCTGGGTGGCGACATTTCGGAACCCATCTGGTAAAATTTGTTAGCTTTAACCGTCGTGCCTTTACGACTGATGCTCTGCAGTCGTGCTTGAAGATTTGGCACGTTTGGTCGAATACCACGAGGGTTCAGCTTTCCCAGACCAGGACTAAGTGGTCGCACTAAGCGTTTGCCTCCCGGGACTATATGGGTTACGATGGGTGGAGGAGGTTTTAATTGAGGTGGGAAGGCGGATTTCATTAATTTGTGTGCATCATCTTCGGCCTTTCCTCTCACTTTTATTGCGGTTTTAATCGCCACAATTTTTCCACTTTCAAGTTGCATGTAAACCCCCTTGGGTGACTTAAGTACAAGAACCTTCTGCCCCGCCTTCAAAATTATGTTACCCTTATCAGGTTGATTGGTAGGAATGACGACGTCTAATGGCAGCGTCATTTCTTCCGCCGTCATTCCCTGCCTTTGCCAGTGTTCTGCTGGAATCCACCTCGATGTTCTTTCGCCACCTTGTTGCATGGGGCGTACCGAGGCAACTGGGCGGTGACTGCGAGCTGAAGGTGCACTGTAAGCGGGTGCGCGCGCAGCCTGCTTTTCGCGTTCGTAACCTTTCTTCGCAAGTCTCTTCTCTTGCAGTGAAAGTTGCTTGTCCTTTCTGTCCACCAAAAGCGACTCATGTTGGAATGGTTTCTTGGTGAAACGATTACCATATACTTCCAACACTTTCTGCAAAACGATATCAATGTAGTTGTCCCTCACGCACGACCAATCACGCTCTTCGTCTTCTTCTGCGTCGTCAAAACAAAGCGTGCTAACGTCCTTCATCGTTAAATGAGCGTCGGGGTTGCACTCGTCCACGACTCGATCAGACATACCTGAAAAACGTAAGTTATCCACCATGAAACTTCAAAAACCTTATATGTGCAATAATTACCTTGCTTGTTAATTTGTCGGTCATAAATTTTCTTTTCCAAACAGTGATCCATAACGAAACGATAAACAAAGCACGGTTTCCTCTGTCCATACCGGTAGACCCTACAAACAGCCTGAGTATCGTGACAAGGATTCCATGAAGCGTCTAAAACCACAACACGATTAGCGCCAACCAAGTTGATTCCCAACGATCCTGCACGCGTCGACACCAAAAATAAATGAATTTTCGGATTCGAATTGAACTCGTTGATCAACTTTTCGCGTTCCAAAGCGCTCGTCGAACCATCCAAACCTGCAATTAAAAATATTGTACTACGTTTTTCTCCAACATAAAAGTTACGAAGTAAGCCCTAAGAAAGCTCACAGAGAGTCGATCAAGTTAAACAGTTTAGAAAAACAAAATTGACCGCAAGTGACAGCTGTGTACCAAATTTCAGCTCCTTAGGACGTCGAAAAGTTGGTTAGAAATTACTTCAAAAAAGTCCACCCACACGGACGACATTAATACAATCTTGTTTTTTTTTCAACAATATTTTGCGCCTCCCAGCTTGGAAAACGCTGGGTTAATCAAACATATTACTACCTCCTCCAGGTGTTTGCAACCTTGTAGCGGAGAGGGGGTACGAGTGCTTTGATGAAGGTACAAATGTAAACCCTAAGACGAGCAATGGGGGAGTCCCTTCACTGTTGTTTGGACGGGATTAGTTTGAAGCCGTCCAGGACGTAAAACTTTGTTTATTACAAAGTTACAAACTGTAAAACGTTTATGGACTGCACATTCTTCTGTATATTCTTGACAAGAGAGTAGTGACAAGGGGCATGAGGCCTTTGCTTAATCGCTTACGCTAAGTGGATGAGGAACCACCATAACAACCTCCCCAACATTCTCATGGTAGATGATGCTAATGAGATGCAAGGGTGAGAGGACGCTTGGCTATTAATCACCAAACCTCAGGGTACCAGGCGAATCTCGTTAATATCTAATCCCTGTCACAGAGAGGGTCTGTGCGGCGGCGATTTTACTTCCCCCTTACTTGTGGGGACCGAGCAGTGTAACCTAGCAGTAAAAAAAAAGCAACCAGTAGAGACTCTGAAAGAAAGAATCTACTAAAAATCATAGCATCTGGAGGAGCCAAGCGACGCTTTCAAAAGCAGCGCCGTGCGGAGACCTTAGAAAAACTTACATCTCTGGTATCTAGCAATGCAAGGGAGGACACCTCGACCGAGATGCATAAGCGAAATAATTGGCTTATGAGGTGGAGACCTATCACCAATAGTGTAGAAGTCTTCTGCAAGGGCGAGCTAAGAAATTCGGTTTGGTCCGCGATGCTCCCCGATCGATGTGCCCCCCTTCGCTTCCCGGTTGTTCTAGCTCCATAAGGCAGTACCACCACTCGACTGGTTCCGCCTGTCAGCGATTCGAACCCAAAATTTCCGCTCTGTAACTCAAACAATAGTCACATCACACCACCACAGCGCCTAAAGGCACTAAACCCGCTCCTTCTTAAAAAGCAGCTCTCACGGATATCCAAGTGGTCATTCGGCCACAAGGGTTTCAAGATAAAGACATCAGAGTAGAGCAAAGTGAGCCCATAAAAGGGATAATCAAAAATGATTCTTTGGCTTTACAATTACAACAAAGTTGTGATCTGCACAGTTACATGTGGCGCATTCCACACCAAATCGACCACTTTTGAACCCGACCCTTTTTGATTTTCCTGAAATTTTTACACATTATACTATCCCACCAAAAACAGTTTTGTGAATTTTTTCAAAATATTTTACTAAACCCAAAAAAAGTTACGAATTTTTAGAAAACTGATGTTTTTTTTTCTTCAAACGATCATAACTATTTCAAAAATTGACTAATCGGAACGTTTTTTTTTATTTTTGTTTGTCTTTAAACGTACTTTTCAGAAAAAAATACAAAAAAAATATTCAAACTTGGATTCTACAAAATTTTTCACTTTTTCGGAGAAAATCATTGATTATTCAAATTTTTCCACTTTTGTTTTTTGATTTTTTTATTTCAAAAAAAAAAAACTGATTTATTCCGCGTATAACAACTCAAACCCTATAATGGGCCGACATTTCTTTCTATTTATTTTGTTTAATTAAAAAATATTATTTGCGTAAAAATAAAACAAAATATTTTTCTATTAAACAAAATAAATAGAAAGAAATGTCGGCCCATTCTGGGGTTTGCGTTGTTATACGCGGAATAAATCAGATTTTTTTTTTGAAATAAAAAAATCAAAAGTAGAAAAATTTGAAAAATCAATGATTATTTTCGAAAAAATGAAAAATTTTGTAGAATCAAATTTGAATATTTTTTTTTGTATTTTTTCCTGAAAAGTACGTATAAAGACAAACAAAAACAAAAAAAAAACGTTCGGATTAGTCAATTTTTGAAATACAGTCGAGTCGCGAAACAAATTATTTGCGTAAAAATAAAACAAAATATTTTTTAATTAAACAAAATAAATAGAAAGAAATGTCGGCCTATTATGGGGTTTGCGTTGTTATACGCGGAATAAATCAGAGTTTTTTTTTAAATAAAAAAATCAAAAAAGAAAAGTGGAAAAATTTGAAAAAATCAATGATTTTCTCCGAAATAAAAAACTTTTTAACAAAAAATTAAACCGACCTCAAAAAGGAAACTAAAAAGCATAAAATAAATATATTACATTTTGAGTCTTAATAAGTAATGTAAGTAACTAAGTTTGAGTCGGTGCAGAATGGGTGACTTTTGTTTTAATAATTTTTTTAAAGTAATTTAGTAATCGTTGATTTTTTGCACCGACTCAAAATTAGTTACTTACATTACTTATTATTTTTGAGGTCGGTTTAATTTTTATTTAAAAAGTTTTTTATTTTTTAATTTTTAGTGATTAAAATCTACTAATTACTACCTTAATTAATTAATTAATTAATTTGCTCGATATAAAGTTTTTCTCCACCCCAACTTTCAACAGAATAGGTTGACAAGTAAAAAATCAATAAATGAAAAACAATCATTCCCTATTTTCTACCCTTACGGGTGCAATTTTCCCATATTTTTTACCCTTACGAATGGAATTTTTTTGTGAAATTTAAATGGGACCACCATGGAGGTATTCTCTATCGAATAAAAAAAAATTCATCAAAATCGGATCACTCTGTAAAAAGTTATGCCCGAACATACATAAGAAAAAAAAAAAGGAGAAACTTCTTTTTTTGAAGTCGGTTTAAAAAAATAAAAAACTTTTTAACAAAAAATTAAACCGACCTCAAAAAGGAAACTAAAAAGCATAAAATAAATATATTACATTTTGAGTCTTAATAAGTAATGTAAGTAACTAAGTTTGAGTCGGTGCAGAATGGGTGACTTTTGTTTTAATAATTTTTTTAAAGTAATTTAGTAATCGTTGATTTTTTGCACCGACTCAAAATTAGTTACTTACATTACTTATTAAGACTCAAAATGTAATATATTTATTTTATGCTTTTTAGTTTCCTTTTTGAGGTCGGTTTAATTTTTTGTTAAAAAGTTTTTTATTTTTTAATTTTTAGTGATTAAAATCTACTAATTACTACCTTAATTAATTAATTAATTAATTTGCTCAATATAAAGTTTTTCTCCACCCCAACTTTCAACAGAATAGGTTGACAAGTAAAAAATCAATAAATGAAAAACAATCATTCCCTATTTTCTACCCTTACGGGTGCAATTTTCCCTTATTTTTTACCCTTACGAATGGAATTTTTTTGTGAAAATTAAATGGGACCACCATGGAGGTATACTCTATCGAATAAAAAAAAATTCATCAAAATCGGATCACTCTGTAAAAAGTTATGCCCGAACATACATAAGAAAAAAAAAATAAAAAAAAAAAAAAAAACATACAAACAGACGAATTGAGAAACTCCTCCTTTTTTTGAAGTCGGTTTAAAAATGAAAAATTTTGTAGAATCCAAGTTTGAATATTTTTTTTGTATTTTTTCCTGAAAAGTACGTTTAAAGACAAAAAAACAAAAAAAAACGTTTTGATTAGTCAATTTTTGAAATAGTTACGATCGTTTGAAGAAAAAAACCAATAATTTAAAAAAAAAAATTCATAACTATTTCAAAAATTAGAACTTTTTTTTTTGTTTTTTTTTATCTTTAAACGTACTCTTCAGGTAAAAACACAAAAAAAATATTCAAACTTGTATTCTACAAAATTTTTCATTTTTTTATTTAAAAAAAAAACTCTGATTTATTCCGTGTATAACAACGCAAACCCCATAATGGGCCGACATTTCTTTTATTTTGTTTTATTTTTACGCAAAAATATTTTTCAATTAAACAAAATAAATAGAAAGAAATGTCGGCCCCATTATGGGGTTTGCGTTGTTGTACGCGGAATGGGGAAAGGTAGCCAGCCTGGGCGCGAAAATACAAATTTTACGATTGAAACCTCGAACTTTTCTGAAAGAGTATATTTTAAGTAAGAGAATAAGCGGAGGTACAATGCCCTAAGTGCACCTGTTTTTTCAAAAATCGAATTTAAAAAAGCTTGATTTTCGAAGGTTAAACGCTCGTGATTGGTTAATCAAGTTCGTTCGTTCGAGGTACGTGCGCTCCCATACATAAGAGTGTAGCTGTTGACAAGTTTGTCAGTAACTCTTACGCTACGGTAGGAATGCGTTCTCCTTTTATATTAATTAAAAATTTTAATTTAAAACTTTAAAATTATTTAAAAATTACTTCAGAAAAGGGTTATTTAAATTTAACGAACGGTAGTTACTTTTGCGCGTGGGTCCGACTCTTGCGAGGGTGATTTTGATGGAAATTGACTCGAAGCACCCCTCGCTGCGCTCGGGCGCTTCGAGCCATTTTCATCAAAATGACAACTAATTTAAAAATATCCCTAGGCCCGTGGGTCAAAGAAAAGGTGAATCTTTGAGAGGTGAAACTCGTGAGAGTGGATTTTTAACGCAGGGTAGTTGTGCGAAGAAAAATCGACTTAAAGCACCCCTGGGCGCTTTAAGCCATTTTTCCCGCACATTTAGGGTTGAAAACCATGATTTTCGTTCGGAGTGCACTGTTACTGCATCGCAATGCAAGTGTCGCTCCCACTCTGCGCAAAGCTAAGACCATATCTCGGTGCACGTACCGACAGGAGAATGAACTGAATAAATTGATTCACCAATCCCGAGCGACTTTACTTTAAAATTTACTGTAAAAATCGAAGTTTTTAAATTCGATTTTTGAAAAAACAGGTGCACTTAGGGCATTGTGCCTCCGCTTATTCTCTTATTTAAAATATACCCTTTCAGAATTCATCGAGATTTCAATCGTAAAATTTGTATTTTCGCGCCCAGGCTAGCTACCTTGAACCCGCGGAATAAATCAGAGTTTTTTTTTTAAATAAGAAAATCAAAAATCAAAAGTGGCGAAATTTGAAAGATCAATGATTATTTCCGAAAAAATAAAACTTTTTGTAGAATACAAGTTTGAATATTTTTTTTATATTTTTTCCTGAAAATTACTTTAAAGACAAAAAAACAAAAAAAGAGTTCCGATTAGTCAATTTTTGATATAGTTACGATCGTTTGAAGAAAAAAAACATCAGTTTTTCTAAAAATTCGTAACTTTTTTACGGTTGAGTAAAAAATTTTGAAAAAATTCACAGAACTATTTTTGGTGGGATAGTATAATATATAAAAATTTCAGACAAATCGAAAAGCGTCGGGTTTAAAAGTAGTCGATTTGATGTGGAATGCCCCATATGTATCTCTTACCTGGTGGCATAAAACCAAAAAAAAGGATAGTATTACAAAATTAAACAAGTTACAAAGACTTGCCTGTTTGGGAATAATGAAGACAATGTCAACTACACCCATTGCAACCATGGAAACGCTTTTGGGACTGCACTCACTATATTATTTAGTGGTGGAAATGGAGGCTCAACTGGCGGCCTACAGGCTAACTATAAGTAATCACGGGGGTGACAACCGGATAACTCCAAAAGGGAGACATCACACCATGATTTTCAACTCCATTAGGAGTAATAACATGGTTTTAGAGTCTAAAACCCATAACCCATTCAACAATAATAATAATAACATATTACTATAATTACTTACGGTAATAATTAAGATTTTTGAACCATCTCTCCGTTTCACCAGGCACGTTATTCATTTGTAAAAATTGTTCGACCACATCGAGGGTGATCAACGACTGACTGAACAACAGCAAACGGTCGCCCAATGCAATACTTTCGCGTATAATACAGAACAGGATTTCCATCTTGGCGGAATTTTCTATAACGCCTGGTATATAATTTTTCAGAAGATCAATTGCCTGAAAATACAAAAAAAAACCTTAGCATTTTCCGATAGCGCTAACGAATTACTTACCCAATCGTATGGAATTCCATCTTGAGGCTCGTCCCTCCTCATATCGAATTTAGGTGGAGGCATATTTGAATCCGGGACGTTTTGAATGGACTTCATTTCATTTTTTATGCTTTCAAAAGAAAATTTGGATTCGTTGGACTCTTCTTTTTTGACTTCCAATTTAATATCGCTGATTATGTTGATTTTTTTGGTATCCAAAGGCGACGGCTTGTTATTTGAAAAGTTAAGGAAGGACTTGCCAATTTTAATGTCGCTTATAATGTTGATTTTAGGCTTGGTTTCGCTCGAACAACTTTGATTTCCAAATTCGCTCTTTATTACACATTTTTTGTCCTCCCTCGAATTGTCGTTTTGAGAAAAATTAGGGTAGTAATTGTTCTGGTTTGGTTGATTCCAGAAGTTCTGTTGCTGGAAATTGTTGGTGGGAAAGTTAGAATTTGGAATATCAGAAGTAGGATAGTTATTACTAGGTTTTTGAGTTTCGGAGTTTTGTTGTTGGTTCAGATCGAAGAACGACGATAAATTTTGACTGAGAGATAGCGGATTGTCCAGTTTTTGGGTAGAAAATGAATGAGGCGCGTTTGCGTCGGTAGAAAATTGGGCGTCAAGTAGGGAATCGACTTGCGATGTATGTGGTTCAGATTTGATACTCGAAATTGGGATAATTTCGTCGTTTGTGGTGTTAGAATTGTACGGGGTTACGGAAGCGGCCGGTTTCGTACCTTTTCGACTTCGCGCAGCAGGTCTTCTTGCGGCAGGACGCCTCTTACCCGGTGACTCGCCAACAACTGCGCTCGAATTGCTGGATACTTCTTCCAAGTCGATATCCACCGCTTCACCTCCGGCGCGTTTTTTCAAAAAATTGTAAAGAACGTCGGGATGGTTCCAAATTTTACAGCAGACTGCAAATGCTTTCAGTGGATTAGGTACGGTTTGGGAGCGAACGACTTCATTCATGAAGGTGCTGTACAATTTTCGTTGAAATGTCGTCATTCTTACCAAGAGAACGTACTCCTCCTTTTGTGGCAAGGCGGTTTGCAACACTTCGTGCGAGCGTCGCTGCACAAAACCTAACAAGAGCGAATGAAGGACGTGAGCACGGTACCGCATTAATTTTATATCTGTTTCCGTCGAGTCAATACACTGACCATTTTGAATTGGCCGCTCGAACATATTACAGAATTCAGTCTTACTACCCAAATAATTGGGTCTCACAAAGTCCACCATGCACCAATATTCCATGAGATTGTTTTGCAGTGGGTAACCCGTCAACACCACCCGCCGCTTTGTTCTCATTTGTTTCAATGCTTGGGAAATCGACGCGTGAGAATTTTTAATCCGATGACCTTCGTCGCAAATCACAAGGTCTGGACCCGGCATCACCAAAGCTTCGTGCACTTCTAAACAAACAAAACAAAATTTGAAACCTTCCAAATGATACCACCAAACTTACCATCAAAAAATTTTCTATTTTTATCCTCATCTTCAGGTTGAATTAAATGCGGTTTTCTCCTAGATTTTGGTTGCTTTCTCAAGGACAAGAGCCGATACTGTTCATAACCGATTAACAAAACACCCCCTTCCGCCTTCCACAATCGAATTACCTGCGCCCGGGCTGCTAAAGTCTTATGACTGTCGTTAAGGACGTGCAAGTTAAAATTCCGCGGTCGAACATCCCCGTACGTATTTAGAGGACTGTTAGCGGCGTCCTCCGCTCTTGGCAGCCACATGTTGTACTCTGCCAGCCAATTTTGCAGCGTGTTGATCGGCATTATGCACAAAATTGTTTTACCGGACGTATGCCTTAAGAAAACGTCACTGAAGCACACGACTTGAAGTGTCTTGCCCAAACCCATGGAATGTGCTAAAATGCAACCAAAACCCGTCGAACATTCAAATCGATTCATGCTTTCGACGACGTTATCAAACAAAAATCGTACGCCACCGATTTGATGCGGTTTTATTATGCGACTGATTTGTGGCGCGAGGTAAATATCTGGTTCGCCGTCTGGATGTCCAATGTTGACTATAACCCGACCCTGTTCGTCTGGTTGATTAAATTCGTCGTTTGTATGCATGCCCGAATTAGCGGTATCTTCCTCGGATATTCGTTCTTCCGTGTTGGGTTCGCCTTCGTTCTCAGAGATAACAATGCAGTCATCATCGGAAGATAGATCGATGGTCGTAACGTGCGACTGTTCTTTACCTCTTGGTTTAGGAATTAAAGGTTTTTGATATTTGAAGTCTTCGTTTTCGCTGTCGGTATCGCTCGGCGGTCTCATACTACTCGTTTCGGGTTTTTTGACTACTGGAGCTATGCTAACAGATGGTGTGAGTTGACCTTGACTTGGTGGTAATCTCTTTGATAATACAAAATTTCGTGGAGGGAATGGTTTTGGCGGAACCGGAGGTGGCGGCGTCGCTTTGGGTAATTTGACCAATTCGAACGGTCGTTTTCCGATTCTCGTCATCGGCTTCGTTTCGCCATTCGGCAATTTTACTAATACTGTGCTACCTATTTTTGTACTGGATGGTCCTATACAATAAAGTTTTATATTAGGTAAAGAAACAGGACATTTCAAATGTAAGAGCGTTTAGATGCAAAACTTACATTATTTATTTGCAATATTAACCAATATTTAAACCAAGTAAAAAATGGAAATGAAACTGGTGATGAAAAGAGTAGAATACAATCAGAAGATCTCAGAATTCACCAAAATCAGGCCAAGAGCTTATGAAGCTAAGAAGGACAAGGAGGAAGCTAAGGCCGATTTTTCAAAGCGATGATTTAGTTTACTGACACCTTACATTGGATCGTCTTGCCTTTTATAAAGGGCAATTGTGGACGTATAATCTAACCATTTATGATAATGTAAAGGGTAGTTCACACTACATGATTTATCATATGACTTGTCACATGACTTCTCATATGAGGGATTTTTTTACGTTCACACTATATGATTTTTGATATTATAGAAGTTATGGCTTTTATGATTGGCTGTTGTGATGGTATGATTTTAGCCATGACTTTTCTTATGACTAAGTCATATGATAAATCATGTAGTGTGAACTACCCTTAACAGATAGAACTGCTTACCATTCCCACTATTGGTATCAACTGGATACTGAAGACAGACGAAGGTTAAAAAATGTTGTGTATTATGAAATGTGTCGTGAAGATTTTTTCAATTTTGCTGCCTTACTTATAAATTAGCATTAGTATGTTGAAAGAAAAACACTACTGCCATTCTATTCAAATGGTCCACCGTCCAGTAGGCTATTGATTATGTCTTAACGTTCACAGGTTTTTATTGCAGGAATCGGTAAATGGATCATTTAAGAAGAAAAAACCGCGGAGTGCTATTAAATTAGAGGGTGGAAATTGGAGATAGAAGTGAAAATGCACCTTTTCCAGTTTTTTCAATATATCTCGCAAACGAAGCAAAAATCTGATATACTTTATAAGAAACTTTTTGTAGAGAATTAAATTTCCCATCAAAATGGCTTATTTAAAAAATTTTAAAACATTTTTTTATGCCAAAAATGTTGAAACAAAAAAGGTAGTTAAGTTTAATGGTTGATAATGCATAACTATTACAGCAAATGTATGTAACCATGGTGGTATTATATTTCTTCAATAACATTCTCAAACTGTATAATTGATATCATTATCTATATCTTCAATAAAAAGCATCACAGTGTCAAAAAATACAGTTATTGTTGGCCTTCTCATCATTTTATCAGTTTTGCTAGAACAATATCAAAATGTAAATCTTTGGAAACCAAACGTAGGAAATGTAACGTGAAAATTGTATGATCGAAAGAGTTTTAATTTGATTAATTTCAATTTGTACAACAGCACCTCCTGCGCCAGAGATTTTGCTAAAAAAAAGTTGCTCATGGTTGCACTACAGGTTACCATGGAAACTGTGGTTGCAGAAAATTACAAATTACTTGTTCCATATTTTGCAAAAAATGCCTGGGGATCAATATTGTGATAATGTGCAAGTAGCCGATATTGCAGAACACGATATCGTCCCCTTAGTACTATAACTGGGTAACTTGATTTTACTGTTATTGAGAAAATTGAAAGGATCTGAGACTTATCTACATTTTGTAAGTGGATAAATATGTTCTATTATGTTTCTAAATATAAATTATCCACTTGCAAAATGTAGATAAGTCCCAGATCCTTCAATTTTCTCAATAACAGTAAAATCAAGTTACCCAGTTATAGTACTAAGGGGACGATATTATAGAAGATATAGATAATGATATCAATAAACAGTTTGAGAATGAATCTCTAAAATAGAGATCCACCGGCTAACTACCCGTCCGTGGACAGGCTTTCCACCTAGGATCTGTATAAGACCCGTATGATACGATGCATAATTTTGCATAAAATTTACATGTACATTTTTACGTTTTGCTCATATTTTTATGCAGCTAAAAATTTCCTGTATGCAAAGTGTGCAATTTTTTACGACAAATTTAGCACGCGCGGCTGCGTATTCAAGTCCAAACCAGCGTTGCCAACTCTTAAATTTACAAAGTCTTTTAGTAACAATCAGTACCGGGCAATCAACAATCAGTGTCAATATGTACCTTTTCAGTACTTTTTAGCCTCAAATAAAAGTTAGTGCTACCTCGAAAAATTCAGTACTTTTTTACTTTGGTGACGCTATTTAGTACATTAATAGTACTTTTTTCTATAAGAACACTGACAGATAATTTTAATTAATTGCATAAATTTAAATTTCTTGCGGCTATATAAATTTTTAAAAGTCCATATGCTGGAGGGTATTCCATACCCCCCAGACCACCCGGCCCCGGTTTTACACTCATTTCTTTACATTTTGAGATATCTAATTGGTTTAGTCACCCTAAAAAAAAAACTTAAAAATGAGATAAAATTCTGTATTATGTAGTTGATATTCCTGAAAATATCTTGATCAGAAAACACTGAGAAAACGTCACTTTCCGATAAAATAGGATACTCACTTCAACTCGAAAATGATTTGATACTGGGTTTACAGCTTAATATAGCTGTGCGCCCAGTAACGGATCATTTTCGAGGCTCAGCCAGTAATATACTATTCCCTGACATAGAAGGTACCTTTAAAAGTAAAAAATCAAAAAACCGGGGTGTCTGGGAGGTCAGATATAATAAAGAAAAATTTGTTTTCTTTGGAATTAAATTTGTGTCGTTATCAATTTTGAAAAGCCTTTCCATTACTTTCTTGTGCTGGGGGGTATGGAATACCCTCCAGACCCCCCGGTTTCACGCCCATTTCTTTACGTTTCATCTCAATCAACTCAAAACCCTTTCAAAATTGATAATTCCATAAATTTAATTCTTGAAATGTGTTTAATTATTATTTTAACTAGGTGGAAAGCCCGTCCACGGCGGATAGCTAGCCGGTGAATCTCTATTTTAGCGGTATTAATTAAAAAAAAAATCGTTTTCAAACACCAACACTAACATAAGCTCAACCGATGAATTTCTCTTTTAACAATCTTCATTAAAAAAAATAAATTCCTAATAGTGACAATTTTAATTGTTCACGATTACCTTAAAATATATTAATTACGGCTCATGAAACTAACGTAAAACCGGGGAGTCTGGAAAACCCTCCAGCTGGAAGAAATCGACTAAACAGCCTTTCAAAATTGATAATGATACAAATTTAATGGAGGAGTTTCACTGTTTTTTTTATTTTTTTATTTGAAAGTAGAGGTCAAACTGAGTCTTCAGAATTTTTTTAAATTTTTTTGAGCACTCCTAACATGAGAAAAACGTTACCGGAGCTGACATCACACAAAAGAACCAATCAGAATTGTCATGTTGTCATATGACAATTATCATTGGTCAATCATGGCGTTCAGCTTAAATACTCTTTGAAACTTTAAATTGTTTTTAAAAATCTAAGAATGAGTTTTGAGACTAACCAATTATTAGAGAGCGGATTTATATGTAACAACAGACCCGTCTTAAGGTATGACTAATATAAATCACCAATAGAAAACGATTGTTAGCGCTAATAAGAGTTTTATATTGATATGATAGACTTTGTTTGACCAATTACTTAAGAGGTGTTACCCTTAGACGGGTCTGTTGTTACATATAAATCCGCTCTCTACCAATTATACATACATATAGCATTTTTATCAAAGTTTTATGTTCATATATTATTTCAAAAAATTATGACTAGTGAAACTCCCCCATTCTTGAAATATCGTCAATTGTTGCTTAATAACAAAATTACCTTAAAATATCTTAATTACGCCTTAAGAAACTGACGTAAAATTGGGGGATCTGGGGGGTATGCCTCCCTGACATAGAGGGTACCTTTTAAAGTAAACGATTGAAAAACCGGGCGTCTGGAAGATCAAGTATAATAAAGAAAAATATGTTTTCTTTGGAATTAAATTTGTGTTTCTTCTCGTTATTTTCTTGTGCTGGAGGGTATTCCATACCCCCCAGAGTCACGCCAGTTTCTTTACATTTTGGAAGAGAGAGTCCAGACACTTTAGAAAATAGAAAAAATTTTTGAAAATTATATCAAATATATCTCATTTCAAAATGAGATAAAATTAAGTATTGTGTAGTTTATTTTCCTTACAAAATCTTTCTCTGATTTGGAGGATGACATGGGGGCAGTTTAAAAGGGGAGGCTTATATCCGACGATGGATGTTATAGCTGATGAAGATGATATCAAATGGCTGCAGTAAAACTTTAACTTCAGTACCTTTTATTTTTTAACTGTGGCAACGCTGTATCTCTTAATTAAACTAGAATTTCCGTTAGCCGCTCAATGGTAGTTTTTCACAACTAAAGCAATAAGTCATTTCTAGCCGGAAAAACGCAAAATTGGCAACACTGATTCAAACTGGACGGACTCTAGGCGGAAAAATATCTACTGCGCACATTTAGAACATGTTCTAAATATTTTACATGAAAATTTAGCACAAAATTTGCTGTATGCAACGGTGTATTTAATAAAATTTACTTGTAAATTTTATGCAAAATTATGCATTGTGCCATACGGGCTTCAGAAGGATAAAAAGCGAAAAAAAAGCTATGTTCGAATGGCCATATTTCGGTCAATTTTGAACCAAAAAATTTTTTCGGAGCAGCATTTTAAAGAAAACTTTGTCTACTTCTTTTTGTATGAAGCAATGCTTATACCTATCTCTAATCCAAAAAAAGTTATAAGCAAAAAGCAAAGAAAAAATTTGCCTTTTTATTTTCTTTTTGTTTCAACATTTTTGACATAAAAAAAATGTATTTAAATTTTTTTAAATAAGCCATTTCGATGGGAAATTTAATTCTCTACAAAAAGTTTTCTAGAAAGTATATCAAAATTTTGCTTCGTTTGAGAGATATATTAAAAAAACTAGAAAGGGTGCATTTTCACCCCTATCTCCAATTTCCACCCTCTAATTTAATAGCACTCCGCGGCATTTTTTCTTCTTAAATGACCCATTGACCAATTCCTGCAATAAAAACCCGTGAACGTCTTAGTTCCTTTCTATATAGCATAATCAATAGCCTACAGTGGTTGCAATATAAAGAAAAGGGTGCAAAATATTATCAAGAATCCTTAACAAAATTTTTAACTTTTGAGCTTCTTAAGAAGAAGGAAGACACCCAATTTAAAAACACTTCTTTGCAAAATAGAAGTAATGGTCCATTTTTATTAATATCTGATTCACTTTCGTTGTTAAATTTGATTCCACCAGTTTTTCATAATTTTTATCAAGATTTGATCACGTCAGAGTCCCTGATTGACTATGACCCTGATTTGTTGAAAATTGATATAAATTGCTGATATAAAGAAAAATTCGTATTTTTTATTTCATGTTTGTAATAATAATGAAATGACTTATTAAACAAATAAATATTTTAAAATAAATTCTTGTTAATTCGTAATTGCCTAAATTACAATTTCATTGCACTTCATTAAATTTTTTGACTTAACCCCTTTAAATCTGGGACCAATATTACTAAAATACACTGATCATAAGGGCATTTAAATTCGCGTTAATATGAAATATTCCAAAATTTTATATTTTTCGGTTTTTGTTATTTTTACTGCATTTTTTAATAAAATGGGATGAAACTGAAATGATGGAAAAGATATTTAAAATATCTTTAGCCCATTTTATTGTCCCTTAAAAAAGGTTTTAAAGGAAATGTTCACACTTTTTTGGTAACTTTAAAAACAGCAAATATCAAAATTTTGCCTATAACTCAAAAACAAAATGAAAAGATAGAGAATTTCGGTTTTTGCAATTCAGTTTTTCTCAAAAAGAGATATCGAAGATGCGCCATCCATTTTTTCAGATCTCCTATGGTTACAGAGTTCCCTATAAGAAACATCGAGTACACCTGTACAGGAAAGTCGTGGATCCTCAATGAATCAAAAGTGGAGCAGACAAAAAGGGCATCAAAATGCTTAGTAGATATTGAAAAAAAAACAAAATTAACAACTTGAAATTTTTGACCCTAGTGAATTAAATGTAAAATTTGAATAACAAAGCTTTATACTTTCACCAATCGTCCAATAACCATTACATTACGTCTAAAAGTGGATTGTGCTTAGATTCTTTAGAATAAATTGTAAACAACAAAAGATCAAAAAGAACAACCCCTCCCTCCGATTAAAACTTTACTTTCAGTTTCCGAAATAAATGTAAGTCTAAAATTTGATTTATTTAATGTATGGTTGACCTTGTATAGGCATAATTATTGTAATTATTCTCTTTATCAAAAATAATAAGTAAGCAGGACAAACTAGAGGAAATTTGTAAAATTAGGTTATCCTAATTTATTTGTGCCTTTAGAGCGATGAATTAGGTTTTGTTCAATAATTACAAAACTTTTAATGTTTTTCTAAATTTAAATAATTTACATGATTGGCCTCGAGTTTAGTGACCCATGTCATTACCAGCTATTACGAAAAACCTATGCAGTAATGCGTTTAAAGAACTCAAAACAAGAACTTTCTTGTAAAGAAAGATTGGAAAGCTAGGATTTATTTAAATCGGTCTCTTCCTCGGTCCTTTTACCCTAATGAGGGTTTGGTGACGTATGTATAACGTTCTCTTGGCAGATTACTCTCGGTGGTTTGCCATTGCCTTCCGAGAGAAGAGGGTCATAATGAAGTTGGATAAATTTTGTAGCCGGGTTAGGGATCGAACCTAGGGCTTCTAGCCTAGAGTCCGGTTCTTAGCCCGTTCACTTAGCTCACCTATTTAAATCGGTACATTAATTAAAATATACTGGTCAATATCAAAATAAAGTAAGTTCTCGCGTCCTAACGGTCGCTTTCAAACTCAAAAAAAAAGCCTTACCTGGTCTCGAAAGATTGCCACCTTGTAATAACGAAAACACTTTATTCTGCATTCTTTCTTGTGCGACTTGTCTCTGAAATTCTCGAATCACTCGCTGTTGTTCCTGAACCCTCTGCAGACGTTCCATTTCCAACCTCTGCGCTGCTAACGTCGACTCATCCAGTTTCGCTTCGTCCATAACTTCCCTAATATTACGTCGCATCATACTGCTTGCAATGGCGCCCTTCCTCTCCACCGAAACGTCGTCTTCAGTACCCTTTTTAGCTGGCAGCACCGTAACTTCGTTCTCACTCGCAGACTCAACCTTTTTCGTCTTCTCCCCCTTCTTCACCGTTTCAAAACTTATCTCCCCCATCTCTTTCAGCTTCTCCTTAATGTCGTACTCATAGTCCTCCACATCAGACCGATCCGTCTCACTTTTCGACGTCTTATCCTGCGACGAATTTTCCAAAAACGACGCCTCACCATCGAAACCCGACTCTTTGGCAGCTTCTCTTTTAATGGCAGCAATTTCGGCGTCCAATTCATTTTCCGAATCGAACTCAGATTCAGTCTCGTAGTCGGAAATCTCTTCCTCACTAGGAACAGTAACAGAAGAAACCGACGCCACCTTAGGAGCTTCGGCAATTGACACTTCGGTCGAACCAACTTTCAACTTTTTATTCTTCACATCAGCCCGAAAATTCTCAAAATTCCTTTTCAAACCCTGCAAGCCTTCTTTAATCGAAACGTCGGACGTCTCAACCTTTTCCTTTTCCAAAAAATTTTTTTCATTTTGAGGTTTGGGTTTTGGTTTATCCAAGCGTTGTATTGTGACGTCTCCCAAGTGTTGCAAAATCGGTTCCATTTCGTTTAGGAAGAAGATAAACAAATAACGTTTTAGGTTATCAATTTACCTGGATTCCATATCCGTGATCGCTTCGCACAATGAACCAAGGACAAGAACAATAGGAACATTTGAATTACCCGCCACATGCAGAAGTTGTTTAACCGGTAGAGTAAACATTACATTTTATTTTCATTAATCACTTTCAATTAGGCGTACAAATAAAACTCGAGATCACTTTGCTTGCTTCCAGAATAACTTAGGTGTAACCGACCACCGAATATTCGCGTTTGATTTTCAACCTATTAAATTACTTCATTCCATGTCAGATAGACGACACTTTGATACACAACAAGCCCCCGCTTTTTGCACCACTACAAACCACCATTTCGTACCTTAACTAACTTTTCTAATTACAGTTACACCGCGAAAACTTAACTTAGATTGTAAACATAATTGATTAATTCATTTTCGAGATCATCAAAATGGCAATACTCTCGTATAGCAGCCCTTCTAACTACCTTTTTCAACTGTCGAGGGCGCTGCCTCCACCACAAGTCCACAATGGAGGAAATATTTAAATAATTTAATTAATTATTATTATTTTATTGAATGTTAGTATTTGATCTAGAGAAAGTTTTCGTTACTGCTTACTTTTAAATTGTTCCAAACGTTTCGATTTGATGATGATAATATCATGGGCGTCCGGAACATTTTTTCCAGAAGGGGCAAAATTAAAATTGAAAACTAAAAAATCACTAGATCCGGTATTTCAGTGGTCAGTTAAGCTGTCGCTTAAGCTAATCTCAAGTTTAACTCAGTTCAGCCAATCAACATCTCGCATTTAACCATGTTGATTGGTTGAACTGAGTTAAACTTGAGATTAGGTTAAGCGAAAGCTTAACTGCCCACTGAAATACCGGGCCTAAGAAGTCCGTGGTTGGTGGTTCTCTTTCTACTTCTACTGCGCAAGAAATTGACTCCGCTTAGTCATCTTATTTTGAAGGAACTCTAACGTAAATTAAATTACCAAAATCATCGTTATCATTTAAAATTATTTTGAAATATTACGGTACTTCTATGTGGTCTTAAAACTCGTCATCATCGAGTTTGATTTTGATATAATATGTCAAGTTTCTAAAGTATCCGGAATTTCTTCTGGCATGCATTTGACTGCAAAAGTTGGGTCAGACTGTACAGATGTAATTTCCATACCCCCCAGACCCCCCGGTTTTGATGCCATTACCTGATGTTGTTCTATCTATTCATGAATCATGAATGGTTGCGGTTTAATAAAATAAATGACAGAACGTACATTATGTTAGCATTTTAAAACCGGGGGGTCTGGGGGGGTACGGAGTACCCTCCAAAGCAATAGAAAATATTTTTAGAAAAATAAACTACATACGACTTAGTTAGTGGGCTAAGCCTTCATAGCCACTCTAACATAAAAACTAACGTTACTGCAAAAAAGTATTTTAGAAGGGGTTGTAAATTTTGGTATTTTTCTTTACAGTCGATAGAATCATCCCCTCACACCCTTTGAAAAGTTGACGGATCGCTCTTGACTTTAACGTCAAATATTGCACTCAAAATTATCATTTTTATATTACATCCTGTATATCATAGAAGTGTCACTTTGTTTTGTTTCATGAAAGTTAGGTTAGAACATAAAATTTGAGAAAGTTTTAATAGAAAATCATGGAAATTAGCACCGATGAACACGAAGAACAAAATTCTTCGGCAAAAGATGAAAAGGAATCAACAAAGAAGGAAGAAAAGAAGCGGTTAGTCCAACTTCCATTGGCCCGGGTGAAACATATCATGAAGGTGGATTCTGAAGGCCAAATTTTCAGTCAGGACTCCGTATTTCTAATTACAAAAGCGACGGTATTTAATTTGTAATATTATTATTTGTTAAATGTCGCTAATGTGTTGTTCGTTTATAGGAATTATTTTTGGAATATATGGGTAAAGAGTCGTACAAAAGTACAGTCGCAGAGAAACGGAAGACTTTATTGAAGTGCGACGTCCAGCGTGCTATTTGGGAAGTTCCGCGGTTGTGTTTCTTAGATGGAGCTTTAGAATTTTAAGTTGCTTATTAATTATAATTTTTGTAAATTTTAAGGACGTGTTTTTTTAAATTTTCCCATAAAAAGTTAGACTGCTAAATTTGAAAGATCAAATATTTTACTTTGAATTACAACAGTATAGCCCCGGATCTAGGGGGGGGGCTGTCCTGGGCGGCAGCTCAAAGGGCACCAAATTCATATATTAGAACTCTTCAACTTATTTGATCTTTAAACTTAAAATAATTATTTATAATTTTAATTTTTATTACAAAATTTTCTAGTTAATTATTTACATTGATTTAAAACTATTTTAAAATTTTATTATTAGTAAACTTTTTTATAATTTTGTTTTTTAATTTCAACATTAGCCCCTCAACCCCTGAATTGGAGACTAAAATTTAGTACATTTATGCTACTTAATATGGTCGATTTTTTGGGGGTAGTGCGATTGAAAAGCACCGTCAAGTTTTTTTTATTTTAATTTTTAACACGCAAATCTACCCCCTCATCCCCTGAATTGGAGACTGAAATTTGGTACATTTATGTTACTTAATATGGTCGATTTTTTGAGGGTAGTGCGATTAAAAAGCACCGTCAAGTTTTTTTAATTTTTGACATGCAAATCTACCCCCTCATCCCCTGAATTGGAGACTGAAATTTGGTACATTTATGCTACTTACTATAGTCGATTTTTTGGGAGTAGTGCGATTGAAAAGCACCGTCAAGTTTTTTTTATTTTAATTTTTGCACGCAAATCTACCCCCTCATCCCTTGAATTAGAGACTGAAATTTTGTACATTTATGTTACTTAATATCGTCGATTTTTTGGGGTACTGCGATTGAAAAGCACCGTCAAGTTTTTTTTATTTTAATTTTTGACACGCAAATCTACCCCCTCATCCCTTGAATTAGAGACTGAAATTTTGTACATTTATGCTACATAATATGGTCGATTTTTTGGGGGTAGTGCGATTGAAAAGCATCGTCAATTTTTTTTTATTTTAATTTTTGACACGCAAATCTACCCCCTCATCCCTTGAATTAGAGACTGAAATTTTGTACATTTATGTTACTTAATATCGTCGATTTTTTGGGGATATTGCGATTGCAAAGCACCGTCAAGTTTTTTTTATTTTAATTTTTGACACGCAAATCTACCCCCTCATCTCTTGAATTGGAGACTGAAATTTTGTACATTTATGCTACTTAATATAGTCGATTTTTTGGGGGTAGTGCGATTGAAAAGCACCGTTAAGTTTTTTTTATTTTAATTTTTGACACGCAAATCTACCCCCTCATCCCCTGAATTGGAGACTGAAATTTGGTACATTTATGCTACTTAATATGGTCGATTTTTTGGGGGTAGTGCGATTGAAAAGCATCGTCAAGTTTTTTTTATTTTAATTTTTGACACGCAAATCTACCCCATCATCCCCTGAATTGGAGACTGAAATTTGGTACATTTATGTTACTTAATATTGTCGAATTTTTGAGGATATTGCGATTGCAAAGCACCGTCAATTTTTTTTTATTTTAATTATGACACGCAAATCTACCCCCTCATCCCCTGAATTGGTGACTGAAATTTGGTACATTTATGCTACATAATATGGTCGATTTTTTGGGGGTAGTGCGATTGAAAAGCACCGTCAAGTTTTTTTTATTTTAATTTTTGACACGCAAATCAACCCCCTCATCCCCTGAATTAGTGACTGAAATTTGGTACATTTATGTTACTTAATATGGTCAATTTTTTGGGGGGTAGTGCGATTGAAAAGCACTGTCAAGTTTTGTTTATTTTAATTTTTGACACGCAAATCTACCCCCTCATCCCCTGAATTGGAGACTAAAATTTGGTACATTTATGTTACTTAATATTGTCGATTTTTTGGGGGTAGTGCGACTGAAAAGCACCATCAAGTTTTTTTTTTATTTTTGACAAGCAAATCTACCCCCTCAACCCCTGTATTGGAAACTGAAATTTTGTACATTTATGTTACTCAATATCGTCGATTTTTTGGGGGTAGTGCGATTGAAAAGCACGGTCAAGTTTTTTTTATTTTAATTTTTGACACGCAAATCTACCCTCTCATTCCCTGAATTAAAAATTGAAAATTTGTACATTTATGACAATCTATAAAACGGTGCACTCTATAAAATGGATTTTTAACAGTGGTTTAAATGTAATCATATGCGTAATTTTTTTAATTTTTAATTATGAGTTTTAATGCAAACTCTGGGCTTCGCGATAGATGAAAATTTTTTTTACCCACTTTAGAACACATAGTTGTTGCTATACACATTGTTTGTTTTCAAAAATTGCCTTAAAAAAGCTGGTTTTACAAAATTTAATATCTTGTTGAAGATTTATTTGGTTCACTGTAAAATTGTAAATCTGAATCTAAATCCGTTTCTGACTTCAGCCAGGTGTTTCAGCTTCCATTATTTTCTTTTGAACCTCAAAGGTCGCGAAAAACTAGTGGGGGGCCATAGACATGATGCCCCCCCCACTTTCGAATTTTTGGATGAATTTGGTGTCAAACGTTAGAGCATGGTTTTTGGAAAATGAAATACTTTTTTTTAGTTTTCAGTTTTCTCACATTTTTTACCTGCCTATTGCGTTTAACATAATATGCATCTTTGTTTGTGTCTCTCTCGAGTCTAGAGCAGGGATCTTTCAATAGGCGTGCCTGCCGAAGGCCGCTAGACCTCCTAGTTTACTTAATAAAAAAATGAGAGTGACTGACTGACAGACAACTCTCGGCCTAAATCGGTGAGTCTACAAGCGTGAAATTTGGCACATGAGCTCCTTATATGATGTAGGTGAGCACTAAGAACGGGATTTATCACGTTTTTCATAATTAGTGACGCGCATGAATGGGTTAACGAGATTCGTACTAACATTTTGTCTAAAATTTTTGAAGCTATGTAAAAAAATAAATGAATAAATTCTAAACCGAGAGAGATCTGGGGGGGGGGGAGTGGAAGCAGCAATAAAAATTTTGTTGTATTGTTCCATTTTTTAACGTTTAAAAATGTGTGTATTATTTTATGAAATAAAGTGGGGTATAAGTATTGAGCATTTATAGTCAACTCGCTTGACTGTTACTCTCTGACTGTCTCTTATGGCCAAACATAATAATCAAAGAAGTGTCGTCACATGTTTTCCAGCTTCAATTCAGAAAGCATCAACTTCAAATCAGATTAACCAGTACATCCAACCACATGGTTACTCTTCTAGCTAAATCTGCGTCGCAGCTCGGTATTCAGCCTCGCACAGCCATCTAGATAGGCGGCCATGACGCCAGAAGGCTAATATAAACTACAATTGACGCTTTCTGAATTAAAGTTGAAAATAATGTAGAATCATTTCAAACAAGAACGCGCGTTTGTAAACACTTTATTTGATTTCAATTATTTTATAATTGATAAAATCAAGAACTAAAAAATCCTATACATAAATAATTTTATACTTAATCAAAAGATAAGTTTGGATGAAATCATTTTTTTGTTCAATTTATTTTGTTATTCAATGAAGCTGAGCAAGGAGTTATTTAGCCTTTTTGCTTTTTCTTTTCACATTCTGGTTATCACCCCTTTCGCCATACAAGCTGTTTAGTAGATTTTCAAGGTCAGGAGCTTTTTCGTTTCGTGGCGAAGGCGCTCGTCTTCTGGTTTGGCCATTTTGTTTACCTAACGCTATACGGTACTGAACTTGATGCGAATTGGGTCGAATATGCTTCAAACTTTCTTTCTGGCATCCAGCCCATTCCGTTATGTCGTAGATTCCACCTTCCATGCAAGCAAAGTAATGCCAGAGGAAGCCAAAAATTTGGGTTTCTGCCCAAATGTCCCCTTCTTTTGCGGCGTGGTGAATTTTACACGTTGCGCAGTTGCGTGCCGCGTAATTTGGTTTGTCAATTTTGATCCTTTTGTGTCTAAGCCCGCAAGCGCTGCAACGTATCGTATTTGCCGCCACCTCAACTTTCTTTTGAAGTTGGGCCAACAGTTCCGTAAACTCAGTCCAGGCTTGTTCTACTTGTACAGATTCTGCGACACCTCGATCGTAGGAAGCCCTTCTTTCTGGTTTTCCTATCATATCGAAGGCATGAACCAAAATTTTAAAAGCTTCCTCTGCGCCTGGTTGATGGTTTTTGTCGGGATGCACTAGAAACGCTTGGCGTTTGTAGTATCGTTTTATATCTTCATTACAACAAGTCTGCGTTACACCCAATATACTGTAAGGATCTTTTCCTTTGCAAGCCAGCAATCGCTTCATTGCTTCGTCGCCCGTTGTAGGCATGGTAATATTGTGCGTCAAACCCGCGTGTCTTCGATCGACCTCTTCCATGGCTTTTTTTCTTCGAATTTTATCCCACACCCAAGGCACAAACTTGAAGTAATTGAAAACATCAAAAGTACTCCCCATGAGCAACACCCATCGGTTTGTGCTCCACTTGTAACAGTTAAACACCCTGCAAGTAAAAAAGCATTATAATTACAAGATATTCAAGTTTATTTTTTTCCTTCAAATAATACAGAGTGGCCCTTTGAAAACGAAACAGACGGGATTGTGGCCAGCAGAATATTTTTTTAAGAAATGCAAAAATACGTCAATTTTATCATCGAGGGGGACAACTTTTGCGACCAATGTCACTCCCGTATTGTTTCATCCCTTCGCGTTGCGATGACAACCCCTAAAATGTTAATAAGGATGATATGGCAAGTAACACCTCATTTGAAAGGTCTTGCTTCTCTGAATTCAGTTCTATAATTTTTTTAAAGTTTTATCAATTATTCAACAAAAAAATTGAAGCTGCAAAAATGCGAAATAAATCCGATATTTCAAGACAATTAAGAATAAAAAAGGGAAAAACGCTTGTACAGGTTGATTTTAATTTTAAGGGGGCTACTTTTACTGCTATAGTGCTATTTATAAACATTGACAGTTCAACCTTTGAAGTGGAGGGTGAACCACCCTTACAGTCTTGAATGCAATCAGAAATTGAAACAATTCTTTCATCATTTCATAAATTTCTGTAAGTATCAAAGCTAAAGTTTCAAAAACGCATTTCACTTTTCTGATAAAAAATAGCCCCATTTTTTCATTCAAAATTCTAAGGGTGGTTTGCCCTTTACCTTAAGGGTTGAACCGTCAATGTTTATGAATAACAGTAAAAATAGCTCCCTTGAAATTAAAATCAACCTGTCCAGGCGTTTTTCCTTTTTTTATTCTTAAATGTCTTGAAATATCGGATTTATTTCGCATTTTTGCAGCTTCAATTTTTTTGTTGAATAATTGATAAAACTTTAAAAAAATTATAGAACTGAATTCAGAGAAGCAAGACCTTTCAAATGAGGTGTTACTTGCCATATCATCCCTATTAACATTTTAGGAGTTGTCATCGCAACGCGAAGGGATGAAACAATACGGGAGTGACATTGGTCGCAAAAGTTGTCCCCCTCGATGATAAAATTGACATGTTTTTGCATTTCTTAAAAAAAAATTCTGCTGGCCACAATCTCGTCTGTTTCGTTTTCAAAGGACCACCCTGTACTATAAATTTAAAAAGGAGATCTCAACAAATGCGCACTGTATACGCTTTTAGTTTTAGGTATTGTTTTTAATCTAAAGGTAGGTTTTTCAAACCATTGGCATTGTCTAATTAGTAATTTTATTTACTTCTTTATAATTTTTGATCAATAATTTTCGAATTTTCTGGAAGATAGGTAAAATCACACAAAAATTTTCCCCCCCTTAAACAAAATCCTGTATTCGCGCCTAAGTAAGGACGCTATCGTGGAAGTTTCCTACCCACCAAAAAACCATCTACTCCAACTTAAGCCTAGCAAGATAAAAAAAAACAACTTACAAATCCGTGCTGAGGTGAATGCTGAGGTTACAAATATCCATTATTAAATGGAACAACCACAGAAGGAAGTTGACGATAAATTTCCACCAACGAGGCACATATTCTTTAATTTGCGAACCAATAAAACCTAAAAAAAAACCATTTAAAACAATTTCAACACCTAAAATTAACATACAAACCAAAAAGAATCTTTTTTTCTTGTTTCCGACCCCTCACATTCCTTTTATTAACCTTTTCCGAATCGTTTTTCTGCTTAAAATTGGGTTTCGAAGTCTTCCTGCTGCTACAACTCTTCCCAACCGCAACATCGACTTTAGTAATCTCCACTTCTTTAAAATCGTTCCCCTTCTTCCCGACCTTCTGCTGTACTACCTTAGGGTACACTTTACTCGAAAACAAATCCTTCTTGTTCTTCTTATGGTCCTCTTCTACGGAATCGTTTTCAGTGGCGCTTAAATTCTCCAACGAAGACCACTTCTGTTCCAACCGGTAGGTTTTCTCATCCTTTATGATCCTCTCGTTGGTTTTCGTATTGGAAACGTTTTTCTCGACTTTCTGGCGTGGTGGGGTGACGGTCTTCTGCAACTTTTCGGCTTTGATCGCCGATTTCTTACTCTCCTTCTTCAGTTTGACGTCCTTCACGGTTGATTTGTTCGTCTTCGTGATGAGTGGAGGTGCAGATTTCGTGAGAACGTCCGAGTAGGTGGGGCGCATGGGTTTTACCTCGGCCACTATTCGAGGTTTCCTGGTGTCACGATTGAAGTGAAAATTCAAAAGATCGTCGTTTGAAGTTTCCACTTCCTGCAATTTGATGGTCTGCTGATCAGATATCATGGGGTCGGAAGCGTCGAGTTGGCCTTCGAAAATTTTAGTGGAAGCCTGTTTGTTGTTGACGTTAAAATTTCCGAAGGGGGAGTAAGTGCCGTTTGTGTTGGGGACCCAATTTCCTACGACGTTTTCGATCAGCTGTGTGGGGTTGGATTGAGATCGTGAGGGATTCGTGACCACCATATTGTTGTCACTGCAGACAAAATTGTTGGCGTAAAACTTGTACCCCGGGTTGGGGTGTATGGAGTCCACGTAGTTGGAACTCGTCTGGTTACCATACCAATTGCTTGGGTAGATGTTTGATGGCTGTACGTAATTAAATGGAAGAGATTGTGGATTGTAAGAAGGCAGTTGTTGATTTAAAGAATAAATGGTGCGAGGATCCGAGTCCTGCATGGAAACAACGTCATATTGTTGCTGTAAATACGGACTCTTTGGCACTGCATTAGGTACGTTCCAATTTTGCTGTTGTTGCTGTTCAGATGGACTGGGAGGAAGATTGTAATTTAATTGAGAGTACTGACGTTCAGGAACGTTGTTATTGTTATTATGTATTGACGAAGTAACATTTCCTATTATTTGTTCCATGGCAACATTTGAAATTCGACGTTTTGAATCTTCCATTTTTGTAATGGCAAATCTACAACAATTGAATCCTTAAAAAAACAAAATAAAAACGCTCATGTGCTAACCTTCATGCGGGACCCCGATTCAAAATTGGGTAAGATAAAAAGATATCGATAAGAACTACCAGAAGTTAAAACTTCCACCATTTACTTCCTGTTAATGTTTATCGTTTTACTTGCAACTGTCAAACGTGGACCAACTCGTTGCTTCCGAATTCAAACGATCTACTGCTTTAGGTCGAATAACATCAAAACCAGTGGCGTATCGGCACATAAATTCTACCATAATTAATTTACTGTAATTTTTGAATTACCTTGAATTTCCAATTATGTTATTAGTTTACCAAAATTCTCTCGTGAAAAAAAGAAATATAATAGTTTAATTTATTTAAAAGTAAATGTTATTCACCTTACTTTCTAATAAAAGATAATTTCAAAATTTTGAAAAAGTTAGACATTGAAATTTTACTACGGATTTTTCTTCAGCGATCTTTTATACTTCAAAAAGTAGAAAAAGTTTTAAAAAATTGTTATCTTATCTTCCTAATTTTTAATAAAATTTAATTTCAAAATTTTTAAAAAATTAAACTTTCTAAAAATTTAAATTTTAATGCGGATATTTCTTTAGCGATCCATTTACACCTAAAAAAGTAAAAAAACTTTTAGAAAATTGTTATCGCATCTTTCTAATTTGTAATAAAATGCATGTAATTTCAAAATTTTGGAAAAATTAAACTTTCTAAACATTGAAATATTATTGGGATTACTTCTTCGGCGATTTTTTTATAACTCAAAAAGTGATGAGTTTTAGAAAATTTTTATCGCTTCATCATAATTTCTAATCAAATGTAATTTCAAAATTTTGAAAAAATTAAACTTTCTAAAAATTGAATTTTTAATGCGGATATTTCTTCAGCAATCCCTTTACACATTAAAAAGTGAAAAAAGTTTAAGAAAATTGTTATCGCATCACCCTAATTTCTAATAAAATTTAATTTCAAAATTTTGAAAAAATTAAACATTCTAAATATTTAAATTTTAATGCGGATATTTCTTTAGCAATCTTTTTACACCTAAAAAAGTGAAAAAACTTTTAGAAAATTGTTATCGCATCTTTTTAATTTCTAATAAAATGTAATTTCAAAATTTTGGAAAAATTAAACTTTCTAAACATTGAAATATTAATGGGGTTAATTATTCAAAGATTCCATTTACACCCCAAAAAGTGAAAAAAAAATTAGAAAATTATTAACGCATCACCCTAATTTCTAATCAAATGATTTTTCAAATTTTGAAAAAATTTAAACTTTCTCAACATTGAAATTTCACTACGTATATTTTTTCAGCGATCTCTTTACATATTAAAAAGTGAAAAAAGTTTAAGAAAATTGTTATCGCATAACTCTATAATTTTTAATAAAATTTAATTTCAAAATTTTAAAAAAATTAAATTTTCTAAAAATTTAAATTTTAATGCGGATATTTCTTTAGCAATCTTTTTACAGCTGAAAAAGTGAAAGAACTTTTAGAAAATTGTTATCGCATCTTTCTAATTTCTAATAAAATGTAATTTCAAAATTTTGGAAAAATTAAACTTTCTAAACATCGAAATATTAATGGGGTTACTTATTCAGCGATTTTTTTACAACTCAAAAAGTGATAATAGTTTTAGAAAATTTTTATCGCATCATAATTTCGAATCAACTTCAAAATTTTGAAAAATTTAAACTTTCTAAAAATTAAAATTTTAATGCGGATATTTCTTTAGCGATCCTTTTACACCTAAAAAAGTAAAAAAAGATTTAAAAAATTGTTATCGCATCTTTCTAATTTCTAATAAAATGTAATATCAAAATTTTGAAAAATTTAAACTTTTTAAACATTGAAATATTCATGGGGTTACTTATTTAGCGATATTTTTACAACTTAAAAAGTAATTTGAGTTTTAGAAAATTTTTATCGCATCATCGTAATTTCTAATCAAATGTACTAATTTCAAAATGTTGAAAAAATTAAACTTTCTAAGTATTGATATTTTAATTCGAATATTTTTTCAGCAATCTTTTTACACCTCAAAAAGTGAAAAAAGTTTTTAAAAAATATTATCACATTATTTTAATTTCTAATGAAATGTAATTTCAAAATTTTGAAAAAATTACACTTTTTAAATATTGAAATTTTATTGCGAATATTTCTTCAGCGATCCTTTGTTAGTCCAAAAAGTAAAAAAAAATTTAAAAAATGTTATCGCATCATCCTAATTTCTAATAAAATGTTATTCCAAAATTTTGAGAAAATTAAACTTTCTAAACATTAAAATTTTAAAACGCTCATTTTACATCTTAAAAAGTAAAAAAAGTGTTACAAAATTGTTATCACTTCTTCCAAATTTCTAATCTATATAAATAAAAATGAATGTGAAATCTATGTCACGACATCACGTCAAAACGGCCGGACCGATTTTTTTCATCTTTTTTTTAAAACGTTTGTAATTACCCAAGGGATGTTCTTACGCAAAGAAAAATTTAAAAAGTTGCCGAAAAAGATACAAAAATTGCAAAAACAACTTTTTGCTTTCAATAGATGGCGTTCACCACAGACCTATCGGAAATCCTATATGAGACGATGCATAATTTTGCATAAAATTAACATGTAAATGGTAACTAACCAATAAAAAACGTCTGATGGCTACTAATGCGTTGTTTCTATTGGTAAGTTACATTTACATGTACATTTTATTTAAAACATTTTATTGGCACAAATTTTATACTTTCAATAGATGGCGTTAGTGACGGACTTATCGTAAATCCTATATTTTTATAATTATAATTCGTTTTGAGTATTCTTAATAAAATACTGAATTTCATTCAGCTAAAAAGTTAACACGTTTATCTATTCTCAGGCGAAACGAAGTTCGCCGGGTCAGCTAGTTTTTCATAAAATTAACATGTAAATGGTAACTAACCAATGAAAAACGTCTGATGGCTACTAATGCGCTGTTTCCATTGGTTACTTAACATTTACATATACATTTTATTCAAACATTTCATTGGCACAAAAATTATTACTTTTTACTTTCAATAGACGGCGTTCACCACAGACCTATCGTACAGTCACTAGATACATACAGTACCGCAACGTCCGGCCATTTTGGGTGCAAAATATCGCTTTCTCTCTCGTATAGGGGTTACGGAGTCAATGAGTGCGAGAGAGAGAGAAAGCGTTATTTTGGACCCAAAATGGCCGGACGTTGCGGTACTGTATCTATCTAGTGACTGTAACCTATCGTAAATCCTATATGAGACGATGCGTAATTTATATAAATCTATATAAATAAAAATGAATGTGAAATCTTTGTCACGACATCACGTGAAAACGGCCGGACCGATTTTGGTCATCTTTTTTTTAAAATGTTTGTAATTACCCAAGGAATGTTTTTAGGCAAAGAAAAATTTAAAAAGTTGCCCAAAAAGATACAAAATTGCAAAAACAATTTTATAATTTCAACAGATGGCGTTCACGACGGACCTATCGTAAATCCTATATGAGACGATGCATAATTTTTCATAAAATTAACATGTGAATGGTAACTAAAGAATGAACAACGTCTGATGGCTACTAATGCGTTCTTTCTATTGGTTAGTTAACATTTACATGTACATTTTATTCAAAACATAACTAAAAGTTAACATGCAATTATCGATTCTCGGGCGAAACGAAGTTCGCCGGGTCAGCTAGTAAAATATAATTTCAAAATTTTGAAAAAATTTAACTGTGTAAATATTAAAAATTTAACACGAATATTTTTTCAGCGATCCTTTTACACCTCAAAAAATGGAAAAAGTTATAGACAATTTTTAACGCGTTATCTTAATTTCTAATGAAATGTAATTTCAAAATTTTGAAAAAATTACACTTTCTAAATATTAAAATTTTAACGCGGGTATTTCTTCAGCGATTCTTTGATTCTTTTATAGCCCAAAAAGTGGAAAAAGTTTTTAAAAAATGTTATCGCATCATCCAAATTTCTAATAGAATGTTATTCAAAAATTTTGAGAAAATTAAACTTTCTAAACATTAAAATTTTAATACGGATATTTCTTCAGCGCCCATTTTACACCTTTAAAATTAAAAAAGGTTTTACAAAATTGTTATTGCTTCCTCCTAATTTCTAATAAAATATAATTTCAAAATTTTGAAAAAATTAAACTGTGTAAATAATAAAAATTTAATACGGATATTTTATTAGCGATCCTTTTACATCTCAAAAAATAGAAAAGGTGTTGGAAAATTTTTATCGCGTTATCCTAATTTCTAATGAAATGTAATTTCTAAATATTGAAATTTTAACTCGGGATATTTTTTCAGCTATCATTTTACAGCCCCAAAAAGTAGAGAGTTTTAAAAAAATGTTAACGCATCATCCAAATTTCTAATAAAATGTAATTCCAAAATTTTGAGAAAATTAAACTTTCTAAACATTAAAATTTTAATACGGATATTTCTTCAGCGCCCATTTTACACCTTAAATAGTAAAAAAAGTTTTACAAAATTGTTATTGCTTCTTTCTAATTTTTAATAAAATATAATTTCAAAATTTTGAAAAAATTAAACTGTAAATAGTATTAAAAATTTAACACGGATATTTTTTCAGCGATCCTTTTACATCTCAAAAAATGAAAAAGTTTTCGAAAATTGTTAGCGCATCGTCTCAATTTCTAATGAAATGTAATTTCAAAATTTTGAAAAAATTAAACTTTCTAAATAATGAAATTTAATATAGGTATTATTAGTTTTTCTTTTTTTGTGGGTATATTGGACTTTTTTAAAAAAATTTTAAATAATTTACGTTTTGAGGAGGTTTATTTCCTCTTCCTCGAAACGTAAATTATTTAAAATTTTTTTAAAAAAGTCCAATATACCCACAAAAAAAGAAAAACCAATAATATATTTAAATATGGACGCTATTAACGAAATTAATTGAAATTTAATTGCGGATATTTCTTCAGCGATACTTTTATAGTCCAAAGAGTGAAAAAAGTTTTTAAAAATGTTAACGCATCGTCCTAATTTCTAAAAAAATGTTATTCCAAAATTTTGAGAAAATAAAACTTTTCTAAACATTGAAATTTTACGGATATTTCTTAAAGGTAAATATTAAAAATTTAACAAAGATATTTCTTCAGTGATCCTTTTACACCTCAATAGTAAAAAAAGTTTTAGAAAATCGTTTATCGCATCGTCCTAATTTCAAAAAAATGTAATTCCAAAATTTTGAAAAAATTACACTTTCTAAATATTGAAATTTTAATGCGGATATTTCTTCAGCGATCCTTTTATAGCCTAAAAAGTGAAAAAAGTTTTTAAAAAATGTTAACGTATCGTCCTAATTTCTAATAAAATGTAATTTCAAAATTTTGAAAAAATTAAACTTTTTAAATATTGAAATTTTAACCCAAATATTTCTTTAACGATTCTTTTACACCTCATAAAATGAAAAAATTTTAAAAATTATTATCAAGTCATCTTAATTTCAAAAATGAAATTTTTTAAACATTGAAATTTAAATTCGGATATTTTATCAGTGATTCTTTTACACTCTAAAAGATAAAAAAAGTTTTAGAAAAATGTTAACACATTATCCTATTATTTCCAATAAATTGTAATTCCAAAATTTTGAAAAAACTAAACTTTTCAAATAGAAAAATTTTAAAACGAAAATTATTTAGTAAATTGTTTAGGCTTTAGGCCACAAAGAAAATTTTTCCAAAAAATTGTAATCTTGACTTGCTAATTTTTTTACAAATTATCACTTCAAAATTTGGAATAATTAAAGTTTTCCAAACATGGAAATTTTAGTAATACTAAAATGTCCTTAACGCGTATCTTTAAAGTTTAAACCACAAAAAGCGGAAATAGTATTAAAAAATTGTCATCCCTTTATCCTAATTCTCAAAAAATTATAATTTCAAAAATTTGAAAAAATTAAACTCTCCAAACTTGGAAATTTTATCACGAATATTTATTTGGCTTTCCATTTTCGCCACAAAAAGCAAAAATTATCTTAATTGATTAAATTAAAATTTTCAAAAATTAAAATTTTATCATGGTGAATTATTTAGCTATCCTCAGCCCCGTAAAAAGCAAAAATTCCTGAAAACAATTGATATTTTTGATATAATTTGCATCATTTTTGCTGGAGCTTATAACGAGAAGATAACTTTTTATCTCTAGATAAAACCTTATCTCTAGATAAAACCTTATCTCAAAGTTAAATTTACCTGTGGATAGAAGTTATCCTAAGGTAAGAAAGGAAACGGATAAAATTTTTAACTCTCGGATAAAATCGCGTTTGTAAAGCAGCCTAGTGTAATTGTTACTTTTTATACTTTAAACGCCATCTGTCACTTTTTCGAAGGTGCAACATCCCCATGTTGCAAGTGTAGTGTAAAACGTTTCATTTTTAGGTTAATGTTCTTATTAATTGAAAAATAACGTGCTGTATTTCGATTGAAATAATTATTACGGTGTTATTGTAATTATTATTGTTATTAAAATGTGCCCAACTTGAAAAACGAAAGGTAAATAAATGACTGTTTTCTTATTAACTCTGTAAAATTTAACATCGCATTCTAGAAAGAAAGTCCTTGAAAAACGCGAGGTTCTATCTCATGAAACGAAAAAACTAGACGAAGAAGCCAGTGTTGTGGTACAATAAAGTGCAGTTGCACTTGCAATAAAGTGCATTTTACATTTAAAACTAGACAAAACGAAACATTGGTTTGACATCGAACAGGTTTGTACATAGTTAATTAAAAATGTGTAGAAAAGTGATAATAGAATTTTAGGAAGTCACAAGAAATTTTGCATGAAGAAGTTATAAAAATTGTTGTAAAAGTTTCTTCGGGTCAACCAAATTCAACAAAACGATTTTTTACTTGGCAAAAATTTCACCGAGGTGGGAAAAGAAACGAAAAAACTAGACGAAGAAGCCAGTGTTGTGGTACAATAAAGTGCAGTTGCACTTGCAATAAAGTGCATTTTACATTTAAAACTAGAAAAAATAAAACATTCGTTTGACATCAAACAGGTGTGTACATAGTTAATTAAAAATGTATATAAAAGTCATAATAGAATTTTAGGAAGTCACAAGAAATTTTGCATGAAGAAGTTATAAAAATTGTTGTAAAAGTTTCTTCGGGTCAACCAAATTCAACAAAACGATTTTTTACTTGGCAAAAATTTCACCGAGGTGGGAAAAGAAACGAAAAAACTAGACGAAGAAGCCAGTGTTGTGGTACAATAAAGTGCAGTTGCACTTGCAATAAAGTGCATTTTACATTTAAAACTAGAAAAAATAAAACATTCGTTTGACATCAAACAGGTGTGTACATAGTTAATTAAAAATGTATATAAAAGTCATAATAGAATTTTAGGAAGTCACAAGAAATTTTGCATGAAGAAGTTATAAAAATTGTTGTAAAAGTTTCTTCGGGTCAACCAAATTCAACAAAACGATTTTTTACTTGGCAAAAATTTCACCGAGGTGGGAAAAGAAACGAAAAAACTAGACGAAGAAGCCAGTGTTGTGGTACAATAAAGTGCAGTTGCACTTGCAATAAAGTGCATTTTACATTTAAAACTAGAAAAAATAAAACATTCGTTTGACATCAAACAGGTGTGTACATAGTTAATTAAAAATGTATATAAAAGTCATAATAGAATTTTAGGAAGTCACAAGAAATTTTGCATGAAGAAGTTATAAAAATTGTTGTAAAAGTTTCTTCGGGTCAACCAAATTCAACAAAACGATTTTTTACTTGGCAAAAATTTCACCGAGGTGGAAAAAGAAGCATTATTAGGTAATGCTTCTTCAATTAAAGAAATCATAGAATGTTAAAAGACAGACGCAATAAGTAGTAAAAAGAAAAAGTTTTTAATTTAAGTTGCACCAACGGGAGGAGAACTCTGGCGCTCAATTGATTGTGGCGTATGACATGATTAAAAAAAAGGCGAAAAAAGATGTTGCAGAAGACAAAGTAAGTTGATTCCAACTACCTATTTTCAAAACTTAATATAAAATAAAACAATCATTTATTACTTCAATAATTTATCTATAAAATGTATATTATAATAATATTTCAGATGGATCTGTACAAAACAGGAGGAAAACCTTACTCCGAAACGTTGGGATGGATTGAAAAGAATGTCCTCAAGTTAAGCGAAGGCAGTGGAAACGAAATTCGCAATATATAATATAAAAACTCTGTTCTTATTCCTCCCGGTCAAAGATGTATGTATTTACTCCAACAATTTTTATAACTTCTTCATGCAAAATTTCTTGTGACTTCCTAAAATTCTATTATGACTTTTATATACATTTTTAATTAACTATGTACACACCTGTTTGATGTCAAACGAATGTTTTATTTTTTCTAGTTTTAAATGTAAAATGCACTTTATTGCAAGTGCAACTGCACTTTATTGTACCACAACACTGGCTTCTTCGTCTAGTTTTTTCGTTTCTTTTCCCACCTCGGTGAAATTTTTGCCAAGTAAAAAATCGTTTTGTTGAATTTGGTTGACCCGAAGAAACTTTTACAACAATTTTTATAACTTCTTCATGCAAAATTTCTTGTGACTTCCTAAAATTCTATTATCACTTTTCTACACATTTTTAATTAACTATGTACAAACCTGTTCGATGTCAAACCAATGTTTCGTTTTGTCTAGTTTTAAATGTAAAATGCACTTTATTGCAAGTGCAACTGCACTTTATTGTACCACAACACTGGCTTCTTCGTCTAGTTTTTTCGTTTCATGAGATAGAACCTCGCGTTTTTCAAGGACTTTCTTTCTAGAATGCGATGTTAAATTTTACAGAGTTAATAAGAAAACAGTCATTTATTTACCTTTCGTTTTTCAAGTTGGGCACATTTTAATAACAATAATAATTACAATAACACCGTAATAATTATTTCAATCGAAATACAGCACGTTATTTTTCAATTAATAAGAACATTAACCTAAAAATGAAACGTTTTACACTACACTTGCAACATGGGGATGTTGCACCATCGATCTTTTATTACACTAGATACCGGACTCCTATCTAAATAGCATTGGTTGTTGTGAAGCCACCCATAACATGTTTTTGTTTACCTTTTCTTTGTTTACTATTTACGCAGCCGGTGGCGCCTCTATTTTCAAGCATTGAAATTAAAATAATGGAACAAATATAATTTGATTTTCGACTTTATTATAAAAATAAATTTAAGTTTGTACAAGAGAAATTATTTATATAAAAAAAGAAAGTAAATCAATATCTTTTCGAAACTATTGATTTTGAAATAAAATAGATTTTGTTAATCTACTCCGTATTTTACTGCTATTGCATTTCTTCGATGTTTCATAGTGAATTCTAATTTTGAAATAATGTTTTAAAAGTAACTTTGGTAACTGTATTGAATGGTTATTCAAATTATCGTCATCAAATACGTGATCACCAAAACAGTTAAATACATTATTATCTATATTTCTTAAAGTAGTGCAAATTAAAATATTATCGATATTTCTTCTAAACAAATTGTTTTCTGCTTTGACGTACCGCAAACATCTTTCACCTTCTTTACAAATATCGACAACAAATTTAGAGGCATTCGTGAGCACCCCATATCGTTTTCTATCCTGAAGTTTGGATAAACTTATAGGAGATTCGAGTAAATTCAAACAAATTTCACAAGAAATGACTTTTTTCACACATTTAACTACAAAGCCTGCTATATATGACACTACATCGTCAACGTATGTGGTTAAATGCCATAGTTGAGATTGAACATAATCGTGATCCAATATTTCATGTGATATTTTAACATAATCATTTGACTCATGTAGATCTTGTTGATGACACGTTCTTCGGTTACATAGAGATTGTATACTCCTAAAAGACTTTCTATACAAACCAAAAATCCTATAAACCCAACTTTCCTCGAACTACTTGTTATAGGAACCTGGTTAAATTTTAAGCCACATATATACTCCTTACAAAACTCGAGATATTTGGAAACATTTTCAAAATTCTTTGACGTCAAAGCCCGTTTGTATTCCGTCTTCGAGTAAATGTTTCTCGAATTTAAAATATCAAATAAGTTATTTATAACTTTACAAAATTCAGCAGTTGAGCCTGAATTTTGAAAATTTTCCAACTTAAGATCTCTCTCCAAGTAATTTAATGCATTGGCTGCAGAGTTACTTAAAGTCTGTGCAGCAATTTTTACTTTCATTTTTTCTCTGGTCCAATTAATATGACGCTTTCGAAGTTTTGTACCTGCATGTAAACCCTCTTCATCCTGCAACTGTACAATGCTTTCTAAATATTTCCATTTAATTTCTTCACCATTAGCGTTGACTATGGTTCCATAACTGGCTAAACAATTTCTTGTTAACTTCAACATATGGGATGGATCTAAAAATACAAAAATTTTTCTATTGGTAGTTGGATTAATAAACCACGTTTTACGATTACTTGAATTATGTAGATCAGCTCCTAATATTGAGACCATTGTGAAATTAGCTGCTGTACCATCAAACGTTATAGATGAAATTATTATTTCTGTTTCGTTCAACAATTCCAGTAGCTTCAGAACCAAATTTGCCTTTTCTGCACCAGATAATCCATCGATCAGAAAATATCCCACTGGAATTTTCCAAGCTGCGTTAAGAGCAACAACCATGAAAACCAGTGCTTCTTTGGCCTCAGCTAAATCATCCGAGTCTATATTGGTGCCCATATCTACATAGCCTGTAAACTTTTTACCGGTCCATTCAATTCGCTTCATTATAGACATTTCATCCATCACTATGTTGCAAAGAATAGTTTTATTCTTTGTCCTTTCTTCCAAAACTTTAATTTTTATGGCGTTTAATGCTTCTTTAGTAAACCCAGGTGAACCGTCAACAGATTTATACCAAGTTGTTAATGTACTTGGATGAGGCAACGATTTGTTAAATTTGGATCTTACATAATCATAAGCTTTGCTTGAATAAAAATTTAGTGTCAAAGCAAAACTTCTCAATTCGGGTACATATGCTTGCCTGGAAGATCTTTTTAATAACCGCTTAAACAGAGCAGAGCATGTTGTTGGTACGGATGCATTGACGGTGATTTGAGCACTTTCCGTTAGTAACTGTTTTGACTTTAATTCATTTAACAAAGAATTTAAATTATTAGCCTTCTTTACCAATCTTCTTTTGCTCTGCTGAAGAACCTTAACTTTCTGCTTTAAACGAACTATAGTTTTCCTTAAGCCACGTGTGGTATCATGTATTGGTCGTCTCGATGATTTTCTAATTTGATTTGATTCATCCTCACTTGCAGTTGAAGTACTTGAAGTAGAAACTGTCAAAGATTCTTCTTCGGATTCATCTGCAGTCTCTGTTTCTATACTCGAAGCTGTTATTGTGTCGAATGAAATTTCAAGTTCATCTGCAGTAAGCGTTGCAGAACTAGAAGCAGTTATCGTATCAAATGAAGTATCATCCAAGTTATTCGATCTCTTCATTTCACGATCATTTACAGTATATGCAGCAGTAACTGTAGAATTGTCAGAATCATCCGATCGTTTTCTTTTTCGTGGAGTAGATTTTACGTCTGGTACAAAACTTTCTTGGCCGCTTTCGTTTTTCACTTCTGCAATAGGCACTACATTGGGCTTTAACATTTTTCTATTTCCTGAAACAATAAAACTATTCTCTTCGAAATGGTCCGAACAAACATGATGGTGATCTGTGATGGTTGCAATATTTACTTCCATGCCCGATAAAACTTGAAGCCATTCATTTCTTGAAGCATCGCTAGGAATTTTATGAAACGAACGATTTATTCCTTTTCGGTATCTAATTCCACACGCTACACAAAATTTACCCATGATAATTTTCGATCGTAATAAAAAGCAAGTTAAAATAAAATAATACTTACAAAAATAATCCATCATTAATTTAACAGACAATTAACCAAGTATATTACCAACTAAAATTTAAAATTACTTTTAAATTAAAATTAAAAGTGTATTATAAGATCAACGTGTATAACAGCGCTTTAAACCATTTAGGTTAGAAAATTTAAATTTGACATTCAGGGACCACGTAAACATAAGCAACCTTGAGAGAACCAATCAGATCCAGGGACTAGGTAAACAAACAAAAATCACGTCACGCTAAAATAGACCTTATGACAGGCTTCACAATTTCTACCTGCGTTCACCATCTAGTTAAATAAAAGATCGATGTGTTGCACCTTCGAAAAAGTGACAGATGGCGTTTAAAGTATAAAAAGTAACAATTACACTAGGCTGCTTTACAAACGCGATTTTATCCGAGAGTTAAAAATTTTATCCGTTTCCTTTCTTACCTTAGGATAACTTCTATCCACAGGTAAATTTAACTTTGAGATAAGGTTTTATCTAGAGATAAGGTTTTATCTAGAGATAAAAAGTTATCTTCTCGTTATAAGCTCCAGCATTTATCTTGTACATGTGTAACTTGGTCATCAGTTTCAACTTGGTAACTCATAAGTACCTAATACTCACCGTGGTAAAACCAGTTCCGAACTAAACCAGTGCAAGGCCCTTAAGGGTTGCATAATTTAGGGCTTTCATAACCAAAAACACTTAATTAATCCAAGACAAGAACAGGAAAAATCTTTTTTTACTCTCCTTCTCTTCAAATAAATTTGCTACTTATCCTACCGTGTTTAACTGTGAATCTGAAAAAGTGCAGGTAATAAAAAAAAATAAAGATCGGATGTAAATCGAGAAAAGTGTTTATTAATAATTACATTTGTTAATCACCAACAGTCAAAAACTGCACTCAAAAAATATATAATTAGAAAGAGGCAGGTACATAGTTTTCAAAGATTAAATTAACAAAACTTTAAAACTGGAAATAATTTTAACTAATTGTATACGGTTCATAGTATCAAAATGTTCTCATGGAATGAGAGGTAACTACGATTTAAAAAATTTTCTTAAATAACAATGTAAAATATTATGTAAACAGGTAGTAACAAGTTAAGTACAATAAATTTTATTTTAATAAACTAACAACTTAAATTAATACTAATTTAACTAGGTAATAAATATTACATAATAAAGAGAGTGCAGTGATCTTTTCACCTTAAGTTTGCATTCAGCGGATACGATTTATTTTTACCGACCCACTTGCTCTTGGGTCGTTTCAAAAATAGGTAAAATCGTATCCGACCTTTTTTTCTTCGTTAAATTTAAAACTATCGACTAAATGAATACTTGAAAGTTAAAGTTTGCTGGATTGAATAAGATTCTTAAGCGAGCAAATATTTCGAAATATATTTTTCGTAAATAAACCTATTTTTTTTGTTTACCTTATACTTTTTTTTTATACAACAAAGTAGGTATGTGTTAAATGTTTCTACATCTATGTTATATATTTTATACTTCTAGGGGGAGGGGTATGTAAGTAATTTTATAAAATTTAATTTGAATATATCGTTATTATTATTATTATTATTTAATAATAAAAATTTATGTCTATAGATATTGATTTAAAATACATTTTTGATATTTTTGGTGTTGTTTATGTGTTTTATTCTACTGTAAAATATACAGGGTGGATCTCACAATAACGGTAATTTTGTAGCACCTTGTATATTTTTAAAAAACTTTTTAAATATCATCAAAGCGTTTCTAGAAAAAAAACAAAAAACCGTTTGTAGTAAAAGTGTGGTTATGGCGTCACCGTATAATATACGTAACGTGACCGTAACGTTACGGTATTGGATTGTTTAGTTATGATTGTTTTATAATTGATTATATGGGCACCTAAAAATTTCAAATTTCAAGTTAGGCCTTCGAATAGACGTTAAAATGAAACACTACTGTGTTTGAGAATTAAAAACGTAATTAGAAAATTACGATTATACATCATAAAAGGTCCAATATCTATAGTATAAAATAGATTTTACAATACACTCGTTTTCTTCACAATTACCACATTGGACAAGATTTAAAAATATTTTTAAAAATTCGATATAATATATTTTTTTCATTTATCTTCTAACCCTACAATTTTTTTTTAAATTTGGCCTAACTATTTTGCAATATGCTGTATATTATGTATTGTGTATATTACAGGATTAATATAATATTATGTGTAAGTGTATGTAAATTCAATAGTATTATTTACATTGCACATTTTAAGTTAATAAGTTAACATCATAAAGAATAAATATTTAAAATTAACAACAGCTTTTTTTCTATATACAAGGAGGGACTCTCGTGTGATTTTTTTCAAATTTCAAAAATACGTTTTACTCAATTAAAAAAATTGCAGGTACATCATAACGTTTGAAAAAATTAAATAAAACAGAATCTACCGTTTCCCTCTTAATTGACGACATTAAAAGTTCGCTAAATTTTTAAGCGGCGTTGGATGTACAATCAAAACAAAAAAATCCCTAAACGGGAAAACCCCCGTCATTTTCGATTTGCCGCCATTTTGAAATATCCAAAAAATCGATACTATATTGTGCCATGCAACGTTATCTTTGAGCACCAGTGATTATTTTTATTTCTAAAACGCAATACTTGAAAAAAGCTTACAATATGTAAAGAATATTGCAAAACTTCAGTATTGTTTAATTAGCGGGTGCATTATTTTATATTTCGTTTAATTAACCTTACTTTTAACAAATAATTAAACCTACACTTATTATACATATACTTTTCTACACTGATATGTATGAGCAGAATTAACTATTAGAGAACTGTGACTATTTTAAGACATCTACAAACATTTTTTCAAAAATAATACGCTCTTAAAATTGCACAATGATAATTCTATTGCTTTTGTGAGGACTTTTTAGTTCGGCACATTTTGAAGCGTCCGCCGAGCGTTCAGCAAATGCGAAGTGCTAAGATCGTAAGGGGGGAAAGTGTAACTGTTCCAAAAATGTGACAAACTAAAAACTGTGTTTGATTTATTAATATTATGTTCTTTTTTTTTTGAAAATAAAAGTAGAATGTTTCTCTACTCGAATAAATTACTATTCTAAAATGGCAGTGGAAAATAGTTGTAAACTTGCGTAAAATGTTGAGACGAAATATATAATACAAACTCTCAGTAGAACGAAAAACTAACGTAAAATTTTATTCTAACGATAAGACTAGGTCTCCACTACAAGTTTTCCAATTTAAAAAAAATTTGCAATATATCTACAATTTTTTGTCCGCGATCGGCGTGGCGGTACAATGTTTATTTACTTAACAATGGACAATACAGTTACCGCAACTACATAATATGTGGTTAAACCGTCGACTTACTACTAAAGAAAATGTTCCAAAAAATCTGTAAATTATTGCAAATAATTTTAACTTGACTAAACTAAAATCACAGCTCTGTATCATATGACCAGAAGTAATTAGGTCGTACATCTAAACATCTCACTTTTTTTGTCGATCCGTGCATTAATTTAAATGCTTGATAATTATAATTATAGTATTTAACAGCCAAATTAGACACTGTAGGAGAAAAATTGATAACTACAACATTTTTTAAGTAAATTACAAACTTGGTAAAACGTTTGTAATATAACAAGCAACAAAGCTTATTATGGACTAGATAGTGTGGTTAGAGATCGTTCAAACTCTCACGAGAGTCGACGCGCAAACTCGCGACTCAAGTGCCTTTGAAACCACTCTAAATAGCTTTAAGTATTCAAGTGAGTGTGAGTGGTTGTGTGTATAATACAATTTATTAAAAATATGATTAACCATTAAGAATTTAAAGTAAAAGTTGGTTAAGCACTTTCTTGCTTAAATTTTCCTTTAGTTGCAGCTATAACTTGAAGATGTAGTATTGCTGCTATCGGATCTGTAAATATTATTAATTTTAAAATATTTTCTGGCGGATCGCCCCAATACCTACTTATACTTAAGGGGGCACTAGGAAATACTTACACAAGCGTAACTACAAAATGTTCACACGATTTAAATGATACATTTTAATTAACATATTGAAATAAATAACATAATAAAAAAAAATGACTCTAAAAGGTGGGGTGGGGGAGAGCGGGGGTGCTTAAGCCCCCTAGCGCGATACAATGAATTTAATTGTATTAAACGGGCGAACGTGTATATAAACAAAATCACTCAAGATGTGATAAAAAAAATCCTTAAGACCCCCAAAATTTCCACTGGGTACTTATAAAGGACTCAGTAGAGGGGATATGTAGGTTCGAAATCACAAAGGATCGTTACAAAAAAACAAAATTATTACCTGTTATTTGGGCCTGTGATGGAATTGCCCCCTGGAGACGGTAACTTTTGAAGGACATCCACTGACTGGGCCACCTGCTTCTCTTTTTCTGCTCGTTCTCTCTGTAATCTGTAAACGAAAACAAAATCAAAATTTTGAAATCGCTTTAGTCACCACAAAACCCATAACATAACCAAAATTCTAAAAGAATTGTTATTACGGTTTTGACTCACCCCTGTCTTTAATTTCTCATTCCAAGTGCTACGAATGCAGCAAGAAAATATCAAAAGTTAAAATATGACAGCGTTAATTATAAATGAGAAACGGGGGGGGGGGGTAATTTTATTCTGATGGGTACTTACTTATTTTTGGACTGCCTCATAAACTGCTGTATCTTCCGCGCTGCTTGATGTTGTCGCCTCTGGGAGTAAGTCCGCCTGCAAAAACACAACCAAAAATTTTTTGGTTTGGAATCTCCTCCTAGATAATAAAACACAACATACTTTAACCCAGAAGCTGGCGTACTCTCCCGACTTCCTTTCCCGTTCTGTTCCTTGTAAGTTCGGAAGTAATTTTGAAGTCCGACCGATCTCTCTTGGTTTCGCTTGAACCGCTTCTGTTCGCAGTATGATCTGAAGCCGTTCTGTATAACCATCGCTGCGTGGGTCATCTGTTTGAAGTATGCGTATTGTTTGTAGCGCCGATAATAATTTTGGATGATAACCGCAGCTGCCCTTTCCTTATCTTGTTCTTGTTGTTGACGTCCTTTGTACGAGCGATAAGCCTTTTGTATTATTTTAGCGGCTTCGTACAGTTCCCGTTGTTCTTGATCTAAAAATTGGTTATTAGTTCGGTAACATGCAAACTAGAGAAGAATGCGGGATGAAAAAATTCTCGTCCCGTCCCGTCCCGCCCCGTCCCGGTAGAGACGGGATTTCGATTCAGTCTCACGCGGGACGAGATGTCGATTCAGTCCCGCGTGAAACGGGATGCCAATTCAGTGCCGCGTTTGATTTATAAATTTATTTTAGAGATGAATGCGTGACGGGACGAGATATCCCGCGGGAAATTTTTTGTCCCGTGGCATATTTAGAATATTTAGTCCAGCTCGGGACATTTTATAAACTCAGTCCCGCGCGGGACAGGATTTCAATGCAGTCCTGCGCGGGACGAAATTTTTTCCCCTTCCATTTCATAATTTAACTTATTGAATCCTTTCCCTACATTTACTTTAAGTAATATGCGTTTACAAAAAAATCAAAAAAATTCATTCGGGCTGCGTTGTAGAAAATAAATCAAATGCGGGACTGTGGGATCCCGTCCCGCGCGAGACTGAGTTGACAAAATATCTCGCGCGGGACTAAATATTCAAAATATCCCTCTAGACAAAAAAAATATCCCGCGGGATATCCCGTTTTGTCCCGCATTCATCTCTATTTTAAATTCAACAAAACAATTGCCCTAGTAATAGTCCAGTTTTTCAGCAGTTAGAAAGTAAAAAATTAAGTCATAATTTTTAATCTGCGCATGCGTCTGAAGTGCGGGATCCGCGGGACGTGCGGGACCCGCGAGACGGGACAAAAAAATTAGTCCTGCATTCATCTCTAATGCAAACCCAGAGGAAAGTACCAACCTGAAAGGGTTAAATTTGAAAAATCTTTTTCGAACATATTTCCAGACGCTTGGAAAAATTCGCAGAAATCAGCGGTTGTAGGTGGTGGAGATGGAGAATCCAAGGTGAAAGAGCATGGTGACGGTAAGCAACTCGAAGATGCCGGACTGAGGCTTGAGCACGGCGTGCTTACGTCGTAATATCTGCAAAACGAGATTTTAAGACCATTCCTTGCGGGAAAACCACCGTCTCACCTGTAGTTGTGGTCGGAGAATTCGAAATTAAACTCCACGGGTTCGAAGCTGGAAGCGGATTGATCGAGTAGCGGTTCCATGAAAACATCTGATAGAGCGTCGCTGGATTGTATGGTTTCTGCGGGACTCGGACTGTGATCCAGCATCATCTCCTCACTTTCGTTCTGTCAATTTCAACAATTTCAAATTTCTTGGAAATCATTCATTACAACCCCACTTACCTTAATCCGATCTGGCATTGCCGCTATGATCTGCTCCGCTAGCGTTAAAACGCGAGCGTCTTGTTCCCCTATAAAAAATTAGCAATTTGATGTATTTTTATTATCTTTAGAGATGGAAACATTTAGAAAATCAGAGCGCAATTAAAACCGTGGTAAAGTAAAGTTTTGAATTTCAATTACGCTCTGCTTTACCTACAACACAAAGAAAACCCGAAGTAATTTAAAGCCCCAACAAAAAAGTATGCAAGTAAGAACATAGCATATGATTAAACATGCAGAATAGCGATCGTGTGAAATATAAATTACGTTGTTCATTTGTTTATTTTGCAAAATTTTAGTTTGCTCTATTTTTAGCGATAAAAGTTTTGAGTCTAAAATCACACCACCTAATGAGACATGCAAAGAAAATTAAATTGTGGTTCAAAAATTTGAAAGCGCCCTGTATATACTATAATAAAATTTTAATTGTTACGATATTTTTAATTGCGTACGACACTGGACCAAGATTAAGTGGAGTCAGAAACTATGATGAAAAATGTCTTGGTTGGTGTCCTGGTACAAATTTGAGGGTTGACTTCAGACTTGCTGATTTATTGCTGGAGGAACCTGGTAATCCCAGGCTTTTACTCGTCGTGCTTTTTAAAAATTGCGTAACAAAATTTAAATAAGGCAAATTATCGTTTTCTACAACGAAAGCGTGCGGTTACATCATTTTTTAATTTGATCTTTAAGGGAATTCAAAGGTACTGCATTTTAAATTTAAAATTTATATTAATTGAATTTTAGGCTGTTGGAAAAATTTCCTGCAGGTGACGACCGTACAAACCAGAGAGAGAACGAAAACTCTATGATGGTATGTTAGTTTGATTTTAGTTGGTACGATTGTCATCTGCAGGAATTTTTTTTCCAAATTTCACAAGAAATTCTCCTGATATTCTAGCAAATTTAGTCTGAATTGTTATCATTATTGAGTTAAAATTAACTCGAATTTTTTTGAAAAAGTTTTTTAATTCCTAGCTGAACGGAAAGAATTGTATGATATTTTAGTTCCACTTTGAAAGAAAATTTGACTATGGGTTCACATCTGGAAACCAAACAAATAAATTTCCAAAGTTATTGTCACGATCATAATCGTGACATATGGTGGAGGTGTCATATAATTAGATGTGCATCGAAGAAAACGACAGATGCGGTTAGCGATGGGGTCTTTTTTGATTTAAATATTGAAATATTTTTCTCCACCTACGTTAAAATGCAGTAACTTAAAATATGAGCGCGCTTTTTAAAAATGTAAACCAGTTAAACAAACCACAATTCGTAAAAATGTTGAAGTGATATTATAAAATTTGAATTGTCTATCACTAAAATTATCATCTATTGATTAGTAAGAACTAATAAGTAAGGGTTAAGACACCAAGAACAGTAAGAACAGTCAGATGCAACAGTGAGACAACATCGACAGACAACAGTTAAGAAGTATTAGTTATTAGAGCACACTGACCTACGACACTGTTGTGGGTGTCCGATTCATCATCAGACACGGCTTCCACATCAATGAGAGGGCTATTGCTGCGGGGCCCACTGCCCACTTCGCCTATATATACGTCAAAAACCAAAACATAAATCAGCGCAACATAAATAAAATTAACAAATAGTCAAATAATACTTTTTCTTAATTCAACAATTTACTTATCGAACTTCACTTTATTTTAAACTTGAATAAAACAGACGATTAATTAGTTTAATTAATATAAAAATCAGTCCCGACAGCTTTTAAATAAAAAATTTACGTGCATTCAAAAACAAAAATGCTAAGATCAAAATTTTAAAATCAAATTTCAAACTTACCTGTCTCAATAATTAATTTAAAAATAACTATTATTATCTTAAGTGTGGTATTTTGAAAACAGCGTAAGTCAGTTTAAAATTTTATGTGTGTAAGTTGCGCCCTCCCACTTGTAAAGTTGCAAGTAAAAACAAACGCCCCCACCTTAAACAGGCACTTTTCAGAAGACAAAATTTCGGTTGTGCTTGGAAGAAAGTTTTGATATGATAAACACTGATCACAAACATCCAAATATTGTGCAATTAAAAAAATTTCTTGAAAATATGCAAGGGAAAGGAATTTACGCTCATACCACAGTTAAGATAGAAAAAAAGTAACGGAGATACTTACACAAAGCAAAATCCATTTTTCTGGAATGTGTACCATCAGAGATCTCGCTATCAAAAGAATGTTCTTGATTTGATAAGGGAGAACTCAACGGAAGTGACATACTTCTGTCAAATCTACCAACAAAGCAAAATTGCACTTGGCTGACACTCATCAAAAGCGGCTAAATCTGACTATCGCGTAACTTACCTGGACAACTTGGGATTGTTCCCGCCCGAATTTTTTACGTTCCGACTCTTCAAGCTATCGGTGGACTGACCTCCCGTCATGTTTATTCCGCTATCAACCGACGGTCGCTTAATTAGACGATGGCCGTTATTTCGGTATTGAATGTTTGCTTCCGAAAGTAACGGACTCGGGAGAGAGTACGACGACTTGTTGTTACTAGAAAAAGGATTCTGCGGTTCCGGCGAAATCAAGAAATCCGTGTCCGAATTCAACATCTTATATTTGTGGGATTCACTCCTGAAAAACCATCAGTACAATTTTGGCACTTACTCAAAGTGCGGGAATAAGTCTTACCTTGTTACAACACCAGGCCGTAAGAAAACTCCGTCGTGAGACTTACTGGTGGAAGCCACCGAAGCCAGCGACGCCACCGAACTCGCGGGCGAAATTGCGGTAGGCGAATTAACGTTGTCGTTAAAACTAATGGAATGAAGCAACATATTAGCTTGATCGCGACGAGTTTCCAGTTTCTCCAACTCCTGAACCAAATCCATATTGTAGTTTACTTTCGCACACTCCAAAGACGTTTGAGCCAAATAATTTTTTATGTTCAACGCGGTGTGGTTCCACTTGTACAACATAATCGCAGTTTCGGTGTGCCCTTTAACGCAAGCCCACATGAGCGGGGTAAAACCATCCTCATCTTGACTTAAAGCATCCACTTCGGTCTCCAAAAGTAACGACGAATTTTCCGCTCTCCAGTGAAGAAGAGCACAAACCAAGCGCGAATATCCCAAAGACGCAGCCAAATGCAACAACGTCATTCCTCTGTGAGAAGCAAACCAAGTCACACTTAACTCCTCCCCAAACTTCCACAACCGTGACGTCATGGTTTGACAATAGGAAACCAACCTATCCTCAAAATTTGGTTGAGTAAACAACGCGGTATCTTCCACCTTAAAAAAGAAAAAATTAGAGGTCTAAAATTAAAATACCTAAAGCGGTTTTTTATTACGTAATCCGCTCCATCATTTGGTTCCTGTTTAATTTGGAGCCTATCGTCCATAGCTTCGAGACGTTGAAGTAACGTAAACTTCAGCATGTTGTCGTTGGAACGTTCAACTTTCGGTTCTGGAGCTGCAACTTGTTCTTCGCGCGGAGGTAACTTGTATTCGAATATCACAGAATTGGATATAACGCAACCGTTACAAGCGACTTGGAGCGAAGCAAGACCCGCTTCGTGAGCTAAAAATAATCGGTTAGAAAAAATAACTTCACTTCATTTCATTGTAACCTCTCACCTGGACAATAACAACGCAACACACCATCTTGGACTAGCGTAGTGGGAACTGGGAATGTATCAAAAAGGACGCTGTAAGGACCGGAGGAATGCCAGGGTCCCGTCACTAAAACTTTGATTCCACCTTCGGGATAAGCCCACTCCGGAGAGTAATCGGTTATTTTCGCGGTGGCATCCATCTGCATTTCTGCTTGCGGTTGTGACATGTTAACGTGAGATTTTCCATGATTATCGTTTTCGGACGGATTAACATCTAGGAGGCCGTGGTGGCCAGAATCTAAACCTTCTAAATCTGGAAACTCTCCCAACATGTCGAAAGCGTCTAAGTTAACAAAAACGTCATCATCGACTACGTGGGTAGGAGAAACAACGACGTCGCAATCGATAAAATCCATGGGGTTCACGTCGTGGGTGACGATGGTATTTGGTTGTTGTTGGACTTGTTGTTGTTCAAGGTGTGGTTTCTTGTTGATTATTATGCGATTGACGTTTGCGGGTTCGGGATTACGGTTTTGATGTGATTGCAAGTCATTTGAACACAGCGGCATGTTGGCGGATAACGTTTTTTGGATATCCTCTTGAGATAAATCTAAAGTTTCGTTGAAGAAACTTCCACTTAGTATGGAAGACCCGGTGGATTTGTGTAATAAAGTTCCGTTGGGATTGGCATTCAAAAGTACTACTGTATCACCACAAAAGTTTTGATGTTTAAAGTCATCTTCGTTGCTCGTGTCCATTCGTTTGGAAGGTGTGGAAGGGGCGTTCACCATCAACATTTCGGTTTGTTGATGGTTTTGATGAACGTTTTTGTTTTGTTGTGTGTACGACATGTTGGTCAACATGGATTGTCGCATGGTATCGTTGGTTAATTCGATTTTTGGTTCTCTAAGGTGGATTAATCTGCTGTTGATTCCGTTTGTGTTTTGGTTTGAGGTTTGGTGGAAGGAAACTGTGGCTTGATTTGAATCCATTATTTCTTGTTTTAGAACTATCGAACCATTTTTCGTCGATCTATCCAACTTGGATTGCGCTCTGGTGGTGCTAGTTACGAAATTGGCGACCGAAACTGGAGCAACAAATGACTGATGAGTTGTGGAGTTGGACAAATTTGCGGAATTGCTATTGAGAATTAATAACCCACCTCCTCCTTGTATTTGCGAGAGACTAAGTACCAGAGGCGGTGTATTTCCAGGACCGGAAGAATTTTGATTGTTTTGTTGTCCGTGATGTTGTTGCTGTTGTTGTTGCTGCTGTTGTTGTTGTTGATTTCTGCTATACGCTCGTCCCGAATGATTGTTAGTCAAAAATATTCCAGCTGAACCAGTAGTTGATGAAACTTGATTGTTATCAGCGCGACTGGGTGGTCTCGTGTTTGCGCTCGACGAAGGATGAGGATTATGAATTTCATTTTTAGCCGCAGTTATTCGACGCATTGGATGGGAACACGATTTTCCATCGGCACAAGTTGAATCCGGACAACCACATTCTAATTGCTTAACCAATGCAGTCTGACGAGCTACGCGTTGCTTTTCCATTAATTGACTTACAATTGCTTCCACAGTTTCTGCAGTCTGAAACAAAACAGTTGAAATCCAAAAAATATTTTCGACAAGAAATAATACTCACAGATATTTCTAATTCGTTGTTGAGATCAGGCTCATCCTCACTGAAAAACATCGGTTTCAACTGCGAAATTAGTTCCTCTTTTGTCCATTCTTTCTTGTCAGCCCAAAGCGATAAACTGGGCGTTATAACCGCTAGTTTGTTGTCGTCCGGATAGGGTACGTTCAGGTAATGGACCAAGACGATATCGGGATTCTAAAATTTAAGGTAACGAAAAACTTTGCTTTCGAGAATATTGAGTGTGCTTACCTGTAGCAACCAATAGCATCTTCGATGAAACGTAGGTAAAATTGCAGAGTGAACGTAACAACCGTAAATACACTGAAAAAATTTAAATTGTTAGATCGGAACTATTTTTACTAAAAGTTAAATATTGAACAGTAGTATTTTATCTATGCTAGGCAACCATCAGAGTGAAAATCCCGGCTCTCAAAACTGGCTAGTCGCTCTTTAGTGAAAAATATTTAGTTTGATGTTGTCAGTTGGTCAAGTAATTATTAACTGCGGTAGCCCCCCCCCCCCAATAAGCTTTGTTTTAAGTATTTACGCCGCCGGCACAGACCGTCAACAGAATCCGGAACATGCGGTTCTTACGTACAAAATCAAGACTTTACAATCAATTACTTCTTTATTAATCGATATTTGTCTTAGTTTTTGTAAATAACTGCAGAGTTTTCGTGCTCGCACCCTTTTCCAGTTAGTTCTGCAAGCTTTACGCTCAAAAGTAGAATACTCGATACGGTTACGGTATGCACCTCAAGAAAATGAGGTTCATTTCCCCATTTTTCACAGATTTGGTGTCAATCGTTTGTGCATCGTTTGTGTATATTTGAGCATTCAAAATTTTCGTTTGTGCAAACACCGTTCGCGAAATATTTTCAATTTAGATGGGGGAGAAGACTAGAGAAATGCCAGCCCCCCACCGCGAATTTTGGGTCAAAATTGGTGTCAATCGTTTGTGCATTATTTATGTACATTTGTGCATTCAATATTTCGGATTGTGCAAACACCGTTTGCGAAATATATTCAATTTAAATGGGGGAGAGAACTAGAGAAATGCCAGCCTCCACCGCAAATTTTGGGTCAAAATTGGTGTCAATCGTTTGTGCATCGTTTGTGTACATTTGAGAAATCAATATTTTCGTTTGTGCAAAAACACCGTTCGCGAAATATTTCCAATTTAAATGAGGGGAAAGACTAGAGAAATGCCAGCCCCCCCACCGCGAATTTTGGGTCAAAATTGGTGTCGATCGTTTGTGCATCGTTTGTGTACATTTGAGCAATCAATATTTTCGTTTGTGCAAACACCGTTCGCGAAATATTTTCAATTTAAATAGGGAGGAAGACTAGAGAAATGCCAGCCCCCCACCGCGAAATTTGGGTTAAAATTGGTGTCAATCGTTTGTGTACATTTGAGCATTCAATATTTTCGTTTGTTTGCGAAATATTTTCAATTTAAATGGGGGAGAGGACTAGAGAAATGCCAGCCCCCCACCGCAAATTTTTGGTCAAAATTGGTGTCAATCGTTTGTGCATCGTTTGTGTACATTTGTGCATTCAATATTTTCGTTTGTGCAAACACCGTTCGCGAAATATTTTCAATTTAAATGCGGGGAGAGGCTAGAAAAATGCCAGCCCCCCACCACAAATTTTGGGTCAAAATTAGTGTCAATCGTTTGTGCATGTTTGTGCATTTATTATTTTTGTTTTTGCAAGCACGTTTAGCGATATATCTACAATTGAATAACCGGCGATCATTTTTCCAGCCCCCCCCTACACCATTATGACTTTTGGTTTAACGATTAATGACGGTAGATTTTGACCCATTGAAATTTTTTCACCCCAAAAAGTAAATATTAGAAAACTATAGCTTTTTCGGCGGATTCTTACGTATTTTGAAGAGAAAAATCGCCTGACGCAGTTTATTTTGGGCTAAGTGTTAAAAATAAAGTTTTACGGCCGATCAAAGTCCTAAAATTCGATTTTTCGTTTTTCACATTTGTCAGCGATTTCCCTAGGTTTCCGCCAGTTAAAAATGAAATTTTTGGACTGTACGCACTAAAATACATCGCTTACAATCACAAAAAAAACTTGAAAATTTTAGTCAAATTTTACAAAAAGGTAAAGTAACCCCCTTTGAATTTTTTTCACTCCAAAAAGTAAATATTGGAAAACTATAACTTTTCGGAGGATTCTTATGTAATTTAAAGAGAAAATTTGCCTGACGCAGTTTATTTTCCGCTAAGTATTAAAAATAAAATTTTACGAACGATTAAAGTCCCAAAAATTCAATTTTTCGTTTTCACATTTGTCAGAGATTTCCCTAGGTTTCCGCCAGTTAAAAATGAAAATTTTGGACTGTAAGCATTTAAACACGTCGCCTACAATCACAAAAACAACTTGAAAATTTTAGTAGGATTTTATAAAAACCGTAGATTAACCCCTTTGAATTTTTTTCACCCCAAAAAGAAATATTAGAAATCTTATTGCTTATTCGGCGGATTCTTACGTATTTTGAAGAAAAAATTCGCCTGACGCAGTTTATTTTCCGCTAAGTATTAAAAATAAAGTTTTACGGCCGATCAAAGTCCAAAAATTCGATTTTTTGTTTTTCACATTTGTCAGCAATTGCCCTAGGTTTCCGCCAGTTAAAAATGAAATTTTTGAACTGTACGCATTAAAACACGTCGCCTACAATCACAAAAACAACTTGAAAATTTTAGTAGGATTTTATAAAAACCGTAGATTAACCCCTTGAATTTTTTTCACCCCAAAAAAAAATATTAGAAATCTTATTGCTTATTCGGCGGATTCTTACGTATTTTGAAGAAAAAATTCGCCTGACGCAGTTTATTTTCCGCTAAGTATTAAAAATAAAGTTTTACGGCCGATCAAAGTCCTAAAATTCGATTTTTTGTTTTTCACATTTGTCAGCAATTTCCCTAGGTTTCCGCCAGTTAAAAATGAAATTTTTGGACTGTAAGCATTTAAACACGTCGCCTACAATCACAAAAACGACTTGAAAATTTTAGTAGGATTTTATAAAAACCGTAGATTAACCCCTTTGAATTTTTTTCACCCCAAAAAGAAATATTAGAAATCTTATTGCTTATTCGGCGGATTCTTACGTATTTTGAAGAAAAACTTCGCCTGACGCAGTTTATTTTCCGCTAAGTATTAAAAATAAAGTTTTACGGCCGATCAAAGTCCTAAAATTCGATTTTTTGTTTTTCACATTTGTCAGCAATTTCCCTAGGTTTCTGCCAGTTAAAAATGAAATTTTTGGACTGTAAGCATTTAAACACGTCACCTACAATCACAAAAACGACTTGAAAATTTTAGTCAGATTTTACAAAAGCCGTAGATTAACCCCTTTGAATTTTTTTCACCCCAAAAAGTAAATATTAGAAAACTATAACTTTTTTTGGCGGATTCTTACGTATTTTAAAGAGGAAATTCGCCTGACGCAGTTTATTTTCCGCTAAGTATTAAAAATAAAGTTTTAGTGCCGATCAAAGTCCTAAAATTCGATTTTTCGTTTTTCACATTTGTCAGCAATTGCCCTAGGTTTCCGCCAGTTAAAAATGAAATTTTTGAACTGTACGCATTAAAACACGTCGCCTACAATCACAAAAACAATTTGAAAATTTTAGTAGGATTTTATAAAAACCGTAGATTAACCCCTTTGAATTTTTTTCACCCCAAAAAGAAATATTAGAAATCTTATTGCTTATTCGGCGGATTCTTACGTATTTTGAAGAAAAAATTCGCCTGACGCAGTTTATTTTCTGCTAAGTATTAAAAATAAAGTTTTACAACCGATTAAAGTCCTAAAATTCGATTTTTAGTTTTTCACATTTGTCAGCGATTTCCCTAGGTTCCCGCCAGTTGAAAATAAAATTTTTGGTCTGTACGCATTTAAACACGTCGCCTACAATCACAAAAACGACTTGAAAATTTTAGTCAGATTTTACAAAAACGGTAGATTAACTCCTTTGAATTTTTTTCACCCCAAAAAGTAAATATTAGAAAATTATATTTAGCATTCTCGGCGGATTCTTACGTATTTTAAAAAGAAAATTCGCCTGACGCAGTTTATTTTCGGCTTAGTATTAAAAATAAAGTTTTACTTTAAAACTTTAGGATTAAAGTCCTAAAATTCGATTTTTCGTTTTTTACATTTGTCAGCAATTTCCCTAGGTTTCCGCTAGTTGAAAATAAAATCTCTAGCCCTCTTCCAATTTAAATTCAAAATATTTCGCAAACGGTGTTTGCACAAACTAAAATATTGTATGCACCAACGTACACAAACGATTGACATCAATTATGACTCAAAATTTACGATGGGAGGGGGGGAGAGCGGCGTTTCTCCAGCCCCAAACTTATTTGTTAAATAATTCGTAAACGGTGAATGCATAAGCAAAACAACTAATTGCACAAACGTACACAAACAATGCAAAAACGAATGACATAAAAACTGATCCAAAAATGAAAATGGGGGGGAGGAGGGGTTGGAGATATAATAGACCTAAAAAAATGCATAACTTTGATTTTAAAATTATCTTGTAAAATGAAGAAACTTATCGAGGAAGGTCACATTATTGATTTACCATCGTTGTTGGTAAAAAAGAAAGTTTTTGAGATTTATATAAAAATAAATAAAAAATATTCGCACTATTATGATTATTTTTCATAACCTTCGTGGACACGCGAACGGACCGACGTTCAGCAGTCTTTTACTTATCAAGTTTACACGAAAAACTACTGACGTGCGTGTTCAAGCAGGTTAAATAAATGTAGAAATAAAAAATAAAAAGTAGCTTCTCTTCTGCTTGACAGAAGCGTCGTAAATTAGGAGGTAAATTCTTGCTTGTTGTCGAACCGTAACCTCGGCTTCGCCTCGACATTAAAAATTAACAGATTTAAAAGCTGTAAACAAAGTTACAGCTTAAAGTAACTCGCCTAACTTTATGTTTAAATAAAACCCAAACTTAGTTATCTAATTGTGTCGCTCCGCCTTGAAAAATGCAAAATTTTAATCTAAAATTATGTCGCAATACATTGAGTATCGCAGCAATTTTTAATATTTGGTGCACATGACTTTTGGCGTAAAAGGTGATAAATGAGTTTCATTAAAGCATTTATTATCGTATTAGGCCGTTTTTCTGGAGGATTTTACGATTACGAATAAGGAACAGTTGGGAAGGCTATCGTAATTTATCATACACAAAATTGTATCAGTTTCAAATTTTGGACATATCGCGATGTACATCAAATACACCGTGTACATCGTCAACGTTTTCCCTTTAAATTAATCATCTCATATTTCAACTACTGCAAAATTTACTGAAGAGGAAAGGGACTCGTAAATTTGATTTTTTAATCTCGAGGATGCAGTATAGGTAATCAAAAATGAAATTTATAACGTAGCAACAAAAATGGCGCTTGTAAAAATTATTTAGTGTAGTCCGGGTATTTCCCCGAACGAATTCATTAGGTTCCATTAAAGAAGATAAATTTGGCCATATATGGCGACTTTCTATATCAGTAAAGCATAAAAGTGGGTCGTAAAATTAAGTCGACATGTTTCCTTTATACGCCTTAAAGTAGGATACAATGTTCGTGGAATAAAACTTCCATTTGTAAACATGCATTTCACACAATTAGGTATTCAAAAGAAAAAGTGACGACAAGTTAGTATGGTAACGAGAAAAAGTTGTAATTAATTTTAAAAACACGTTAACAATTTTTCAATTCCGCTTTAATATTTTTAAAAATATTAGAAGAAAACCCGGTCGGGACCTTTTAAAAAGCTAACAAAAATTTAATTGCGTGGTTAAAGTCCACAATTTATAACACAAAGTAAACAGCTTTCAAAAACTGAGACAATTTAAGAGAGCAATATTTTATAGAATTTTTACGATATATGAAGGAGAAAACCGTCGGTCGAGAAAATTTAATTAGAATTTACGAACTAATAATGCAGCCTTCCCTCGTCCTCAACTCTTTTCCATTTCAAATGAGAAAAAAGAAAAAATCGTGCGGTCGAAAGAAAAAACATTAAGCTGGATACTTAACTGGAGCAATAGGAATCCTATAAATTGTCAAAAATGACAACCTACAAGTAAAAGCCCATAGAAACGCCAAATGATTGACGTAGTATTGGTTTAATAAAAATATATTTAGGAAAAATAAAAAGTTTCCACTACATAAACTTTACTTTGTATTTATTCAAAGAAAAACAACTTACGAAATTTTTTGTTCGTGCAGACAAAGCGACCAGAATAAAGTGAACAAATGGACCCGGTAGGTGCAAGAATTAAATTTTTTTTAAATTGCAACGGGAATTCCCCAATTCCATTGTCTTAAATAAAAACAAAACACTGCCGCGGCAGTATCATTTTTCGACGGAATGAGACATGAGCGACTCGAAAAAAATCAGTTGGAACTGAAAAGCGATGTAATAAATCAAAACCTTTCAAGCTTAAACCGACGCTCACGAAAAAAATATAAGAGATATTCTGCATGACATCTCAAAAAAATTTCAACCTCCGTTTGAAGTTGGTGTAGAAAATGTGCGAGTTTTGGGAAGACAAAAGTTACGCTTACCTGCGCTTTTCGTTGTCGAAATATTAAAATTGACAGAATAATTAATGGATAAAAATAACAAGAGATTCAAACTTCCGTTTTTAAATGCGTTCAAGATCGCTCAAAAGATTGTTGATAAAAGAAATCTTGTAAGTTGCTTGCACCTGGGAAACAAAAAAATGATACAAGAAACGGAAATTTTATGTTTGGAAGGGTCTCCGCATAAAACGTGTCACAATTAATTTTATCATTAGTTTTGCTGTTTGTTATAACTATGGAAACGGGAAACTAAACTGAACTGTTACAGTTGACCCCTAAACAGCTAAAGTCTGAACTTGTAGTACGGTAAATCCCCGAATGACATTACAAATAATGCAGATTATTAAATACTTTATAATACAGGAAGCGCCACTAGCGACTAAAAAAGTGAATTAACGCTACTTGACATTTATTTTGAAGTTTGACATTACATATTAATAAGGTTATGTTGTTTTATTAAAGATATTCTTGAAAATGTTTTATTTCATCCGCAAAAAGAACGCGAAAATTTTGAAAAACTTAATTTTCTTCTTTCCCAACAATAATAAAAATTGATCTAAAAATTTAAATCCCCCAATTTTCACTGGCCAAATATCGATAGTTTCGTTAGTATACGCTTTAAGCCAATAGGTGGCACTATTAAAAATGTCGCCGAAAATAACAAAAGAATTTGCATAACTTTCCCGTATTATTATTACAAAGTACTTGATATTATGAAGTTTATTTTCCTAAAAACATTTTCCCCCTATCCCAGACCCCCTGGTTTCATGCCAGGGGGTCTACCATTTCATTGCTTTGAAGCGGTAGAAAGCGGATTTCCTGTTATGCTGTTATGCCATCAAAAAAGTTATGAAACACTGTACTAGATTAACAATTCCATTGTTGTTTTGGAAATATCTGGTTTATTTAAAAAGGCTATCAACAGAGGGCGCGACTAAATCTTAAAGTAAGTCAATAAGAATCAATGACCCCGTTCAAATATTACATTACTCCGATAACTCCGAGTAATAGGAGTGATTTCGCCTGCCATCTAACGGATTTTTGTTGAAACTAGATCGATACATAACATCCGCATAACCTTAAATTTGACAAGAGGGTTATAATAATTGGTTATATTGTGTGCGTTCAGCGGCTGAAAAGTTGACTAATCAGGTTTCGCTAAACGGAACGCTGAGCAGACGCTTACTTACAACTGTTGACTAAAAAACTCAGCGTACAAATTTTACGCTGCGTTTGTTCAACTTATGATTTGTTTAAGGTTGCTAGGCAATGGTTGCTGACTGTAAGCACATCGTTCAGCGAAATTCAAACTGCCGAGTGTCATCATACTCATCATAGTTGACTGATGACACTAAGCAGTTCAGCTCGCTGAACGCACACATTGACAGTTTAAAAATGAAAAACAATTTAATTTAATCTGTCAATTATTATAACCCCCTTCATAAATTTAAGGTTATGCGATGTTATGTATCAATCTTCTTTCTCAACAAAAGTTAGATGGCAGGCGAAATTACTCCAATATTACTCCGAGTGATCTGAGTAATGTAAAATTCAAACGTAGTCAACAATTCCAATCGGCACGTTTAACCGGGCCTACCTGTTGGGCTGATATCTAAAGATAGCTTAGAATAACAGTTACACCACAATAGGCATAAAATATTACCGATGAGAGCGCTGCAAAAGATAGAAAATGGCTGGCTAAAACAGTACTTTTGACAGCTGTCAAATCAGTTATGCGTTATATACGCATGTTCTATACTGTTTACGCCAGCCATTACTGCTCTTGAAATTTCAGCCGCTAGACGGCGTTTCGTTAATATTTTTCGCCTATAGCAGTCTTTAACTTGAATAGCAGTCCATTTATTTTAAGAGGTCCGCAATTTTATAATGTCAACAGTTCCAAATTTATTGAACCACCAGAGTACAGCAGGAGGAATGCACACAGCAAATAGCAGCTAGGTCGCCAGGTGTGCTTTATTACAACAGAATTTTTTATTGTTTAATTTACTGTTTAGCCGCGACCGCTGGCCCAGCAGTCTAGCAGTTGGGCCCGGCTAAAAGTGCTCATCAAATTAAAGAATTTCAACGTAAAAACGCCATCTATTAGCAATCTTATGAAGTAGATCAAGTGCTTCCAAAACCAACAATGGAATTTAACAATTCCGATTAACATCCGATTCTGCACAAAAGAGTCTAAAATGGAAGAAAAAAGCAAAGCCTTCGTTTCATTTAATTCTTCTTATCCATTAATTTTTGTGTGGAATGATTTAAAAAAATTGTTTACAAATTCTCTAGGGTGACCTAGTGTTCCCCAAAATTTAAAAAGTAAACTGTAGAATGGCGCTGACGAATTTCAAGTGTTAAGCCCTGTTAGCAAGAAGATGACGCGACGGTTCGTATTAGGGACATAGATTTCAGAATGGATAAGTCAGAAGTGGAAGGAAAATTCAAGACGTAGTTGGTCACGAAGCAAACGACTGTAAAGATATGGTCTTTGAAGGTGTTGTAGGGACACTCACCACGCAAAAGCTTGTTCGAAAGACCCATATGATCTTGAGCTGGCGTTGCGGCGCCAAGAGACAGCAACGGCAGTGGAATAGTCGACAACAATTAAGGAAGAAAAGCCTTCACGAAAGGTAAGGCTCCCAAAAGAGAAAATCCAAGTGTCGACAAGATGAAGCTGCTTCAAAGAAGAACAAAGTCCTAAAAGGGCAAAGACAAGACAACAAATTTTAAAAACGTCAAGGGACGACGTACAGTCCAAGGGATTTCGAGCCAAAATCTGACTGGTAGGGAGAAGAATAAATTGCACCATGTGCCGGTTGCGATATTACGACATAACATCTTAGTACGGGAAAGGCATTTTAATGGTTTGAAATCCCACACTATCAGTGAGTGCGAAATCCTGGTGTTTTTGAAAGATTTTCCTCCTTCCTGAGCCAAACAAAAAAGGGTAGGTTAAGCTAACTTAAGGATCGAATGTTCCCGAAGTGCAAGATCCTGAGAACCCTAAGAAAAGAAGGCGACAAGTACCTGATGAGGCTACAGTGGATGACGCGCAGAGTCATAGGATAGCTATGGAAGCTATCCCTAGAGCAAGAAGAACACGAACTGGGACGTTATCATCGAGATGGAAAGAGAGAGAAGAGGTCCTCAACTTTTTCGAGAGAAATTGGGAGAAAGGTCAAATAGATTTCACGAAAGGAATGACGGCCTATAGCAGATAAAGGATATGGATCTCCACATGAACGAAAACAGCATCAGAAGGCGACAAGTACCTCAGGGGGCTACAGTAGGTGGCGCGCAAGGTCAGACAGCGGAAGAACCCACTCTTGTAACGATCATCAGAAGAAATCCCAAAGGTGAAAAGCAGGCGCCGCAGAGTAAAGTAAATGGGGTTGGCGGGAAAAGAAATGAAGCAAAAGACAAGAGAAAGATCCAAGGCAGTGATCGTGAGGACAAGCCAGAGCCTTCCAAGTAAGCCATCGATAATGATCGCAAAGCTATGAAAGCTATCCCTAGGGTAAGAAAAATACGAACTGGGACGTTCTAATCAAGATGGAAAGAAAGGGAGAAGAACTTTTAGGAAAGCATTTAGGAAAGAACTTCGAAGGTATTTCATGAAATGAATGAAGGAGCCAGATAAAGGATATAGATCTCCACATGAACGAAAACAGCATCACAACTAGAATTACAAGTGTGATGGAAATTGGATGCACATCCCTGATAACTACATACGAAAGCACGTAGTTAACCTGGATTGGAAAAAAAACGGAAAAATTCTCTTAAAGCTGAAGATAGCAATAGTAAATATATGCAAAATAGCAGCAGTCTTTGGAAGTGTAAGAAATGTTGGGGCTTCTGACTTATGAAGTGCTGGAAGAGCTGTAAGACGACCACTATGCAAGTGTTTGTACGGAAGATCCGTATTGTAAAATGTGCGGTATAGACAAACATAGGATGGGAAGTTAACGCTATAGTACCAAAATGCACAGAAATATTAAGGGTAAAGTCGCAAAAGAATGAAGGTATGGAAAAAAGCAAAAAAGAGATTTGAAGAGTACCCAGCTAATCTCAAGTGGCAAAAAGAAGAATAACTGGATAAAAATCTAACACAAGATTTTCTCCTTCTTCAGTATAAAGATGAGCTAAGCCTCCATAGACCCTCCCCCCTCCAGCTCCGTTTATGATTAAACCTATTATTTTCCTACTAATGATTACTTCACAATGCTACTATTATTTACTGCAAAGCTAAGTTAACCTGGAGAAAAAAACCGTCCGAGTATATTAGCAAATTCGAAAATCGAGCTCGGGGTTTTCCCTTGCTGAGCAAGGAAGCTCAGCCTTCCCTGAAAGCTATAAAGTTTTCTAATTTGAAAATATGTCACTGGTAACCTCGCCGCTCTTAAATATTAAATACTGTGCAAGTCATCATCACGAAAACGACTCAGATAAACAAGCCAGAGAAAACTCTGTTCAACTTGGTTATGTATGAGATTTACCGAGAGGACCAACTCTTGTCATTTTCTTTGTTTAAACACAGAGTGCTTTGTCAACAGTTAATTATTTTGATGGACGCGTTTCGCAATTCCAGTTAACGATCCAATTTTGTAAACTTGATTAATTTTGTTTAGAATTAACTTCAATGCATAGTTTGTTATTTACATAAATCAGTTGACTTTTCGAGTGCACTCCGTAAATTTCAATTACATATTGTAAACTGATGGTTTCACATTATTTGTGGTTTATTTGTTTAATATTATTTTTCAGTTTGCATCATTTTAATGAAATGTTTCACCTTGAATGTTATAAGTTTTACTCGTTTCAACTTTTATAACAGAGTGGCCCCCTTTTATTTTGACAAAATCCCAAATCTTAACCTTGACCCCCCTCCCGTTGCAGCTAAGCCAGCCATATTTATTATACACATATAAAAAAAGCAACTTAGGATGACAAAACCAATGGAGTGTTCTTCGTAATAATTTTATTTTAGCAGCTTTTACCACTTAAGCATTAGCACTTTAAGCGTAAATCAAGCGAATAAAATGTACCCATTCTCCATGTTAAAACGTAGATCCTTTTATAATAACGTAAATAATTAATATTGTTGATATATCACGTCAAATAAAATTATTTATCCGTAAATGATTAAATAAACTAGCAAATTTACCCGCACTGCTCGATTTTAATTAAGGGCTTGTCAACGATACAGTAAACATTGGTCAAGAAAAAATTAGTCAGCTTTCCGCTCGAATTAAAATAATATTTGACGACAAGAAATATAATATTCCGTTTATTTGTCAAAAGTTGCCAAACCAAAAGTCAATTAAAATCGACGATGCATAAATAAATCGAATTAGGCAGAAAGGATAAAGATAGGAAAGTTGCACATGTTTGAATAAACGCCAGCATTCGTAATCTTTCAAAAAAGGATTTACATTCCTCATTAATTGAACAGCTTGTGAGTTATCAACAAAGGCTCAATCAAAGTGTGAATTATTCAAAAGGAATCCATTATTATCTACTGGTTATGGTAAAATTAATTTAGCGTTTGTCGAAACGCAAGTCATCAAATCGTTGCGGTTACGAGGTGAAATCTAAAAGTTGGAGTGATGTTCGGATACCTAACCGAGTCGATACGGTTTTACAGTTCGTGGCGCCATCTCACGGATGTTTGTTGAAACATAGCCTGATCGACTCGATTAGGTTGGCCCGGAAAATTGGTTCTTTGAGTTCAGTGAGTATTTTTCTTGCAAAAAGCGCTTCGTTGTATTAATTTTCATCACGAACCGTTGAGGTTAATGTTGCAAGTTGACAGTTTTTACACTATCGCCTTCCTGCAAAGACTGCACGTTGTTCTATTTTTGTTCATATTATGATCATGAGTAGTCGAGTAAAAGTTTACGAGGCAACCGAAGCAGATACCTACTTTATTCTCGTCTGCCATGTTCCACCTATTAAAACGCCATTTGAGCTGATTTAATTTGTAAGAGAATAAAAAAAGTAAAAAAGAGGAAATGTAAATTGTTTTGAAAGGTAAAGCTCCTCAAGCTGTTTGCCCTTTGATAAACACGGTCATGTATATTTTGTTCGGTAAAGTAAGCAAGTTGTAAGTAGAAAATAACAAGCAGCCTAAGGCCCTTTGAGAAAACCCCTAACATCTAAACTCGGCACATTTATATAATTTAAAGCTGGAAAAGCGAGCAATCGTCATACATCATAAACATTAGGCACGTTTAAAAAGATTACAATTTTCTATTTAAGTTGAAATTTTCACGTTTAGCCCAACTTTAAATGAGATTATTTATGTATTTTTCAAAACTGCTATTTAATGTAGACTTTCGTCTTCCTTCTCCTTGTTACACCTGGATAATTCATTCGACAACATTAAGTGTAGCTTAAAAAACCATAAACATTTTAATGCAAGAAATTTTCGTTCGCTTTTACTTTTACGTCCCTTAATTATTTACCTGAAAAACAAAATCTCGGCTCTACCTTAACCACTTCTTTTTCATTTACAAATTAAAGTGAAAAATTAAATAAAAAATTTTCGATGAAAAGGCCATTAGCACGCGCTCGCCCTACTTCACCCCTAAAGCTGCTCTTCGTTAAATAAATTAGTGGTTAGGGGGAAAAATTCCGAAATCCTAATAAATCACAACAATTTACAAATTTATCCTACCTCGGTGCCTTGAACTTTTAGTTTCATGTGATCTTCCCTTGTGGTTTTCCCATCTTTCCTTTTTTTCCAGCAATATCCATCTCGGCGGTATCGTACCTTTTTGCGGCTGTAAAGAAGCATCGATCCACTCTTCGGCCTGTAATTTACAAAAAACGCAATTTAAAACCAATTAAGTAAAAAAACCCGACAATTTTATTTTATTCGCATCGATTTTCCGCTATAAAGATTACGGTCGGAAAAATTAACTGCACTTGCAAGTAACTACGCTACAAAATTTTTACGCTGAAAAATAAACGTAAAAATTCTTATTATACCTAAACGCGGACTTCTCGTTCTAACAACCATAAATTTTCCATTTGTTTTCATACAACAAAAATTTCTTAAGTAAAACCAACTCCATTAAAAACAAACAAAAATAAAACATTTTACGTTAAAGCACTTTTACTTATACGTAAAGTATAAAATGCTACGTATCAACGTCTAAAAAAACACCAATTCAAGTTGTAAAATTTTCGACAAGAAAAATAAACTACCTAAACTTTCGACGTATAAAAATGTTCTTTCCTACGCTGCTCCTGAAAAATTTGATTCACGGTTTACCAAAATTTTAAACAGTTTATGCTGTACTTTATCACTCAAATTTTGATAACTGTAATCTCCGATCGATTCATTCAGGTGACAGAACAGTGGCAGAACAGTATTAATTAATTTAAAAAAGAAACTTTGTTAGTTAGGTAATTCAACTTGGATTATTCTCTAAATTGCAGGGAAGCTGGGGTAAGACGGGGTAACGTTGGTATTTGCTATCCTTGTGCTACCATTTGTTGGTATTAATTTTATCAATTGTTTGTAGCTTGAACAGCTTCATAATATTGCCAGATGATAGTACAGCGGTACCATACCCATTATTGCCCATTTTAACGTTTCCTTGACGACCGTTACCTTGATTTTTAGACTCGTAAAAAATAAGTAAGTATTTGGTAAGTAGTACCAAAAGTGTTAATTAACTTTCAAAATAGACGTAGAAAATAAGGGTTGCGGTCGTCAAGGAGACCATACGACAAACAAGCAGATGTTTAAACTTTGAAATTGAAAGAAAATTCCTAGAAAAAAAAATAATAAAGTGTCATCTGATAGACAAAGAAGCAAGGTAAAATTTTGACGATTATACAAAATGCGGGGAAGGGGGGATTCAGGCCTCTAGTCTAGAATGTGTAGACAAATCAAGTAAACTGAGTCAACGTATTAATAAGCACGAAACATTGAAATTCCTACGCCTACCAGAATAATTCAAAAGTTTAAAATTTTCTGACGTTTTTAGAAAGGAAATTCTTCGATCTAGAAGATACTTATCGTGGATTTTTACACTCAAACGCTTAGTTTTTGAGATATTTGCAGTGGAAGTGCAAACGGTGTGAAAAAATTAATGGAATGAATTTGTGACAGTCGAAGTGCAGGTTTAGATAATAATTTATCTGCTACATTTCATTGCACTTGGGAGTTAAAATTTTATTACTTTCTATTCTGAAAAAATCCTGCTTGAAGAGCCTTCGACCATCGCACCCTAAAGTAGCTGAGTAGTGTAAAAAATCCCGCTTGAAGAAATCCACGTTGGGTGGCAATTTAATTTTGAACATTGTTTACACCATTTTTGCCCTTCTTAACGTTTCGTTGACGACCGTTACCGTGATTTTTGGGTTCGTAAAAAATAATCATTGTAGTACCAAAAAAGTGTTAATTAACTTTCAAAATAGACGTAGAAAACAAGGGTTACGGTCGTCAAGGAAACCATACGACAAACAAGCAGATGTTTAAACTTTGAAATTAAAAGAAAATTCCCAGAAAAAAAATAGAAAAAAAAAATAATAAAGTGTCATCTGATAGACAAAGAAGCAAGGTAAACTTTTGACGATTATACAAAATCCGGGGAAAGGGGGATTCACGCCTCTAGTCTAGAATGTGTAGACAAATCAAGTAAACTGAGTGAACGTATTAATATGCAGGAAACATTGAAATTCCTACGCCTACCAGAATAATTCAAAAGTTTAAAATTTTCTGACGGTTTTAGAAAGGAAATTCTTGGATCTAGAAGATACTTATCGTGGATTTTTACACTCAGACGCTTAGTTTTTGAAATATTTGCCGAGGAAGTGCAAACGGTGTAAAAAAATTAATTGGATGAATTTGTGACAGTCGAAGTGCAGGTTTAGATAATCATTTATCTGCTACATTTCATTGCACTTGGAGTTAAAATTTTATTACTTTCTATTCTGAAAAAAATCCTGCTTGAAAAGCCTTCGACCATCGCACCCTAAAGTGGCTGAGTAGTGTAGAAAATCCCACTTGAAGAAATCCACGTTGGGTGGCAATTTAATTTTGAACATTGTTTACACCATTTTTGCCCTTCTTAACGTTTCGTTGACAACCGTTACCTTGATTTTTAGACTCGTAAAAATAATCATTGTAGTATCAAAAAAGTGTTGATTAACTTTCAAAATAGAAGTAGAAAACAAGGGTTACGGTCGTCAAGGAAACCATACGACAAACAAGCAGATGTTTAAACTTTGAAATTGAAAGAAAATTCCCAGAAAAAGAAATTAGAAAAAAAAATGATTAAGTGTCATCTGATAGACAAAGAAGCAAGGTAAAATTTTGACAATTATACAAAATCCGAGGAGGGGGGAAGATTCAGGCCTCAAGTCTAGAATGTGTAGACAAATTAAGTAAACTAAGTCAACGTATTATGCAAGAAACATTGAAATTCCCACGCCTACCAAAATAATTCAAAAGTTTAACATTTTCTGACGTTTTTAGAAAGGAAATTCTTCAATCTAGAAGATACTTATCGTGGATTTTTACACTCAAACGCTTAGTTTTTGAGATATTTGACGTGGAAGTGCAAACGGTGTGAAAAAATTAATCGAATGAATTTGTGACAGTCAAAGTGCAGGTATAGATAATCATTTATTTGTTACATTTTATTGCATTCGGAGTTACATTTTTATTACTTTTTACTCTGAAAAAATCCTGCTTGAAGAGCCTTCGACCATCGCACCCTAAAGTGGCTGAGTAGTGTAAAAAATCCCGTTTGCAGAAATCCACGTTGGATGGCAATTTAATTTTGACCATTTACAATAACCACTAGACAAAATTAAAACTTTGTTTTTTTTTCTCAAATATCAACAACCGATTTCAACTTTGCTGTCTAATGGATTGTTTTTTCAAAAAAATTTTTGACTAAAGTTGCAGTCCGTTAAATTTTCCATTCGGAATTGAAAATAAGAGATTTAATTTTTGTAGAACGTTTTGCTTGGGAGTTGTAATAAAACCAAAAAAAAAATGAATTTACGAATCTTTTTAACATTTATGTATTTAATTTAATGTATAACTCGAAAACCGATGCTTTTAAATGATTAAAACATGACTATTTAGTTTGTAGATAATTTCGAACTCTTTAAAAAAGTTCTGAATGAGTAACACTGAAAAATCAATAATTTTGATGTTATTGCTAATTTTTTAAAATAGAAACAAAAAATAAACATATTGTAGTTCAGTTGAAAATTTAGGACCACTCAGTTAATAATAAGTAAATGCAATGATTGATTGGAATAAAATAGCTCAGGTTCATTATCGAATCATACTGTTTAGCCAATACAAACAATTTCAGAAACAAAGTAAATTAAAAGTGCAAAAGAAAATAAACATTTTGTGTAGCAGTTGGAAAATTTTTATCGTTTTACAAATATGTTACTATATTTACTTTGCAAAATTGAAAACAAATGGAAAGTAAACACAAACAAATTGAATATTTGTTTCCCTATGGTGTTATGGGTTTTGGCTAAAAGGATGTATTTGTTTTTCAGTTGCTATTGAAAACTTTTCATTAATCAATCAATCGACAAATTATCCGTCCCGTTTTGAAATCAAACTTTTAAGTTGATTTGCGTTTTAAAAAAGGGGAAATTAATTGACATTTTATTAAAAGGAAAATACAAAATTAAAACAAACTAAAATTGCGAATTGAAAACTAATTTTCTATTAAAACTTCAAAAAAACGCTGCAAATTTTATTGCGGTTTTAAAATGCCGTTCTAAAATGTCAAATTGACCGAGCTAATTTATACGGGTGATGAATATAAAGACATTTTAACCTTTCACAAATTGTCATCTCCAATTAGGTTATATCAGCAATTCGAGTACACATTTGGCGTAAAAACTAATTAAGCGATTTTTGGTCCATAATAAAATTTAACAGTGCGAATACAACAAAAGCTTTTGTTATACTACATACATACGTCAAGACGGATTACTTCAATTTCAGCAAAGAGCCTCCTTAAATTGCAATTACGAGTTGATTGCAATTAAAATCAAAGGCGCTACGGTTGAAATTTCAAAAACAAAATTAATGCAGACTCCAGCGAAACCAACTTAATGCAATGCTGACTTGAACCAACTTTTAATTCAACAAAACGATTCGGTTCAAGTTGTGTTCGAGATGCATGATATTGAAATTCATTGGGTGTGCTAGCACAAAGATAAATTCGACTTAATTATAATTACGTTTGACCTCCTCCTCAAAATTGAACAATGTTTGGTAACAGAGCAAGAAATTGAAAAATTTGTATTTTACACCCAGATTGTTTTATTTCTTTATTACTTCCTTAATGTTTACTTTATCAAAAAATGTCAAGGGAGTAATTTTATAAAGCACAAAATTTTAAATGAAATCCTGTTCTTATTTTAAAAATTTGTTCAAAAATATGGAAGTTTTCTTAAAAACCATAAATAACTAAAAATGACAACTATCAACTTCATAACCACACTTTTTCAAATAAAAAAAACTTGCGTTGCTTATAAATTTAATTTTGGAGGTTTTTTTTTTAAATTAGACTAAAATAAGAAATTCTGAATTAATTTTCTTTGCAGTATTTTTTGCAAAAACCTCAATAACTTGATTGTTTTTCAAAGAATAGTAAAAATAAGAAAATAATTTTGTTTATAATTTTAACCTCCATAAAAAAGTTTACTTGATATTTTTTGATAGGTTGAATAATAACAACGGTAATTTGCATTGAAAAATGTTGGTATTAGGCAGCCATTTTTAAATATGGTCAATTAATGAACAACAAATTTAATATTAAAAAATTAAATAAAAAATTGATGTGTTTATATACGATCAGGTGTGCGGTGACAAATACCAGCGTTGTTAAACTATAATCTAGATGGATATTACTACAAATATTTTCTATTATAAACTGCCAGGCTCAGGGAGGCTAAAGTCGTCATTTGATAACTATTTTCAATTTCATTAATTCCTTTGTTAGATTTAACTGTAAATCGCAAAAAAATAATTAAAAACGTGGATATAGCCTCGAATGTTATTGGGGGAAAGGGGGGATTTACAGCCAGATATTGTAAGGTGCCACGGCGTGTGTAAAATAATATAAAGAAACGGGAATGTCAGGGAGGTCAAAACCGGGAGGTCAGAACCGGTAGAAACTTTTTGAAAAAAACAAGCAACATTGTAGACCAATATATACTATCAAAGCTGGGCGGCCTGAAGGCCGCACCAAACAATTTTTGGATTTACAGTATAGATATATAGAATAGGACGACAACCAGCACTAAAAAGTACAATAGTTATGAAAGAAAACTTAACGAAATTAGATAGAAAACATTAAAATAAAGCGTTTTAAATATGGAGGATCTTGTTAAATATCGATTAGTTTAGCTAATAATAATTGATTTTAAAGTTTAGAATTTTTGTTTAATTTTAACCTCTATTGACGCATTGTATTGTCGGTATGTGTACGTAAACTACATTAACGGTTGTAGAGTGGGGATCGTCGGAGCACCTCTACTTGCACCTAAACCATCGTACAGTTAACATCGAGTAAATTTCACTTTCTAAGGTTTTTTAGACTTAAGTAGTAACAACCATCTCCTTCTTAAGAACACCTTTTGGAAGGTTGAGAGGCCCTAAAAGATATTATAATCTAATAAAGCGTTAGTTAAAATGGCTCGAAGCGTTGCGAAGCGACCGGGGAGAACGTAGCGGCGGTAAGAGTCAGTTTTGACAACGCAACTTTATCCGACAATGATCCATCATCGATAAATTAATTTAAAACTTTAAATACTTTACGCGGAGAAGGCGTAAAGTCGATTTTGACAACGCTGCTGGCGTGGCTTGGCGGAAACCAATGAAAGACTTATATATTTTACAAACCGCTTCGAGCATACAAGAATTTTAAAAATTTTGGATAATAAGGCCTATTTGCAACGGTTCATAAATTTTATGTTTTATTATTTCTCTTTGCTCCTTTTTCTTTCATAATTTGCATCAAAAATATTTAAAATTGGAGTGCTGGTTGTCGCCCTATCCCCTAGATTTGTAATAAATGGACGGACCAAGTAAGATTTAACTGTAAATTGCAAGAAAAATAATCAAAAGCGTAGATAACCTCGAATGTTATTAGAGACGGAGAGATTTTACAGCCACTTATTATAGGTTACCGCACCGTGTGTAAAATATAAAAAAATGGAGGTAAATCCGGGAGGTCTGGAAGTCTAAAATTTTCGCGCAACGAACAAAAATATACTTCAGCTCTTATCAAATTATTGTTACATAGAATCTGAGTTTAATGGAGTATACATCTCCTTACTGTAGGTCGATATGTATAAAATGTAAAGTAATGGATGGGAAACCGGGGGGTCTGGGGGGTATGGAATACCCCCCCAGCTGTACGTAAGAACCCAGACGGTTTTTCAAGAATTAAATTTGCGTGGTATCAATCTTGAAAAGCCATCTTGTTAGTTAGAGCTGGGGGGTATTCCATACCCCCCAGACCCCCGGTTTCTCATCCATTTCTTCATATTTTATATATATCACCCTACAGTAAGGAGATGTATGATGCTCCATTACACTCAGCTGCTATGTAACAATCTTAACACTGAGTGAGTGACTGAACCGATTGTTAAAGTGGAGAGTTGATGAAGCTTGATGAAGAAATAGCTGACGAATACAAACTCCAAATGGATCTTTTCTTTCCGTTTGCCCATTGGAAACGGTAGTTTTGAATAAAATTCTCGGTCAACGAACAAAAATATACCTCAGCTGTTATCAAATTGTTACATAGAATCTGAGTTTAATGGACCATACATCTCCTTACTGTAGGGCGATATGTATAAAATGTAAAAAAATGGATAGCAAACCGGGGGGTCTGGGGGGTATGGAATACCCCCCCAGCTGTAGGTAAGGAACCTGACGGCTTTTCAAGAATTAAATTTGCGTGGTATCAATCTTAAAAAGGCATCTTTTTAGTTACTGCTGGGGGGTATTCCATACCCCCCAGACCCCCCGGTTTCCCATCCATTTCTTCACATTTTCAACATATCGCCCTACAGTAAGGAGACGTATACTCCATTAAACTCAGCTTCTATGTAACAATCTTAAAACTGAGTGACTGAACCGATTGTTTTCCGGGAGGTCTGGGGGGTAGCAATCAAAAGCGTAGATAAGTAAGTAAGTAACCAGACGGCTTTTTAAGAATCAAATTTGCGTGGTATCAATTTTGAAAAGCCGTCATAATTACTTACAGCTGGGGAGGCACCCCCCCGGATTCCATCCACTTCTTCGTATTTTACATAGTACGTCAACCTATATAAATAGTATGGGGGATACCCCCAGCCCTAAGTAATACGACATTTCAAGAATCAAATTTGAATAGTTTCAATTCTCCCTCTAGAACCGGTAGAAACTTCTTGAAAAGAACAACCCATATTATAGACCAGAGTAGACTGCCAAAGCTGTGCGGTCAAAAAGGCTGCACCCTACGATTTTTAAATTTATGATAAATAGACGAACCAAGCAGGATTGGGTCACCGATTGTGAGCCAAGAAAGATCAACACCATTTTCTGCTTTAATTCAGAAAGAGTCAATTGTAATTCAGATTAATTCACGCATATGCCAATACCAAACATAGCCAAGCGGTACAACGGTAACTATGAAAAAACATCTTATGAATTAAGTCAGGTTTTGACGGGACACGGCTGCTTCAAACAGTACCTCCAACAGGTTCAAAATAGCTATAACCAACCGCTGCCCTTACTGTCGAGAAGAAGATGCAGTTAAACATACCGTCTTCGAGTGCGTCAACTGGACTGATCAAAGATTGGAAGCAAAACCCAAAATGGCGTGTATCTTGACGCCAATTAATCTGGTGCAATCATAAGTAGGAAAATAGAAGTCCAAAGACTTCTGGAAAACCGTCGGTAACTCGAAAAGAGAAACTAAATCGGTTGCAAATACTCACGAAAAGTCGAACGGAATGCCCTAACGGCAAATCTTGACTTTGCCCGGATTAATAGTGAAAAATCACTTCTATTACCCAGCGTTACCACAAGGAGAGGGGGTTTTAATGGATAAGAACCTCACACTACTAGCTAGAGCTGATGTCTTTTGTAGATTTCCTCCTTTTGAATAACCAACGTTTTCTTGATCTTAAAGGTCTAAAAGTTCCCAGAAAATCAAAAAATATTATTTACAATAATTAAATTAATATTATTGTGATCAGCGCCCCTCAATATTCCAGGAGTTTTTAAAACGTTCCTGTAAACTGATAAAGCTGATAACTTGTCGAATATCCAGTAAATTTTCAAAATTCTGTATAATATTGTAAGGTCTATAAAAACATTCATTTGATAATTTTCAAAAAATTGAAAAATATAGGGATTATTTTAGAAAAACTAAAAATAAAAATTTTAAACGTAACAATTTCTTTTCAAAATGGCTGACTGATGTAATAGGAAACCGTTTAGTAAAAAAAAAAACAAAACAAAAAACCCTATCATTAATCCGTCGGTCTTGTTTTACGGAGTTACTAGAAACAAAAAATTGCATAACTCAGTTATTTTTCAGTTGATTTTAAAAAGAAAAACAGAATTTCGTTTAAAATTCCCTGCTTTATAAAATCGCTCCCTTGATATTTTTAGATAAAATAAATACTAACGGAGTTATCGAAAGAAAAACTTAAATATTTAAATATGGTTTTCTTAACAGTGGGTGAACTGCTTGATGGACTTGTCGTTCCGAAATAAGGGCTGATTAGACCAAATTATTCTGGAATCGACTCACCTGTTGCTTATCGATTTCTACATCGTAGGTGCTTTCAATATAAAAGTAAAATGCGTGGTGTAATTGTTAAATAGGAAAATTATTCAGAGAAGGAAAAAGTTAATCAGGCCTACTTTTTTGGTTTAATTCAATCTAATCTGGGTTTTCCCGACTTACCTTATCTTTACTTCTTTGCTTTGCCATTGCGAATGTCGATCGAAGCTGATGAGAATGGCAGCGATCTCCTGCAACAACAAAAAAATGTAAATGCGATAATCTCGTACAAACAAGCTCATGAAAATTAAAGACCAGCCTTTTAGAAATAAAACCCTAAAGACTTCACAAACAAATTACAAAACTCCCAATTTTTTATCTCCGATATGAAGCATAAGATATGATAAAACAGGAAACTTTCAGCTAAGAATACCATATCCTTTATGAAAGGAGCTTTCATTATTCTTCTAAAATCCGGCAAGCATTAATTATGTATAAGTTATTCTTTCCAAGTTTTTTGTTATTCTCTTGCTTTTTGTGTAAATAGAGAAAAATACGAGGAAATTTCAATGTTTTTCAAATTTTATTTAAAAATGAAAAATGCACATAAATTTTATTTGGGAAATTGCGTCACGTTATTGCTGCTTCAAGATTCTTCGTGCGATTGGCTCGTGGAAAAATTAAAAGTGGTTCAAATATTTAAACTAAATTTATAGGTTCGGTGGTATGCAATGCGATCACAGGAAGTAGGTACATCGGAAAATTTTAAATATTTTTGTAATATACATAAATTTTGCAAAGAGAACCAATGTATTAGTGACGAAAAAAACCGCAGGCCTCGATACAATAGCGAAAGAACCCTAAAAACGTAAACCGTTACTTAGAATCCTTAATGGGTGCCTGGAGTGTTCCATTTTCTTTCTAAATGAAAGCAAGGGAAGTCTAAAGATTCCATCAGAAAATCGCGAAAGACATCCACCGACGCAGAGGGAATTAAAATTGTAAAAGCGTTGCATTTTTGTAAATTCGTATGTTTGTTAAAAAAACGTGCTTAATCAAAAAAAAGATTTGACCTACAACGCATTGCATTCATTTACAGCAATACATTAGCAGATACAGGAAAAATCTAAATTGCAAATTTGTTTTTAATTGGTATAACTAACGTGTTGTTATGCATATTCATCAAGTTGGACAAAAAAATATGTCCTAACAACTTTTTGTAGATCAAGCACTGAAATTTGTAACGAACAAATCGATTAAATTTGAAAATTAATGGTTAGAAATCCCCCGTTTAAGGCGACTTACCGTTTTTAAGACAGCGACACCTGCGTTTGGGTGTTGAAAGGTTAATTGACAGATAGTTTGATTTTTGGCGCGAAAACGTTGTACAGCAATCTGTAATCGGCGAGACAGTAGAAAGTAAAATAAAAGGAGATAAAACGGAAATATAAGACCGCGCAACAGGTACCTACTCGTTTGCTCCCCTGTCGTAAATTATGAATTACACAAAAACAAACCAAACCGCACATAACTTTTCTATTAAGAAAAAACGGTAGCAGATAAAACAACAATTAAAATGTAAAAGTTGGTCGGGAAAGCACACGTAATAAAATAGTACCTTCCAGGAAGTTATAACCGGCGCGTTATCTACACTTTTAAACTTTAATTTGTTATTATTAGTAGTACTAATTGATGTGTTACACGAACCAAACAAGTAACAGAAAAAGAACAGCAGTAATAAAGAAGAAGAAAATAAAATGTTAATTAAGATTTTTCAAGAAGTTGCCGTTAATGATAATGGCGACACTATTAGATGAAAAATAGTGGCGTGCAAAATAATAAAATAATAATAAAAAAATTCATTTATTTTACTACAACGGTTGGTACCTGTGTGCGTGTTAGCGTGTGAGTCAGATTCAAACTTCTATAAATCACGTTGGCAACACTCGTGTTTTAATTACAGTCGAATAATGTGATTGGTTGGGCAATTTGGAGAAATAATTATAAGAGTATTGCAGACTTTAATTGTATGCCGGAAATTTATTAAATACTAAAATTTTCATTCTTTGTTTACTGCTTCTTTACAAATTTTCATTCACCGTTCACCAGGTTCGAGATGAAGGTAACGCGATAATTATATTTTCAGAAAAAGATTCGTCAAGAAAGTTAGAGAAGTAGGCGTTTATTAAATTCTCAACAGATTGAATTAATTTTTCCTTTGGTGTTAATTTTCACAATTCTTTTGCGTGGGCAAAACAATTGATATGTTAGATACAACAAAGTTATTATTCATTTAAACACAAAATTCATACCTGGATGATTTTGTTTGGCTTAATATTTAATACAAAGAGATTGTTTTATTTTTAGAATATCTCGAAAAACAAATAAGTTATGACGTTTTCTTAAGTCGTGCAGGATTTGCAACCTACTAAAACTAAAAGTTACTGTAAAATATCCGCCATATTGGAAGAAACAAAACCGCCTGCTATAATTTGTTTAGTTTTCAACCAATTTTAAAAATAAAAGAAGAATTTTATTTAGAATTTATCGCCCATCAAAATTGCTGTTTAAATTTTGTCGTAAATTAAATAATCACTAAGTTATTGTGGCTTAAATTAATAACGATGCGATAAAATTGACTTTGGTAGGTATAAAATTAATTAAGTAAGACCAAGTTCTAGGTTCAATAAAGATATTTTGTATAAAAGTTCCGCCATATTTTTTTAAAAAATAAAAAAGTTTATTTTGTTAGTATTTTTCAGGTTTACAAAATAACCTCTTAATATTTTCATAAAATTGGATAACAACGGAGTTATTTAGTTTTTAAAATCGGTTTTATTTTTTTTTAAATGTTTCTAGAATTTTAAAACCACCATAACATGATTTTTTGTTAACCGATTTTAATAAAACAAAAATTATTTTACTCACATTTTGCAGTTCTATAAAATTACTCTTTGATAATTTTTTTTATAAAATTGATAATACCGGAGTTATTTAATCTTCAAAGGTAAAATCGATTTTATCAAAAAAGTTAATTAACCAAAAAAGTTTATTTTGCAATTAATAAGTAATCAGAATTAATAAATTACAAAAATTGTCAAGTGGATTATGTATAAAATGATGCCGCTATTTTGGAGAGGTTATTAAAATTATTGTGCTTTTGCTACTTTTCATTAATCAGGATGTAATAAGAAATTTTTAAAACGCAATAACTTGCTTATTTGTTAACGGATTTTAATAATTCAGATATCATTTTGTTTGCATTTTTTAGCTCTACAAAATTGTTCTTTTATTATTTTTTTGTAATATTGATAATAGTGGAGTTATTTAGTCTTTAAACGGAAACACCAATTTCTGTTGTAAGTAAGCAAAAAGATGACATTTTTGCATTTCCATCGATTTTGAAAAATGATTCCGTACCCCCCCCCCCCCCCGCGGTTTCCATTCATTTCTTCACGTTTTAGATATTTCGGCCCCATGTAATAAGAGGGTGTAAGACTAAAAAAATTTACACAGTTATAAAATAGTCATCCTCCTCCAGTCTATCCGTCTTAACAGACGCGTAGTGATTATTTTCATATGTCAGTAAGTAATCGAGCTGTCGATTACTAGACAACATGATCATAATGCTCTCGGCAGATTACTCTCCGTAGTTTTCCATTACCTTCCGAGGGGAGAGGGTTATAATGAAGTTGGATAAATTTTGTAGCCGGGTTAGAGATCGAACTTAGGGCTTCTAGCCTAGAATCTGGTCCTTAGCCCGTTCAAATATAGTCATAGAAGCTCAAATTATGATTAACCTAGTATTTCTCTAATAACTCCAAAATTACGAAATATATCAAAAATATTGAAGAACCAATAATCAGTAGCGTTAAAAGACAAATATTTTTTTATTTTGAACATTTTTGATATTATTGACCCCTTTTAAGTTATTAGAGAAAACTGGACTTAGTCTTACTCGAACTCTGGTGAACAGACAATCGTGACAGACAGACGTGAAGACAATGTATGTAATGTCGTGCTTTAATTTATAATCAATAAAATTTTATAAAATACAAAATTTTTCATTAACCATAAAGACCAGTTTACATAATTTTTACTAAGGTTTAACTGCAAATATTTACAGCCTATATTTTAAATTGTATAACTTTTAGCCTCCTGGCACTGGAGGGTATTCCATACCCCCCAGACCCCCCGGTTCCAATACCAGGACATGTGGATATATCTATTTAAAACAGTTGGAATTCAATGAAATCTAGTGCAAAACATACACTAACTTGGATTTTGTAACCGGGGGGTTTGGGGGGTATGAAATACCCTCCAAGTACCGACGAAAACTGCGTTACCAAAAAGAAAAATAAGAAAATTTGTCACCTCCATAACCTCTCGCGCCAGGATTTCCAGGTAATCCAATTTGACTTGATTGTCTTAATGGTTAAGACTTAAAATTTTAAATATTCTTAATATTTTAAATTGTATAACTTTTAGCCTCCTCGCACTGGGAGGTATTTCATACCCCCCAGACCCCCCGGTCCCAATACCAAGACATGTTGATATATCTTTTTGAAACGGTTGCAATTTAACGAAATCTAGTGCACAACATACACTAAGTTGTTTTTTGTAACCGGGGGGTTTGGGGGGTATGGAATACCCTCCAAGTACAGACGGAAACTGCGTTTCCAAGAAGGAAAATAAGAAAATGTGTCACCTCTATAATCTCTCGCGCCAGAATTGTCAGGTAATCCAATTTGACCTCAATGTTTAATGGTCAAGACTTAAGATTTTAAATATTCTTAATATTTTAAATTGTATAACTTTTAGCCTCCTGGCACTGGGTGGTATTCCATATCCCCAGACCCCCCAGTCCCAATACCATGACATGTTGATATATCTATTTGAAACAGTTGCAAATTAATAAAATCTTGTTCAAAACATACACTAAGTTGGTTTTCATAACCGGGAGGTTTGGGGAGTATGGAATACACTCCAAGTACAGACGGAAACTGCGTTTCCAAGAAGGAAAATAACAAAATTGTCACCTCTATAATCTCTCGCGCCAGGATTACCAGCTAATCTAATATGACCTCATTGTTTTAATGGTTAAGACTTAATATTTTAAATATTTTTAATATTTTAAATTGTATGACTTTAGCCTCCTGGCACTGGGGGGTATTCCATACCCCCCAGACCCCCCGGTCCCAATATCATGACATTTTGATATACCTTTTTGAAAAGGTTGCAATTTAATGAAATCTAATGCACAACATACACTAACTTGGTTTTTGTGACCGGGGGGTTTGGAGGGTATGGAATACCCTCCAAGTACAAACGGAAACTGCGTTTCCAAGAAGGAAAATAAGAAAATATCACCTCTATAATCTCTCGCGGCAGGATTTCCAGGTAATCTAATATAAAACCATTCACCCTTAAGGCCTAAACAGAATGAACGCAAAACCAACGCGACGTAACGTCCGTCAAAAGTTAAATGTATGTAGTTGCAATACGTTCGAACAGAATGAACGCTCGCAACGCGATCCCAACGTCGAACGTTGGCAAACTTAACGCGAAACGACCACTACCAACTACAATTTGGTGATTTAATTTTTAAATCAATATAAGTTGGTAACATTATTTGTCATTTTTATAAGATACATTAAATATAACATGTAAAAATTTAAAAATAGTTCGAAATCATCCATTATCTTTAATTTTAATAAGAATAAGCTAAGAGAATAAGTTAACACGTCAACAAATAACAACACTTATTTTAAGATTATGCAGGTTAGGCTGTGAGGTTAGGTTTTCGACGTCGCGTCGGTTTCGCGCTATTCTGTGCAGTATCGTTTCGAAAGCGTAACGTCAGCGTTTGACGGACGTTACGTCGCGTTGGTTTCGCGTTCATTCTGTTTAGGCCTTTAGCTCGACGGTATGGATTTAATGACGGTTGATAAGAGGGCTCCTCTCCAAGCAAAATGAAAAAGTTGATCGACGCAAGCTATTCGGAGCAAATGTAGGCGAGGGATTCAATAAGTTCAATTATTTTTCAATTATTCAATTTGAGAGGTGTACTAAGTGAACGGGCTAAGGAGCGGACTCTAGGCTAGAAGCCCTAGGTTCGATCCCCAACCCGGCTACAAAATTTATCCGACTTCATTATGACCCACTCTTCTCGGAAGGCAATGGCAAACCACCGAGAGTAATCTTCCAAGATGGCCATTTAATAATAACATATTAAATTAGTCGCCAACCTCCGATAGGAGACGGCACCTTAAAAAGAAGATTTAATTTTTGCAAAAGGGAGCAAATTGTGGAACCGGAAGGGTTGATTATGCACCAACGAACATATTAAAATCAACAACTGATATTAGACTTGATCAAGATTTGGGTTTATACTAGCAATTATTATGATTGCTTTGTTCATTTACTACCAACCAAAAAAACTTTGACAACATAGAAAAATTAAGTTATGCATCTTATCGTAATTTTTGTAAAACGCAATAACTTGCTTATTTATCAACCGATTGCAATAATTCCAATATCAATTTGTTAAGAATTTTTAGATCTACAAAATTGCTCTCTTGTTAATTTTTCGGCAAATGGATAAATGCGGAGTTATTTAGTCGTAAAAATCCTCAACATCGGTAAATCTATTCCCACACGCTCATCCATAAAAGTACGAAGCGCTAGCAGCCTTGCTTGACTTTTGTAATCAGACGAGAACCACCACTTAAACTGCACTACGTAGCCGCTTTTAATTTTCAAGTTAATAAAATTAAAGGTTATTTTTGTTACAATCGAGCATATTTTATAAAATATATACGAAATTTTTATACGTCTTCAGTAAGTCGACCGCAATTTTAAAAAACTGTAGACGTCGGATAATTTTTAATCACGTTTTAGCTACTTATTCCAATAACGATGCAATAAAGAATTGTAAAAATTGTACAACTTGCTTATTTATTAACCAATTCTAATAATAAATGGAATGAATTTGCAGCTCCAGAAAACCTTTCTTGACATTTTTCTATCCATAAAATGGATAATGGTGGAGTTATTAATTTAGTATCAAAATCGTTGAAATCGATTCTCTTGAAATATAGGAAATTATTGATACCCGCCATCTTAAAAAATGGCGGATTAAACCAAAGTCTTACAGAAAACGCAATAACTTGCTTAATTTTCACCGAATTTTAAAAATTATAAAACTGTGAAATTCAAAATTTTCAGCTCTACAAAACTTACGTCATGACATTTTTTGATAACGTAGATAATAAGTGAGATATTAAAAAAAAACTACAGATCGTTAACCTGGATGTAACCAAATAGCTGGCCATTAAGTTTTCGAGTCCGGACAGAATATAAAGCAATAACGAACGCCCACCTTCTCGTAAAGAGAAAAGATGTGATGTACTAATCATAAAAAACAATTTAAATTCCACATTCACTCAAAAATTAATAACGGCCTAGTTGACTTAAACTCCCCAAGCAATTTTAAAAAGATTTAAAGCTCAAAACCTGATTCGATATAAAAATTTAAATAAAAATATTCAAAATGCGACGTTTTGCTTGCTAGGCCATAATTGCGAAGTAATGTAAGGTTCGCCTCTCAAAACATTTCCCGAGTTTCCACGCCATTTATTAATTGCTCTATCATATACACAGAGATTATTACATTCGATTTACTTTGTAAGGCAATCATTGCTAACCTACAACTGAAATTAATTCTTTCAATTTCAAACTAAATGTCATTTTAGTAAATCTACCGCTTAAAATGTTCAATGAATTATAAGTGACGCGAAAGATAACAGGAATTTAATTATTTCGGCTTAATTTGCATTTGTGTTTTGATACAAAAACATAATAAATATTTCTGATTTCAATTTATTTGACATCCAAGTAGAGCCATGTTTCAATTTTTTCTTTCTGTATTTTGATGCGATCTGTTAAAGTTGAATGAAATATGATTTAACTATGTGTTCATGATAAGAATATTTTGAAATGATTGGTCCAGAGAGGCTGTGGAGGACTGATGTGAAGAAGCTCCATATTTGAATTCCACTCGATGGATTCTTAATCTGGGTATACAGGGTGGACCAGTAATAAAGAAGTGCTCGATAACTTCATTGTGGTTAAAAATAGAAAAATAAAAATTGAGTTTCCTTTAGGTGGTTCGAGGTGGGATAATGTAAAAAAAAGTAGGATTTAATTTATCGGACCAGAAAATCGTAAAATGTAAAGCGTTAAGCATCCAAAATTGCAATCTAAATGAAGAGTTAGTGAAAAAACCTACATTAGAGAAAATAAATTAAAAGTCCATTGAATAAAACGTCGTGAAAGCTTTTGGCCATAAAGAAAATTGATGAAGTAATTTAGAAAATCTGATATTAATAGGTGTTAAGTAGTTGTGCATTCGCGTACATAAAATACATTCGATTTTCGTTAAACGACTATCAAATTGAAGCAACCGTTAAACAAAATGAATTTATTACAGAATTATCGATTTCCAATTACACTCCGCCTGTTTTGTGTTACATTATCTTCGGCGACGTTCTTAAATCCCCTACAAATATAGATTTGTCTTTTTTTCGTGTATACCCGCCGTGAATGCTTAAATACAAATCAACCGATCCTCGCCTGCTCCTAACAACATCTGCAGAAACAAAGGGCTGTCAAAATTACTTAATAAACTGAGCAAATAAAATTTCCAAATTACATTTATTCTCACGTACACCAATTTATCAATTAAAGCTCTTCCGTTCAGCTGAATGCAATAACTGCAAGCTACTAAATCATTTCAAATGCTACACACTTTGCTTCCTTTTTCAATTACAAAACGAAAAAAACCGCCTTCCTTTGTTTTTTACATTTTCCTAAAACTTGTTACGAATCACACGTACGATACGTTCATTTTTCTCCTATCATTTCTTTAAAAATAAAATCACTTAAGTGGAAACTTACGAAAGATTGGATTGAAACATATACACCGCATCTAACGCGACGACGACAAAAACGCACGGATGGAAGAAAACAAAAAAAAAACTGTTTCGTTTAAAACAACGCAGTCAATTCAAGTTAATCAGCTTTTTCAAAAAAAAAAAAAAAAATTACGGTTGCGACTTAAAATTAGAATCAATTATTATTACAAAATAGGATCGCCGCCAGCTTTCTTTCATCTTTTTTCTGATGCGAGGATGCGACCCACAATTGAAGCAAACTTCAGACCAAGTCTCTGATGGGGAAATGATTGCTGATTGCGACACCCTCGAGAATCCACATCCGGCAATCTACAATTTCTTATTTATTTATCTGTTGTTGTAGCTTTTAACTTAACAAAGCTGCACAACAATAAGAGAAAATTACAATCAATTGTTAAATACAATTTTAAGATTTATCGTCACGTCCGTCGTCGGTCGTCCTGAAAAAGTAAAGGAAAACTTGATGTGACCGAGCCGCGCGGCACCGCCACACACCCTCCCTTTAGTATTATATTAATAATTTGACAACGATCAACACTGGCGAATTTATAATTCATTCTTGTAGTTTCTCGGTAGAAATTACAAGCGGAATAAATTGTGATCTTTGTATCTGAATTTAGTTCCACGAACATGTTTTCATAGTAACCCGAACTAATTAAATACGTTTTCCATTGTAGCGCAATTATTCTGTACTTTCAAACAAATTTACTTACTTCGAGGTTGTTAAACAGAAAAGCGGAGAAGCATCCATCATCGTTAAAATGTAAATAAGAGGTTATTTTATTATGCATCCGTCATTAATACAAACGCAATTAATGTTTCATATTTTGCAATTGCAAAGTTCGAACTTCTATTTGAACTCGACGACGACTTGGCTCGTTAAAACGTAATTACATAAAATTTTACACAAAAGTATATCCCATACGATGTGGCTTCAAAGAAAAACATTTAGTGCAAAGCATGATGATAAATTCAAATTCAAAATTTTTGATGTTGTAAAGGTTTCTTTTATTACATCGGCCTAATATTTGCTCGAATTCGAGAAAATACAAAGTTCGAAAAAATAGAAAGTTTTTAGTTTTCCTTTTTCAAGTTTCCAAGATGGCCTCCAAAAATCTCAGAAAGTTGTACCTAGTTGATGCTTTTTCCACTTAATTTACAAACTCATTTTAAAAATAAATCAAGTATTTTGTTTAAAATTTTCGGCTCTACAAAATTGCTTTTTAACATTTTTCCAATAAGTGGTTAATAACAGAGTTATTAAAATCGGTCTATCCGATTTTGGTATTAAATCGTCCACCATTTTGGAAAATGGTGATAGGTATATATTATTTTCTATTTTGTAGTCAAATTTTTTACAATAACAGAGAGAAAATATCGAAAGTACAATCGTCTCTAGCTACGGACAAAACTAAAATCGTCCTTAACAACGGGCGAAAACCTAAAATTGTCTGAAAAAGCAGTGGCGTAACTTTCAATTTAGGTTCGAAAACAAGAACTTTGACAAAAAATAAAAAAAACAGAATTTGGTCGCAATATCATGCAATTTCAGGGGGTCCAAAGCATCGGGGTTGAAATCATTCCTCTCCTTGCCCTCGGTGTTTATGCCACTGTCCATAACTTCCCAGACCCTCGATTTACGCTCACCTTTTTTTCCATTTTAAGGTGTTTAGCAAGCTTATCCACCCTAGACAATAGGCGTTTCAAGAGAAACGATACGCTATCTGGTGGCAAGTTTTGTACTAGAGGGAGTGCGCTGGAATGGTTGTTTACCATCAATTTTATTCGGCATAAGTGCACAGTTGTGTACTGAATATGTTTTTAATATGATAGATATCTTATCTGCTGCTTGTTTGTTTGTAATATCATGGTCAATTCATTCATTTATTTAGTAATTGCCTCTTCACCTCTAGTACCAACATAGCCGATAGCGGCGCTACAATCTTAAATTGAAATGCCTATAGCAAAAAACACTTCAAAGTGAGATAAATAGTAGATTACACGCCTAACCTAGAAAATGACCCATTACTGGACGCACAGCTATATTGAAAAATGGGATGCTATGGAATATTCCCAACCGTAAGTAAGCAAAATTTGTATTCTTAAGAATTAAATTTTCGGCTTCATCAATCTTAAAAATTCAGTCATATTGTTGCTTTCATGTGCTGGAGGGTATTCCATACCCCCCAGACCCCCCGGTTTCAAAATCATTTCTTCACATTTCAGAGGGTCAAATTTGTTTTCGAAACTGGGAGTAATGGATTATACAGACTCTTACCTAGGGGAATATGTATAAAATGTGAAGACATGAATGGAAAACCAAACGGTCTGGGGAGTATGGAATACCCCCCAGCTGTAAGTAAATAACCAGACGACTTTTCAAAAATCAAATTTGCTTGTTATCAATTTTAAAAACCAGCTTTTAACTTATAGCTGGGGGGTATTCCATACCCCCCAGACCCCCGGTTTCACAATCATTTCATCAAATTTTAGGGACATAAATTTCCCTACACTCTATACTACCAATCGTCATCGTCCTGAATCTGTCATACATCGAAGTTGTTCTTATTAAATAAAAAACATAAACAAACACTAACCTAAGCTAGAGACGTAGCTTCGGCTGAATAGTGCTTTACCCCCGGTTTTCTTTACGGTTTCTGAAATCTTAACACCGAGTGACTGAACCGATTGTTAGAGCGAAGAGTTGATGAATGTTGATGAAGAAGTAGTTGACGAATACACACTCCTAATGAATTTTTTCTCTTCGTTTGCCCATATTGCCCGTATTCCATATCCCCCAAACCCCCGGTTTCACGATCATTTCTTCACATTTAAGAAGAACAAATTTTACAAACTGGGAGTAATGAATTATATAGACGCTTACCTAGGGGGATATGTATAAAATGTGAAGAAATGGATGAAAAACCGGGGGGTCTGGGGGGTATGGAATACCCCCCAGCTGTAAGTAACAAAATGGCTTTTCAAAATTGATACCACGCAAATATCTTCTTCTTCTTCTTCAACTGAATAAATTCAGCGTAAGCCTAGGGCTTGTTATTTCTAGCCACTTCGTCGTTTCCTCGGCAGTGTTAGATCTGTGAGCATATAAATTGTTTAACGTCCGATAGGTAGTTTGCTAGAATTGCCTCCAGACGAGCCTGTAACCCTGGTTTTTATGTTAATGATGGCCATTCATTAACCCAGGAGGACCACCGGCTTAACGTGCCTTCCGAAGCACGGAGACTTAGTCATAAGAAAGTTGCCTTTCTCCGGATTTAAACCCGGTACCTCACATTCGCAGTTGATCGCGTTACCTGCAAGGCAAATGACCGTCTCCGCAAATATGATACTTCAAAAGTCGCCTCGTTATTTACTTACAGCTGGAAAGGTTTTCCATATCCTCCAGACCGCCCCTCCCCCCCAGTTACAAAATCATTTCTTCACATTTTAGGGGGATAAATTTCCCTACACTCTACACTACCAATCGTCAAGAATCTGTCAAACTTCGAAATTTTTCTTATTAAATAAAGAACATAAACTAACACTAACCTAACCTAAAAACTTAGCTGCTGCTAAATAGTGCTTTACCACCCCCCCCAAGTTTTACCGTGTCAGATTTAAATCTCTCTAAACGGTTTTTAGAATCTTAACACTGAGTGACTGAACCGATTGTTAAAGTGGAGAGTTGATGAATGTTCATGAAGAAGTAGTTGACGAATACAAACCCCTAATAAATTGTTTCTCTTCGTTTGCCCATGGGAAACGGTAGTTTCGAATAAAATTTTCGGGCAACAAACAAAAATAAAATGCTTCAGCTCTTATCAAATTGTTACATAGAAACTGAGTTTAATGGAGCATACAACCTTTTTTTATAGAGTGGCATGATGTATAAAATATGAAGAAATGGATGGAAACCGGGGGGTCTGGGGGGTATGGAATACCCCCCAGCTGCAAGTAAGTAACGAGACGGCTTTTCAAGAATCAAATTTACGTGGTATCAATTATGAAAATCCGTTTCGCTACTTACTGGGGGGTTACTTAAAGAAATGGATGAAAACCGGGGGGTATGGAATACCCCCAGCTGAAAGTAAGTAATCAGACGGCTTTTCAAAAATCAAATTTACGTGATATCAATTTTGAAAATCCGTTTTGTTACTTACAGCTGGGGGGTATGGAATACCCCCAGTTTAACGATCATTTCTTCACATTTGAGAGGGACAAGTTTGTTTTAAAAACTTGAAGTAATAGTTTATACAGACTCTTACATATGCCCGTACTAATAGTCGAGGATCAATCCGAGATCAAGGATTAATTCTCGGATCGTTCAAAAATGCTACCAATAGTCGTAATAATCCTGGATTGAACACGATCCGGGATCAATATTGAACCTCGAAAACCGATCTTGCTTTGACCAGGATTAATCCTCGGATCATTGTGGCGCATGCGTGTTTGCTATGTTGTCATAGTGCATTAACCCTCATAATAATTAAATAATTTTTAAAAACTTTAATTATAGGAACTGAACAGGAACGACGATATAATATTAAAAATTAAAATTTTTTTAAAAATTAATAATAAAATAAAAAATTATGGTTATAAAATAGATATTAATAATGGTTATAAATAGAAACTAACTAAATATTACTAGATATATTACCAAATCCAAGATCAAATCTAGAATTCACCGATCTTACCCGAAGCCGGGACTATTTGTTACGCCAAGATCGTTGTTACGATCTAGGATCGCTGGATCTAGGATTGATCCTCGACTATTAGTACGGGCAATAAGGAGATATGTACAAAATGTGAAAAAAATAGATAAAAAAAACCGGGGGATCTGGGGGGTATGGAATACCCTCCAGTTACAAGTAACAAGAAGACTTTTCAGAATTGATACTACTATTCAAATTTGATTCTTGAAAAGTCGTATCGTTTCTTACTTTAAGCTGGGGGGTATTCCATACCCCCCAGACCCCCCGGTTTCACGATCATTTCTTCACATTTGAGGGGGATAAATTTGTTTTAGTTTAACGATGTTTTTAATCGTTTAATAAATAGTTTAAAATATCTTTTGCTTTAATGTTGTCGTATCGTTTAGTTTGAAGGAGTAGTATAAACTGAACCTCTTGGCACATATGCTTTTTAGCCTTGTTACGGCTCTGGGGGGGGGGGGGGGGAGGTAAATAGAATTTATTTGATCATTTTATTATAGTAAATTTCTAAACAAAAGTAGGTAGGTACATTTTTCAAATTTGTAGCTTTTAGCCTTTTATTAAATTTTTTTGTTAACCCAGAAGGGGGGAGGGGTTATTAAAAATTATTACTCTCCTTGATAACAACTACTAAAGAGATAAAATTTGCAAGTTTTAAATTTTCTGTGGCAAAACCTACAGCCATCCTACAACCTACACTGACATGGATGTTATTGAACAAAATCAGGAGTATACGAGAAAGGGGGCCAGACTGCAATAGCCCTCACAAAATTTGTAGGTCCCTAGACACACAGATCATTGGCCTTTTGTTTACTACTTCTTAAGTGTGTATACTTTTTCCCTTTTCTACTTCTATTTTAAAATCATACATGTAACCGCACAAATTGCGTTGTTTCCATCCTCCATTAATGGTTCAAGAAAAAGAAGTACTGTTCAGTAGCGTAACAAAACGGCTGGCTTCTTTTTCAAAATATAGTAGTAATAATTTTTCCCAAATTTTTTTTTAAATTACCTTTCTTTTACCCTATTTCATAACTGAATTTGTTTCATCCCTAACCTACATTTTCTCCGAGCAACATACATAGATCATAGATCGGTCCATCGCACTTGAAGAAGATTGACGCGGTGCCATTACTTTTTATTTTACATTGCCTCGGGCCCCTAACATTTTAAGAGCCGTGTTCATTCGCACTAAAATCGGTACTAAAATCATCGGTATAAAAATTATTTACTTCGCTGTGACAACTAAGTAAAGTAATTGAAATGAATAGTTATTATGTTAGCTGAGACAGTGGTCACTTTCAAGGATATTAGAAGAATTGCTCTCGATTTGTGCGGAGGCAAGGCCGTAAATACAGGTAATTTAAGGAAACATTAAATCGGCACTTAAAAATTCAGCTCTACTACTCTAAATCTACAAGAGTCTAAATCAAAAATTATTATATAAACAAAGTTATTTTTAGATTCTTATAGAAATAATAGTTTGAGAACTTCTAGTTATACGTAATTGTTTGAAAAGTTGGGGAAGAATATGTAACCTTTGATCGCCGAAAAAACTCTCAAAATTGGTATATTTTGACTTATCTAACACAGTTAAAACAAAAAATTTGGATCTTATCCGTTATGGCCCCCAATGACGCGTATGAATGGATTAACGAGATCACCGCTACCGACCGCTCATTCGCTAATCACAAATTTTGTTTAGGAAACATAACAGTTTCACCATTCTAATTCTAGTAGTCGAGGAGGCAGGCGACGTAGAAACGAAAGGACCGTCAAAATTAAAAGATGTGAAGCGATTTTAAAAAAGAAAAAATATTTACGAAAAATAAAATGTAAACGAACCACAGAGTACACCAACGTATTTTGTGTTTTCATAAATAAGCAAGAAAGTTGGAAGAGATTTAAGCAATCCAGTTACCTACATTTGACTTGAACTTTTCATAAGCAGATATGAAAACGCGCAATTATGGAAATGAAATTATATTTAAGAGCAGACATGGGTTTGGATGAGAAGAAAAGTAACAAAGAGTATTACGTTTTTCTTTATCTTATTATATATTAAATAATAAATTGCTTGAATTACGTCAGCAAATAGGAAAAAATTGACTGGCCTACTACGGGTGCGAGATAAAAGAGAGCGAGCGCTAGCGAGCATATTTAATTATCTAATATCTTTTCGGTACAAGACAGGCCATTTTGTAAATGCCATGTATGTAATAAATACGAAACAAACAATATTCATTATTTAGGGTAGTGTAGATTAGTTTACCTTGTGTTTGTAACCCCTGTGTTTACTGTAGGAAAGTCGGTGTAGGTCCGGCGTAACCACACGAGTAAATATAGAAATTTATGGTGCTGTTTGTCGGCTATTTCACAAAATTAGGTTATATAGGTAGGTACATTTTAAACAAAACCAAGTAGCCAACCGATACCGAAATTTCTTCCCTTATCGTCGCCAAATCAAAACCCGAAAGTAGCTTAATCCAGTGCTAAACAAGTATTTATAATTTTTACGAGCAAAATCTTGAGTTATTACCCCGACTTTCTTCTTAAACCAATAAATAACCAGATTTATTATACTCCACGGAAACCACTTTAGACTTTATTACGTTTGTAATCAGATCATTTGTTCAGATCGGGATAATGCGTTGTTTTCTTTCGGTTTGTTTTGTGTTTCCAATATAAGCTGCTTATAAGCGCTGCCGCCTTAGCGATAATATACACGAATTATATTAGTATTAAAAAAATGATTTATAAAAATTCCGAAAGGAAAATAATTTAATTAAAAAGTTAAATTAAGTTAAATTTGCGTTACACCCACAACAAAGTGGGTTGGTTTACGAAAGGAAATTTTACTATTCAAGGCTCATAAACAACACTAGAATAACCATAACTTCCGCAAACGTGTAGCGATCCGAATGCAAGTTTGTACCGCTAGCAAATACAAGGTAGCTTTTTTGACAACGCTCGGTATAATAAAAATGTTTTAAATAAACCTAAAAATTCATAAAGATGGTCGAGCTTGGGTTTAAAAAATCGAAATGCACTTTTACAAATTATTTTTCTTCTTGAAAATAGGCGCTTCTAAATTGAGAGATTAAGTTGGGCGCTGTCGTGCGGTACGGCGTCGAAATAAGATGCAAAACAAAAGCTGTCAAGCGAAACCGAAAAACAAACGACGGGGCCTGCTAACAGAATGTCAAATTGCAACTTTGCGTGTTTGTGCCTGAAAATATAGACAAAAGCACATATTATACATATTTTAATGCGGTTTAGTGTTTCGTTAATAATTTGTGTCGCCTAATGTTATGTCTAATTTAAACAAATTAGGCCATAAATACCTTTTTCCAAGTTTAAAATATTCGTGCAGAGCTCTACATTTAGGATATTTTAAAGTTTGATATGTTAAATAGGTTAAAATTTAACATTTTATTCCCATTTTACAAGTTTATAGTTTCCACAACTCTGGCTAGCAAATATTAATTATCAAAGATAGCAACAGTGGTCACAAAGGACACTTTCTTAGATAACTTTGCTCGCGAAGTCATGAATATGTATGGAATTGTCTTTTACTAACTTCCTTCTTTAATCCCAAAATTATCGTTATTATAATAGTCAAAGCGTGAGTCTCTCAGAAATTCTTCTTTTACTTATCTATTTATTATTATAAAGTAAGCTAAGTTTCCCGATTCCGCTTACTTCCGAGTCGAGGATCTTTCTGCAAAAAGTACACAGCTTAGAAGATTTTTATGTTAAAATGTACGTACGTTTCGGTCTCAATTTTTATGTTAACTTGTTAAACGACGTTCACGTAAGACTCATTTAATTTTCACAACCTTACCCACGAGAAATGACAACACAACGTATAAAATTTAATGAAGTTTTTCGATTTCTTGACGCGCACGTTGGATTAACAATGCTCATTTTAAGCTAAAATCAACCATAAAGAAAGGCAACGAGAAACCACCCTACTAATTTTATTATTATAGCAAGGTGAAACCACGAACGCAAACTCCGCTATACAGAGTGTGACATTCCAAATGTCAGTTTTCCACTTAGCGCTGCCAATTATTCATGAAAGTTCAGCAATTCCGACTTGCTTATTTCAATTGAAACTAATCTTAGTTTAAGCTTCTTAATTTAGTTGTTGTAGTAGTAGTAGTAAAATTAAAATGTCATAACTATAAATTAGTTGTTGTAATAGCTGTAACGTTTACTATTAGTGTATTTTGCATGTTAATATTTATTGTTTGGCATTTAGAAATTGCTTTTGACAAGTACAATAGCAAATGTATTCGAGAGTTTATGTTCACCAAGTTTATTCTGTCATATCTGAGAGTGAGGCACTTACTTATCTCGCTATAGTTTTGATAGCGTTCGTGTCTGATGTTATCGAGTCCTTCAGCTTTATATGAGAATTAAATTACAGTTTGATACGAACATAGTTTTCCTAATTACTTCAATTCAAAGGCAGATTGCAACTTTTGCCAACTCCTTATTAGTTTGGTTCATATTAAGGAAATTTCTAGACAATACCACAGACATTCTTAAAATTTATAATCCACTTTAAATTAAGTCGATGCGATTCGAATTGCCTGATAATGCGTGTGCGTAATTTGTTCCATTATCTCAATTTTCGGATTTTCGGAACGGAGGAATTACATTTTTTCTATTTAATCAACATTTCTTGCCTCGTACAGTGAATTTGCTAAAGAAAAAAATTTAAATTCTCTAAACTGGATCATTCGACGTACAACTTTTTCTATTTAAAACTTTTTTACATCCACAAGAAACCGAAAACATTGTCGCCGAATGAATTTTTATTTCATGGAGTGTATCGACTGAAATATATTAAACTTTAAATTTGTTTTCTCGATAGGCTATGCTAATTTATCGATATTGTTCAGAGGTGGATTCGCCATTTTTTAGTTTCATTTTCATGTGCTGACAATTTTTCTTAACTATTTTTTAGTTACATCTACATTTCATCTTTTGGGGATTTTTACGTAACCAGAACTGCAGATTTAAAAATTTCCACTAGAAAAAATGATAAGAAAAAGTCCAAAAATCAATAATAAATAAAAAATTTTGCGGATCTTTGCAAATGGGGCTTATATTTCCTCAAAAACTGAAAAATTACATAAAATAGCATTTAACGACATTAAATTGACCGAAAGTGAGCGTAAATGTGTAGAAAAATATTTCATTTTAGCCCCCCCCCCCGCAGAAACTAAATTGATAACATAAATTTTTACATTAATTTATTATAATTCAGACCTTCGAATGATTAGTATAGTAGTAGTTTAAATGAAAAACAATAACATTAAAAAAAAACAATATCTTTTCTTTGTTATATTGTGATGTTCTGGCACCCCCGTAGGATGACGCTCAGTGCGGTGGCACCGGTCGTGCCACCTTAGAGCCGCCGCTGGTATAAAATATCTTTTTTTGGCGGTATTGATTTAAAAAAATATCGTTTTCTAACACTAACCTAATCTCGACCAGTGAATCTCTCCTTTTTTTCAGCAAATTTAAGCCCAAAAGTACTTGGAAAACGTTCAAATTGATTCAGCGCACGGTTCCATCTTTTAACAGTTTGCTCATAAAAAGATATCGTTTCCTAACACTAACCTAAGCCCGACCAGTAGATCTCTCTTTTTTTAGCAAATTTAAGCTCAAAAATATTTGGAAAAGGTTTAATAAATTAATAAAAAAAATATCGTTTCCTAACACTAACCTAAGCCCGACCAGTAGATCTCTCTTTCTTTTTGGGAAAATTTAAGACAAAAATACCCCTAAACAGTGATTTTAAATCGACGTTAACGCCAGCCCCGGATCTAAGATTTTTCCAAGCCGGGGCAAAAACTTGACATTGGCGCCCGTTTCCTCGACTTTAGCAACCCCTTCTTCCACCATTTGAGTTTAAAAATCAAATAAGTTTTAAGTTTAAAATTTCAAATATTTGAATTTGGCGCCTTTTAAGCTGCCGCCCGGGGAAAAAACCCAGTAAGCCCCCCTCCTTAAATCCGGGACTGGATTAACTCCAAGCTGTCTGTTGTTACCTTGCGAATTAAAAGATTCAATTCATTTCTGCAGATTTGGATGTCAAATTAACATAATGTGCTAATGACAGAACAGTGGCAGGAAAATTTAAAGATGAAATTTGTAAATGATAAAATGGCATTGTTAAAATGATTAAATTAAAAATCCCATTTAATTTATAGCATCCATATTTTAAATATATTTGAATTTTCCAATATACCCACAAACGAAAAAACAATAATATCAACCGCCCCCCCCCTCCCAGCAATCAAGTCTTTTATATCTCTATAACATGATCGAATGGAGAGGTGAGCTAAGTAAACGGGCTAAGGACCGGACTCTATGCTAGAAGCCCTAGGTTCGATCCCCAACCCGGCTACAAAATTTATCCAACTTCATTATGACCCTCTACTCGCCAACCGTGGTGAGTTATGGGCAAACCCCTCTCTCCCCCCACTTGGGGGGAGTCTAAAAGAGATATGTAATGTTCAGGAGTGTACGTTTAACAGCACTAGTAAAACTAGAGGAGGCCTATGTCCAGCAGTGAACGAAAGATGACTGAGAAGAAGAACATGAACGCAAAAATTGGGCGCATAAATTAAATTGAATTCGTTATTTTTGATTAACTTTCAATTTTAAAACATTTAAACTTTGATTATAGTAAGAGCCCAGAAACTGAGTGTTTTAATGAAAAAATTGCTCATCATTATTTTTTTTACCTCTAACCAAATTGCAGTATTGTCACTGTATAAATTCATAAGAAAGTGAGTTTCATCGAATCAAATGCCATAAATTCAAAATCGCATTTTCTGAAACACCTTATTTTAGAAAACGGCACATTTTGAATCCTTAACCGGAAGTATCCGGTAATTACGAGTTCGCAGCACCATCTAACGGATTTTTGTTAAAACTAATCATAGCTTGATTGACAGTTAGATATCATAAGCATAAACTCAAAGAGAAAAGTTACACCAATTTTAAGTTTTATAAAAATTGTGGAATTTAAGATAATTTTTTCATCGGTGCTGTCAGTTTAGCCGATAACGGAGATGTCGCCCAAATGTCGAGGGCTACAGCTTAACCCTGGACGATTATCGTAACCTGGCGCCATTTAACAATATCTCAAAAGCGCCAAATTCAAAAGCTGTGCTTATTCAAAACTTCAATAAGTGGCGCCAGTTACCTAGATTTAGAATTGACGTCCTTCATTGATTAGAAAGCAATGACGATGGCGCATGTTCTCTTATGCCCGCTTTCATAAATCTTTTAACTACGCGTTAAAATTATTTAACCAATAGAAAACGTCTGTTGTACGTCAGCCAATAGAAATCATCCGTTAACCTGAATAGCTTGTTGAAAGTTTTATGAAATTGGGGATTAGAAACGCACTAACCGGTTTCAACACAGGGGCGGATCCAGCAACTTTTTCAAAGGGGGGAGGCAATTTCATAAATTGTTAAGAAAAATACCAAAATTGATAGCCCTTTCTATACTTTTCTCCAGTAATTTAATTTTTACGTTATATTTATAACGCATAATTTTTCCAATCGCCCCCCCTGGATCCGCACCTGCTTCAACATAACTCTGTGAGTAAGCGCCACAAACTCTTATAACCGGATCGTACTGGTTATAGATTCAAACGCTCCCCGTATAAAAAAGTTAAAACCTCTTAAGAAAATTACAGAATTTTTCAGTGGCGTCGGCGTCGCATCTTTTAATAACCAGATCCAGGGGCTTTCAGAGAAAATTCGAAACCCGGAACAACCGATATTTATGCGACCCCCACCTTCTTTCAAAATTAAAAGATATAAAATGTTTGGTTTTCTACATGAATGATTTTTCTATTTGCATGAAGTGATAAGAAGTTGAAAATTAAAGCACTCAAATTGCCCCCCCCTCCCTGTAAGACCTGATCAGATCACTTCGGTTATGTATTCGAACTCATTCGTTAAAAATAATATCATAACTTGATATTTTCTGTATGAAAATATGAAATCAAACTTCTAAAAATGAATCCAAAGAAAAATTTACTTAATTTAGCTAGTAAGCTCCTCCACCTGGTTAATTGATTCGTACATTTAACTTCAAAATTAACTAAGAAATATATAGGTAAATAAATAGCTAAAGACGGTCAGATGACTGCTAGTAATGTCGTATAAAATTCTGTCTGGCTGTCTGTGTGTAACGCTCTTTGGATTAACCGATCATTATTACCAACGCAAAAAAGTTTACACGTATCACTTTTGAAAGTCTTTTATTAAATTTTGTTTGTTTGTTTTGAATTTGTTTTTTTGTAATCCTCTTAATGCGACAGCTACTCCCACGCGCGTCGTGTCCTAGTTTAATGGACTATAGGTATAATTAATGTGTATGTCGCATCCTTGTTTAACATTGACCGCTTACAATTAATGTGAGCATAAAGTTGTTAAATGATTAAAATCCATTTGGAACTATTCGATTTTTAGAGCTTTTCAATACGCAAGTGGTAAAAAATAATTGAAATCAAGTATAAGTAAGTATCCATGACAACGATTACATTACTGGGGAGTAGTTCAGTAACCAGCACTCCGATTTTAAAAATTTCTGAAGGAGAAAATGATAGAAAATCTGTATGATGAAGTTGGCACATCTATTGCATATGATGAAAGATTCTTTTTAGGACCAAAAATACTTGGAAAGAGATGATGGATCTTAATCGGACGTTTAATGTACTAATCTTTAATGTACTAATTAATAATACCCCTTTTAAGCCAAACGCACCCCTAAAAAGTAACATTTACTCGATGTTAACGAAGCTACGACTAACCTTATCGCGAGTCGGTCCCCAGTCCCCACTCCCCGTTTTGAAAGCAGTTACATTGCACAATAAGGTCGCGTTTCGAACAAAAATTGTAAACTTTAAAATCGATTATTAGCTAAACTAATCGATATACAACATTCCACCATATCTAAAACGCTTTATTTTAATGTTATCTATCAAGTTCTGTTGAGTTTTCTTTAATAAATTTAAAATCTTCGAGTGATGTTTAATGAACTAGAAGTAGACGAATAAAATCTTTCGTTCCGATAAAAAATGTTGTATGCACCTCGGAAATAAAATGTACTTGTACTTCTTTCGTGATACACACGGCGTTAGGTAAAGTTTAATTTATTCGAAAAATTCGTTACTTTCCGTTTTTAATCATGGAAAATCATACAGTGTAAAGTAAATATTTTAGGTCAAAATTGAGGAAATGCTCACATAAGTAGTTAGAATGAAAAACTGAACAAAAATGAGTTCTCTCCTAAATATTTTTTTAAAACCCTGATTTTTTAATTTGTACGAATGGCTAATTAAAAATAAACATTAAAAGAGTTCTCGAGAGTGTCGACATTTTCTAGATTTCCTGGTTCATAGAAAAAAAAGTAATGCGGGCCTCGTTTCGTACGAGAAAAATTGGAAAAACATTTTTCGTGGGTTACCCCGTATACATCGAAACAATAAAAGGGGAAAAAAGAAAATTATGAAAGTAAAACAAATGTGGATTATGGTAAAAAAAATAAAGTAGGCCTTTTCGTGCAGCAGTGTGATTTGATGAGTTCCTCCACGTCCTTTACGTGTAAATTACCGAGCTAATCTCGTCGAGCATAAAAAATAAGTTTAAAAAAAATTAGGTACGCAATTATGCAAATCAAGTTTGAAATTTAATTTTAACAAACTTGTTTGCAAAATTAAAGAATGTACGAATCGAGCGTACTTTAAACAAATTGTGTGCTTTTAAAATTAATTTAACAAAAATTAATTTAGTTTTTTATTTAAGGCATACAAGAATTTTGTAACTAATAAAGCCGAGTCGTTTGTGGTGTTAAATAAAAAACATCGCATCTTTTGCCCTTCATTAAGTGTAATTAAAATTATTTCAATTAAACTGAAACAAGGTTTCAAGATAATAACGGAGCTTAAAACATGGTCCTAAGGGAACTCTGTTAATAGTAGAAAGCGTAGCAGAATAACGTACGGTCGACGTATAAGGATAATGTAGGCTCGTTTACCATTCAAAGATCTTTTACCTACAACTCGATTAGACTAACTTGGAATAATTAATTAGCCGCCACCACCACCACCATCACAAAACTTATTAATCAACTTACCAGCCCCAAATATCACTTCAAACTTATTCATTTCGCTAAAGCGTTTTTGATCGCTCCAGATCGTTTTCACTTAACCCTTACGCTCAACACTTTACCCTGCTAATACGGCAAAAGCTGGGACACGACTAAACGTTTCAACATATTAGTTTTATTACATACATGCACCAGGTCGATTTTAACTAACAACAAATTACGCATCACTTTAGTTTTTTTTTTTTCAAAAAACTAATCGATATGCGTCGTATAATTTTGAATAACCCGGGTGAGTAAGCTAAACTGCGGTTTAAAAAAAAACGCATGATTATACAACTTCCGTCCGGATATTCCTGCGAGATTATCCAAACAACTTCAAATTTGAATATTTTTTGTGTATACGGAATTATTTCATCAGACGGTCGCTTTACGAAAATACATTTCATTTCAGAATTTCAGTCAAGTTTTCAAAAAAGAAACTCCGTTTTCCCGCCCGTAACAAATATACAACAAATGCAAAAATATCAATTTTTAGTTGCATTTGTGAGTTACGCCGTTGGTTTTCGGCAAACGAGGATTTAACAAGTAAATCCAACGGATGTAGCGTTCCATAAGCAAATTTGTATCGCTAGCAGAGGTATCAACTTCAAGTTCTCCATATATTTAAAATAACCTTGTATCTTTATTTATTGACATCCCCTGGTATAAATTTAACTTTAAAATGTGATATCTAGTGACGTAAGTTGTCGTGGTAAAGGATTATGGGTAGTAAATTTAATTTTCTTGTTTCATTAATTAGAATGCGAATTAAAAGTTTTTTAAGTGCTTTCGAAGTCCTCCTCTGATTAAATTGAAATCAACTTTTAATTCATAGGTTAGATTAGTTTCGTTTAAATTACTTTTCTAAGAAAACGACATTTTTACTTCCGAAGTTTCAATTAAACCTAAGAAATATGTAATTTTTATAAAGTAGCCTAGAAAATTGATTAAAAAGTCGAGTAAATTTTCAAATGTTTAAAGATCTACTCCTGGTCGCGCCAAAGCCACTGTTCCAAGTAACTCCGATAGAAGTACACAGCGCCATCTTTATTTTTTCGGTTTAACCGACAAGACTACGCAATTGCCTAGTTTCGTAATTATGCCAGGGGTGCGCGACTCAAGGGGGGGTAAAATTTTTACAATTCAAAAAAAAGGAAAAAAGCCGCAGCTCCAATCAAATTTTTATGTAGAAAATAGGAGAAATTGAGTATTCAGTCCTTTAAACTATAGTTCGACATACACAAAATGTGAAAATATGTCTGTCTGGAGAGTATGGAATGCCCTCCAACAGTAAGTAAGTAGCCAGACAACTTTTCAAGAATTAAATTTGTTTGTTATCAATTTTAAAAACCACCTCGTTACTTACAGTTCGCAAGGTCACCGAAATTGTTACGATTGTAAACCGCAATGTATTTTCTGTCATAATAGGCATTTACAAAAATTCTACCGGTATACACCCCATCTGCGCCATTTACGATTAAAAATTCAATCGTATTTTCCTTCGCACCGCCTTCAAAAATGCCTAATGTTGTCGGTTCACAAATGATAATTTTTGAACGCCATCAATGCGTATTAATTGTATATATTGTTATATGGTAACATTTTATTTATTTTAAATTATTGGGCCGGTCCTAGCTGTACTGCAATGCTAGGTCAACCCATGACAGGAAGGAGCAAGCTCCTAACCCCTATCCATTTCCAAAAATAAGTTTCATATACTGGACCCACATGTGGGCCGCACCAGATATCAAACTGATGAGAACAGATACTACACTTTGATCTTAGCTATACAGCCGAGAAGCGATGCTGTATTTTTGAAAAAAGCGACATTTCTCAACAAGTTACCAAAACTTAATTGGCGACATGTTTAAGTGCCGCCCTCTAGTGACCAGAACTTTCTTTTATCATGATATAGACGAAAAATATTAACGAAACGCCGTCTAGCGGCTGAAATTTGAAGTACAGTAATGGCTGGCGTAAACAGTATAACGCATGCGTATATAACGCATAACTTATTTGACAGCTGTCAAAAATACTGTTTTAGCCTTAGATCAGTTATTTCAGATCAGTTAGATCAGTGTAATATAAGATCGATGGTTTTAGCCAGCCACTTTCCATCTTTTGCAGCGCCCTCATCGGTAATATATTTTATGCCTAAAACCACCTAGAGGTCTATCTATCTATCTAATATTATTTATACTAGAGGAAGAGCTTGAATATTACCCGAATCCGTCCCTGATTTGATACTAAGTTGTTACAAAGTTTTCATCGAGAGCAGGCAAAGCTTTGAAAGTGTGAATCATATTGAACACATTTTACCAAAATGATTAAAGTTTTAAAGCGAAAGTTGTAATGGAAAATATTGTGGGAACAATTTCCGCGTGCAGGGGTGGCCTTATAACTTCGAAAATGACGAAAGATAATAAAGTGGATGATTAAAAGTGGTAGAGTTAAACAAAAGAAAGTGTAAGATAGAGAAAGTAGATTTATTCAAGTTAATTGGTGTAAAAGCAGTCCACGAAACTGCAAAATTTCCGTCAACGCATGCAAAGTAGCGGTTTAATTCTTCACAAGGGATAAAACAATCCCGACAGTAAGGGAATTGAATCACAAAGCGGGCCGTTTATAATCCAGCTATCTCTGTTTTACACCCACTAAAACCTCAGTAAAGAGACCGCGTATCTCTGATCGCAGTTACATATTTGCTTGTCTGCAAAGGGAGCCAGCCATGTTGGTATTCCAAGTTATGCTCTCATATGCATTTAGCACTTTAGGCTTACGCAAACTGTGTAATTTCGCTGTATAGTAAGCAAACACGTTTAAAATAACAAAGCCCATGCATCATACCCAAAATCCAGACGTACTTCTTCATAACACATCGGCGTCGAGTCGCTCTCAATGTGATAATCCGCGTAAAAGTCCAACCCTTCGAGTTTCTCGATGCTAAAAAAATGTTTCCTCCAAAGCTCTCTGCTTAGTTTAATTACAACACGACCCGCATCATAGAATAAATAAATTTTCCGAGGCTTTAGCTTGCCACGAGCGCCATTCATTTTCGCTTTCGGTGCGAAAAGAATTAAATCCATCATTCTTGGCGTATGAAAAAAAAAATGGCCGTACGCACCAAACCACTTGAATTTCCGAACAGAGTAACTTTTATGATTAAAGTTTGTTGTGTGAGTTGCAAGTTAAGCTCGTGTTTAGCCCGAGTTTTGATTTAATTATAACTTGGTTGGTTAAAATGTATTGGTAGGTTAGGTACATGGATTGAATAATGATAATTACAATAGCATCATGTAAATGCATAGTGTGTATACTGAATGCTTGTCATTGAACTTGCTTGTAGAGTTTGTTGGTACGAATATCGGTTTGGTTTGTTATTATGTCGGACATTATTTGATAGTGTTAAACCATGTTTCGTTAAAAGGACTCTCGACCACACGGTAATCAGCTCAACAGCAACAAACAAAGGTCTCCGTGTTCACGCCACGATTTGCATTAGTAATGTGTCTGATGTTCTTGTTTGATAAAGCGAATACTTCGTGTAAAGTATCTATTTATTCATGTTAACACTTGACCTCGAAATTATTATCTTAAGAGGATTTCAAAAAATGAGCCTACGTTTCAAATTGAATTATTGCACTTAAAGTTTTCAGCGGGAAATGTACAGACCTACTGCTAAACCCTCACTGCGATGTATGAGATTTTTCGGCTACGTACTACGTGTAAAGACTAAATCGATCCACTTAATTATACATTTAGTAGATACAATTACTTTCGATTAATAGAATCACTTATAAAAGAACGTTTAGTGAATAATTAATGCCCCTATCGATTGAAATTAGACCGGGTAAATGTGTTAGAATAATAAAAGAAAGGCAACCAAGGTCTGATTGTTTAAAAGGGTTTTCTACAGGATGGTCCACTTTGCAAGAAAAACACCAGGTTTCAAAAGATTTATTTATGAGCGTTGTACGGTCACTTAGATACACGGTTAAAATTATTGTTAGTTTCATCCCCATGGTGTGACCTGATTGTTTATTTTTACATAATCAATACTGCATCTTTTCAATTTTTTTAATTTAAAACTTATCACTTGACATTGTAGCAGCTCTGGTAACAAAAACCTTAGCTAGCCACCTACGAACATCAGGTAGGCCAACAAGGCAGTGACACAGAAATTGAGTATTTTGTGTTATATACGACTTACATAGAAACAATTGGTTGTGCGTTGGGTGGACTTTCTATTGTATTTATATTCTTAGTTTCTAATCGTAGGACTTAACATTACCCCTCCCTCCCCCCCCTCGTAACAGAAGCAAACAACATTACATCCTTAAGGTTTTGATTCAGATTATTTGCTAGTAAACTTCTAATTTCTAATAATTGCATTATTTGTAAACTCATTTAAAATTCAGACTTATGAGTTATGAGTGTCTATTCTTGTCTTGGGGGGTATTCCATACCCCCCAAACCCCCCGGTCTCAAACACCAAAATTACATAAAAGTAATTTATTTTATTAAAGCGCAACCATTCCAGAAAGCGAATGTGTTCAGGTAGTGAAACCGGGGGGTCTGGGGGGTATGGAATACCCTCCAGTACCTGAAGTGATCCAGTGGTCTCAGGGAGACTCGGGTCAGAAAGTTAAAAACGATACAATTTCTCATCATCAACAACATCACATCCTTAAGGTATTGATTCATATTACTTGCTAGTGAACTTTTGATTTCTAACAATTGCATTATTTGTAAACTCATTTAAAATTCAGAGAAATGAGTGCGTAACAAATCCAATGACCGTTCCTACGTCTTGCCTTGGGGGGTATTCCATCCATACCACCAAACCCGCCGGTCTCAAATCACAAAATTACAAAAAAGTAATTTATTTTATTAAAGTGCAACCGTTCCAAAAAGAGATACAGTAATGTGTTTAGGTAGTGAAACCGGGGGGTCTGGGGGGTATGAAATACCCTCCAGTGCCCGAAGTGATCCAGTGGTCTCAGGAAGACTCGGGTCAGGAAGTTAACAGCGTTACAATTTCTTAAATAAAATAAATCTCTTAACTGTTACTCGTATCATTTCTGTAGTTGTTTGGCATTCAGCCTCACGCTTAAAGAACGCGATCATACGTCCAAATGATAGTTGCTCGGCCTGCATCCTCACTCGGGAAGATTTACTTCGTAAGTCGTAACTTTTCTTTTTGGTTGGTAAGACTTGCATGAACTTATCTTCAAGCAGTTCGAAGAGTTTGAAACCGTCAGACGCATGCGCAGATTAAAAATTATAACTTAAATTTAAAACTGCGCATGCGTCTGACAGTTGCAAACGGTTTCAAACTGCTGAAAGAACAGAGCTATTGAAATTACCCGGAGGAGCTTTCTAGTAAATTATTACATTTGATTATTTTAAGTTATCATGTCAAGATATTCTGAAATTAAATTTGCTTTATGTTGTAACCAATACTTGATTTTTAGTCCAAAAATAATGAACCAGACCTTCATTGGTGACCTCACCCTGACGGAAAACATTTTGGATAGTAATAAATATTATTAGGAAGAGGAGGAACTTTCTAGCAAATTACTATTTTGAAGTTCTATGTCCTTACTACAATTTGATGAACATTTTCGTAAAAATAATTAGTAATTTTTAATATAAATAAGTAAAAATTTTTTAGCAAAACTTAGGTTAGTTTAAAAGGGGGTAGGACAGTAACCCGGACTCTGATTTTAAAAATTTTTACTAGCCCGGATGATGGAAAACTGTCCAAAAAGCAGCAACAAAACAAAAAATTTGCGGACTGTTGCAAAAAAACCTAAATTTAACACGTAATAGCATAATATACAATAATAGATTGGGTGCCACTAGAAGGGTAGCCCCGCCTATCACATAAGATTTTTTTTCACAAATCATTCAATACATAATTTTCAATCGAAATTTATGTATCTAGCGTAGATTTTAGAGTGAAACCAAGATTTGACGTAGTTGCGTTGTCAAAATTGACTCACGCGCGCTCCGCTCCTAATCTATAAGCTTAGTTTTAGATTAGGTTAGGTTCAGATAGCGAATGGCCAACTACAAATGTAATTTGTCCAGTCATGGCTTCAGGTTAGAGTAAGTTGGATTTCTAAATTAAGGTAAATGTTAGGACCTAACCTAGGTTAAGTTTAGGTTAAGTTAGGATTATCATTTACAATAATAGTAAATGTTAAATTCTTTTATTTTGAAAATTTATATTTGGTTTTAATTATCGAACTAGCAAAAATAAGCGGCCTCCGGCCGCCTTTAATCATTAGCTAATTACCAAGCCTCACTCGGGGGGTTATGATCATAGATATAAATGTTAATTTTGGTTCAGTATTGTATAAATAATAATAAAATTAAAGATCATTGATTTTAGGTGTGCTCACCAAAAGCAAAACTTCGTCTATGCTTGGAGGGTATTCCATACCCCCCAAACCCCCCGGTGTAAACTAAAACATGTACACTAAAACAGTGTAAGTTCGGTGATTGCTCTTATTAAATCGCAACCATTCCAAAAAAAGACACAATAACGCATTTAATTAGTTAAACCGGAGGGGAGGGGGGGGTCTGGAATACCCCCAGTCTTTGATACATTTCGGTTGACATTTCAGCTGTATCCATGTTATATTTTAGAAATATAATGGGGGTGCAGTAATAACATAATCCGCTGGGGGTGCAGTTCCTTACTATTTATAGGTTGACGTGTGTAAAATGCCAAGAAATGGATGGAAATCCGGGAGGTCTGAGGGGTATGGAATACTCCCCAGCTGTAAGTAAACAGCTGATTGTTTTTTTAAATAATAACACTCAAATGTGATTCTTGAAAAGTCGTTTATTTATTTTTATATTAGCTGGGGGGTATTCCATACCCCCCAGACCCCCCGGTCTCAAACACCAAAACAGTGTAAGTTCGGTGATTGTTTTTATTAAATCGCAACCATTTCAAAAACAAAATACATTAACGTGCTTAAGTAGTTAGGGGCTGTCCATTAATCACGTGAGGCTCCAAAGGGGGGGGAGGGGTCCAAAAAAAAATCACGAAATATCACAAGGGGGGAGGGGGGTCTAGTAATATATCACGTGTATTTATTTTTCGCATTTCTTTCATTATTTTTATGTTAGTAAAAAACAACCTGCAACCTTTCTGTCTACCTCTAAACGTTATTATTGTAGTCTTTAATTTTCTATAATACAATTAGATGATACTTATACCTGTATTTTATAAATATTTATAAAAAATTAAGATTTTTTATAGGTACTAAAAAATACACGTGATATGGCGTGGGGGAGGGGGGGTTAGTCCTAAACCTCACCATGTATCACCAAGGGGGAGGGGGGGTTAAAAAATGCCAAAAAAAACATCACGTGATTAATGGACGGCCCCTTAAACCGGGGGGCCTGGGGGGTATGGAATACCCCTCAGCACCGGGAGGTTTAAAATTGCCTCATTTTTGAGTAAGCTTTGTCGATTAAATTTTGCTACAAATTATTTAAATAGAATAGATCTCGCAAAGATTATTATTAAACGACACGGATGAGGAGGAACTTTCTAGCAATTTATTATATTCGATAACCAATTTTGTTACTATGTCATCATCAGTTAGATCCAAAATGTCACAAAATAGTTCACCCTGTATAAAAAAAGATTAGTAATTTTATTGACAAGAAAATATAAACCATTTTTCACGAAGGAGCGTATTAAATTTGAGTTAAAACTTTGACGGTTATGGGCGTAATAAATAATAAAAATTAATGGATCAAAACTAAGACTTATTTCTACCCTCCAAGTTTTATCGGTTACGATCGTTTTATATTACAAAGGACAATGGTTATTCGAAAGCGGTAAATAAGGAAACGCCGTTGAAATCACGTAGAGGCAAGAATTGGGAAACAAATGTCGATAGAGATAAGGAATCCAAATCCTATGTAATTGCCGGAAAATTCTAACGTGTGACCAAACAGGAAGAAAAAGTCGCTACCTTCCTCCAAAGTGTTTTATCTAGATATGTACGTTTAGGTGGGTCCACAAAAAATTAAATTTGGATTAAACGAGGTCCTCCAGGATGCGAACTCGTGTACACCGTATGCGCGTCACGTATCACGAAATTTACCCAATGCTATAATGACAACATTTATTAACAATGAAGCCCAGAGAATATTCAAACCACCAGTGATTTCAATTTAACCGCCATTAATATGAATACACTTAGGGTGCGTTCCACTTAAAGCCCACGACGACCGCGGCGTGGTCCCGTGGTTCTTTGATTGGACTGAAGATCGAGAGCGGTTATTTGATTGGACTGACGAACGACCGTGGTCGTCGTGGGCTTTAAGTGGAACGCACCCTTAAAGCTTTTAAACTTCTCAATTTACCCGGGAAAATTAAACCACCTACTCAAACTTTTTTAATTAAAAAAACCACTAAAGGTAGTTCATTAAAACTCTTAATCCAATAAAAGTAAAAATTAGTCGAAACGTAGCACGATTTTCCACTAAAACAAATTTTAAAGTTACAAAATTTCAAAAATTAAAACCGAAATCCTTCTGGCGTGTCGCATAATTTTACTTCCCTGCTTGAAAATGCATAAATTATCAACACTTTTCTCAGAAAAATATTCATTCGCGTTGCATTAAGATTCATATCTAACAACCTGTAGAGTCGCATTTTTATGTTACACCTCAGCTGCACAACTCCGTTAAAAAAATATGGAAATTTGCGATAGGTACATTCAAGGTCGGTCATTTTTGTTGATATAATTTGAAAAAACAAACAAAATACGGTCGAGGATAAAACAGACGGTTTTTATTGGTTCCCATAACAAAACAGACGGTTTTCATTGGCTCCGATAAGTTAAATTACTGGCATACGTAGTTCTTACGAGTAAAAATTTGGTGCTTTAGCTTCTAGGTATTACAGATGGCTAAACTTTTATTGTTACTAAAATACTTCAAGTATGCACTTCTTGATTATATTTTTATTATATTCGATTGAAGCTGGGGGAATCGATTTTTGAAGGCGCCTTCGCGATCGCGGAAGTAAATATAAAATTATTTAGAGAAGCCCGGCAAACTATAAATTTGGCAAAAGGAAACTTGACAAATTTTTTAATGAATATAAAAACAGGACGGACGAACAATTAAAATTTAAGTATCAACAATGTCGGAAGACTCAGTTCCTTAACCCGAATCAAGATTTATTGCATTTCCGTGGGGGAACAATAATGAAAAATGTCACTAACATGAGAGTGAAAACTTTTAGAAGACTTAAATCAATTTCGATCCCTGTTCTCGTTTCCTCTTGATAAAGCAATTATTCTTAAATTGCTTCCGCGGTTAGGAAAAAGTCGCATTTTATGATATTTTAAAAATTTACACACAACAGCGCTGTACCGAGCGGAGGACGATAATCAAAGGGTTGAAGTATAGCAAGGCCAGATAACCCGAATTTCCAAAGCGGGGTCAGGGATTGGATCGATCGATATCTTGCGAACAAATCGTCCGGGTTAGCTTTAAAAATCGAGTTTTCAATTAAAAGTGGAAGACATTATTATGCATTGTAGGTATTACGACCAATGTTGCCGATAGTAAATTTATTAGAGAGGGCGATAAGTCCCAAGAGAGTCGAATTGGTTCGGTAACCAAATTATATTAACGGGTATCAAAAGCTTGAGGATTTCAAGTTTGTGTTTGCCAAAAGGGTAAACTAATATCAAGATTGTACCTACACATATAACGGAATATTATATTAATTGCCTTCAATGTAATACACAACTTGGAAATAATTGTTTCAGCCATTCGGAAACGCGCAAACACGAAAAAATTACCGTAGGAAAACGGAATCGAGTGGGGGGTACACCTCAAAGTAGCCGGATTTTCTACTAAATTCAGAAGTCGAACTAAAACAACTTGGTGTTAAATTTAATTGCAAACTAAGACTGTGTAGACAAGCTAAGTTATCAAAGTGTTACACAAATCTCCAATCCGTTCGGTAAATCCCCTGTAATTACAAAAAAAAATTATTAAAACAAGTTGTTAAAGTAGACAATTCGGCTGCGGTATAAAGCCAAAGTCAGAAAATTGTCTGTAACTTTGGTTTTAATTGAATAGATGAGGATGGGAATTCAATGACTAATTTACGAACCGACAATGTTTGCAATTCACGTACTTAGCAGTTCTCGATTTAGAACATTCGTTATCAGATTTTCTTCCGAATCGATAACTTCATTGTTCACTATGACAAATTAATACCTGTCGTTAATAACCTTGTTAAATTTTCTCCAGTGACACCAAGTTATTTTACAAGTTCGGTGAAACCGTTAAGTACTTAAAGGGTTAAAAAAAATTTTATTGGTTTCTATAACGCGTCTCTTAATTATAGATATTTTGAAATGATTCAAAAAGAATTAATTAGGTAAATCATAAAACTATTTTTTGCTCTATTGCCTCAAAATTCAATTTCAAATTTTAATTTCAAAATTTTAAACCTGTACACAATTAGATATAAGTTTTACCTAATTAATTCTTTTTGAATCATTTCAACATATTTTTTATTAACAGCACAGTCTTAATTTGTTCAAGACATTACATTGTTACGAGAGAGGCGCCTTAATAAATACCAAAAACTCAATGATTAGCTGTTACTTAAGGGGGAAAGCCACTGTGACGATCGAAAAAGAAACCTAGTTTTTAAGAATTATTTTCACAGAGGTAACTAATTAATTAAAGAATCGGATTATCTAATTGTTTTAAACATTAACAAAAATATGAGCCGTTATGTAAAGACTGATAAAAAAAATTCCCTCTCCATTGTGGCATCGAAATCTCGGTGAAGAGTTATCCGAAAATAAAAATGAAAAATTTATCAAACTTTAAATGAATGTAGCTATCGTTGTACGTAGCCGTTTTTTATTTTTTAATTATTTACAAAATGGCAGCAAATTGAAATGTATTTTAATTTTAAAATTCTTTTTTTTTCATTCGAGCAATTTATTAAAATAGTAATTATTAAAATTTTTGAAATCGGCTACGTACAACGATAGCTACATTAATTTAAATTCTGATAATTTTTTTATTTTTATTTTTGGATAACTCTTCACCGAGATATCGATGCCACAATAGAGAGAGAATTTCTTTATCAGTCTTTACATAACGGCTCATATTTTTGTTAATATTCAAAATAATTAGATAAAAATTTATATAAAACAAGTTCAATATACACTTAATAATATAAAATTTACAATAATAAAAATAGTGAAAATAATTCTTAAAAACTAGGTAACTTTTTCGACCGTCACAGTGGCTTTCCCCCTTAACAAAAAAGTATTTAAAAATTCACACACGAAAATTACCATCGTAGTTTCGGTGTTACGATTATTTGAAAGTAAAATTTTAAAATACTATACGAAAACAAAAAATGTTATCATAATATGATATCACGTATAGTCGTATTCCCCTTGAGTCAAAGGCCGAGCAACCATATAAATAGTAATCTCTAATATTTATTTAAAAGCCACAACCGTGGAGTGATGCAACCGCTGGTTGAGGACAGAGCGGAAATTCTGGGTTCAAATCGCGAAACTATCCAGAATTTCTTACCTCGGCCTTTCAGTAGGCATCCACACGCTGTGGTGAAATCGATAATGATCTATCTGAAATATGTAATATGGGGACTAATTCACCCCGCTAATCGGATTTGTAATTCCCAGAAAGGGAAAGCAATATTCTATTTAGAATGTAAAAGCTTAATGAATAATAAATATTTAAAAGTTTAATTGAAAATTTTGAGTGAGCATATCTAAAAATTTTATTGTTTATAAATTTTTAGCACTGGGGGGTATTCCATACCCCCCAGCCCCCCAGTCTCAATACCATGACATTTTGATATATCTATTTGAAACGGTTGATTTAATGAAATCTAGTGCATAACATACAGTAACTTGGTTTTTGTAACCGGGGGGTTTGGGGGGTATGGAATACCTATCTCTATAACTTCTCGCACCAAAACGGCCAGTATATTTTAAATTGAATAACTTTTAACCTCCTGGCACTGGGGAGTATTGAATACCCCCAGACCCCCCGGTCCCAATACTATAAAATTTTGGTATATTTTTTTGAAATGGTTGCAAGTTAATAAAATCTACTGCACAACATACAATAACTTGGTTTTTATAACCGGGGGGCGTGGGGGGTATAACAGACGAAAACTGCGATTCCAACAAGGCAAATAAGAACATGTGTCACTTCATTGTCTTATGGTTGCATTGCTTTTAAATGAGGCCAAAGACCGAGCAAAAACGATTCTGTAACCCCCCCTCCCTTGGGTTTCCACTCATTTCTTCACGTTTTAGATATTTTAGCCCCATATAATAAATAATTTTTAAATAATTTTTACTAAGGTTGAATTAAAAAAGTTTACTGCGTATATTTTAAATTGTAAAACTTTTAACCTCCTGGCACTGGAAGGTATTCCATACCCCCCAGACCTCCCGGTCATAATACCATAAAATTTTGATATATGTTTTTGACACGGTTGCAATTTACTGAAATGTAGTGCACAACATACACTAACTTGGTTTTTGTAACCGGGGGGTTTGCGGGGTATGGAATACCCTCCAAGTACAGACGGAAACAGCGGTTCTAAAAAGGACAATAAGAAAATGTGTCACCTCTTCATATAACCTCTCGCACCAGGATTGCCAGGTAATCCAATATTATTGGATTAATAGTTGCATTGTTTTTAAATGAGGCCAAGGGCCGAGCAACAATAAAAATAGTAAGGTTTAATAGAATAAGTTTACTGAATATATTGTCGTATTATTTTTGGACGAAGAAGTTTTTTGGATAAAGTTGTATTTAATTTTTGATTTTTGCAAATTTGAAATTTTTAAATGTATGCGACGCCTCTGGTTTGGAAAAGCCGAGGTGAGGAATAAATTTTTGATAAGGATTCGCGTGCAACCTACGGGGTCGTGAACGCATGTGTCTAATTAAGGGTGTAAAAAATTTTATTTTTGAAATAAGAATGTTCTATTTTGTTGAAACTGTGAGAAAATTAAAAATTGGTGTGTTATCTTTTAGTAGTTTTGAAAAGAAAATTTTAAAATTAACGAAAATTATTCGATTAATTTGCAAAGTAATTTTAATGAAAATTTGTACGATTAAAAGTACGAAAAAAGTACGATTGGGCTAGTCGGTGCACATGTAAACGGAAGAAAATTCAACGACTCGAATTAATTTGGGTGATTTTATTTTTGAAAAACTTTTTATTTATATTTTAAAATTTAGGGGTTGGAATGTTGGATGTTTATTCGATTTCAATATTTAAAATTGTATAACTGTTAACTTCTTCGCACTGAGAGGTATTCTATACTTCCCAGACTCCCCGACCTTTATAGCCGCATTCTTTTTGAATGAGACCAAAGCCCGAGCAACAACATAAATAATAATCTCTATTTTTAAAAGTTTAATTAAAAAGGTGTGCTGAATATATTTAAAAGTTCTATACATTTAAACCTCTTAGAACTAGAGGATATTCCATATTCTCCAGAATACCCAGGCATATTAGTAGTATTCTCTTCAAGTGAGGCAAAAGGCTGAGTAACCATATTAATAATAATCTCTAATATTTGAAAGTTTAATTGAAAATGTTGCAGAATAAAATTGTTTTAATTTTAAACTTTTCGGGGGTGCTGGGAGGTATTCAATACCCGCCGAGACCTTAAAACTTAATTATCACATTTCATTTAAGTGAGGCTGAAGGCCGAGCAATCACATACATAAATAATAATTTATATTTTTAAAGGTTTAATTGAAAAAGTATATACCAAATTCATTTAAGAATTGTATAACTTTGATCTCCTGGCACTGGAGGGTATACCATTTGTACCCCCAAACCCCCCGGTCTTAATGACCGCATTTCATTTGATTGACACCAAAGGCCGAGTAACCACATAAATAATTATTATAAAAAATTATATTTAATAAAAAACTTTTTAACAAAAAATTAAACCGACCTCAAAAAGGAAACTAAAAAGCATAAAATAAATATATTACATTTTGAGTCTTAATAAGTAATGTAAGTAACTAATTTTGAGTCGGTGCAAAAAATCAACGATTACTAAATTACTTTAAAAAAATTATTAAAACAAAAGTCACCCATTCTGCACCGACTCAAACTTAGTTACTTACATTACTTATTAAGACTCAAAATGTAATATATTTATTTTATGCTTTTTAGTTTCCTTTTTGAGGTCGGTTTAATTTTTTGTTAAAAAGTTTTTTATTACAAGTTATATTTAATGTATCTTATAAAAAAACTTTTTAACAAAAAATTAAACCGACCTCAAAAAGGAAACTAAAAAGCATAAAATAAATATATTACATTTTGAGTCTTAATAAGTAATGTAAGTAACTAAGTTTGAGTCGGTGCAGAATGGGTGACTTTTGTTTTAATAATTTTTTTAAAGTAATTTAGTAATCGTTGATTTTTTGCACCGACTCAAAATTAGTTACTTACATTACTTATTAAGACTCAAAATGTAATATATTTATTTTATGCTTTTTAGTTTCCTTTTTGAGGTCGGTTTAATTTTTTGTTAAAAAGTTTTTTATTTTTTAATTTTTAGTGATTAAAATCTACTAATTACTACCTTAATTAATTAATTTGCTCGATATAAAGTTTTTCTCCACCCCAACTTTCAACAGAATAGGTTGACAAGTAAAAAATCAATAAATGAAAAACAATCATTCCCTATTTTCAACCCTTACGGGTGCAATTTTCCCTTATTTTTTACCCTTACAAATGGAATTTTTTTGTGAAAATTAAATGGGACCACCATGAAGGTATACTCTATCGAATAAAAAAAAATTCATCAAAATCGGATCACTCTGTAAAAAGTTATGCCTGAACATACATAAGAAAAAAAAAAAAAAACATACAAACAGACGAATTGAGAAACTCCTCCTTTTTTTGAAGTCGGTTTAAAAATTGTGTTAGTTTCAAACTTTTGATACTGGCGGGTATTCCATACCCCCAGACTCCTCAAAGTTAATAGTCGCATTTATTTTGAGTGAGCCTAAAAGCTGAGTAAGAACATAAAGATTAATACTTATTTTTTTAGAGGTTTAATGAAAAATGTTTACTTCAGGTTTATATTTCTGTACCCTAGAGGTAAACAGTCGTATGTCACATAATGTAAATTTGACAAAAATAGCAAAAATTATATTAATCTGGCTGTTAAAACTAAAAGTTTTGTTATACATTAAAAATGCATTAATTAAATTTTAACAAAACTATAAAAAAACTTTTAGTTTTAACAACCAGATTAACATTATTTGCTATTTTTGTCAAATTTACATTATGTGACATACGACTGTTTACCTCTAGGGTACAGATTTAAAACTTTAATCACTTTTAACCTTGTAGCACTGTGAGGGTATACCAATACCATACCCTCAAACCCCCGGTCTTAATACCACGACAGGCTGATATATCTATATAAAATGTTTGGTACTCGGGACCGGAGGGTTTGGGGGGTATGGAATACCCCCCAACTACACACAGAGTTATGGGGTTTGAGTTTGTTCAGCACAAGTAGTAGAATCTGAATTAGTGCCAGAGTTGACAAAATTGACCCTCCCATTATGTTGATCAAGATCTCTCCAAATGAGGTCGAAAAGCGCGATTGAAAGCTTTACAAAAAGATGTAAAAATTCTCACTCCACATCTATCACGCACAGATGGCTAAAGAGTGCCAGATAAATTCTTTTTACTAGAATGGTAGTTCAATAGTTAAAAACAGGAAATTTTGTTTCTCGAGGGTTAATTAACCCCCTCCCCTCTCTCCCTCTTGGAAAGCATCCTGAGAGTTGGTAAATGGTGACGACGTTGGGGTATCAGTGGATGGCTAATTTCAGTTGATGGTATAGAGTTGTGTGTATTTTTGTTCGTTTTCGTTGCTACTTGAGCTTAACTGTGATGTCTTGAACCAATAAAAAGTTCAAGAAAGCGTTACGAACAGAGAGACAGATTTTTCTAGCATATTATTCTATTTGTTAAGTAAATTTAATAGAAATTTGAAAAATTTAAAAATGTTTTATTGTATGTACATTCAAAGAAGTAGTAAAAAAAACCTAAATTTAATTAAAAAAAAAAAAGTAAATAGTACATTAATTTAAGGTAAAATGAGAGGGATTGGTTAACCTCAAAATATAATCAAGATTTAGAAAAGATAGGAAAACGTCGAAGAAAACAAATAATTCAAATTTTCAATTAAATAATAATTGGGTTAGCTGGCTTGGTATCATTAAGCTCGGGTGGTAGAGGAAAAATTAAAAAAGCGTAAATGAAGCGATGCGTGAAAATTTATATAAAATAAAAACACAATAAATTATCATTTGAAAATTCGTCTTATCGTTAAGTAATTTATCTCGTTTAGAAATTGAAATAATTTCAATGGAGATTATCTCATTCTTGGAGAAGTTTTAAGCGAAACTTGGCTAAATGGAGCGGACAAACACATTTCTGCCACTTTTAGACCGACACATAACAAAATAAAGTACAAAATACGTAAAGCACTTGTGGCGTTATCTAGAAGTTAAATTGGATGGAAATAAGGCCGAGTTACACCGAACTACGCAAACAGACGCTGCTAAATTGAGAATTAATGTTTTGCGTAACGCGACTTTATTACATTCTTCAGTTACAATAGGTCGGAGGCACGTTTTACCACTAAAACTTTTAATGGTAGTTTTTCAATGTGAAAACTTGAATATTAACTCGATGTGAAAAATGCTACTGTTTAAAGAGCCACCACAAATGCCCGAATAAACCCAACACTAACACGAACCAACAATTTGCACTTAATTTATACTTTTTTACTTTCAAACTACTTAGCTCTCCTAACGCGCACTAATGGAATTTTCATCAGACACTTGGCCTAACACTGCTGTAATTGGGTTACACAAAACATTTTTGTTATAATTAAGTCACGGAGTCACGTCTGGTCTTAGTATGCAAGTTTTTTAAATTTACTATTAATTAAACCTTATAAAAACATGGCGCCCTCTCACGGTCAAATGGGTCAAACTTAAATTATTCGCAACTCTTTATTTGATAAACAACTTTGTTAATTAAATTTTCTCATCCCGCTTTATTGTTTGTTATTATAATATTAATCAATTTAATCAAACAGAAACAAAAAATTAATTACGAAGTTGATAGCATAATAAAAGAGCGAAACGGTTAAAATATGCTAGTTACGCCCCTGGTTAAAAATACGATATTACCAAGTTTATGTTGTGTATTAGTTAATTTTTTCGGACATTTTGACAAGTAACTAAGCGATCTTTGTGCCCATGATAATTTTTTAGGTTCCTCGCCTACTTCACTGTTGCTAGCCGTCCACTAAATCGTAGTAATGGCTGCGTTCGCGCGCTCGGTTGCGCTTATTCGATTACCACCATACAGAACACTTTTGATGAAATGTCTTTAATTATTGTAAGATTTACAATAAAAATCGAAGAGTTCGTGTCGCATAATCCGGAACAGGAAGCATCGCGAGATCCAGATTGTTGTTACGGTATTTATAAGTTACGAAATGGAAACAATAGCAGATTTGATAAAATAATCGTCAAAATATACAAAAATAGTTTTGTGATTGTGAGATCTCCACAAAAACGAAGAATTTACACAAAAGCAATTTTGTTCCGCCCCATTGTTGTTGATTTTCAGAGCGAAGAAAATGTAGGTAATATATTAAATACGGAGGAAGACAAAATAAGAGCTAAATATACACTTCCGCTTTTAAACAAGCCAAACCAATTTTCTTGAAAATTCTTTCTTGTAGCCACATAAGAAAAATTATTTTAAAGAGATGATTTTTACTAAATATGAAATAAACAAAACCGATCTCGAGCCTCGCTTAGGTAAAATTAAACCCAACAAAAACGAGGGTTAAAAGTTAAATTAGTCTAGTAATTTTAATACTCTTTCCTCATGCTAGAAAATTTTGCAAGCAAAAAATGTAATCGACGTTATTTTCCCTATCAAACACACCAACCACTTTCACAACTATAAAAGCTCACGTAACTGTCTCAAATTTCCACGATTATCCTTGACGATAAAAAATTGAAAAATTTAAAAATAGACCAGCGCTAATAAATAACCGATTAGTAATTTACGGTTCTTGTTAATTTATGCGCATTAGAGAGATTTCACTGCAGTAAATTTCAAATATGTGGGTTAGCATGCATTTCATCAACAAATCATATGTTATGCACAATTATCAATTTTTGAAATCAAAAGTCGGATAAGAATTCCTGACCTCGGCTCGAAAAGCGTAAGAAAATCGTAGGAAACGAAACTAAATTTTAAACCTACCCATATTCCCGCCAAAATCACCTGCCTAATTATCATCACTTTTTAAAAACCAAATGGACTCGAATATTGCATGTTCGACAACATTTTTCCAAATAGAAATCTCTTTTAAATAGCTAAAGTCCCTAAGGAACGGAATTCATATAACTCGTAATAGCAACTTGTTTTGAATTTAAATTCCTATTTACTTTTTCGGCACAGTCAACAAAACCGTTCAAGTTGCGTTTTCAAAATAACATTATAGCACACCATATTCTTGAACAAATTTACTCGACACACAAAGTAGAAAATTTTCAGAAATAAAAAATTTGTTTGACTTGAAGTTTGTTTAATCGTTTACTCGCGCTGAGCAAAGTATCGTAATAGAAATGCCGATAACTTCTACAAAAATTAACTGATTCGATGTTTTACGCGTTGGTTAAAAAGACAAATGTGTGGGCTACAAAATTTGATTCGTAACTTTTTTGTTTAAAATGCACGGTTTTTGAGATATTGCACGACAAAATTAGAAAAGCTCTGAAATAAAGCAAAATTTCAATTTAAGTACATTTTACTAGTATTATTTTAACTTTTTAAACTTATAAAAATTACACAGTTCAAATTTTTGTAAAAGAGTAGGCTGTGAAATGTGCATTTTTACTGTTTTCGCTCAAGTGCACAGTTTTCGAGTTACCACTCGGTAAAGGTACAAAATTGTATTATCAAGAACTTAATTTTAATTAAAAATTCATATCCCGCTTCTAATTTATTAAAAAAACCTAATTAATTTTTTGTACACGATAAAATTGTATTGCATGTTTGTTTAAAATTATTTACTCGGCTTTGCAAGGCTTCGTTTTATTTTAAGTGAAGTGTCACAGCAGTGTGCTTATAACTTCTACAAAAATTAATCGACTTTAGTTTTTCTGAGCTGTTTAGAAAGACAATTCAATCGACTACAAAATTTAATTCTATACATTTTTCGATAAACTGCTCAGTTTTTGAGATACAGCCAAAAATCGGTTAAAATATGTAAAATTTCAATTTTGCTTCTGATTTATTGCTAAAAAAAAATTAAATCAATTTTTCCGTGTGAATTAATTTATGTTTCTTGTTTGTTTAAAAGCTGATTGTTTATAGACAATTAAAATTTTATTAAAAAAAATATCTGTTCAGTTTCAGTAGGAGCTAATAATCGATTCATGAGGAATTATTTCGATCGAACCATTTTTTTTACTAGTATTAAAATAATTCGCAAATCAAACCGTGCATTAAAGTTAAAATAATTAAATTCGTACTTTAATTTCACTCAAAGTGAGCTGGAACCGACTTAGCCTCTCTACTTGCTTCTAATTCAGAGCTAAATAATATTATAACTAATACTTGCAAGGATGAATTTCCATATACAGTGAAATTCGTATAATAACGAAAAATTTCGCCATACCCTACCACGCTGCCCAATTGCGATCGTCACTTGGTCACCCATCCAAGTTTGAACCGCTAGTAAACTCTGACGATTTCAATTATTTTGTGTTAATATATCGTCGGTTACAATATCTAACAGCTACTGAGTCAAAAAAGTCTTTCTATTTTTTCCGGGCAAATTTAATAATTCAACTGAAACAAAAAACTACAAATTCTTTTCCTTTGACTTTGACATGCGATAGCACTACAACGAAGCACATTAAAGAAAAAAGTTGAAAGTCAAATTTTTTATTTTGATCCCTTACCTTTCCAAAGAGCACAAAAAACCCTCGATCGAGTGACCTTTGCAGAAGTTATTGGCATTTCAGTTATCCCAATAAATTTCGAAGTCACCTACTGCAATGGATCATAAAACGACGTAAGTACCTCTGGTGAGTCAAACATTAACTTCTCCTTAAAAGTGCAAATTTGTTAAATTTCATACAAGAAGTAAGCTGAACATTAGCCGCCTTAACGCAGTTTTTCGACCACGCCAGTATGCGGTTACTTGTTTAAGTCTCGAATTAATGTTTTGACCGCAAAGACGAGAAGCAAGAAAATTAAACAAGTTAAATTGTTTATTTCAATTTAGTTCCCTCGACTAATAGTTTCGTATGTACTTTGTTCTTGTTTTAATTGTTGGTTAGTCGACATGAGAATAGTTGAATAAATAAACTACCCAACTATTTTCATTCGATGTGCCAAAACTTTTGAATCTGAATGGGTTACTTTACCTCCCGCCCTTTTGGCTACGACCAACTTGAGGATTAAAATCGGAGGTCTTTGACACCGAACACGGGATTTGTTTGGTAGTATCTAAGAAACGGTGCAAAAATTAATTTGAACAAAATTAAACTTCAGTCTGAAAAGTGTGTTTCGTGCGTAAGTGGGAAATTCACAGCGCGCGTTTTGTTTTGTGCAAATAACTCACCAACGACTACCTTTTCATTAAAAATGAACAGGAATGAAATTATAGAGCAGAAAATTCTTTACAATTTTACTTCTCTGCACTTTCAATGAAAATCTAATATTTTGCGAGTTATTTACACAAAACAAGGTTCTCGAATTTGCTCTCAAATTTAAATCTTCGGCAATTTTTTAAATTAAATTTTAATTATTCAAAGCTGTCGGTAATCGATCTCACAGTAGTTTTTAGGTAACTCGAAGGTAATTTGCGTGGTCGTAAAGTTTTAAACATAATGGTAGGTAGGTAGATATAAAATAGTAATGCGACCGATGTCTCGACTAATACTAATGCGTCATTTTTGAAGCTTATCTTGTCTACTTCGACTTGAGACACTCTTCGTGCCAGGAGATATATTAGAAAATCATATCGAGGGAGAAGGCTAAGACGAAATATATACTTCACGTATGATTAATGGTCGTAAAATGATATGTCTCAAACGTGACAGACAGGTAAAAATTTAAATTTTGTAAATATTTTATCTCGACTGAAAATACGGCGGCCAAAATTCAAATAAGTGATTTCGAGGTTTAAGAAATGATGAATTATTCACGCTTCGCTTAATTCAAACACTGGGGTAGGTTATCATGTCTGTCGATTAGCAGCCACATTTTTTAATTTAAAAAAATAGTTAGTTATGCTTATTAAACCATTAAAACCGGTCAAGAAGCCGAACTTAATCATATTTAATAAATTTATCATCTCATCAAGTGTCATTATTCTATCCGTTACCCCCAAAAATTAAATAATATTAAGAAAATAGCAACATTTAAATTAACTTTCAGTTTACCGAGGTATTCAGTCCCGATACAACTACCCACACGAATTGCTCCTTCTGAGCTAAGCTGTAACGCCGCTTTATGACCTAAAACGTAAGGTTAGTTTAAGTGCGACATCAAGAATAATATTTTAATTGACTTAGAAACTCACTAAATGGTTTCAACTAAACTCTGTTAGAGGGCGCCACAAGCTCTGACAACCGGATCATATACATTACAGCTCTACAGACCTAGAAGGCCCATGGCTTCATTCCCTGCCTACCTAACCTGTCTTGTAAACTCTCGTATGTGACGCAGCCGTATCAACGGTAATGACGTCGACACAAATATCAGGGATCACCACAGGAGTGTGGATGCCCACCGGAAGGCCGAACCAAGAAATTCTGTACAATCCGGGATTTGAACCCAAAATTTCCGCTCTATACTCAACCAGCGATCACATCACTCCACTGCTGTGGCTACCGGATCATACCGGTTAAATATTCAAACGCTCCCAAAAATATACAAATTGCAGTGTTCATTTTGATCTCTAAATTTGAAGTTTTTTCTCTCTCATGAAATTCTCGCATATCGATAATAATCACTTGCTAGAAAGCTCATCCTCCTTGTTATTTATAGGCCTTCCTTTGAAAGATTTCTTTCTTAATTCTAAAAGGTCGAGAAACCACATCAATCATATAACTACACTGAAAAAAAAGTGGCATCATATTGATGAAAATGTACATCATATTGATGAAGAAATCATCATCGCCGATGAAGACGTTCATCAATATGATGAAATATGTTTCATCAAATGTACATCATTTTTTAGTTCATCAATATGATGAATGAGTTCATCGAAATGATGTACGAGTTCTTCAAAAAAATTTGAAAAATTGTAGCGTATTGACGCATATGCAAGTATATATCGTCCCCCTTATGCCATAACCACAAATGTGAATATTAATAATTTTTTAGAAGAACGCAATTAAAGTTTTAAACACACGTATATAATTTAAAATTAATCAAATTAATGAGTAGATAATACGAAACACAGTGTAAAGAAAAGGTTTCAACAGGTTAATTTAATTGCGCTCTTCTCAAAATTTGTAATTTTTACATTCGTGATTATGGCATAAGGGGGACGATATATGATAAACAAAATCTTCAATATGACGTACTCGTTCATCATATTAATGATTTTATTAATAAATATGAAGAACAACATCATTGATTTGATGTACTCCTTCATCATATTGAAGATCTTGTTTATAAATATGATGAACAAAATCATCGATTTGATGTACTCGTTCATCATATTGATGATTTTATTTCTAAATATGACAAACAAGATCATTGATTTGATGTACCCTCATCATACTGGTGATCTTATTCATAAATATGATGAACAAAATCTTCAATATAACGCACTCGTTCATCATATTGATGATCATAAAAGCTAAAAGCGGCCGAGTGCCTGCAACAAACATAAAAATGTAGTATAAAACTCTGTCTGTCTGTGCGAAACGCTTCCTTACAATTCTCAAACATTTGGCTTCGATATTGTGTCTCAAAAGGTAGAACATTATTAAAATCGTTTAATTTTTAATTTAGTATTCACAATATTGTGAATGCGGAATTGATGAAAAAGTTATTGATGAATGATGACATTATCTATGTTAATTTTAGAATTCTTAACTGCAGTGATTCGGTTATTAGAGTTCATGGCGCCATCAAGCAGATTTTTCTTGAAACTGAGCGTAGTATGATAATTGACAATTACATATCATCATAACCTAAAATTTAATAACTGTGATAAAATCAAAAATTTATAAAACAAGTAGATGACTTTTTGCAAATTTTGGACTTTACGAAAGTCGTTGAATTTAAGGTATTTATCAGTTGACATGCGAGTCCTTTGCGGTTTCAACAAAACTTAGTTAGAGGGCGCCACAAACTCTAATAACCGGATCATATCGGTTTAAAATATTTGAATGCTCCCATTATAAAAAGGTTTAGAATTAAACAATTTTTCTGTGATGTCTATTTTCGGTTGCAGGTAGCTACTTTGGGCACGAAAATACAAATTTTACGATTGAAATCTCGATGAATTCTGAAAGAGTATATATTAAATAAGAGAATTAGCTATGAACGAATGCCTTAAATGCTCCTGTTTTTTCAAAAATCGAATTTAAAAACTTCGATTTTTGCAGTAAATTTTAAAGCAAAGTCGCTCGGGATTGGTTAATTCTGTCGGTACGTGCACCCAGATATAGTTTTAGCTTTGCGCAGAGTGGGAGCGACACTTGCATTGCGATGCAGTAACAGAGCACTTCGAACGAAAATCATGGTTTTCAACCCTAAAAGTGAGTTGGTAAAATGGCTTAAAGCGCCCGAGCGCAGCGAGAGGTGCTTTAAGTCGATTTTTCCTTGCACAACCACCTTTCCGAATAGTACATGTGCTGGAAAAATGGCTTAAAGCGCCCGAGCGCAGCGAGAGGTGCTTTAAGTCGATTTTTCTTCGCACAGCTACTCTGCGTTACAAATCCACTCTCACGAGTTTCACCTCTCGAAGATTCACCTTTTCCTTGACCTACGGGCCTCGGGATATTTTTAAATTAGTTGTCATTTTGATGAAAATGGCTCGAAGCGCCCGAGCGCAGCGAGGGTTGCTTCGAGTCAATTTTCATCAAAATCACCATGGCAAGAGCCGGACCTACGGGCAAAAGTAACTACCGTTCGTTAAATTTAAGTAACCCTTTTCTGAATTAATTTTTAAATAATTTTAAATTAAATAAAAAAGGAGAACGCATTCCTACCTTACCGCAAGAGTTACTGTCTAATTGTAGAAGTGCGACACTCTTATGTATAGCAGTGCACGGACCTCCCACGAACGAACTTGATTAACCAATCACGAGCGTTTAAACTTCGAAAATCAAGCTTTTTTAAATTCGATTTTTGAAAAAACAGGGGCATTTAAGGCATTCGTTCATAGCTAATTCTCTTATTTAATATATACTCTTTCAGAATTCATCGAGGTTTCAATCGTAAAATTTGTATTTTCGTGCCCAAAGTACCTACCTTTCCCCCTATTTTCTAATAAGCGCATCCACAAAATTTCAGAGGAAATTCGAAACCCAATATTTATGAACCCCCCCCCCACCTCACCTACAATGCTTGTTTTTTCTCAAAATTGCTTTTTTTATTTTGTGAGATCCGGCACAGATGTCCCTCCTACTGAGGACCTAATCGAATTACTGGATCGGTTGGACCAATTACTTACAAAGAATATCAAATGAATTTTCTTATTTAAAATTACTTTTTTTGCCGACAGCTGACAGAATCCACAATGAAGACATACGAGAAGAGCTGAAAACGACCCCTTTGCAGGAGAGAATAAAACAACGTAGACAAAGGTGGGAAGAGCTCCTACACAGAATGGACTCCTCAAGAATCCCCAGTAAACATTCTCTACTAAAAAACCAGAGAAAAAAAAGATGTGGGAAGTCCCGCATCAAGTTGGCGTTTACTTAGACACGTTATAGACAAGTGATCAACAATTTTTTGTTGTCAACTGTCAAATGTCAACAAAATGAATGACATTATTTGATAACTTAGCGACTATTTTAAACAAAAATGTTGTTATTAAACGATTTACAATAATTAAAAAATGCTAATTAATTGTATTTAAAACTTTTTTTGGTAGATTAATTTCAGTTTAAAAATTTCATTAAATTTGATTTAAATGTGACAGCAAGTGACAACGCCATCTTTTGTTAATTTGACAAACTGCGATTTAATTTATTTACCAATAAGATTCAACAACTGTCACATCTACAAAACAAAAGACTGTCATTTGTTTTATAATTTATTTGAAATAAATAATTTAAATTCGAATATTTTTTCTTGACAAAAATTAAAAGAACTGTAATAAATCTCGCCGTTGGAAAAATTGTATATAAATCACGGTTGTCAAGACCATTATAGCCCGCGCTAGCCGGGAGGGGGGAGCTGGGGTTATAATAACTAATAAGTGAGTGATATAAAGGTGAGAATTTTAGATCGTATAATTCAAAAAAACGATCCTAAAAAAGTACTAAAAAAAGCAATTTTAGGTTGGTATTATAGTTTTAGGTTACGCAACCCACGGTATTAAAATATTATTTTTTTTTTTAATTACCTTTTAATCCCCTAATCAAATTTGGGACCCAAAACATTAAACATTTTGTATCTTTCGGCCTTTCTTCCCACAATTTTTTTGAATGACCTTTTTTTTTAACCTCCTAGCCAAATTTGCAACCCAAAACATAAAACATTTTGTATCTCTCGGTCTCTTTTTCCCACAATTTTTTTGAATGACCTTTTTTATAAAAAAAATTCTTTTTTTATTATATTTTTTAATATTAGGTATTTAAATTAATAGCAATTTAAGTAGTATAAAAAATTTAATTCTAGAAAACAATAAAAAAATTTTAATTTAGAAGCGTCTTGCGTAAGGGCAAGATTTTTTTTCTATTTAAACTAAAAATTAAAATAAAGTTTCCAAAATGCTAAAATAGGTCGTAAAAATTGAAAAAAGAAAAAAAAAACAAAAAAGGTAAAAATAAATAAGGCATATATGACGTAGTTTTTCATGAAACGAATTTTGATACTAATAAAATAAAAATAGGAGCTAAAATAAAAATAAAAAACTTTTTAACAAAAAATTAAACCGACCTCAAAAAGGAAACTAAAAAGCATAAAATAAATATATTACATTTTGAGTCTTAAGAAGGGCATTTTTTTCAGGGCCCTTTTAATTTAATCAACAGATGGCGCCTACTTAAATATTTTTATAAAATAAGAGGAATTTGCTATATTTAAAATAAAGCAAATTCGTTGAGATAATACTATTCTATAAACAATATTCTTGATCTTAAGCTATTTTGAGTTCGTAATATTTATTTATAAAAACACAATTCATAATTAAAGTTTAATTATCTTTTTTGGTAAGTGAGTGTGTTTTGACATACTCAATACGAACTCAAAATAGCTTAAGATCAAGAATATTGTTTATAGAATAGTATTATCTCAACGAATTTGCTATATTTTAAATATAGCAAATTTCTCTTATTTTATAAAAATATTTAAGTAGACGCCATCTGTTGATTAAATTAAAAGGGCCCTGAAAAAATACCCCTCTTAATAAGTAATGTAAGTAACTAAGTTTGAGTCGGTGCAGAATGGGTGACTTTTGTTTTAATAATTTTTTTAAAGTAATTTAGTAATCGTTGATTTTTTGTACCGACTCAAAATTAGTTACTTACATTACTTATTAAGACTCAAAATGTAATATATTTATTTTATGCTTTTTAGTTTCCTTTTTGAGGTCGGTTTAATTTTTTGTTAAAAAGTTTTTTATTTTTTAATTTTTAGTGATTAAAATCTACTAATTACTACCTTAATTAATTAATTTGCTCGATATAAAGTTTTTCTCCACTCCAACTTTCAACAGAATAGGTTGACAAGTAAAAAATCAATAAATGAAAAACAATCATTCCCTATTTTCTACCCTTACGGGTGCAATTTTCCCTTATTTTTTACTCTTACGAATGGAATTTTTTTGTGAAAATTAAATGGGACCACCATGGAGGTATACTCTATCGAATAAAAAAAAATTCATCAAAATCGGATCACTCTGTAAAAAGTTATGCCCGAACATACATAAGAAAAAAAAAAAAAAAAAAAAAAAAAAAAAAAAACATACAAACAGACGAATTGAGAAACTCCTCCTTTTTTTGAAGTCGGTTTAAAAAAGGTAAAAACCTAAAAATGTCATCTGTAGTGATCACAACCTTGGACTATAAAATTCTATTTAAAACTTCGCTTATTTAATTTGTATGCATGGCTACTAAAAAAAATCATTAAAATAGCCCTCAAAAGACCAAAATTTATAGATTTTCTTGTCCCAACAAAAAAGTGACAGAGTTCGTTTTGTAAGAGAAAAATTAGAAAACATTTTCGTTGTTTACCCTGTATATACGGTAAAAAATGTAAGCCCTTTTTAGACCTTAAAGGACCTTTAAAAACCAATTTACGGATTAAATGGCACGGTATATTTACGGAATGGGACGTTTCGGCGCAACCGGTTCGGCGCGACCGTTTCGGCGCGGCCGGTTCGGTGCGAGCCGGTTTGGCGCAAGCCCATTTCGGCGCAAGCCGGTTCGGCGCGAGACCGTTTCGGCGCGAAACTATTTTGGCGCAATCCCATTTCGGCGCAAGCCAGTTCGGCGAGAAGACTTTTCGGCGCGAGCCGGTTGGGCGCAAAGGTTTTTCGGCGCAAGCCCATTTTGGCGCAAACCAGTTTGGAACGAAGACTTTTTGGCGCAAATAATTACAAACATTTAATTTTCCTTGAATTTTAGTCTTTGAATTTTTTTCTTTGAATTTTAGTCAGGCAGACATTAGATACAAAAAGATACAACTATTCATCTAATTGTTACAAAATAATCATTTGAGTTTGACTTTAATCGCACTTGGTTAAGTTTTTTTCTGATAAAGACTAGAAGTTCTATGAGCGTGGAATCGTTACCAGAAAGATGGCAAAAGGTCATCAGACAAAATGGAAAATATATAATAAATTGATTGAAGTTTATTTTTAGTACAAAAACAAATTGCAACAGAGACGTGCTCAAGGGGGGGGGGTTGAGGAAATACTAGAAAGCCGGCAGTTTTTAATCTAGAATTGGGGTTTTTGTATAATCGATTTTTAAACAATACAATGCAAAAAAAAATTATTAACCACACTACATAATATTCATCAATATTTATAATTTTTTAAACTTTTTTTTATTGTTATTTTTGTTTTTATCTAATAGAATGTCAATACAGAGCATTATATAAGGGGGGGGGGAGTTTGGGGGTTTAAACCCCTTGCATGACATAGCTATGAAGTAAAAAAAAATTTTAAAAGCTTTTTTTTGTAAAACCCTTCTCGTAGCATAAAAAAAAATTTGTTTTAGGTAACCCCCCCACATGACTTATGTCTAGCTACGGTCCTGTGTCAATATGACATCCATAGTTTTCTGTAAGTTAAAATGCATATATGATTAATTGAATAAACCATTAATTAAACCGACCGATCAGATTAAAGTCAAATAATAAATAATTTTCTACATCCGCATAAATAATGATTTATGTTTATAAAAAGTATTTTATGCCTATGATATTAAATTCTCGCTCCGAATCTGTTTGCTCCGAATTGGCTCGCGCCGAATCGGCCTCGCGCCGAACCGCCTTGCGCCGAACCGTTCTCGCGCCGAACCGGCTCGCGCCAAACCGTCTTTGCGCCGAACCGTTCTCGCGCCGAACCGTCTTTGCGCCGAACCGCTTTGCGCCGAACCGTCCTCGTGCCGAACCGGCTCGCGCCGAACCGTCTTCGCGCCGAACCGGCTGCACCGAAACGGTCGCGCCGAATCGGCTGCGCCGAAACGTCCTAGACCGGTAAGTTTAGGTGCGACATTGAGAACAATATTTTAGTTAATGTGCAATTAGGTTCGAGCAGGGACGTGCACATGGGGGTGGGAGGAGCTTCCCCCCCTAGAAAGTTGGTAAAAACACTCAAAAGTTGGTTAATTTGGCATTTGTTATGCCTAAATTTACAAAAAGTTGGCAATTTTAAATTAATTCAGTTGGCATATTTGAGATTTCTCCCCCCTGAAAAAAGTTGGTTGGGCATGTCCCTGGCACTGAAAATATTATAGTTACTTACAAAAACTTGACCTCAATGAAGGGTTCAAGGTGAAGATGAACGTCAAATAATATCGATTAATATAGAAAATAATCGATTGCACAGTTTCGAATTTTCACGTAAGAACCGCATGGTTGACGGTACGTGCGCTCGACGTAAATACTTGAAACAAAGTTTATTAGAGGGCGGGGCTACTGCAGTTGACAATTATTTGTACAACTGACAACATCAAACTAAACACTTCATTTTAAATTGCATTTCGTTAATTATAGCGCAATTTTTACCTAAAAACATTCCACGCAGATCCCGGGTTTTGAGTTCCATGGGCCTAAACATCCCAGTTTTCCAGCCCGAATATTATAAAGTTATATTTTTACAGTTTTTGGGATCATTTAGCCTTAATTTTGAATGATCAATAAAATTTAATGTTAATTTTTTTTTTATAATTTATACTTTCCACTATTGCCACAATTTAAAATAATAAACATTTTTTTAAATTCGGTGGCAAGTTTTGCTTCTTTTGCGTTGTTTTTTGACACATAGTTTGTTTTTCCCGTTGCTAGGCAATGATTCTTTTGTATTTATAATGCAATTGGTAACTTATTGATCTAAAAGTGAAATCTTGTCTTTTTACTATGCAACGATGCCTTCGTAGTTAAAATGCAACTTTGATATAAAAATGAGGTCTTATTGTAGGTATAACCGATCTAACAAAAAATATAAAAAATAGCTATAACAAATTCATCTGATATCAGGTTATATCTGAGGGTCAAAAGTAAATTCTAAAAATCGACGTCCCCATCTCAGTATCCAATAAAATGTTTGTCTAATTAAATTTTCCTTAAGGCAAAAATCGAATGATCAAAGCGATGATTAAAAATATTTGTTAGGGAGATATAAATGAATAAAAAATAATTTAATTTTTCTAGCATAATCATAATTAAGCTGCAAGCAAAATCCGTAGCAGATACACAAAAAATGTTAAGCCAAGAGAAAAATATCAAAAGCAATAAAATGAATTTACTGAAGCGCAAAGTAGATCGGCGGTTTAAATGAAAAAAAAAAGCTCACGAACCCGGATTAAAGTTGAAAACATGCAAAGTTAGAATATTTTCTTGTGAAAAAAAAACAAACACAATCAAGTTAAAGCATTCATTGAGTAACATTCAAATTACCGTAACAAGGAAAAGTTAGCAACTTATTTTTAGTTATTAAAACTTAAATTAAGCGAACGTTATTTTATTGTCGTGCATTTAAAAAATTTTATTTTAATAAGAAAGGAAACTAAGCGAAGGCTACGATAAAATTTTAGTTATTGTGGAACAAAAGAAAAGCGATATAAATTTATTAAATGACCAAGACGCCACGACGCTAACGTCCCTCTAAAAATGTAACCAATTTCACAGATCGTCACATTTTATGGATGGCTTTTAGTTATTATTGTTATGAGCAACACATCAAGTTTATTAATTATTGGGAAAATGTAGTAAGTACATGGACGTAATTTGGGTCCTTGGAGCTTGCCCGGTCAAATCCGATGGTGGCTGGCAAGCATTTAAGCCATTAAAGTAATAATGGAACAAATTGAACGATATTGCTTTAAAATCGATGTATAATACACACTTAACATGATTTGAGTGGTGGGTTAGCGTGTGTAATTTCGATAAACACCTGTTTCGTATATTACAAGCATTTGGTTTAAATCGATGCTCGGTTTAAGACAATAACAGTAAACATGTAGGTACAAGATAATCAGGGACAATGAAATGAATCGCTTACCTCGTTGGTGTTCCATCGGTGTCTCTGTGTGGGAAAATGGTCAGCTCTAGGTAAACTCTCGAGGTTTTCAGGCAGCTTGATTGGTTCGCCGTCTGAAACGATAAAATCACAATTTCATTTTCATCACTTTTCATTAGAGAAAATGTTTTTTATATTTTCAAAATCCCCTTTGATGAAATTAACGCTACACACGAGATACGAATACGTTATTTTGTACCTCTTCAACAAAATTACTCGCAATTTATTTTGCTATTTTTCATAACATGATACGCAAATAATCAACATCAAAGTTAATTAATTACAAAAGTACCTACAGTAGGGAGGACGGGTGGTGGGTACGCCGTTACATTAATTTAACCCAATAAAAAATCGTGTTGTGTGTTTCGTGCATGTTACAAATTATGTACCTACCTAGGTACGTACTGTAAGTAATATAAACTTCAAAATTGCCCAACTATCTCAAATTTGCGCACAACATTTGAGGTGCCTAATTTTTAATTAAATATTTGACTGAATATTTCTCGTGAGCAAACAAAACTCGACTAGTGAAGGAGCTTTTTGTGTCAAGTGGTTTGTGGTAACGTGATTTCCGTCAGATGTTTAATACCATATCAAGTGGATTTATTTGATATACAACTTTATGAGATACCAATATTAAAGTTCAACTTCCATACAACAAGAAAATACAATTTTAATAATACCAAATCGAAAATTAAATATTTGCACACGACAATGTCGCCTTCCCCATTTAAAACGATAAACAATTTGGGCCTAAAAGCAAAGGGAACGCCACACACCTCCCCGCTCTCAATTAGCTTCGTTCAGAACCACCCTCTTAGAAATTAAAATTTTTCACTATTTTGTAACACATATTTCGAGTTGGTTTAAGTTTGTTTAATTTTTGGCCACCTAAAACTCAAAAATGGACCACTGTGCATCGGCAAAAAAACGCAAATTTAACTGCGAGATTCGTCATGAAAAATTTAAAAAATTTATAAAAGGTTTTTCGATTTCAACTTGTTCTTGAGATGCTGTGATTATTTCAGCACTGATATTTAAAAAAAAGGTTTTCGTCGTCAAGGTAACAATGAAACAAACAAAAAAGATTTCTTGTTTTATCTCGTAAAAAAATTACTTTGGAAGTTATTGTAATTCTAAAATTAACGACGCGGATGAACGAGATTCCCGCTGTTACGGCTAAAATATTTCACTTCAACAACTTTACATTTTTAAAATTTTTTCTATTTTAAGTTACTTTTAGGATGCTATAATTATTTTTTGTAATCGAAAAGATCACCGTCGTCAAAGTAACAGTGAAACAAACAAAAAAGAAGCCTTGAAGTAGCAAAAAATTTACTTAGGAAGTTATTGCATTTAAGAAGATGGATTTAATTAATGATCATTAAGAAGAATTAATTATTTCTTTTTGTGTAGTATAGTGCTTTTCTACTATAATTGTAATTTTGCACATATTTAAAATGGTTAAATGGTAAATATAAATTGAAATAAGAATAAAAAAAAAATAAAAAAATTTGTCGAAATTCCCACTATTTTAAAAAATTTGTGGTTAGTAAATCAATACAGTCATAGATGGTAGTTCAATCAATTATACATGTTAGCGTGAGCCAAAATATTTGCAATAAATGAAGCTAAAATAATATTCTTCTCGATTTTCTATGTTTAGGTTCTTCTACTGTCTTCACACACACCTGTGATAAACTGTGTTTTGATATAGTAATACTGTTATAGTTGATTACCAACCTAATAATACCAAATTAGGTTGGTATTACTTACTCAGCGCATTTATTTAAAATTATTAGTCAGGGCAGAGTATTTCATTAACGTCATATACAGGTCCGGGTCCAGGTTTAGTAATCCTCGCTTATTCTAACACGGCCTTCCTGCAATTGTCGCGTCCCCGTGACATTTTTTTTTTTTTTTTTAATTTTGAATAATGCCATAAATAACTCGGCCGCAACGCCTTAAATAACTCGGCCGCAACGCCTTAAATAATTCGGCCGCAACGCCTTAAATAACTCGGCCGCAACGCCTTAAATAACTCGGCCGCAACGCCTTAAATAACTCGGCCGCAACGCCTTAAATAACTCGGCCGCAACGCCTTAAATAACTCGGCCGCAACACCTTAAATAACTCGGCCGCAACGCCTTAAATAATTCGGCCGCAACGCCTTAAATAACTCGGCCGCAACGCCTTAAATAACTCGGCCGCAACGCCTTAAATAACTCGGCCGCAACGCCTTAAATAATTCGGCCGCAACGCCTTAAATAATTCGGCCGCAACGCCTTAAATAATTCGGCCGCAACGCCTTAAATAACTCGGCCGCAACGCCATAAATAACTCGGCCGCAACGCCATAATAATTTGGTTCTACCGTCCGTAATAGTTATTTATGCACCAAGTCCCGAAAGTGCATCTTCTTGGCATGAGCGCGGAAAATTATAGACTGAGGCGCAGACGAAGTCTATAACCACGCAAATGCCAAAAAGGCACCTCAAGGATAAAGCGCATAAACTATTTTATGTGTAACTGGAATGAAATGCACATTTTCTGCAAAAATGTACGATAATAATTTAACGAAATACGTATGTTGCTAAGCAATAAAATATTTAAAATTCACAAAATACGTCAAAAACACATGTCAAAGTGTACATTTTAGTAGGATTGCACATAAAACAATTGAGGTTTTGACATTTCTGTACTGTAAACAGCTACTTTCAGTATTGTTTTGTATATGTGAAAATGTACATTATAGTATAAATGTACTTACCAAAGAAAAGCAATGAATCAAATTGCTTCACTAGTCATATTTTCCTCAAAATTGTCTGTTAAACCAGCCTCTCAACTGTTCATAAGTAGCCTCTTTCACTATTTAGTTTCTCCAACCTCCAAATACGCAACGTTCGTTAGCCAGCATTTCTATAATTTTGCTTAGTCCCAAAAACCTCCCGCTTAGTTTTCCAAATCTTACTGTTGCCAAATCCTATTTCCGCTTGCGCGATTCTTCCCTCAGAACATAAATGCATCCGACGTATATCAAGTTGCCAAACTTTTACCTTCATTAAGTACTGCTTCAATTCCGGTCAATATTGCAAACCATTCAATCTCCTTTCTGTTGTTCAACGCACTTTTCACTAGATCAGACAAGACTTTTATCACTGATTTTACCTGTCCGCCGCCTCTGGGCACTCCCACATTTATAAGGTGCAATTCAACATCTTCTCGTTTAAAACAATTAACGAATTCCGATGAAGTGAAAATTTCCGCTTTATCAGTCATGACTGCCCCTGGATGCCAGCTCGTTTAAACAAAAAAAAACCCAAAGTAACTATAGACTGTTTAGAAGTTTTGTTCTCTAAGAGAGCAAATATACGGATACTTCAGAAATGCGCCAATCACAACCAAGATTACGGTGCATTCACCAATATACAAAAATCATCCAACGCTCGGGACTCCACCTTTCCACTCTTCGTCCATTCCTGACAACACACTTATATCACTATCCAGTACATATCAAATTCGGGGTCTCATCATTGAGAACTACGCCAAGTTCAATCCATAATTTCCCATGGCAACGCACAATCCGGGACGCCGAATCGTCTTCCAACCAATCAATCTACGCCAGGGGTTCCCAACCTTTTTGCACCTGCGTACCACCTGGGGAAAATTTTTAAAAACTGGAGCTAGAATAGCGAGTTTTTAACGATTTTTTAAAGATTAAAATTTAAAATATCAACATTAGGAGTGATGGAACTTATCTTCACTCTTGCACACATCACTTACGCGTACCACCTGAAACGTTCCACCAGTGGTACGCGTACCACCGGTTGGGAGCCCATGATTTACGCCATCTACGCCAGGAATACAACTACTGTCTATCGACTTCTCTTCCAGGAGCTTGCAAGGCGGTAGACTCAAAGCCAATTTTGCAATCCTCAGCTACAAGTTGAATTTCTTTACTATTATAAGACTTCTTTTGCTTCTTAATTTAGATTTCTTTCATTGCATGCTTCGGGTTTTCTGAATATTTACAGTCTTTCTTTGAATGACCTATTTTTTTTACAGTTGAAACACTTTTTTGATAATTTCCGTTTTTCTCATACGATTCCATAGTATCTAGCTTGAGTTGTTTTGGTACTCTTCGATGATCATCTTTGATTTCGCTATCATATTGTCGAAGTAAAGCTTTAAGATCTTGTTGATTCTTTGGCACATTTATTCGTATTCTTTGTCGAATAATATCGTTATTTATTCCACCAATGGAACGTATTACTTTCTGCCATTCCAGTTGAGGTTGGTACTACGTATTTTCTCTATTCCGTATTCACATAAACTAACAAGGTTTGAACTTTCTATATTAGCTGCCTTGTTTAGCTTCGTGTGCCATGTTTCTTGTTTGGGGAACGTTATTCAAAAGTCATACACAAATTATTCCAACTCCTATCAAATGGTTTCCATCCATCGAAAAACTTTATTTTTCATTTTCTCGTAGAGCGTCTCCCTCTTTCAATATCATAATGAAATCGGATATTTTAGTTCGTTTCTTTAAATCGTTTATTTGTTCAATCCATTATTCATCAATCAAAAATTTGCTATTAACGGCATCGTGCGTTTGTTCTAAGTCCATCGGATATCCGTCCGGATTTTGAATTGCATTTTGGGAATCTTCTGTATTTTGATTCATTTTAAACCAAACGAGAGAAAAAATAAAACACAAAACCAACAAAAACAAAAAAAAAAACACGACAAAAAAAAACTTATCCGTTTGCAGTTAAACGTTGGTTCAAATTCCACTTCTGATGTTAGCGTGAGCCAAAATATTTGCAATAAATGAAGCTAAAATAATATTCTTCTCGATTTTCTATGTTTAGGTTCTTCTACTGTCTTCACACACACCTGTGATAAACTGTGTTTTGATATAGTAATACTGTTATAGTTGATTACCAACCTAATAATACCAAATTAGGTTGGTATTACTTACTCAGCGCATTTATTTAAAATTATTAGTCAGGGCAGAGTATTTCATTAACGTCATATACAGGTCCGGGTCCAGGTTTAGTAATCCTCGCTTATTCTAACATACATATGGGGCATTCCACACCAAATCGACCACTTTTGAACCCGACCCCTTTTGATTTTCCTGAAATTTTTACATATTATACTATCTCATCAACAACAGTTCTGTGAATTTTTCAAAACTTTTTACTCAACCCAAAAAAAGTTACGAATTTTTAGAAAAACTGCTGTTTTTTTTTTCAAACGATCGTAACTATTTCAAAAATTGACTAATCGGAACGTTTTTTTTTTGGTTTTGTTTGTCTTTAAACGTACTTTTCAGGAAAAAATACAAAAAAAATATTAAAACTTAGATTCTACAAAATTTTTCATTTTTTCGGAGAAAATCATTGATTTTTCAAATTTCGACACTTTTGATATTTGATTTTTTTATTTCAAAAAAACTCTGATTTATTCCGCGTATAACAACGCAAACCCCATAATGGGCCGACATTTCTTTCTATTTCTTTTGTTTAATTGAAAAATATTATATGCGTAAAAATAAAACAAAATATTTTTTAATTAAACAAAAAAAATAGAAAAAAATTTCGGAACATTATGGGGTTTGCGTTGTTATACACGGAATAAATCAAAGTTGTTTTTGAAATAAAAAAATCAAAAATCAAAAGTGGAAAAATTTGAAAAATTAATGATTTTCTCCGAAAAAATAAAAAATTTTGTAGAATCCAAGTTTGAATATTTTTTTTGTATTTTTTCCTGAAAAGTACGTTTAAATACAAATAAAAACAAAAAAAAAGAACGTTTTGATTAGTCAATTTTTGAAAAAGTTACGATCGTTTGAAGAAAAAAACATCAGTTTTTCTAAAAATGCTTAACTTTGTAAACAATTTTCAAAAAATTTACAGAACTGTTTTTGATGGGATAGTATAATACGTAAAATCAGTAGTGTAATTTTTTTCAAAATTTTTTACAAAGCCAAAATTTCAGAAAAACTGATGTTTTTTTACTTCAAACAATCGTAACTATTTCAAAAATTGACTAATCAAAACGTTCTTGTTTTCGTTTTTGTTCGTCTTTAAACGTACTTTTCAGGAAAAAATATTCAAACTTGGATTCTACAAATTTTTTTATTTTTTCGGAGAAAATCATTGATTTTTCAAATTTGTCCACTTTTGATTTTTGATTTTTTTATTTCAAAAGAAACTCTTATTTATTTCTCGTATAACAACGCAAACCCCATAATGGGCCCACATTTCTTTCTATTTTTTTTCTTTAATTAAAAAATATTTTGTTTTGTTTTTACGCAAATAATATTTTTTAAGTAAACAAAAGAAATAGAAAGAAATGTCGGCCCATTATGGGGTTTGCGTTGTTATACGCGGAATTAATCAGATTTTTTTTAAATAAAAAAATCAAAAGTGTCGAAATTTGAAAAATTAATGATTTTCTCCGATAAATGAAAAATTTTGTAGAATCCAAGTTTGAATATTTTTTTTGTATTTTTTCCTGAAAAGTACGTTTAAAGACATACAAAAACAAAAAAACAACGTTCCGATTAGTCAATTTTTGACATAGTTACGATCGTTTGAAGAAAAACAACATCAGTTTTTCTAAAAATTCGTAACTCTTTTTGGGTTGAATAAAAAATTTTGAAAAAATTCACAGAACTGTTTTTGGTGAGATAGTATAACATGTAAAAATTTCAAGAAAATCAAAAGGGGTCGGGTTCAAAAGTTGTCGATTTGGTGTGGAATGCCCCATATACATAAAAAAAAAGAAAGTGAGTAAATTACAGACTTTGTTTTCAAAATTAGTTTTTCCATTTTAACGCTTTTTTTATAAATTCCGTATTAGATTTTATTTTCAAATAGTGAAGAATATAGGAAAATCTTCATATCTTTATTTTATTCGACGATAGTTTTACCCTGGTCTACTGTTTAGGCCCTAGGGGACTTGCAAAAATTATTTTTTGTATCTCATTATTTCGCAATGTTTTGCAGGATTTTAAAATTTCATTTTGGGAGCGCCATCTGTTAATAATTTGTTTAACTACATCAATTTTTACCAAAATCAAGATTTGTTCATTTAATAATCTACTGGGTGGCCCACCTTAGACCCGAACATAGTACATGCAGAGCCGTAACCAAAACGTGGCGAAGGTGGTGCAGGCTACAGCTCTAAAGATTTGTGGCATAAAATAAGCTAAAATTGAAAATAATGTAAAATTAAGTATAATGTAGTTTATGTTCCTGAAAAAATATTTCCCTGACCTAGAGGGTACTTTTAAAAGTAAACAATTAAATAAATCAGGGGATCTGGGAGATATAAAACACTCCCTCCCCCACCCAAGCTGTAAGTAAAAATGAGAGGTTTTATAAGAATTAAATTTGCGATTTTATTAATTTTTAAAAGTAATTCCATTACTTCCTTAAGCTGGAGGGTATTCCATACCCCCCAGACTCCCCGGTTTCTTCATATTTTAAAAGGCCTAGCGGACTTAGACAGCATAATACTAGAAAGTAGAAAAAACACTTCAAAATTAGATAAAATTAGGTATTATTTAGATTTTATTTCTAAAAAATCGTACCCTAACCTAAAAATTACTTTTAAAAGTAAAGTATTGTAAATCCGGGAGATCTGGGAGGTATTAAACCCCCAGCCGTAAATAAGAAAAAGAGATTTTATAACAATGAAAATTTGCATTTTTATTAATTTAGAAAAGTCATTTCGTTACTGCCTTATGCTGGAGGGTATTCCATAGCCCCCGGTTTCTTCATATTTTAGAGAGCCTGGCGGACTAGCCCGGCGGTATAGACTAAAAAATAGAAAAATAACTTAAAAATTAGATACAATTGGATATTATTTAGATTTTATCTCTGAAAAATCTTACCCTGACCTACAGGGTATATTTAAAAGCAAAATATTGGTAATCCGGGGGTCTGGGGGGTATGGAATACCCCCAGCCGCAAGTAAAAAAAAGAGATTTTACAAGAATTAAATTTGCGTCTTTATTAATTTTGAAAAGTCATTTCGTTACTTCTTCAGGCTGGGGGGTATTCCATACCCCCAGACCCCCCGGTTTCTGATTTTTTTGGAAATACGTAGTGGCCTCAACCAACCTACACTAAACAATTGGAAAAACCCTTTAAAATAAAATTACATTAAATATTATGTAGTTTATGTTCCGGTAAAATCATTTCCCGACTTAGAGGGTACTTTTTAAAGTAAACAATGAAAAAGTCAAAGGATTTGGGGGTATTATGAAATACTCCCCAGACGTAAGTAAGAAAAATAGGTATTCTTATGAATTAAATTTGCTTTTCTATCAATTTTGAAAAGTCATCTCTTTATTTCTTTATGCTAGAAGGTATTCCATTCCTTCCTTAAATTTTAAGGGCCTAGCGGGATTAGGCACACTAGAGTAAAAAATTTAAATAGAAAAAGCACTTCAAAATGAGAAGAAATTAGGTATTATGTAGTTTATGTTTCTGAAAAGAGATTACCGTGACCTGAAGGGTAAACTTTTTAAATATAATTAAACTATCGGAAAGTCGGGAAGTTTAGAATAACTCCCCCCCCCCTGCCGTAAATAAGTAAAATGATGTTTTCTCAAAAATTAAATTTGCGTCTTTCGATTTAAAAAATCATTTCGTCACTTTCTCATGGTGGAGGGGAGGTATGCTATATCTGTAGACGCCCCGGATTCTTCATATTTCAGATAAGTTCAGTTCTAAACTAGCCTAGACTAAATGTAGCTTATGTTTCTGAAAAAATCTTTCCTTAGATACCTCGACGTGCAAAAGTAAACTGTCGGAAAGCCTGTGAGTTATAGAATACCCCCCACCCCCCCGCAAGTAAAGCATAATTTTTTCTTATCAATTTTGAAAAGTCCACTCGATATTTTCTTATTCTGAGGGTTATTCCATATCCCGCTTCCCACAGAACCCCTAATTTTTTTATATTTTATGGAAACCTTGCAGACTTAACCACCCTAGGCTAGAAAATAAAAAAACACTACATATGAAATTAAATAACAGATATCTAAATAAACGAAAGGTTGAACACCATTATTTAGTTTCATTTAACAAAAAATAATACCTACTTATTTTTCAATATCCTCGCGTGGATGGGGTAAAAAAAAGAAGGGCAAAAGTCAGTTTTTACAATAAAATAATTCTGCTTTATTTGTTTGTTATTGAATAAACACTGTGTTTGTTTAGGTTTAATAATGTTTACAATTGTGTAAACAAAAATGTCATTATATTTAAAGTAATCTTTAGTTTGAACGGAGAGCGGGGGGGAGGGGAAGAGGCGGTAAGGCAAATTAAACCGTTTGCCACAGGCGCTTTCTTCATTTCTGTTGATATGATAAACTAGTGTTTTCAAAATTCCTGGTTCCGCTTGTGACGGATAAGAATGAAAATTGTATTAACCAAAAAAATTTTCTTCCGCGTCTAAAGATACTCAGTACTTTATACTTGCACTGGAGTCCAATCCATTTCACTAGGGGATTTATTTCTCTAAAACCACTTTTTTTCTGTAGGTACTTCTAAGATCACAGCAATGCATGAGTAGTCATTCGACTAGGGATAAAACCAAAGTTTGTGCTCCACAGTGTGGTCTGTAATTTACTAATTATTTTCGGTGGAAGCATTAAATTGGAACAAAACTAAAACTTGTTTAATCCCCTCCCGCCCCCCCCCGTCCACAATAAAATAAAAAATTAAATTAGGCAACACAATTTTAATAAAATTTTAGAAATAGCTATTTATGTAACCACTTATGAAATGTCTTATTTTGTACAGCAACATGTAATATTTGAAAAAAATTTTTTTTTCTTACTGTTTCACTTTAAGCAAACTTAATCTAAATTTAAAGTAATATTTAAACAAAGAGTAATGATACAAAAACCGCTACACGCTATCGCTCCCCTTACATTTAAAATTGTGAGCCTCTATAATCCACCATTTTGATAAAAAAAATTATGATTTCTTGTTGTGAATGCGAATCGTGACAAAATGACTATAAAATGACACCATTATATCATAAAAAACGACCCCCCCCCGCTCTTTAAAATGATAAATAGTTGTATTCCGAGATGTCTGAAAAAATGAAGCTCCATCATGGTTAGAAGGTGTGAAAATAAAAACTAATGATAAATTAAAGAAAAAACTTAAAAGTCTTTCCCACCCTTAATGTAAGCAAAGAGGCAATAATATCTACCACCCTTAATATTTCCAATAAATAATATATTAAATTATTCTCACAAATATCTATATTTCCTTAAATAGATGTAAACATCTCACTTTACAGTTGAATTTCTCGACGTAATCAATAAAAGATGAATTTTAAAAGTAGAACAACTGGGTCAACACTTTGGACCTATGTCAATAATTTCACCCCTATAATAACAAAAACCTAAATATAACTTCGCGGCGCAAAAATTTACCCGAGCAAAATTACAAAATTTAACTAACGACTGGTACCCAAGTTTGGTTAACTTGAAAAATTATTTTATTAATAAATTAAGTTAATTGAAATTTTTCGAGCCAACCGCATTAACCCTACATGTGGTTAGATAATTAGAGTGTGTACATCAGCATTTTGCATGGGCTATTAACATAATCATCATTTCCCATTAACAGGACATTAGCATAATTAACCCCGTTTGTTGTTTTAACAACAATTCGACCCTCTACCTTATTAATAGTTAATTATTCGAAAGTAACATTTGAAACCGATTTTCACTTGTTTCCAATAATAACTACTGTGTATTTTGAATTCATGTTATTACGAGGGTATTACAAAAAATATACGGACGTATCGATGATGTCCCAAAATGGAAACCAATCAAGGTTCAGGCCCAGAAAAACTGACAATGAAATGTCGTATGAATTGGATGACAACACTGATGTAACATTCCAAATGTCAGTTTTCCACTTAATAAAACAATTTTACCCCTAATTAAAAAGAGGTGTCGAGTAATGCCCTTGTACTCCGCAATGCCAAAATTACTAGATAAGGTAAACTATGTATGTAAACTTGTCGACATAAACCACGGAAATAAAGATAATATGTAAATTCAGCAAGACCAGATGCCTCAGCAAGAAATATGTTTATTTATTTATTGGCTTATTCATTTTTATCCTTTGTTACTGCAACCATTTCAATAGTTTCACGGGTATATACTCGTAATTTTAGCTTCTGGTGGAACTTTTTTATTTTCCCGTTCGATATCGACTTAATTTTAGTTTTCAGTCGAATCAATTCAATTGTTTTTGTATTTCGATCTGTTAGAGAGTGAAATTCCATCCTTATAAATGAGAGCTTAAACTTGTTGTTGTCTAATTGGTATACCATTACAGACGCTTGTTGGCAAGTTAGTATAAACGACAATCAAGTAAATGCGGGGTTAAACGGAACTATCGGGGGGTAAACTATGTTGCCCTAGCTGATTGCTAAGGGATCTTGGGAACTTTAGGTCATCGGGATTAACTGTAATGAGCAGTATTCAATTACCATAGCCAAGTTCTCTAGATGATGCCAATCTACGAGGATCATCCCCTTCTTTCGTCTATTCGCAACTATCGGAGCACACGCACTTAGTGTGATCGTTATCGAGTCGTTATCAAGGGAGCCTAATCAGCACTCGTTTATTTAGTCCGACCGAGCGTTAAAATGAGAAAATCGTCGCGAGTGTTTCAAACAGGTGAAGAAGAATCTAATTATCGGGAGGCATGTCAGAAGAGACCGCAAGTTGATAATTACGACGTCTCGTATTATTTTGAAGGCGGTATTGTTTTGCACGGTTCACGTTGTGGAGTAAATTACAATAACATAATTACAAGTGGAATTTACAACAATTCAAATTCGTACAAGCGTCTAACCATCAAACATTTCATCTTAGACATTACACGAGCTTCAAAGTGCACTTTACAAAACGTCTTCTCACAAGCTCACTTATCAAAGCAGTAATTACCATCTCACATTTGCTCCTTTTACGCGACCAAAACTGAAAAATGTGAAAATTACGGAGACCCACCCAGAAGTAAAACGACAATGCTTTCCTTAACTAATTAAGTTTTTTTTTTAATTTAGCGTGTTTAAATTAATAAAAATGTTGGTTATCTGTAAGTCGAACGAACAATTCGATTTGAAAGTTGAACCCAAAAGCCGGAAACCACTACACGTTAGGAATTTCTATTGCAACGTTTCTTTAAGATAAGTTGGAATTGGGGGTAGGAAAAGGGAGGCAGGTGATTGCAGAGACGTGTCCCGTCAGCGCAGGGTGATTTTACGGTCGGCGCTTCGGATCTGCTGATGTAGCTCCCAGATGGGCCAAACCGGACCAAGAAGGACTGTCTTTATTTATCGGCAGCTCTTCGCATCCGTCCTGATTTATAGTGAGGTTTCATTTTTAGTTCACTCTATATTATACGGATCACACTGTCAGCCGATGTTGCTTATCCTAAGATCTTTCCAGATTTAATAGTCGCTCTCGAGTTTCGAGTATCAAATTTTATACATCAGATAAATATTTTCTTAGTAAACAATTTTATTCTTTAGGAAGTATTAAATTTTTAAATCGATCCTTTGTTTTGTCTTTTCGAAAAACACGAACGTACGGGGGTGCTTTCTTAATGTTTTAGCTATCTCGATTATTGGTGACCCCGGTAAACCTTTGAATGTCGGTCAGTGAATTTAATTAAGTAGTTTTAAGAACGTACTGAAGCATTTCTTGCAGGAGGTGGTTAACTATAACCGACTCTGCAGTCACAAAACAATGCAACCGAATTGCAATAGGAGGTTGAGGGAAAATGTGGCGTTTTTATACCTAATAAGTTAAAAATAAATCAGATACACGCAATATAAAAATAATCGCGTTGATTATACTCAACTGATTACCGTTAGCAGTTGTAGAATTATTACAAAACGTAAAAGAGATACACGCAATTTACATTGTAGTATACGCGCCAAAGTTCGAATCCAGATCACGAAACGTAGTTCTGAGGGAGTGATGAACCCAATACCGAGATTATTGCTTCTGGAGATTTTGAAGTTTAATTTAGTTGTTAAGGTCCAAATAACCGACCAACAAAATGGAATCGAAACTTAACAAAGAGATCGAAGTTCTAAACTTCTAAACTCCATACCTGCAGATCTTGTTGAACATTTACAATAACAAAAAGCAGACTAGCCAGGCGAAAACCGAGATTTTTTTTTATTATAATTTTGTGCAAAAAGTTTTAAGTTATGTACAGTTGAGTAATGAAATGGTATAACCAAATTTGAAAATAAAAGAGATAAAATTTGGTAGCACAAATCTCTTTAAGCAAAATTTCCATTTGAATGTATTTGAGTAAACATGCAAAATTGTAAATGTAAAGCTAGGAAGTTGGCTTTCAATAATAAAACAGATATGAGTTATTCATAATACATGTAAAAAATAAATCATAAGTATTCAGCAGCTTACATAAATATTGCATTTTGCAAAAGCGTATCGTATATGGGTGGGTACTCAGTATGTATTTAGTGTTAGTAAGAAGAGCGTCGCGACGCTTCACGTCTCACTGCAAGTGACACCAGCTGCCTTTTACATGCCTTTCAATAATTTAAATTCAGCGCTCCGAAATCCATCTGTAACCCTTAAACAACCAACAGTTTTAAACTTACAAAGCAATAAACCGACAACTTAATTCTTTTTTGTTCTCAAATTTAATCCCAAACTTAAACACATAAATAATAAAATTTTAAAATTTCATATTGTGCTAATTGGATTTAGCAACTAATCCGCTTAAAATGTTCAATCGAGTTAATTAGAACAACAGTTAAGTAATATAGTGGAGGCGAAACCGAGATAATCCTTTTAATATGTGCCAACTTTGTTGCTCCACTTGCAATTGTATAGAAAAAACAATATTAAAAGAAAAATAATAACAAAATGCTGCTGGACGCAATTCACACTCCTCTTAGTGAAACTCGTTTTCTAAATGCCCTTACAATTGGAAAATAAACTTTTTTCTTTCCTTCAACACTTTTTCTATTATAGAAAAATCAAAACACTTAATTGATTGAAAAATAAAATAAAACAACAAAAATATCATCAACGATGTGCCCGACTTGATACTGTTTCAAAAAGTAACTGCGCCATTTCGTACTTTTATGGAAAATAAATTATTTTCAAACTGAATTAGAAAATAATCAATTGATTCGTGGTTAATGTAGTGAAACGTGATAGTAACCATAGCAACAATACAGATACAGAATTAATCGGTTAAGAGCCTTTGAGAAGCACAATAAATATTACTTAAAAACTTGAAATCCTAAATTATTTTATTTGTTAGTTTAATGTGCACCGTTCAGTATGCTCTGGTTTAAAACCAAAAGTTTGTATAAACTACAGACGTCCCGAAAAATTTGACGAGACTTTGATTGAAAGGATCAAAGAAAGTCTAAATTTTGACATTCGAGATTTAAAAGGAGGCTCCATCCCATCCAGAACCAATCCTACTCAAGAAAAAAAAATTTCTAGCTAATAATTTAAAACATGATTATATTTTCAAAATTTGCCTAATTGCAAATTAAATTAGTAAAGTAGGGCTAACTTTTTAAATAATAATGTGGCAGCCAGAGAAGTTGCTAAGCAGCTCGACCTACTCTAGAAAATCAAAACACAATTTTTAAAAACTGTTTTTTGCTTAGGGGGTTTGAGAGGAATTTTCCCTAGTCGTAAGCAAGTAAAAGTTGGCTTTTCAGGAATCAAATTTGAGACATTATCAATTTTGAAAAGCTATATTTTTCTTCCTTACAGCTGGGGGGTATTCCATACCCCCCAGACCCCCCGGTTTCATAGCTATTTATTCTTAGATTTCTATCTAAAAAATGGAAAAAAAAATAGGTATAAACTTCTTGCCATTGAAATTTAGTGATATTTCAGTCTAACCTAACCAACACATGCGACAATTTTTCTTTGGATAACCAATTAGGGGGTTCGTATACGATTAGGTGTGCGATGTATAAATCCCACCCTAGAAAATGATGGAAACAGAATATAAAAATGTGATAAAGTTAAATATATTATGTAGACTATTTTTCTAAAAAAAGCTTTCTTATAGACCCGGTATTTCAGTGGTATTTCACATCTCGCATTTGACCATGTTGATTGGTTGAACTGAGTTAAACTTGAGATTAGCTTAAGCAAAAGCTTAACTGCCTACTGAAACACCGGGCCTTAGGATCCTGAGAGTCAAGAGCAATTTTTGCGACTTTAGAGACTCCATTTCATCATCATCATCAGCTATAACATCCATCGTCGGATATAAGCCTCCCCTTTTAAACTCCCCCCGAGTGGGGGGAAAGGGGGTTGTACCCATAACTCACCACGCTGAGTAGGCGGGTTGGCGAGTAGTCCGCAGATCAAGTTCGGACTTTTTAGATCACAGCAAAAATCTGACGTAACCAAGATTATAACCGCGGTTTCCTGCTCTCTAGTCTATCCGTGTTTGATTTATGCCAGACCGCTGGTCTTCAGACTCCACTTACTAATCATAAAACTGTCACCTCGAATAAAATCTTCAAAAAACAAACAAAAATGTATCGTAATCGTTTTCAAATTGTTACGTAGAAACTGGGAGTTTCGAATGAACAGCCCCTTACTGTAGGGTGACGTGTGTAAAATTCTAAAAAATGGATGAGGAACCAGGGGGGGTCTGTAGGATATGGAATACCCCTAAGCTGGAAGTAACACGACAATTTTTAAAAATTGATAACACGCAAATCTGATGCTTAAAAAATCATCTGGTTATTTACTTACAGCTGATGGAATCCCATACCCCACGGTATACCGTCCATTTCTTCTTACAACATTTTAACAGCTTTCTAAATAAGGCTATGGTTGTGTCACTACCACCAGAGTCGTAGCTTCGGGTGTTCGAGAGAGCCAGAGCTTTGTTATAGAGGTATTGTTGTAATGTATAGGAGAAACTCAGCGTTTTGGAGGATACAAGCCCTTAGTGTAGAGTGCCGTGTGTAAAATGTAAAAAAATGGATTACCAACCGGGGGGTCTGGGGGGTATGGAATACCCCCCAGCTGTAAGTAAAAAGCCAGATGACTTTTCAAGAACAAAATTTGCGTGTTATCAATTTTAAAAACCCAGCTTCTTACTTACTACTGGGGGTATTCCATACCCCCCAGACCCCCCGGATTCCCATCCACTTCTTCGTATTTTACACACGCTAATCTATGAATAGTAAGGAACTGTACCTTCAGCACTCCCAGTTTCTCTATAACAATTTGCTAAGGGTTGTGGCATATTTTTCTTCGTTGCGCGACCAGTAAGTCCTCCTCAGTTTTCATTGAATTAACAGTGTTCTTAACACGTGCTGAGAACTTACCAATAGTTTTAGAAACATTCTGATACCCGAAGGAGGGAGGTAAACGTACGTACGCTCTCAATGGTTTGACATTTGAATACTATTTCAATTTATAAAATACATCATCGATAATTCACAGGTTTATGTAAAATGTAAAGAAATAGATGACAAACCGGGAGGTCTGGGGGGGGGGTTATGGCATACCCCCAGTTGTAAAAAACAAGACGGCTTTTCAAAATTGTTACCACGCAAATGTAATTTTTGAAAAGCCGTCTAGGTTACTTACTTATCGCTGGGGGGTATTCCATACCCCCCAGACCCCCCGGTTTCCATCCATTTCTTCACATCTTATACATCATGTAACCCTACAATAAAAGGCTGTACACTCCATTAAACCTAGTTTCTCTATAACAATTTGATAAAAGCTGAGGTAAATTTTTGTTCATTCCAATAGAATTTTATTCGAAATTACCGTTTCCCATGGGCAAACGGAGAGAAAAAATTTAATCGGAGTTTGTATTCGTCGGATATTTCTTTACCTTAATTTAATCTCTTTGTAAAAAGACATAGAACAGGAGCTTCATCAACTCTCCACTTTAACAATCGGATCAGTCACTAATAAGTGTTAAGATTCTAGAAACCGCTTAGAGAGATCTAAATCTGGTACGGTAAAACGGCGGGGGGGGGGGGTAAAGCACAACTCAGCATGTGTGAATCAAAAAAATAATGTTTACGTTGTATGTAAGTAAGACCCACCGGTTTCTTTTTTCACACTAATTTTCACACATCACATATTGAGCCTAACATTATAGTGATGTGGCTCCCCCCCTTTACACGCCCTGGTGGCAGTAACACAACAAGAGTTTTATTTATAGGTGAAGCTGGAGAGTGGTACATCGATCGAGGGGACAATGAACAAAAATATACCTCAGATCTTATCAAACTGTTACATAAAAGCTGAGTGATATGTAAATAATGTGAAGAAATGGATGGAAAACCGGGGGGTCTGGGGGGTATGGAATACCCATGCATGTAATGCATGTAAGTAACCAGACGGCTTTTCAAGAATCACATTTGAGTGATATCAATTTAAAAAAAAGCTAGCTTGTTACTTGCAGCTGGGGGGTACTCCATACCCCCCAGACCCCCCGGATTCCTTCCACTTCTTCGCTGAAAGTAATGAAACAGAAAACTTTTAAAGGATCAAATTTGCGTTGTATCAATTTTGAAAGGTCGTCTTGTGTCAATAAAAACACGACTTTTCAAAAATTTTGTCACACAAATTTTACTTGTGAAAAGTTGCTGACCTACTTCTTTAAGTTAGTCTTTGGGGTTCGAAACCATGAGATCTGGATACTTCCCAGTAGTAATAAAATAATATGAAGACGTTTAAACAGTGATAACGACAAAAATTAGATTACTGAAAAGTCGTATTATTGCTTATAGCTGGAAGGTATACCCCCCCCCCCCGGTTTCGTATCCTATCCTTCACACTTTACACACTCAGCGCCTTACAACAAAAGGTCGATGGCTTCCCTTTGTGGACTAAAGAGCCCATTTTGCATATTTTAAGTACCTATTGATAACGCATTCCAGTTGTATAGTTAAATAACCCTGACTCGAAGATGTTTCATTTATTAAAGAAAACTCAACGGAATTTGATAGATAACATTAAAATAAAGCGTTTTAAATATGAAAGAATGTCATATATCGATTAGTTTAGCTAAAAATCTAATTTAAACTTTACAATGCATAGGCAAAAAGCGACTTCATAGGTGCATTCTCTTATCGGTCTGAGGTGTTTACTCAATGCTTTCACACAGACTTAAAACAGTACTCCTCAAGAAGTCGCACCGGGCATGTACGGTAAAAGTAAATTTACCGTAGTGCACTGCCTGCTTTAGCCTTTATTGTGCCGTGCGTCACCTTTATCTTTTTTGTCGGATCCGCTCCGACGCGACGCTGCGTTTTCGGGGGATGCGAACATCGACCACTTACTAGTAATAATTTAAACAAAGATTGATTATCGCCTTGCGCAAGTCAACACTCCACTTCGTTGTGATACTAAAGCTCTATGCTTGCTTAAATATACTCCCAGCGATGTCGTAAGATGTTGAAAAAGTTAATGGAGTTTTTGCCTCCAACAAACACATTTTAACTATTTAGGTTTTTTTTGCTTAACCAATCGTTAAAAAAGATAGCTTAGGTTAGTGTTAGGGACCGCTATTTTTCAATAATTAAAATCATTAAAACAAAAGATCAATCTAGTAACTGAAATTTTACACATTTAGGTTATTTGATGATCCAGAGATACCTATATTTTTAATGAGTTCAAATGTCTCACAGATCCCGTTTAATTAGTTCGTGCATTAAATCAAGCTAATATTTATGAACTTCTGCGAAGGTGTCTTAAACCGGGAAGGGGGAGGTAATAATCTTATCTGTAACCAATTCAATGTCGTTAAATCGTTGATTGGTTAAATGTTTAATTTTTTCGTTTTTTTGTAAATTTTAAGCCCCCCTAATCTCAATAACCCATAAATTTTTTTCAAATTGGTTTTATTCGTATTGGGCCAATTAGCACCAGAAAATTACGGTGGTAAGAATTTATGTGATGTATTAAGAATACGATGCATCACGTCAGGCAGTTAACTTACATTTAATTTTTAACTAAAAGTAGTTCATCAAATTAAAGAAAACTTGAAGTTACTTGAGAATTCTAAATAGCTCGCGAGTGCAACTTGCACCGAGATTTTTACGTTTAATTAACTCGCAGGTTGTGAGTTAAGAAATAAAAATGTCGAATATGAAAAAATTCGGTTAAGTTTTCCACCCGGAGTTGTTTATGGACGCAGCAGAAGGTGCACGTTCACCACGTGTTTCCATTAAAAGGACCGCGCACCGCGAACAAATTCGTCAGCGGTTTTGTGAAACTTTGAATAATTTCCTTTCTAAAACAAAATATTGTTCGATCACGTAAAAAAGGAGTAAGACGGTGGTGTAAAATTGTCATGCGTTACCCATTTATTGATAAGGAAACTCGGTCGAAAGCTCTACGAGTGTATATTATGACTTTTCCAAAGCTGTGGTTGGTCCGAAATGTAACTCGTGATTTGCTAGCAAAACCGCTTGTTGGAAACGATTGAAAGAAAACAGTAATATTTTTCCTCCCTTTATTTATTATTGTGTTTCCAGAGTTCCTAAAATCAATGTTTATCTTTTAGTTGCCTCCAAGTTTCAACTTTTCTTTTAACTCTTTTGGATTTGTTTTTGTAGTTTAGTTCGTCGGTGGGTCAGGTAATTTCAGAAATTTTATTACTATTATGATTTCGTTACTTGTTGAAATACCAAAGTCAGCTAGCCAGTTAAAGTCCAATTTAACTTTTTTGTAACTGCTAAGTTTTATGTGTTTATAATGATTCCACTATTTTCCTGTACTTTTCCAACTTTCTCTATCGACTCACAATATCTCACAAACTTTCCCGATTTGTTTGAATTCAAAAAGTTTGTCTAATTTATAATAAACATAAATTTTCTAGTCGCCAAAAAATTAGGAAATTAGGGTAAGTTTACAGTTGTTATATTATCATCAAAACTACCGCCTGCTCCAATTTTGATGAAACCGAGAAAGTTACAAATTTATCAGGGGCAAAGAATCGGATGGGTTTTCATTCGGCTATAAATCAGAGCGAAAATTTATAACTCAAAATTGATTCACGTGCAAATATCCGGTTGACCAGTAACTGTGACATTTGAGATGTAACGTTAAATTAATGTTGCGCACTGATCTGCTTCCGAAAGAACCAACATAAAATGTATTGACAAATGTTTGAAGGATTCGGCTAACAAATAATATAAGATAAAATACACGACTGTCTCTCCAGAAAACCATAAGATATAAGTAAAATCCTACACGATATCCTACTTCCAAATTTAACGATTTACCTTTGCAATAACATGTCATCTTTGATGTAATGTGCAAATATTTCAAATTTACATAATACAAAATAGCTTTTGGTATTTGCGGATTGAAGGATGGACATTGGAAATTGAAATCCCGGATTTTTTTTCCGTTTTTTAGATGGTCCGAGCAAGTCTCGCAAAATATACGGATCCTTTGATGAAAAAACTACGCTGATTCCGTCTATTTCATTTTGCAAAGCTGTGCGACCTGTAGGCCGCACTGTATGTGAACGAATCAAACCGATATTTTTTAGGTTTGCTTTTGAATCAATAAATATGACTTGAGTGAAGCCATTAGTGCTTAAAAATCAAATCACTAATGCTTGAAAAATTATGTAAGCAAATAAATAAATATTATAATTTCACGACAATTTAATTAAATCAACAAATAAATAAAATAAAAGGCGAAATTCGTGTCAAACGTGAAACATTAATAAAATAGAATATAACAAATGATTGGTGATTTAAATAAAATAAAGCTTTACAAATTAAGATAATTATTTTGGGAATTACAATAGTAATTTATTCAATAAATTTGTCGAACTGCCCGATTTTTTTGATAAGAGAAAATAAATTTGTTGCGTGCCGCTTTATGAAGTGTCTTAAATGAAATTTGGTTAAAAAATGTTGACGTATCAAATCAATTCGCGAAATATTCTGATGTTTAAATTTATTCCCAACATGGAAAGTCATATTTCAGTAACAAAATAAGCATAGCATGATACGGAACCCATCAACGTTCATGTAAAACAAGACGCGCACGACATTCGTAGATTTAAAAATTGTGAGTGGTGAGAACTACTCAAAAAAAATTTACTATTTTTAATAACAAATTTCTTAATTTAAATTTTATTTCGACAGGTTATTGGCCCACATTTGGAAGCCGAGTGGCCCCAAACAGAGCTGGCATTTGAATAAATACTAAAAAATGAATGTGGGTTTATGAAAAACGGATTTAACATGCAAAATCCTGAAAGAATTGGAACAAAACAAGCTATAATTAATAAAATAGGCAATCAAATGGGATCCGATTCATCGACAACAAAACATAGGATTTCTGTTTATAATCGTTGGTTCGTAACGAGCCTATAACGAATGTACAGTAAAAGCACATAATTCACATTTTGTACAGTACAATGATATATGAAAGTGAACTCGTGCCAATTAGTCACAATTTATCCGATGAACGGCATATGGGAACGTTTCAAATGTCATTTGTTGATATTTCTAATTACGTGAAAAAATTCAATCAAATTTTTACTCCGTGTCGTTTTAAATAAATTACTCGATTAACGATTTAGGAAACGCAACCAATAACTCTCACCGTTGGAAATTTCTCATCAACTCTTTGTGTTAATTCTATTATCCAACTTTAAGAGTGAAAAATCCTACAATTTCCCAAATTAATGGCTTCGATCGTTTTATTATCGAATTTCAATTGAGGTTATAACGGCCACAACGTCAAGTTACGGAATATACGGCAACTATTTAAGTCGGCCAATCGGAAACAATAAAACAATAGCGAAGCCACGCCCACAACTACATCATAATCTTGGTCGAGCTCTACTTAAGTCGTTCCAAAATAGAACATACAGACAAAAGGAAGAACACTCCAAGTGCATCGCAGTAATATCACGTACTACACGTTTACGTTACACTTTTATAATTAGAAGTGTTTAAAAAATTCTATTTAAAAATATTTAATAGCTGAATCGCACTCTGAAAATAGCAAATGGAATTATACAATAGGTTGTTCGTACTCATGTGACATTATTTAAATTGCAATTTATAAATAAAACACCATACCTGCTACAAAAAGTGTGTCGTGCTATATCAAACTGTGAAGTCAATTTCAAAACATCGAATAAATTATTCAAAGTGAAATTTTTATTACGAATAAAAAAATAATAATAACAAAACTTAAGTTTCGGCAGCGGGAACCAACCGTTCGTTTTACGTGCAAGCCAAATTAATTTATGCTCACATTTTTATTGCATTCAGCTCATAACTGATTATCCAAGATGATAATCATAATATGAATATTTGCTTAACTATAATATACGAGATTTAACATATGAGTACATACATATAAATACATACAGGTGAAATACATAATCCCTGTTTTCTCGCCAGGGGGTCCGCTATTTGAACACGAGAAAAGCTGACGACGTAAAATATTACCAAACAAAACCACACCGACTGTGATTAAAAATTCAAGATTACACGGTAATAAGTGGCGCCCTCTGGTGGACTACTAAAATTACTGTAAGGAGAATGCGCGTATCGTAGTGATGAGTTTCCTTACCAAATTTCATCAAAATTGGTCAAGTAGATTTCAAGATATCGAGAATAAAAGTTTTGTTGATTCACAATGGCCGTAAGCATAAGATGTGCTCTGCGAGCACTAGAATTTTAAATCCAAAGTAAAACAGTCTAAACGGTTCTCATCAGGTGTAGCTCATTTAATCCCCCCCCCCCCCGCCACGACGCAAAGTTCCAAAGATGTAAGTCTAATTGGAGGGTACTATACCCTAAACGCATAGTTTCGTTTCCGTAACCGTGACCGGTTCAGCCCCTCTAGAACTTCCGCTCCGTAACTCAACCAGTGATCACACCACCACTGCTGGCTCCAAGGTAACTTGTTAGGCTGGTCTCAGATGTACCTGTGATTATTGCCTGACGACTTAATAGACACACTAAAAAGGATTACTTTAAATACATATTTGGTATCCCCTCTCGCGCAACAGAATCTTCAACTAAAACAACATTTAAAAGAAAAAAGAAAACACATCGAGAATTTTTCCTAGTACATAATTGCTCTATAGACCTTCCCAAATTTTCCAAATAATAGATATTTTATAGGGAGAAGCACGGTACAAAATAGGAAAAAACATGCAAAACTGGAGGGTTTGGGGGTATGGAACTGACATAAGTAAGTAACCAAACGATGTCAAAATTATTCTGTAGCTGTTATTAAATATGTAGAAAGAGAAAATAATGGAGTATACAGGCCCTTACTGTAGGGCGACATGCAAGAAATGCAAAGAAATTAATGGCAAACCGGGAGGTCTGGGGGGTATGGAATACCCCCCAGCTGTAAGTAAATAACCAGATGACTTTTCAAAAATCATCATCAAAAATCAATTCGTGGTATTAATTTTTAAAATTAGCTTCTTACTTACAGCTGGGGGGTATTCCATACCCCCCAGACCCCCCGGATTCCCATCCACTTCTTCATATTTTACATACGCCAACCCATAAATAGTAAAGGACTGTACCTCCAGCACTACCAGTTTCTTCTTAACAATTTTCTACGATTTGCGGCATATTTTTCTTCGTTGCGCGACCAGTAAGTCCCCCTCAGTTTACATTGGATAAACAGTGTTCTTAACACTGTGTTGAAAACCTACCAATCGCTTTAAAAAAAGTCTGGTACCGGGGGGGGAAGGGTAAATAATTAGTAGTCAGTTACCTACGAACATCAGGTAGACCATCGAATTACTGACAGAAAAAGACCCTTAGTTCACCTAGTTAGTTCCCCTAGTTAGACCCTTAGTTAGACGGAAACGTCGTTGAACCCAAAAATGATGTGCATGCAGGATTTTGTAATTTTATCATATTTTTAAATGTTTTCTCTAAAGTGGGCTAACAATTTTATAGCCCCCTCCTACGTACGCTCTCAACGGTTTGACATTTAAAGACTATTTCAATTTATAAAATGCATCATCGATCATTTACAGGTTTAAACGTTCATAACTTCTAAACCGTGAAATAAACGAATAAGACTATGAAATTAAAAAGGATGTAGTTTTTAATTCTTTATAAAATTTATTTTAAGTTTTATTTTCTAACTAAAGAGGTTCCCGAGTTATTTCAGAAAATGTAACAGCTGAGGGTTATTAAACATTCGCGCAAAAAACTATTCTGTAGCTGTCATTAAATATGCAGAAATAGGAAATAATGGAGTATAATACATGGTCGTACTGATGTAGGGTGACATGCATAAAATGCAAAGAAATGAATGGCAAACCGGGGGGTCTGGGGGGTATGGAATACCCCCCAGCTGTAAGTAAATAACCAGACGACTTTTCAAGAATCAAATTTTCGTGATATCAACTTTAAAAATCCGCTTCTTGCTTATAGCTGGGGGTATTCCATACCCCCCAGACATTTTGCATGCATATTGCAGCATATTTTTTTTCCTTGCGCGACGAGTAAGTCCCCCTCAGTTTACAATGAGTTAACAGTGGTACTGGAGAGAGGGAAGGGGTAAACCACTAGTAGTCCATTGCCTACGAACATCAGAAAGACCATAGAATTACTGACACAAAAAAACCCTGGTTCCCACGGAAACGTCTTTGAGGCAAAAACAATCATGTGCATCCAGGTTCTTGTAATTTTATCATTATTTTTAATTGCTTTCTGTAAAATGGGCTAACAATTTTATAGCCCCCCTCCTACGTACGCTTTCACCAATTTGACGGTTTTTTCAATTTTTAAAATGCGTCATCGATAATTCACAGGTTTGAACGTTCATAACTTCGAAACCGTTAAGTAAAAGAAGAAAACTATGAAGTAAAAAAAAAATGCACTTTTTAATTATCTATTAAATACATTTAAAAATTTTCTTAAAATTAAAAGGGTTCGTGAGTTATGTGAAAAAATGTAAGAATTGATGGTTATTTCACTTGATAAAATACACCGCAATTAATTGAGAGGTTTAAATGGCCATAACTTCTAAACCGTTAAGTAAACAAAGAAAACTATAAAATCGAAAAATATGTAGTTTTTAATTATCTATAAAATTTATATTAAGTTTTATTTTCTAACTGAACAGGTTCATGAGTTATTTCAGAAAATGTAACAATTGACGGTTATTAAACGGTTTATACGTTTGCATCTTCTAGACTGTTCTAAATGAAAAAAAAATTTGATTTCCCTTTTCATGTCATTGAAAATTTTTATTTATTATTTTTATTTTAAAGGTTATGATTATTTTGTTTTGCAAAATATACCCACGCAGTTTTGATAGAGCATTACTTCTAAACCGTTAGCTTAACAGACATAACATTAAAAAAAAAATTTAGTTTGCAATTCTCAATATTTTTTATTCAAAACTTTGTTATCTATCTGTCACGGTTTACGAATTATTTAGAAAATTGTAAAATTCACTGTCGTTTCTCAAAACGACATGTCAGCTGAAATGTTAACCGAAATGTACCAAAGACCTTTGCAAATTTGTGGGGCGCCGTGATAAAATGTGAAGATATGCATGAAATACCGGGAGGTCTGGGCGCCCCAGCTGCAAGTAAATAACCAGGCGAATTTTCAAAAATCAAATTGGCGTGTTATCATTTTATAAACCTAGTTTCTTACTTGCAGCTGGGGGGTATTCCATACCCCCCAGATTCCCATCCACTTCTTCGCATTTTACACACCTCCATCTATACATAGTTAAAGGTCTGCATCTTCAGCACTCCAGTATGGAATACTCCCCGGTCATAAGAAAACTATGACATATGATATATAAGGAAGATAATTTGCTTTGTTCCTTACTTAAAGACAGGGGGGGAGGGAGTAAATCATAGTAGGTATTATTTGTAATCACACTGAATTTTTTTAAATGCCTTTCCATTTTCTAAGGTGGGCTAAACCTTTTCTAGCCTGGAGATCTGAATAATTATCAGATCAGAATAAGTATTATTATTGCTCAGCTGCGCCTGACTGTTTATTTACAGTGTGATTGTAGTTTTTCCTATAGAAACCATTTCATTTAACAATAGTGATATTAACTATTACTATTAGTAGGTTAGTTAACTTCTGTTATGTATTTCATTAAAAATCTGACTGCTAAGTCCCCCCCCCACAAGCTAAGGCGGTAGCGGTGATCTAAATAGCAGCTAATCATAAGAAAACGCAGCTTCGATCGGACTAAAATTATTATAATTTTTAAATATGAAACAATCGAATTTTCCAGTAGTATAAATTTTATAAAAGAAGTCATTCAAGGTGCTCTGTCGGGGTCACCAAAATTTCTCGAAGTATCAATATTATTACTGTTACATTTTCTCTCTAAAAAAATCCTATTATCTGGAATAATTAAAAAAGATTTTAATATTTTCGCCAAATTATGTAAAGATGCCGCGAAAGGAAGTTAAAATTAGTTCAATTTGCTGGATCTATAAGTAAAATATCGAGGGAAATATCTAAGGGAAACTGTATACGCTTGATCTGTATGCAAAGTACATGATTGAAGGAAATTCTGTGGAAATAACACAAGCATACCGCTTCCAATTTAATTTTTGTGTTTCTTGCAATGCTCCCTTTTTACTTCTCTTCAATTTTCTTTTACTGTGTAGCTTGCACATGTTTTCCATTTTCGTTACAAATTGAACACAAATTAGATGAAAACATTTAATTTTATTAGCGTTTTATTTGGATCGTCGTGTATATTATTGATTAAATAGATGCTGAAAATGAAAAAGCTGTTACGTCGCGGCCACCTATAAGTGGCCACACAGGAACCGATTCTACTTGATCAACTTTTGGTTTAGGTCGTACGTAATAAAAATTCATATTTTAAAAGTTTAAAAATGTAGAGTCGACTGTATTTCCAAATTAAGCTATGGGCTCACGAATGGGTAGCGGTAATCTTAATTGACAGTCTATAAATTTATGGATTTCAACTTTCCACAATAAAAGCGATCTCGGTAAAACAAACAAACGTAAACAAAGCAGCCATTAATATTAGTTGTCCTAGAATTTATCGATTTAATAATTCATATTTTTTCAACGGAAATACTACTAAACTATGCACTACGTAACCTCACGCACAGCAAAACTGTTAAGCCTGGAAACTTTGCAGGGATTAACCTACTCCAAATAAAACAAATCAATTACAAATACATAAATCGTGCTGTGCGAATCCAATAAAAACAAAATCTGCATCTTTCACAATTAGGTTGGCACACCTTGTTGACAAAGTTGGCTGCCTTTTAAAAAATTTAATAAAATTGTTTTTGTAAAGTAGCACAATTTTACACTCAAATGTGCAAAATCAGCAACGACAAAATGAAATCTTAAACTTACGTGAAAATGTATGTAATGAAATCTGAAAAGTTATGCGTAAAGCACGCACGCATATTTGAATTCATATGAGTTTATTTCCATAAAATGTCGGTTGCTTATAAAACATCACGCAAAACTTGTAACAACTTAAATTATTGCGTTCCATTCTGACAGTTCGTCGCTTCTACTTGCCTTTTTTCAAGGAAAAATGTTCACTTTAGCAAAACTTTCAAGTTATTTCGTTCAGGAAAGATCAATCAAAAACAATTTCCAAATTTTCTTGTTTAAGAATGCCTTCCTGCATTATTTTCGAACAAAGACATTTTTCATTTAAATATTTATTATTTTGAAACTGGAAAATATGAATCGGAAAGTTGTCAATTTTAAAATTAGTGATAATGATCATTGCACTCGGCTTCGTCTCGTGCAATGAAATTCGATCGTAATATATTACTACACCTTCAAGTGTTTAATTATTAAAAAAAATTGGTTATTTAAATATAAAATTAAACGCAAACGGGAAAGTGGTCTGATGCGTACGTCAACTGACCCTTTACCTGTCAGGTCATCACAACATTAGAATATCAAACAGAATAGGTCGGAAAATTTATGAGCAAAAAACGACGCTATTCAACTTTATTTCTGCTGGAACGCTTTTAGAACTGTCAGTAAGTTGGATATTTTTATAGTTCCGTAGCTTATGCCTTACGAATTGTTAAGTGAATGATGATTCCGAAAAAAGGTTAAAAACTGCACGATTGCACGAAATATATTTTTTATTTTGGTAATAAAATTTGCTTTCTTAGATTCGTTCCCATTAAGAAGGTAATTAACGTGAAAGAATCAAAATAGAAAATTTTTTATGGCTACCAAAAGAAAAAGGAAAAATGTCGAGTCGACGCTGATTTAGAAGTTACGATGAAAATTGGGTATAAATAATTTACATTTTAAATTACTAAAATGCCGATAACTTCCATAAAAATCAACGGATCTTTTTTTTCCGGGTTTTAGATTGAAAATTAGAGATTATGAAAAATTGCGTCAAAAAGTTTTTTTGTAAATCGCACAGTTCCGGAGTTGTCGCTCGTTGAAACCAAAAATGTTAGAAATTACACTTGGAATACTTGAGAGGTTAGAAAAACTAACCAATTTTAATTTTTTAAGTAACTTTTCTGTGAAACGCACAGTTTTTGAGTTATCGCTCAAAGGATTGTTTATGGGTTCTAAGTTAACCGATTAGAATAAATTATTGTCCTAAACTTTTTAAAGAGCGACCTGTTCTAGCTATAAAATATGTTGAAGTATTTTTTTTTATAAATTTATCGTCTTAAAAACGTTAGGTACGAACTTGAAATTTACAGTTTCCTACAAAGACGGTAACTTTTACAAAAGTTAACCTATTAACTGCTGAAACAGTGATTTTTAATTTTCTAAGTTATCTCAAAGTAATCCCAAACCAATTGTGTCAAAGAATGTCACATACTGAACGTTACGAACAGACAAACCTTAAGAAATCAGAAAATTCCTAATTTTACTTGCATTAATTATGTAGTATTTGTTGTTATGCTAAGCTACCACACTCATCTTTCATCTTTTTGATTCATTTCACTCCAGAACTGAAAGACTAACAACCCACCTAACCGCCTATAGAAGATTAGATAGGCCATCGAGGCAGTGGTGCAAAATTTCGAGTTATTTTGTGTTGCAGCTTTCCTCCCATAGTTTTATTAAATTCGTACATTTCCCAGCATTACAATATCTTTGTCTCTATAGTCAGTTGCTATGCAACAACCAAAAATATAACAAATATACAGGGTGACGCTGAAAAAGTAGTACATCACTTAAAATCTTATAAATGTCGATAACTTCTACAAAAATAATCCGATTTAAGTTTTTCTAAACTTTTTGGAAAGGCAAAAGAACACTCGACAAAATTTATTAACATCAATTTTCGTGTAAAACCTACAATTTTTGAGTTATTCCCAAAAGGACGAAACGGTTGATTAACACTAAATATTTTTATGTAACCGGTTTTCATTTTCTGATGAACGTAACTTCCAAATGGTTGGTTTTACGATAAAACGTGTTTATACAAAAATTTTAGCTTGAACAATTATCTTTCCAAAAAAATCAGAAAATTAAAAATCGGTTAATGTTTGTAAAAGTTATCGGGCGTGCAGCGAATCAAACTGCATCAGCAAATATGAATTACTTCGTCACACTTCCGGTAACCGTTGGAAAAATAAACTAATCAAAAGAAAATACTTCGAGTAAACGGTAATTGAATGTTGCAATGGTAAACAGGGAGCGCTTGTAAAGCCGCTGTATGTATAGGAAATATTCAAATACTGTGAACATGAACTAATAACTTGAATCATAAACACTTTTGTGTAATTTCCGTTTATCTAAATAGTAATCGCTGTGCATGTTTATTTTATGAACAATGATAGTAATATCCGATAATAAAACGGCTACTATTGAAGCATAAATTGCAATAAAATTAAATTTTAACTACGACAAAAAATTCACACACACACACACAAACAAATTTGATTCAATCCAATTTCAAAATTGTTTTTCGGCAAAAACTAAATTAAAATTTTATGCTACGCGACCTGGGCAATATCGAACATCAGCCGTTGCTGAGTTTTTTTAAGAATCGTTACAAGACCCTCCTCACCAAACAAACTAAAGAGATTTTAAAACGAGCAGCTTCGAAAGCATACAAAATAATTAATTTGAATTTTTTTGTCCCTGCTTCCCCTTCTTTGTTATAATCACGATCCGCCAAACTGCGTTATCTTTTAACAAAGAGGAATTTAAAAACAAATTCTTTTTTATCAAGTCATTGTAATGCTTCCAGCTTATAAAAATTTTAGCAAAATAAGAGTAAGAAAAAATTTCCCGAGTTAAGTAAAATTTATAAAAGCGTCATTTTTAATAATGGAAAATTTAAAATAACAATTTAGAGGTTTATTAAAAAGAAAACAACAGCATCTTTTCATATTTTGGTTGAAGGTTATTATAAAAATCACAACATTAATCTGTATTATGTTCTCCATTCAGAGCAGCTTTCATAAACTACGCTTGTAGTAAAAGATGGGAAAATAATTCGATTATCGCAGTTTCTACTTCATATAAGCCTTATAACATGGCTCTTAAATAATTTCACATCATAAGAGAGCTAAAAAAGATGTTGAAATTATATCAACACCTAAAAGAAACTCGCCTACGAATTTTCATAAAGGAAAAGTCCCAAAAACTCACCCAAATGGTACAGAAATGTGGACTTACCTGAAAACAAAAAAAAATTGTTAATTTAACGTCAGTAAATATATTAAAAATTTAATTTAATTGTTGTTAACGGCTTTTAGTTCGCAAATAAAAGTGAAAAATAAAAATTTTACGATCTTTGTTTCTTATGTTATTCATGAAGATAGTAAATTTGATACGGTTTCCAACTTGGCTGTTAACGAATAAATATACCGAAAGTATACCAAACAAACCGTAAAATAACCCGAAAAATATAATTACGCACATAAAAAGTAAAATTAATTAAATTAAATTGTCCGTCATAAATGTAAGTGCGGTTTTCATCTGGTAAGATAAAAGTGAAATCTGTGGGATTATAGGAAAATTTTCTAGATTTCAAGTGCATTCTTGAGGTTCTTAACCTGGAAATCTTCTGAAATGAAGATATTTTTGTATGCTGAAAAGCTGAAAAAAAAGCGTTGTTCATGTGCGTGTTAAAACTTAGAGCTGTTCAAAAATTCACGAGTTTCGGCCGCGTAACTTCAAACCGTTAGATGGAAGAAGAAAATATGGAAACGAAAAATAGTATGTAACTTTTAATTGTGTAAATTTTTTATTGACAACTTTTTTTTCTATCTCATACGAGTGCCGAGTTATGTGGAAAAATTTACATGTGGATGACGGTTATTGCACTCTGGTTTTGTATAATTGACGGTTTCAACGCCCATAACTCTGAAACCCTTAGGTTAACAGAAAAATGTATTAAAATAAAAAGAGTGTACTTTTAATTTCTTGTATTTTAACTTTTTTTCAGTTTAATATGGTTAACGAGTTGGGCAAAAAAGTTTTTAAAAATAGTAGGGTTGATGTAATTTCACTAAAATGTAACTCTAGGTCTAATTCTCGGGTATAAACGTACGTAACTACTAAACCGTTGACAAAACGAAGGAAATTATAAAGTTATAAAACATGTAGTTTTTAATTAGGGGCTGTCCATTAATCACGTGAGGCTCCAAAGGGGGGGGAGGGGTCCAAAAAAAAATCACGAAATATCACAAGGGGGGAGGGGGGTCTAGTAATATATCACGTGTATTTATTTTTCGCATTTCTTTCATTATTTTTATGTTAGTAAAAAACAACCTGCAACCTTTCTGTCTACCTCTAAACGTTATTATTGTAGTCTTTAATTTTCTATAATACAATTAGATGATACTTATACCTGTATTTTATAAATATTTATAAAAAATTAAGATTTTTTATAGGTACTAAAAAATACACGTGATATGGCGTGGGGGAGGGGGGGTTAGTCCTAAACCTCACCATGTATCACCAAGGGGGAGGGGGGGTTAAAAAATGCCAAAAAAAACATCACGTGATTAATGGACGGCCCCTTATCTATAAAATTTATATTAAGTTTATTTTTCTAACTGAAAAGGTTCACGAGTTATATGAAAAGATGTACATACAGTGATTGGGGATTATTTAACTTGGTAAAATATACGGTAGGCAATTTACAAGTTTAAAGATGCATAACTTATAATCCGTTAAGAAAACGGGAAAAACCATAGAGGTTGAATATCTGTAGTTTTTAATTACCTACAAAATTTATTTTAAGTTTTTTCTTCCAATTAAAACGGTTCACGAGTTATGTCAAAAAATGCTTCTAAACCGTTAAAGTAAACCAAGAAGACCATGAAATCAAAAAATAGGTAATAATAGTAACTGTAAGTAAGCAGACGACTTTTCATGAATCAAATTGTGGGTAGTATCAATGTTGAAAATCGTACTATTTACCGCGGGGGGGGGGGGGAGTTATAACCGGGAGGTATGAAAATTGATAAAATGCAAATTTGATTCTTGAAAAAACGTTAGGGTGTTCGCAAAGATAACTACAGCCTTGTGACAGTGACACAACTATAACCTAATTTGAGAAAGCTGTTGAAATATGTCAAGAAAAAGTAGAAGCAAAATCGGCGGGTCTGGGGTCCCAGCTATAAGTATAACAAGACGGCTTTTCAAAATTGATACCGCACGCAGATGTGATTATTGAAACGCCGTCTGGTTACTTACATGTAGCTGGGGGGTATTCCATACCCCCCAGACCCCCCGGTTTCTCATTTATTTTTCACATTTTAAACTTACGGTCTGTAAAACTTGCAGATGCATTTTCTCCTCTTAATAATTTTTCTACCCCTCAGCTGCAAGGAACGGAAAATCGTCTGGTTATTTACTTACAGCTGGAGGGTTTATCATATTTCCCAGACCCTACAACTTCCTTTCTATTTATTCACATTTTATACATGAAATGTATAAAATAACCCCCCTCCCGCTTTAAGTAATAAGACGATCTTTCGTAATTGATCCCATCAAATTTGTTTCTTGAATAGTCTTCTGGTAACTTACTTTCAGCTACTTCTACCTTAGTTACTAATTACTTATACCCCCCAGACCTCCCAGTTCAGAAGATGCAAACCTTATTAACGAGTTATGTAAACAATGTTTGTAAATCGTTAAGGTAAACAAAAAAGATTATGAAATCATAAAATGGGAAGTAAAGAACTATAAGTAAAACCAGACGACAGAGTTAAATATTGGTGGTTTACAGTGAGAGGTGGGGATATTAATCGGGGGTCTGGAATACCCTCCAGCCATAGCAAAGCAACTAAATAAACTTTAAAAATAAGCTTATTACTTACGGCTGGGGGGTGTTCCTAACAATTGACGGTTACTAGATTTGTGCAAGCTGGGGAACTGGGGGGAATAGAATACCTCATTAAAGTATGAAATACTCTCCAGCTATTAATAAATAACCCCAGATGACTTTTCAAGAACCAAATTTGCGTCTTATCAATTTTTAAAACCCAGTTTTTTACTTTCTGCTGGGGGGTATTCCATACCCCCAGGTATTCCATACCCCCAGACCCCCCGGATTCCCGTCCACTTCTTCGCATTTTATACACGCCAACATACAAATAGTAAGGTGCTGTATCCTCCTCACTCTCAGTTTTTTCTTAACGATTTGATAAGAGTTACAGCAGTGTATTTTTGTTAATTGGGCAATCACATTATTAGAGACGACCGACAGTTCCTCCATGAAAAGGAAAATTCATTGAGTTTATATTCGTCAGCTATTTTTTTAAGCTTAATTTAATCTCTTTTAGAATGGCAGGAGAGGTGATCGACTTCCTACTAAACTTCACCATGTCAATCGTTTCAATCACACCTACGAATCGCTTTAGAGAAACTCTGGTACCGAGGGGGAGGGGGGTAAATCACTAGTAGTCAGTTTAATTACTCACCCCCCCCCCCGCGTTATTAAAAAATGGTCCTTGTAATTTTATCACAATTTTTAAGTGCGTTCTCTAAAGTAAGGTCAAATTTTATACCCCCCCCCCCCCGGTAGGTTTGACATTTAACGGCTATTTCAATTTATAAAATAAACGATAATGATAATTAATTATCTAAAATTTATTATAAGTTTCATTTTGTAACTGAACAGGTTCATGAGTTATTTCAGAAAATGTAAGAATTGACGCTTATTAGACGTTTGGGCAAGAAACAAAACTATTCTGTAGCTGTCATCAAATATGTAGAAATAATGAAGTATACAACCACTTACTTGAGGGTGACATGCATTAAATGCGAAGAAATGAATGACAGACCGGGGGGTCTGGGGGGTATGGAATACCCCCCAGCTGCAAGTTAATAATCAGTCGACTTTTCAAGAATCAAATTTGCATGTTATCAATTTAAAAAACCCAGCTTATTACTTACAGTTGACATGCATTAAATGCAAAGAAATGAATGACAAACCGAGGGTCTGAGGGGTATGGAATACCCCCCAGCTGTAAGTTAATAACCAGACGATTTTTCAAAAATCAAATTTGCATGTTGTCAATTTTAAAAACCCAGCTTATTACTTACAGCTGACATGCATTAAACGCGAAGAAATGAATGACAAACCGAGGGTCTGGGGGGTATGGAATACCCCCCAGCTGTAAGTTAATAACCAGACGACTTTTCAAGAATCAAATTTGCATGTTGTCAATTTTAAAAACCCAGCTTATTACTTACAGCTGACATGCATTAAACACGAAGAAATGAATGACAGACCGGGGGGTCTGGAATACCCCCCAGCTGCAAGTTAATAATCAGTCGACTTTTCAAGAATCAAATTTGGATGTTATCAATTTAAAGAAAACCAGCTTATTACTTACAGTTGACATGCATTAATTGCGAAGAAATGAATAACAAACCGGGGGGTCTGGGGGGTATGGAATACCCCCCAGCTGTAAGTTAATGACCAGTAGACTTTTTAAGAATCAAATTTGTATGTTGTCAATTTTAAAAAACCAGCTTATTACTTACAGCTGGGGGGTATTCCATACCCCCCAGACCCCCCGGATTCCCATCCACTTCTTCGAATTTTACACACGCCAACCTATAAATAATAAAGAGACTGTATCCCTCTCAAATTCTTTGTAAGAATTTGCTAAGAGTTGCACCATATTTGCACCATACATTATTAGGCGCAACAGTTTCTCCATGAATAAACAGAGGGAGAAGTGGTCAAAGCATTGCAGTTAAGTACGTTGACTGTGTTACCCTCCAGCCATAATAAAGCAACTAGATAAACTTTAAAAACAAGCTTATTACTTACGGCTGGGGGGTGTTCCTAGCTCCTAACAATTGACGGTTATCAGACTTGTGAAAGCTAGGAGTCTGGGGGGTATGAAATACCCAATTAAAGTATGGATTACCCTTCCAGCTATTAATAAATAACCAGACTACTTTTCAAAAATCACATTTGCGTGTTATCAATTCAAAAAAACCCGACTTGTTACTTGCAGCTGGGGGGTATTCCATGACCCCCCGGATTCCCATCCACTTCTTCGCATTTTACACACGCCAACATAGAAATAGTAAGGTAATATAAGATAATATTAGAGTAATATGTTTAAAATGTAAGAATATGTATAAAAGACCGGGGGGGGGGGGGCTGTAAGTAAATAACCAGGGTATTCCATACCCCCAAACACCCCGGATTCCTATCCACTTAATCGTCAATGTAATAGGGGGGAGAGGCGGTCGAAGCATAGCAGTTAAGTACGTTGACTGCGTTGACTCAAAAAATTGTTTTACCCGGTTCGATTTCGGACGAAGTAAAAACTTCATTCTAGGCGTCTCTACGAAAAGAAAAAGGGTCCCCTGCTGCATACTACCCTCTCCCAACAAAAAAGCATAATTCTGCCATCATGCCCGGATACGGGCGTACCGTCCAAGAAAAAGAAACACGGAAAATTCATTGAGTTTGCATTCATCAGCTACATCTTTAATTTTAGCCCATTATAAGCTCCATCAACTTCACACTTTAATGTCAGTCACACCGTGTTAAGATTCTATGAATCGCTTCAAAGAGATCTAACTTTGTTACCGGAGGAGGGGTAAACCACTAATCATCCGCCTACGAACACCAGGCAGACCGTCAAGGCAATAGCACATAAATCCTTCGGTTCTAACAATCTACATGTAGTTTGACACATTTAACAGATTTTTCACTTTAGAAAATAAACCTTAGATAATTTCATAGGTGCAAACGTTCATAACTTCTAAACCGTTAAAGATACAAAGAAAACTGTAATATCAAAAAATATCTAGCTTTTCATTATCTATAACAATTACTTCAAGTTTTTTTTTCTAACTGCGAAGGTTCATGAGTTACGTGAGAAAATATAGCATTTCACCTTATAAAGTACAAATTAGAAATTCATAACTTCTAAAGCGTTAAGTTTAACGAAGAAAACTCTGAAGTCAAAAAATCTGTAATTTTTCATTACCTATCAAATTTATTTTTAGTTTCTTTTCTAACGAAAAAAGTTCACAAGTTATATGGGAAAATGTATCACTTGTCGCTTATTTCTCATTATAAAATACACGGTAGGCCATTTATAGGTTTAAACGTTCGTAACTTCGTAATCGTTTAGGATACGAAGAAAACTATAAAGTCAAAAAATATGTAGTGTTTAATTATCTATAAAATTTATTTAAAGTTTTTTTTTCTAACTAAAAAGGTTCATGAGTTATGTAAGAAAATGTATCACTTTTACGGTTACTTCACTTTATAAAATCCAACCTAAATAATTCAGAGATTTAAACGTTCATAACTTCTAAACCGTTAAGTTAACGAAGAAAACTCTGAAGTAAAAAAATCTGTAATTTTTTGTTATCTATCAAATTTATATCAAGTTTGTTTTTCTAATTATAAAGGTTCATGAGTTATGTGACAAAATTTGGCAGCGTATGATTATATTGTCATACAACATAGACACAGTTCTGATGACAGATAACTTTTAAACTGTTAGCTTAACGGACAAAACCACGAATACAAAAAAATATGTAATTTGCAATTATTTATCAATATTTTTTAATCTAAACTTTATGTTACCTATCTGTCACGGTTTACGAATTATCGGAGAAATACCTACTCAAATCAACCGTGTTTTTCCAAAATATAACATGGATAAATCTATAGCAGTGATGTCGAATTTGCAGTTTATGATTAAAATAATCACTGTTATCTACCCCAATATTTTACTATGTCACTATGAGTGATCCTTTCAAACTACTAACAAAATTTGTAAACCCTTTCAACTAGATGATTCGTGAACATATTAGGTTACACAATTTAAAGCGTACTAACTTCGGCAAAAAAATTCTATTTCGGTTCAAGCTGGTTTTGATTTTCATAAAAAAGAGTCTCCAATAAACATAAGCTTCGGGAAATCTGACACCAACAATGCTCGTTAAAGTATTTTCTTTGTGAAATACTTAAAATATGAGACACATAAATCAATAGGCAACATAATCCTCAATGTTACAAAAATGCGCAAATATTTCACAATACACAGTTAAAATTCATTATGTAGCATAATATACAGGGTGTTACGATCTATTTTACAGCTCAAAGAGAATGGGCAAAGCATTGAGGTGATCTGTCATAGGAATTTGCTTACCAATTTTTTTAAATGCGGATTTATCCGCTGTGTGATTTTTGCGAGACACCAAACTAATTTGAAACAAATTCGGGCTCATCACCCAAGTCGCGTCAGATCTCGTTACAATTTTTCTATTCTCGGACGCCACTTACTTTTAATTGTTAATTTTTTTTAAAGTCGAAGTGAAATTTTCGTTCCAATTATTTCTAAAATTAAATTTGAGGTGTGAATGTCGAGATAGGTACGTGTAAATTGATCAGCATCGTATCAAAATAGCACGGTTGATATTAATGATATCAAAAGTAATCAGGCATGATTACCTTCGATTTTCCATAAAATTAAATAGTTATTAGGGTACTTCCCCATGCTGACGCTATTCATCATTATCAAAGTGCAAAATCAGATAATGATAATGGATTTCAGGTGTTTTGCTAGCAAAATAAATAGAGCAAAGAGAAAACGTAACACCAAAATTTTTCAAATTTGATTTAATAAATCATTAAAAAATACAGAAAGTGTTAAATATTGCATCTAATTAAAAGCGGAATGCGAGAGAAGTTTATTCTGCAAGACGCGCAAATATCTTCAAAAACACTCTCGGGACTTCATAAATTTCTACATAAAAGAAAGATGAAGGGCGTATAATAACTCACTTGCAACGTCAAGTAACTAACTAAATATAACATCAAAAGTAAAAGGGTCAAAAGAATAAATTTTAAAAACTTTTTAACTTTAAACCGATAGGATCATTCAAATATCGACGGACGCCGCACGGTTTGTATAGTAAATAAGGTTGATTCAAAAAATTCTTTATAAGAGAAAACTCAAAATAAGCTTCCAATTTTACCTCCTAAAGCAGTGGCACCAAACATGTTCAGAGGAGGCGCAACCGGACCTAGCGAGCGATATCTACGCATCGAAAACGAATTAAATCCGGCCACACCACCCTTAAAATAAATAATTATCAACAAGAAAAGCATCCTAAGCATCTAAAATCATAGATTTACAGAAGTAATTTTGTTCAAAAAAAGCATCAAATTGGCCGTTAGGCCGTTCGTCTTCTAATTTATTTGTTTTCTTCGATTCGTTCGCATTTTCCATTACTTAAATGCCGATAACTTCCGCAAAAGTCAACCGATTTTAATTTTCCACCTCTTTATATAAAACTAATTGTTTGAGCCACAAAACTTGTGTGAATAGCTTTTTCTGTGAAAAGCACAGTTTTTGAGTTATCGCACGTCAAATTCAAAAACGTTCGAATAATACATCCGTGAAAGTTCCACTCTAAGCTGATAACTTTCTGAAAAGCTGCACCAATATTATTTTTTATTAGCCTTTTTGAACGCTAATAGTTGAAGCTACAAAATTTGTTAAAATAGTTTTTTCTCTAAAACGTACCATATTTGAGTTATCGCCTGTCAAACTCGAAACGAGTGAAATTTGCTCTATAAATCCTTTTTTTGAATAGCTAACCAATTTTAATTTTTATAAGCTTGAGCGTTAAGTGCTCAAAGCGGTAAACATTTTTCGAGTGGTAGGTACTTTTTTCCGATGTAAAGCGCACGGTTTTTTTTTTAGTTATCAGGTTATCACCTACCAAAATCATAATTGAATTTGAAATCATGAAATCGGTTAAAATTTGATAAGTTCTCAAAAGGTAACCAATTTAAATTTTTATGCTCTCTTTAAAGCGTTGCTGTTTAAGCTACAAAATTTGTACGGATAGTTTTTTCCGTTCTTTGAATTATCACCAACTACAATCATAATTTGCATTTATAATCGTTTTAAAATCAGATAACTTTTGAAAAGCGAACCGATTTTAATTTTTTTATGCGCTTTTTAGAGCAATAAAGTTTATTATTATAGTTTTTTTTAAATAAAACGCACAGCTTAGGTGTTATAATCACACACCAAAATCATAATAGGGTCATTAAAAAGCTGATAACTACAAAGCTTAATAGAAAATGTTTTTCTGTAAGACGTAGAGTTTATGAGTTACTTTTACGTTCGAGAGTAGTAAACGAGCACCATCTGAAAAGAAAGTTTTAACTTTTTTAAATTTGGTAATTTAAAGTTTATAACTTCAAGATCCGAATTTACGAAGTTTAAGTTCCAATTTTCAAGTTAGGTTTGCCGATGTCCAACTACTAACCTTGTCGAATTAGTGTTTGGTTTGTTAGAATTCTAAATTTTTTCCTTCATAATTATAGCTTAAAAATTTTAGTTCCTGTTTTTAACCGAGTGGGGGGGTGTTATAATATAATTAATTTACACCTTAAGTCCCTTAAATACTAAATAATCGTTTTAAATTTTTCCAAGATATTCAGAATGGCAACTTTTGAAACTACAAAATTGTGCAGAATAAGTTTTCATGTAAAACGCACAATTTTTGAGTTATTGCTGGTCTAACTGAAAATTAATCTCCTTTGTAAATTTGATATTCGCACCTAAAATCCTTTAAAACCTCATAACTTCTTTAATAACAAACCGATTTTGATTTTAAAAAGCATTTCAGAATTTCAAATGTTCAAGCTACAAAATTTGTTTTTTTTTTTTTTTATTTGGAATCTTAGAATTTTACAATCTATCAAAAAGACAATAAGTAAAATGTATGGCATGCTGATCTAGTGACATAGAAGGAGATTGCCCAATGGCAAAGCTCCTTTAATTTTTAACACCCGAGTGTGTTATTTCGGACAGAATCTAATTCAGAAGCGGTGAGGTAAGTCCAAAGGGTCGTGACGTTTAAGCCTCTTGGTTCGGTGAGAAGAAAGCAAGTCTACAGCGAGGGAGTTGGGATGATCTCTAATTCGATCCTGGTATATATTGCTGAACGATTTGATACATTCTTCAACCGTGGGCATTTGAAGATCACGGGTAATTACGTGATTTGGTACAAACCAGGGAGCGTTTGCAATGGTTCTTAGGGTTTTATCTTGGAATCGTTGGATTTTGGCTATGTTGGAGTTACTCGCAGCTCCCCAGAGCTGGATGCCATACGTCCAAATCGGTTTCATTATGGACTTGTAAATGAGCACCTTATTTTCCAAAGATAGCTTTGAGTGGCGATTCAGCAACCATTGATGCTTTCTAAAGGAATGACCAAGTTGAAGTCTCTTAGACCAGATATGTTTGCCCCATGTAAGGCGTCTGTCCATGTGCATACCAAGATACTTGACTTCCTCCCTTTGTGGTAGTGTATTTCCATTAAGCTTAACCGTAGGACATGTATCTCTCCTTGTGGTGACGGTAACGTGTACCGACTTTTGAACATTGGCTTTAATGCGCCATTTTCTTAGCCATATTTCTAGTTGGTCGAGATACTTTTGTAGGTTTGCAGACGCTATTGCTGGATTAGGATGAGAAGCCAGGATAGCTGTATCATCCGCGAATGTCGCAATGAAAGTGCTTAGATTTGTTGGTAAATCGGCTGTGTAGATTAGGTATAGAAGTGGACCCAAGATGCTGCCCTGTGGAACTCCAGAGTTGACTGGAAAAAGTTGAGACATCTCATCTTGATATTTCACAAAGAAGTATCTATTTTGTAGATAGGATTTCAACACCAGGTAGAAGTTGTGTGGAATGTATGATTTAATTTTGAATAATAGGCCAGGGTGCCACACCTTGTCAAAAGCCTGTGAAATATCAAGAAATGCAGCTGAACAGTATCTCTTAGACTCTAGGTCTTGCTTGATTTTAGTAGCAATTCTATGGATCTGTTCAATTGTGGAATGCTGATGTCGGAACCCAAACTGATACTTAGGAATCACCCGCAGTTTCTCAACTATAGGCATCAATCTTCTCAAAAACAGTTTCTCAAATATTTTTGATAAGATAGGAAGTAAGCTGATGGGCCTGTATGAGGAAGTCTCAGTTGGTGGCTTTCCTGGTTTGAGTATTAAAATTATTTGAGCTACTTTCCATTGTGCAGGAAAATAACCCATTCTCAAGATGGAGTTGTAGATCGCAGTTATAAACTTTATTACCATATCAGGAAGTTCTTGTAGGACTTTTCCAGTTATAAGGTCGAATCCAGGGGATTTCTTTAGATTTAAGTTCTTCTTTATGAACGTTGAAACCTCTTTTTTCTTAAATTTTTTTACTGGCAGTTCCATTTGGAGTGGGGCTTCAAGGAATTCGTGAATTTTGGCATCTTCTTGTGGAACCTCAGTTTGGAATGGTTTAAAGACTTCCGCCAGGTGGTTTGCGAATGCATTTGCCTTTTCCTTACTGCTTCTTGCCCAATCATGATTAGGTGTTTTTATTGGAGGGACTGATAGTTGAGGTCTTTTCAGCTTCCTAGTTGCCTTCCAAAGCGAGTAGTCAGTTGCTTCGGTCGCTGACAATCCGCTCAAGTAATCTTGAATTTCTTGGTTTTTGTGGTCTTTTAGCAGTTTTTTAAGGTTTTTAACTGCCTTATTATAGTTTGTTTTGTCGCTGGGGGCTCGCGTGTCTTGCCATTTTTTTCTTAGCTTTCGTTTTTCGTCTATCTTACTTTGAATTCGTTTCGGACATTGGTTTTCAACTTGTAGGTTTTGCTTTTCTGGAGTTGCCTCCCACGCTGCTTCTTGTATACTTTTGGTTAAATGCTGTACTGCTTCGTCCAGTTCGTATTCGGATTTCAAAGAGACATCCTGTCAAAATTTGTAACAAAAAAATTTGTTAAAATAATTTTTTCTGTAAAACGCACAGTTTTTGAGTTATTTCCTATGAAAAACAATATTTGTAAAAAATTCTAAACATAATCTCTAAAAGCTTCTAACTTTTTCAGAAGTTAATCAATTTAAATTTTTCTAAGTTAACTTTTAAAGCTACAAAATTGTGTAAAGTAGGTTTTCTTGTAAAATGCACAGTTTTCGAGTTATTGCTAATTTAACCGAAAAGTTTATTTAATTTGATATTGGCACTTAAAATCCTGTAAAACCCGATAACTTGTTTAAAAACCGTTCGATTTTGATTTTAAAAAGCACTTTAAAATGGTAAGTGCGCAATCTACAAAATTTGTTAGAATAATTTTTCCTGAAAAACGCACAGTTTTTGAGTTATTTAGTATCAAAAACAAAATTTGTAAAAAATTCTACATAATATCTGAAATCTTCTAACTTTTTCAAAAGTTAATAAATTTCAATTTTTCTAAGTTAACTTTTAAAGCTACAAAATTGTGTAAAGTAGGTTTTCTTGTAAAATGCACAGTTTTTGAGTTATTGCTAGTTTAACTGAAAAGTTTATGTAAATTTGATATTGACACTTAAAATCCTGTAAAATCCGGTAACTTCTTTAAAAACCGTCTGATTTTGATTTTAAAAAGCAATTTAAAATGGTAAGTGCGCAAGCTACAAAATTTGATAGAATAATTTTTTCTGTAAAACGCACAGTTTTCGAGTTATTTCCTATCAAAAACAATATTTGTAAAAATTTTTAAACATAGTCTCTGAAAGCTTCTAACTTTTTCAAAAGTTTATCAATTTAAAATTTTAAAAATTTAACTATTAAAGCTACAAAATTGAGTAAAGTAAGTTTTCTTGTAAAATGCACAGTTTTCGCGTTATTGCTAATTTAACCGAAAAGTTTATGTAAATTTGTTATTGGCACTTAAAATCCTGTAAAACCCGATAACTTCTTTAAAAACCGTCCGATTTTGATTTTAAAAAGCACTTTAAAATGGTAAGTGCGCAAGCTACAAAATTTGTTAGAATAATTTTTCCTGAAAAACCCACAGTTTTCGAGTTATTTCCTATCAAAAACAATATTTGTAAAAAATTCTAAATATAACCTCTGAAAGCTTCTAACTTTTTCAAAAGTTAATCAATTTAAATTTTTCTAAGTTAACTTTTAAAGCTACAAAATTGTGTAAAGTAGGTTTTCTTGTAAAATGCACAGTTTTTGAGTTATTGCTAGTTTAACTGAAAAGTTTATGTAAATTTGATATTGACACTTAAAATCCTGTAAAATCCGGTAACTTCTTTAAAAACCGTCTGATTTTGATTTTAAAAAGCAATTTAAAATGGTAAGTGCGCAAGCTACAAAATTTGATAGAATAATTTTTTCTGTAAAACGCACAGTTTTCGAGTTATTTCCTATCAAAAACAATATTTGTAAAAATTTTTAAACATAGTCTCTGAAAGCTTCTAACTTTTTCAAAAGTTTATCAATTTAAAATTTTAAAAATTTAACTATTAAAGCTACAAAATTGAGTAAAGTAAGTTTTCTTGTAAAATGCACAGTTTTCGCGTTATTGCTAATTTAACCGAAAAGTTTATGTAAATTTGTTATTGGCACTTAAAATCCTGTAAAACCCGATAACTTCTTTAAAAACCGTCCGATTTTGATTTTAAAAAGCACTTTAAAATGGTAAGTGCGCAAGCTACAAAATTTGTTAGAATAATTTTTCCTGAAAAACCCACAGTTTTCGAGTTATTTCCTATCAAAAACAATATTTGTAAAAAATTCTAAATATAACCTCTGAAAGCTTCTAACTTTTTCAAAAGTTAATCAATTTAAATTTTTCTAAGTTAACTTTTAAAGCTACAAAATTGTGTAAAGTAGGTTTTCTTGTAAAATGCACAGTTTTTGAGTTATTGCTAGTTTAACTGAAAAGTTTATGTAAATTTGATATTGACACTTAAAATCCTGTAAAATCCGGTAACTTCTTTAAAAACCGTCTGATTTTGATTTTAAAAAGCAATTTAAAATTGTAAGTGTGCAAGCTACAAAATTTGATAGAATAATTTTTTCTGTAAAACGCACAGTTTTCGAGTTATTTCCTATCAAAAACAATATTTGTAAAAATTTTTAAACATAGTCTCTGAAAGCTTCTAACTTTTTCAAAAGTTTATCAATTTAAAATTTTATAAATTTAACTATTAAAGCTACAAAATTGAGTAAAGTAAGTTTTCTTGTAAAATGCACAGTTTTCGCGTTATTGCTAATTTAACCGAAAAGTTTATGTAAATTTGTTATTGGCACTTAAAATCCTGTAAAACCCGATAACTTCTTTAAAAACCGTCCGATTTTGATTTTAAAAAGCACTTTAAAATGGTAAGTGCGCAAGCTACAAAATTTGTTAGAATAATTTTTCCTGAAAAACCCACAGTTTTCGAGTTATTTCCTATCAAAAACAATATTTGTAAAAAATTCTAAATATAACTTCTGAAAGCTTCTAACTTTTTCAAAAGTTAATCAATTTAAATTTTTCTAAGTTAACTTTTAAAGCTACAAAATTGTGTAAAATAGGTGTTCTTGTAAAATGCACAGTTTTTGAGTTATTGCTAGTTTAACCGCAAAGTTTATGTAAATTTGATATTGACACTTAAAATCCTGTAAAATCCGATAACTTCTTTAAAAACCGTCTGATTTTGATTTTAAAAAGCAATTTAAAATGGTAAGTGCGCAAGCTACAAAATTTGATAGATTAATTTTTTCTGTAAAACGCACAGTTTTCGAGTTATTGCTAATTTAACCGAAAAGTTTTTTGTAAATTTGTTATTGGCACTTAAAAACTCCTGTAAAACCCGATAACATCTTTAAAAACCGTCTGATTTTGATTTTAAAAAGTACTTTAAAATGGTAAGTGCGCAAGCTACAAAATTTGTTAATTTAATTTTTCCCGAAAAACGCACAATTTTCGAGTTATTTCCTATCAAAAACAGTATTTGTAAAAAATTCTAAATATAACCTCTGAAAGCTTCTAACTTTTTCAGAAGTTAATCAATTTAAATTTTTCCAAGTTAACTTTTAAAGCTACAAAATTATGTAAAGTAGGTTTTCTTGTAAAATGCACAGTTTTCGAGTTATTGCTAATTTAACCGAAAAGTTTATGTAAATTTGATATTGGCACTTAAAATCCTGTAAAACCCGATAACTTCTTTAAAAATCATTTGATTTTAATTTTAAAAAGCACTTCAGAATGATAAGTGTTCAAGCTACAAAATTTGTTAGAATAATTTTTTCTGAAAAACGAACAGTTTTCGAGTTATTTTTGATCAAAAACAATGTGTACAAAATACAAAGTACGATGACCCACCCCCTATTTTATTTACTTTTTCAAAAATATTGCCAGTCCTAAACTATCATAAGTGACAATTAACTGTTTTTGAAGTGATTTTTGAATACAAAACCTGTGTACTCTGTATTACTTCAGTTCCAGTTAAAATTCAATTATTTTAGCGCTTGGTTAAGTTTTTGTTAAAATTCGCCAATAAGAAATTTGCACTTTAAATCCTTTAAATGCGGATAACTTCTTCAAAAGTTAACCGATTTAAATTTTTCCAAGAAATTCGAGGTGCTAACTTTCGAAGCTACAAAATTGTATAGATACAGTTTTTCTTTAAAAAGCACGGTTTTTGAGTTATTACTAGTCTAACGGAAAAAGTTTTTAGAAATTTGATATTTGCATTTAAATTTTTTTAAAATCTGATAACTTCTTTAAAAACTATCCGATTTTGATTTTAAAAAGCACTTTAGAATGATAAGTGATCAAGCTACAAAATTTGTTAGAATAATTTTTCCTGAAAAACGCACAGTTTTCGAGTTATTTTCGATCAAAAACAATGTTTGTACAAAATACAAAGTACGATGACCCACCACCTATTTTATTTACTTTTTCAAAAATATTGCCAGTCCTAAACTATCATAAGTACCAAAACTGTTTTTAAGGTGATTTTTGAATACAAATCCTATGTACTCTGTATTACTTCAGTTACAGTTAAAATTCAATTATTTTAGCGCTTGGTTAAGTTTTTGTTAAAATTCACAAACAAGAAATTTGCACTTTAAATCGTTTAAATTCGGATAACTTCTTCAAAAGTTAACCGAATTAAATTTTTTTAAGATATTCAGAATGGTAACTTTTGAAGCTACAAAATTGTAGAAAAAAGGTTTTCCTGTAAAACGCACGGTTTTTGAGTTATTACTAATCTAATAAAATTTTTTTTTTAGAAATTTGATATTCGCATTTAAAATTCTTTAAAATCCGATAACTTCTTTAAAAACCATCCGATCTAGATTTTAAAAAGTATTTTAGAATGGTAAGTCTTCAAGCTACAAAATTTGTTAATTTAATTTTTCCTGAAAAACGCACAATTTTCGAGTTATTTTCGATCAAAAACAATGTTTGTGCAAAATACCAAGTACGATGACCCACCCCCTATTTTATTTACTTTTTCAAAAATATTGCGAGTTCTACCATATCGTAAGTGACAATTAACTGTTTTTAAGGTGATTTTTGAATACAAATCCTATGTACTCTGTATTACTTCAGTTACAGTTAAAATTCAATTATTTTAGCGCTTGGTTAAATTTTTGTTAAAATTCGCAAACAAGAAATTTGCACTTTTAATCCTTTAAATGCGAATAACTTCTTCAAAAGTTAACCTATTTCAATTTTTCTAAGAGATTCAGGATGCTAACTTTCAAAGCTACAAAATTGTAAGAAAAAAGTTTTTATGTAAAACGCACGGTTTTTGAGTTATTACTAGTCTAACGGAAAAACGTTGTTAAAAATTTAAAACCTGGTAACTTCTTCAAAAACCATCCGATTTGAAATTTAAAAAGCATTTTAGAATGGTAAGTGTTCAAGCTACAAAATTTATTACAATAATTTTTCCTGTAAAACGCACAGTTTTCGAGTTATTTTCTATCAAAAGCAATAAAAAATACAAGTCTTAACTTTTTTAAAAGTTGACAAATTAAAATTTTTTTAAGGTTTATCAAAGCTTTTTTAAGTTATTGTTAATATTTCTTCAAGGTTAAAATTTTATAAAAAATATCTAAGAGTCCGTTGCGTGTATGATTTAATTTATTTTTGCGTATTTGTCTATTAGACGTTTAAATATTTATATCGATTTATTTATACAATTTTATTATTTACACAACATATTATTATTTTTTTGGATGTGCGCAAAGTTTGTTCCATAAAGGTAAAACATGTAAACGAAATTCCCTTCCAAGTTTATCGACAAAACAAATCAAGTTTTAGTATTGCAGTAAGTCGAGAATTAGCCGGTAAGGTGACAACCACGTAAAAATTCTCATTCGTGCAAGTTTAGCAAAATGGAAAAGAAGCGAACAAAGCGTCCGCCAAGGTTGGTTAAAAAAGTAAAAAAATTTTCGGTACCAAGTTTAACCGATTTACTCCCTAACGAAATAACCAATGAAATGATCGCGAGTTTAAATGTTTCGGAAAAGAAACGAAAGCAAGTGATGACATTTTTTAAAGAAAACGTAGAGAAAACCAAAATTAAAGAATACAAAGTGAAAGTCGAGCCCGAGTACCCGGTGATCGCTAGGAGGAACACCGCTCACCCCGATTTACTTAAAAGTGCTTGGGATTTGCCCACACCACTCTGCAGCAAATATATCGACCAACAGATTTTGAGTTTCGTTGACGTCACCGTACTGAAAGATGGAAACGTGGAAAGCGTCCTGAAGCCGTTAATGAGCGAAGTCCATCAAGAGTTTGTTAACGTAACCCATAAGGTAGGAGTTATATGTGTTATAAACCCAATCGATGACTCCCCCGATAAGCATATAGTATTAGAACCTTTCAAATTACCAGGCAAAACGCGTTTTCGTAAAAATTTCCAACGAATCATAAGAAATTTTGAACAAAGACTCTACGTCACGTACCCCCTAATGCAAGGCATTTTGAGACTTTGCGTTGAAGATTTACCCCATTGTTTGATAGGTTTCGCCAATTTTAGGGATCAAGCCTATCAGCTCCAAAATTTGAAGGATATTTTCTACGAGGAAATTGAAAAAGCACAGGATTTGATTCATATTTGGTACAGAAACGTAACTGCGTTTGTAAAAAAAGACAACACTCACTTGCCATCCAACCTGCGGCTGAGCTATTTGCAGTGTGGAACCCAATTGATGTCCACTTACCTAGCTGAAGCCTTGATGACCACGGTAGAACACCTGTTGTACGTAACCGAACACGACGAACTCGTCCCATTTTTACAAATGAGTATGAAGTACGACACAAAAATTGTGCTAGATCCTTCTTTGGAACAAACAAACGCAATGTACGTGGAACTAGTCGAAAAAATTACCACCATCGCAAACAATTTAGAAACGTTAGCAACTCTTTGCTTACCAAATCAACCCATTTCCCTAATCAAAATCTGCATACCTGCGGATCGCATGCAGGACTACATAAAAAGATTAGGAAAAAACCTAAAAAAGTTGTTCTCTCCTGTCGATAAGTACGTTAAAAAATTAAACAAGGAATTTAGCAGCATTTACATTGAAGCCCAAATTTGGAGCTATGAAACTGCAAGCTTAAGAGCAGTCCAAAAAGCTGAAAAACAATTTCAAGAAATCTCCTACGAGGAAGGTTTCTTAAAGGCCGACTTCTACCGAAGTTACACCGAAAAGTTAGCTAGTATGGTCGACTACCAGCACTACCTGATAGGTCAACTTGACCAATCTTCCTGTAGGGACGCAATCAACCAAGCAATAAATGATATGATCGAGAAAGTTGCCAGAAAACTCGTGGCCCAACATATTTGGGAAAATGAAGACATATGCGAGCACTTCGAAATGTTGGCTATCAGAGCCCTAAAAATACCCGAAACGTCCGAAGAGCTGGTCGAAATGGGCGTGTACATGTTGTGGGCCAACACAGAGCTAATGACGAGTCTGAAGGAAAGAATCGAAGAATCGTTGATAATCCTCACCAAACTTATCGAAATGACGACACTTTCCAAAGAGCACATGGATTTAAACACGCGAACTGTGTTATGGTACTTTGATATTAGACCCATCCTAGAACAGAACTCTTCAATCTTCGAGAACAGTAAAGCCGACTTCGAAGAACGATTACAAAAAAATGTGGAAAAGTTAAACAACGGAATAGATAATTTTCTTCCATTCTTGGCGCTCCTCGACGACATGGACGACTCTGACAACGCCCGAGAATATGTCAATCGTTTGGCCAACCTCTTGGTCGACATTCGAGGTTTCGACGCCGAGCAAGTCTGGATTAACGCGGAAGAAGCAACGTTCAAGTTTCCAATTTCGCAATTCGTTCTTCTCAAAGAAGTGAAAGCTCATCTTTATCCCTTCTATCGCTTGGTGAAAGTTTGTTTTTTGTGGCGAAGGAACTTTTTTGCGTGGACCGACGGCCCTTTTGAATTTTTAGATTTCAGCGAAGCGGAAACCACGATCGACGATTACTTAAAAGAGTTGATGAAAACCCAAAAAACCTACCGTAATAAAATTAAGCAAGCCATCGCCGAAAACAGTCGTTTCCAGTTTAAAGGTTTGGTGGAAGATCCAGATCCGATCAATCAACCAGCTCCAATAAAACTTTGTAGTAAAACTTTAAAACAGATCAAAGATTTTCGACCCACCTTAACCATGATGGGAATCATGTGTAACGATTCCCTGCTGCAAAGGCACTGGGATGAAATGTCCGAAATTGCTGGTTTCGATTTGACACCAAACGCGGGAACCACTTTGAACAAAATTATGCATATGGGTTTGCAAGATGATGTGGATAAGTACGAGATTATTAGTAACGGGGCGATCAAAGAACGGCAGCTCCTTCAAAACCTTCTTAAGATGCAAGCAGAGTGGGAGGGTGTGAATTTCAAAACAATGGTATTTAAAGATACTGGAATTAACATTCTCACTGGTATCGACGACATCCAAGTCATCCTCGACGATCACATAATCAAAGCGCTCACTATGAGAGGTTCCGTTTTTGTTAAACCATACGAAACGCAAGTTCGAGCTTGGTACGATAAGGTCACACGAGTTAACGACACTATAGACGAATGGACTAAAGTTCAAGCCCAGTGGCTATATCTCCTTCCAATTTTTTCTTCCAAAGACATCGTCAGTCAAATGCCCGAAGAGGGAGGCCTCTTCAAGGAAGTCGACTCAATATACCGTCGGTATATGAAATCGGTACTTATGGTTCCAAAAGTTATTGACACCGCTCCACAAGCTGGATTACTAGAAAACATGATTGCTTGCACGAAGATGCTAGAACGAATCAGCGAAGGTGTAACCGCGTATTTGGAAAGAAAGCGGATTTATTTCTCCCGATTTTTCTTCTTATCCAATGACGAAATGTTGGAGATTTTATCCGAAACGAAAGATCCGTTACGAGTGCAACCTCACTTGAGAAAGTGCTTTGAAGGAATTAATCGATTAGATTTCGATCCAAAAATGCAAATCCATGCTATGATAAGTGAAGAAAAAGAACGAGTCGATTTTAGAACCATAATTAACACGGAGGAAGCTCGAGGAAGTGTGGAAAAGTGGTTATTGCAAGTTGAAGAACAAATGTTAATTGCGGTAAGGGATGAAATTTATAACGGATGGTTGGATTACAAGCTTACGGATCGTCCCAAATGGGTGACTATGTGGCCCGGGCAAGCGGTTCTTGCAGTTTCTCAAATTTATTGGACCGGAAATGTCCAAAACGCTTTGAATTCTCCCAAATCTCATGCGATGAGAGATTTCACCGAAGAGTTAAAATCGGACTTAAACGAAATCGTCACTTTGGTACGTAACCCCACGTTAACCAATCTCGCCAGGATTAGCATCAAGGCTTTGATTGTAATCGACGTGCACGCGAAGGACGTGGTGCAGGATTTATTCGATAAGGGGGTTAAAAAAGACTCCGAATTCAAGTGGTTGTCTCAGTTGCGCTATTATTGGGAAGATAACTGTATAGTCCGCATCATCAACGCGACCGTGAACTATGCCTACGAATATTTGGGCAACAGCGACAGATTGGTTATTACACCCCTCACCGACAGGTGTTATAGGACCTTAGTGGGAGCCTATCATTTGCACTTGAACGGTGCTCCCGAAGGACCTGCAGGTACAGGAAAAACAGAAACCACAAAGGATTTAGCCAAAGCCCTTGCGGTACAGTGCGTAGTCTTCAATTGCTCCGACGGGCTGGACTACAAAGCCATGGGCAAGTTTTTCAAAGGTTTGGCTGCATCCGGAGCGTGGGTTTGTTTCGACGAGTTCAACCGTATCGAGGTAGAAGTCCTTTCGGTTGTGGCCCAACAAATTTTATGCATTGTCATGGCGGTTCGAGCCCATCTAACCAAGTTTGTTTTCGAAGGTACCGAATTACCGCTAAAAATGGGCTGTTACGTTTGCATCACTATGAATCCGGGTTATGCCGGTCGATCAGAACTACCAGACAACTTGAAAGTTCTGTTCCGGACGGTAGCTATGATGGTTCCCGATTACGCTATGATTGGTGAAATATCACTGTACTCCTACGGTTTCATTATTGCTCGAAAGCTTTCGGTAAAAATTGTCACGGTCTACAGGCTGTGCTCCGAGCAACTTTCATCTCAAAACCACTATGATTACGGAATGCGAGCCGTCAAGTCGGTTTTATCGGCTTGCGGTAACAACAAACGCAAGTTCCCAGATGAAGACGAAGATATTTTGTTGTTACGGTCAATTATAGATGTGAATTTACCTAAATTTTTGAATCACGACGTACCCTTGTTCGAAGGAATAATTTCCGATTTATTCCCAGGGACAGTTTTACCCGAAGCCGACTATATGGTTTTTATTGATTCCATGAGACAATCCTGCCAACAAAGGTCCCTCCAGGTTAAAGAATGCGTTATAACGAAAGTCATTCAAACGTACGAAATGATGATCGTAAGGCATGGGTTTATGTTGGTCGGCGAACCCTTTGCCGGAAAAACAATGACCTTGAAAGTTCTGGCGGACACGTTAACCATTTTAAACCAGAATGGGTATCCCGAACTGAAAGTGAGATATCAGTTTATTAATCCAAAGTCGATAACCATGGGTCAACTTTACGGTCAGTTCGATCCGGTTTCCTACGAATGGTTTGATGGGGTCGTTGCGACTTGTTTCCGCACCATGGTACAAGACACCGCTCCAGACAGAAAGTGGGTTATATTTGATGGACCCGTCGATGCTGTTTGGATAGAAAATATGAATACGGTGCTGGACGATAACAAAAAGTTGTGCCTGATGTCCGGCGAGGTTATGGCGATGACCAGCTCCATGTCCATGATTTTTGAGGTTATGGATTTATCGCAAGCATCTCCCGCAACGGTAAGTTCCTCAAACGTAATTCCCATTCATCAAATATTTTCTATGCAGGTTTCCCGTTGTGGAATGATATACATGGAACCGTCAACTTTAGGATGGAGACCACATGTCGATTCATGGATACCAAATTGTAGCGAAGAGTGGTGCGGCCCTAACGAAGCTTACATTCTTCAACTATTGGATTGGGTGATTCCACCCTCTCTTTACTTTGTTCGTAAATACTGTACCCAATTATGCAATTCGGGAGAAATCAATTTGGTCAAAAACATGACTCAAATTTTGGACATGACACTAACGGATGCGTGCAACGAAAGTACCAAAAAAGAAGAAGACTTCAAGTACCTAAACAGTTGGATCCAATCCACCGTTATTTACTCCATCGTTTGGGGCATTGGATCGATTTTGGATACCAATTCCCGAGAAAAATTTGATGAGTTTGTAAAAACCATGTGGAGAGGTGAAAACGACGAACATCCGTACCCACCAATGCTTGAAAAGTTAGAAATTCAAATTCCATCAGAAGGTTTAATGGTCGATTATCTTTACGTGTACAAAAGCAAAGGAAACTGGAAGTATTGGCCCGAAATTGTCAAATCCATGAGAGTGGAAGACGCCCCGAACATTCAGCAAGCTTTGATTCCAACGGTAGATACGTTAAAATACATGTACGTGGCGGAAAAACACATCAAACACAACGTTTCCTTTCTCTTCGTCGGACCCACCGGAACGGGAAAAAGTTTTTACATGCAAGACCTGCTCATGAATAAACTGGATCAAAACAAATTCGAACCGGCTTTCGTAACGTTCACGGTCAAAATATCAGCAAACCAAACGCAGGACTTAATTATTTCAAAACTATTGAAACGCAAACGCGGGCATTTTGGGGCTCCGAAAGGAATGACCACGATAATCTTCGTGGACGATTTAAACATGCCGGTTAAAGAAGTTTACGGAGCCCAACCGCCGATTGAACTTCTTCGGCAATACTTCGACCATAAAAACTGGTACGACTTTCGCGATACTACTCCAATTTACCTTCACGACATTTTGATAACAGCTGCCATGGGTCCTCCAGGTGGAAGCCGACAAGAAATTTACGCCCGATTTTTGCGCCACTTTAGCATTTTTTCGATTAACGAATTTTCCGAAGAGAGCCAGTCGAAAATTTTCAGCAACGTCCTAATGTTGGCATACAAGAAGAACGGATTCCCCAGCGAAGTTATACAAAGCGTAACGCAAATTGTAGCAGCAACTCTTAACATGTTTCAACAGTGTATGATCAATTTGAGACCAACACCGGCGAAGAGTCACTACGTTTTCAATTTACGAGACTTTTCCCGTATAATTTTTGGTTGCGGCATGTTAAGAAAAGATTCGGCCGACAGTAAAACCATGTTTGCTAAAATTTGGGTCCACGAAACTCTGCGTGTTTTTTACGATCGGTTGGTAGACAACGATGACAAAAATTGGTTGTACAACAAAATAAGATTGTCTGTTCGCGACTTTTTTAAAGAACACTTTGATAATATTTTTGAACACTTGGGAGTAGAGGCCGATGGATCCGTAAGTGAGGAAAGTTTACTGAAGTTGATGTTTGGAACGTATCTGGACATGGACGCGACGGAAGATGAAGTGAAATATGAAGAAATTACAAACGTCAAAGCATTTCTAGACGTTGCTCTAAATTCCCTGGAGGAATACAACACAACTCATCAGAATAAGATGGACATCGTGCTGTTCAAGTATGCCTTGGAGCATTTATCAAAAGTTTGTCGGATTTTAGCAATGCCTTGCGGTAGTGCCCTGCTTGTGGGGATCAGCGGATCCGGTCGTCAATCGTTAACAAGAGTCGCTACCACCATATCGGGGCATTCGTTTTTCCAACCGGAAATCACAAAAAATTATGGAATGAACGAATGGAGGGAAGATATAAAAAAAGTGGTGAAAGAAGCAGGGGGAAGAGGCAAATCCACAGTTTTTCTGTTCACCGAAGGTCAAATCAAAGAAGAAAGCTTTTTATCCGACATCGATTGCCTCTTAAATGCGGGTGAGGTGCCCAACATATTCCAGATTGACGAGAAACAAGAAGTTATGGAATTGGCCAGGTTGGCCGCCCAAGGTGGAAACCGAAATTTGGACGTGAGCGCGCTCCAGGTCTTTACGTTCTTCATCAAAAGAACTCGCGAACGGCTACACATAATCTTGTGCTTCAGTCCTATTGGATCTGCGTTCAGGACACGTTTACGGTTGTATCCATCGCTAGTAAATTGCTGCACGATCGACTGGTTCGAAGATTGGCCCGAAGATGCTTTAGAAAAAGTGGCTCACAGCTGGATGGAGGAAGTTAATCTGTCGGGAGAAACAAAACTGTCGGCAATAATTGCGTGTAAATATTTTCACGTTTCGGCACGAAAAGTTTCAGCTGGGTTTTTGAAAGAAACTGGGAGAAAATCGTACATCACGTCTGCTTCTTATCTGGAACTTATAAGATCCTATACGAAGTTGACCAACACGAGACAAGGAGAAATTATGAAAGCCAAGATGAGGTACGTAATCGGTTTGGATAAACTGCAGTTTGCAGCTAGCCAAATCGCCGAAATGCAGATATCTTTGGAAGCTTTGCAGCCGGAGCTGAAACTGATGACCCGAAAAGCGATAGAAGTGATGGAACAAATTGCGAAAGAAACCATCGAAGTCGAAAGAGTTTCTGCTATAGTGAGAAAAGATGAAGAAGCTGCTAATATCCAAGCTGCCGAATCGCAAGCTCTAAAAGCGGAATGTGAAGCTGATTTAGCTTTAGCTATTCCGATCTTGGAAGAAGCGGTTTCGGCTTTAAATACCTTGAAACCGGCAGATATCACTTTGGTCAAATCAATGAAAAATCCACCAGAAGCTGTTAAGTTGGTGATGGCAGCGGTGTGTGTGATGAAAGGTATGCCGCCGGATAGGCTCCCGGATCCGTCAACTGGGAAAAAGATTCTCGATTATTGGGGACCTAGCAAACGGCTCCTAGGTGACATGAATTTCCTTCAGTCCCTGAAGGATTTCGACAAAGATCACATAAAAGTAGACGTTATGACAAAAATCCGCAAAGAATATTTACCAAACAAAGACTTTAAACCTCAAATTGTGGCCAAAGCTTCCAGTGCAGCTGAAGGTCTGTGCAAATGGATTATTGCCATGGACATGTACGATACGGTGGCGAAAGAAGTAGCACCAAAAAAGGAAAAGTTAGAAAAGGCCGAAAGAATATACGCAGCTACCATGGCAGTCCTTATGGAGAAAAAGGAGATGGTAGCAAAATTAGAAGCCAAATTAGCTGATTTGAATGTTATGCTGGCGGAAGCGACAGCAAAGAAGAAACAAACTCAAGACAGCGTAGATCTCTGTGCGGACAAATTGAGACGTGCCGTTCAATTAATTGGAGGACTTGGTGGAGAAAAATCCAGATGGACAGCTGCCGCTGTTAGTTTACAAAATCAGTACGACTGCTTACCAGGGGACATTCTAATTTCCTGTGGAATTATAGCTTACTTGTCTCCTTTTACGAGTCAGTGGAGAATAAATACGACAGCTGATTGGCACAAATACGTGCAATCGTTAAACATTCCAGTAATGGATGCATACGATTTTACCATAACCTTAGGTTCGGATATCAAAATCCAGAATTGGTACATTGCTGGACTTCCTCGCGACGCTTTCTCAACTGCAAACGCCATCATTCAAGATCAATCAAAACGATGGTCGCTTCTTATAGATCCACAACTGCAAGCTAATCAGTGGATCAAAAAAATGGAAAAGAAAAACGATATTCAAGTGACTAAATTTTCGGACAATAATTACATGAAAATTTTGGAAGTTTGCATCCAAACTGGTAAACCAGGCCTTATCGAAAACATACAAGAAGAACTAGAAGCCCCGTTGGATCCCCTACTCCAAAAATCCTTCTTCAAACAAGGAGGTTCTTGGGTAATCGTTCTTGGCGACAATGTCATAATTTACAACTTAAACTTCAAGTTATATTTAACCACGACCCTAAGAAATCCCCATTATTTACCTGAAGTATTCAATAAGGTGACTATTATAAATTTCTCCCTAACATTTGAAGGTCTCGATGATCAGCTGCTGGGTATCGTGGTTGCTAAAGAACGACCCGACTTGCAAAGAAAACGAGAAGAGCTCATCATCGAGAGTGCGGCTAACAAAACTGCTCTGGCAGACGTGGAAGAAATGATTCTGAAAACTTTATCTGAAACTAAAGGAGACATTTTGGAAGACGAAAGCGCGATACAAGTTCTGGATCACTCAAAAATTTTATCCATCGACATAATGAAAAAGCAAGTGATAGCTAAAGAAACCGAAGGAAAAATAGAAAGTTTCCGACTCGACTATAAACCAATGGCGACCCACTCCGCAGGACTGTACTATTGCATTTCGGACTTGCCCAACGTGGATCCCATGTATCAGTACTCCCTCAACTGGTTCATCAACCTCTACATCAACTCGATCGAAACTGCTAACAAATCGCGAGATTTGGATAAAAGATTGAAGTTTCTAAAGGAAGCTTTTACGTACAATTTGTACGCAAACGTGTGCCGGTCGCTCTTTGAAAAAGATAAACTGATGTTTTCGTTTTTGCTGTGCGTGAAAATCATGCTCTTCCAACAATTGATTGAAGATCGGGAATTTCAATTCCTCCTGACTGGTGGTATCGATGTCGAAAATCCCATTCCAAATCCGGCAGTCGATTGGTTGAGCTCTAAATCGTGGAACGAAATTTGTCGGCTGGATCTACTAAGCCCCACCTTCAAGGGTTTCAAAAAATCTGTCGAAGAAAACCTTCCCAAGTGGAAACACGTCTATGATCACGATGAACCGCAGGACGAAACGTTACCCTCACCCTGGGATAAAAGTATCAGCGCGTTCCAAAAATTGTTGGTTATCAGAGCCTTGCGACCCGATAAAGTTACGGTTAGCATATCAAAATTTGTGGAGTCAGAAATGGGAATCAAATTCATCATCCCTCCTCCGTTTGACATCGCTAAATCGTACGAAGATTCCAGTTGTGTCTGCCCTTTGGTTTTTATTTTATCAGCCGGAACGGATCCTATGGGAGCGCTAACAAAATATGCCGAAATAAAAGGTTTCGCCGATAAATTCCGATACATTTCTCTTGGTCAAGGTCAAGGACCTATTGCACAAGGTTTAATTGAGAGTGGTCAAGAGGAAGGTTCGTGGGTTTGTTTGCAAAACTGCCACTTGGCAGTTTCCTGGATGACTCAGTTGGAGAAGTTATTTGAAAGTCTGGATATTTCGAACACCCACATGCATTTTAGACTTTGGCTTACCAGTTACCCATCCGATCGTTTCCCGATTACAATTCTACAAAACGGGGTTAAAATGACCAACGAACCGCCGTCGGGACTTCAGCAGAATCTTCTCAGATCTTACCTAAACGATCCGGTTAAAAATCCAGATTTTTACGGTGGTTGTCCAGGAAAGGAACTCATGTTTTCCAGATTGCTTTATGGAGTCGCGTTTTTTCACGCGGTTATTCAAGAACGTAGAAGTTTTGGGCCTCTTGGTTGGAATATTCCGTATGGTTTTAACGAGTCCGATTTTGATATTTCGGTGCAACAATTAATGATGTTTATCAACGAGTATCCGGATCCGTACGAAGGAGTGTGTTACCTTACAGGAGAATGTAATTATGGCGGTCGGGTTACGGATGATTGGGATAGGAGATTGATTGTTACGATCCTGAGGAACTTTTTGAATCCGGATGCGGTTTCGAAAATGAATTACGTGTTTTCTGAAGTTGGAAATTGTTACGATATGCCCAGAAAGCACGAATATCAGGAGTACATCAACCACATTGAAAGGTTACCTCAGATACACCCGCCCGAAGTGTTTGGCTTGCATAAAAATGCTGGAATCACTCGAGATTTGAGAGTGTCCAATGCTCTATTAAATTCGATCATTTTGGTACAAGGTGAAGGCGCAGGTGGTGGGGGCGGAGAAGATGAGTTGCTAGCTTTGGTAGCAAATGACGTGCTTTCGAAACTTCCGCCCAATTACGATTTAGAAAAGGCAAAAAATAAATATCCGGTGACGTATAACGAATCGATGAATACCGTGTTGGTGCAAGAAATGGAAAGGTTTACCAAACTCTTGAACGAAATACGCAGTTCCTTACTGACGATTCAGAAAGCAATAAAAGGTTTGGTTGTGATGACTCCAGCTTTGGAAATGTTATCCGTTTCCCTGCTCTTGGGGCGCATTCCAGCGGCATGGGCAAAAGTATCCTACCCTAGTTTGAAGTCATTGCCAAATTACATAAGCGATTTTGTGGATAGAATCAATTTTTTACAAAAGTGGTACGAAGTTGGTAAGCCCAACACTTTCTGGTTATCGGGATTCTTCTTCACCCAAGCCTTTTTGACTGGAGCAAAGCAAAATTACGCCAGGAAATATACCATCCCCATCGACCAACTGACTTTTGATTTTGAGGTGCTGAAGGTTTTTGAAACGAAAGATACGCCTGAAGATGGAATTAACGTTTATGGGTTATACACGGATGGAGCTAGATGGGACGTGGAAAGTGGAGTCCTGAGGGAATTGTTTCCAAAAATTCTGAACGATTATATGCCGTTGATGTGGTTGAAACCCATAACTTTGAATGAGTACGGAGATCGTGGACGTTACCTCGCTCCTCTGTACAAGACGTCGGAACGTCGAGGAATATTATCTACCACCGGTCACTCGACCAATTACGTTTTACCATTTCTTTTAGGAACCCAACTTCCCCCAGCACACTGGATTAAACGAAGTGTTGCTTTATTATGTCAACTTAATTAATTTTAGTACAATTATGTTAACTTTTATGTAATAATAAAAAATAAATGAAAATGAAAAAGGACTTTTTAGTTAAATTGTTCAATTGTTTTGAGTGCTGATAGTTTTAGGCTAATATAATACAGGTCAAGCCTAAATAATCAATAAGAGGTGACATTTTTTTCAAAACGAATTCTTTCGCCACATTTCAAAAAGCGTAGATTGAAGTATTATTTTAATTTAAAAAAATTTATTTTGCGAAGTATGACATTAACTTAACGAAAATCTCGACCGACCATATAAATATTGTAATTTCTATTCGCTAAATTTGGTTAAAATTAATCAATTACAATTTTGAGCAGTGTGAACGCGCATAAATTTGAAGAAATCACGCAACAAGGTCATCATTTTAGTACTTTCTTTAGTATTCTTAAAAAGTGGACTGTAATATTGTTTTTTGGAATAAATTTTAATTTTTCAAGTAAACCCGTGGGTTGTAGCTTTGAAAGGATTTTAATAGCCTGAAAGGATTGTAATCCTTTCTAATCGTTTCAAAAAAAAAATCCATTATAATATTACATATTCAGGATTTTACCCGAGGACATCAATTAAAAAAATTTAGTTCATGGAAGTTCGTTCTTCTACTTGTTTTTCATAAACCCAAATTAAAATTTACACAAAGGAAAATTTGGTCGTTATATTTTGGTTTAAGCCTACGGTCATAGGTTTCGAGCTTAGGCCAAAAGTTCTCCAATATAGATTTTAATTTTCACCACCATTTTCTTGATTCCTTACAATCCCAAATTATATAAAAATGTTATATAATCGATAAAGACGAAAAGGGGGTAGCTGGGGGGTATTCCATACCCCCCAGACCCCCCGGTTCCTGTGCTGATTTTTTTTTAAAGAAAATCATACGTCTATTTAATTTTATTATATTTATTTAAATATTGTTTTGTGATTCAAAGAAAATATTTTCATTTTCCAAGATGGCTTAAAATTTTTTTAAGATGAACAAAGTTCATCCCTTGGACCTTGGAGAAATTAATCTAATAATTAGTAAGTTATCATTTTAAAAAGTTGTTTATTTACTTTCTTACGGCTGTGGGGTACTTTGGGTAAAAAGCGGGGGGGGGGGCTCTTTCAAAAAAATAAAATCTGAATACCATAACTTTTCAAAATTCACTTAGTTTGTTGCTTCGATATGCCATGGAACTCTAGTGTTATGTTAGTCTAATCTAACCTATCATGAAAACAGTTCTTTTCAGATAAACTATAATGTTGTTCAGATACGATGACGAAACACTGAAGTTTCGTAGCAAGGACTTTATACAGGTCCATTTATTAAAATAAATATCGGTGTGGTTAAAGAGAGGACGGTGGTCAAATCCATTTAAAGTGGAAATAGCTTTTAAAGTTATGTAGGGTATTTTTCTGAAAATAAAATATTCCCTATAAACCTGAGGTCCAATCTTCTAGATTCCATTAATCCATGAGAAAACTGTCAACTCGAATAAAATCCTTGCAAAACGCATAAAAATATATAGTAACTCTTATTAATCAAATTGTTAGGTAACAGTTAGGCATAATGAAGGATGCAGCTCTTATAGTAATATGTTTAAAATGTGAAGATATGTATGAAAAACCGGGGGGTCTGGGGGGTATAGAATACCCCCCAGCTGTAAGTAACAATTGGGTTTTTAAAATTAATAACACGAAAATTTGATTCTTGAAAAGACGTCTGGTTGTTTATTTACAGCTGGGGGGTATTCCATACCCCCCAGACCCCCCGGTTTGTCATCCATTTCTTTACATTTCACATGCCACCCTGCAGTAAGGAGTCTATAACATCCAAAACTCCCAGTTTCTACGTACAGTACTACAGTTACAGTTCCTTACTATTTATAGGTTGGCGTATGTAAAATACGAAAAAGTGAATGGAAATCCGGAGGGTCTTGTCAGCAAGTAAGAAGCTGATTTTTAAATTTGATACCACGGAAATTTGATTCTTGAAATCCACTCCAATCCACACGCCACTCTACAATAAGGGGTCGTCTGTAACATCCAAAACTCCCAGTTTCTACGTAGAAATTTGATAACGGTTAAACGCTCACCTGATCGTACATGAATACAGTCATTGGTTATCAAAGAAAAATTGTCTCAAGTATTGGTTAGGTTAGACTAACATTCAATTAAATAAATAAAATAAATTCCATTTTCTACATATAAATCCAAGAAGAAATGGCTATCAAACCGGGGGGTCTGGGGGGTATGGAATACCCTCCAGCTGCAAGAAAAAGTAAAATAGCTTTTCAAAGTTGATGATGTCTCAAATTTCGTTCCTGAAAAGCCAACTTGTTGCTTGCTTACGACTGGGGGAAATTCTTCTCAAACCCCCCAAACAAAATATCAAAGAATTTCGATCCAGGTCCCGTCAAATTCTTCATGACGTTCGTAGTATATATAAACTTTTGTTTTCAAACCAGAGCATACTGAAGGGTGCACATTGAACTAACAATCAAACAGTTTGTAAAGTAATGTACGATCTCAATTCTTTAAGTAATATTTATTGTGCTCATGCTCATCAAAGACTCTTAAACGATTAATTACGTATCTGTATGGTTGCTAAGGTTACTATCACGTTTCACTACATTAACCACGAATCAATTGATTATCTTCTAATTCAGTTTGAAAATAATTTATTTTCCATAAAAGTGGAAAAGTACAAAATTAGGCATAATAGAGGATGCAGCTCTTAGAGTAATATGTTTAAAATGTGAGATATGTATGAAAGACCGGGGGGTCTGGGGGGTATGGAATACCCCCCAGCTGTAAGTAAAGAACCAGGCAAATTTTTAAGAATAAAATTTGCGTGTTATCAGTTTTAAAAAAGCGGCTTGTTACTTGCAGCTGGGAGGTATTCCATACCCCCCAGACCTCCTGAATTCCCGTCTACTTCTTCGAATTTTACACACGCTAACCTATAAATAATAAGAGACTGTATTACCACCACTCCAAGTTTCTTCTTAAGAAATATGCGAAACTGCAAGGTTTGGGGGTAGGAAACTGATAAAAGTAAGTAACCAAACGACGTCGCGCAACGAACAAAATTATTCTGTAGCTGTCATCAAATATGTAGAAATAGGAAATAATGGAGTATACAGGCCCTGGCACAATTACAGGTATAAAATACGAAGATGATGAATGACAAACCGGGGGGTCTGGGGGGTATGGAATACCCTCCAGTTATAACAAAGCTACTGACTTTCAAATACTCCGCAGCTGAAAGCAAGTAACCAGACGACTTTTCATTACTTACAACTGGGGGGTATTCCATACCATACCCCCAGACCCCCCGGTTACCCATCCATTTCTTCATGCTTTATACACGTAAGCCTGCAGTAAGAAGCTGCATGCTCCCCAACCTCCAGATTCTAAGTAACAATTACATAACAGCTACAGAATAGTTTTGTTCGTTGCGTGAAGTCTTCTGATAACTTCGTTAAAGGTTTGAGGATTCCATACCTTCCCGCCCAGGTTTCTAATCAATTTTTTCAAATTTTACACACGGTACTCTCTAGTAAGAAGCTATAACCGCCCTGCACCCCTAATTTCTATATGACAATTAGGTAAGAGAATTTATTTAAAGCGACATTTAGCTCTGAGAACGGGGGGGGGGGGGTAATGGAACCACTAATCAGGTGCTAAAAGTAATAAACCAGTCGACTTTTAAACAATAAAATTTGCTTAATATAAATTTTGAAAAGTCACTACATTTCAGACCCGCCGGTCTTCCACTCATTTCTTCACATTTAACATATGGCACCCTACAATAAGACAAGGTTATAGTCCTCTATATCACTCGAGACTATAGCTATGCCCCATTTTGAAACTACTCTTTCGACTTTTTCTATCGGTAATTTAATAAAGCAGTTTTCTGTTTTTCATTTTGAATTTCATTACTTGGCGTTCGGTACTTTTTTACAGTTATTTTTCAAACAACTGCTATTTCTGCCCTCGACGCTGGATGTAAAGATTAGCTGCCCCTAAGTCTTGGTTAACCTGGCTGCTAGGTTAACTGCTAACTCTCCAAGGCTCCTAGCTCGCGAATTATTCCTTTTTAGTGTGACGGTTGTGTAAATTACTTTTAAATAATTAATTTCCAAATTTATATTTTCCTTCGTTCAAAGTTCAATTTTTAGTTTTGTTTTGAAATCGTAAAAGCTTAATTGTATTCAAGCTAAAATTAGTATGTAATGTTTTAAAAATTCTGTTTAAGTTTTATTTTAATAAATCAGTTAAATAATTTTTAAAGTTATATTTGCTAATGTACCTTCTATCTTTAAAAATTCCTTTTAAATAAATTCTAATTATCTTTTTGTATCTTTCCTTAAACGTAAAAATTTGTATGTACCTAATAAAAAATGACAAGAAAATAAACAATTTTCATTTTAGAAAGCTTTCAAGCTTATCTGAATCAAATAGAACGCCATTCAAGTCAATTACGGATAAACCATTTTACAGTGGGAATAAAACTAAGACCGAAGTACAAGTCGGTGGTTATTACTTACTGACTAAACGTAAACAACATTAGAATAGTAGATTACCGAGTTTATAACTAAACATTCCCCAGAAAGTCGATATCAGAATAATAATCTTTTTATGAGTGTTTGAAAAGGTATAATTTAACTTTTTAGTTTCCTGTTCAAACACTAATATTGTCTTGTGTGAAACACGTAGGAAAAGTGAGTTACTTCGTATTAAAATAAAGCAATTTCCTTTAGAGACGTAGCTAACCTTGAGTGTCAGAAAGCGATACAAGGAGCCTGTAAAAAACACAACAAAGTGACATTTCAAAATTGATTTTAAATATATCAACATGTCATGGTATTGGGACCGGGGGGTCTGGGGGGTATGGAATGCCATATTAGCAGTTCAAAAAAACTAAACCACTGATTTTCATAACAAAACCTATCAAAAATGTATAAAGGGCTCCTTCGTCTTCAGTGCGGATTTAAAAAATTAACATGGCTGCATTTTTGCGAGAATCGGTAATTCACATTGTAAAAGTTGCACTAAAAAACTAAAAAAACTGGAAAGCTAAATAGGTTTTCATATAGAAATTGTAACATTTAAAATTAATTAGCATACTTGAATTTATTGTAAACTAGCGCCGGCGCTTCAAAAATGCATTGAATTTTCAATCAAAAATCAAAATTAATTTTTTTCGAGATAAAAAGTTCGATTATTTAATAAAACTACGACAAAAATTTGTACAAAGGATTTTTAATTGGGTTTTAAGTAACAGGAATACTGTCGCCGAAATACCACGGTGCTATTCACAATTCATGACAAAAATTTGAAAGGTTGCATTTTCCATCAGCAACTCGTATCAAAACCAATTTTGTACGCATCAAATTTTCATTAAAAAGCTCAAAAAAGTTTTTTCATCACATCCCACCAAAACTTTTAGTTTCGTATTTCTAATATATTTTTTATTATTAACGTACAGTGTGAGCTATGAAATGAGATCTTCGAAACTCTCAAAAGAAGTTACCATCCCGGAAGCGAGAAAGAGCAGCAGGGCGGTGCGTGAGAGAGAGAGTTGGACAGTCTCTGGATTGAGCCGCACAAATGCAAAATTATCGGATAATAGGAATATTCATGTTTTGCGCTATCTCTTCACACACGACATGCCTTATGAGGGCTACAAATCAGGGGCTAATGTATGCAAACGACACCGATGGCGATGTCATCGTCTAACATGAAATCTTAAACACTTGGCGCAAAAAATTAATAGCAAATTCTAAAGTGGCAAGCAACTGGTTAACATAAAGAGAAAAAATTGTTAAACGTTAAGCCCCGAAATTGTGCACAGTCGAGCATCCTTGCGAGCCTCTCATAACTTTATCAATTAATTAATCGCAAATCACCACTTCGTGCCGAGTGCTCTTTGTTGATTTACAAGGCTCTAATTAGGTCTATGAAACGCACGTCCACTAAACGGTTATGGTAAATTAGTTAGTTGGTCGATTAATGCCACCGTTCAGCAATAATAATTGCCGTGAGATATTCATGCAAATTTAATTTAACCCAGCGACATCTATCGGTCTAATTTTGTGACTTATTAAAGCCGCTTTTAAATTTTGCAAGGTGGGGGTCCCCCGAACGGCACGTAATCGTAAAAAAATGGGATCCTAATTTTGGTGCTGTAAATTTTATTGACAGCGACTTCTCTCGACTATTCAGATATTCACATCAGAAATTGGTTATCCTCAGATGACTAACGGTAAGAACGGGGATTGAATAGGTAAACATGGACAGGTAATAACAATAAAACTTGGGAAGTAAAATGTAACCTAAATTACACTCCTCGCAAGATTCCATTCGCCTCACATCGCTTTGATAATGAAAATTTCAAATGCTTTTGTTGGAAATCTATTTAACACATCGTGATTTCTGCCGGTAGTTAACATTCATCTCATTTCCTGTTTTCCTAATTTCCACTTGCTTTGTATTCTAAAACTCATTAACATGTTATAGTGCCGTTTGTTTAAAATCAATTGCCTTCGAATAAAGTCGTGCGTCGTCCTCAAATTTGGTTTGGCAATTTTTGCCCGAGAAACTTTTGTTGATTTTAATTAGGGAGCAAAAATTTTACAACAATTAAATTCGTTAACGAGCGCGTGTGGCCAAATGAGCGTGTAATACAAACCCTCTTTTATTCCCAACCTACAAACACACTAACCCTCCGCCATGCAGGTAAACACGAACGAATTATTATTTGAGAGAAACTTCGCACAGGTCCAAAAAATTAATTGGATAAAGTTTTAACCCCAATTATTGCCATGATTTTCGTTCTAAACGTTGGCACGTTTGTCCGGCCCTACATTTTAAACATAAATATTGAAAGTCCAAAATGTATTGACTTTAATCTTAACGTCTTGTAGTTAAACGAGGTGAGTTGATTTGCAATTTTAAAATTTGAAAATGAACGCCACTTTTTGTACATCCATGTAATTAAGAATCAAAATTAAGACTTCTTCTTTGTGCTTCAGAAGCGCATATCGCCTTTAATAATTCAACCGATTTTTATTTCCGAAAGGCTAAAATGTACAAAATATTATAAGCTTGAATTTTTATCTCTTGATAAACTTTAATAAAATAAACGGTTTAAGAATTATGGCTATTTTTGATACTAAGTATCGCCATTTTGAATTTCTGAAAATTTTAGGTTAGACACCAAAATAAAAAAAAATGGTTTGTTTTGACCACAGCTGCTTTAATCTAAGTTTTAAAACAGTTTTAGCAATAATTAAACCATACATGTGAAATTGAGATTATTTTAAAGATAAAACTTTGTGAAATGATAATTGCATTTAACCCCCAACTCTCCCCGTTGTAGTATATATAACTGCGGTTCATTAAAAGTTTTAATAAAAAAATCCTCAGGCTGTAAAAAACACAAAAGTTGAAAGAGCAGCAATGAAAAAATGATACAAAATTTTCATTTTTCGAAGTTACCCCTTCGAAGTAAGCGAATACACAACTTGACAATTTAATTGGAAGGTTTCGTTATGGTGGAAAAACTGGGTCAGTGGGACCGAAACTAACGATTACAACTTTTCAAATTTTGGGGTAAATTTTAAGGTAATCCAAAAGTAAATTTGAGCTTTTTGAAGCTTTCCTTTGATTTTAAGGATTCGTCCAATTTAATACCACAATTTTAGGGAAATCACGCTGAGAAAGTGGGTCAGTAAGGCTAAAGCCCACAGTTTAGTTTTTCTCAATTTTTAAGTTACTCAAGTTCGATTTTAGCCTAATAATGAGGAAGGCGAAGGAATGGTAGGAAATGCAGGATCAGAAATAAGAGTGACCGACTTTCAAAGAAGAACGGCGACAGGGTCGCAAGGTCATCGTTCGAAGGGTGGCCAAATCGTGTTAATAAAAATTAATGAAAAGAAGTGTCGATAAAAAGAATAACTCGATACTTATATAAATCAAAATACAAGAAAAATGAGGTATTAAAGAAGACAAGAGGCCTAGGAAGGGAGAGCTCTAATAAAAAAAACTGGGAGATTCTTTTTAGTTAATATTAAGCAGTTTTTGAGGTACATTTTGGAATTGTACATACTCGACCTTTAGTTAATGGAGAAAGAGTCAATTATTTACCAAAATTCTTTGGGTTTCGAAAAAATGTTCCCTTTCAACAGCTTTACAGGATGAAAACCCACGAAGTAACTAGAGGTCCTTAACCCGCTCCATAAAATTTTTAGCTCACCCTAGGAAATGGAAAAAAACCTTTAAAAAAATTGTAATAACAATCGAAACATCTGTAAAGAAGAAAAAAAGCGACTTTTAAAAAACGACTTTTTTTATTATTTAATTTTAATTAAAAAAAAAAATTTATTTTAAAAAGCGACTATAACTGGAGGGCATTCCATACCCCCCGGTTTTACGTTTCATTCTTAAGGCGTAATTAAGATATTTTAAGGTAATTTTGTTATTAGGTAACAATTGCCGACATTTTAAGAATCAAATTTATGTCATTATCATTAACATAATTTTGAAAGGGTTTTGAGTTGATTTCTTACAGCTGGCGTATTCCATACCCCCAGACTCACCCGGTTTTACGTTAGTTTCTTAAGCTGTAATTAAGATATTTTAATATAATTTTGTAATTAAGCAACAATTGACGATATTTCAAGAATCACATTTATATCGTTATCAATTTTGAAAGGCGATTTAGTCGATTTCTTACAGCTGGAGGGTATTCCATACCCCCCAGACCCCCCGGTTTTATGTCGGTTTCTTAAACTGTAATTAACATATTTGACAGTAATTTTGTACGTAAGCAATAATAAACGACATTTTAAGGATCAAATTTGTGTCGTTATCAAGTTTTAAACGTCGTTTAATTGATTCCTTACAGCTGGACGATATTCCATACCCCCAAACTCCCCGGTTTTACGTCAGTTTCTTAAGCTGTAATTAAGGTAATGTAATATAATTTTGTAATTAAGCAACAATTATTGACGACATTTCAAGAATCAAATTAGCGTCGTTATCAATTTTGAAATGCAGTTTAGTTGATTCTTTACGGCTGGAGGGTATTCCATACCCCCCAGACCCCCCGGTTTTATGTTAGTATCTTAAATTGTAATTAAGACATTTTACGGTAATTTTGTAAAAAAATGACAATTTACGACATTTTAAGGATCAAATTTGTGTCGTTATCAAATTTTAAACGCCGTTTAATTGATTCCTTACAGCTGAAGGGCATTCCATACTCCCAGACCCCCTAACCCCGTTTTACGTCAGTTTCTTAAGCCAAAATTGCGGTATTTTAAGGTAATTTTGATATTCAGCAACAATTGACGACATTTCAAAAATCAAATTAGGACGTTATCAATTTTGAAAAGCCGTTTAGGCAATTTCATGCAGCTGGGAGGTATTTCATACCCCCCAGACCCCCCGGATTCACGTCAGTTTCTTAAGCCGCAATTAAGATATTTTAACGTAATTCTGTTATGAAGAAACAATTGATGACATTTCAAGAGTCAAATTGGGTCATTATCAAATTTTTAAAAGCCGCTTAGCTGATTCCTTTCAACTGGAGGGTATTCCATACCCCCCGCCCCGCTTTTACGTTATTTTCTTAAGCCGTAAGTAATTAAAATATTTTAAGATGGTTTTGTTATTAAACAATTGATGACATTTTAAGAATCAATTTTGTGTTTTCATCAATTTTGAAAAACAATTTATTTGACTCTTTAGAGCTAGAATTACCTTCTATACCCCCCCAAACCCCCCAGGTTTACGCCAGTTTCTTAATCCGTAAGTAAGTTATTTTATGGTAGGTAATTTTGTATTTAAGCAGCAATCTATGACATTTCCAGAATCAAATTTTGAATTGCCGTTTAGCTAAGCCCTTACCGTTGGGGAGCATTCCATACCCTCAGACCCCCCAATTTTAGGTTAGTTTCATAAGCCGTAATTAAATTATTTTAAGGTAATTTTGCTAAAGCAACAATTTCAACAATCAAATTTGTGTCTTTATCAATTTTGAAAAACATTTAAATTGATTCTTTACGGCTGGAAGGTATTCCATACCCCCAGACCCCCCAGTTTTACGTTAGTTTGTTAAGGTGTAATTAAGATATTTCAAGGTAATTCTGTAATTAAGCAACAACTGACGACATTTCAAGAATAAAATTTGTATCGTTATCAATTTTGAAAGGCGGTTTAGTCAATTCTTTCTAGCTGGAGGACATTCCATACTCCCAGACTCCCCAATTTTACGTCAATTCCATAAGCTGTAATTAAGATATTGAAGTATAATTTTGTAATTAAGCAGCAATTGACGACATTTCAAGACTCAAATAATTAGTGTCGTTATCAATTTTGAAAGGCAGTTTAGTTGATTCCTCATGGCTGGAGGGTATTCCATACCCCCCAGACCCCCCCGGTTTTAAGTTAGTTTCTTAAGTTGTAATTTAAATATTTAAAATAATTCTATAAGTAAGCAACAATTGATAACATTTCAAAAATCAAATGTGTGTCTTTATGAAATTTTGAAAAGCACTTAGTTTAATCCTTGCTGATGTAGAGTATTCCATACCCCCAGGCTCCCGATTTTATGTCAATTTCTTAATCCACTGTTAAGATATTTTAAGGTAATTTTGTAATTAAACAACAATTGGCCACATTTTAAGAAATAAATTTGTGCCGTTATCAATTATGAAAGGCCGGTCAGTTGATTGTTTACAGCTGGAGAATATTCCAAACCCCCCAAACTCTCCGGTTTTGCATCAGTTTCTTAAGACACAATTAAGATAATTTAAGATAATTTTGTTGTAAAACAACAATTGACGAGATTTCAATTTTTGAAAGGCTATTTAGTCGATTCCTTACAGCTGGAGAATATTCCCTCCCTCGCCCCCCCCCCCCCCTTCGCTTTTACGTTAGTTTCTTAACCCGCAATTAATAAATTTGAAGTTTCTTCTGTGAGTAAGCAAGAAGTAAGTAAAAAATGTAATAGAGTTATGGTAATTTTTCTCAAAAAGTTTTTTCAAAACCACCCTCTCCTGGAACTTATCCGCTCTTTGAAGTTTTAGCGGAATGGTAATAAATGCGGAAAAACTTTTATAGCTTTTGTATCTTAATTTTGGGTAACCAAGAAGATGTACAGTTTAACGTGGAACCCGAACAGCCAACACAAATAATTTAGTCGCTATTTGAAATCCAACCTTACGATGAATTTAAGTGGACAGTCGGCTACTTTTAATGGATGAAATGGAAGAGACCATCAATCCAATGGGTTGTATGTATTCAAATAGATAAAAATCACTCATTCATTTGAAGTAGTATGGATGGCCTATCTTCAGGCGCTTTGAAGTCGTCACTGATGTACTATGTACTTGGAAGAGAAATTATAGTGTAAACTGGGTAAAAATGGAGAATTTTCGGTAATTTTAAAATAAATTTGAAACTTTCTTAAATATTCACATTGCATTATCGACAGCACAAAATAATTTAAAAGAATTTGTGGATTTCTAACCCTACGGTTTAGTTCTAAGCCATAACTTCCCTGCTAATTAAATTACACAAGTGAGACGGTTTAATGTGGCTCCGAATCACGGGGAGTGCAATATACTACATTTAAGGAGAAGTTCTCTTGGCAAATTACGTCCCGGTGGTTTGCTATTGCCTACCAAGGGGATTCGGCCAAAATAAAGTTCGTACTTCGCCCGAAATCGAACAAAAGTCAAAAATTGTCCCCTTCACTTAGTGGGCTAAAATGGACAATTTTTTAGAAACCCTTAATAGTTTAAATTTGAGTTGTGCAATTTCGTACGGTATTTTTAACCCTGCGGATTCGTTTTAAGCCATAATTTCCTTACTAATTAAATTATACAAGTGTGAGTGCGCTTATTTTAAAGAAGAAGCTTTGAGGAACGCGAATCGCGTCTTTACTCCGCGTTTTACAGATAAGCGGATTATTAAAGTTTTAATTAACAAAAACTCAACGTTTGGAAAAATTTTGATGCCTAGTTAAATAAAACAATCGAAAAATTGTACCTACACGGTTTTAGTGCTTTGAAGTCCCCTTTCAAATAAGCGCTCAGCGAAGTTTACAGCTGAAATGGTAGTTATGGCGGAAAAACTGGATCAGTGGAACTAAACATACAAATTTTCGTTTCTTCCCGCTTTTCCTGTCTAACACAGTCAAAAATGAACTTGGGAAAATTTTCTCATGAAAGCTTCAAGCTCGATTTTCCCAAAACTATATTTTCCACATGAAAAATTATTTCCTACAATTTTCGAGCGCTTTTAAAGTTTCTTTAAATGGAAAGATAAAGGCACGTGTTTCACACGGAAAGGGAACGCTTAATTACCTTTTCAGTTGTGGCTTCATATAAAATTTTGGAGCTTTCTGTTGTAAGTTTTAATAATAAATTATAATGGGTTAACCCTTAAAATAAAATAAATTGCCAAAATTGCGTAAAGAAAGTTGGTAATGCTCTATAAAATTCGCAACGTGAAGTTTTATAACCGTCCGTAGCCACGCAAGAAAGACATTTTGGAAGGTTCTTTTTTTTATAAAAATCTCAAGATTACTTACTGGCATTTAAAGGAATTGATGAATGTGTCGGCATGGTGGAAATGTGATGATGGGCAGCATCGACATGACGCGTTTGATAACCAAGCATTGGTCCATGATAGAGAACTTGATGATGGGCGTGAGAGCCTCCGTGTTGTTGTCTGAACCCCGCCACGTTGGCTATTCTTGATCAATAGCCGACGGACATTTCTTTATTCATTTTTTTTCAATCACTCACTCAAATGACCTATCAATAAGTCGTTCCGTTATCGCAAGTAGCACTAAGAGTCCCAGGTTTAGCAATCATTCAGCGCTATGATAGATTCGATTCGAAAATGGTTCCCTCGATAATTGTAATTAACACCGAGTTAGGGGCACAAAGAATATATGGTATTAGCAGGACCGTCGGTTTTTCGTTATTATTTTATGAATAATAAACATGCACTCCATATGTAAATGCATAAATATTTATATGACCTACAAAAAGCTTTGTAATTCAAATTCAAATAAAATTTTGCAGTGGCGCAAAAAACTGTAAATAAGGTAAAAAGTTAACGGAGGTAAGTTTTTCCAGGACGTTATCAAAATGATAAACTATGCAGCAAGTGGCTTGAGATACGAGGGTCGCTACCAACTATTAACATTGTCATGCTACCGGGAATATTTTACATCAAGTGTTCCGTTTCCCCTTTCGATCGAAACCTGCAGGAAGTCGTTTTTCACCTTTGCTAAACTTTAAACGATATCCACACAGCAAATGAAGATCTTACGACAATTTATAGCTGAATAATGAATTAATTAAAATAATTTGGTTCCACGTTTTGTTTAATATGCATGAGGCACAATAACAAAAATTTTACCCGATTAACTCTACCTCGGGAAACCGGCAAATCGAAAAATTTTCGACCCCTCCAAATAATTTTTTTTTATCAGGATCAAGTCGAAAAACCTCGTGTGATCGTCACGTGGTTATATTATTCAACATCTACCGGTTCGAAGCGCGAGTACCCGGCGACTGGCATCGGCGTCGAGACGCGACCGCCGTTAGAACGCGTGCCTCCGGATGTAGACGGCTGCGCGCGCAAAGCTTCCTTCCGGATAAAATTTAACCATTAATAAAGAACAAATCAAAAGGATACAAAACACACTTTCAAAAAAAAAACTAATTAAATTTCTAATTAGTTAAATTAGGGTTGCGATTATTTTAACAAATGTTCACGTTTGTTAAATAGAAATAGGCAAAAGTTAATTAACTCGATAATTATTACACTTTTAAATGTTCAAGATTACAAACACGAAACAAAACGACAAATTTAATGTTTTCGTTTTAAGAAAAGTACAACAAAAATTTGCGTAAATTAAAAAAATCAATTTATTCCGGTTGATAAGGAACGCATTTCTCCAGAGGTGTACTGGCTCAGCCTATCTCGAAGGCTCTCATGCCCTCCATTGATTTTAAGACTATTTGTACTAAATAATTTCATTTTCGGTTATACCTACAGGGTAATTTCTTTGAATTTTTTTAACGCTTAGTAAAAACGTGCCAATTTTGATTACAAAAAAAGTAATTTTAAGTTTGATGCATCTCTCAAATGTCGACCTCCTTTTTCAGTCGTCTCCGGAAATTTACCATAATTCTCCTTAACAATTCGATTGGTATTGCTGCAATTTCTGCTCGTATGTTGTCTGTTTATATTTGCAGTTCGGGAGGGTTCACGTAGTTTAGAACAATTTTAAACAGAAATGAAGTTAACAAAGTAAATTTTCTTTTTTGTCAAGTATGTGCCTACTTTTAAATTGTAAAAGTTTCTAAAAATTTTAGGGTGTTACTCGTATTTTAGAAAAAGTTGTAACATTGCAAATGCAGTTTTTAACTTGAAGTCAGTTGCTAAAAATTTTATTTCTAACAACAAATTTCAATTAAACAAATATCAGTTTGTATCGATGCTCGAGGGGGTTAAACCCAGCTACCCCTGTTGTATTATTATTACAATTATATTTATATTGATAAATAAAAGCTATAATTTTACCATGATTAATGGCTATTATTGTTAAATAAATTAACTATAACATTATTATTAATAATGCATTTTAAACAAAATACTAAATATTAAACTGTCAGTGTATTTTAGTTATTTATTACAAATAATGTATAATTTGCTCTAATGTATAAATTATAATTATTCGCAGTATCAAATTTATATAACATAATCATGTGCAAAGAATAAGGAGTTGTTTCTAATGAAAACAATAAAATAAAAAAAGATTAAAATTGTAAATCCACTTATTTATTGCTAAGGTTTCTTTTAACAACCCCTTCTTTTCTATGTTACACCCACAAGTTTTCTATAAATAAGTAAGAAATGCATAATTTTTTTAAGTGAAATAATTCAAAAACTACTCGGTTTTCATATAATTCCTTTAAAATACATACGGTATTTCAAAATTTCTATGATTGTCATCTGAAAATAGACACCCTATATAATAAACAGTGACGTAATTACCGGTGTGCGTGCTGTACGAACGCACATGGCCCAAAAATGGTAAAGGCCCGATTACGTATGTTGCTCAGAGCAAATATAGATGAGATGTAGAGTAGTACGCATGTTGCTCAGAGGAAATTTAGGCTAGAGGGTTAAAAAAACAACAGACAATGGGAATTCAAAATTTTTTTCAGGAAAAAGGTTATGATAAAAAGAAAAGTAAAACTCCCGTTGCACATTTTAGATCACAACTAAATATCGCGTTTGTTCGGGATTGTACTTTTCTCAGATTATTATAGTTCGTGGCGCGCTCCTATCAAATAATGGTTGAACAGGACCGTTTCATATTAATTTGCTCCCTCCCCCATCTCCGTTCGAATCAAAGATTTCTAAAAATGTTAATTACATAACTGTATTTATTTACACAATTATTAAAAACATCATTAATCCAAAAGAAATTTCGTATTGTTTATTCAACAACAAACAAATAACAAAGTAGAAATATTTTACTGCAAGAATTGACCTTTGCCCTTTGGTTTTTTTAACCCCATCAAAGCGAAATAATAGTGGTCTTACTTACATTATCCAATTTGTTGAATTTACCAAAAATTAAATGAGTGACTTTTTATATCCCCAGGACCCCATCCTTCGGTTTTCCGATTGTTTATTTTTAAAAGTATCCTCCAGGTCAGGGTAAGATTTATTCATAAACGTCAAATACATGATACTTAATTTTAACAAATTTCAAGGTGCTTTCTTCTATATAGAACCCCTAAAATGTAAAGAAACCGGGGGATCTGGAGCAATGAAGAAACTAGATAACTTTTCAAATTTGATAAAGATGTAAAATTTATTTCATAAAAAAATATAATTTTTTTGCTTACCGCTGGAGGGTATTCCATACCCCCAAACCCCCCGGACTTACGGTAATTTACTTTTAAAAATACCCTCCAGGTCAGGGTAAGAATTATTCCTTAACATCAACTACATAACACTTTTAACAATTTTATCTAATTTTTAAGTGTTTTTTTTTCTATATTTTAGGGTGGCAAAGCCTACTAAAACCCTTCAAATATGAAGGAAATATGGAATGCTCCCCAACACAATGAAGACATTATTAGATGACATTTCAAATTGGATAACGACAAATATTTATTTCTTAAAAAAAATGTAATTTTCTTGCTTACAATTGGGGGGTATTCCATATTCCCAGAGGTATTCCATACCCCCCCAGACCCCCCGAACTTTTAATAGTTTACTTTTCAAACTACCCTTCGGATCAGGGTAATATTTTTTCAAGATCAAAATTTATTGATAAAATAAATATTACCTGATTTTTAAGCGTTTATATTTATTTAAATCTGCTAAAACCCTTAAGATGTGAAGAAATCGGGGGGTCTGGGGAGTATGGAATACCCTCCAGCACAATAAAATACGAATGACTTTTCAAATTTGATATGAAGACGCAAATTTATTTCTTGAAAAAATACCTTTCTTTCACTTTAGCCTGGGGGGTATGGAATATAGAATAAATAAAGTATTCCATACTATGGAATACTTTATTCCGTATTCCATACCCCCCAGACCCACCGAATTTCCACTATTTTACTTTTACAAGTACCCTTCAGGTCAGAATAAGATTTTTTAGAAACAAAATCTATATAATACCTAATTTTATCTAAACTGAGGGGGGGGACTTCACATACCCCCCAGACTTCTAGCGGTTTACTATTAAAATTACCCTTCGGATCAGGGTAAGATTTTTTTCAGGATCAAAATTTACATAATACTTAATTTTATCTGATTTTAAGGGTGTTTGTATTTTCCATATTTTAGGGTGGCTAAACCTGCTAAAACCTTTAAAATGTAAAAAAACCGGGGGGTCTGGGGGGTATGGAATACCCTCCAGCACAATGAAGTAACGAGATGACTTTTCAAATTTGATCTAAAGACACAAATTCATTTCTTGAAAAATACATTTCTCTTAATTAAACCAGACCAGCAGTCTGGCGTAAATCAAACACGGATAGACTAGAGAGCGGGGCACCGCGGTTCTAATCCTGGTTGCGTCGGATATGCTGTGATCTAAAAAGTCCAAAGTCGATCTGTGGACTATGGAGGAAGGCAACGGGAAACCACCCCATTAACATTTCCCTAGAACAGTCTTCTTGGCTTAGCCAGGAAGATCGCCAACATCCGGATTCGGATAGGCACTTGAAGAAGAAGAAGAAACCTGGGGGGTATTCCATACCATGTTTACCATTCCATACCCCCAGACTCCCGGATTTCCACCAATTTACTTTTACAAGTATCCTTCAGGTTAGAATAAGAGTTTTTAGGAACAAAATCGATATAATACCTAATTTTATCAAAACTGAGAAGGGGGGGGGTCCATACCACTAGACTTCTGGCAGTTTACTTTTAAAAATACCCTTCGGATGAGGGTAAGATTTTTTCAGGATCAAAATTTACATAATACTTAATTTTATCTGATTTTAAGGGTGTTTATTTTTTCCCATATTTTAGGGTGGCTAAACCTGCTAAAACCCTTAAGATGTAAAGAAACCGGGGGTCTTGGGAGTATCAGCACAAGGATGCAACAAAATGACTTTTTAAATTTGATAAAGACGTAAATTTATTTCTTTAAAAAAATATATTTTTTTTCCTTAGGCTGTGGGGTATTCCATACCCTCCGGATTTCCGTAGTTTACTTTTAAAAGTACGCTCCAAGTCAGGGTAAGATGACAAGAACATCGACTACATAATACTTGATTTTATCTAGCTTTCAAGGTTTTTTTGTCTATATTTTAGGGTGGCGAAGCTTGATAGAAACACTAAGATGTAAAGAAACCGGGGGGTCTGGGGGGTATGGAATACCCCCCAGCGCAACGAGGTAATTAGATGACTTTTCAAATTTTATATAAAAATGCAAATTTATTTCGTGACAAAATACCTTTTCCTTAATTAAACCTGGGGGGTATTCCATACCTCCCAGACCCCCCAAACTTCTATCAGTTTACTTTTAAAAATACTCTTCAGATTAGGATAAGAGTTTTTTCAGGATCAAGATTTGATTTTATCTGAATTTAAGGGTTTTTAGAAGTTTAGTGTTTAGAATGTGAAGAAACCGGGGAGTCTGGGGGGTATGGAATACCCCCCAGCTCACGGACGTAACTACATAACTTTTCAAATTGAATATAAAGACGCAAATTTATTTCTTGAAAAAATACCTATTTATTATTTAAGACTGGGGGACCCCCCAGACCCCCTGGATTTCCAATATTTTCTACAGGTACCCTTCAGGTCAGGGTAAGATATTTCAGAAACAAAATTTGTATAAAACCTAATGTAAATCTCATTTTTAAGTGTTTTTCCTAATTTTTAGTCTACGGTGGGTAAGCGCACTACATTCCCTCAAATATTAAAAAACAGGGGGAAATGCGCAATGAAGTAATTAGATGATTTTTTAAAATTAGTAGAAGGCAAATTTAGTTCTTGAGAAAACATCGTTTTGCTTACTTTCGACTGCGGTATTCCATACCTCCTCACTAAGTAACCAAAAAAAGCATAAAAATTCTAGAATTGAAACCTTGGTTCGATTTCAAAAAAAATCCGTTAGGGGGCGTTTCAAACTTTAATAACCGTATCAACCCGGTTAAGCATTCAAATGCAATTGTAGGTTCTATAGCTATCAGTGCAACAGTTATTTACTAAAATACAATTTAGTTCACCTATGACCTATCAAGTATCGAATCTACTGAACAATAAAAGTTTTATATGTACCTAATAAAATATTTACCTATTTCGTCGTGTAATATCACTATCTCGCGTCAGGAAACGTCAGACTTTTTATTTCTTGTTGTGTTTTGTTTTTCAAACTTTTATTCAATAAATAGGTATATAAAATTTAGAATGACTAATTTTTGGTTTGTACCTACTGCTTTTGCAGTTTACCAAACATGGAACGAACGATATTTGTCACTTCCGGTGCACGAAGTATGTTGTAGTATTTGGTCCTGATTTTCTTTCAAGGAAAACGAATACAAAAACGCAGGGACGTGGTTAAATGAAATATTGTACTAGTTGTAATATTTTCAAGTCCGGCACTGTATTGCTCTAATTTAAATGAAATGTAATAATTTTATCAACTTGACACAATTTTTTTAAAGTGGCACCCACCTTCATTGGAAAATTTATTCCGAAATAAAATTCAATTATGGCAAAAATTTTAATGTGCTGCGAAATAAAAACATAAATTTGTGTTGAGCAAAAGTTTGTTATGAAAAGTTTCTAAAAATTACCAATAATAAATGAAGCATAAACTTACGTCTGCAAATTTTCCAACTTTATAAAATGTTTCCAGTATTTTATAATCAACAAAATTTGAGTTGGAAAACTATGCAACGATATACGATTCGAGTCCGAACAACAACAGAAGGAAAATTAACAGGATTATGAATTTAAAAAGTCGAGAATTACTCACCCGGATCGATACCCACAGAACAATAAGCGAAAATCAAAATTTCTGCAACAGTTTCGTATCACAAGCACCACTAACCTTTATTAAAAAAAGGAAACATGGAAACGGCAATATAATCACCAAAGACACATAAAAGCGTCCATTTCACCAAAAATAAAACCCGAATTAACGCAAACGTGTATTAAATTACTTCCGCTACACGAAAACCTCTATGCCATATTGAGCCACTCAAAATAAAAAATCTAAAATTTTACACCACACAAAAATGACACATCACCAATGGGTTCAGTCTAAATAAAAATTATTCACCATTTAAAGCGACGACTGCGATTCGTCACCCAATACGTCATGTTTTGTGAAATGGAAAATATTCTTTTTTACAGAAAAATATTCCAAGTTTGAGATAAATAAAATTATTTAAGTTAGAATAGAAATAAATTGTGATGTATAGGGTGCGACAGTAAATGATTTTCAGGAAGCGCTAAAAGTGACCGATTGCTCCAATTGATATCAATTATTTAGCTAACAACCTGGTAGCTCTTCAAATTGCATTTGAATTTCACCGTTTTTGGACCCGGGCGTGCGTGAGTCGTCAAAAGCGCCAATGCCATCGTTAAACCTTACCTTCGACTTTTCCATTTTTAAAAGCAATAGTTACATCCATCAAAGAATAACAAAAAGGCAACTAATTTTATGCTTTATAAATCGAAATCCTGAATTAAAAAATATTCTTAAAGACACGATATCGTGGAGAGGGGGGGCGGTTCTGAAAGATCGTCTCATCCCAGACGATTAAACTAACCACGCAGAACGTTTTGTAGAATTTCATTCTGGAAGGCTATAAAACTTGAATTGTTTATTTTATGCAGTTAATAAAAAGAACTGCAAATTAAAACCGCAGCATTAATTTATTTTAAAAATTCAAATGTGGCGTAAATTGCATAAACATGGAACGTACATTACAGTTATGGCGAGATAATTGGTTAATAAAGCAAAACAAAAATTGATCAAACCGCAATAACAAATTAAAATGCCCCGCGCTCACGCTGTTCATTCCACGTTTAACTTATTTCCATTTTAAAAATTAGCGGGAGAATAATAATTTGGTCTTTTGTGAATGTAAAGACTAATAAAACGAGAACGGGCCCGTAGTAAGAATACAAAAGTAGTCTTTATATCGTTCTGATTACTTTATCCAACTAAAGACTTAATTAGACAATTGTTTGATCCTAATTTGATTAACTTTTGTTCCATTCTACAGTTTCCATTTTATTTCCACTTCTTTAAATGTAAATTTTGTCATATCTTCCGCATCTTAAGAAAAAATTTAATACAATTTTAATTTTGGCTGCGTTATTTGCATGCTAATATGGGTGGGAGAAGCCAGGGGGCTGGGGTCGGGATGACCCGTTCTACATGCCTATATTTTTTGATATTTCGTTTAATTACCGAGAAAAAGTAAATAGGGGAGTCTGGTAATGAAAGTAAAAATAATGAAGTTTACAATAAGAACGATATTATCACGACGGCATTTTAAAATGCCTACCATTGTTGTGTCGTACACAATGGCGTCGACAAGGTCTGAATGGTAATTAGCCATGTCTCGGTAGTCAAATGAATCGAATTGATTCTTTCATAAAAGAAGCACCAAGCCCCTTCTAAAAATAATATCAAACCTTAATTTATGCAAAGTAAAAGTTTTTCCTCCGACCCAAAAAAGCTAACTGATATTTCAAATTAGCTCCGTATTTTTTATACGTATTTGATTTCAGGATATGACATCGATATCATTCACAAACTGAAAAGAGATCAAATTCGCGAATAGATTTTCCACTTCACTTATTACTCGCATACAGATTTAACTTTCATAACTTCGACTATACTTTTTTTTTGTTAATAATACAAATTTTCAAACAATTACGCGATCAATTTTACAAATGAAATTGTAGAATTGTATCGTGCATTACGTGATATATGAAAAGTAAAATGATTTGACATTTTCAATACGATCAACTGGGTCAACCTGAGAGTAGTACTACTCATTAAACAATAACCAAACAATTACGAAGAAAATTTGAAAGGAATTAAAAAAGCGCCGTTCGATCTTAAAATCGCCGAAGTAAAAGTCTAGACGAAGGATGAAAAGACTAGAAGATATCGGTAAATCTCGATGGATTTTAAAATAAATCCCTACAAGAACTCGGTAAGACAGATTCGTCTCACATTCTGACAAGTTTCCGATGAATTTTCGACAAAATGCTTGATTTATTTCAAAGGCGCTTATGAAGATTTAAACGACAACAAAACATTACAAGATCCGCCAATAAAAATTAAAGATCAGATGATTAAATATTTTATGAAACTTGCAAACCGTGGCTTTGAAGTTATGTAAAATTTTGATTTGTTTTCCAGAAGGGTCGGTTCGGACCTGCATTATAAAATGCTCGACAGATTTTCGAATTAAGTTTGCGTCACTTGATTATAAAAGTTTAAAATTCGTTAGGAAGAGTTGGCAATTAAAAAAATTGATTCTTCTTGAAAGGTAAATTGGAAGGAGGGAGGAATGAAATATTAGTGTGTGAAGAAAATGCAATCTAAAAACAATTTCTTAGTGTGAAGTAAAGTTTAAAATAAACCGAACTAGTTTGTATAACAATCTTGTTAGCAAGGGATTATAAATCCAAGCAATCCGCAGGTGGGTAATGGGAGCGGCGGCCACCGTAAGATTACATGTCTACTGGATGGTGATATAATGGCCGGGTAATCGAGTCACGCGTGCGCCACCTAGGATTTAACTCGTTCTTTAAAAATCGTCTTAACGTCAGATTAACCACCCCTCGTTTTATCGCATCCTCTTCAAACTTTTAATGTCTGATTTTTAAACCGAAAGGAAATGCGAGCTGGGTACGTAGAGAGAAAATGCTTCCATAAAATAACATTTTCACCCCTACATGGAGGTAATAAAAAAATAAAGCAATAATTTTTCCGCGTTATATATCACACCACCTGTTCGTACTTTTAACCTAAACTTTTAAAATCAAAACACGTACTTTCGGTATCTTAACAACTTCAACGTCGAAAGAACAATTAAAATTATACCAATGCGGTCCTCCGTGCTATCCATCATCGTTAACTCGGTGCATAAGCCCCAAGTTTTACATCATATAGAAATGGATCTTCCACTCCGAAAACTTGCGCAATTGAATAATTCAAATTTTATATTATACTTTTCAAATCCAGGTTATTTTTTAACCGCCGAAGCAGACAGACAAAGTGGAATGCGAACATTTCGGCATTTCAGGATTTATTTTGGTTTGTTAAACTAGAAGTTCCAATTCTGATGATTCGGACAACTAGGAATGTACAGCAGGAAATCTCGAAAACTTCCCCCGAAAGCGCTAAGAGATGTTAAACTAAATTAAAATTACATCTCAGATACAGTGGAGGGTCCATCAAACCTAAGACTTTACAAGTAGATTGATGCCCTAGTCATACAGTTTTGTAAAGAGTGACAATCCGGGCTGATTTTTTTCAAGGAAGGCGCGGAGCAATAACTAACGACCACGCAAACTAATATTCAAAATGTAAGCCGATTCCAAGCAAATCACGACTCTCCCGAGAGGATACACCTCAACGCCCACCTCATTTTCTTGGCGGCAAATCATATCACTGATACGAAAAACCAAGAGTTCACCATCCCGCAGCATCACAGTGGGCAAGGGTTTATTGTAAAAATCCCTCTCTGTCGGCTTTACCTGATTCTAACCTAACATAATGGCGACCGAATATAAGCTTACCAAATCGTGCAGATTATGCAAAAAAATTTTTTTTGTTAACAATGTTATCGCCACGAACAGATCTAAACGTTTTTTATTACCATAACAAAATCTTATTACAGAAATGAGGTACATTTTCCCATCAAAAAAAAAACACGCAGCATTCGTCTGTTCGTAATGTAAGATGTTAAGTTGTTGATAGGCAAAACAAATCATAGTAAAACTGGAGAGGGGGAGTATTCCATAACCCCCTTCTTCTAGCAGTTTACTTTTAAAAATACCCTTCGGATTAAGGTACGATTTATTTCAGGATCAAAATTTACGTAATACTTAATTTTATCTGATTTTAAGAGTGTTTATTTTTCCCATTTAAAGTGACTAAACCTGCTAAAACCGTTAAGATGTGAAGAAACCGAGAGGTCTGAGGGGTATGGAATCCCTCCAGCACAACGAAGTAACGAGGTGACTTTTCAAATTTGATATAAAGACGCAAATTTATTTATTAAAAAAATAACATTTTCTTACTTATGGCTGGGGGGTATTCCATACCCCCCAGACCCCCCGGATTTACAATATTTTATTTTTACAAGTACCTTTCAGCTCAGGGTAAGATTTTTCAGAAACAAAATATATATTTATTTTATAATTTATATTATAATTTTATCTCATTTTTAAGTGTTTTTCCTATTTTTTAGTCTCACGTGGCTAAGCACACTAGACAACAATTTGTTGAATTTACCAAAAATAAAATCAATGACTTTTTATTTCCTCAGATCCCCATTCCTCGGTTTTCCGATTGAATATTTTTGAAAGCATCCCTCGGATCAGGGTAAGATTTATTCATAAACGTCAACTACATAATAGTTAATTTTTTCAAATTGTTAAGTGTTTTCTTCTATATTCTAGAGTGACTAAGCCTGGCAGAACCTCTAAGATGTAAAGAAACCGGAAGTCTGGGGGTATGGCATACCCCCCCCCCCAGCACAACGAAGTAACTAGGTGACTTTTCATATTTGATAAAAACGCAAAATTTATTTCTTGAAAAAATATAATTTTCTTGCTTACTGCCTGGTGGGTATTCCATACCCCCAGACCTCCCAAGCCTTTAACAGTTTACTTTTCAAAGTACCTTTCGGATCAGAGTTAGATTTTTTCAGGATCAAAATTTATTGATAAAATACTTAATTTTATCTGATTATTAATTGTTTATATTTTCTATATTTTAGGGTGCTTAAACTTGCTAAAACCTTGTTAGAAACCGGGGAGTCTGGGGGGTAAGATTTTTTCAAGAACATCTACTACATAATACTTGATTTTATCTAGTTTTTAAGTGTTGTTTTTTCTATATTCTAGGGTGAAGAAGCTTGCTAGAACCACTAAAATGTGAAAAAACCGGGGGGTCTGGGGGGTATTCCATACCCCTGAGATGAGATAGTTAGGTAACATTTCAAATTTGATATACAGACGCAAATTCATTTCTTGAAAAAATACCTTTTTCTTATTAATAGCTGGGGGGTATTCCATACCCCCCAGACCCCCTGGATTTACAATATTTTATTTTTACAGGTACCTTTACCTCATTTTTAAGTGTTTTTCCTATTGTTTAGTCGAAGGTGGCTAAGCGCACTAGACTCTCTTAAATATTAGATAACCAAGAGAACTGGGGGGGGGGGTATGGAATATCTTCCTGCATAAGAAAGTAATGAGAAAATTTTTCAAAATTAGTAAGACGCAAATTTAGTTCTTGAGAAAACATCGTTTTGCTTACTTTTGGCTGAGGCATTCCATACCCCCGTGATCTCCCGAATTTTCAATAGTTTAATTTTAAAAGTACCCTCCAGGTCAGGCTAAGATTTTTTCGGGAACATCGAGTACAGAATACTTGATTTGATCTAATTTTTAAGTGTTTTTTTTATATTTGAGGGTGGCGAAGCTTGTTAGAAACACTAAAATGTGAAGAAACCGGGGGGTCCGGAGGGTATAAAATTTTCCGATTTTCTGGAGTAAATCATGTCACTGAGTGACGTCATGCGCGGCAGAGTCTAAAATGCGTTTACCAAGTGAGCATATCATTAGTATCATGAAGGTAGATAAGCCCTCTAGATTACTTTGTGACTCATATCCGTGCGTCGGAAGCCTGGGCCACCTTTTCCATGCCCTAGGTACAACTCTGTGGATGAAATCGAGCAAAGACATAACCACAATAAATACTTAAAAAATACATAAATATATTTCCAAAAAACAGCATAAAAGTTTTACCTTAGTTCGGTTTCAAGCAAAAATCTCGAGAACTTCATAATACAAAATTCGTCTGTTCGTAACGCAAAAAGATATTAAGTTGTTGATCGACCAAACAAATCATAATAAAATAAAAAAAATACCTAGATCAACCCGTACCTCTCTGTCTGTGACGTGAGCATTATTTCATTTATTTAATACTAACCTAAAAAGTTCTTCAGTGCGGCCTTCAGGCCGCACAACCGAAACAATCTAGTTAAATAATATTTGGCTATTTATGGTTTTTTTGATATAACTTTACATGATGTCATCTAGTTGCTGGATTACTTCTGGTAGTTAGAAAGCCTTGAGGTCATCAGATCAATAAAAATAAATATTGCAATACATGGAAAACAGTGATACTTGGCCAAAGACGCCAAAGAATACAGAAAAGTGTTTCTACAATTTGGTTATAAAATTCAGCTTCAATTGAAACGAACTCTTTCACGGCTCATGTATGGTAATTTATGTAATTTGAATTGCAATAGTGCCAAGAAAAATACTCAATTGAAAAATAGCTAATAGCTAAGCGGCCACATGATTAAAATTCATTAGGTGCAAGTTACAAATCGAAATTGTCATTGCTCAAGATGTGTAGGTAACTGAAAGTGAACTAAACTCATTATGGTGGATTATGTCTTCCATTCTTCCAAAGGCCAACAGGATATGAGATTAAGAAGGGTTGATCAACTATGGGTTTGTGACATTTGGAATTCTCTGGGATCGTTAACATTTTTTTGACCGCAGGGTCCTTTCGTTTGACCTTGCCCACGATCGCTTCTTAAGCATACGTGGCAAACAAGGCAATGTTTAGTTTACAAAAATACTCCGCATTAAACGTGTCACAATTGATTTTATCCCAAATTAGCAACTTTGATAGACAATAACTCGAAAACAGTGCATCGTAGAATAAAACGCAATGTACCTTTTTTGTGGCAAATTGTCTGTAGAATTAGAATTTGAAATAAAAATGGTAATTTTTTTAACACCTTTGTTGAACTGAATCAATTTTGTTTATCGGTAAAGAATTGTAAAAGTTATGGTGGTCCGAAAGACTTGGGAATTTTTAACGAGTAGTAGCGAGTACTATGATGTAACGCAAAATAATCGTGTAAAATTAGGTCACGTGTTAAATTATAACTTTATTATAGAAATTCTGGAAGATTAACATCCTAATTTTAGCAAAAGCTCGAGCGTAATTCACAAGTTATGGCGTCCTTGTGCACAATGGCTGTCCGAGAAGTGAAATTGGCTGAAAGGCCTTTTAAAGCATTACATTTAATTAACTGTGGGAACTTTATGACTCGTTTTACTTACAAGTTGGTCTTCGCTGGGGGTAATTAGCTCCCTCATTTTAAAATTCCTACTACTTATGCAGTCGTTTTCCCGTTTGGAAAATGAAATGCATGAATATTCGATTACCACAAAACATAACAAACTCAAATAGATCACGGAAGAACTTAAGCAGCACGTACAAAGTTTGTGTATGCAGTGTAATGTTGTGTAATAAGATGTAGTTTTCTAGATGTAAATCCTTTTGATTTACGATTCTCGTAAAATGGCGTCACATTGATACACTGTATCATTGAGAGACGTTGGCGCTATCGCTGGCTTTATTAAATGAACGAGGTGGATATTTTTTCTTCAAGGGCAATACGGCTCAATCCAAATTGACATATCAAATTGCTTGCCTACTCAACTTCATAATTGTCCTCTACAACTTTTTTATACTCGATTTTTTATGTTTTCCTTTAAAATTGACGTTTTTATGTGCAACGACTTTCACAAAAAGTTTTTTAATTTACCGGAGCTTATTTCGAAATGACATGAATCACTTACTCGAACAATTTTTAACTTAAATTGTGCTTGCGCCCAAATTTAATTTTACATATTATGACATCCATCAAAAGTGGGATGCACGATCCTTAATTATTGTCCTTTGTTACATTTTGCATTATATCTATCTATTCCATCGCGACAAATCCAATCGCGTCTTTTATTAAATGGTAGAGAAAATATCGTAATTTATGCTAGCAAAAAATTTTTGAATTTCAAATGGTGGCGCACATTGTTAGTTTATCGTCGCCAAAATCGATTCCAATAGTGGATCAGATACATAATTCCCATTTGCATTTAAAATAAGGGAGTTACGTTATGTATTTTAAATAAGTAAGCGCGATGGAAGATTTAATTTATTATTTACAGACGAAACATTTTCAAAAATTCATTTTTTAATCATTTAATTATGAATGATGTTGGGTAAGCAAAATATTTGCTTTATTGCCGGTACGTTAGCGCAATATTATTATTCCTTTTTGTATTTCGTATCAGGAGAACTGAGCAAAAAATGGTCGGTCGACATGGTTTCTGCGATATTTATTTTCCTATTACCTGGATGTACGAATACTGCGGATTACAATGTTATTTTACATAAAATTTTTTTGGATTTGATGAAAACATCTGTGTAGCCGAGGGAAAGAGGAACGCCCGCCCATATCACTGAATGTTTATTTCTTTAGATCGACGTCAAATGTAATAAAGCGGATCAGAAACATACAACTTGCTTTTTGTGATTCGATTCATCTTTAGTACAAAATCGCGATTTGCAAAAGTTCCTTTAGTAAAGTAAAGCATAATATTGTAATGTACATGCCCTGATTTGCGTCGTTTTATGAAAAAATAACAATAATTAAGAACTGATAATCTTCTGCCTACTTTTTGTATACGAGAGCTTATAGAAAAATAGATTCGATTTGCGTCGTTTCAATGTATTCTTTACCAAACGCAAATTTATTCATAATCGAGTTTTTCTGCGTCCTTTCCTCAACGCGGGTACTTATCAGCCCATTCTCGTGCAAAAACGAATTTAATCACGCAGTTATCTCATAATAATCAAAATAATAAGTAGCGAGGAATTCATGAGAAAAGACCAAGCATTCACAAACTTCGGTGCGAACAGTCTAACAAATATTAAATCGTAAAGTGATTTGTGTTTTTATTATTTTTCACCATAAGCTAACTAAATTTCCCAAGCTGTGCGACCTAAAGGCCGCACTAAGTCTTAACATTTCTTACTCTGATTTTTATTAAAGTTTATTATAGTAAACGTTATTATCAATCACATCAAAAATTCTATTAATTATTTCCGTTGGTAAGTTTCTATATGTTCTAAATAAATTCGACAGCCTTTCTATCAAAAAGTTTGGGGACCCCTGCAATAGACAATAGAAATATTCAAATCAGTGGATATTTTTGCCGTTTTCCTGCTTCTAAATTAGAATTTCCGGCAAGGTAGATATTTTCACGTCGATGCACACAATAACAAAAATTTCTTTACGTTATTGCCGTTCACTCCATGTGCAGGAATGCGTCATGTGACGTTCTGAACTTTAATAATCGGTAGGGTAAACCGGGAAATCCCCACAGGTCGTCTAAATTAGGTAGAAAGGTGCAGGGCTAAACTATTGGTGGTTTTTTGTTGTATAACCTTAAATTCTACAATTTTGACATCGTTACGAAAAAATTGACATTTACTTATTTATAGTAGTTTTCGCTCGGTTTCAACAAAGCCCTGTTAGAGGATACCACAAATTTGAATAACCTGGACATTAACTTTAATACCGTTGGAGCTACCGTTATAAGACCTAAAGGCAACGTTTTATTACAACTTTGCTTTTCTTTACTTTGCCCCCCCCCCTCAGAACTTTTAAAATGTTAATATATCCTTGGTGACATATCAAAAAAAAACTCTTCAAAAATGCTATTCGGTTATTCCAATCAATTGATTTTGAGCAAGAAGGACTTAATTCTGGCAGTCTCAACTCGAAAGGCAATGGTAAACCTTTGAGGTAACTCTTCTTCTTAAGAAGTATTACGCATTGCTTATGGTTCAAAGGTCATCACGTTAAATAGTAGATCTCTTATAGATCTGTTCAGCAAAAATCATAGACATGACAGAATGGGCCACACCGTCTCTGTGAAAATGCTGATAGGAGAAAGACTAAACATAAGAACTGTTGATTTCTGTAATTTATTTCTAATTAGGACTTTTAGGTTTACATGCCAAGTACTCTGCCAAGAAAATCTTGCCGACGTTTACAATACGGCCAATAATTGGTTTAGCACTGGCAAACCAACCGTTGGCACCCAACGCTGGAGTAAAACTTAGGCCAAAGCTATTTACCGTTGCTTTACCAGTGCTCAGCTTAAGAATCGGCGTACAGTGGATGGCCAATGCTGAGCCAGTATTGGCTTAATACTTACAACCAGTCGTTGGCGACCGATGTTAGAAACAAAGTTGGGCCAAGGCTATTTACCGTTGATTTGCCGGTACTCAGTCTAAGAATCGGCATACTATGGATGGCCAATGCTGGGCCAGTATCGAATATCGTTACGTTGCCTGCAATCAGCACTAGACCAAAACTGGGAGCCAACATTGTACCAACGCTGGCCGCCAACTGTAAGACCGAAGTTATCATTTCAGCTTTGGACCAACGATCTCCCAGTGGTGACCACCATTGGGGCAATGCTCGGTTTATATTGAGCCAATTGTAAATATTTTCATGGGTTGTTAAATTGGAGTAGGACCAGCAAAACCGAGTACCTGCCCAAACAGACGCAAGATCTCTATGGCCTTAGGTGGAGGGTTTTGAGTCCGTACTGGATGGTCAGCAGCCTTAAGAGCACTGAATACCACTCTTCTGCTTACTTTACCAAGAAGCACGACCATTACGAGTCCGATCTCTTATGGTGTCAAGCAAGCTAGTGGTAGAATTACCCCGAGGATCCCATCTCCGTAGTAGTTCTTGATTTTGAAAGTTACGTTTCAAGGGTGATACTGTAAAACATCCTTAGAGGTTTCACTTGCCAATCTCATGTTCAGCGCTGTCGCTCTTGGAGTCCACCAGATTGTTCTGTTATGTAACTCCATGTCATTATAAGTTGAGGCTAGGGACTCCTTATGTGTCTATTACAAGAGATGACCGTCCTTAGGTATGTCCTCTTGCATCCTTGGCGACCATCGTCATCCAGGAATACTGGAGGGTTGTAGAACGATTTTAAATGGTGTAATCTGCCGCGCCATTAATAATGGGTCGAGGTCCTCATGCTCTTTAGTTATTCTTTTTCATTCAATTTTAGATTCCAATGGGGCCACAGTCCTCCACGCCGTACGAGTCGTATGAGTTGAGAGCGCTGCCGCAAAGATTTCTATGGATTACCTCAGTGATTCCAGGTTTCCGAACTCAGACCCATATAATGGGCCACAGATGGCTGGGCCCCCTTTAGGTCACCCCTCTCAATCTGTGGTATTTTTTACAACGATGGCCGTTGTCTCCTGACTCCATCATATTAACCAGGCGCGCTTCAGCACGCCGGCGCTGTCCGGAAAGCCAGGTCTATCTCAAACCGTCAATAAGATGAAGAAGCATTTAAGATCTATTAGGAATCCTTGGAGAATGTGATGTGTGCGGAGCTCTTCTACGCCACTCGTTTGACCCATTAAGGTTCACCAAGCTAAGCAGTGCATTTCATTGGTTGCGGAGTGAAATAAGGTGGGCTCCGACATCCTGAACCTTGCGGGTAGATTTAAGCAAACCCAGGTACCAGAAAAATATTTATCATAGAAAAAACAGATGACAGAACAGTGGTGGAAAATCACCACAGAGGTTCTTTAACACCGCTCAGATGATCATTTAATCAATTTAAACAACTTCCGACACTTGTAACATTTTAAATGTCAATTTTTTGCTTAGCGTTAGTTATTCGATTACAAGTTCAATTATTAACAATATTTTAATATTTCAGTTAACAATGTAACACTTTTTTAAGACTTTAACGTTTAAGGGAACAAAATTGTGTGTGATCACTAGTTGAGTTACAGGGCGGAAATTCTGAAACGGAATTTTCTATCTACGTCCTCTGATAAACAATTGGTTTACCAATTCGATTGAGTTCTATATTTATATACAAAGCTCTAACAAATTGAACATCAATTTCTTAGTTTTATGATATTTAAAAGCCACAAACAGTTTTAAATCGAATGATTTTGATTCATCTAAAGTCCGCCAGCAATAAATTTGTTTCCCAGTGTATTGTAAAAAGCTTCAAAATGTTCTTTTTTATTATTGTGCTTGGGAGGGCAGTATACCGCAGAGACGGTTAACGGGCCCAGCTTATAATGCCGGCCAGACTATAATGCTAAAAATACCATGTGGGGATCTAGATTGACCACATCAAAAGGCAGGGAATTGGCAAAAGCAATGAGAGCAAACAATCTTCAGCATATTACAACAGGACAACCTACCTACTGGCCATCAGACATAAAGAAGATCCCAGACGTTATCGACTTCTGCATCATAAAGGGTATTGATTCCAAACGAATCAAAGCAGAATCATGTTTGGACTTGTCATCGGATCATTCTCCAATAATGGTCACAATTCACAGTCAAATAGTACATAAAGAAAAGCAACCATCACTATATAATAAAAAAACAGATTGGAACTTATTTCGACAAAAACTGGACGAACTAATTACCCTGAACCTATCACTCAAAACAGAATATGACATAGAAGCAGCAACTGTTGCGTTGACTAAAAATATTCAAGAAGCAGCTTGGTTTGCTACTCCATACACTAATACGACACACATAATAGAGAAAGTTTCACACACAATTCAACAAAAAATTGCTGAAAAAAGAAATCTCAAAAAGCAATGGCAGCAAGCGAGAACAACTGAAAACAAAACAAAACTGAACAAATCAACTAAGGAATTGAAGGAGATACTTAAAGAGCACAAAAATAAAGGCATCCAGGACTATCTAGAGAGTTTAACTCCAACAAATGCTACAGACTATTCTTTATGGAAAGCAACCAGAAAACTTAAAAAGCCACCAGTATCACAACCACCAATCAAAGATGAAAACAATAAATGGGCAAGAAATAATAAAGAAAAAGCGGAAGTTTTTGCCAAACATTTGGAAAAAGTCTTTCAACCATATCCTTCAATGTCAACAATAGAAGAAGAACGAGAAATAACAGACTATCTCGAAGCACCTTTCCAACTAGACCTTCCTATTAAGAAAATCAAAATCAAAGAAATCAAAAATGCATTGCAAAAGGAAATTAAAATCAAAAAAGCTCCTGGGTTTGATCTAATAACAGGTGAGGTCCTACAAAAGGTATCTGAAAAGTGCATCAAACTTATCACATTTATCTTCAATGCAATAATTCGCATACACTATTATCCAAACACGTGGAAAGTATCTCAAATAATTATGATACTGAAACCGGGCAAAACACCGGAAGATGCAAAATCTTACAGACCAATCAGTTTGCTGCCAATGCTTTCTAAAATCTTCGAAAAAATATATCTCAAGAGACTTAAACCTTTACTAGGAAAACTTAATATTATACCCCACCATCAGTTTGGTTTCAGAAGCAAGCATGGCACCATCGAACAAGTTCATAGATTGGTCAACATAATTAATAAAGACTTTGAGAAAAAGAGATATTGTTCAGCAGCATTCCTAGACGTGAGTCAGGCATTCGATAAGGTTTGGCATAGGGGATTGTGCTACAAAATCAAAAAGGCATTGCCATATCAGCACTTCCTAGTTTTGCAATCTTACTTGCAAAATAGGCACTTTTTGGTAAAGCAGCAAGATGAATATACAAATCTATATCCCATCTCATCAGGAGTGCCACAGGGTAGTGTACTAGGTCCAGTGCTTTACCTGATTTACACAGCTGACCTACCAACTACTCCATTAACAAACATAGCCACCTTTGCAGATGATACTGCAATATTGGCATCTCATTCAGACCCTCTAAAGGCATCAAAAAATCTCCAACTTCACATAAACAAAATCCAACTATGGCTACGAAAATGGCGCATGAAGGTTAACGAAATTAAATCCATCCACATCACCTTTACCCTAAATAGGACAACTTGCCCAACAGTAACAATGAACGGCCACCAACTCCCCGAGTCTGAAGATGTCAAATATCTTGGTATCCACTTGGACAGGCGACTGACATGGAAAAAACACATTTTGACAAAAAGGAAACAGCTTGGAATCAAATTTAGTCAAATGTACTGGCTAATAGGCAGAAAATCCCAACTTAGTTTAGAAAATAAGCTACTGCTGTACAAAGCAATACTCAAGCCAATATGGACCTACGGAATTCAGCTGTGGGGCTCAGCAGCCAACTCTAACATCGAGATACTACAAAGATTCCAAAACAAAATAATGAGAGCGATGGTTGACGCACCCAGATATGTAACTAATGATGTGATACAACACGATATATCAATACCCACCGTTAGTGAAGTAATCACAAAATTCAGTGCTAAATACAGTGAAAGACTTGTCCACCATCCTAATGTATACGCAAACAAACTGCTCGAAAATGCAAGTGAAGTGCGGCGATTAAAAAGATACCAGCCTATCGACTTGATAAACAGATTTGAGTGATAGACAAACATGAAAGTGATTAAATAGATATTGTTTGTTGGAACAATTTTCTTCTTGTTATATTTGTCAAACCAAATGCCTAATGCCTTCGGGCAAATTGCTGTATTCATGGAGATAATAAAAAAAAAAAAAAAAAAAAAAAAAAAATCTAAAGTCCGCAAGCTTAGTTTGTGAGCAAGTCATAAAAATTTAGCACTATCTGAGACGAATTTTGACATTGTTTTGCATCTGGATGACGTTATCAGTTCCGCTTGCGCAGATTTAACAGGGTATCAACCCAAATTTTTTTTGGATTGATATTCTTCAGCCAATCTGGAAGTTGAATTTGTTCCTTTTTGAAACGGTCCTCATCCCAAACGTTTTTAATGCTACCATGTTGATATTTGGTATCAAAGTATCGCCTGTTATCGCAGATGAGTTCGAACTCACTTTAACGGTCCGTCTCCGCTAGACGAAGAGCAATCGACGTGGGAGCGCCTAGATTGTCAAATACATGCAATCGCTCGCAGATCATGAATTTTTAACCATAATCTTGAACATACGATTAGACAATACGTCATAAACTTTAAGAATTAAAAAAAAATCGGACAGATTGTCGTGGTTCATACATTCGCTCAACCTATGCGTATGTAAAAAAATATCTGTGAGCGAGTGCGAATAATTTTTGCGTGCAAGTACTACTCAAAATATCAACAGAATTTTGTACGGCACAATTACATATACGCTGTGACGAAGCAACGGTCACATTTGAACCGGAAACGCTGTACCGGAAGTGGGCGTTTCCTACATCGATTTTTTACGATTGCAATTTTTTGAAAATAATTGAGATATTAAAAGGACGAGATAAGGAAAATATTCACGAAAGGGTTGAGTTGGTTTGGTTTTATAGATTTGATAAAAGTTATTCGTTAAGTAAAATTTAACTATGTTATGTCATGAACACGTCAACAAATTTTTTTATTACGAGCATTTGCAATCGTGCAAACGTCGGTCGGTGTGATAAAAATCTCGCGTTTCTAAAATTGTAGATTTTGTTAGATAAAACGAAGTTCTCCTTTTTGAAATCCTTGTTATTAGATAATCCATCGCTCAGTGCTCAGCGAAAACGATTATTATGATTCTCTAGCTGTCGTGAGCGAAAAGTAATCTTAGTTATGGAAATTAAACCCTAACAAAAATTTTTCCTGAAATGAGACCAAACGAAGCTACTACTAAAAAAAGTAATTAAACTTCAGTAGTTCGTTATCGTGGACTACTTTTTATAACGTGGTAAATGCTTTATGTTTCACGCTCAAATTTTTTTCGTGCTTGATTGCCTGGTACAAGTCGTCACTTTATTTTCCTACTTTCTTCTGTATCCTATAACTTCTGGCTCTATCTCGTTTCCGCCAATTTAAGACACAAAAGTTGTTACTTTTTAAAACTTTTCTTTAGTTATGACTAGAGATAATTTTTCGTGTATTTGTTGCTGTCAGGGTGCCCGAAAGAACATTTTTCGTGCCGGTCTCCGACAGAAAACTTTTTTTCGCATTGTTAAAAACAACCTTAAATTATTTGACATGATTCCCCACTATTTATTACGTCTTATTAATAATTTATAGATAAAATATTCTTCATTTTCCACCCACTGCACCAATCGCACTTTTCGATACTTCATACCTACTTATTACAAAAATTGAAACTCAGCGTTAACTTTTTCTTAAAATTAAATTGAGAATAGCTAATATCGTTAAGAGTTATTAAAATATTTTCCCGGTTTTAAAGTTTTCTTTTAGGAATCTGTTGAGAACAAGAACAAAACTTGTTACAAACTTGCTGTTCATTATTAAAGGAAAAATAAATTTTCTTTGTAAGTGGCGAGACTTCTTATTAATTACTTCAAAGTTTTCGTTGTAATTTTCCGACTTACAAATTTAACAGTACTTATTTACTTACTTTTTACCAAACTTAAGGATTTTATTTCACCGTAACACCTGAGACTGTGGGGACGACTCTCGAATACGAAAAGCCTTTTAATTAATTCGATTTATTTCGCGCTGCAGATAAAAAGTTTACGGTGATAATGCAAGGGTGGCGCATACAAGATTCTTAAATCAGCGTTTTGGCTTAAAACACTGCCATTTTACTCTTTCGTCTTTTTATTAACTCCACTCAAAAAGGAAGGGGTTTATCAGTTTAGGGTGGTTGTAACCGCACAAGCTAAAATGTGTTGCAGCTATCACTTAATATTTTACACAAACTTGCAACAGCTTTCTTAAAGTATCTTTAGCCATAACACAAGTTCCTACCACTTCCGTTTTTGTCGGAAAAGCCTTAATCGAGCTGAAAATTTACTCTTTCTTATTTTTAACACTAAGCTCGAATGTGAGTTTTGAACGTCTTAAAAAACGTATTTTTCAGTTTTTAAAAAATAGACTGGAAGTATCCAATCATAAACGAAGCTACAGAGCTTGGGTTTTGCTGACCGCACGGGAAATATAATTTTTCGGGGGTGAATTAGCACCCCCAGTAGTTATTTCAGAGTAGCTCCGCCTACATGCACCCATCTAATTTGTTACAGCCTCCTGTGACAGCTATCAAATAATGTAAAAATTAGCTAGAAATCTCCTCCTCAGTGACTCGACGGAATTTGATAAATAACATTTAAATAAAGCGTTTTACGTAGAGAGGAATGTTATATTATAGATTAGTTTAGCTAATATTTGATTTTAAAGTTTCCAATTTATGTTCGATATTCGCCACTATTGACTCATTTTGTTGACGGTACGTGTACCGAAATTTACTCTTACACGCGGAGAGTGAGAACCGGCTTTAGTAGTACCTACACCATCGTACAGTTAACATCGAGCAAATTTCACTTTTTAAGGGTAATTTTAGCCTTTTAATAAAAAAAAATAAAAGATCTACTCCCTTCTTTTGCCGAGTTTTATGGATCCCAAGCAGGGACCTGCCCAACCAACTTTCTTCAGGGGAGAGCAAACCTAAATTTGCAAATTTGCCAACCGAATTTATTAAAAATTACCAACTTTTTGTAAGTTTTGCAACTTTTGGTAAATTTAGACAAAAAAATACCAGCTTGACCAATTTTTTTAGTGATTTTGCCAAATTTTTAAAATATTGCCCCCAATCCCTCTCTCTGGGCACGTCCCTGGACTCAAGGATATTATTAATTAGTACAGGGTTAGTCAAAACGGCTTGGAGAGCTGCGTAGCGACCGGTGGTCTAATGATATCAAGGCCATTAGGTTCAAAGATATAAAAAAATTATTAAGAAACGCATCTCTAAATTTTATAGACCGGGGGGCTGGGGGTATGGAATACCCCCCAGGTTTGTACAATCGAAGCAGTAGAATAATTGGAAATAGGTCATCAACCAACACTCCAAAACGAAATAATAAAACAAAATTTATGAACTATTGCAATTAGTGCTTTATTATTTAAAATGTTCTAAAATTCTACATGAAGAAGTGCGGTTGGTAGGGTTCTAGGGTTGAGTACGATTTTGTTTTATTATTGCTTTCTGGACCATTTTCTAACATTATTTGTTTTGGAATTTTTTAGATTGGAATGTTGGTTAACCTATTCTCAATTGAAGAGCAAACTTTCTATATGCAGTATGTCCATTTTCTGAAATTTTCAGGCGAGCAGTAAAACTATCACAAGGTTATATGATAAGTTATCAAAAAAGTAATTTTTACAAAAATACTGAAAAAATTACACTATGAAGTATCCATAAATGAGGCAAATATTCGATTGACGGTTTTGCAATACAACTAAAAAATGTATTGAAACAAACTGCACCTTGTTTTTTCTAAATTGAACAAACTGCATATAGAAAGTCTGCTCCTCAATTATTTTATTAATTGTACAATCCTGGGGGGTATTCCATACCCCCCAGACCTCCCGGTCTGTAACACTTAGAGATGAGTTTTTCTTTGTTTAGGTTCACAGTTATAGAAAAATTATAAAGAGAAAAAACGCATCTCTAAGTTTTACAGACCGGGGGGTCTGGGGGTATGGAATACCCCCAGGATTGTACAATCGACGCAGTAAAATAATTGGAAATAGGTCATCAACCAACACTCCAATTTCAAAAATATTCAATATGGCGGACGGTTTTTGATTGAAATAGACAGCATCGACATCTACCTTGCCGTTTAATAATTCAATAAAGCAGAAGTTAGAGACAAAGATCCGCCGGTCGAAGTTAGGTTAGTGTTAGAAAACGATTGTTTTTTTATTAGTAGATCGTTAAAAAGAAATCCATCGGTCGGGCTTAGGTTAGTGTTAGAAATTCTTTTTATTAGTAAACCGTTAAAAAAAAGAGAAAGACAATCTAACAAAAAAAGAAACTCATCTCTAAAAGGGTCAGTTGTATAAAAGAGGATCATCCTTGACCATGGATCAAGCTTCAATTTAAACCAATAGAAAACTTAAAATAAAATTTTAACTGTACTGAGTACCCCCCGGTGTGTATAACTTAGATATGCGTTTTTCCTCTTCATAATTTTTCTATAACTTTGAAGCTAATCAAAGAAAAACGCATCTCTAAGTTTTACAGACCGGGGGGTCTGGGGGGTATGGAATACCCCCCAGGATTGTACAATCTACGCAGTAAAATAATTGGAAATAGGTCATCAACCAACACTCAAATCTAAAAAAATTCTAAAGCAAATAATGCTAGAAAATGATCCAGAAAAGCAATAATAAAACAAAATTATACTTAACCCTACTAACCGCGCTCTTTCATGTAGAATTTTAGAACATTCTAAATAATAAACTCTAATTGCAATGGTTTATAAATTTTGTTTTGTTATTGCTTTTTGGAGTGTTGGTTGATGACCTAGGTCTGCACAATAATCACTTTTTTCCACGACCTGATTCCGACTAACAGTTCAGCGTCAGAGTACCACAAGATTCTCGAATAGCAGAGTTTAAGTATGATTCAATAAATCATATCCGCTACAAAACAAAAACCTTAAATTCAGAAGCATGTCATGTCTTTGGAAGAGGACAGACTTCTGCCCGCTTTTTCCGATTTGGTTTCATTATAAACTGATGAATATTTTTCCCTACTCACTTTACTTCTACAATGAGACAATTGATAGTTTTAATCTATAACGAAAGCACCGTAAGCCGGTGGTCCTTTTGGGTTAGTGAATTGCCTTCTTTAACATAAAAACCAGAGTAAAAGCACATCTGAAGAGCAGCCCAGCAAGCTACCTAATGGATGTAAAATATTTATATGCTCATAAAACCAACACTTCCAAGGAAACGTCGCAGATGTTGGTAATAACAAGCCTTAAGACTTAAACTAAGTTGAAGAAGAAGAAGATCTATAAAGTCATTTTTATCCTAGAAACCTAAAGATTCTCGCATCATCAGGCTATTAGAGCTACCCGAAGCCAAGGCTAGGAAGTTAGAGATCCTCATTGCCTTGTCTAAGTCCAACATTAAATCCACTGGATGATGCGTTTCGACTCGCCTTTGTATAAAACAATGCCACAGCAAGAAGACACCAATTACTGACTTCGTAGCACATGGCTGAAAATTACATTAAGAGGAAACCTACAGTTTATAACAACGGCCCTCGAGGGCTCTCGATGTAAAGAGTATCGGTTTTATCTTTAGCGCTCTTTCCGAATCGAAAATTACTGTGGCATTCAATGGCAGATTATTACTTTATCAGTAGTTTCCATTCTATGATACATCTGAAAATTGCATTAACAGGCCAAGGTCAATTGAATCACATCTTAATTAGAACTACAATTGCAACTGTTCATGACCAATGGTTCAGTGTTAAATCTTCTGCACGGTGCCTATTGTAATTATTTAAATTATGGTTTAAGTCAATTAAATCTAATTGTGACTTAACCAGAGTTTTATTGGAGACCACATTTTATTTCAGAACCCCACGTCCACGCTCTTTGACAATTATCATCGGGTGCTAGTCTATACGAATCTCGTGGTAAAACAAACTGGAGAACTGTAACGCTTTATTGTCTCGTTTGAGCAATAGTTTACGTTTAATTTTTTTTTCTGTTTCTCGACGTAGTTCAAGCCGGAAGTGCGACACAAACAAAGTTAGTTTGGACTCCATGTTAAACTTTCATATTAGCGTCACTCTATTCCTGACATGTAGTGGGCAAATTTAAGTGGAACTCATCGTATACCGAGTGTTAGGCAAAGAACTGTTTGGTTTCGAATCGGAAATCGATAAATAGGCAGTTAAGCTTAAAGTTTTTGGGTTAACATAAATTGAAATATCCGGGACTTATGGCTTAATATTCGGGTGGCGATTTCCATTTCTGCCGATGAAAAACGTTCCGCCAGCAAAAGGATAAATGTCGTTATTTTTAATACTCTAGGATATTGGCGGTAAGCAGGTTTTATTAGATTTTGCACATTTATTGCGGCAGTTTGTCTCTTACAATTGTTAAATTTCAAGTTAAATCGAAATTTCACCTTTAATTTTATTGGTTTACAAACCTGGTAGCAGTCGTAAAAATGTTTAATAATAAAATTTATTTTCGAGTGTCGAACGGAATGGTTCATCCATTAATAAATTTTTATGAAATTGTGCGCCCCATATGAAAAAAAAAACAAATACAGGAAGTTTTAGTATTTGGAAGGATAAGTAAAGAAAACAGTATTCCTGGCGTCATGCTTGCGATTTGTATTTTTTAGCGGAATTCCTTGTAATTTATGCGCATATTTATGTTTTAACATTTTTTTTAAAGGAGAAAATGGGATAGTACGAAAAACGAGCGCGGGCGGGCGGGCGTATTGAAAATTCCCGTCGTCTGAAAATATTCGGTGTCAGTAAATAACATAATTTTGTAGCTTCATGAATTTACTCTTAATGTTTGTAATTTTCGATTTGAATCGATTGATTTGACACACTCGAATGTGTCAATTTTCACCACTACATGATGTAGACTTTTCCCTAAAGAAAAACATACGTTGCGTGTTCAAATAAATTACGTGGTGCAAATATGGTGCAACCGAATACACAAGAAGAGCAAAGTAAAAAATTACTCCAAGTAATGATAATTTGTTCATATCACGGAAACATATCAGTTTATCATTCCTTCTAATAACAGTAATTATTTATTAAAATTATTATGTGTCATTAATTTCAAAATTTCCTTTCTTTTAATTTACATTTTGAGTAATTGGCTTCATTTTTCAAACGCTTCCTTGTTTTAATTAAATTTCAAAAAGACACTACCGCGTCTTTCCTTTGGAATAAGGTACTCCCGCGTTCAAATCCGAAGGGTAAAGTTAACTCGCATTTTAGGTTAAATGTTGCGAGCTGCCGAGCCGCCAATTCACCTCTCCCGTAAATATTCAAATCCTGCCTCTCAAAATTGATATGTTAAAATGACAATTCCAGCTTAACAAATTACACTGTTAGAAGTGGACGACGCTCAAGTGCCACTGTCCAATGTACGCTGATTAAAAACACGGATTTTCCGCCATGATGAATGCTCGTCGTACAAATATACGCGATTTTTCCTTTCGAAATGAAAAATAGGGGACTCGGTATGCTTTCAATCCCTTCAATCTGCTAACAAGCATTGATCAACATGTGGCCACACATAATTTCCGTTCCCGTGATAATGCAAAAATGATATGAAATTTAAAGTCAATTTCCGAACCAGCACGGGAAATTTGATCATTCACAATTTTCCCCAAAATTTTACAAACTTGACTTGTTAAAAAATTAATAGAATAAAAACGATTTAAAAAAATCGTAGGAACAAACAAAAAATTGAGGGGTTCAAGTTTAAGATTCACATTTTTTTATGCAGTTATAATGAAGATAATGGGCAATAACACCTAAACTAAAAACACACAGTCAATTAAGTTCAGACGTAGCTGAATAATAACTTAAAGCTCAAAATCTTTAACTAAAATTATGATCTATCAAGGAGATCGTACTCTGAGCCTTCAGCACCACAACCCACGCACAACTAATTTCTTACACCACTTTTTAAATCTTCGTCTCGTATAGATTGATGAGTCTCAGGTTTACAATTCTGCCTACCAATCCTACACATTACAGAAGCAATCATATCATTATAGTATTCTACTATTACGTGCACCCTACCTCGCTATTCGCAAGCTGCATGTATATTACTAATTACTTGGATATAATAACCATAAGTCACCACAACAAGCAATCACGATCTTATTAAAATTAATAACAATGTACTATTCAAATTAATAATATTTTACATTGTAACATTGCTGTAGTGGATTTTTTCGCGTGCCAGTATACCTATCTAAATGCGCCGACATAAAAATATTAAATAATAAATGAGTCAGTCCTAGTTACAGAGAACCCTTTCAAGGTGCTAACATTGAAGATATCTGCAGACGTTCACAGCTATCCGCAGATTTTTGAAGCCGTAAAGCTAAAACTGGGGGGAGGTCTCAGGGTATGACATACCCCCTAGACTTATACATACGATGCAGTAGAATAATTCATTCTCACTTAATTTCTATTAGGTTACTACACCTTTCTTTCGTTTCGTGCCAGAAATAAGAGACATGTCTACAAATTATGCTGAAGAGGAGAAGATTTCTAGCTAATTATTACATTTGAAAACTGTCATAAAAAGCCTCCGTCAGGTTATTCCCATTTCAGTGCGTGATTGATGAGAATGTTGTCTGCGTCTACTCTCAAATTTAGGGACGTGCTACTTGCAGCACACCGCAACTAACAAAAAAATCTCAGTCAAGAGCAGCCCGGACGTCGCCAAACACTCTCTCCGATACCAAATACGTTCAATCTCAAGCCGGCGACTACTATCAAAAATGGATACCTACATTCAAAGCGATGATGAAAAACTGATCAAACCCTTCCGCAAAGACATTCAAAAGGCTCATCTACTATGATTCCCATCAGAACTTTCACTCTCCGCAATTAAGAAAATTTCCTCCATTTCACCGTTCAAATCCAGATCATCACAACTCCATGGGTGACCGGGGGGTCTGGGGGATATGGAATACCTCGTTACCGTAAGTAACGAAAGTCGTCTGATTACTTACTTACAGCGGATGGGCATCATCACAACTCCACCATCCTAAATCAATTAGTTCTAACCCTCTTTCCCTTGTTGTACTTTTGCTAGCTCTGTGGCAAACCTTAAAATAAAGGAGATCCAAGATTAAGTTCCTAGATGCCCCATACCAGCCATTCCTATCAAAGATTCAAAGAATGTGGAAGGGTTAGATCAGTCGAAGTTCAGTACTTGCAGCGGCAACATAGCGTAAAAATGACAGTTTTAACTAATTTTGCACCTTTATTCAAGGATTCCGAGTTCTAGCTTAGGTTAGTGTTAGTTTATGTTCTTTATTTAATAATAGAAACTTCTTTTTACCGTTGTATCATTTCAAAGTTGAACAGATTCAAGACGATTCGTAGTGTAGGAAGAACATCAAATAAAAGTTATGTTTTTAATTCATTTAGTTTTTAATGAATGTGGAGAATTTATGAGCACACATCCCCCCACATGGAATACATGGAGGTATTCCATACCCCCCGGTTTCCCATCCATTTCTTCACATTTTGTGCATCATTCCACCATACCAAAAAAGGGTTGTATGCTCCATTAAACTCAGTTTTTAAGTAACAATTTGATAAGAGCTTTGTTCTCTGCACGATAATTTTCATCAACTCTCCGTTTTTCGTGCCAGAATTATAAACATGTCTACAAATCACAACAAAGAGGAGGAGATTGCTAGCTAATTATTACATTTGATAACTGTCACAGGAAGCCTCCGACAGGTTATTCCTATCTGAGTGTGTGATTGATGACAATGTTACGTGCGTCTACTCTCAAATATAGAGGCGTGCTAATTCAGCACCAAACACTGTAGCTTTGTCTGTGATTGGGGGGTATGGTATGGAATACCATAATAATAAATAATTTAATAAATAATTTATTTAAATTTATTGATTTATAGTAATGCGTATTAATTAAAGTTTTAAAGATTACCTTCTTATTTTATTCTTTGTGAAAGTAACTTCATGAAATAATATAAAAACGAGAAAAAAATGGGGTTTTGATGTGTGTAAAATAAAACTACAATAATAATCATTTTATCAGAGGCCCTTATTTTACTTAGAGTTCCTACGTCACATTTTGATAACATCTGTGGCTCACTTTTATTAGATATGTAAAGATTTAATTAAAGCGAAAACCTCCATGGATAAACTGCTGAAAAATTACCTCTGAAACTTCGGAGAGGAGGTAGCCACCCACAAACATTTTGAAAATGACGAAAATTCCGAATTTTAAAAACCTTAAAAGGCAACAGTGACTTTCATAGTTTTCGTTTTAAAAAACATTATAAAAATTGAAATTACTTTCTTTAAATTTCAAATTTCTCTCCGTCCACTACTGGAATAAATTTTTTATCAAATTCTTGCCTTTGTTACGTGGCTCTATTTTTCATTTCATTCATTGCATTTATTTTTGGTGCAAGTGTTGATAAGCGACAACGCGGCGAAAGATTAAAGTTTCTCCAAGCGATTGAACCAGTAGGCTGATTTTTATGTTAAGTCAGCGATTTTGAGTGCCGATTTAATTGAATGTGGACAAATATTTTTAATTCCGACGTCATTGACCAGTTATCCAACTATCGCTTAGCTTCTGTTTGTTTCTGACGAAATATCTGACATCTGAGGACCCTATTTTTAAACGTCGATACAATTTTTTTATTTAAATCTTAATAAAAATTATGTACATAGAATAGCTGTCTTTAATGTGGTTGTTTGGCATTTTCCCCACGCATGGGGAATGTTACCATAAATAAAAGTTCGGCCTGCGACCTTACTCAAACAATTGTGGCATATAAAATGCGTGCATTTTAGGTTGGTACTAAACGAACGTACCAATCAAAAACGCTTTAATGAATGAAACGAAAGGTGAGGTTAGCTTTAACATGAGACTTCTGGCAGTTTCTTTATTCATCTACGTGCGTGATTTATGACAATCACATTCGGGAAACTAATCTCACGTTTAGGAGGTGCTTATTAAGATTTCACGTGTGATTAGTAAACACAAACCTTGTAACTTTGTCTACGGTTGGAGGGTATTCCATACCCCCCAAGCCCCCCGGTTACAGCGACCATATTTTATCACTAATTTTATTAAATTGTTACCGTTCCAAATAGATACATCATTTCGTCATAGTATTGGGACCAGGGGGTCTGGGGGGTATGGAATACCCCCCAGGCGGGTGTAAGCAATACAGTAGAGCAATTCATTCTTAAGGACGACAAGAACTTTTGAGTCAAAGTATTCCGATATTTGCAATTTAAATTAAAAAAATCAATTAAAAGTACCTTAATGAATGACCGCGGTTTCATATTAACGACCTGACAAATCTAAGCTTATTGTATAGTACTATATAGCAGCAACATATTTCTCAAACTAAAAATAATATATTATATCCAATTTCGAATCATTAAAAAAAAAGTTCAATTTAATAAAACAAACGTCGCCTCCGGCAGTACACGGATGTCCATCTATTTTGATTTAATTTATTTTAAATTGAATGTATTTTGGAAAATAATATATTTTAGGATGTAACCAATTTATTTCCAAATATTTATTCAAACTTATTATTCGGTTATGCCTTCAAATTCTTGCTTCACATATAAATATGTCTTGTCAATAAGAAGTAACGTGGTAGTTTTCAGCGCACCCGGAAATCCCTCGAGTAGAGAAAAGAGGGTTCAAATTCCGGGAGCCAATGAACTGACCCAAACCGAGTGATATCTTTCATATTATATTTGAAGTGATATTCATTCAGCTATGTGATTTCTCATTTATTTCGTAAGTTTTTCTTTCTATTTTAAATTTTCTTATTTATACCTCGGTGTGTTTTATTTGTGTAATCGCGTTTCACACATTCAAAATAAAGCTGCTGCTGCTGCTACTGCTACAAAATCCGATTTTCTGTTTATCAACACATCGCTTCAATTTGTATTTATCTTGTCATTAAGCAATGCGATACTTGTCTATTATTAACTTTTTTATTTGTATCAAAGGACTGCCCGAATCACTTTCACAAATTAACGACACGAGATTTGGCAATAAACCGTTTATGTTTCTAAATAAAAAGAATCTGGACAGAAATTATGGCAGTAACTTTACAACATAAAAAATTTGACGGTAAAGGAAAAGCTGAAAAAGAAACCGAATTGTTTTATAGGGTAAGGTGGGGTAATTGTGTAACAATGCGATGTACTTCTAAAAATTTAAGTGATAAACTCTAACTAGTAATTTGCAAGTATTTAACATAAAATTTCTCGATCAATAGACGACCAATCATCAAAGACACGACAGATGCCCAGAAGTGGACAATCCCTTTAATTCCGGTAGATGAAGGAGTACTGCAATTAAGTTCTTTAATTTATGCCCCTACGTAATCGCATAAAGAGAAAACAAACAAATCTGATGTGAGCTAAAATTTGGAATTATTTTACGTTGGAACGTAAAGGGAATTATAAAACATAAAATCAAATGTACTGTGAAGTTAAAATACAACCTTTGTAATTAAAAATATACATGAAAATGACATCAAAGAAATAATTTGGTAGAAGGGGAGCTGCTTTTAAAATTTGCAAATTAAACTCTCTTGTAAAAATTTGAATGTTAATAAAAGTTGTAAATTTATTAAAATTGCTATTGAAGTTAAAAGAAGTGGATCTTTTCATTAAATCTCGAGCATCTATCAATTCGATCTATGTATAAGGGAGGATTTAGCGAATAGAAGGTAAGAGGTGAGTAAGTGTTACTGCACATTTCCACTCTATCTAGTTTGGTTTTTCCGTTATTGAAATCGCATTGATAGTGTTGCACCGATAACTAACTTTAACATTTATGACGTGCACTCCAAATTCAATACCATTAAAGCAATATGGCTATGCCGATAGAGATTTTGGTATGATCAGCATTCAGTTTCAATTGCAAGACTGACAAGGCAATGTACTTCTGAAAATATCCCATTTACTGCATAATCTATCTCTTCAATCCATGAAAATATACTATCAACTTTTTATCTTTCAAATTACCAAAAATTTATTATTTTATTATACCTACCTACCTACTCCCGATAGGAAATATTTATTTTATGTAAATCCCCCATTTAGAAACGACTAGAGACAATTTTCCGACGTACACCACCCAAATTTTAGCTTAATTATATTTCTACCCAATTGCACGCCCCAACAAACTTTCATTTCTAAAAAAACCTATAAAAATAATTAATTAGGTGCAAAAAAACTTTTTTAAACTTGAATACATTAGGCAGGTACCTACCGTGTTTCCTGCTTCGCAAACTTTAATCGCGAAGCTCGGCTTGCCTACAATTTTATATGTAAAGAAGTTCAGCCTGTTAAGCATGCTTAATAAATTTTTCTTTCAATTATATTTTTTTGCAAACCTACGATTTATATAAAGCAATAGGATTTAAATTTTTTAACTTCGACGTTTGCTCGTTATTAGACCACTTCATTAAAAATTAATAAAACTGCGCTATTATTTTTTCGGATTTAAATGGATTTACGTTCCTTGAGGTCTCACGAGTTGAAAAAGATCAAACATCAAAAAATGCCTGTATGACTGTGTGTATGTCACTTGAGAGTGAGAGTGACGAGCATGAATGGATTTACGAGATATATTTTCAGAAGTAGGTCAAGAATTGGTTGCAGAGAAGAAGGAAAAAAGTAAGAAAAAAGTTTTTGATTTTGGTGAAATTTTGAAAATTGTTTTGGTTCTACTGAGCATTAGAGAAGGTAGGGGGCTGAATGGTCCACCATTTAAACTAAATAGAGGTCGAAGCCACAACCATAAATCAAAACAAGGACTCTACGAACAGCGACAAAAGTCCCTAAATTTTGCACTCAAAAACGACGTGCACCTCGGTTCCAAAAGAGGAAATATTTGACGACCCCACCAGAGGTCCACACGTCGAAAAAATTCATCATTTTAGCTAGTCACACTCGAAGAAACCTATAACTGGTAGCCAAACTGGATAAGTATAACCCGGACTTTGCACTATTGATTAGAACTATTCAGAAGTGGTTTACTGATTTTCGTTGTAGACGTACGAGCACCGATGCTCGTTGAACGTTCTGGACGGCCTAATGAGGTTGCTAAACAAAAAAACATAAATTCCATCGTGTGATGTTGAATGATCCCAAAGCAAAATTAAGGACGCTGAACATGAGGAAGTTCTAAGCGCGATTGGTGCCGCGTTTGCTGACAGTCGATGAAAAACGAATTCGTGTTACAACTTTCCAGCACATTTTGAGCATATTTACGCGTAATCCGAAAGACTTCGTTTGCAGATTCATAACTATGGATAAAACCTGGATCCATGACTATACTCCAGAACCTATGAAGCAGTCAAAGCAATGGATTTCTCCGGGTGAAAGTGCTCCAAAGCGTCTGAAAACGCAACAATGGAATGGAAAGGTTATGGCCTCTGTATTTTGGGATGCGATGGAATTACCATCGACTATCTTGAAAAAGGTAAATATTGGATCGTTTGAAAAGTAAAATCGCTAAAAAAACGGGCGCATTTAGCTATAGAAGAAAAAATCCTTTATCATCACGATAATGCGCCGGCTCATTCATCGTTAGTTGCACAAAATCGGGTTTAAACTGGTCCCTCAGCCACCATATTCGCTAGACATTGCCTCCACCAACTTCTAAATGGTTCCAAATCCGAAGAGAAGGCTCACCGCTAAGCATTTTTTATTCAAATGAGGAGCTCATAGTTGCAAATGAGGCCTATTTTGAGAAACTTCCGATTTCAACGGTATAAAAAAGTTAGAAAATCGTTGAACTCCTTGAAAAATAAAACCAAATTTGGCCAAAAAAAAATGTTTTCAGTAACTTCAGGCTGCCTATTGTCTAAACCGGAAAATACCCCCAACCAGCCATCCGAGAACGTCCAAATGCAAGAAGTCACTCTAACGACTGACTGACGGATTCCACCACCAAGCCATGCCATCTGATTCAAAAATCCATCCAAGTTTGAGATTGCAAAATTGTTCGCCGCAGTGATCCGCTGACCACCATGTACGTCCTCACCAACTGTCATTAATCAGTATTTTGCTCGTCAGATCACATCCGCCCGGAAAATGCGCCGTAGCGTTGACTGTTTATGGTGAAGTTAAGTCCGACATCCAAAGCTATGGCTATTTTTGATGCCAAAATCATACTGGATAAAGTCACAATGGAACGCAAGCGGTAACCATCGGCAGCGACCCCACGTCCTTCCGAGACTTCATGGCGTCAACTTGCACCACACCGCAACTAACAGGGAACGCTCAGTTAAGAGTAATCCGGACGTAGCCGTCGCCAAACACTCTCTCAAGAAACGAACACCTACATTCAAAAGGATGATACAAAACCTGGTAAAACCCTTCCGCAACGCGATGACATTCAAAGGGCTCCAGAACTTTCGTTCTCCGCAATTAAGAAAATGTCGTCCAGTACACCGTTCAAATCAAGATCATCACAACTCCACCATCCGAAATCTATTAATTCTAACCCACTTTCCCAGGTCGTACTTTTAGCAAGCTCTGTTGCAATCCTTAAAAGATAGAGGAGATTCAAGATTAAGTTCCTGGTGCCCCATACCAGCCATTCCTATCAAAAATTCAAAGAATGTGGAAGGGTTAGATCAGTCGAAGTTCACTACTTGTAGCGACAACATAGAGTAAAAATGATATTTTCAATTAATTTTGCACTTTTATTTAAGGATTCCGGGCTCTTTTTAACGTTTTATGACTTTGAAGTCCGACAGATTTGACAGAATGGTCCAGATCAGGACCATTGGTAGTGTAAGAAAAACATCAAATGAAAATTATGTTTTAAATTCATTCGGTTTTTAATGAATGTATAAAATTTAAGAGGATACATCTCCTTACTGTAGAATGATATTTATAAAATGTGAAGAAATGGATGGGTAACCGGGGGATCTGGGGGTATGGAATACCCCCCAGCTGTAAGTAACAAGTCGGCTTTTCAAAATTGATACCACATAAATGTGATTCTTGAAAAGCCGTCTGGTTACTTACATACAGCTGGGGGGTATTCCATACCCCCCAGACCCCCCGGTTTCCCTCCCATTTCTTCTTATTTTATACATATCATTAAATTCAGCTTCTACATAACAATTTGATAAGAGCTGAGAATAATTTGATAATAATTATCAAATTCTTATATAGAAGCTGAGTTTAATGGAGCATATACATCTGCTTACTGTAGGGCGATATGTATAAAATATGAAAAAATGGGTGGGCAACCGGGGGGTCTGGGGGTATGGAATACCCCCCAGCTGCATGTAAGTACCCAGACGGCTTTTCAAGAATCATCAATTGAAAATCAATTTTGAAAAGCCGACTTGTTACTTACAGCTGGGGGTATTCCCCCCATGGGAATGAGCATGGAATACCCCCCAGCTGTATGTAAGTAACCAGACGGCTTTTCAAAAATCACATGTACGTGGTACCAATTTTGAAAAGCCGATTTGTTACTTACCCCCCAGACCCCCCGGTTACCCATCCATTTCTTCACATTTTATACGTCATGCCACCCTACAAAAAAAGATTGTATGCTCCACTACACTTAGTTTCTATGTAACAATTTGATAAGAGGTGAGGTATATTTTTGTTCGTTGCACGAGAATTTTATTCGAAACTACCGTTTCCCATAGGCAAACGGAGAAAAAAAATCATTCGGAGTTTTTATTCGTCAGCTACTTCTTCATCAAGCTTCATCAACTCTCCGCTTTAACAATCAGTTCAGTAACTCTTTAGAGAGATCTAACTCTGGTACGGTAAAACGGCGGGGGTAAAGCACTACTCAGCAGCAGCTAAGTCTCTAGCTTAGGTTAGTGTTACTTTATGTTCTTTAATAAGAAAAACTCCTTTTTACCGTTTTATCACTTCGAAGTTCGACAGATTTAGGACGATTGGTAGTGTAGTGAGAACATCAAATAAAAATGTTTTTAATTGATTTTGCACCTTTTCCCAAAGTAAGGCTCTTACTTAGGTTAGTGTTATTACATATTACAGCTCTACAGGCTTAGGAGGCCCATGGTTTTTCCCTGCTTACCTAAACTATCTTGCAAACTTGGCGTGTGTGACGCAGCCGTATTTACGGTAATGACGTCGACACAAATATCAGGGATCACCACAGAGTGTGGATGTCCACCGGAAGGCCGAGCCAAGAATTTCTATGCAATCCGCGATTTGAACCCAGAATTTCCGCTCTATACTCAACCAGCGATCACATCACTCCACTGCTGTGGCTAGTGTTAGTTAATGTTATTTATGTAGTAAGAGAAGCACCCCTTTTTCAAAGATTTCGGTCTCTATCTTAGGTTATTATTGTTAGTTTATGTTTTGTATTATTCGGTTTTATTAACGCTCTACGACGTCTTCCGATTCTCAAACATCGCCGGACGGCGTTTGGTTTTGTAAGCATTTTATATATTTTTTTACATTCACCCGGATTCAAACCGGGTATTGAGCGTTCGTAGTCAACTCGCTTGAATATTACTCTCTGACCGCCTCTGTTAGTTTACGTTCTTTACTTAAAAAGAGAAACGCCTTTTTACTATTTTATCACTTTAAAGCTCGACAGATCCAGGAGAACTGGTAGTGTAGTAAGAACAACAATTAAAAATTATGTTTTTAATTGATTTCGCATCTTTATTCAAGCATTTAGGTCTCTAGCTTAGGGGCCGTCCATTAATCACGTGATGTTTTTTTGGCATTTTTTAACCCCCCTCCCTCTTGGTGATACATGGTGAGGTTTAAGACTAACCCCCCCCCTATATCACGTGTATTTTTTGAAAAAATAAATACACGTAACGCCGCTTTTTGGTTTAGTATCGCGCGTTTACCGAAAAAATAAATACACGTGATATATTACTAGACCCCCCTTTCAGACCCCCCTATATTACTAGACCTCCCCCCCTTTCAAGCCTCACGTGATTAATGGAGAGCCCCTTAGGTTAGTGTTAGTTTATGTTCTTTATTTAATAAGAGAAAAACTTCTTTTTACCGTTTTATTACTTCGTAGTGTGACACATCCAAAACGATTGTTAGTGTTGTAATGTTCTCTAACCTATATTTATAGACTTGGCTGTTTGGTAAAAAAAACTGGGGGGAAGGGAGATTAAACTTTTACCACCAGTCAATACCATACCCGCAACAAAATGTTTAGTTTTTTGTGCTAAGTTTAGGACTAATGTTCAATAATCTATAAAATTTTTGTTTTTGCATTTTAGATCCTGTACCAAGTAATTTTTTATCCAGGAATTTAGGATAGATTAAGGGGCATAGAAGTTATTGCAATTTATTCTAAAAGTAAAAACGCGCATGAATAGATTAACAAGATTTCTGCTGTCTTTCCAGAAAAATTGGTTGCTTTTAAACAAATGCAAGATAATTTGTGTAAATTTAAATGGACGTAAAACATTGAGTCACTTTTGAGTAGCGTTAATTGCCTATCTTCCAGGCGTTTTGACATAGCACTAATATGTTGAAATAGAAACAATTACATGTTATTACGTAGGCAGGAGAAATGCAAAAATAAGAGAAAAATAAAAAGAGCGTTTGGGTAGATTGAAAATAAGTTAATTATAGACATTTCTGATTGCAAGTCGAGATTTTTGATAATATAATGAGTTCTCATTTCCTTGTCGCGTTAAAGAAACATAAATAAGTTCCATTACTATTCTATTATATTAATTCATTCGGTTTTCGTGTGGAAATCGCATCCAATATTTCACACGAAAAATGAATGTAAATAAAACAATTACCGTGAGCTGAAAAAGTGACAAGATAATGACACGTCTAGTTATAACAGAGTAAAGGTTTAAAAATGACAAATTTCAGTTTGTAAGTAATAGAATATGCCCGGGTATTAAAAATAATTTTCATTCAAAACCAGCAATCACAATTTTCTTGTTTTATGGGCCACTTTTATTCAGGATTCGGTTTACCAACATTGCACTTAACTGATGCATTATTCACGGGAATTGTTTTCTTTCCGGTTCGTGTACTTCTTAGTAACATTTTTAAAATGCAATTTACATTTTCTTTTAGATTATGCAAGTTAATATCATCTTGATATGAATCGAAATTTGTGATTATACCGCAGTATGCTTCTTTCGCCCAAAAAATAATTACAGTGCAACTAAAATAATTCGGCACAATTGGTACCTAACACGCACAATATATTATTATTATTATTACCATCGCGTTTGATTTATTTAATCAATCAGAGCGAGTGAGCGGTTCGGTTATCTAAATTGCCGATTCGTTAGCTCTTAAAAGTTAATAAAAAAATAACAAGAAACTTACCGGAACCACGAGGAACCAGCATCGATTTCGTTGTATCGTCATCTTGAGGCGCTTCGAGAGTGCGAAGATTAATTCTCTCTTGTCCTCGCTCTTCTACGACATCGTTGACACCCTCTGCGTCGTCACTTCCAGAAGTTTGTATCAAGATGTGTCCATTATCGTTATCGTTACCGTTTAAAAATAAAATAGGCGCTCCGTTCCCTAATCGCCTGACAGAATGTAGCAGTAATCCTTCGGTAAGGTCACTTTGTTGGATTAGCAGTTGTCTCACATTACCGTTACAATTATCCACCACCAAATTATTTTTCAACGAGTTCAAATTATCGGTCCTGAGCAGTATGTGACCGCTCTCGGTTATTTTCGAACCACGCAACAAGATCACATTTCCATTAACCTCGCGATTAGCGTTCAAAGAGCCCCCGTCGTTCATCGAACCACTCTTAGAAAATCCTTTAGTATTACGCTGCATTTGCTTTTCATTGCCTGTCACTTTCTCTCCTAAAGACGAATTGGATGGATCTGCAAAAAAAAATTTAAAAAAATTAGCGCTCGATTAATCGCAACATTAAAAAACCCCTGAAACTTTCGAGTACTAATGAAAACACTGATGACTCGAAAGTTTTTAAAAATCCCCATAGAGATATCGTCTCTTCGACAAAAATGTGTGATTTATAGGAAAACCTGATACTTCTTACACAGCTTGACCCACTAAAGCTAAAGAAAATTGTCGCTGAATAGCTTTTTATAACTCAAAAAGTTTTGTAATCCAGATTAACGATAAATTTTAATTTATGCGCCACTTTAAATCACTTGTTTGAAATAAACGAACCGTTTTGCGTGTGATAACGAATTTTCTAACCGGACTGTGCATTTTTATCCGTGTTTCAATTATCAAGTATTTCTTACTACTACTTATTAATGGATATCAAGAAACGTACACTCTAGATAACCATCGCTTGGGAAATTATACTTTATGCAACTCACGATAATCCGCGATTAATCAGATGCGATACCTTAAATTCACTTTTAATGGCCGCAGATGCCACCCACGTGACAGATGTAAAGTGCATTATCCGCCATTTTCTTATGCACAAAACGCATGAAGGATTCGCCACGTGCCAGGGGCGCCATTTTTGTTCAAGTGAATTTGTATAATTTAACAGTAAATCGTAAAATAAATATGTCGAATGCTAAAAATAACCTTCGGAACGACAAAACGTTAGAAATAATAAAAGCAGATAAATTTCGTTATTAAAAGATCTTATTAAATTTTTGAAATTGAACTGATATAAAGAAGTTCTTTAAAAGTGATACAGATTGCAAAACGGAATATTCAATGAATCCTCGGGGTAGTATATCTTTAGAAAATGGGTTCTGTAGGTAGGAATAAAGACGTGTAGTGGTTTAGTCACCGAGAATCTCGTTCCCTCAAGTGGCTGTTACTAAAGTATCAATGCTATAAGAATATTGTTATTAGTACTTGAGGTATATTGGCAATATTTTACATGCATTATCCAGCAAAACAATTGAATTAATTAAATTATCGCAAAATAAAGTTCGGCAAAAGTTTTATTACCTATCGTTATATCGATTGACTAGAAATAAACTTGGAAAATATTACTGTCTGACAAGTTTAAGTTTCTAATTTCTATCCTGTTTTGAATTAATATCAGAGGAGAAATTTAATGAGACCTAATCAGTAGCTTCGCTCTAATTAGCTGTAGTTTGTGTAAGAAAGATTAGCAAAATTTTTGTTTTTATTATAAGTTTCTTCCTTTCGTTTTAAGTTTACGAATCAATATCAAATCAATTGAGGAATTGCTCAAACAACAATTATTGAAATACTCGGTTTAGAAATATTTTTAGATTGGTAATAAATAAATATGAAATATGGAACTAAGTACTCTACAATTGCGATACTAATTTGTTGAACGGTGACTTTCATCGGTAATAAAAGCGTTGACATGTTTGTTAAATGTGTTGATTTGAAGCCACCAACAGTTTTGACATAAACAAGTGTCATTTATTCCAAATTTTCATTTTACGTTGGTAGTTTCGACAATTTTAAAGCTTTTACATCAACAACTACAATTTATACTTGGCTGCGCCCGGTCTCATCAGCATTTAAAAAATAATAGACCTCATTTTATTCAGAAAGATACAGAAAATGTAAAAGCATTTAAACAACCAACGTGATAAAATTAAGTATATTATGTAAATTACGTTTTCCAAAAAAGAAAAATGCATTTTAACTCCCGAAAAAACGTCCTTTCTGGGCCCACAAATTTAATAATTTCTTAAATAAAAGGTGATGCTAATAGATCCAAAAATGAAAAATTTCATACAAATACGGTGTATTGGCTATTGGGGTGAGATAATCTCCCCCTCAAAGTTCAGCACATCCTCGCAGAAGTTTATAAATACTAGCGTGATTTAAACGCACGGAAATGATTAACCGAGTTCTTTGTAACAATTGAACTCATTAAAAATATACCCCAGGGCCAACAAATAACTTAAATGTGGAAATTATAAACACCGGGAAATCTGATGATAGCCCACTCATTAAAAACTCTCTAAATCCCGACCACTACCTCAACCAGGGTACTAAAAAATCTACATCTTTGAGATGGTCTAACCCATATTTAAAAATCAGTAAATTTAAGCCAAAAAAATACCACCTAAATCGTGATCTAAAGGCTCCGTCAGAAAACAAGATAAAAGCACACGGAGGGGTAATAAAATGCGTCAATAAAGTCAAAATTTGGCCAAAAATGGAAAATTTAAAATCGATTTTTGGTTAAATTAATCGATATACGACATTCCTCCATATCTAAAATGCTTCATTTTAATGTCATCTATCAAATTCCGTTCAGTTTTCATTAATAAATATAATATCTTCAGGGACCAGTTATAATGCTGTTAGGAGATCCTCCATGACCCAGATCCCCCGGTTTTTAGAGAAACGTTTTTAAAGAAAATAACCTACATAATATGTACACTTAATATTATGTACTATCCCAGATAGCACACAATATTGGAGCAATATTGGGCCAATATTAAGCCAATATTCGCAATATTGTGTGCTACCTAGGATAAACCCTTTCAAAACTTAAAGATATTTTTTTGAAAGGCGCCGTCAGGGACGTGCCCATGGTGAGGGAATAGGGTGATCCCCTCTACAATGTTTTAGAAAGTTGGTAAAAACACTCAAAAGTTGGTTAATTTGGAATTTTTTATGTCTAAATTTAAAAAAAGTTGCAAAACTTAGAAACAGTTGACAATTTTAAATTAATTCAGTTGGAAAATTTGCAAATTTGGGATTTCCCCCCCCCCCCCAAAAAAAAGTTGGTTGGGCACGTCCCTAGGCGTCGTGTATAAAATGTAAAGGAATTAATACAAAATTTGAGGTCTGGGGATATGGAAAATAAGCATTAGTTCTTATCAAATTGTTACATAGAAACTGGGTGCAATAAAGCATACTACATTTTCTTACTGTAAGGCAATATGTATAAAATGTGAAGAAGTGGCTGGAAAACCGGGGGGCCTGGGGGGTATGGAATACCCCCCAGCTGTATGTAAGGAATCAGACGGCTTTTCAAGAATTACATTTGCATGGTATCAATTTTGAAAAGCCATCTGGTTCCTTACGTACAGCTGGAGGGTATTCCATACCCCCCAGACCCCCCGGTTTCCCATCTTCCAGTCCTTCACATTTTATACATATCACTCTACAGTAAAGAGATATATGCTCATAAATTTTCTACATTAATAATTAAAAACTAAATTAATTAAAAACATAATTTTTATTTGATGTTTTCCTTAAACAGTAAACTCTCGATTATCCGTGGGCGGTTTATCCGCTTTGCGGATTAATTGCGGTGGCTGTAGGAGGCATTATAAAGAAGGTTTTTTGTAAATCACAAATATACATAATAGAAATAAAATCACTGTTTTCCGGATATTCGTAGTTTTTTTGCCATGCGGCTTCTCCGCAAAATTCGATTATCCGCGGTATCCACGCCATTCAATCCCGCGGATAATCGGAAGTTTACTGTACTACCAATCGTCCTAAATCTGTCAAACTTCGAAGTAATAAAAAGAAATTTCTCTAATTAAATATAGAGCATAAACTAACACTAACCTAAGCTAAAGACCTAAATCCTTGAATAAAAGTGCAAAAATCAATTAAAATATTATTTTTACTCTAGGTTGTCGCTACAAGTAGTGAACTTCGACTGATCTGACCCTTCCGCATTCTTTGAATCTTTGATAGGATTGCGTGGTACTGGGCACCAGAAACTTAATCTTGAATTTCCTTTATCTTAAGAATTGCAACAGAGCTTGCAAAAGTACGACCACGGAAAGTGGGGTAGAACTAATAGATTTCGGATGGTGGAGTTGTGATGATACACATCAGCTGATGTAAGTAATAATAAGACGACTTTCGTTACTGACGGTAACGGGGTATTCCATACCCCCCAGTCACCCATCCTGCTCCATCATCCATTATCAAGCATCCAGCTGTAGGTAAGTAGCCAGACGACTTTTCAAAAATTAAATTTGCGTGGTATCAATTTTAAAAAGCCATCTTGTTACTTACATACAGCTGGGGGGTATTCCATACCCCCCAGACCCCCCGGTTGCCCTCCCATTTCTTCATATTTTATACATATCGCCCTACAGTAAAGAGATGTATGCTACATTAAATTCAGCTTGAATGTAACAATTTAATAAAAGCTGAGGTATATTTTAGCTAGTTGCGTAAGAATTTTGCACAAATTCGAAACTACCGTTTCCTAAGTGGAAACCGAAAGAAAAAATTCATTCGGAGTTTGTATTCGTCGGGAGGGGGAAAAAATCAATTAAAAAAATCTCCTTACTGTAGAGGGATATGTATAAAATGTTAAAAAATGGATAATAAACCGGGGGGTCTGTAAGTAACAAGATGGCCTTTCAAAATTTATACTACGCAAATGTGGTTCTTGAAAAGACATCTGGTTACTTACATACAGCTGGGGGGTATTCCATACCCCCCAGGCTTTCCTTCTATTTCATCAAATTTTATACATTTCGCCCTACAGTAATAAAAAGATGTATGCTCTTTTAAACTTAGCTTCTACGTAACAATTGATAAGAGCTGAGGTATCTTTTTGTTCGTTGAGCGAGAATTTTATTCGAAACCACCGTTTCCCATGTGCAAACGGAAAAAAGAAATTTATTCGAAGTTTGTATTTGTCGGGAGGGGAGGGGGGTAAACACTACTGAGTAGCTGTAAATCAAAAATAAAATATGGGTTTTATCAATTTTTAAAAGTCGCCTTGTGAATAACCCTCCCCCTTTTTCTCTTCAATTTTTTTCACACATCACATACGGATGTGGCTCCCTTTACACCGCCTGGTGGCAGTAGCACACATGACTTTTATTTAGGAAAAGTTGGTGAGGAGCACATCAATCGAAGAGGCAGCGAGGATCACAGAATTTCCTAAAGCTCGGCCTTCCAGAGAACATCCACCTGTTGGTGACGACCAAAGTAGTGTTTGAGATCTGCTTGACAGGTCTCCACCTGACAATCCAATCTCAGTATGGAACGGGGTACAATAAGTTAACTTGCTTTAGTGTCGAAAAATGTTTAGGACTGTAGTAGCACAAGAAACAAGCCCAAAAACTATTAAATTTATTAATAAAAACTGAATGGTATTTGATAGGTAACAATAAAAATAAACCGTTTAAGGTGAGGATTAACCCCAATTATCGATTAGTTTGATCAAAAATCGATTTTATGCAGAGATCGCCTATAATCACCGCATTCTATTACCCGTCCGTGTTGATTGTTAGACTTAAGTGTGGGCGTGGTAGTAGCTACACCGTGGTAACGTTAACCTCGAGCTAATTTCACGGTTTAAAACAGAAATCCACTGGTCGAACTTAGGTTAGTGTTAAAAACAGATTTTTTTAAAAATCACAATAAAATCAAAACCTGTTTCAAGTAATTTTGGTCCCAAATTTTTTTGAATATTTGAAGAAAATTAGGGCTTATTTTCAATGGTCTTCAAATTTTTTGTTTTATAATTGCTTTATTATCGGATTCCTATTTCGCCTAGAAAAGTCGGGGACATTTTTATTTTTGTGCTCAAATCGTGAAAATTAAAACTTGGAATCACTGAAATAAATTTGAAACTTAAAAAACTAAAAAAAATTATTTTATTTTAGTTTGATTTTCTGAATTAAAATTTTAGAACTTAAGCAACATTTTCAATTTTTGACATGATAAAAGCCCGGAAAGTTATTTCGAAAAATTTAGAAATTTACTTTGGAAAATTTCCTGACTATAAATTTTTTGGAATGTGTCCGAACTTCTAAATCTTCGGGTGTTGGTTCGACCGAACCATTGGAACCCCGGTAGTTATTCCCCTGAAAAGAATTACATTTGTTGTTGAGTTGCACCTAAATTGCTCCCAAAATAAGAGCTTCCGCAAAATAATGCTCCAAAACTTGCAAGAACCAATAAAAGCTTTTCCTATTGGTAAGTTCTTGCAAGTTTGAACCCTACAGTGCAATACAACTAATCTCCATGTGAAAGAAGGTCAAGAGTTTTTAAATTATAATTAAATTTTGGAAGCTATAAATCTCCTCTACCCGTCATCCAGAGTCCACCAATCAACGGCCTAATTGCATTTGGTAAAGGATGGAATCACAATGAGTGTTAAAGCTCGGTGCCGCGAAAATCGTAATAGGTACTATATTTAAATTATTATCAAAAGCGTCTGATTTTCTAAATATCCTTTGGTAGGCCGCTTGGGACGTGATATATCAACTATTGGTTTTTAGGAGGTAAATGTCTGAATATGTTTCATACTTCGCTGAATAATTTCCGTAATAAATCGGCGAATTGGTAATAAAAAAATTTGAACATACAAAAAATAGAACGCAAAACACAAAGCTACTCCATCAATATTATCCCTCTCAAGAGGTAACCTATCAATCAATAATCTAGTATTTCAAAAAGCATTTGATTTTCAGTTTTCCCTTTGATCTTTAAACATTTTGCGAAACATACCGTCTTGTGTTGCCGATGTTTTTATAGAATAAATTTTAGATGTTACCAACCCACCCCGTTACTATAGTAACTTTCATATGATTTTAATATCGCGAGTGGTTTCGAAAAACAAAAATTTTAAAATACATGACATACCTACCCTACTGTTTATTTTAAAAGCAACAAAAATCAAAGATAACTTTTTGGCAAAATAACAAAAGGAAATCCAATTAAAGAAAAGTTAGGTGTGTGTTTTAAAAGTCACGTAATTGTAATAGGTAGAAGAAAATAAAAAGATGGAGCAGAAGCGATTTTGAAATCAGTTTATGAGATAAATTATGGGTTATAAAAATTTAAAAAAGTCTCGTAATGCCTCGATCGTAGGCGACGAATGCCGGGCAGGTAAATCGTCACGGGAATCATAAAGCTCATTCCAGGCGTTTCCTGTTGAAGCACGGGAACGCATAAGCACCTTGATGGCAAATCCGTGCTGTGAAATATGTCATAAGAAAAACTTCAAATTCCGCTAAATCTCAACGTTCATTATTTCAAATACGGGTTAGAAACTTTTAAAGGAGTTTACATTTTGAATAATAATACACTTGCTTCTAATTTAAATTTTTATTTTTGATTTCCAAACTTTTTTTTCTAGTAAATTCGTGCACGAAGCAGGAAAGGGGACGTGTGCGGTTACCCTCGCAATTTATGTCTCACAAATTCCGTTTAAGTTTTAATTCTGTCTAAAAAAATAAGTGGAACAAAGCACGAAATAATTTAAATCTTCCAAAATTTAATTGCGAAAGTAAGAACCACTGTAACGAAAACTTGAAAAGCTAAGTATTTAATTGTTACAATTTTACATAAAGCTTCTGTTACCTCATATCTCCATTTATTCAGTACCTAACAAAGCACACATACGAAACGGTCGTAATAATAACAAAAATTTAATTTACTTTTCAATAATCCTATTTTCACTTTTCCACCGTTTCAGTAATAATTAAAATTGAAAATGAATTAAAAACACAACGTCAAATCCAAATTTTGAAATATTTTTTTTATTGTTTCGCATTTTTAATTTAATAAAAAATGGTATCGATCTCATCAAATGTGGTAAGTATCAAATTTCAATTTGATATTTCGAAATACATTTGTCTATGTTAATAGGAGGGTAAAACGGTTTTGAGTTGCACGTGCCGATGACAAGGTGACAATTAAAATTTAATTAAAACATTTCAGCTGACAAAATAATTGAAAAACAGACCATAATAGAAAAATATTAAAATTGGAATTTTTTCAGGAAATTGCTTTGTAGTAGGGTTGAGGATCAGACAAAACCTTAGAAGATGTTTGTAGCATATTCCGCCATCAACCCATATTTTACTAAAGGTATTCTGGGATGCCTTTAGATTCTACGTAATGACAGTTTACATCAAAGATACGTTTACATGCCAAACACATTATGAAATGCGGTTCGTGGTTTAACTTGATAATACAAACCTCGTAGATACTCGAGGGTAATATAATTTTGTAATAAAATGTTAAGTTATACCTAGCGTTGTAGAGATAAACGCTGTCGAGTTCGAGTTGTCGACCTAAAAATTTCAAAATAGGCGCTGCCACCAACTCGGAAATTGTTAATAAAGCTACAAAGTTATGTAGGATTAGAAGTAACTTTTGAAAGAAGTTTGGAAACCGCTGAGGAACGAGAAAGAAATATCGGTTTAAAAAAATTACCTACCCAAAGTAATAAGTAATTTCAAGTTATTAACTTCAAGATCTGAATTTTATATCTTTTAGTTTATTTTCAAATTCTTGTATTCAATAATATAATAAGTAATTTGTAATTTTAAGTTTCTAACTTCAAGATCTGAATTTCATAATTTCAGGTAAGAAACTTAAAATTACAAATTATTTGTTATCTTTAAAATAGTAACTTCAAAAAATGAAATTCAGATCTTGAAATTAGGAACTTGAAATTACAAATTATTTATTAGCTTTTAAAAATAGAAATTATCGCCAAATAACAAAGGCTTCCTTAGGAGAAGGGAAGAGATCTCGATGGCCACATCGTCTCTCCTGTGGTCTATCGTCGCGGACGACCAACAGAAGAAATTAACTGACGATGGATTCTGCGTATTAGGGTATGCAGACGAACTTGTCACTATAATCAGGGCCAAGCACAAAGATATAATTTTAAGCATAATGCAAATGACCCAAAGAAAATAAAATAATGGTGCGAAGACGGTGAACTTACAGTGAATCCTTCAAAAACCATCATAGTTTCATTCACTAAACTTAGGAAAATTAGACCTAAAAGCTCCACAGCTTCAGGAGAAGGTAAAGTATTTGAGAGTAACTTCTTCTTCGAAGTCCTCGGTCGGTTGACTGGTTTCACGCAGCTCTCCATTCTTCTTTTTTAGAAACCAATCTTTTCATCTTCTCATAACTCTCTCTGCCGGTGTCATTCATTATCTGAGTTATGTATCTTAGGCGTGACCTTCCTACGGAGTTCTTCCCATCCACTTTAGCCTCAATGATGGTCTTAAGCAATCTTTCTCTTCTCTTCTTCTTCTTCCTCCCTTCTTCGCCTCTGTTCCATCCATCTCAAAACCTCATCGTTTATTATCATTTCCACTCAGATGATCTTCAAGGCCCTTCTATAGCACCACATTTCAAACGCCTCCAATCTCTTCCTGTCTGCCTTTCAAACGGTCCACGTCTCACACCCATACAGCGCTATGCTCCGTATGTAACTCTAGGTGCTAAACCCACCTGGAAATCTCATGTAGATAAAATTCTTTCCAAAGCAAAGCAAGCCTTTTTGGAAGAACCTTTTGGAAAAAATGATCCATTGGTCATATACATTAATAATCACAGACATACACATTGCTCGTATGGAGGACAAAAATCAATGAAATCACGACAAAAACCAAAATGCCGGAACTGCAAAAGTTAGCGTGGTATAACAGGGCCTATGCGTGCAACCCAAATTGCACTTTTAGATCTACCACTTCTTCATCTACGGGTGAAAATGGATGACCTACAAGCCGTCATAAAAATTTCCCAAAGTACGAAATTCCAACCAGGAGACAACTTCTTACAGCAAGATCTGTTTGAAAAACCTTTGGATATCATTCCATAGATTTTTGATTTTGAGACACTGTTTGAAGTTGTTCTTCAGAACCGTAACACGGCTAGAAGCCAAACAATACAAGCGGATACAAAATCCTCTAACTGCTGTACAGATGGATCAAAAACTAAACTGGGAAGAAGCATAGATATACATGGTCCAAGGTATGAAGCATCTATAGCCTTAGGATCTATCCCACAATTATGCAAGCTGAAATACTTGCAATTGCACTATGTGCCCATGAATGCCTTTTAAAAAGAATTTAAACGAGTAAAAAATTTGCCTTTCGTTGGGTGCCAGATCATGAGATTTGATAGATCAGGCTCAAGAATACCCCCAACTGAACTCGAACCATTCTGTGGGTTATCCAAAACCCACAGGAGGCTGGAAATCCAGAGGTGACAAGAGGAGAGCAAAAAAACTTTTTGGAATAATACGACAGGCAAAGAAATTTATAGGTGTTCGACTGCAGAGCCTAAAAAGCTTCTTCTTTTATCAGAGAACAAAATTGGACTCATTACAGGGTTGCTCACTGGACATTGCTCAATAAAATATCACCTCAAAAAATGGGAATAGAAGGCGATGACAGATGCAAAAGTCATTGAATTGGCCAAATGCATTTTCATCAGCTGAAATGCCTTAGCTGGACTTAGGCTGAAATATTTGACGACACCCAAGAAAACTAAAAAAAACATCTCAGAACCATTCTATATTTAGCTAGCAAAATTGAATTCCTCAAAACCTAATTAGAAAGGGTTAATAAAAAGATCAAAACTAGTCGTAGTTCTGAAAGGCTCCCGCAACCAATCGACCCCTAAGTACAATACAAATAACTACGAACTGATTATCAAACGAAGACAAAATGGTAAGCCTAGATGAATTATCCAAAGACAAAATTAGTAATTGCTAGCTATAAATTTGATTCAATAAAACAAAATTGAGCACTTCTTGATTTCTGTGGATTTTCTTCTTTTCATGTGAGAGTATAAAATTTAGTTTTAAGTGCATGTTGCTGCCCTCCCCTTCCAAACAAAATTTTTAGGTAAAAGTAGTGTCAAAAGTTTGAGCGTTGTTTGAGCCTCAATAAGCTTCTATTTCTTTCATTTGAGCCTTCACCTTCACGGAATTATTTGCAAAATCATTAGGGGGGGAGGCTTTAAAAACGTTAATCCCCCTAAGTTCAATTTTGAGATAAAATGAGTGTCAAACGTTTGAGCTTTTACCATCACAGAGATTTTTAAAAAATAGTTGAAGAAAGGCTGTAGATACGTAATTTCCCTTCCTCAAAGTAAAATTTGGAATAAAATTGACGTTTGAGCCTCAACGAACTTCCACTTTGGTTTTGAGTTGCTTTTACATTTCATTCCCAATTTCTGGCAGTAGAGGGGCTGTAGACAGGTCATATCAGTCCCTCAAAGTAAAATATAGAATAAAATTGATGTTAAACGTTTGAGCCTCAATGAACTTTCCACTTTTGTTTTGAGTTGTTCTTTCATTTTCTATCCGATTTCTGGCTGTAGAAAGGCTGCAGACACGTCATTTCCCTCCCTCAAAGTAAAATTTGGAATAAAATTGATGTTAAACATTCCAGCCTCAACTAATGTCACAAAGTTTTTTAAAAAGTCGTTGAAGAAATGCTGTAGACACATTTGACTTCCTCAAAGTAAAATTTAGAATAAAATTGATGTTAAACGTTTGAGCCTCAATAAACTTTCCACTTTTGTTTTGAGTTGTTCTTTAATTTTCTTTCCGATTTCTGGCTGTAGAAAGGCTGCAGACACGTCATTTCCCTCGCTGAAAGTAAAATTTGGAATAAAATTGATGTTAAACTTTTGAGCCTCAATGAACTTCCCACTTTACTTTTGAGTTGTTTTTCGATTATCTTTCCGATTTCTGGCTGTAGACACTGCAGACACGTCATTTTCCTCTCTCAAAGTAAAATATGGAATAAAATTGATGTTAAAAGTTGAGCCTCAATGAACTCCCCTCTTTAGGTTTGAGTAGTTTTTCCATTTTCTATTCGATTTTTGTCTGTAGAGAGCTGCAGAAATTTAGAATAAAATTGATGTTAAAAGTTTTTAGCGTCAATGAACTTCCCACTTTAGTTTTGAGTTGTTTTTTCATTTTCTTTCCCATTTTTGACTGTAGAAAGCTGCAGAAATTTAGAACGAAATTGATGTTAAAAGTTTTTAGCGTCAATGAACTTCCCACTTTAGTTTTGAGTTGTTTTTCCATTTTCATTCCGATTTTTGGCTGTAGAAAGCTGCAGAAATTTAGAATAAAATTGATGTTAAAAGTTTGAGCGTCAATGAACTTTCCACTTTAGTTTTGAGTTGTTTTTCCATTTTCTTTCCAATTTCTGGCTGTAGAAAGACTGCAGAAATTTAAAATAAAATTGATGTTAAATGTTTGAGCCTCAATGAACTTCCCACTTTAGTTTTGAGTTGTTTTTCCATTGTCATTCCGATTTGTGGCTGTAGAGAGCTGCAGAAATTTAGAATAAAATTGATGTTAAAAGTTTGAGCGTCAATGAACTCTCCACTTTAGTTTTGAGTTGTTTTTCCATTTTCTTTCCAATTTCTGGCTGTAGAAAAACTGCAGCAATTTAAAATAAAATTGATGTTAAATGTTTGAGCCTCAATGAACTTCCCACTTTAGTTTTGAGTTGTTTTTCCATTTTATTTCCGATTTTTGGCTGTAGAGAGCTGCAGAAATTTAGAATAAAATTGATGTTAAAAGTTTGAGTATCAATGAACTTCCCACTTTAGTTTTGAGTTGTTTTTCCATTTTCTTTCCAATTTCTGGCTGTAGAAGGACTGCAGAAATTTAAAATAAAATTGATGTTAAATGTTTGAGCCTCAATGAACTTCCCACTTTAGTTTTGAGTTGTTTTTCCATTGTCATTCCGATTTGTGGCTGTAGAGAGCTGCAGAAATTTAGAATAAAATTGATGTTAAAAGTTTGAGCGTCAATGAACTCTCCACTTTAGTTTTGAGTTGTTTTTCCATTTTCTTTCCAATTTCTGGCTGTAGAAAGACTGCAGCAATTTAAAATAAAATTGATGTTAAATGTTTGAGCCTCAATGAACTTCCCACTTTAGTTTTGAGTTGTTTTTCCATTTTATTTCCGATTTTTGGCTGTAGAGAGCTGCAGAAATTTAGAATAAAATTGATGTTAAAAGTTTGAGTATCAATGAACTTCCCACTTTAGTTTTGAGTTGTTTTTCCATTTTCTTTCCGATTTCCGGCTGTAGAAAGACGGCAGAAATTTAAAATAAAATTGATGTTAAATGTTTGAGCCTTAATGAACTTCCCACTTTAGTTTTGAGTTGCTTTTCCATTTTCATTCCGATTTTTGGCTGTAGAGAGCTGCAGAAATTTAGAATAAAATTGATGTTAAAAGTTTGAGCGTCAATGAACTCTCCACTTTAGTTTTGAGTTGTTTTTCCATTTTCTTTCCAATTTCTGGCTGTAGAAAGACTGCAGAAATTTAAAATAAAATGGATGTTAAATGTTTGAGTCTCATGGAACTTCCCACTTTAGTTTTGAGTTGTTTTACCATTTTTTTTCCGATTTCTGGCTGTAGAAAGACTGCAGAAATTTAAAATAAAATTGATGTTAAATGTTTGAGTCTCAATGAACTTCCCACTTTAGTTTTGAGTTGTTTTTCCATTTTCTTTCCGATTTTTGGCTGTAGAGAGGCTGCAGAAATTTAGAATAAAATTGGTGTTAAAAGTTTGAGCCTCAATGAACTTCCCACTTTAGTTTTGAGTTGTTTTTCCATTTTCTTTCCGATTTTTGGCTGTAGAAAGACTGCAGAAATTTAAAATAAAATTGATGTTAAATGTTTGAGCCTCGATGAACTTCCCACTTTAGTTTTGAGTTGTTTTTCCATTTTCTTTCCGATTTCTGGCTGTAGAAAGACTGCAGAAATTTAAAATAAAATTGATGTTAAATGTTTGAGCCTCAATAAACTTCCTACTTTAGTTTTGAGTTGTTTTTCCATTTTCTTTCCGATTTTTGGCTGTAGAGAACTGCAGAAATTTCGTATAAAATTGATGTTAAAAGTTTGAGCCTCGATGAACTTCCCTCTTTAGTTTTGAGTTGTTTTTCCACTTTCTTTTCGATTTTTGGCTTTAGAGCGACTGCAGAAATTTAGAATAAAATTGAGGTTAAAAGTTTGAGCCTCAATAAACTTCCCACTTTAGTTTTGAGTTGTTTTTCCATTTTCTTTCCGATTTTTGGCTGTAGAGAAGCTGCAGAAATTTAGAATAAAATTGGTGTTAAAAGTTTGAGCCTCAATGAACTTCCCACTTTAGTTTTGAGTTGTTTTTCCATTTTCTTTCCGATTTTTGGCTGTAGAAAGACTGCAGAAATTTAAAATAAAATTGATGTTAAATGTTTGAGCCTCGATGAACTTCCCACTTTAGTTTTGAGTTGTTTTTCCATTTTCTTTCCGATTTCTGGCTGTAGAAAGACTGCAGAAATTTAAAATAAAATTGATGTTAAATGTTTGAGCCTCAATGAACTTCCTACTTTAGTTTTGAGTTGTTTTTCCATTTTCTTTCCGATTTTTGGCTGTAGAGAAGCTGCAGAAATTTAGAATAAAATTGATGTTAAAAGTTCGAGCCTCAATGAACTTCCCACTTTAGTTTTTAGTAGTTTTTTCATTTTCTTTCCGATTTTTGGCTGTAGAGAGGCTGCAGAAATTTAGAATAAAATTGGTGTTAAAAGTTTGAGCCTCAATGAACTTCCCACTTTAGTTTTGAGTTGTTTTTCCATTTTCTTTCCGATTTTTGGCTGTAGAAAGACTGCAGAAATTTAAAATAAAATTGATGTTAAATGTTTGAGCCTCAATGAACTTCCCACTTTAGTTTTGAGTTGTTTTTCCATTTTCTTTCCGATTTCTGGCTGTAGAAAGACTGCAGAAATTTAAAATAAAATTGATGTTAAATGTTTGAGCCTCAATGAACTTCCCACTTTAGTTTTGAGTTGTTTTTCCATTTTCTTTCCGATTTCTGGCTGTAGAAAGACTGCAGAAATTTAAAATAAAATTGATGTTAAATGTTTGAGCCTCAATGAACTTCCCACTTTAGTTTTGAGTTGTTTTTCCATTTTCTTTCCGATTTCTGGCTGTAGAAAGACTGCAGAAATTTAAAATAAAATTGATGTTAAATGTTTGAGCATCAATGAACTTCCCACTTTAGTTTTGAGTTGTTTTTCCATTTTCTTTCCGATTTCTGGCTGTAGAAAGACTGCAGAAATTTAAAATAAAATTGATGTTAAATGTTTGAGCCTCAATGAACTTCCCACTTTAGTTTTGAGTTGTTTTTCCATTTTCTTTCCGATTTCTGGCTGTAGAAAGACTGCAGAAATTTAAAATAAAATTGATGTTAAATGTTTGAGCCTCAATGAACTTCCCACTTTAGTTTTGAGTTGTTTTTCCATTTTCTTTCCGATTTCTGGCTGTAGAAAGACTGCAGAAATTTAAAATAAAATTGATGTTAAATGTTTGAGCCTCAATGAACTTCCCACTTTAGTTTTGAGTTGTTTTTCCATTTTCTTTCCGATTTTTGGCTGTAGAAAGACTGCAGAAATTTAAAATAAAATTGATGTTAAATGTTTGAGCCTCAATGAACTTCCCACTTTAGTTTTGAGTTGTTTTTCCATTTTCTTTCCGATTTCTGGCTGTAGAAAGACTGCAGAAATTTAAAATAAAATTGATGTTAAATGTTTGAGCCTCAATGAACTTCCCACTTTAGTTTTGAGTTGTTTTTCCATTTTCTTTCCGATTTTTGGCTGTAGAAAGACTGCAGAAATTTAAAATAAAATTGATGTTAAATGTTTGAGCCTCAATGAACTTCCCACTTTAGTTTTGAGTTGTTTTTCCATTTTCTTTCCGATTTCTGGCTGTAGAAAGACTGCAGAAATTTAAAATAAAATTGATGTTAAATGTTTGAGTCTCAATGAACTTCCCACTTTAGTTTTGAGTTGTTTTTCCATTTTCTTTCCGATTTTTGGCTGTAGAGAGGCTGCAGAAATTTAGAATAAAATTGGTGTTAAAAGTTTGAGCCTCGATGAACTTCCCACTTTAGTTTTGAGTTGTTTTTCCATTTTCTTTCCGATTTCTGGCTGTAGAAAGACTGCAGAAATTTAAAATAAAATTGATGTTAAATGTTTGAGCCTCAATGAACTTCCTACTTTAGTTTTGAGTTGTTTTTCCATTTTCTTTCCGATTTTTGGCTGTAGAGAACTGCAGAAATTTCGAATAAAATTGATGTTAAAAGTTTGAGCCTCGATGAACTTCCCACTTTAGTTTTGAGTTGTTTTTCCACTTTCTTTTCGATTTTTGGCTTTAGAGCGACTGCAGAAATTTAGAATAAAATTGAGGTTAAAAGTTTGAGCCTCAATAAACTTCCCACTTTAGTTTTGAGTTGTTTTTCCATTTTCTTTCCGATTTTTGGCTGTAGAGAAGCTGCAGAAATTTAGAATAAAATTGGTGTTAAAAGTTTGAGCCTCAATGAACTTCCCACTTTAGTTTTGAGTTGTTTTTCCATTTTCTTTCCGATTTTTGGCTGTAGAAAGACTGCAGAAATTTAAAATAAAATTGATGTTAAATGTTTGAGCCTCAATGAACTTCCCACTTTAGTTTTGAGTTGTTTTTCCATTTTCTTTCCGATTTCTGGCTGTAGAAAGACTGCAGAAATTGAAAATAAAATTGATGTTAAATGTTTGAGCCTCAATGAACTTCCCACTTTAGTTTTGAGTTGTTGTTCCATTTTCTTTCCGATTTTTGGCTGTAGAGAACTGCAGAACTTTCGAATAAAATTGATGTTAAAAGTTTGAGCCTCGATGAACTTCCCACTTTAGTTTTGAGTTGGTTTTCCACTTTCTTTTCGATTTTTGGCTTTAGAGCGACTGCAGAAATTTAGAATAAAATTGAGGTTAAAAGTTTGAGCCTCAATAAACTTCCCACTTTAGTTTTGAGTTGTTTTTTCATTTTCTTTCCGATTTTTGGCTGTAGAGAAGCTGCAGAAATTTAGAATAAAATTGAGGTTAAAAGTTTGAGCCTCAATAAACTTCCCACTTTAGTTTTGAGTTGTTTTTCCATTTTCTTTCCGATTTTTGGCTGTAGAGAAGCTGCAGAAATTTAGAATAAAATTGATGTTAAAAGTTCGAGCCTCAATGAACTTCCCACTTTAGTTTTTAGTAGTTTTTTCATTTTCTTTCCGATTTTTGGCTGTAGAGAAGCTGCAGAAATTTAGAATAAAATTGGTGTTAAAAGTTTGAGCCTCAATGAACTTCCCACTTTAGTTTTGAGTTGTTTTTCCATTTTCTTTCCGATTTTTGGCTGTAGAAAGACTGCAGAAATTTAAAATAAAATTGATGTTAAATGTTTGAGCCTCAATGAACTTCCCACTTTAGTTTTGAGTTGTTTTTCCATTTTCTTTCCGATTTCTGGCTGTAGAAAGACTGCAGAAATTTAAAATAAAATTGATGTTAAATGTTTGAGCCTCAATGAACTTCCCACTTTAGTTTTGAGTTGTTTTTCCATTTTCTTTCCGATTTTTGGCTGTAGAAAGACTGCAGAAATTTAAAATAAAATTGATGTTAAATGTTTGAGCCTCAATGAACTTTCCACTTTAGTTTTGAGTTGTTTTTCCATTTTCTTTCCGATTTCTGGCTGTAGAAAGACTGCAGAAATTTAAAATAAAATTGATGTTAAATGTTTGAGTCTCAATGAACTTCCCACTTTAGTTTTGAGTTGTTTTTCCATTTTCTTTCCGATTTTTGGCTGTAGAGAGGCTGCAGAAATTTAGAATAAAATTGGTGTTAAAAGTTTGAGCCTCGATGAACTTCCCACTTTAGTTTTGAGTTGTTTTTCCATTTTCTTTCCGATTTCTGGCTGTAGAAAGACTGCAGAAATTTAAAATAAAATTGATGTTAAATGTTTGAGCCTCAATGAACTTCCCACTTTAGTTTTGAGTTGTTTTTCCATTTTCTTTCCGATTTTTGGCTGTAGAGAACTGCAGAAATTTCGAATAAAATTGATGTTAAAAGTTTGAGCCTCGATGAACTTCCCACTTTAGTTTTGAGTTGTTTTTCCACTTTCTTTTCGATTTTTGGCTTTAGAGCGACTGCAGAAATTTAGAATAAAATTGAGGTTAAAAGTTTGAGCCTCAATAAACTTCCCACTTTAGTTTTGAGTTGTTTTTCCATTTTCTTTCCGATTTTTGGCTGTAGAGAAGCTGCAGAAATTTAGAATAAAATTGGTGTTAAAAGTTTGAGCCTCAATGAACTTCCCACTTTAGTTTTGAGTTGTTTTTCCATTTTCTTTCCGATTTTTGGCTGTAGAAAGACTGCAGAAATTTAAAATAAAATTGATGTTAAATGTTTGAGCCTCAATGAACTTCCCACTTTAGTTTTGAGTTGTTTTTCCATTTTCTTTCCGATTTCTGGCTGTAGAAAGACTGCAGAAATTGAAAATAAAATTGATGTTAAATGTTTGAGCCTCAATGAACTTCCCACTTTAGTTTTGAGTTGTTGTTCCATTTTCTTTCCGATTTTTGGCTGTAGAGAACTGCAGAACTTTCGAATAAAATTGATGTTAAAAGTTTGAGCCTCGATGAACTTCCCACTTTAGTTTTGAGTTGGTTTTCCACTTTCTTTTCGATTTTTGGCTTTAGAGCGACTGCAGAAATTTAGAATAAAATTGAGGTTAAAAGTTTGAGCCTCAATAAACTTCCCACTTTAGTTTTGAGTTGTTTTTTCATTTTCTTTCCGATTTTTGGCTGTAGAGAAGCTGCAGAAATTTAGAATAAAATTGAGGTTAAAAGTTTGAGCCTCAATAAACTTCCCACTTTAGTTTTGAGTTGTTTTTCCATTTTCTTTCCGATTTTTGGCTGTAGAGAAGCTGCAGAAATTTAGAATAAAATTGATGTTAAAAGTTCGAGCCTCAATGAACTTCCCACTTTAGTTTTTAGTAGTTTTTTCATTTTCTTTCCGATTTTTGGCTGTAGAGAGGCTGCAGAAATTTAGAATAAAATTGGTGTTAAAAGTTTGAGCCTCAATGAACTTCCCACTTTAGTTTTGAGTTGTTTTTCCATTTTCTTTCCGATTTTTGGCTGTAGAAAGACTGCAGAAATTTAAAATAAAATTGATGTTAAATGTTTGAGCCTCAATGAACTTCCCACTTTAGTTTTGAGTTGTTTTTCCATTTTCTTTCCGATTTCTGGCTGTAGAAAGACTGCAGAAATTTAAAATAAAATTGATGTTAAATGTTTGAGCCTCAATGAACTTCCCACTTTAGTTTTGAGTTGTTTTTCCATTTTCTTTCCGATTTTTGGCTGTAGAGAACTGCAGAACTTTCGAATAAAATTGATGTTAAAAGTTTGAGCCTCGATGAACTTCCCACTTTAGTTTTGAGTTGGTTTTCCACTTTCTTTTCGATTTTTGGCTTTAGAGCGACTGCAGAAATTTAGAATAAAATTGAGGTTAAAAGTTTGAGCCTCAATAAACTTCCCACTTTAGTTTTGAGTTGTTTTTCCATTTTCTTTCCGATTTTTGGCTGTAGAGAAGCTGCAGAAATTTAGAATAAAATTGATGTTAAAAGTTTGAGCCTCAATGAACTTCCCACTTTAGTTTTTAGTAGTTTTTCCATTTTCTTTCCGATTTTTGGCTGTAGAGAGGCTGCAGAAATTTAGAATAAAATTGGTGTTAAAAGTTTGAGCCTCAATGAACTTCCCACTTTAGTTTTGAGTTGTTTTTCCATTTTCTTTCCGATTTTTGGCTGTAGAGAGGCTACAGAAATTTAGAATAAAATTGATATTAAAAGTTTGAGCCTCAATGAACTTCCCACTTTAGTTTTGAGTTGTTTTTCCATTTTCTTTCCGATTTTTGGCTGTAGAGAGGCTACAGAAATTTAGAATAAAATTGATATTAAAAGTTTGAGCCTCAACGAACTTCCCACTTTAGTTTTGAGTTGGTTTTCCACTTTCTTTTCGATTTTTGGCTTTAGAGCGACTGCAGAAATTTAGAATAAAATTGAGGTTAAAAGTTTGAGCCTCAATAAACTTCCCACTTTAGTTTTGAGTTGTTTTTTCATTTTCTTTCCGATTTTTGGCTGTAGAGAAGCTGCAGAAATTTAGAATAAAATTAAGGTTAAAAGTTTGAGCCTCAATAAACTTCCCACTTTAGTTTTGAGTTGTTTTTCCATTTTCTTTCCGATTTTTGGCTGTAGAGAAGCTGCAGAAATTTAGAATAAAATTGATGTTAAAAGTTCGAGCCTCAATGAACTTCCCACTTTAGTTTTTAGTAGTTTTTTCATTTTCTTTCCGATTTTTGGCTGTAGAGAGGCTGCAGAAATTTAGAATAAAATTGGTGTTAAAAGTTTGAGCCTCAATGAACTTCCCACTTTAGTTTTGAGTTGTTTTTCCATTTTCTTTCCGATTTTTGGCTGTAGAAAGACTGCAGAAATTTAAAATAAAATTGATGTTAAATGTTTGAGCCTCAATGAACTTCCCACTTTAGTTTTGAGTTGTTTTTCCATTTTCTTTCCGATTTCTGGCTGTAGAAAGACTGCAGAAATTTAAAATAAAATTGATGTTAAATGTTTGAGCCTCAATGAACTTCCCACTTTAGTTTTGAGTTGTTTTTCCATTTTCTTTCCGATTTTTGGCTGTAGAGAACTGCAGAACTTTCGAATAAAATTGATGTTAAAAGTTTGAGCCTCGATGAACTTCCCACTTTAGTTTTGAGTTGGTTTTCCACTTTCTTTTCGATTTTTGGCTTTAGAGCGACTGCAGAAATTTAGAATAAAATTGAGGTTAAAAGTTTGAGCCTCAATAAACTTCCCACTTTAGTTTTGAGTTGTTTTTCCATTTTCTTTCCGATTTTTGGCTGTAGAGAAGCTGCAGAAATTTAGAATAAAATTGATGTTAAAAGTTTGAGCCTCAATGAACTTCCCACTTTAGTTTTTAGTAGTTTTTCCATTTTCTTTCCGATTTTTGGCTGTAGAGAGGCTGCAGAAATTTAGAATAAAATTGGTGTTAAAAGTTTGAGCCTCAATGAACTTCCCACTTTAGTTTTGAGTTGTTTTTCCATTTTCTTTCCGATTTTTGGCTGTAGAGAGGCTACAGAAATTTAGAATAAAATTGATATTAAAAGTTTGAGCCTCAATGAACTTCCCACTTTAGTTTTGAGTTGTTTTTCCATTTTCTTTCCGATTTTTGGCTGTAGAGAGGCTACAGAAATTTAGAATAAAATTGATATTAAAAGTTTGAGCCTCAACGAACTTCCCACTTTAGTTTTGAGTAGTTTTTCCATTTTCTTTCCGATTTTTGGCTGTAGAGAGCTGCAGAAATTTAGAATAAAATTGATATTAAAAGTTTGAGCCTCAATGAACTTCCCACTTTAGTTTTGAGTTGTTTTTCCATTTTCTTTCCGATTTCTGGCTGTAGAAAGACTGCAGAAATTTAAAATAAAATTGATGTTTAATGTTTGAGTCTCAATGAACTTCCCACTTTAGTTTTGAGTAAGTTTTCCATTTTCTTTCCGATTTCTTCCTGTAGAGAGGATGCAGACACGTAATTTCACTCCCTCAAAGTAAAACTAAGAATAAAATTAATGTAAAACGTTTGAGCCTCAATGAACGTTAATTTTAGTTTCGAGTTGTTCTTCTATTTTCTTTTCAATTTCGATTTTTTTTGCAAAAATTTTCACACACGTCTACTCCGTTCAGAGCCATAAATTTTTGCTCCAACAGAGTTTCTTGAATACTCATGGATCCTGACCGTTCCTTGCTCGGTCAAAGAGTTCACCAAATAAACGAAATAAAATGTTCTTAAACCAAATCTACAATTTCCTTAAAGAGTAGACCCTAATTGCACCCGATTTATTTCATTTGTTCTTAACTTTCAGGAGGGAATTGTGTAATGAATTTTTTAATTCATTACAAATTTTAACAAATTTAAATTCCTACCAAATCCTGCCGCTTCCTACCTCGCAATTTTCTGGCATCCAGCGAGTCTTTCGATCTGGAATCTGTCGTCTCATTTTATTTTTATTTTCTATTATGTTAATTTTATTCTAGGCTTGCTTTGTGTAATTCCATTGAGTATCACCATCTCATTAATTTATTATTAAACAAAAAATTTAATAAGCATCAAAGTAAAGACAATAATAAAGTTTTCCGGAAATAGGTTATTGCTTTCTGGAGATGATTTTAATTTAAATTTAATATTAATTTACAAGGGCTAATAATTTGTACGATTTTATCCTAGCTGAAAAGCGTGGGGTGGATTTAAATTTTTTAACCAAGCCGCTTGATTATAGAATCATAGAATAACTCAATAATTTCCATTTTGAGTAAACTAGAACATCCCCTTAGGAAAAGTACATTTTGAAATCGGATCAATACGTATCTTCACAGATTTTTCATAAATATTGTAAATAGGGGTTAAAAAATGTGAGTTATAAATATGTAGAGATACGAAAAACCCCTTTCGTTGGTGAATAGCCAGACACTTGTGTGCTCAATCGAGATATGTACCGTATAAAAAATCAATCTTGCAGTAAATAAAACTAAGTATGTAATCAGTAATCTAATAAACTACAAAAACTAACTTTTTAAAAAGTTTTTATAGAAAATATGTTATTTCGAAACAAAATAAATAAAAACAATTTTGTCTGAATTCACGTCGATGATTTATGAAATATTGAAATTCGTCGTAAAACTTCATGGCCAAGTAAGTTCGCCAAAAATTAATATCCGGAGTTGAGAACGCAAGTAAATTATGTCGTACTACTATGTAGGTCATAGATGAGGATACTTCGTTAAGGGTGTTGAAATATTCCATATTGCAAATATTTCCATTTTATTATAATCGAGCCCAAATTTAATCTTCTAAATAGCGACAAGGACAAAGCAATTAAGTCGATTGCTTCCTTTATGAGGAAACGCTTTTTTTTAAATCAATGATCGTTTGTTGCGAAAACAGTACAACGATTAAGTTGAGCTATTTGCATTTAGGGAGATTCTCCATCACCGCTACATCACCAGAGGCTTCTGCAAATTTACCCGCTCGGACTTATCGGCAATAGTGGCGCTCGTTCACCACATCGATTGGTCGCTCCGTGTGCCCATAAATTGTCCTATCTACAAACAGTGCATGCATTACTGCAAATTAGTGGGAGGTTATATTATTCTAAATTACTAACCGTGATTTATATTCTTTTTGCGTTAATTGGGGTAAAACTCTCTTATTGTTCTCAGCCCTACCTGCGTCATTGCCTAGGTCAAGACTACCGACGTTTCCACAGGGAATCGATCTACCATGCAACCATGCAAGTGCCGTCACTTTTAAAATCGGTTGTGCAGGATGTAGAGGAGGCGGAATCTGAAAGACCCCTGGAGACCACCAAAATATTATGTCGGAATTGCTGTGAATGTGCACCTAGACATTTGGAAAGTCGACTCGAGCACGGACAATTAATTCAACTGAGAAATATTTTAAGTTGCTTAATTCTCCAGTTAGATATTATGCAAGTTTCATGAATAGGATTACGCTAAGAGGCTGCACCAAGTTTGTTTTTACGTAATTGCAGTGCGCCTTACTGATTCTTGTAATTTAACTCTGCTTACTTTGCATTACCGAGAATACATATACTAGCTATAGCTATACACACATAAAATTAGTTGGCTGGAAGTTCAAAATGAGCACTTAGGACTTTAAATGTTATTTACAGTTTACTCGCATCAAAAGTTATATAAATTATGTTATATTTGCTACTCCTACACGTTAAAACATTGTTAATGGTGCAATAAAGTGTAAAAAATGGCCGATAGCTTCGTTTGGGACTATCGGAGCTAAATACTATGTTAATGGCTTAAGTTGTCACCGTACGAGTTTACGTTGCCTACCCCTAATTTCGCAGCAGCAAAAAAAATAATGAGAAAGACAAATCGGGCAATTTAACCGAGTCTCCTGAATTACATTCAGTAAAACTTTTAAGTGCATGTGCAGCATACCTAACAATACTCGAGACTACCCCGAGAATTAGGGTTGCTGGTGCAAGTTGTTAGAATACTCAAAATATTCACGTCGGTTTTAAATATTTATAACTCGTAAGAAAAGACAAAACGACCGTAGCTAATAAATTTCCGAATCAAAATGTAATAACGCCAAAATTTCTTGGTTGGCATCAAATTTGTAGCGGTTCAACGAACGAACATTTTACCCTAATGAACTGACGAGTTTAACCCGAAATCTGCGAAACGTGCTCACTGTTTGTTTAATTAATCAAACGAAATAAGCACTTAATTTTAAATCACAGTGGAAGTTCGAGTTTCAAAGACGAATCAATTTTTGATATAAAATTGTCTAGAATAAATAGTACATCTCTGGAATTGTTACATATTCGCAGACGTATAAATTATAGTTTGGTTATATGACGCTAATGCACTTGAGCTACGTGAACAGTCAGATTAAATTCTAATGTCGCGAATGATTTATTCCGTAGCTTTTAAGTTATATAAGCGCTGGGTAGGTTAAGCAAAGTGCATTCGCATTACCTTAATAAACATACTTATTACGAGTATTATGTAACAGAAGGTGCAAATAAAATAGGGAAAATGCAGTTCAAGGGGAGGATATTATTGTGGAGTTAACGCTAAGATTACCAAATATGCAGTAATTGTTCTCCAGGACCTGGTGCTGCAGGATTTACCAGTACCACAAAAAAAAACAGATGGTTCCGGCTGTTCTCACCTTGTGCCAATCACCACATCAGTCCTCCAAGACCTCACGATAGTATATCGCCAAGATCTGCACTGAACACAGCTGCAGTCGGCCTCGCAGCAAATCCTTTAGAGCTTACCACCCCGTTCTTGCCTAACAAGTTGTGTAGGCTGTTTACACATAACCCTTCTTCATATCAGGGCCTCGTTGTAGTATTTGCCACTACCACTAAAATCTGACCTAAAAAGGTCCAATCTTGCTGTCCTTCTCTCATCTCGTCTTTTTTGCATGACATCCATCTCCACATAAATCTTCCAAAGCCTCGCGGTAGCAGATCATCAAGATCTGGACCAATGGCAGCTCCAGACGACTTTGCGGTTAATCCTGACGGGGAAACCATTCCAGATTGAAACACTAGATTTGGTAAAAGTGCTCTCTGGCTCTAGTTCTAAATTTCTAACTTCGCAATTATCATCTATCAATTGTCATCGTGCCTACGCAGCCGACGATCTGCACTATGGAACAAGAGGTGAGACATATCTGACGGAAACATGTGGTTAATGGCTCCCAAGACGCCGATGCTCCAGTGAGGTCAAATCGAGAATGCGCAGGCGTTCCTCATAATATGCATGGTCTATTGTACCACGAAATATCACCAAGACGATGGATGATATTGTTAGTTTTAGATGCTAAATAAGCAGCACTTCGTATAGCACTAAAGTACCCATTCTGAACACTTTTAAAAGATACCTACTTTCCCAAAAACCACACGCCACTACGAAACCTTTCCTCTAAAATGGGGAGGGTCAAGCATTCTTACGCAAAAATTGTCCGCGGTGTTTCCATCTCCCACACCCGAGTAGTCTGTTTATCCGAATCGCAACACCCTTTGGATTCAATGATTCTCAGAGATTTATTTGCCATCTCAAGTTTAAGCTGTCCTAAAGCGTAAGTGTCCATTTGGTTTGTAACCTTTAGAACTGACCTTCTGCACCATGCTATACATGGGTTGAGCCCATTCAGGAGTCAAAGTCTTTAGCTCTTCAAATCATTCCAGTTCCCGCTAAAAGGTAACCTCCCGCATCATGCGTGACCTCGCCATGGAATGAGGTTGTCGCTTTTTCAGGTTATAAGGTTTTTTTAGTTTCGTCGTCATAGTTATCGTGCCAAATTCGTGTGTGCCCAGTTGGTCTAACTATCGCATGGCTTCTGTTTATTTTTGTCAAAATATCTGTGACATCTGAGAAGCTTTATCGTATGCATGAGCTCTGCGCAGTTTGGTGAGCCAGCTTTTGGTAACCATTTCCGATTTTCTATGGTTGGCAACAATTTTTATGTTGTTTTGACAAGAAGGGCCAACCTGCAATTTTACTGGAACGGTAACAAGAGGTGACTGCTTCAGTCATGTCACGGTGATAAATAGCAGTAATTTTTTGGAGCAGTTAGCCTTGATATGCCCTTGGCTTAATTTGAATTTAGCGCTTGCAATACTGTCTTCACCGGTTGTGCCAACCTGAACAACCTGAAATGGGGTATATATAGCATAGGCTTTAGGCTGTGACAAAATTTCACTGCTATTTAGCTGCAACTGGAGCAGATCGTGACTGTGGCAGCCGAGTAGCTGTGACAATCGCAATTCACCTCTACTGACGACAGATTCAGACGTATTCGCGGTCAATCCTGCTGTCTCACTCTGGTGCAATAAAAAAATTCTTTTACGCTTATCACAGCGTCTATATCAAACGTGTAAGCTTAGATTTCAGTTAATTAGAGAAATCTGACAAACAAAACCTACAAATTGTCTAGACTAGCAACTTTACCTGCATCACTGTGACTATTGCTGCTTTAATTTCTTGTACCAAAATGAACCAACCTAAAGAGGTGCTCCTCTATTAAGCCATGCACTCAAATATGGTTTCATTTCTTCTTCTTAGTTTAAGCCTTAAGGTCTGTTATTTCCAACATCCCCGTCGTTTCCTTGGCAGTTTTACATCTATATGAACATATTATAAATACTTTACATCCATTAGGTAGCTTGCTGGCTGGCCTTCAGATGTGCCTGAAGTATTCTGGTTTTTATGTTAATGATGGCAATTCATTATCCCAGGAGGACCACCGGCATAACGTGTCTTCCAAGGCACTAAAACTAAGGACTGTGACGTTAGAAAATCGTAATTTTCATGAACGATTTTCAAATGTAAAACAAAATTATTTGAAATAAAAAATATAGTCATTATAAAACAGTAGGCTTCTAAAATTATAGACATCTGTCATTTTTTAGTTTTTTTTAATATTTTACAACATGCAGAGTAAGCAAGAAGAAGTGCGTCACAAAATTGTGCAAAAGCGAAACGAAAACCCGACAGTTTCGAGTAAAAAGATCGCTAGGGAACTTGGAATCACAGTAAACCTAGTAAATTCAACATTGAAAAGTTATTATGTCAATCACACTATCCAAAGAAAATCTGGCACTGGAAGAAAAAAGGTGCTATGGATAAAAAATTAGATAAGGCTATTGTAAGTTATTTAAAAATAAAAAGAAGTGCTTCAGTCCGAGATGTTGCTAAAAAATTTGGAACAAATGAAGGTATGGTCCAGCGAGCAAAAAAAAGAAATAATTTAAAGACTTATAAAAAACAACAAAAGCCTAAACAATCCGAAAACCAAATTTTAACAATAAAAACTCGGATGGCAAGTTTATATAAAATTTTGTTGGAAAAAAAACTTGTATCGTCATGGATGACGAAACTTATGTAAAAATGGACTTTGCAACACTAGCTGGTCCTCAATATTATACAAAAAATCCTAAAGAGAATCTTCCTGATGTTATAACAAAAATTGGTGTTGACAAATATGGGCTCAAACGATTAGTTTGGCAGGCTATTTGTCAGTGCGGAAAGCGAAGCAGATTTTTTGTTACATCTGGAACTATAAATGCTGAAATTTACCACAAAGAATGTATAGAAAAGAGATTAAAAGAATTCATAAATTCACACGATGGTCCAACATTATTTTGGCCTGACTTAGCTTCAGCTCATTATGCTAAAAAAACTTTGGAGCTCTTCAAAGAAGAAAATTTTAAATTTGTTCCAAAAGAGGCTAATCCATCAAACGTGCCAGAACTTCGCCCAATTGAAAGATATTGGGCTCTAGTAAAAAAAGAATTAAAAAAGGATAAAAATCCAGCCAAGGACATCAAAACGTTCAAGGTTAAATGGAAAAGAGCAGCCAGTAGAGTGACAGATCAGATCGTGCAGAACATCATGGAAGGCATCAAACGAAAAGTACGCCTGACCATCCGAAATCCTAAAACTTAATATTTAAAATTTTTTTTTATAAATTTGAATTCCTTATTATCATTTTAAAAATTGTTTCACTAAAATTAATCTTCAAACTTAAAAGTTATGTTTAATTAAAAATTACGATTTTCTAACGTCACAGTCCTTAGTCACAAGAAAGTTTGACCCTTCCCCGGTACGGTAGTGGTAATATAGCCACTTATTCCGATGTACATAGATAGAACTAGATACAAATATTAGTCACTCTCGAACAGAAGAGGAACAGTGCTAAATTTAATATCGATACTAGAGCCCTCTGTATGTGAGTCAGGTTGAATTTTTAGTGTGATTCATAGCTACCAGATGGCCTAGAGCGGTTAATATATCAGAAGTGTTATACGACGGACGCAATTCATGCATGTATTTATGAAAAAAAATAGGAGTGAGTTGTTTTTTTGTAATCGGTAAAGAATTTCATATTTAACTTGAAAATGCAAAGCAACGTTCTGCTTATCATACGATACGCAGGAAAATTAAAAAACATACACGAAATATTTCAGGGAGAAAAGTTAAACGTTCAATTATGCGAAGGAATTTTACGCTTATCAAATCGACAAGAACTTTAAAACCGTGCATAAAAAATTCCACAAACAGAAAAAGTTTAAAAGGGAATTTAAAACAATCGAATTTAAAACTAAAACATCTGCTTATGAATATAAAGTAACAACTTGCAAGCACCGAATTCGGTTAGCAAATCTGTCACTGACATACCCATTAGGTTGTCTTTGTCGATTTGTCTAACTTTACTTGTTATACAGAATCAAACACAAGATTGATTTTGATAACAAATACAAAAGTTAAACGATACAATATAAATCGACGTCGGCGCTCGTGCCGACGTTGACAAGATTGCAGGTTCGCCCTGTACAAAATCGTTCGAACAAAGTGGAATTAATTAAAAGTGAGAGGTTATAAATAATTAACCCTGATGCAATTTAAAGAAAAAATATTGGTTCAAGCAATTTCAAAAATTCGCTCCTAAATTTAAACTTGACAACAGCAAACGAAAAAATAATTTGCATAGATAAACCGTGCTTACCTTTAAATAAACCAATAAATTATCCTCTACAGTTACAATTTCAACAAAAATCAAATATTTACTTAAAATTTTTCAAAAATTTTACAAGTTAAAAATAATATTTGACTTGAATTACGTTTGATGTTTTTGCAAACGGTATTTTCGTAAAAATTTATTTAATTAGTTTAGTAATTTGTAAATAATATAAAAACTAAAAAAAATTATAAAAATAAATTTTGTTCTTCAATTCCTAAATTATTTAATTAGTTTAGTAATTTGCAAATAGGAAAACGAAAAGAAATTAAAAAGAACAAAATTTGTTGTATCTTTTTGTAAAAACTTAATTTAACTTTTTGTTTAATTCAAAAGTTAGAATTAATTTTACCTTCAGCTTAATCCGCTTGAAAAAATCTGCGAAAATTTATAACGTTCCTATTTAAAACAGAAATAATACAAAATTTCTGAATTAATTCCTAAGTTGAGCTAATAATTTTGGTAAAGAGAAAATGATTTGTGAGCAAATGTTTTATTTTATTGCAAAAACTCAGTTGTTTTGCATTTTATCGAAAATTGTTAGAAAAACTATTTTGAAGAGCTTACGATTCTAAACAAAATTAGTCTTCAAGTTTAAAAATTGGCTTACAAATAAAAGAGTTACGAGAGAAATAAAAAAAAAATTGTTGATTCAGAAATCAAGGTTTCGACGTCTTACAAAAATAACTACGTTATTATTCAAATTATAAAAAAAAATTTTAAACAAAAGTTGGGTTGAATTTCATTTTGTATAATTTTGCTTCTAAACATTTTAGCCTTAGGAGTACCGCTTTTGCGTAATTAAAAAAAAACGGATTGTTAGCAAGATTTAGTAACTGGAAATTAATTTCAAAGAATTAGTTATTTTTTTTTGTAAATTAATATGGTTCAAATATTGCAAAAACAATAGATTTTGTAAATCTTAAAATCATAAAGAACATTTTTGTTTACAAACTTCAAAATTTCCTCAAGAATAAAAGAGTTTTGAGGGAATGAATACAAAAATTAGTCTATTGTTGATGGACCCAATATTTCAGTTGTTTTTTTCAGTTAACTTCGCTGTTATTTCACTAAAAAAAACTTTATAAACAAAAATATTGCAGAATTTTATTTTTTATAATTTTCCGCTAATATTTTAATAAAATCGAAGAAAAACTGACACTACCGGAAAGCGTGGAAACATTGACCATGGAAACGGTGACCGAAATTTCAAATTTTTGAAATTTACTGAACGAAAACTGTAACCCATTAATTATCAGGAAAAGGGCGCCATTTTTTTAACACTTCGTTTAAAAAATTATTATTAAATTTCATATTTGTGATAGATTTATTATAATATCACGTGATATTGAGTACCCGGAAGCTCATATTATGATTAGTAGAAAGCGGATTTATAGGCACAACAGATCCGAATTAGGAGGAAAACCCCCTTAAACCCTACCATAACTCACCAATTGTAAAAGTTTATTACCAATAAAACTTATAATAAAGGTAATAAACCTTTACAATTGGTGAGTTCTGGTAGAGCTCCATAGACCATACATAGCCCAGTGACCATAGTTATGATGGGCTTGAGTCACCTGGCAATGTTTTTTAAATATTTTCCCCTAAACGTCTAAAAATTTTACACACAAAGCCGTACAATAACCCCCCCTCCCTCTAGCACTAAAGGCAAACTATACCAATGATTTCCACCAATTCCAATTAAATTGGTAAAATAATGAGATTATCGGAAATAATTTGAAAGGATTTCAATTGATTTTAACCCCCCCCCCCTCCATTTAAAACCTTCATATATTATGTATAATTTACAGTTAAAGGCTATCGCCCTCTTTAGCACTGAAAGTTGACTACGGCACTAAAATTTTCACTATTGGAAAAAGTCTTGATCTACCTTTGGCAACGAAAAAGACTGAAGTTTCAAGTTATTTGGATTTTACTATATCTCTTAAATAGGTCAAACATTTCATTTTAGGTTATAAAACTTTCTTGGTTAGGTAATAAACGAACGAACCAATTTACAAATAATACAAAAGAAGAGGAGAAGATTTCTAGCTAATTATTACACTGACTAGCTGTTTCAGAAGGCCTCCAGCAGTTTTGAGGTGTTTAAAAATTGAAGAGGGAGTTGTAACAAATCAGATGTGTATGTCTAGGTGGAGCTATGATGAAGCCTACCGTATTTAAAGAGACAAGTCCTGGCAGCAGTCTCAAGATAAAAAATCACGCAATACGCCGCTTTATGCTAAGAAACAGAAGGAAGAAAAATACACAAGCAAGCACAAAATAAAAGGCCTGGCAGGTTCGATGGTCCTAAGCAGAATCTGAAAGTTGGACCAAAAATATAATTTTGAACATCCACCTTGGATAAACATTAGCCACGAGGAGCTGAGCTACTACCTCATTTAGGCCCTCACTGGTCACGACTGTTTCAACAGCTACCCGTTCAGGATTGGAAAGGCTACGACTAACAAATGCGAACACTGTGAAGAACCGGACGAAGCTGAACACACCATCTTTTTCTGCCCGCAGTAGAAAATCAACAAATTTTCCATCCCCAAAATCCTGAGGGGTCAAATGTTGGGCAGCAAAAATCGGTGGTGATTGAGACAATCACGCTCACCAAGAAAAAAAACAAATGGTTGAGACAAATGGTGTAAGTTACCCTATCAAAAAGAAAAAACTCCCGAAAAGATGAACAGGTTAGAAGACTAAAAAGTCCAATCCGGTTGACATGGAGAAGAATGATGATACCACAGGCCAACCGTGATCTACAGGAACAGCACCTTAAACACAGGGAGAAAGTTTTGAATAAGTAAAAATCTCGCACTACCAGAGTAAAACGCGGGCTCCTGGTGTCCTTTTGAAGAAAAAAGGTGAAGCTACTCTCAAATTTTAAAGATATTAATCAGCAATACAAAATATATAATTCCCACCTCGCGAGTAAGGGTGCTTATTAAGATTTTACGTGTATTTAGCAAACTGAAATCCCGTAACTCATTCGTCTGTAATTGGGGGGTATTCCATACCCCCAAACCCCCCGATTACGACGGCCATATTCTTATCACTAATTTTATTAAATCGATACCGTTCCAAATTATAGATTCATCATTTGGTCTTGGTATTAAACTGGGAGTCTGAGGGGGTACGGATACCCCCCAGGCTTGTACAATCAATGCAGTAAAATAATTCATTCTCACTAAATTTCTATTAGGTTACTAAACCTTTCTTTCGTTTTGTGTCAGAAATAAGAGACATATAAATAAGAATAAGAGACAAATCATACGACAGAAAAGGGGGAGATTTCTAGCTAATTATTGCATTTGATAACTATCACAGGAAGCCTTCAGCAGGTTATTCCCATCGCAGTACGTGATTGCGATAACAATGTTGTGTGAGTCTACTCTCAAATATGGAGGTGTGCTAGTTCAACACTGTAGCTTCGTCTATGATTGGAGGGTATTCCATACCCCCCAAACCCCCCGGTTACAACGACCATATTTTATCACTAATTTTATTAAATCGTTACCGTTGTAAACAGTTACATCATTATGTGTTGGTATCAAACCGGCGGGTCTGGGGGGTATGGAATACCCCCCAGGCGGGTATAATCAATGTAGAAAAACAATAAAAAAAACCCGATCGCAGCGAACACTTTTTAATCATTAATAAATTGCTACCATTTAGAATATGTCAATATTTCGTGACATTAGGAAAGTAGGAGGTGTCTGAGTTGGATGAGGTCCATTTATAACTGTGGAGGGTTACGGATCTTGAAAATAATCTTTTTTAGGGCAATACCTACAAATACTGAGTATAGAATTACTTTTTCTTTCCAGCTTTCTCCATTTTTTAGAAAAAGTTAAAAAAATTCTAGTTGGGGCTAACCTAACCCCCCCCCCCCGGAAAGGGATAAAAAATAAACTTATAAATTATAACCTCAATTCAAATGATTTCTTTGCACGTCATTTGCTCTTTGTAAAAAGATATAATTTCGCTACGTTCTCTAAAATTAAATAGTGGTTTATATCACTAGGACGTAAAAGGGTCGTTTTTCATCCCTGAGGGCGTAGTTTATGAGACGAGCCGCGCAGAGGCGAGGCAATAATAGCCCGAAGGGTGAAAAATCCTTACGTCCGAGTGATATGAACATTTTTTCGTTATTTTGGGAAAAATATCCTACAAAATTCGCGATTTTATATAATAGCTCTGAGATAACTATCGATAGATGGCGTGAAGATTGCAAGTCATTTGTCAAGTTTTTTTCTTTGGTGAGGAAATGAATGATTTTCTTTTGAAATTTTCGAATGACGGACAATTTGGTCTGACGGACAGCAAGTTGAAATGACGGACGGATGGTCACATTATGCAATCATTGCAAAAAAAAATTTCGAATTTTGTCGGATATTATCTAAATCTATGATTTTGTAAATAAATATAATGTAAGACTTAATATAATTGTCAATTTTTTAACTAAAGATGTCGTAATTTCGTAATTTTGGAGATAATATCCGACAAAATTCACGATTTTTTTGCAATAATTCCATATATAATATAATAGCTCTGAGATAACTATCGATAGATGGCGTGAAGATTGCAAGTCATTTGTCAAGTTTTTAATAATTGTGCGGTAAACATGTGTTCACCCGAACGGGTGAAAGCCCGGTACCCGAAGAAAAAGTGTTTTTTTGTCCTAGGGATGAAAAAAGTTAGGTTTTTTTTTGTACTAGGACAAAAAAAAGTTAGGTTTTTTTTGTTCTGAGACTGAAAAAAGTTCGGGTCGGTCCACCTTGAGGTAGCCTGTGACGAAAAGACCTTCTTTACGACCGCAAAACAGGTCGTAAAGTAGTCACTTTACACCCGAAATAACGAAAAAATTATTATTGATTTAATTAAATGCAGTGAAATGGGTTAAATTAAAATATTATAATTAATTTTATTGTGTTCAATTAAATTTAAAATTATACATTCAAATTATGTTTTAAGTTTAATTAAAAAAAGAAACATTCAAGCAATCTCGTTAATCTCTTTATGCGCGTTATGATCAAATTAATTTATTGTTAGTTCTTTTTAAAAGTTCTGGAAGCAACAAAAAAATTATTTTATAGAAAATTGTTATAAATAAAATTCCACTCGTCAGCTTCCTCAAAATATTTTTGTAGATTTAGTGAAACCGGGGGGTCTGGGGGCCAATGCTTTTAATACCAGTCAAATTCTTTGGAGATGTATAATTTTTACTATTTGCAATTTTGTATTGTGCGTCAAAGTGAAATATATCCGATTGTGCATTTGGTGCTTTTTACTCATGGCTGATTATATTATAAGAACTGCATCTAGATGACATTTTCAATTTCCGGTTGCAGTAGCGTAACTGAGATATTAGGGGCCTGCCTGCAATATTAATTCGGGTTTCTCCAATATTTTATTCTGTATTGAGTGATATAACACAAAAATGAATAAAAGTTTGATTTTTATAGTGAAATAAAAAAAGGGCTCCCATTTCAATACCATGGATAAACTGTTGAAAAATGACCCAACTCTGGATCTTTGGAAAGAAAGTAGACAACAACTAACATAAAACATTTTTAAAATGCTGAGGATTCGTAGTATGAATTTTTTCAAGAGGCAACGATGATTTTCAAAGTTTTCATTTAAAAAAATTACAATTTCCGCCCGTCCTTGGAATAAATATTATGGAAGCCGATGAGTAGGTTAAAAATGTGGTTATTTGAACGATTCTGACAAATCGTACACTTTTTTAGGTTCGTAATAATTAAACAAACAAATCACAGACACGGAGGAGGAACTTTCTAGCAAATTAATATATTGAATAATTAACTTTTTGAAATAGCCTAAAAATGTTGGTGCGAGTCCGACCCTGAGTTGAGAGGAAGTAAAATTCTTTTAAGTGTTGAAATATCAAATAGGATGAACAAGTTAGGAAACACCTTTGACATATACAACTGTTTGAATGAAAACAAGAAAATGAAATTCCCGACTGGAAAAACGAATAAAAGTTTAGCATTGGAAAACTTATTGTGAAATTCAAGTTACATAGACAGACAATCGAAGGAAGTATTCGCACAAACTCGTCGTCACAAGGAGAAAAGAATGAAAGAGCGAGCATAGAAATTGGGTAAAGGTTTCGAGAGCTTTTTGAACGAAAAAGCTCCGACTTTTAACGTAACCTTTTCGTCCAGGGTTACGTTATTGGATACATCAACTGTTTACAACTTAACGCGACTGATCTTATAAATTGCCTTTTAGACTAAACTATGAGATCCTTCCTGAAAAAGGTCAAAGTTTTTAAAAAGTAAATTACCTTCGTTTCTTGTTTAGTTTTCTAAAATAATTGAATCGTACTTTATCGTTTGAGCTTTTTAAAATTAATTTAAAGAGCAAAGTTCTACACACATTAAGCGACACCGATCGAGTTTTAGCAGCAAAACTTGGAGAGACTCTTAGCAAAACTATTAGTGGAGCTTATTGGGGGCACGTGTTGCCTTCAAGCTTCAACTTCCGTTTTGTTATGAGAGCTTTCAATTTTGCACACTGTTAGCACGAAAGACTTAATTTTATCTAAAAAAGCACACATTACTAGAGTGCTCTACATTTTTTGTTATCAAACAGTTGTATCATCTTCAAAGGACATAAATATAATGAAAATAATAAAAAATTGAATTTTCCTTTGTTTGGCTGAAAGCTTCATTTTCCATTTGTGATATTTTTTTGAAACGTATTTGTGTTTTTCTATGGTTTACATTTCGTTTCGTTATAAAGGGTTGAAGAGGATCAAATTGGTTGTTGTTTGTCTTTATGTAACCCAATAGAAGAGATTTATGTTTTCATGTATGATATCAAGATAAACCCATTTGTTTTCTTTTATTCAACCGAATTTCATAAAAAACATCAAATCATTTTGGAAAAATCTTAGATAATGAAGTCACATCTTTTCATCCCTTTCTTTTTACGCCCGCCCAATAATAATTCGAATTTCAAATTTTTGCATAGTACTATACGCAGCTCTCCTAGACATACAACATATATTTCGTACAATAGTATTTCGAAGCACATATTTCAATTTCAGAAGCTGGTTTATTTGATTGCATGTATAAGAATTCCAAGTTTATCTTTGAAAGCATCCGTTTGCTCCAAAAGCTTTGCTATTCATCACGAGCGTTCGCCAGAATAGCGGGATATCGCTTGTTGTCGCCTGACATATGAACTGACGATATAAATACTTCTTTTCTTTCCTATAAAAAAGAATTATTTGATTTATTTTTAATTATTATTCCGTTTTCCAGCAAAATGTTTATCACTTGGCACACAAATCGCTGCGTTCACCAAGTGAAACTTTAGCTTCACATAACTCCATTAATCTTAACTTCACCAAAATTTTTCAAGACAATGTTTTTATACAGCATAAAACTTTCCACCAATTTCTTCTTTTATTTTTATAATCCCTCCAAAAATAAACAAGTTATGACGATCTTTCCTACAACGCAACTTCGCTTTTTTAAACCGCCCTTTTAACGGTTTCTTCACGTTTACGCGAATATGATACACCTCACGGTGAAAATGTGTAACAACAAACTTAAACTTCTACTACACAACATTTTTTTGATAAGTGTTATCGTTCGTTTCATAACGATTTTAGTTTCGAGCGAATTTATTCAATATTTTGAACTAAAACAGATTTTAACGGATACGGTCCGCCCAACGCCGTAACAAAATAAGACCAAAATTGTAGAGAATTAAATTGTACAAAACTTTTTTAAAAAACAACAATTTTTCCTAAAATTAATAATAACGAAGTTATTTGAAGAAAACTCCTACAATTAAAATTACAATTTTTTTCTTTTAAATTAAAAGTTCTGTTTTTGCTATTTTTAGTTTTTCGTTCTTCCATAAATCTCTTGCTTACGTCATTTGCAAAATTTAAACAATAATTTTATCTGGGATTTAAAGCTCTACAAAATCGATTTCTTACAATTTTTGGATTAAATGAATAATAATGGAGTTATTTTGCGAAAGGCTTCAAAATTTGTTTCGATTCACTGAATTTTGTGTACAAATCCGTTTTTCAAATTTATGCAAAAACGTCTTATGATTTATTACCAAGTATGTACGTCAAAAATTTAAATCTGGTCTCAATTTCACAAAAACATAGTCGCGCCTTAAATTTTCGTTTTTTAAGCGATTCGCTCATAAGAAAGTAAAACAACAAGGAATTATCTACACAAAGTTTGCAGTTAATTGGTAGTTTATTTCGCACCACCCGGTATGCTCTAGTTTGGAACTTAAACTTGGTACAGCTGATGACAACTTGGGTCCGTTGACTTGCCCCCCCCCCAAGTTAATATTTTTTCTCAAAAAGCTAGCTCCTGAATCCTTATAGCTAGCACCAGCTAACACCAAAGTATGAAAGCTAGGACCGTTATAGTTTTTCCACAAATCACAGTGGGATATGTGGCTTCAAAAAGTGGCATTAAATAAAATTCTATTTCATCGGATTTACAAGATGGATATATATTTTTAAGACTCAGTAGTATCTAAAAAATACTTAAAACATGAGTTTATTTGAAACAATTTAATTTATCGGCAAAAATTACAGGAAAAGCTTTAAAGCTTCCAAATTTGAAAAGTATGTGTAACTACGTCTTAAGTAAAACGTAAATATAGCAAAGCTCAGCAAGAAAATCAAATTTTTAAATCCCAATTATTATCATTATTATCCGCAAGAAAAACCAAAGTTACTAATCGACTTTATTTCATATTCAAATCTTCCGTTTTTCAGGTGCTAGTCAGTGCCCCCCCCCCCACTTTCAAATTTTTGGATGAATTTGGTGTTAAACGTTAGAGTATCGCTTGAGCTTGAATGAGCTTTAATTATTTTCGTTTTAGCCTCAAAGGTTGCGAAGTTATTCGCGAAAAACTAGTGGAGGAGCTGTAGACATGTTTTGCAATTTTCCTACTCATTTTGAATTTGTATGTGCAATTGATGTCAATCAATAGAGCTTCATTTAAGCCTGAATGAGCTTCCATTTTTTTGAGCCTCAAAAGTCGCGAAGTTATTTGCAAAATATTACTGATCCCCCCAGTTTCGAATTTTTGGATGAATTCAGTGTCAAAAGTTAGAGCATCGTTTGGGCCTGAATAAGCTTCCATTTTTTTGAGCCTCAAAGATCGCGAAGTTATTCGCAAAAAACTACTGAGGGGGGTAGACATGACGACCCCCCAGTTTCAAATTTTTGGATAAATTTAGCGTCAAAAGTTAGAGCATCGTTTGGGCCTGAATGAGCTTCCATTATTTTTGTTTGAGCTTCAAAGGTCGCAAAGTTATTCGCAAAAAACTACCGGGGGGAGGGGAGAGTTGTAGACATTTTTTGCAGTTTTCCTTCTCATTTTGAATTTATGTGTGTAATTGATGTCAATCGATAGAGTTTCGTTTAAGCCTGAATGAGCTTCAGTGAGCAACTAAACTCCGAGCAACATGCGTTGCTCTAACAACCACCAAAAAAATTTGGTTTGACACCAAATTCATCCAAAAATTCGAAAGTGGGAGACCATCATGTCTACAGCCCCCCCCCTCCACCCTTCAAGTTTTTCGCGAATAACTTCGCGACCTTTGAAGATCTAAAACGAAAATAATGGAAGCCAGCGATGCCATAGTTAAAAAATAAAAAGTACTTCTTGGAAACTAAAAAGGTACTAAATGATAGTAAAATCTACTGAAGTTAAAATTTTACTGCAACCATTCGATATACAATTTCTCAAAGCGTAAATACATAAATAAAAGAAACACTTTTTTAAATCATTTTTTATTAGTACATTCCACAGTTTTACTAATGCAAAATATTAAATGCTTCAAAAAAAATTAAACGGCCAAGAGCCGGGGGGGATCCCCCATGTTAGAGATAGATTTTGTAAGAAAAATAAACTTATTTTATTTTTTATTTTATTTGTTAATGAGATATATTTGATATCATTTTCAAAAATTGTTTCTATTTTTTAAAGTGTCTGGACCTTCTTCCACAAAATGTAAAAAAACGGGCGTGAAACCGGGGGTCTGGAGGGTATGAAATACCCCCCAGCTGGATGTAACAAGATGACTTTTCAAAATTGATACATCTTGAGCATACATCTCCATACTGTACAGCGATTCGTATAAAATGTAAAGAAATGGATGGGTAACCGGGGGGTCTGGGGGGTATGGAATACCCCCCAGCTGTAAGCAACCAGACGAGGTTTCAAAAATCACATTTGCGTGGGTTCAATTTTAAAAAACCGTTTTGTTACTTACAGCTGGGGGTATGGAATACCCCAGACCCCCCGGTATCCCATCCATTTTTTCATGTTTTGTACATCATGCCACCCTTCAAAAAATGGTTGTATGCTCCATTAAACTCATTTTCTATGTAACAATTTGATAAGAGCTGAGGCATATTTTTGTACGTTGTACGTTACGAAAATTTAATTCGAAACCACCGCACACCCCATGGGCACACGGAGAGAAAAAATTCATTCCGAGTTTGTATTTGTCAGCTACTCCGCTTTAACAATCGATTTAGTCACTCAGAGTAAAATTCTAGAAACCGTTTAGAGAGATCTAACTCTGGTACGGTAAAATGGCGGGTGGGAGGAGGGTAAAGCACTACTCAGCAGCAGCTAAGTCTCTAGCTTAGGTTAGTGTTAGTTTATGTTCTTTATATAATACAAGAAGTTTTTTTTAACCGTTTTATTACTTCGAAGTTCGACAGATCCAGGACAAGCTCAAAGATGTAACCAGAAGACTTTTCAAAATTGATAACGACACCAATTTAATTCCAAAGAAAACATATTTTTTTTATTATACCTGACCTCCCAGACACCCCGTTTTTTCGATTGTTTACTTTTAAAAGTACCCTCTATGTCAGGGAAAGATATTTTCATAAAAATGATCTATATAATACTGAATTTTATCTCATTTTTAAGTATGTTTTTCTAGGGGAACCAAACCAATTAGATAGTTCAAAATGTAGAGATATGGGCGTAAAACCGGGGGGTCTGGGGGTATGGAATACCCTCCAGCATACTTTAAAAATTGATAAAACCGCAAATTTAATTCTAGAGAAAACAAATTTTCTTATTGACTGGAGGGTATTCCATACCCCCAGACCCCCCGGTTTTTCGATTGTTTACTTTTAAAAATACCTTCCAGATCAGAACAAGATTTTTTTATGACCATAAACTACATGATACCTAATTTTATCTCATTTTAAAGTGCGATTTCTAATTTTTAAGGCAGCTAAGCCCTTAGCTAATTTTGCGTCTCAAATTTGTACATCCTTGCCCTACACCACCTCTGCCACGCTTTAGTTACTCAGCTGACATTAATAAACAGTTTTTCGGTTTAATATGGAAAGCTCTGGTTGTTGATTCATCTTAACCCCCCCCCCACCTTTTCGCATGAAAAGAAAACCTTATGAAACTTGTAAAAAGTACTATAAATGTACTAAATAGTGTCACCAAAGTGACTGTGAGCTAGCGTTGATTTAGACCCCCCCCCCCGGATTCAGTTACGGTTTGTGGAAAAACTATAACGGAGCTAGCTTTTATATTTGGGTGCCAACTGGTACTAGCTATAAAGATTCGGGAGCTAGCTTTTTGAGAAGAAATATTAACTTGGGGGTAGGGGGTAGCGTTGACTTGCTCCCCCTGGTTTTAATTACGGTTTGTAGAAAAACTATAACGGTGCTAGCTTTCATACTTGGGTGCTAGCTATAAGGATTCGCGAGCCAGCTTTTGAGAAAAAATATTAACTTGAGAGGGCCAAGTCAACGGACCCTGACAACTTTTACAATGAGGAGTTTTAATTTATTTTTAATTAAGGCACCCTTTACCTTTACAAATCAAATTTGTAGTTGGACTGAACAACAATTTTATCATGAAACTAAACTTTTTAAGAAAGTAAACTTTGATTCGACGAAAAGTTTTCATTTTCAAGGTGCTATATAGAATTTTAGAACAATGTCGTTTTGAAGATTAAATATCTTTACAATCTGTACATTTCCTTTACTTCAACAATTTTAATCAAAAACTCAGTTTTGCCAGTTATCAGTTTTGGTAAAACAGACGAACGCGTAAAAGGGTCGGTGGGTGGGTTACTAAAAATTAATAAGCTGAGTGAGTAAATAATACAAAACAGTTTAATTTAATTCGTAAGCATTCGATAAAATTTTAGATTATTAATTAAAACTAACCAGAGTCAACTTTAGACTCGATGCATTTTTTTTACATGAGTTAGTTAACTATAACTGACTAGGCAGAAGACACTTTTAAGACTCCGTCTTCAGCCTTGTCTACTCTTCGCTAAGAAATTAACAGATGTTCTTTTCTATTAATATTCCTTAATTACTTTATTAATTGCTGATTGTTTGATAGAAGTGTTCGATTTTGTTGCTCGGCCTACCGCCTCGCCGAAGGGATAATAGCAACTTCTATTCTCAATAACATCTTATTGAAGACTAATTTAAACTCGTGGATTTGTTCACAGTAAACTAATTCTTATTTTCACGAGTAAGAGCATTTTATATTGTTTAGATAATAAACTTTATAGTTTTTTAATTATAGTACTACATTGGATTTAGTTATTTATGGAATGAGGTAATAAACTTTACTGCACATCAAAAAATATAAGCATCACTTAAAATAACATGAAAACGATGAGATGACCATAGAATTCCACTCGTGCTGAAAAACTGTAAAGAAGTTATAGTTAGTACTTGGCCAATCCGACCCTGCGTTTCGCGTACCCCGTAATTATAAAAATTAAAAAGTTGGAAAAACAAAAAGTTTTTTTTTAATTTAATTTATCTAAATAAGAAAACATTTATCTCGTTTTGTTTATACCCCGGAGGCGAAATTCTTATCCTTTTTAATAAGCTAAAGTGAGTTTGCTCCGGAAGTGTCTTCTACACTTATTACGCCTCAATCTCAAAACTGTTTAAGATTAAAAAGAACAAAGCCGAATAGAAAAATAGACGAACAAAGAGTGGATGATGTAGTTTAGATACAAGGAAGAAAAAGTCTTCCGCTTTAATTATACGAACAACGGCTTCATTTACCGAGTAACAAGGAACTTTACCTTCCTTACTCCTGTAATTAGACGATAATTTGAGTTACAAGAGAGCAAACAAATTTGACAGAAAAAAAACATATCGAGGTAAATTAATTTGTTACAGAAAGATTTATTGTACCCACAATTTAATACTAAGACGTTTGCATCGTTTGTAAGTTTTCAGGGGTTGAGGTTTTAGCAAAGCGTTGCAATTTCAGATGGTGTGGTGTGAGCTCACTCAGCATATCTCAAGCTTCTTCCCCTACAAGGCCGAATAGCCTTTTGAGACTCTTAAAGAAGTCCCAAACTCGTTTAAATTCCAACCTTTTAGTCCACACACACAATAAGTTACGTTAGCCAAACATAAAATTTTCATATTTTCTTAATTTTGCAGGTTTCCAAAGAACAACTTTTACATGTTAATAAAATTCATTCAAATAGAAATGTTAACGAAAATTGGCAGTTCGGCTACAAGAGAAAATTGAAAATGCATACAAATGAAGTCCCCACGGGCGTTGCAAGCTATTCAAGTTTACTTCGTATAAGTTAAAACTGCTTCGATTTTAAATCATAAAAGAAAATTATTTCTACGAGAAATACTCCAAGGTTTACGTCGAAAACGACAGAATGAAAATTTAAATTCTACATTCTTTTATACCCTCCCCTCCCCTTTCAACCTCTACTTGATTTGTAATATTTATTATGCTATTTTGCCCCTAAATTAATTTTTGTAATTTTGTTTCTGAGTTAAAATTAGTGCCTGCAAATGAGATTTTATTTATTGGAGTTGCATAAAGAAATGGGGAAGTACGGAAGTGAAATATATAACAATTAATAATTTTGAAATAAAAAACATTTTGGTAATCGTGTGCTTGAGTAACTTCTTGTATTAATAATTTATTCTCATTAATGCAAAGAATTAGAAGCTCCGCAGATGATTTCATCTTTGTCAATTTATGTGCAATGTACATTAAATACGCAATCAGGACGAGAAATTAAAGAGATTTTCTAAAGATATCAAAGAATTGAAATGATGACTCAAACAGATAGTAATAGATAAAAGGTGAGTTGATTTATAATTTCGGTACGTTATATTTTTTTGCACCACATAAGCACCCAAGTACATAAATAATTCACTAAATCCTTGTTTACAAGGCTGAAAATTAACATTGCCGGTCCACCCTCTTACAACAGAAGGCAACAGAAGTCAACCTAAAAAAAGCTCCAATGCGTCCTTTCCGACGTTAAGAGGTACAAAAGTATTCTATCGTTTGATACAAAAAAAAAATTAAAATCGGACTTGTTTTCCAGTTATTACAAAAAGTATTAGAATAGTATATTAAACAACGAGTTTCATAATCGAAGTTTTTATTGCACGAAATCTGTTTAGAAAACTCCCCGCTTCGCGGCTCGTTTTCTAAACAGATTTCGTGCAATAAAAATGATTATGAAACGAGTTTTTTATACAATTTTTTCTATTTTGCATTTTTTATGGTTTAAATTTAAAAAAATGTGTCTGTAATTATTATAGTCAATTTGAAATTTCGTTTTATTTTTATGTTGATTGGTAACACATATGACATTTGAAACAAATTTAAAAACTTTGAAACTTTGTGTCAAAAATTTACAGGTTAAAACATTGCACAAAAGTTTAAATAAATGAAATTATCCTTGCAGTTAAGAATTTTCTTTATTATTGTCTCTAATTTACAATTAATTAATATGTTTAACCCAAATTTGGAGATTTTTAATTTCATTTAAAATGACATTATTTGTTTTAATTTTCAATGACGTTTCTGTCACAAACCTCATAAAACAAAAACTTGCGTTTCATAATATGGTCCATTTCGATACGCGATTATATAAGATTTTGAAACTGAAATTAATTGCCAATGAAAATTATTTATTAACATCAAACGGGAGTAGTTCGATAACCCGGGACGCGATTTCAAAAATTTTCACTTGACAAAATGATAAAAAAAAAGATTCAAAAAACAATAATAAAGATATGCTTATAATATTTTCAAAAAAAACCAACAAAATTTTACAGGAAATAGCATTTAACGGCATTTCATTGGCTGCCGCTAGGTTAGCCCCGCCCATGCCCCATGTAATCACATCCGTGCATAAATTGAGATATATTTGAGATATATGATTTAGATTCAGTGCCGGATTAACACAGTAACAGAAGTAGCAAATGCTACGGGCCCTGCGTTTCTAGGGGCCCCGTACCTGGCAGAAAAGTGTTTTTATTTGAAAGAAAGTGATCTTTGTTCCCGCCTCAGAAAAAATAGCACTTTTAATTAGAAAAAATATAAAAAAGGTCGTTCAAGAGAATAGGGGGGGGGGGGCACCGTAACAACATTTGCTAAGGGTCCCGCGATGGCTTAATCCGGTTCTGTTTAGATTTTAGAGTGGATCCAAGATTTGGCATAGTTGCGTTGACAAAATCGACCCCGGGCTGTGTTTTGACTAACGCTGTACTAACTGTAAAATATTTTTCGTCCAATCGCGTACCAACGCCTTGAAAATGAGTGGAAAATTAAAATCGTCCTTAGTTTTAGATGACCAATTAAAAAGTGCGTGTCGGTAGCCCCCCACTTTTGAATTTTTGGATAAATTTGGTGTCAAACGTTAGAGCATCGTTTGAGCTTGAATGAGCTTCCATTCGCGCAAAACTAGTAGAAAGGCCAAAAAAATTTTTTTTAATTTTACAATTTAACGCATTACAATTGCAAAACATATCTATAGCTCCCCCCCCCCGGTAGTTTTTCTCGAATAAATTTGCGACCTTTGAGGCTCAAACAAAAATAATGAAAGCTCATTCAGGCTCAAACGATGCTCTAATGTTTGACACCAAGTTCAATCTAAAAATTTGAAAGTGAGGGGGATCATCATGTCTACGCCCCCCCCCCACTAGTTTTTCAGGATCTTTGAGGTTCAAACAAAAATAATGGAAGCTCATTCAAGCTCAAACGATGCTCTAACGTTTGACACCAAATTCATCCAAAAATTCAAAAGTGGAGGGCGCACTGACATGCACCTGCAATTAAAATCTACCTTACAAAAGAAAAAAAAATATTAAAATGGTCCTTGGCAACGAAAAGAAAATTAAAACCGTACTTACCAATAAACTTAAAATTAAAATCGTCTTTAGCAACGGAAGAGACATGAAAATTATCCTTAGCTTTAAAAGTATTAAAATTAAAAACGTCCTTCCTTACCCACGAAGAAAAAATTAATGTTATCGGCCTTACAGTATCGTCCTTACGATAAATAAAAATCGTCCTTAGCAATGGGGATGAAATTGAAATTATTATAAGTAAAATAAAAAATTAAAATCGTCCTTCCTTACCAATAAGAATAAAATTAAAATCGTCTTTAGCAATGAAAGGGACATTAAAATCATCCTTAGCAAAAGAATTAAAATTAAAAACGTCCTTACCCACAAAGGAAAAATTAATATCGTCTTTATAGCTACAAGGGATAAATGAAAATCGTCCTCAGCAATGAATAAAATATTAAAACTGTCTTTGGCAATAAGAAAAAATTTAAAATCCACCTTAGCAATGAGAAAGAATTTGAAACCATCCTTAGCAAAAAAAAATTAAAATCGTCCTTGTCAATAACAATAAAATTAAAATCGTCTTTAACAATGGGTGAAAAATGAAAACTATCCTTTAGAGCAACAAATTAAAATCATTTTTATAGCAACAGACAAGAAATTAAAATCTTCCTTAACCAACAGACGAAAAGTAAAAACCGTCCTTAGCAAAAGAATTATAATCGCCTTTAGTTACAAACGAGAAACTAAAAGGGCCCTTGTTACGAGCAAGGCATTAAAATCGTCCTCAGCAACGGTTGAAAAATTACAATCATCCTTAACTAAAAACCATCATCTTTAGAAACAGGATTAGCATTAAAATCGTCCTTGGTAATGAACGAGAATATAAAATTAGGACGCCAGGACATTTGGCGGTTTGGCTCAACCGGTGGATTTCTTTTCTAACGGTTCACTAATAAAACAATTGGTTTTTTAACACTAACCTAAGCTCGACCGGAGAATCTTCCTTTTTCGTAATCCCCTCCCAGAAAATAAAGTACGTTCGACGCCTATGGTTCGAACTAGAGATGAATGCGGGACGAGATGGGATATCACGTGGGATATTTTTATTTCTCCCGCGGGATATTTAGAATATTTAGTTGTATAAAAGAGAATCATCCTCAGATCAGAGTTAAACCAAGGATCAAAGCAAATGTCTGTTGCATGAGCGAGAGTCAAGCGTTGATCCTGGGTTAACTCATCGATTTCCTGATCCGAGAAATCGGTGGATTTCTCCAGGTAGGCCGTGTCCTACTTTACTACCATTACTCAGAGCATATCTATGCCAAAAAGTGACACTTTGCTCCGTAAAAAGTAGAGGCAATTAAATATTTAATCACTAGTTACGAAAGATTTTACACTTCATAACTAGTTACAAAAAGTGACGTCCTGTTACTTTCGTGCAGCGACACACGGTGACACTTACGGTGTCAAAATTAAATTCACCCTTTTACTTAAATATAAGAGAGCGAAAATTTCTACTCGTGAGACATTTTTAAGGAAGTCTTTCCAAGAGGGGGGGTATTACCCTTCGTAAAATGGAAATAAAAAAGAAATATTTCTCTTGTACTAAATTGAATAATAAAACAACCAATTAATTATTATTGTTTACTGTAAAATCTGATGTCTCGACAAATTGACTAATTTGTAATTAACGAATCCCATTTTCCAAAAAATCGCCTACGGCGCTATTTTTATTCGCCTCCTTTAGCCCGACATAGATTTCTGGTAACGACGTAATTATTGAAACTGACCGTCGAATGTGGCCCGCAAAAAATGCAGTTAGATGAAAAAATAATAACTTATTTGAATTTTAAAGAGGGGGAGGGGTTAAAAATAAGAGTTAAAGTAAAAAAATACGATAATATTGTTTTAATCTTATTATTTAAAATATCGTCGGGAAAATATAACCAAAAAACCGGCCGTGTACTCAGAGGGCAGTAGTCAGAGACGTACTCAAAATTTATATTACTAAATTTTACTTTATTAAAATAAAATTTTTACTTTAAATTACATTTTAAATTGTACTTCAAAATCTAAGTGTTAAATTTTATTTCGAAACCTTTAAAGTTTTACGTCCATGTTTTATGGACTTATTAAATTGTACTTCAAAATTTGTATTTACTTTTAGTTCAAAATATATTACTAAAAATCAGCCGGAGCTGCTGTTTCCGGGACAGCCTTTCTTAAGCACTGGGTACCTGAAGACCTGGAGTTGTCCAGAGTTTTGTCTTTTAGAAATGAACGTTTGTCCTATCGGAAGGAGTGAAAGGGTCGACCTCTTTAGAGTAGATCAAATTTTGCTGACAGTCCAGCGCTAATAATTTTGTGAACGTGCCAAGTTCGGACCGGCGATTCACGGTTATGGTATACGTTAAATTAAACCAAATATTTATGCATTTGTATTCCTTGGATTTCCATGAAACTTACCAGTTCATTTTTCCCCTTTCCATTTTCACGTTAAAATCGTCGAGCACTTTTATTGCATCCTTCAGACGTAGGAATTTTTTTATTAGTTTAGAAAAACTAAGAACGTACTTGACAAAATTTTCAACTTTCCACATCAAAACAAAGCTCGTAAAATCAACTTATTTTCCTTTTAGTTTGTCCTAATAAAATTTGGCATTCGGGATGAATTTTAATCAAAATTAAGGTCGACAATAACTGGTAGATACCGTACAAGAGCGAAATAAATTTCGTTTTGAGTTAAGGGTAGTTAGAAAATATTTTGCGTAATTTACGCGGAACACTTAAGTTGCATTACGTTACTGCTTCGAAATTAGCCGCAACCCTTGGGGTACTTAAAAAAAGGTTCTTTAGAGACCTCAAAGAAACAATATTTATAATTACTTTCGTTAAATTAAACTGTCGTCGTTTCTCTTTTCGTCGTATTTGTCAGGCGGCGATAAAAAAATTAAGACGAGTTTCTGTTTTTAAAGGTTCAGTTTGAAAGAAATACGAGAAGCGCCTCATACAGGGTGAATCTGTTAATTAACTATCTTACTACAGTTGGTGGCAGAGCTGAAAAACTTTCTTGATGTGGAGGATAAATTACATAACCGGAGCAAACTACCACTCCATTACGATAAACAAAGCAATGCATTCAGTAAACTACGATAAATCTCGTAAATATACTTGAGGGCAAAAAATTGAACTACCTTGGTTTGTTGTACAACTTGAAATAGCAAAAGTTTGAAATTTGTGGTAGCCACTAACTGCATAGTAATTCATATCTCAAGCAAAAAGTGTATCTATTGAATTTCAAATAAAAATACAGTTGGTTCGTCTATAGTGTTAACTTCAAACTTTCCACCAAACAAACATTTTCCACTAACTAACCATCATACCCTTCAGGACTCGTTACATAATCAAATTAATGCAAATTATTTACACTCAAACTATAGCAACGAAATAACTGTAAGGATTTCCAACAATAGACGGTTTCAAATTTGAAGTTACAGGACAACCGGATGAATCTTCGAGAGTTAGCTTAGGCTTACTTCCGGATTTGCATCTGTAGCTATTCTCCAACAATGTTTCGAGTTGATGGCAAAAATGCGTTTCGATGAAATCGATCAACTAAAAGATAATTTAAAAATATCCAGGGACGCACTAGCACACTCCGCAGCCATAATTTTTAATCTAATTCAGAGTTCACCGGTCCGGAAAATGTTAGTTTACTGTTTAATGGACAAAACGAACAATTTACTTCTGCACAAATTCTGGAAGGGTTTTTAATTTATAATCAAATTTCGGAGGCTGTGATTTCATTCGTCCTTTTTAAAATGACAAAAAATAATTAAATGTTGACGCCAGTCCACCCCTGTCCGTTTCTCCCCGAGTAAACAAAGAGAAGTCCCATGTCAGAGAGAAATTTTACGTCCGATCCCTAAGAGAGGTAATTTAAAGTTTTGTCATTAATTATGCACAAATCATGCATTACTTCCATTAAATAATTGCAGAGGTATGATTTATTAATCTCTTTCGATTAGGAAAACTGAGGAAGAAAAAATGGCGAAACACCGACCCTAAGGAAAGAGGGATGACGTAAGAAAGGAAACGTCAATTCATAAATAAACTGTTGGATAATAATAGGAACAAAACGGTGAAGCAGCGAACCAAATAATGCGACGGCTTTCTGTCTTTGGTCTAAAATAGGTTAGATGTGGCATCCTATACAAAAAAGCAAAAAGATCGAACAAGAAAAACAGGCAACCCTTCGCAGCAAACCCAACGTAGCAATTTTTACTGCTACGTGCCGCTAATGTTAATGTCTGCTTCTTGAGAATCGAAAATGTCGACAGCAGCACAGAATCGGTGAACTTATATCTAAATTTTATGCTGCATTGCTGACATGCGACTTAGCTCAGATGTGGGAATAAGAAATCCAATAGACTTTCATTTGAACAGCATTTTTTCCATCAAAAAAGTTGTAGGTACGTGGATAATATGAATCCGGTTCGAAGGACCAATATAATAAATAACGCGTTCGAAAAACAAAGTTTTGGAAATGGGCCAAACGATATTAAATAAACAATGAAATTAGCAGAAACTATGCAACCTTATTCGAGATACTCGAAACGATTCAAGGAATAAATTGCAATTAATAACCTCAAACGATAATATTTAATGGCGGCTAAACACTACGTGGTACGAAGAAGCCGAACAATAATTATCATTGCAGTCGATTGCATGTTAATTTTAACAACAAAAGTTAAAACATCAAACAGTACATATTACATATCTTGACGTAGCTCAGAGAAAGATCGTCGTTTATGTCTTAATTTTAGAAAACTTAATTTAACTTGTTAGAAAGTTTATACATAAAATTTGAGACGCACACAAAAGATCCAAATCAACTAAAATTTGAATATAACATCCATAAATTAACAATTTTAACATCGCAAACACAACTTTAAGCTGTAAAACTTTTATCTTTAAATAATTTAACAATAACAATTTCATTTTTAGCTTTTAATACTGAGCATGCACGAATTGGATACTGTGGCGTCCAAGAACACAAATATGTGGCAACCAACGTGGGGCGTTTTCCCTTAACTAATTCGGGATTCTATCATTTTTAAACAAATTTCTTAGATTTGGTAACCGTACTTTTAAACGTATCGTGATATAAAAATCGTACTTACTTAATTTAACACAACAGCCAGTCGTGGTAGGCATTTCGTGACGAGCACACGTAGAAAAACATCGTAAAACCTGTAAAAAACAAAAATTGAATTATCTATCGTCCATGTTTTACACGTTAAACATAAGTTAAATAATCTGTTCGGCTTATTTTTCATTTAAAAATTAAATTATCCAGGCTGTGCGGCCTGAAGGCCGCACTGATACCATTTTTAAAGTGGTATCAGATGAGATCAGGAAGATAATAAGTTATGTCTGGTTAGTACAAAAGCAGGGAAAACCCTGATGAAGATCTGTAGCAATTCTGATGTACAAATAAATCGTCGGAATTGGGTATAGAGGCACAAGATTAATCAAACCACCTAGTACTAATGGCTCTAACCGAACTTCTTAAATTGTGTCGCCTACGACTTGTTTAGCATTTTTGAAGCAAAATCCGAGGACTATGAAGATCATTTCTGATTTTATACTAGAAACAGGGTGAAAATCCAGCGATTAGGTGAGAGAGTCGATGTTAAGTTGTCAGAAATGAAGACCGTCCAGATACTCTTGAAGAGTGCGATGTCTCCAAACAGGTGCCCGACGATTCGGATCGGGTCTTCGACGGTCGTGTATATCTGGGGATCAAGATTGGGGAAATGTTAAATTTTGTCCTCAACTTCTGTGCATGACAGTTAAGATCGTATCCTTCCTTGGCTGTCTAAAGAGGGTGCTGGAGAGAGATGACCGTGAGAATACTGCATAAGAGGCTACTCGTGACTTGTTTGACCAGAAAATATTACTCTCGTGCAGGACGGATTGACAGCCCCCATCAAGTTATACAACGACGTCTCGCACAGAGCGCTGAAACAATTCAGTTTGCGGTGCCAGAACATTCATTGCTGATGCTTCTTTTGAAATCCCTGGTTTCATCTCAATCTTTCCTCGGCTTCTTACTGACGGGCTACGGCACCATGAAGTTTTCGTACACGTTCCTGTACCAGTATCTTCTTATTCTTTTGGTACCTATCCGTTACTGAATGTTGGCTCATCATGGCTATTCTCACTTTGTTCTCACCATGTTCTTAAGTCAAGATATTCTACGTCTGCCTGGATCTCATTTTCCCATTCAGTACCAATTGTAGAAATTCATATCTCTTGCAGTTTCACATTATGTAACCCAAGCACTTCAGTTTTTAAATTTCAACTGTCTTGAGAATTTCTTTTTCTTTGTTCATTCTTTCCATTACATTGGTGTTCGTTACATTATGTAGCCAGAAAATTCTCAGCATACGCCTATAGAGCCACATCTCAAATGTCTCCAGCCTTTTCCTGAATGCCTCTGTCAGGGTCCAGGTCTCCGCCCCGTACAAGAGCATCAAGAATATATAGCTACGAGCCACTCTCATCTTCGTTGCCCAGCTTAGATTGTGACTCTTTCTATACAGTACTTAATCTCTAGTGAATGATTCACTAAAAACTTCATATTGCCACCTGCAGTGGGGGATTGACTGGATTCCAGACAAAGCCAAGTGGTTTGATAATAATACACCCTTTTACAGCTGGGGAGTATTCCAGACCCCCCGGTCTGCTCTGCGTCTCTTCGGACGCACGTCAATGTACTAATATCGGAGGTTGGCAACCATTAATATTAATATTAAATGGTTTTCTTGGCAAATTACTCCCGGTGGTTTGCCATTGCCTTCCGAGAGGAGAGGGTTTTAATGAAGTTGTATGAATTTTTGTAGCCGTGTTGGGGATCAAACCCAGGGCTTCTAGCCTGGAGTCCGCTCCTTAGCCCGTTCACTTAGTTCACCTCTTTAATAATTTTATTAAAAAAAATTTTAAATTCGGTAGACAGTTGTCGTCCTCGCCCCACAGTGTCTACCTTAGCGAAGCTTAAAGGGCTGAGCCCACTTTGGTAAAATTTTCCTTGAAAATTTAGTTCTCCGCCACCCCCCCTCCGTCTAGCACTCAAATGTTACGTACACCAATGACTATTAACTGTTTGTTGAGAGACTTTTTCGTAACCATGGTAACTATAGTCGCTAGCATGGCGTAGCTAAAGGGGTGCTTAAAGGCCCTTGCAAAATCAATTTTCTCAGAATTTCCTAGTCCTGCAAGGTAAACCAATCATTCGTCTATTCGAAATTAAGTGAAAGGTAGTGGCAATAATATAAATTGGACTTTATCTTAACGAATGATTGGTTTTTGTTTACAAAAAAAAATAACTCACCCCCCAAGCAACATAACCACAACTGCAATGGTGCAGGGGTTCTCTATAAGGAGCAAGGTTTTTAAGACAAAATGCAAGGCTTGGAGCAATTGATATTTTTAACCCCCCCCCCTTTAAAATTGAAATTTTTCGGAAAGAAATATAAAATGTTACTTTTTGTTCAAGAATGTGGATTTTATTTATACTTTTGTTGCTTTCAGCAAATAAGAAGTTAAAAAATTAAGCCGTCTATAAAATTATGAAGTACGGAGAAGTTATTTCCCCCCCCTGAAAAGTTTTGATAAAGCGCATCTATTTAACTAAGCATAGAAATTTACACCTTGTCTTCTCACAGGAAAAGATCCCGCCTATCAGAATTTTAATTTGCTACTGAACAATTCCAACAGGTCATACTGACTATGATACATTGCAGTTATGGTTAATGATTTTTACGTTTATTCAGAGTGAGTTGATTTATACTTTCTTACATCAATATGAATCTGAGGAGTCTACTCACAATTAATGTAAAATCTATATTTTGGGTGCTGTCTCATTATTTAATTTCAAATCTCACACAAAATTTGATCTAGAAAGAAAAATACTGTCTTTATGAAATATATCATTCTGTATATTTGTAAACAAGGGCGTAGATATGGGGGCTTAGACCACCCTAGAAAATAAAAAAAACACTTAAAAATTTCGGTTTAGTTTCCTCAAAGCATTCCCACCAAGTCCTTCTGGCCTAGCAGATAAAAGCGCATTTAAAAAATTAGGGGTTTGTGTATGTGTGTGTGGGGGGGGGGGTACAAATCCTGATAATAGAATGAATACCTCTCAGTTAGAAGTAACAAGACCTTTCAAAATATTTTACTGTTAAAATTGTCTTGGTGCTCTCTGACCTGAATGCTTGGCAATTTCAATGTTGCGGAAAAAATGTGGATTGGGACCTGGGGGTCTGGGGGGTATGGAATACCCCCCAGCTATAAGTTAGAAGGCAAGACTTCTCAAAATCACATTTGCGTAGTTACTTTTCCGATCTCTAAAAGGCTGCATAAGAGCTGAAAGAATTTGCAATGAGGACATTAGAAGAGCTGAAAACGACCCCCTTGCAGAAGAGAATAAATCAACGTAGACAAATGTGGGAAGAACACCTACACAGAGTGGACTCCTCGTTCAGTAAAAGGCTGGAGCCACATCTCAAATGTCTCCAGCCTTTTACTAAATGCCTCCGTCAGGGTCCAGGTCTCCGCCCCGCACAAGAGCACCGAGAATACATAGCTACGAGCCACTTTCATCTTCGTTTCCCAGCTTAGATTGTGACTCTTTCTACATATACGGCACTTAATTTCTAGTGAATGATTCCATTGCTCATCCACTGTTGTTCAGAGGTACGTATAGTTCTTGACCCTTTCTGTACTACTGGAAGTATTACTCACCAACACGTAATTGGTCTTGCTCGCTTTTAATGTCAATCCATAATGGTCGCTTGTCTCTGATACTTGGGTCATCAATTCTAGTAGTTCTTCCAGGCTGTCTCTAAATACCACCATGTCATCCGCACATCTGATGTTGTTTATGCGTGAGTATTGAGAGACTGAAACATCAAGTCACATTTTGCTTTACTGTCGGCTCTACTTAGATCTGAGAGCCTATCTCACGTAAAACGGCCTGACCGACGACTTGCAGAGCTTGGTGTCGGACGAGGAGACCTATGCTGTCAGAGCATTTAGTATTTTAAGTGCACCTAGGTTGTAAAACCTTCGGGGAAGAAAACACTTCGTCAAAGATCTAAGCTCTTGGCGAGTTAGCTGACGTATCAATGTCAGAAATCCAAGCATCTAATTGTCAAGGAGTGTGACCAGTATAGCCCTACAATAACCGTCACTACAGAAGCTTTCGCCCGGGGAGTAAATGTTGGACTCGGAATGGATGAGGTTGACCAAATACTGGCAAAAGGAGAACGCTGGATTTCACCAATCCCGGTTCTCTCATCCTTTTTCCATGTGTGAGTTGACCTGAATCTGAACTGACTGGGTAGAAAACTTTGTTAGTCTGGCACTCGCGGCTGCTGACTGATCAAGCGTTACGTCAATTCATATCCTTGGGAATCGTGATTAAAACGTTTCATGAGCGTAGCCAAGCACGTTAAATAAATCGTTGCTGTGCAGATCTTGGTGACATTAGGAAGTATTCCAGTAAGACACTGGAGGACTGATGTGAGAATGAGTTAAATTAATCACGACCCTTCTCTCATGAAGCATACGAAGAAGAAGAAACAGTAATTTAGCCAATCCTAAATTCTAATCAATAACAACTTTAATGCTTTTCAGCAATCCTGAAATTCTTTTCAGGATTAACTATTTGTAAAAATTCCAATTTCGATTCACCGAAACCAAAATCACCTTAAAAAATAACAACTCTCGTTTTCCGTATTCACACAATAAATTGATAAAGTTTGTTAACCTCAACGATAAACAACAAGTGACAGAGAATAAAGTAATATCACGCCAAATCGGAAATAGTGCTTACTAAAAAGCGCTCTTATAGCAAAGATATTAAAATAAAAAACGCACAGTTTCAAAAGTGATATATTTACACTTAAGAGCTCAAGATTTCAAGAGCTCAAATTCCGAAAAATCACATTTTTTTAACTTATTTCGCAACTTTTTAATTTTATAAATTGGGAAAGAGATGAAAGGAAACGAGCAGGAGGGCAGTTTAGAGTTTCCGCCATTTTAAAAATGAAGAGTTTGTTTACTCTTCCATACATGAATAATGTAGTATTATCATATCGCATTTGATATAAAAATTTAGTTCGGTTTTTGTATTGGCTTTTAGAATATTAAACGCGTTCATGGGGCAACACAAAAGAGCTTTAGTTCGCGAATTTATTTGTAGACATATGTATGCTGCCGGCAAACTTCCCTTTTCAGATAATATATTGACAAAACAACCCTGACCTGTATCACGAAAACAACACCAAAATTCGGTAAAGCTTCTTATCATCGCTAAAAGTTATAAAAAGGTCTCAAGTGCTTCCTTTAATAAACCTGAATATCTGAAACGAAGTAGATATCGATTCGTTTCAAATGAAAACAAAAGATCGTCGGGTTCGGTCCGGATCTGGATTTAAGAAAAGTAAGTTTCGTTCACATGAGGGTAAAAACAAAGTTTTCGCTTTTACAGCGCCACCTGAACGTGTGGGTGTCGCAACGTCACGTTTAACGGTTCTGATTGGATAAATGACGTTTTGCTTCGTGTTGCACCAATTAGAATCGCGTTACGGTGTCTGCATAAACTCGGCTTTAGAATTAATTTAGTTTTGCAAGGAATCACATTTCCGAAGGGAACAAAAAATGAATGAAAGTCAATATTGCTATTTACATGTAAAAAAGAAAAGCTAAGAAGCTTAATGCTTTCCGAAGTGATATATTTCGACATTTTTCATTATCGAAGTAAGCAACAAATTTATATTTGAAATTGAAAAATTGACATAATTACACTTGGCACCCACACAAATTTGTACAAACGAAAAATTATTATTAAAATTACGTCTCGCTCAGTCAAACATATTGCGTTATTATTCACTTTTTATTATTGAAAAATTTTCTTTATAAAGACCAAATTTTCGCTAATGACCGATGTTAGTTCAACATAAATCATGTTTTCGCGTGAAAACTTAGAAGCACACCCACGTTATTTGTATACTTCAGAAACTTCAAACTTACTTTTTACCGTCGTCCGGAATACCAAAAACGACCGCAACTTTCTTGGTCCTCAGTTGGCAGTAATAAGATTTCTTGGAGAAATTAATAAATTTTCACCTCAAGTGCAAAATTGTTTCGCACAATAATCCATCAATTTAGTCTAAATGGATGTCTAGCCAAATTTGAAATCACGATAGAAAGGACAGCCTTCCTATTCCGGAATTCATCTCACGCTGTGCTGACGTCACAACCACCCCCTAACATAATGTTTAATTTATCGCATGCCTCTACGTCAGCCAGCCTTGCGAATGTCTCAGATTACTACGATGCTGGCACTAACACAACTATTTTGTTGTTTTTCCTTTAATTTTTCTTATCCGGCTCTATTCTAGACGCCACTCGATTAATTTCTTAGATTTATTGTTATAAAAAGAAACAAGTGCATCTCAATTTACTATCATTCCAAGCACTCCGTTATATTTTTTAGCTCTATTTTCCTTTCCAAAACGTAAATAACAACAAAATTAATCCAAGTTAATCCAACCGGTCGGTCGGTCGCCCGCGTGCGAGGGATCTTTGAAGTACACGATGCGATAATAATATAACGAGAGCTTAAGGGATGCACAGGTTATGAAAAGAACGAAACAAAAAGAAAATAGTCGTAGGTACAAAAATCGTTATTTTACCTTCCCCTATTAAACAAAGAAAAGTTGAATTAAAAACCGTACGTTAAGCTCAAAAAGAAAATGGATATTTAAAGATAAAATTGAGAAAAGAATAAACAAAGGAGAAAATTGAAAAAATTCTTATCGTTATGTAAGGCACGTAAAAGTTCATGCCCTACAGTAACGCAACTGAAAGAATTGAAAAGGAAAAAATGAAAAGCTTCAGTAAAATATTCCGACAGCTAAAAAGCCCTACCTACTACTTAAAATTTTATAATAACATTCAGTTATAATTTTTTCAGCTGCAAAATGCGTTGAAACAATTTTGTTGTTACTATTGGTTTTCCATTGCACTACTCCCCAATTAAATTAAAGGATTGCTGTTGTTACCACTTCAAAGTGCATTGGTGACCTTGAAATTAGATGAAATTGGTAACAATTCTCGACAAATATTTGCTTTAAAATTAACGGTTAGGGGTAATTAAATTTAGTTAACGACGGCAACGTACTGGAATTTTGGAGATGAAAATGTCGACAAAGCGACTAAAAATTGGATGAGATCTTCAAGTTCTTGCAAAGGCAAGGCAAAACTTTACGTGGTTACTTACTGATGGAGTTAGTCTGGAACACTAGGGTGGGTAATGTAACACCTCACCCACGGACTTCTTTAAATAAATGGACTGCTGATAAAGACCAAAAAATTGTGTCCGCCTAGGAGGCCGCCATTTGTGGCGGTTGAAAACAATAGCTATCTGCAGTCCATTTATTTTAAGAGGTCCGTGACCTCACCTCAGTTGATATTTCTATCAGTTTGAAACCATCAGACGCATGCGCAGATTAAAATTACGTATAACGTGAATTACAAACTGCTGAAAGAAAAGAGCTAATATTATGCGATATTGAAGCGTGACCGATTAGATATAGATCAAACTAGGAGTCTGGAAAACTCCCCAAACTGCCGGTCTCAGACCGCATTTTTTTCCGTAACATTGAAGTTGCCTGATGTGGGTCTTTCCACATCAGGTTAGTAGTAGAGCATTTTTCTGGGAATTCTAGAAGAGTCCACTCTGTGTAGGTGTTCTTCCTACCTTTGTCTGCGTTGATTTATTCTCTCCTGCAAAGGGTTCGTTTTCAGCTCTTCTCATAATGTCCTCATTGCGGATTCTTTCAGCTCTTGTGCAGCCCTTTACAGAGTGGAGAAGTAACAAAACGATTTTAAAATTAACAACTACGCAAATGTGATTTTTGAAAAATCGTGCCTTGTAACTTACAGACCCCCCGGACTATAACCGTATTTTTTCCGCAACATTAAAGAAGAACATCAAAACATTCAGGTCAGAGAGCACCAAAACAATTTTAAAATTAAAATATTTTGAAGTCTTATTACTTATAACTAGAGGATATTTCATTCCATTATCAGAATCTGTACCCCCCCCCCCCCACACAAAAACTCCTAGTTCCTTAAATGCTTTTTTATCAGCCAGGCCAGAAGGACTTGGTGGGAATGCTTTGAGTAAACTAAACCGGAATTTCTAAGTATTTTTTTCATTTTCTAGGGTAAGCTGAGCCCCCATATCTACGCCCCTGTTTACGCATATACATCAGAATGATCTGTTTCATAAAAACAGTATTTTTCTTTTCAGATCAAATTTTGTGCAAGATTTGAAATTAAATGGAGAGACAGCACCCAAAATATAAATTTTATTTTAATTATGTGTAACTTCCTCAGATTCATATCTATGTAAGAAAGTATAAATCAACTCACTCCCAAGAAACTTAAATGTATCATAATCAATTTGATCTGAAGGAGTTGTGCAGTAGCAAATTAAAATTATGACAGACGGAATCTTTTCCTGTGAGAAGCCAAAGTGTAAATTTCTATGCTGAGTTAATTAGATTCGCTTTATCAAAACCTTTCCGGGGGAGGGGGATAACTTCCCCGTACCTCATAATCATAATTTTAGGGGCGGCCTAAATTTTAAACTTGTTATCCCACTAAGCAACAAAAATTTAAATAAAAACTACTTTTTTGAACAAAAACTAATATTTTATAATTCTTCTCCAAAAATTTCAATTTTAAAGGGGGCGGCGAGAAAAAATCAAAAATATCAATTGATCTAGGTCTCGCATTTTCTCTTAAAAGCCTTTCTCCTTATATTAAACTCCTGCATTATTGTGTTCTGGTTATGTTTCAATGATTTTTCGAGCTACTTGGGGGAGGTGAGTTATTTTTTTTTGTAAATGAAAACCGATCATTCGTTAAGGTAAAGTACAATTTATATTATGCCCACTATCTTCCATTTAATTTCAAAAAAACGAATGATTTGCTTGCCTCCCAAGACTAAGAAATTCTGGAAAAATTGTATATCTGCATGGGCCTTTAAGAACCTTCTTAGCTACGCCAGCTAGGAACCAATCACGTAACCATGGTTACGAAAAAGTATTCTCAACAAATAGTTAATAGTCATTGGTGTATCTACCGTTGAGTGTTAGACGGAAGGGGGGAGAACTAAAGTTTCAAAGGAAATTTTATCAAAGTGGGGTTAGCTCCCTAAGCTTTGCCAAAATACACAAAAATTTTCTATTAAAATTTTGATAGTTGAGGGTGTAAATAGCACAATATAAACATACAAATTTTATGAATCTTCCAAAAATTGGGTAAAATAGAGCCAAAACTCGTAAAAAAAATATGCGTATTGTATTGGCCGTTTCCATTAGTTTAACTCCTCCTTATCTGCTATAATAAATAACGAAATGCAACTTAAAATAAATTTATCGTTTGATGTTGTAATTTTTAAAAATAATCGACAACTGCGGTAGGCCCCACCTCTTAAAAAACCTCGATGTAAGTACTGACGTCAAGTGCACGTACCGTCAACAAACTGAGATGCGCTTCCAAGAACTGAGCGGATTTTTACGTAAAAAATTGAAACTGTACAGTCAATTATTTTCTAAATTAATCGTTTTTGACGTTCATCCATAGTTTAAAAGCTTCATTTTATATTACCAATCCGATCCCATTTGCTTCTGAAAACTTTGCGTTTCATTTTCTACTTCAGTGAAAATTACCTAAAATTCTTTTATTGCAAGCTTGCTTTATCAGAACAAAACTGAGCAACTCCTTGATTGTAAGTGAATTTCTTTCTAGCTTCAAAAGTATACCGTGGAGTTTTGGTTCTAAGAGAAATTCATCCCGGTTTTATCTTACATTCACAACTTTGTATAAATGCCTAGTAAATCGACGTGACCGAATAGACGCAGACCAGACCGGGGGGTCTGGGGGGTATGGAATACCCCCCAGCTGTAAAAGAGTGATTTATAATCAAGCCACTTGGTTCCGTCTGGAATCCAGTAAATACCCCACTGCAGTTGGCAATATGGAGTTTTTCAACATAAAATTTTCGCTTTTTGGCTCTGATTTTTGACAGTTGTTTGTTTGTTTACTTTATGCCCTTTTGCAGATATGTAGCTCTTGTTGAAGATGAGTTTTAAAACTTACATCTACGAAATTCGATTTTTGAACACTCGCTTTGTTATTAATTTACTTAGGTACAGTTGGAGGGCGGGGGGGGGGGGGGGATTTTGCATACCATATCCCTGTCTCTTACCCAGTTTAATTTGAAATTCGCAAGCTTGACGTATATAAAATCTAAGATATTTAGGTGAAACTCATATAGCATAGCATCTTTTCGTTTACAGAGTTTTGTAGAGGCATAGCCTCCATCACCTCTTTCAACATCTTGGAGCTTCGCGTGGAAGTTTGGAAGTATATGATATACTTTGAGCTGGCTTAGAACCACATCGCACTTCAAAGCAGAGTGTTGACCCGCGCAAGGCGATAATCAACTTTTTATGAATAATTTGGGAGTTTTACGAGTTCGAGATGGCCCGAAGCAACAGTAGCCCCCCCAAGAACGCAACGTCGTGGAGTCCAAAAAGAGTCCGTTGGAAACTCATTCGGTGCAGCCCAAAAGAGTACTAAAGCAATAAAAAGTTCTTTCTCTCAAAAAATTTAAATAATTACCAAAAGTGAACTTCATTGATTTGAATTGATCATTAAAATATAAATTTATATTGTCATTAAAATTTTACGTAAGTATATAGAAAAATTGCGTTACCAACTTGACAATAAATTTCTATAACAATATATTACTATAAGACTTAACTATATCAGAATATTTAATTCTTACTCTAATTTAACACCGATTACTTACACTAATTTAGACGTAAACCCTAATGGTTTGTCGCCCTTGGGGTATCAATCCCGGGATGAGCTACCAACCTTAGAATTAAGTCAATCGCAATTAATACCGTATCGTTACCGCTCTATATCTATTTCAATTTCGAGATACTTTTCCATGTATTTTGTACCTAATCCAAAATAATTTTGGTTTCTTTTACTTCAAAAAATTAAATATTATAAAGAGACAACTTAAGTTGTGAAAATTACAAATTGATTATGCTGAAGATATGACCGTTGTTTCATAATTATGAAGCTAATTAAAACCGTAATATAAAGTGGGCTCACTTTTTGTGATTAATAGATTAAAAAACCTCGCAAACCGTCACTATAAAAGCTAACCATAAAATTGGTCCTGCGTCTGACCATTTTACTGTGTGTTACTGACACAAAAAGTCAGATTATTTCGAGATAGAAATCTCTGTTTTTATTGGTGTAAATTTGTCAATTTTGGGTCATCCATTGCGTTGCCATAACAACTATTACCCGCTTTATTTCAAAAGTTATCTGTTCAACTCCTGTTATGTTTGCTGATAAATCTACCACTACGTACGCGATGTAAAGTTTTGCATGATTCTTGTCCCTTGAAGGCTTTTCAAAATTAACTTCTTAACTCAAGCGGAATGGAAGTTACGAAACTTAATGCACAATGGTAAATTCTCGGTACCTACTCCTTAGAATTCGTATTCAGATTCTTCAGTTCGTTTGTTTCAAAACTTGCAGGTGAAATTTCGTAATTTTTAACGGTAAATGCAGGTTCCGAGTTTTGCTCTGTGAGGTTCGTTTGGATTCGTGCTGAAGGAATCCCATTTGGAATAGAATCAGAACGGTTACGGTAGAGAATGGCCCTAAAAGGCTGAGATGGAAAATATGCCCGGAAGTACCGTCGGTGTTCAGCAACTGAGACAATTACACATAATTACATTTTAATTAATTAATTATTGTTTGAGCTTGTAGTGACTTTTTGAACTAAGAGACTTTTGAAAAAAAATCGAGGTTGGTAATTAAATTTGCTTTTCAACATTTAATTATTCGCACGGTAAATTAGAGAAGGAAAATGAAATGACCCCATTGGCTCGTGCACAACTTCTAAAAACTATAATCCTTTTGAAAAGTCAAAACAAAAACACATAGTATTAACAATTACCCTAAATATTACAAAAGGTTTAAGGGTGAATTTAGCATAACAAAGCAGTTAGCTAATAAATTTTGACGTTAACAGCAAATACTCGTACACATAAACACAACACCATTCCTTTGTGATGTTTTCACCCACAAAATTTTAATGAACGAAAGCAGCGGCCACAAATAGCTTCTATTCCACATTCATGCACATAAAAAATCCATTGTTCTTCAGGAGGAATCGCAAAGAATTCAAAAACGCTAAAGGACAATTAATCCTTTTTCCTTGCAGAATAAAAGTGAAAAAGGGTAATTTTCTCAAATTTCACATGTTGTTTATCATGAGTAAAAGTAGTAACGGTTCCGAAATTGATTGGAGCACGATTAAATTCATGCATGCAATAATTCGTGGTGCAAAAAAATTGCACCCTCACGAAATATTGATTCATATTTCAAACCTTTTTCAGTATTAAATTTGTGATGAAGTGGTTCGCATAAATCTAAAATAACTTCGTGCTTATACATGAGATTTTGATATTTGGCTCCATAGTTGCCAATCGTCTGCTTGCCGCGAAAAAATTGTCTTCTTCCAGTCTTTGGTGTTTGTAGTATCTCATTTTGGTGACGATTTAACACCCATTTCGCCGTTCGCCTTGCCAAATGGCACGCGGCGCCTTTTCTCCAAATGATAAAATATTAAAACGACTTGTCCACAAAATTTTATGCCTTCCCATAAGTTACTCCACCTTCCTTCAACCATTTTCAAACTCGCAAAGACCAAATAAAACAAACTTTTTAGCTCGGCCATATTACACTACAAAAACTGGTTAGAATTGCGCCCTCGAGTTAGAATGCGAATAACGTGAAACGCACAAAAATGCAATAAATTTAAAATGAGTCCATTGTGCCGCTTTCGGTAAACAACATTTTTTGCGTTTACTTCAAATTAATTCCAATGGAAATTGACGAAATTTTATGCGATCAATAAACACATAATCTTTGTTAGTTGTCGTTCAAGAATATACAGGGTGAAAAATATCATTTAATTTCAGCAGCGGACATAATTCTCCTTTTGTTTAGTATAGGGGACCTACAGTTTTATATCTGGATGGGCACAATTTTTTTATTGACCACTTGAACCAAAGAACTCGCGAGATTTCGACACTGAAAATACAGGCTAGTCGTCTAACATCAAAGATCAAGATATTTTCGATTTGTAACTTCGTAAGTTGCAAAGTTCCAAACTTATCGACTTAATTTTTTTTTACCGAGAGTTGTGTAAACAATCCTCGAGTGTCTTTAGGTGGGACTATATCCCGTGTTATCGGGAAACACCTAAATCCTGCTGAAAGTGTAGAATTTCGATACCTTTTTTTTTTTATTTCAACGCGACAACGTAAAATTATTTATCTTTCACATAAACCTCGTATAAACTTGATCCACTTACTTTGAAACGATAAAGAAGACAAAAAGCTTCGTCTAGTAGATGAAAAATTTTGGTAAGTGCACGTATTTCAAAAATAGGTGGACAAAAATATGATAGGTATATTTATGGGTCAGTCGATACAAAGAGGAAATAATGTAAAAGGTTGGACATGAGCAACAAGTGTTTGCGTGATTGGTAATAAACTTGAGCGAAGTAAATATGACATAACATAAAATATAAAAATCGAAATAAAAAAAACGGTAGCGGGTAGTAGACGCACTGAGAAATTCAATATAAAATGACTAACTGCCAGCGCGGCGTCACTTGGACTTAATTATTTCGAAAGTTTCCCTTGTCATTAATTTATAAAATGAGCTACTGCCAAAAAACGCACGACAAAGAAAAACTATAATAATTAAAGATCTTGTGCAGAAACCACAACAAAAAGTTTCTTCCAACTAAAATAAACTGTGTCGACACAAAACAAGAAGTTAACTAACTACAGACACCAAAAACAAATTATGAGATGAAACTATTCTTCAGTCTAACTGACCCCATTAGTTGAAGCTCTTATGGTATCACTAAAAGCATAATTAAAACATGAAATGTGTATTTAACTGCTAAAACCAAGTCGTACTTAGATGCATGACGTGTACTTTTTCAACATTAAAATTGAAACGCCACTGTGTTAGTATTAAATCAGTCGTGTCGTCCTAATGGAACTACTTTAAAACGTTCCAACTCAAAAAATGTAATAACTTATTGCGCTATTTATTTGTGTAACCAGTTATGAAATGTTAATTAAATCTGCCATTTCATAACTGGTTGCATAAATAGCTGTTGTGTTACCAAAACGAGACCACTAGAAAAAGTGATTAATAATAATTGTTAATTTACATCATGAAACTTCGAATTGGAACCCTCCACTTTGAAGTATCTGCTGGGGTTCCTTCAGCAATGTTAAAAATAACAGGAAACGAAACGCAACTTTTCAGTTTCCGAATAAACAAACCAGAAATCGGGACAAAGAAAAACTTTCGGAAATAAATTGTTGTCAAACTCGATCATTAAAAACTTGAAAATTAGTAATAAATTCAAGCTATATTTTTAAATAAATTGATTAAACAAACTTTGAGAAAAGCTTAAAAATAGCGTCGTCACTGTCAGTAGCGATTTTGTCACATAATAGCTTTTTCAATGTCGGTAAGTTTGGGGAAATTTAGGGTAAGTTCTATTTATATCAAAACTTTCAAAAATAATTAACTAATGAATAGAAGAAAATTACCGTTAAAAGCATTAAATAAACATGGAGGCAGGATTGTGATGGTTCCAGAGGGATTATCGATCGCAGCCTTATCGTACACATATTTAGATTTTCGTTTGTTAATTTGATTTGAAAAACAAAATTTTCAATGTTTCTGTTGTAGTTGTTTGTGTGAAAATAATAAAAACGATGTACTCTAGTTCAAAAGATAAAAGCGGGTGGTAATGATGAAATCACTAGATTATTGACAGCTTCCTGCCCGATATGTCAAAACAGTGATTTATGTTGTGAGTGTTGAGCTTAGATCATCTATAGATGATCGAAGGTGTTGAGTTTTATTTTTTGTAAAGTTGTGGTTTTTCTTTGGCTTATAAAATGACAATTTTCTTTTAATAATTTTGTGAACAGGTGTACCAATGTATTTTTAAACTTATCAAAGAGATTCGACTGGAAAATGTCAAATCGGATATGGTATTTGATCCCTTAAATTTCTCTTTTAAAATTAAGATTGTCTGAAATGTCATATTGGTATTTTTAAGCTCCGATTGTTGAAAATTTGCGTGAACAACTGAACGATATTATCTCCAATGCATTTGAATTACACCTGCGTTTAAATTTTTACAAGATTCTCACATACAAATTGGCTTTTTCATGATAAAAATTAAAAAAAAAAATCAAAAAAATTCTTTTCAAAACAATAATGTCAGTTTGGAAAAGTCCACATAATTATGTAAAAACGATTTTTGAAATGTTCGACCCCCCTCGTAAGATTTTGGATAGAAAAATTTTACATGGAGATAAAGCAGATATTTTAATGCCAGAACGTAGCAACTCCAAAATTGACCTTCCCTAAAACCCTGTTTATTACTACTCAGCTGCGCCTTACAATTTTACTGAGTATTGATATTATTTTACAATATTTTGTGCTTGTTAACTTTAAACTTTAGCTTCACCCTAAGATTTCGCCTTTTCTGGCTGGAACATAACAGAGTGGGTTCAGTTTTGATCCTTTAGTCAAGATTTTTAAAAATATTATGTAGTCACTCCTCCCCCCCCCCCCCAGCTTGAATTTAAAAATCCCGAAAAAAGCTGTTTGCCGAATGCTAATTTTTAAATATTTTGAGTACTCCTAACATAAGAAAAACATTATTAAACTACCGGTAGCTGACGTCACACAAAAGTGAAGTTCAGAAACCAATCAAAATTGCCCAGTTGTCACATCGACATCAATCCGGCCACCAATTAGTAATAGCGCCAAACCATGCTTAATTATTATTGGAGAAACATGACGCTCAGTATACTCCTTAAAATTTCAAATATATTTTTTTTTAATTTAAGGCTGAGTTTTCAGACTATTTTTATAAAAGTCTACATATTTTTTCAAAAAATTTGTCACTAGTAAAACTTCCCGATTCTGTCGAAGCACATTTGATTTTTCATCAAAATTTTCATAGGTCATACAAATTTTCCTTGTTCTGGAAATTCCAAATTCCATGATGGAATACCGTAAAAATAAGGAATTTAGAAATAAATTAATTTAGTCATAGAAAATCCAAACAAACAAGGTCTCCACTTTTCAAAAATACCTGAAAAAGTCAAGAAAATTGGAAATATACAACTTGTTATGGAATGTTTAATTAATTTTTAAGGAAAAGTTTTGACTTATTCAAATTAATAAAAAAAAATTCGGGGATAGCATGAGAAACAGACCCACGAATCTAATCATTTTCAGATGACAGGATGATAGAAAATTGTGCAAAAAGCAATTATAAAACAAAAATTTTGAAGACCATTAAAAATAGGCTCTAATTTTCGCAAAAATTCATACAAATACCTTGTATTGGCCAATGCAGTGCTTCTCAACCTGTCCGTATTTGCAACCCAATTTTCAATTATAATTTTCATCGCCCCCCCCCCCTCTAGGTCGGATTTATCAATTTTTCACCAGTAGGCAATAATATTTGCCGTATCTTTGTTGTACAAAAATATTAGGGGGTGAGTGTGGTTGGCCGAGAGTCAAGAAGAAATCGACCGTAGGTGTAAGGGAAGGTTTAAAAGATTTTTTTGAAAATTTGATTCATAATGGTGAATTTTAAGGCTTTTCCAGCTAGAACTATAAAATTTTATTATTGCGCTCCCCATAGGGGGTCCCCACAGGTTGAGAAACTTTGGGCTAATGCGATGAAATAAGCTCCGCCCACCCCACACCGTTGAGTAAGGTTAGGACTAAAATTACTTGAAAAGGGACTATTATGATTTAAAAAAATCGATTCTTAACACTAACCTAAGCTCGACCGACGTGGATCTCTCTTTTAACGATTCTCTAATTTAAAAAAAGCGGTTCTTAACACTAACCTAAGCCTAACCCAAAGATCTCTCTTTGAACGGTCACCTTATAAAAAAAAATCGTTTCCTAACACTAACCTAAGCTGGAACCGTGAATTACTCTTTTAAGGGTAAAAATATCCCTAAACCGTGAAATTAGCACGATGTTAACGATACCATGGTGTAACTACGATTACTGCTCTCGCAATCGACCATCACGCCCACTCTGAAGCTTAACTAAATCAACACAGCCGAGTAATCGAATGCTGTGATTATAAGGTAGTCAAATTCTCCTTAAAATGGTCAACTTTAAAATAGATTAAAAGTAATCAATATTTAGGATTAAACCTCACCCTAACCGTTTCATTTTAACGTATTCTATCAAATCCTATCAAGTTTTCAGTTATAAATTTAATATCTTCTGGGCCTGTTTCTCGTACTACTACCAAAATTTTTTTCCACAACATGAAAATAGGAGGAAAAGAGAGTCACCTAGTAACGGTAAGAAAAAAGTGGAAATTATCCAGTTACAAAGAGAAAAGAGGCAAGTCATCTAACAGCAAGAAAGAAAGAGCATGGATTCTCTTATTTACAGATTCCTACTTTTGGCTGGGGGGTATTCCATACCCCCCAGACCCCCCGGTACTTAAAATCGTTAGGTTCTGAATGCAATAAAAATAACCATCCTTCCTTAAATTGACAGATTTTCCATTCAAGGGAAGCAGAATGTATAATATTTTGTAGTCGAAAGTTGAAGAATTTACGGACCGGGGGGTCTGGGGGATATGGAATACTCGATTGAATAACAAATCCTAATCAGTACGCGACAACTAAGAAGCTGAGGCAGGCACAGAGGCTACATCTAATTTTTGTAAGTATGTTTGGGTGGTATGGAATATCCTCCAAGCACATTTTACCATTAGCTTCAAAAATCCACGTATGTGGCATGAATTTTTATGGTATAAAGTTTTTAATTTTTGCTGGAAATGGGGACAGTGACGCGTCAAGTTTAGTCGTAGCTACACCAGCATATAATTATTAAAATAAAGTAAATTTCACTTTTTAGGGTTTTTTACATCAAGGGTGATCCACCCCCTTACCTTATTAGCAAGGACCAGCCTGAGAAATATTTTTAATTAGTACAGAATTAGTTAAAACGAATCAGAGTGTCCATAGCGGAGAGACCGGAGCGAAGTGAACTACATCCATCTCAGATCCACTATTATTAAATCAATTTAAACCCTTTCCAATTATTTTTAGTCTAAAAAGGACCATTTTATCATACCCAATAGATGAGCGGTTCCGGTTAATTACTTACGTCCGTTAAAAAAATTGCAACATAACTAAGAACTACCTGTAACCCATAACACACTGCGCTCCCATTCATTCGAGGTGAGCGGGGCTAACTATATTGTTACAACTAATGAAATGTCGTTAAATGCTATTTCATGTAAAATTTTGGTTTTTCTGAAAATATAAGCCCTATTTGCAATGGTCCGCAAATTTTTTGTTTTATTATTGATTTTTGGACCACTTTCTATCATTCTATTCTTCAGAAATTTTTTAAATAGCGATCTAGGATAATGAACTACTCCCTCATATTTTGATTGCTCATCACTATATTTCTATTTTTCTAGTAGGTACTACATTCTAGAAAGTAATACTGAAATTTTAGTGTAACTGAAAGTCTCATGAGATCTGAAATCTCAGTTGTGTTATATTTACTCTAAGTTAAAGTGCTACAATTTTCAACAAGGTTGGATTGGAAACGATCGAGTGCAAGTGTCGCGAGAGAAAGGATGCAAGCGAAGTGGCAGGTGGAGTGGGATGCCGCAGAGAAGGACCGTTGGACATACCGTCTAATCCCGGACATAGGGAAATAGGTCGGGCGAGGGCACAAGAAGTTGAACTACCACTTGACCCAAATGCTCTCCGGCCACGGTTGCTTCGACGCGTACCTGAACCGTTTTGGACTAAAGTCACGAGCCACCTGTCGCTACTTCAGCGAGAGTGACACCTCCAAACATACGTTTTTCGGATGTCGGAGATGGGAACAACATCGCCAGCTCCTGTCCCTAGAGTTCGGGAAAATGCTCCCCCGGACAACATTGTGTCATACATGCTGAGGGACGAGGAAAGCTGGCAAAATGTGGAGAACTTTGTGGCAGGGGTAATGAAGAGGAAGAAGTCGGACGAGAGGCTAGAGCAGGCCCAGTAAACCCAGAGAGATAAACGGAGACAGCCCGGTCAGCGATGAGTCAGCTGGCGACAGAGAAACAGGGCTGTAGACAGTCCCTCCCCGCGGAGAGCCTGAAAAAATGCCGAAAGGCGTTATCGGGCCCACGGAGGTAGAGGGTAAGTTTAGTGGGTGAAACCCCACACTCCCGGTTATGATAGACCCGGAGTCTTTTTCAAGATTCTCACCTACCGCAAATGCAAAAAAAGGTTGGAGAACAAAGGTGAACTGTCACTGATAGAGATTGAAACGTGATATACAACGTAAGGGGGAGTTTTTCTACAAGGTTATGGCTTCAAAGATCCTTATTGAGTAGAAAAACGTAAGATTTCAAACTACTAAAAGAAAAACCGAAGAAAGTTTTCTTTCAGGCGATTGAAAAACATTAACAATGAATATAAATGAGAAACCAACTCATAAATACGCTGAGAGCTTTCACAGAGCTCTGCTACGACCGTGAGGATGGAGAAGAAGATAAAATTACAATTATGCAAACGTGTGGAGGGAGAAGGGTGCACTACAATATTTGATCCACGTCAAACATTTTTAATAAAATTTACTAATTGTAAAAATTATTTATAACAAGTTAAACTTGCAAAGGAGATTAAAATGATCTAGGTTAGACATTGAACTTAGAACTGAATCAAATGAATCATTTTTATAAAAATTCTAAAGTCAGCAACTGAATTTTTCCTAAAAAATTTTTCTTTCGCACAAACTTTAAGATGAAATAAAAATTATACAATCAAGGAGGAACGGCAGACACAACCTTACCAATGTTTGCAACCCAAAACCACAACGAAAAAACACTGTGTTTCGAGCTTGTTAGCTCTCATCAGTACCGTACACCTCTTAAAACACTTGACTGTATAATAATAAAATAAAACCGGCTAACTTTTTATCAATGTGAAGAGACCGCTATATGCTTGTCAAATTCACATATCAAACCACCGCCAAACGTGTAATCTTTGGCGCATGCCAATAAGAATAAAAAGGAAATTTTTTACTATTCAATATGCATTGATGTTAAGTGCAAGATTAGTTTTCATTTGAATTTTTCTTTATAAAATTTATAAAAAAAATTTTATTAAGTCTAATCAAGTAGGTATTGAGACTGGCACCCAACCAAAGAAAGTTTAAGTCTAGAAATTATTCAGTTAAGTAAATTATGTTGCACTGTTATTGCGCCTAATGTAGGGCATAGTGGCAGTGTCGCAAGAACGACTTAAAAATTTTTGTTGTTGTACTGCTATGGCGTCCAACGTGGGGCATCAAGGCAGTGGCGCAAATTTTCGAGCGATTTGTGTTACACAATTCTGTACCAAATGGTGAATTAATTCGTAGCTATATAGTAAAATAATAAATTGAATTTGAGGTTGAGTCAATTAATCGATTGGATTCGAAGCAGCGCAAGCAAAATTCTTTTATTTTCTATACTATAATAGGTACTTTGCATTGCGTTTCCAGAAGGAGTTAAATATGTTTCACCTAGTTAAGCATTATAAAAATTGCAAAATCAATGCTGCCAGCTATTAGCACGGTAAAAAAATAATAATGGAAAAATTCTATTAATTACATAAATGTTGGACATTGTATGGCACTCTATTATCATTTATCACTCCTGCATCAAGTTTATTAATCTCTACGGTCTCTGAAAGCTCCCATTAATAGTGGTAATGTGTTGAAGGAAGAAAAAAGGAAACGCAAGTTGTAAACAATCGCCTAATTGAAAAACTAAATATAAATCCGATTACAAGCGAATGATGAGAGAAGATGCGATTAATTTTGTCAAATCCTGAATAAAGCTTTCCGACGAATTAAGAATTTGAAGACGATTTCAAAATACAATCGGAACAATAATTACATTTCATTATCAAAGTAAATAAACGAAAAACTCATTCACCAACGGATTATTTCTCACTCGACCAATTATAAAGAACCCACTAAACTATTTACAAGGTTCGTTTTACTATGGCAAATACGGCTGAACGTTAACATCAAAATGAAACAAATTAAATTATCTCCTAATTGAATTTTGTTTATATCAAAACATAAAATTTTACTAATGCATTATTTCATTGACATTGACAAATTAAATTATTTTCTATGATGTAAATTGATTGCAAATTACAGCCTGAGCACGCAATTTGCTAAATTCGATAGGTAAATTTAATATTAAACAAAATTAAATTTGTTAAACTACCGGGCGCGTTACGTATGCGTGGCCGGTGTGGTGCGACGTGTGAAAACCGCGCAAAAATTTAATGAGATTTAATAAAACCTTCGACTGTAAATTAAAAAAAAAGTGACAATTGACCCCAAAATTGTCGATGACTGGCGAAAGGAGGATCCCCGAAGCTATTAGTTACAGCTGCTTTTGTGAGCACATCACATCAAATGCCGATTCGAGTCACACAACTCAACCCCAGAAGCGCACAATTTCCGATAAAATTATAACTTCTCCATTTTGTTTCAGCTATAATTAACATTATACCTTGGCAAGCTTAACTTCCTTTTATTTAAATATTAATTTTCCAGTTGCATGACGGTACGGTACGCTTTGTGGAATAATTTGAAAATTTCTTTTAATTGCGCGTGTTCGATCCCCGCAGATGCGAATTTCGCATCAAGAAAGTCCTCTTTAAATTGATTTTGCAATTGTAAACAAAAATGTAATTAGCGGAACAATGGCTTTTGTTTACACTTGGCAAATTTGAAAAAACATCGTTTTTCCGTCTACGACACTTCTTCCTCGCATAAAAACTGCAAACTAACCCACTTTCGTCTCAAATCGATCCCGTTTGCAAATATGCCCATCGAAATAATAAAAATTCAAATAAAAAAGCAAACTTCTATAAAAATATTTAGTACAGAGGAAATTAAAGTGAATGTGAGTGTATTTTCATACAAAAATAATGTTACAAAAAAGTGGCAAATAACCTAAGATAAGATCAATTTATACAAGTAGCAAGAAAAAGTCATAAAAGATCCTGAAAAGAAGGCCTATAATTCGAAATAAAATAATACGATCCTTGTACAAATAGCCTACTTTGGTAGTATCGAAAAAATCTTAAGCTATCGCATTATACCGAACTACTTTTAAAAAACAACAACTGCAATTTATCCGTTTTTAAGGGTTGACTCTAAAATCTAGGGCCCATAACCTGTTACGTCGAAATCGTTTTCTTCCGCCTCTCATTTTAATTAAATTTATTTTGTTTTAATTAGTGGAAGTAATTTTTAATTAAAAAGCTCGATACAGGTTTACTTTACCGAGTCCTTAGGGACCCTAAAACTGATATATTCGTTTAGACAATTCGTAATTACCATCAGAAAAAAGTAATTAAAATTAAAGAAAGCAAAAAAGTAATTACGATTGGGCGAAAGTAAATAAATTAAGCAATTTTGTTCGGATTTGTTGAATAATTTGTTAGTGGTATTACCTCCAAGTCCAAAACTACAACAGAGACAATAAATTATTTAGCCTATCCAGTGAATAAGAACGTATCCCAGATACGAACAGAAATTTCCTACTAGGGGAAACAAAATTCCCACGTGGTTTGCGTCCAGACTCCAGAATCGCCAGTAACTTATCCGAATTTTTAGTAACACGATCTCTTAGAGAATATAAACGTTTAGAAATTCAGAAATATCGTTGAATTATACATCGTATCGTACGAAAATATAATAAAACGTAAAAATGCGAGATTAATCGAAACGATAATGGTATTAAATTTTGATAAGAAATCCAAACCGAGTTATGTTATAATAAAAAAATTAATTGTTCTTTTTACTTATTGCGTGTAACCGATTTGTTTATACCGATCAGACCCGCAAAGCTGACAGTATAAACTCGGTTAATAATTGCGGTAAGTTGGAACAATAAGAAGAGATTATTGTTTTAATTTTTTTTTTTACAAAATCGAAATGTGTTCCGATTAAAAAAAACTGTCCGTGAGCTGTTCGAGTGTCCATAATTTTCCATTTTAATAACTTTATCAGCTATGACGGACGCCGTCGTCACGCTATACTATTTATGTATTGCTATTAACATCGTATAATAGCAATTAATACGTGTCGGTGTCGGAAAGTAGTTAAATATTTAAAGCAGGGTCGGTTATCGAAAATTACACCTTTTGTATTCGAGAAATTAGGTTGCACCGCTTCCTGAGACGAAAGCGTCACCCTCTCCGAAGAGTTAGATTTTAATTAAGCGGTTTATAGATGAACAAGCTTATTCTCGAAGGTCATCCCATAACCACTAATATTAACACATTGACAATCGTAGACTGCGTCCAGATTAAGGGTAACTATGAATAACGCAGGATTCGGAAAGCATGACTGGCTAAGCCGAGGTCGTGTATACTAATTATCCTTGCTTCCTGATCATGAATTCCCCTATTAGGACACTACTAAATCATTTAATGTTAATGGTAGTCCCCGATTATGAAACTTATGGGTATTCGAAACTCAAATATTGCGCGTATACCCTTAAACATTATTTATGCAAATTTGAAAACATTTTGGGAGTCACTAATTATTACGAAATAACCCTCTAGGTGCGTATTTATCGTCACGATATACAAACAATACAAATTTAGTATAATAAATTATCAACCATAGATATCAGAAATAATGCCGTCGATAGCTGCTATTGTTGCTCGTCCCCACGTTACTCCAGATAATTAGAAATAAAAAAGTTCAACGAGATAATTAATCAAGTATCGATTATTTAAATAACCTGTAGATGCGAAGACAATGACGCAGTTCCGTTATCTATTTTTGTATAATTATAATATAACACAACTGAGGCCGCACAGCCGAGTTCCCGCGAAACTTGAATCGATAAACCGCGCATTCGTGATTAATTTCATAAAGATAGGATGAACAATATCCGACAGAATTTGTGCAAAGTATGACCTATTAGTAAAGCTACACATAATCTTACATCATACTAAACCCTCGCTCATTGTGACAACAAGACAAGTAATCAACGCAACTCTGATTAATAATCATGTTTTGTAAAGCAACGTCTGTAAAGGAAACCTGGAAGTTGCTGTTTCACGAATGATTAATTTCGGTCAGAAAATTCAGTCACGTCACAAGATAATCACTAAATAGGGCTGTAGGCTTTCAAAATTATTCGCAAGTAACAAAAAATGCCACGTCATACCTCACCTCGCAATAAATTTATTCCGATGCAAAAAATGTAATCGATCTAACCTTTAACCTCAAGATTAAAAAATACAGCGGGATGCGAAATACAGCAAAGAGGAATGCATTCCTAGCATTGACAGTTTCATTCGTATGAAAGAAGCTTTTCAATAGCACTGCATTCAGGAGTTATAGATTGCAAAAAAACGAGAAACTTTAAGTTAAAAGATGGAGCGATACAAACTTCTGCACTTTCTACCAAAACGGGAAAAATAAATCAAACTAAATTCATCAATCCTTGATACGTTTAACTTTGAATATCCTAGAAAAGGTGGTGATTGCGAAGATTGAAAAGTAAAAATCTTGGTTAGCTTAAATTATTCGTCTTCATAACGTCGCGCGTCGTTAAAAATTACCTTGCAAATAATAATAATCAAAATTAGTCTTTCTGCTTTTTAGCCCCTACTTCGATTGAGACAGAGCACAACAAAGATTTTTTGTATTGATTATTTTAACTTATGCATTTTTGTGTCCTGATTACCTTATTCCAATAGTTTTATAACAAAAATTGCTTAAGCGTTGGGCGCCATTATGATTAAATGTATCCCACATCAAATTTGTCCTTATATCTCATTTACGGCGAGTCGGACAAAAATATATGTTCTCAGTAAATATGAAGAGAAGAAAATTTCCTACAAAAAAGTCCTAAAGTACCCTTATCTAAACTCAACGGTTAGCGGTCAAATTCGCTAGGAAGTTATATAATTCGAATTTCGATTTCGTTGTTACTTAAATATTGGTTGAAATCAAATTTGGCTTTATATCTCACTTATGGCCAGTCGGACAAAAAATATGATCGTAGTAAATAAACAGAGGAGAACATTTCCCACAAAAAAGTACTAAAGTACCATTTTCTAAACTCCATGGTTGGCGGTCAAATTCGCTAGGAAGTTATATAATTTGTCTTTAGATTTCGTTGTTTCTTAAATATTGGTTAAAATCGAATTTGGCTTTATATCTCACTTGTAGAAAATGGGACAAAAACATATGTTCTTAGTAAATATGAAGAGGAGAAAATTTCCTACAAAAAAGTCCTAAAGTGCCTTTATCCAAACTCAATGGTTAGCGGTCAAATTCGCTAGCAAGTTATATAATTTGTGTTTCAATTTCGTTGTTTCTTAAATATTGGTTAAATCAAATTTGGCTTTATATCTCACTTATAGCAAATCGGACAAAAAAATCTGTTCTTAGTAAATATATAGAGGAGAAAATTTCCTACAAAAAAGTCCTAAAGTACCTTTATCCAAACTCAATGGTTAGCGGTCAAATTTGCTAGCAAGTTATATGATTTGTGTTTCAACTTCGTTGTTTTTTAATATTGGTTGAAATCAAATTTGGCTTTATATCTCACTTATAGCAAATCGGACAAAAAAATATTATCTCACTAAATATGAAGAGGAGAAAATTTCCTACAAAAAAATACTAAAATACCACTTTCTAAAGTTCATGGTTAGCGGTCAAATTCGCTAGGAAGTTATATAATTAGTTTTTAGATTTCGTTGTTTCTTAAATACTGGTTGAAATAAAATTTGGCTTTATATCTCCCTTACGGTCAGTCGGACAAAAAAATATGTTCTCAGTAAATATATAGAGGAGAAAATTTCCTACAAAAAAGTCCTAAAGTGCCTTTATCCAAACTCAATGGTTAGCGGTAAAATTCGCTAGCAAGTTATATAATATGTGTTTCAATTTCGTTGTTTCTTAAATATTGGTTAAAATCAAATTTGGCTTTGTATCTCACTTATAGCAAATCGGACAAAAAATATGTTCTGAGTAAATATGAAAAGGAGAAAATTTCCTACAAAAAGTAACAAAGTACCATTATCTGAACTCGATGGTTAGCGGTCAAATTCGCTAGCAAGTTATTAGATTTGTCTTTGGATTTCGTTGTTTCTTAAATATTGGTTAAAATCAAATTTGGCTTTATATCTCACTTATAGCAAATCGGACAAAAAATATGTTCTGAGTAAATATGAAAAGGAGAAAATTTCCTACAAAAAGTACCAAAGTACCATTATCTGAACTCGATGGTTAGCGGTCAAATTCGCTAGCAAGTTATTAGATTTGTCTTTGGATTTCGTTGTTTCTTAAATATTGGTTAAAATCAAATTTGGCTTTATATCTCAATTATAGCAAAAATATGCTCTTAGTAAATACGAAGAGGAGAAAAATTCCTACAAAAAAGTACTAAAGTACCATTATCTGAACTCAATGGTTAGCGGTAAAATTCGCTAGCAAGTTATATGATTTGTGTTTCGATTTCGTTGTTTCTTAAATATTAGTTTAAATCAAATTTGGCTTTATATCTCACTTATATAGCAAATCGGACAAAAAAATATGTTCATAGTACATATGAAGAGGAGAAAATTTCCAACAAAAAAGTCCTAAATTATCCTAATCTAAACTCAATGGTTAGCGGTCAAATTCGCAAAGAAGTTATAGTATTTGTCTTTCAATTTCGTTGTTTCTTAAATATTGGTTGAAATCAAATTTGGCTTTATATCTCCCTTACGGTCAGTCGGACAAAAAAATATGCTCTCGGTAAAAACACGGAGAAGGAAATTTGCTACAAAAAAGTACTAAAAGTACCTTTATCTAAACTCAAGGGTTAGCGGTCAAATTCGCTAGGAAGTTATATAATTTGTCTTTAGATTTTGTCGATTTTTAAATATTAGTTATAATCATATTTGGCTTTATATCCCACTTATGGCCAGTCGGACAAAAAAATATGTTCTCAGTAAATATATAGAGGAGAAAATTTCCTACAAAAAAGTCCTAAAGTACCTTTATCCAAACTCAATGGTTAGCGGTAAAATTCGCTAGCAAGTTATATGATTTGTGTTTCGATTTCGTTGTTTCTTAAATATTAGTTGAAATCAAATTTGGCTTTATATCTCACTTATAGCAAATCGGACAAAAAAATATGTTCTTAGTAAATATGAAGAGAAGAAAATTTCCTACAAAAAAGTCCTAAATTACCCTAATCTAAACTCAATGGTTAGCGGTCAAATTCGCAAAGAAGTTATAGTATTTGTCTTTCAATTTCGTTGTTTCTTAAATATTGGTTGAAATCAAATTTGGCTTTATATCTCCCTTACGGTCAGTCGGACAAAAAAATATGCTCTCGGTAAAAACACGGAGAAGGAAATTTGCTACAAAAAAGTACTAAAAGTACCTTTATCTAAACTCAAGGGTTAGCGGTCAAATTCGCTAGGAAGTTATATAATTTGTCTTTAGATTTTGTCGATTTTTAAATATTAGTTATAATCATATTTGGCTTTATATCCCACTTATGGCCAGTCGGACAAAAAAATATGTTCTCAGTAAATATATAGAGGAGAAAATTTCCTACAAAAAAGTCCTAAAGTACCTTTATCCAAACTCAATGGTTAGCGGTAAAATTCGCTAGCAAGTTATATGATTTGTGTTTCGATTTCGTTGTTTCTTAAATATTAGTTGAAATCAAATTTGGCTTTATATCTCACTTATAGCAAATCGGACAAAAAAATATGTTCTTAGTAAATATGAAGAGAAGAAAATTTCCTACAAAAAAGTCCTAAATTACCCTAATCTAAACTCAATGGTTAGCGGTCAAATTCGCAAAGAAGTTATAGTATTTGTCTTTCAATTTCGTTGTTTCTTAAATATTGGTTGAAATCAAATTTGGCTTTATATCTCCCTTACGGTCAGTCGGACAAAAAAATATGCTCTCGGTAAAAACACGGAGAAGGAAATTTGCTACAAAAAAGTACTAAAAGTACCTTTATCTAAACTCAAGGGTTAGCGGTCAAATTCGCTAGGAAGTTATATAATTTGTCTTTAGATTTTGTCGATTTTTAAATATTAGTTATAATCATATTTGGCTTTATATCCCACTTAAGGCCAGTCGGACAAAAAAATATGTTCTCAGTAAATATATAGAGGAGAAAATTTCCTACAAAAAAGTCCTAAAGTACCTTTATCCAAACTCAATGGTTAGCGGTAAAATTCGCTAGCAAGTTATATGATTTGTGTTTCGATTTCGTTGTTTCTTAAATATTAGTTGAAATCAAATTTGGCTTTATATCTCACTTATAGCAAATCGGACAAAAAAATATGTTCTTAGTAAATATGAAAAGGAGAAAATTTCCTACAAAAAAGTCCTAAATTACCCTAATCTAAACTCAATGGTTAGCGGTCAAATTCGCAAAGAAGTTATAGTATTTGTCTTTCAATTTCGTTGTTTCTTAAATATTGGTTGAAATCAAATTTGGCTTTATATCTCCCTTACGGTCAGTCGGACAAAAAAATATGTTCTCGGTAAAAACACGGAGAAGGAAATTTGCTACAAAAAAGTACTAAAAGTACCTTTATCTAAACTCAAGGGTTAGCGGTCAAATTCGCTAGGAAGTTATATAATTTGTCTTTAGATTTTGTCGATTTTTAAATATTAGTTAAAATCAAATAAGGCTTTATATCTCACTTATGGCCAGTCGGACAAAAAAATATGCTCTCGGTGAAAACACAGAGAAGGAAATTTGCTACAAAAAAGTACTGAAGTACCATTATTTGGACTCAATGGTTAGTAATCAAATTCGCTAGGAAGTATATAATTTGTCTTTCGATTTCGTTGTTTTTTAAATATTGGTTGAAATCAAATTTGACTTTATATCTCACTTATGGCCAGTCGGACAAAAAAATATGTTCTCGGTAAAAACACGGAGGAGAAAATTTGCTACAAAAAAGTACTGAAGTACCATTATCGAAACTCAGTGGTTAGCTGTCAAATTCGTTACGAAGTAAAGCTTTACATCAAAAGTTATGATTGGGTAAAATACCTAAACTTCTTCTTCTTGGATGACCTTGACCGTAAACGGGAATTATGGCAACATATTATTCTGGTCTATTGAGAAAGGAAAAACATAAAGCAAGGGTTCCACAACCTTCAGCATGCTTGGTGGACCTCTCCAGTTTTGCTCTTTGAGCAACATCTCAACCTAGGTAAGAAAAACCATTGAGATTGTTGAACTGACAAAATCCAGAAGATTCTTGAATTTTCCCGATTGGGACGTTTAAATTGAATTATTTTGTTGTAATTTTCAAAAGAACATTTTTTAGGCGGCCGACAAAACCTCCAAATCACCACATCCTCGCAATGCGGTTGCTGTAGTTATTCTCGACATGTTGGAACATTAGAGGAAAGATTTTCTATATCAATTGTAGAACTCGCTAGTTTTAAGTAACTTTTCTGGGGTTAGAGCACATTTCCAGTTCAGTTTCAGTCGGTAGAAGACACACTTACGCCTGAATCTGGTCGACTCTCTGAGGGAATGTTGTCAAAAAATACTGAATACACTTCTGATGGGTAATTATTATTTGATCGTCCTTCTTCCATCAAGAACGACATGTTGAAATAAAATGAGCGGAAATAAACAATTACACCTCCTCCTAGATCCTCTTGCCCTAATGAGGATTTGGTGACATATAACGTTCTCTTGCCAGATTACTCTCGGTAGTTTGCCATTGCCTTCCGAGAGAAGAGGGTCATAATGAAGTCGGATAGCCGGGTTGGGGATCAAACCAAGGGCCTCTGGTCTTAGCTCACCTCTCTAAACACTTACACATCCACCTCTAAATCTGCCAAACCAATCAGGATCACCATGTAATCTTTCCAGACTTTGCACTCTCCAGGGCTACAAGAAATCTGTCAGCATCAGCCTATGCCTGAACAACTTTATATCCAACAGTTTGATTTTATTAAACCGCATTTTCATTGAATCAGTGAAAAACACATCTTCAGTTGTGATTGTATACGAATTTTCTTCTATAAGGAAGATGTGTTGCATCCTTCGTGGAATACTGCATTCAAACACATAATCCCATTCTTTTCAAATCTATTACCAACGGAGAACACAAATTTTGAGCATTATTCCTGTTCGTATTCGTATAATTTGACGAAGGTGTATCGCACATAAATATCCTGAGTTGAAACCCCACGGATATTCTTCAGTAGTGAAAACACAAGTAATCAGAGTTACAGAGCAAGCGTTAGGATTTTCACATCATCCGATGGAACAACTGCATTCACAGCTTCCATACAAATTCTATTTGACACTCAGTTTTAATTACACTTTAGGTGGTTTCCTGATGAAATTTAAAGATGGATTTATGGGCACGTCAATAACTTCCCGACGCAGAATTTCTACAAATCGAAAATGATTTCAGCAAATTCCACATTATCAAAGTGCCCCTCTTGACTCTCACTACTACTCAGCTCCGTTTATGTTAGAAAAATGTACAAAATAATAATTTTCACCTTAAGAATATTCTTTATTTAAATTAAACAAATCATAGGTAGGTATTCGGTTACATAACCACTCAAGAAAAAACCTGAAGGAAACAGGAAGGGGTAAGGGTTGATCGCATTTCAACCTTTTCAAGAAGGTTAAAACCAAAAAAACCTCAAGTATGTAGAGTTAAGTATTGGAATGTTATCGTTGGTTGTTTTACTTGCCCTGGCGTCAGGCCCTTTAATCGACCCACTTATTGAAGGGGTCTGATGGCGTTGGTCAAATGGTCCCAGTTTGGTTGATGTTTTCATGACGTATGTACTACTATTCAGTCAATTCTCCAATTTCAATTCAAATCCAATTCCAGCTCAAATTTCTCGTACTATCCTCAGTGTCAGCCAAGACTGTGGTTTAAAAGTTAAACAAAGGTGGTAGAGTCCTGGAGAAGTAGATAGTACATGAAACAGATGAACACAAAATCGATAAATGTTTTTTGTCCTCTTTCGAATCAATTTTCGATATGATGTGTAGTCAGTGCAAGACTTGATCAGTGCAGCTAACTATAACCCCAATCTAAATTCAGTTTCTTCGGAAAGCAATAATGTCGCATCCTCTCGGGATTTTATCAAGTTATACGCCTCTCCAGCAGCAGCTAAGTTTCGGTACGCATCGCCTGGTACAAATTTAGATACGTAATCGAGTCCTTCCCTGCAAAATTTTTAATTAGACTATATTTTTACGCAGTACGGAGATTTGTAGATTTAATTTGAGTAAGATATAAAAAAGTTTGTACACTTCGCTGAAATTATGGATTGTAACAAAAACAATAACAAAATAGTATTTTCAGCATGCATGATTGGCGTTCTAACGTACTGAAAAAAATTGAAAACGATCTACTTTTACAGAAGTTACAAACATTTGAATATCTAAATGTTTAAAACCGTTTCTACTGATAAAGTAAATCGGAAACTGTGCAAGTCAACATAAACTTAAATTACATTTTCGGAAAAACCGGTAGAACATTTTATAATAAAAGTTGATTTTATAACAAAAAAAAAAGGTTGTATCTCGTAGTGAGTGGGAAAGGATAAGAAAGCTTTCTAATGATTTGGTATGTAATAACTCGAAAACTGGATGTATTCAAGAGAAAATTTAAAGTGGGTATGTGACATTCCAAATGTCAGTTTTGCAATCAAGGCAGTGTAAGAAGTGGAAGTGGTAGACACTTTTTTGCCACTAAACGGTCGAGTAGTCGTTGCATTAGAAAGCAATTGTTGGTAAGTGGAAATAAATCGGTGGGTTTGTTGTGCTTTATTTAGCAGTAAATTTCATAATTGCGTTTATTGCGGCAAATTTGTATACGCATGCATAAATTGGCTCTGGTGTGATATAAAAAAATTAATAAAATTAACGGACAGTAGTCGAAAATGGCTAATAAAAAATGTAAAGCCATTAACAAATTGTAAATGCCTCACGAAACACATTTAGGGATTGTAAATTTGTGCAGTTTGGAAACAAATTAATACTTTTTGTCTACATCCCCCAACATCAATTATAGTTGGAATTAACACATCGCTGGGTGCATGTAAAATGTTTTTATAGATAAGTGACGATAGGATATTTTGTTACACCACAAAAAATGCAGAACACAAGCCGACATGCATGAGAATGTCTAACATAATTGCATCTAAATTAGACCACCCTGTACAGTAAATCTTCACTCTTTAAGCTATTAATGAGTTTCCACATTAATTATAGCGCTAGTATGTGATTATAAATTATCCAGCAAAATGATGTTCAGCTTAAATCGTTAAATGTCTAATTAGTCAAGATAATTTCATGGATCTTAAATAAAGGGCACATAAAATGTTTGTTATAGCTGAAAACATCAGGGGAAAATTTGGAAAAACCACGTAGAGTCGTAAAATGACCCCAAACGAGGGTTAATTAAATAAATTTACTAACTCAAAAATTTTCCGACAAGTAATTTTTCTAGTTCACTATTTAGATTTAATTAAGCGTCGTCTTCAAGAGCAGTTTAAACAACACAGTAAAAGATATGCAAACAAAAGATAAATTGGTTCAAAAGGTCCGATGATTAATGTCACTAATTATTTTATGTTCGTGTTTATTAGTAATTAACCATTAATATTCAGCATACGCATCGTTTACGCTCTTCGCATATCTAAACATTTTAACAGGACATACGCACGGTTTTCGACTTACAAATAGGAGGAAGGGTCATTATGAGACTGTTTCAACAAAATTCCATTATAACTTTCAAAACATAATAATGAATTTTCGATTTCATTTAACTAGAAGAAGCAAAAATGACAACCATTCTCCTCTTTTTATTATCGATTAAGACGTGCGAATTTCTTCGAGCTGCTCGCGTTGACCGATAGATGGAACGCCGTCGCCACCTGTCACCTTTTTATGGTTAACAAATTTAAAATTCTTCTACTGGCAGCTAACGCTTTAGTGTTTACTTCCACGCAAGCACAATAAAACTTAAAGAATTTGAAAATTCCGTTTAAAACGATCAAATAAACATCGGTATTAATTTGTCTAAATATCTCGTAAACTCGTTTTAATATCGTCATGAAAGTTCAGTCTTGCTATAAAGATGCGCAATAACTTCCCTACGTGAATAAATTATATTGGGACAATTAATTGTTATATTAAAACAATTCCAAATAGTCTACTAAATTTTACGATAAAAATATCTTAGAAGTCAAATTATTCGAAATTTCCGGCATTGTCTAACCTATAATATGTCGTTAAAGGTTGTAATTTAGTTTTAACGATAATAAACATATCCATGTAATAATGCGCATTTTATGAAATACAATAAATGCATAAATCTTTAAACATGCAAACTTGAAACTTTGACGATAAATTTTGCAATAATAATCGCAAAATTTTGTAGGTAATAAAAAAACGAAAGGTTTCTTGTAATGCTGTGGCAAAATTGCCTTAAATCTGTTTAATCTTTCTAATAATTAAAGTGTCAATTAAAACTACGATATCGGTTATTTTAACTCCTCAGTAATTAAGCAAAAATTGAACAGCGGCGATAAAATCTTGTCGCCGCCTATGATACGGTTCAAAAGAACCGACCTGCATTTCATGTACTGAAAGCTCTGTTTAAAAACGCAGTCATAATGTTTACGCTTATCAGCACCGATAAACACCAGCAGGGAACCTGCTTTTTTGTAGTCACTCTTTACATGTCATTAGCTCGATCTGGATTTAAATTTAGAATTACACAAGCACGACTAAACTTTTTAGTACTTACTTGAACATATCGGCGAGTACAAAAAGGATGAAAAATACAACTCAACTCGATATGTGGAATGAGGTATCCCCCCACCGAATTCAAGCTTGTAGAGTCGTCTTAAAATATGTGTTGGTCATATAAAAGCAAAAGAAATATGTAACATAGTCCAAATTACTGGATAACAGTGGTAGCAAAATAAACCGCAAAAACGCTCGCCACCCTTAATGAAATTTATGTTGCTTAATAAAACGCGTATATTTCGTGTTTTTATGCAACCCTAAAAATTCTCGATCAAATTTCATTATAATTTATATAAGTTACACACTTTAACAAAATGTAATTTGAAATTCTACATAATAAAAAAAATAAAGAGCAAATTAATGGAACAAACTTCGTTAAGTAACAAAAAAATAATAAAAACCGCATCAAATGTGCGGGCTTCTCGTTTCAAATTTATGAACGTTAATAAAAATTAACGATCGTTATTTCAATAAATTTAACAATTTTGTAAAAAGAAAACAATATAAAAACTTACATGTTTATTTTAACTACTGCGAGTATTAGCATAAGAACTATTTAGAATGTTGTTTTTCACCCTTAATCTAATGGAGCATGGGAGCGAACGGCGTTAGTGATGATTATTGCCGATTTTTACTCCTGTAATTTGGATCTCCTAATTGAGGTTTGAAAGATTAAATTTGGGACTACTATCAATTTCTCAGATAAAATAAAATCATAACTTAAGGATCGAGGACAAGCAGGCCATTCCAACTCTTCTATTATTTACACCCGAATTTTTGCAACGTCGATGGAAATCCCCGAACAAGAACGTATCCGTTATCAGGTAATACTCATGGTAAACAGATGATTTGGGATTGAAAAATAAAATCTCCGGTGATTCCGTGATTTCAGCTTGACTCACCATGGTAAGTTTCAAAACTAAATAAACATTTCAAATCTCGAGCATAATAAATCGAGGGTTCGTGTTCCATTCAAATCAAAGCACTTTTTCACCATAATCAAAAACAGATCTCATTAAGAAATATGAAGGGTTTATAATAATGAAATCTAAGCAGGAAAAACAGGCAGTGTATGTTTGCTCCATCTTAATGCTTTATAGTGCAATAAATATGAAGGAAAATAACTAAAACGCAATTGTCCCAGTGCAAGCTTTCTTTAACGACCCTTATACTGCACAATGTGTCACCCCTCTCGCTAATAGTTCCACGTTTTTTCTCAAACCGCAATAAAAGAAAATTAACATGCAGCGTCGTTTCGCACCGAGAACAGATGAACGAAATTTTTTTACCTATTCAAATGTATTTTTAGGTATCGAAAAATTTAAAAGAGTCACCACCTACTCATAATTGTTTAGAAATGCACGTAACTATTAACATTCGTGTTGGCTACCAATGACTAAAACTTTTGTTGGCTTACAACAAAATGCATTAAATTATTTCACAAAGCACCAGGCGGCGTCTAGAAATAAACACTCCTCGAAAGATATATTACACCTAAAACTCCTCACCTATTTTCAATTAAAATTATGAACGAGCGACCTCTTGGTAATTTTAATAATAAAACACCTACCAATTAAACTTTTTTTTTTAATAAATAACGGATCAAAAGGCAGCAAAAAATTAAGGGATGGGGGTGAGGATATTATTTCCATAAAATACGCTTTCGATTGGCTGCTTTGCACAATTAAATTAGCGTAGTAAAATAATATTTTCCTCGCAGCATCCAAAGGGTTTTATGCAAGTAAAATGTTTGCTCGTTCACTTAGGTTTGAAGGGTTAAATTAACACTGGAGGAGAAAGTAAATTTTAGTTTTACCTCTGATTATGTAGGTTGTTGAAACTTCTGCATCACTTATTCAATAACCCAACTACCCCGTGTCAATCTCGAAATCAAAATGTTTAGATAATGGAACCCCAAAAATTTACGTAGGTTATAACAAAAAAGACTGAAAATCTTTAATAATAAAATTTAGGAATATTTCGACAAAGTTTGATTCTAAAATCAACATCGTATCCTAGCTTACAAAGAAGGTATGTGCAAAATTTACAAAGTGAGATGAGTATAACATAACACAATTATGCAAATTATGCGTTGGAACTTAAAATATGCGTTAAAAATCACTTGAATATTGACTTTCTAAGGAGGAGTAATTTTAAGAAGCCCTTAATAAAATTCAATTTGCACGAGGAAGGGTTAAATTTTATGTTATATTATAACTGTTAGCCATGAGGAACGTGATCAGCTACGTATTACGTCATTAACAATTTTCAAATTTCAATCAAAATGTTTGATTCTACGGAGTATATTGGGAACGAAGCTCCTTTGACCTTGACCCGATAAAAACTCACGGATTAGAAGTTAATCAAGTAAGCAGATGCATTTTTTGCTAGTCTCACCGACGACTTCACAGTATCCAAAAGCTAAAAAATTTATGTGCTTTCCACTGTGCTCTCCGCTCTAGAAGATACAATAGAAACACATAAAAATTTGATTAAATCAAATGTTTATAATATGTAGATTATTTTCCTCAAAAAATTTTCCCGGATTTTCGTTAACTGACCCCCCGGTTTACAACAATATCTTCGTATTTTACAACAGGGGATTGAAATTAAAGAATATAGAAAAAAAAACTTAAAAATTAGTTAAAATTAAGAGGCGCCGTCCGTTGGCATGTCGCCAACAGGTAGCGCCACAATTAAAAAACAAAAAATAACTTTTGTCAATGAAAATCTCTCTACCAAGATATAAATCATATAAATTCTTGAAAGTCAGCTCAAACAACCTCAGTTGCTTATTTATGTAACTTCCTTGAATTTATTATATTTTGATAACAAGATTTTCATCTACAAAAATAGCTGCGATTTTTTTTATTGTCGCGCCACCTGTTGATGACATAACAATATCATATCGGGTATAATATCGGGTGTTACTGCAATAATTGGGACCTGAGCGGACTGATGACCTTTAATTCTCCTTTTAGACTGAAATTGTAGTTTATGAAGACAACGGGTGCAGCGTGTGGTGCTGACTAGCCCCCCTATTCTGTATTCGTTATCGTTCGTTATCGTTATGAAATCGTTAAGAACCATAAGTTCGGTTTCTACATACCATGACATTACTATTTAATACAAGTCTGAGTGTAAACCAAACTTTACGGCTCTTAACGATTTCATAACGATAACGAACGATAACGAAAAGTTACAGAATAGGGGTGTAGATCGAATTTTTAATATTGGGAGCGCACGAGACTCTAAGTAAGGAAAGGAGAAAAAATGAGAATGAGGACAATAACAGTCATCAGTGAGGTTTAGTTTTAGAAAGTGATAAGTGGTGTGCCAGGTGAAGTCCTCCAATCCAAAAAGGTCAAATACATTTCTGTTAAATGTTTCGTTAAAGCACGATTCTGCACCCTAATAAATTTGTACAATTATACTAAAGTTTAGTTATGTAACAGTGGTACGTCTTCAGAGGAGAAAAGAAGATAGAGGGAGGATAAAGGAGGAATAAGGACCTCCAACTCCTCTAATAAGAGTTACAATGGTGGCAGCGGTGGGATCAACTTCCCAAATCTGGAGTCGAGATAAACTATAAGGCCATATCAAGCCGCAGACCAAATCACGGAACAACAAATTCAAACACGATGCAATGTTGCAATGAAATGATGGTGCAAACTGATGACGATGAAAAAATGTTGAATGATGAAACGAATCAATTCAACTGTGACGCTACCAGAAACTTCCGTACGACTTGAGGCGCCCGCACACGATTTCTACCAACCAAGTCCCCATCCAAACCAAACCCACGATACTCCCTCCATAAATAGAAGACGATATGGATGCAAATAACGAAGATCTCTACAGCCAAAACCCAAAAATGACATGAAAGCGTTCCACTCAAAAAGAAACCCTCCCATCATCCGACAACTTCAGGACGAAACTCGAAGCTATCAGCGCTGATGCACTTCAAGACGTCACGATGAAAGACGACACCATCTCAACCTACCCGATTTCCTCACATCAACTGTTGCTAATCAGGCAACTCTTTCGATCCCCACGACTGCTCATGAAAGGAACTAGAACATCATAAATCACTCCTCGCCATTAGAAGTGGACCTCCATACCAGGAATGCGGACCGCGGTCCCATGCCGTTCTTCCTGGTCAAACTCAGCAGGATTTCTGAAAGCAAGGCCGTTTTCAACCAAAAAAAATTCACAAAGGCGACGTCATTACAAAACCCAAATTTGTCAAAATTTCTTTCATATGTAGCAAAAATGCAACACTAAAATATTGTAAGTTTGCCTACAGAAGTAGCTCAGACGAACCCTCATATCTCAGCGAAGTAACTCACAAAGCTCCCAATACAAAGGACATCCCAGGAACTCTGTTAAAAGGACCACGGAAGTCATGCTCCCCACAGAGCCCCCGAAAGACGAATACAAACCGAAAATAGATCATTCAGGTCACACTCATGACTCTCCTCAAGAACCTTCGCAAATGCAAACACCACAGAAGAACTCATATATTCCCAGAATCATAAGATTCCCACGATTCTACGCACTCACCACCCCCACTCTCCAATACCTTGACACCTTCGAGCCACTTCTCCTGGAAGCAAAATCAAACACTAACGTTGCAACTAGCCGCACAAAATTCCCCAATCGGAATGTTGGCAGCTGTGAGTTAGACATGCCCAATTTGTCGATTTCTGCATCCATGCTCAACCCTAGCAATGAAGAAAATGTGCGGTATAAAAAGATTGCTGAAGATGATGAATAGGACTTCTCCGCCATGACTTAAAACTTCATTTTAAGGTTTGAGTGGTCTTGTCAGGATAACACAATGGGGCTAACTGCATGAATCGGATGTCTACCAAGTAAAAGATGAAGCTAGATAAAGCTTGTAACCCCCCCCCCCAATACCACCACTCTAAAGCTGCATTCACATAAAGGATTGTATTTGGATGGTATGTGGATGATAGAATCCGTCACTGATGATAAAATAAATTTGGTAACCAATCAACGTTGGAAATCTTACATTTTGAATACCTATCAGCAGTGACGGATTTTACCATCCACGTACCATCCAAATACAATCCCCATGTGAATGCCACTTAAGGTTTGGTATGGTTGAGGTAATCAAAAAGATTTGCATATCATCGTAAGAAATATCTAAATCATTTATTAATAACCAACTTATAAAAAGTTCCAGTGCGGCCTTTAGGCCGCACAACCTGGGCAATCTAGTAATCTTATAAATTATTGTAAGCTCTGAAATTGTCTAAAAGTCCCCTAATAAAACGAAACTTATCGCAAAGACGGGGGAATATTATAGTGCCCTGTTTTCTGACCAAATATGGCCTGAATTGACTCAAAGTTCATTTTAGGGGTAAAATGACCCGCAGAGTGACTAGATCTGCCTTGATTAAATGACTGCACTCCTTAGTCAGCAACGTGCCTCGCTAAAATTAGACTTGGCTTACTCTAGAGAGCGAGAAAGCTGACGTTTGCGTCCACTACAGTTAAAAAGTTTCATAAAAGAAGTTCACTTTTTTAACGCTAACGGCGCTAACGTCAAACTTTCTCGCTCCCTATAATAATAAAATTAATTTATAAACCACCAGAATTACGTGAATTACCATAATCCTAAGAGCTGGATTACAGTTATGAAGATTTATTATTTATCATGTTAAAAAACGAGGTGCCGATAGAGAATAAAAATAAACGCAATAGAATATAACAGAAAAGTTCAAAATGGCATCAAGAATATAGAATATCAAAAAATAACTAGGAAGAGAAAGAGAAACTCCTGCTTTTAAAAACCACGTGGATTGGCGAGTATAATCAGTACCAGGCGATGGTTTGAGGCGACCTCTCAGATAAGAGGCCAGATTCGCCATATTTTTTTCCTCTGGCCGACTATCGAAGGACGGATCACCTGGAAGCGATCTAGGTGCCGTGGAACGGGAGTTGGATGAATGGCAACTCCTGGGAACTCGATTATCGAAGCTCATCTATGGAAATGTCGATGCAGAGTTAAATTTCGTTAGAAAGAGTAGACAATTTGGCATGGACCTACATTTGATCAGAAAGCACTGATAACGTGAAAATCAAACTTCTCTGGAGTCGACCTGTCAATCTGAATCTGGTCTTAGAAGAATCCTAAATCGGATAGATATGATGTCTCCAGGTCCACTCAGTCTTGAGTTCCCTGCTTAATCCCATCCTTCCAATCCAAAAAGACAATTTTTAACCAATCGTTAGTTTTGTTTTTTTTTTCATTGCTGAAATTTTGGTTCAATACTCTTCGTAATTTTACGCTTCGTACTGAATTCAATATAAATGTCCTTTGATGCACCTGCAATCCCACTTCAGCTTATTTACATCGATACTTTTGTAGGTCAGTGTGGATTCCCTTACCGGTAGTTGCATAGGTCCCTGAACCTTGACCAATTTCTTCATTTCCTTTAGTAATACAGTATCAATTTCTCATTCGTAAATAAGGCTTCATTTGGAAAATGAAAAGTTCGTGATGAAAGCATTCAAAAACCGTTTCTAACTCTCGAGATTTTCCTCTTCAGCCGCTCTCGAAATCAAGTGCTCAATTGACTTCATCTGAACCCGGCACCAGCAAATTAAATTTTGATGTCTTTTGAATCGTCCTTAAAAGCGCATTTTTATTGAAATCGATATAAATTCTTAAGGATTCCCTCCTACACCACAATTTTTCTAATTGTTTGTATAAATTTTCATTACGATGAAACTAAAAATAAAATTGTGATAAGGACAAGAAAAGAAAGTGATAAACATTAATCGCGATTTAGTCAATGAACGCAGCAGCGACCATAGAAAGTGAACGTAAACTTACATATGACGAGTGGGAGTGGCGGCAAAATATTCAAAAATACTTCGTGTTGTTTAGGTCAAGATTATTTTTATATTTCAAGATTTATAGTTTCGATTTTTATAAAACTACTTGAGATTACCTGAATATATTTTCTTAAAAATTTAAATACCGAAACACGCGAATACAAGTGAGAAGCCCTTGAATCGCTGAATTGGCAGCCTTTGCCAATAATTTTTTATTCAAGTTAAACTTGTGGTTTGTGTTTAAGTAAATTATGTGTTGAAGTATCTAATGGTCGGTGGCAAAAGAAAAATAAATAAATATATTTACTTACCGTTCTGTAATCAGCACAGGTGTAGTAACTATTTCTGGGTTGCACGAGGCTATTTTAAAATTTTGGGGCACAACAAATTATAATTTCACCGAATTATCACACGAATAGTTAATTGGACACTTTTGTTATTTATAATCACAATTCGATGTTTATGTTATCAAGATATCATTGAATAAAACCGAAATTTATTAAGACAACACACTACACGCTGTCAAATAGACACCATGACAGCTCTCACTTTTCCTACTTTGCGCATGATCCGCCGGTTTACCTTATTAAATTTGCGCTCCGTATTATTTATTTAATTTTTCCTGCTTTATTTATGGCACCTACAAAACTTTAAAATTGCGCTAAAAATTTTCGTTTCCTAGCGTTTTTAGTAGGCTTTTTTTGACAATTGTCAAAAACATCTGAAAAGCGGGAGTAGTAAAACAAAAGCGAAACAAAAATCAAAATGGATCCTCGCATTCAAAATTAAGGTTGGGGTCCATTATTAAAGTAATTGTTTAGATATGCTGGAAATAAAACCTCCAAATCCCCGGAGTCGGGTCTACATTGATCCGGAATCCCGGATTCCATTGCCTTACATTCGCACCGAGGTCGCCACATGTTATACTTTCGGCTCGTTTATTTACAAATAGAAAATTTTAACAACAATAAAAAGTAGAAAATAACGCAAAAAGTAACTTTATTATTTCAACATTTGGTCTTCTTCCACAAGCAGGCAAAACCTAAAACGTAAAAAATTGCGCTCAAAACGAGCATGCACCAGAGATCTCGATTTAGATTTTCCGAAGAAAAACTGTACTTTTCCAAAACTTCTGATCCGTTTCTTAAACATGGTAAGTCCGGATTAACGTTCTCGCAAGCTAAAAATAAGAAAACATTAAATAAAAAGTTGAAAACAAAAAGTTAGCAAGTTTTTAATCGACTGAATTTTCACCCATGCTGACTTTTCCAACACAAACCGCAAAATGAAATTTAAGCTGTTTAAATTTTTTAAACAGTTGTTGTTGCAGTTAAACTTTTGAAAAATGAATTCTTGCTTGCATATACGAGGGGTCGTCGAAAAGTTTCGAGTTTCAAATACTACCAAAATTTGAAAACAAAAAGATTTTGAACAGAAAACATCAGTAGCAGTGCGATTCTTAAGGATGCTAATAAACGGTGGTTTTCAAAATGTTAGTAGGAACGAAACAAAGAAAATCGATGACCCACTTAGGATGAAACAAAGGAAAAACTTTTTAGTTTTATTTTTAAGTGGGAATAATTACGAAAAAATTAAACTTTATTAGAATTGAATAGCAGCTTGACTTGGTAATTCAAAAAATATCGATCGATTAAGTTTACACCACCACCGCAAAACTTTTGAACTCGTTAACACAAATTTTAAAAATTGTTTTTAATAACACTTTCACCTTAATGCACTTGAATGTGAATAACTTCTGTACACATGAGCCGATTTTATTTTTATTATGCTCTTTCGAAAGACAATTATTGAAGATAAAAAAATGATTTTGTTATATTTTGCTATAAAATGATTAGTTTATGTACTATCAATCGTCAAAGTTTAAATTCTACTTTTTCTACAACATGCACAGTTTTCGAGTTATTCGTTATCTGTTTTAATTTCATTCAAACGATATTTTATAAAAATTAAATTAAATTAACAAGGAAATAACGATCGTTTTTTGTAATTTCAAGGACAGCTAGACTTTAAGTTTAATAAACTCGAATCACGTAATTACTTACTATGTATTGAATAATACATTGAATTTTTTATATAAATTATAATTTATAAATTGTACTTTTTTATATTTTACTTTTTTACCTTTTTTAATAAATTATGTTAGATTAAAGCGGAAATTTATGTTTTAAATAGAAAATTACATAGAGAAATTTGAAAGTTAGTTGCAATATTACATTTTTATCATCAGAATATGTGCGTAGTTTGTATACGAAAGTTATTTCAAAGTTCTTTTTTAACCTCATCGCTTAAATATTAATAACTTTTGAAAAAAAATTAATTATTATTAATTTATTTGAGTTCTTGTAATGAGAAAACTTTTTGTACTATTCACTGGCGTGGCTAGGAAAGGGTCCATAAGGGTTTGGTCTACCCTATTTTACTCGATAAATTTCACCACATTTTTCTTGCCAAGAAGGTAATTATTTACATTTTGTTGAAAAACATTTGACTGATTTGGTCTTACACCTAAACATTCCAGACATTTATATTAAAGTTAATGTCAGATAAAATGGACAAATAGAAATTGAGATATCAACTGACAGCTTCCTCCGGGACCAACACTCCATCGCATGGCTTTCAAGCTAAGAAAACAAATCCGCTCACATTCAAGAGGTTGCACAGTTTGTAACCTTTTGTTCTGATAAATCAAATTTGAAGGAATGAAATCTCACGTAAGGTTCACTAAAGTTGAAAATAAAATGCGAAGTTTACAAAAGCGGTGTGCACATTGGCGTAGCTAAGGCGAGTTTAGGAGGGCTGAGCTAGCTGATGAAATTTACCTCGCGATTTCACATTCATTTTACAGAATTCCGTTTGAGGGCGCCAAAAACTTTTGTAACTGACCTAAATGAAGAACATAATAATTATGTAGCCTCTAAACATGGGCGTCCCTTGCAGGAGGGAGGCAAAAGGGTCATCTGCCTCTCCCCCTGGCTCTCGGCTGCTTAATTTTTTTAGACATTTAATATTACACCAGCCCAATTTTTTTAAATTTTCTAAACTTTCGGTTTTAAATCATTAAAATTCTTTTATAATAATTTTTTTTTATTTTGCCCTTTCTTGAAAATGATCTTATGGGCGCCCATGCCTCTAAATGTAGAATTTTCTGCACTTGCCGATGTAGATTATTCTGTTAGAGATCATAGTTTGGTGATCCAAAGAACTACGGCCAGCAAACTAAATTTATTTATATGCTTTATATATGCCCAGGCTGTGCGGCCTGAAGGCCGCACTGAATCTACAGATTTCTTTTTACGATTTTTTTTGGCCGCATTTAAAGTATCTTGATCAGTGCCGGATTAGCCATATAGAAGAAGTAGTAAATTCTGCGGCCTCCGATCCCAGTAGAAACAACTGAAAAGTCATTCCTACATCTGTAGCAAATTTGTAAAAAAAAGGCAAAAAAAGGTAAAACAAGGTCTTTTAAAAACATAGTTGGCCTCGCGTCCAACAAGTTCAATTTTTAGCAAAGAACGGGAAGGGAAGAGGTCATTCAGAAAAATAGGAGGGACTCTTGATAAAGTTCGCTAATCCGGGATTGATCTTGATCAATAAAAAGTGCGTAGATTTCGCAGACTGTGAACTTTTTTCTTAAGTTGATTTCCATGTAACACACAATATTGGCGCAATATTGCAGGATTCAGCCAATATTGGTCCAATATTGTTTTCCAATATTGAGGCAATGTAGGAAATCAATATTGCACCAATATTAAAAAATGTTCACATCTCGATATTGGCGCAATATTTATTTCCAATAATAAGGTTAAAGGTAGCTATTTGGGATGCTGAAATAACAATTTTACGATTGAAACCTCGATGAATTCTGAAAGAGTATATTTTAAATAAGAGAATTAACTATGACAGAAGGCCTTACATAAATCCACCAGTTTTTTCAAAAATCGATTTTGAAAACTTTGATTTTTATAGCAAATTTTACAATAAGTCGCTCGTGATTGGAGAATTCTGGCATTCTGTGCTCCGTCCGTGTAAGTTAAATTACTCTTTAACTATACGCAGAGAGGAGATAACCGGAGCGACACTTGCATTGGGATGCTTCAACAGTGCACTTCAAGCGAAAATCATGGTTTTTAATAGTAAATTTGCAAGAAAAATGGCTGGAAGCGCCCGAGCGCAGCGAGGAGTGCTCTCAGTCAATTTTTCCTTGCACAACCACCGTTTTTGTAGAATCCACGTAAAAACGAGTTTCATCTCTCAAAGATCTACCTTTTTTCTTAATCCACGGGCCTAGGGTGTATGTTTATAATAAGTGTAGTTTTTATAAAAATGGCTTGGAGCGGCCGAAGCGTAGCGCAGCAAAGCGTAAGGTCAACTTTTATAAAAACCACCATGGCACGAGGAAGATCTACGCGAGAAATTATTAAACGTACGTTAACATTGCGTACGACTAAGTGTGAAAATTGTCATCAGCCGGACTCCTAAGCATAACTGCACACGTACCGACAATAGAATGCTTTGATTCACCAATCAAAAGCAACTTAGCTTCAAATTTGCTATGAAAATCAAGCTTTTTTAATTCGATTTTGAAAACTTTGATTTTCATAGCAAATTTTACAATAAGTCGCTCGTGATTCGTGAATTCTGACATTCTGTGCTCCGTCCGTGCAAGTTAAATTACTCTTTAACTATATGCAGAGAGGGCATAACCGGAGCGACGCTTTTAGAATTCATCAAGGTTTTAATCGTAAAATTGTTATTTATTCAGCGTCCCAAATAGCTAATTTTCAACAAATATTGGTTTTCAATATTGCACCAATCTTGAAAATCAATATGGCACCAATATTAAAAATAAATGTTGGTCCAATATTGGTAACCAATATTGTACTAATATTGGTAACCAATACATTGCACTAATATAGGAAAATGTTCACATCTGGATATTGACCCAATATTTATTTCCAATATTGGATCAATATTGCAGCAACATTGTGTGCTACATGGGTTATGTTGAAATTAATCGATCTGAGGTGCACTTGTAAGTGACACGGATGAGGAAGAACTATCCAGAAAATCTATAATATTGATTTTTAATAGTGCGTTTTTCGCACTTCACGAGTGAGGGTGCTAATTCATATTTTACGTGTATTTAATTTTGTTTATAGTTGGGGGGTATTCCATACCCCCCAAACCCCTAGGTCCCAATGGTCAACTTATTATTGTATATTCGGTCGTTGGTTTAATTACATCGCAACTGTTCCAAATAGATATATCAATATGACGTGATATTGAGTTCATGGAGTGGACTGTGAACTTTTTTCTTAAGTTGATTCTCACGTAGCATACAATATTGGCGCAATATACACAATTCAGCCAATATTAGTCCAATATTCTTTTCCAATATTGGGGCAATATATGATATCAATATTGGCTGAATCTTGGTGCGATATTTAGCCAACGTTGATGTAATATTGTCTTCCAATATTGAGGCAATATAGAAAATAAATATTGCACCAATATTAGAAAATGTTCACATGTAGATATTAGCGCAATATTTATTTCCAATAATTATATTGAATTATTTTAATATAATATTGAAAATATTAACTTTTAAATAAAAATCAATAATAATTAAATCAAAATATTGATTTTTAGATTGCACCAATCTTGAAAATCAATATAGCACCAATATTAAAAATAAATATTGGTCCAATATTGGTAACCAATATTTCACCAATATGGGAAAATGTCACATCTGGATATTGGCCCAATATTAAATTTCAATATTGGACCAACATTACGGCAACATTGTGTGTTACATGGGTTATAGGTTAAAAGTAATCAATTAGGGTGCACCTATAAGTGACACGGATGAGGAAGAACTATCCATAATATCGATTTTTAATAGTGCGTATTTCCCACCTCACAAATGAGAATGCTAATTCATATTTTACGTGTATTTAGTTCTGTTTGTGGTTGGGGGGTATTCCATACCCCCCAAACCCCTCGGTCTGAATGATCAACTTATTATTGGATATTTTGTCGTTGATTTTATTAAATCGCAACCGTTCTAAATAGATATATCAATATAACGTGATTTTAAGTTCATGGAGTGGAGGCCCGGAGAAGGCGTGTTGACCCCCCCCCTTCTCCAGGATTATTATAAGATTAAAAGTTATATAATTTTTAAATAAAAGAAGTAAAATCTGTCAATTAAACCTTAATAAAAATGATCTCAATAAAAGGATGGATCTTCCAGATATCATTGATGAAGTTGTGGGGTCTTCGACCGCACCCATGAAGAATGCGATCATATGGAAAGTCTACAGCATAAGAATGATGTGATTACTGGTTGACATTCAGAACGGAAATTCTGGATTCAAATTGTAGTGCAAATTTCTCGATTAAATGGCTCCAAGTGCGTGTGAGTTTATCTTGTCTTTCACATAATAAAAATCTAAAGCCGTAGTTGTTCAATCTTCGGCTTTTGCTAAAGTTGAGAGAAAGATTGTGACAATTTAGATGTGTGCTTCTATTTCGTAAATTGTAAATTTGCTTTAGGTTAGTAATTTATTTTCATTGAAAACTAATGATTAATGAGCTAACCAATTACAGGGCCGTCTATAAATGACACTGAAGAAGAGGAGGAGCTTTCTAGCACATTTTTATATTGAATGAACTGCAAAATTACGTAAAGTATGAAAATAGTAACTTTTGCTTGCCTTTGTCTAATGACTTTGTGTTTTTTCAAACAACCGACCATTAAATTGTAGGACGGATTACACGTACTTAAATCCTGTGATTCTCCCTCCCACCCCCAGTTAATGACATCATCAGCTGTCAATCCTTAAATCACTGATCAAATTTTAAAATAAAAGTTTTGATTTAAATTTTTAAGTTTTAGTGTGAAAAAGACGTAATCTTTTGTACCGTGGTTTGAATTCCACGTGAAACTGTAGGGCTCATGTGGGGGTGAAACTGGGACTTGATGGGATAGATGCCATATAAACGTAATAAAGTTGTTTTTTAAAAATTTCAACGCAGTTTTTGAGTTATTACAATACCATTAAAAATTCTTTTTTTCTAATTCCTTTAAATGTCAATAACTTCTACAAAATTTAATCGATTTGAATAATTTTGATTTCATTAAATAACCATTTGTATAACCTAAAAAATTTGTTATCATAATTTTTTTGTTTCCGCTCATAGTTTTAGAGATATTCACTATTACATTAAAAAAAAGTTTAAATTTGAATTTAAAAATGTTGAAATTTATTATGGTTCCGTTCAAATACTTAACCGGGTAGCTACGGTTATTAGAATTTGAGGCGCCATCTAACGGGTCTTTGTTGAAACCAAACGAAAACAACCTTTTAACATTTATTTTCTATTTATTTACGGTTGTCTTTACTCGGTTTCCACGAAAATCTATTAAAGCTCGCACGTACTCTAATAACCGGATCAAACCGGTTAGGTATTCTAATGTGACTTATATTACTTATTTATTTACAATATTTTTGTGTTCACTCTGATATACAGACCACTTTTACGACTGGAATAAAAATGGGGTATTAGACGAGACGCTTGTCACGTCATCACGGTCACGGGGACTCTTAAAATTGGGTTATTGGGGTAGGGTGACCATACGTCCCGGATTTCCGGGAACGGTCCCCGAATCTGAAGTCCTGTCGTCCTAAAATTGTTTTTGAAAAAAATGGTCAAAATCAATAAATTGTGGGAAATTAAAAAAGAAAACATAGTTGCAGAATTACACCCATGAAATTAATTTTCTTCGTAACTTTTATCATGAATGTTCTACTTTTTATGATATATTATGAAACTATTACTAATTCACCACTAAACACGTTTTTTTTTGTTTTTATCGACTTATCATACTTTGCGTGTTATTATTACGAACATGTCAATATAAAACGGTTTTTTTGGTCTGTAATCGTTCAAATGTCAATAACTTTTACAAAAATTATGCAAGCGTAATTTTTAAACTTACTAATATTTTGTACGTTACTCCACTGGACGATTGACAAGGCTTCGGTGGAATACATCAACCATGAAAAATATTGCGTCCATGATATGTAAGTGGCCAGCGAGCTAAAACAAAAAAATGAAAATTTCCGTTACCCTTCCATAAAAATTACCTCAATTTGACGAACAATCCTGAAGTAATCATCAGCACGAAATCAAACGGCACCAAGCATGTCATCGCATTTGGAATAGAATCAAACGCATTTGAGAAAAAAATACCTAAAATTGAAATCAACTTAATTGGTTTAAAATTTCGTCGTCGGAAAATTTTTTACCACAAGACGTTGCCACGTTTATGGTTAATGTTACGATTAGAGTTGTTATTAGAAATGCATTAGCTGATGACTTTAGTCCAACCAACCAGTACGAAATTAATGTAAATATTATCGATTCTATTATTAGTCCTGGAAGCTAATTATAAGAAACGCACTTTAGAAAATTGAAGATTATAACTGCCCTTTTGAAATTATCCTGTCGATATAATTTGGAACAAAATAATTACTTTATTAGTCAATTAGGCAAGGGTTGTATAATTTGTTTAACCATCGGAGCTAGTCGTGCTTAACCTTAGGTTAAAATTTTATTCCCAAATTACTATCTCGTTATGGTAAATTATAATGCTTATCGTATGGATGGAATATAATCGCTTGGAAAATGGAGAACCCAAAATTATAATTGCTAAGAGTTTTAAAAGTAATTTACTTATTAAATTATAAAATAAATAATATAATAATTATCTTTCGTGATTACAGATACAGTGGCGGTTTGTCGTTGAGGATACATGAGCGCGCGCCTCCCCGATTATCTCATTATGGTAATAACAATTTTACGTCTATTTAATACACCAAATAAATTTTTATTGATTCACGTAGAAAGTAACACTTTGAGTTCGGTTGTCAGGGTATAAAAGTAATATAAATTTCAGAATTTAACAAAAAACAAAAAAAAACAAAACTTTCACAATGCTAATAATTAAACTTGCCGGGCTTACACAATATTTTTTGTACGAAGTAACTTGAGGCCTCGTTATTAGAATTTAATTCAAATAGTTACCTAATGTTAAAATATTGATTATTAATTACAATAATTAACAAGTAAAGTTACACAGTTTGAAATTTACTTTGAAAGGGATTGATATAAACGTGAACGTATACGCTCTAGTTAATTTGTTAATTAAATTAGGTGTAAACAGCTAATTTGTGCAAAATCTACATGAGAATTTTTCCGCACTTTTGTTTTGTTAAAGAAAATAATACAATTTCGTTCAGTAGCTAAGTTAACTGACCAAGTGCAGGCGGAATACAACAGCTGCCTCCGTGGCACAATTGGTTAGCGCGTTCGGCTGTTAACCAAAAGGTTGGTGGTTCGAGCCCACCCGGGGGCGAAATTTTTTCAAGTTTTACTCACCATTGCTGCAATTTTTGATATGTAGTACGCTTCGATGGAATACAATCCTGATCTGTATTCTCTAAGGAACAGCGGTCTATCGATTGGAAAAGCCGACAGTGCCGAATACATAGGATTAAAAGTGTTTTCGGTAACAAACAAGAACAGTGCTCCTTGTACCGACTGAATTCCATTTTGATTTTTCTCAGTAGTTCCAATATAGCACAATCCGATTATGAGTGCAATCGTCTGAAAAATCGTGCAATCGTGTTAATCCGGTTATTAAAGTTCGCAAAGCCCTCTAACTAATTTTTATTGAAACCGATTGAAGATCGTTCCCGTTAGAGGGCGCCACAACCTGTATTAACCCGGTTTTACTCATAATAATTTCTTACAAATTTTTGTAATATCCTCACGGATTGCAACGAACTATCCCTGATTATTTCGAGGAAATAACGGTAGATTAGCCAATACACTTTTGTACACCACAGCGTCTCCTTACTAAAACAAAAAATTTAACAGAAAACGTTACGGTTGCTACGTAACACTTACAAGTGAGCTCTTACTGCAAACGATTGCGGCTAAAAACAAAAAACAAAACTTTTAACCCTTCCCCAAACATACGCGTAATCAGCCCTTACCTCGATGGACCGTCCCATATGAAACTCATACTGAACCACCACATCAATCTCCTTCACGTACTCACTCACCGCAAAATAATCACAAATCTTTTTAACCGCGTGCTTGCTCGCTTCTTCCAATCCCGGCGTGATCGCCAAAGTTCGGATCAAAAAATCCGCTGGGTTGTAGTTTTCAGGGCACCGGTACTCCAACCTAAAATCAAAAGTTTAACCAGTTCCGTCCCTTTTCACGCAACTCGCCTACTAAAGAACTCGATTGCGTTTGCAGTGGAACCCATGAAAGCGATCCTGCTATCTGCCAGCAAAATAATCTGACCGAAAAGCGCAAAAACTTCGGATGATGGTTGGTGAATCGTGCAAACGATTGTTTTGCCCGACGACGCCATTAAGTTCATCATGGTTACGATTTTTTGGGCCGAGTAGGAGTCGAGACCGGTGGTTGGTTCGTCACAGAACAGCAGTTGGGGATCGGTGAGTAGTTCGGTCGCAAATGCCAGTCGTTTTTTCTCACCGCCCGAGAGGACCTTGTCGTTCCCGATTAAACCGATTCTCGTGTTGCGGGAATCGAACAGACTTAGATATTTGAGTAATTTCCGGACTTTGGTTTCCAGTTCATGGCTGGGAGTGTTTCGGTCCAGTTTTAAACGCGCCTGGAATTTTAGTAGGGTTATTTTGGCATAAATGAAAGTTTTGACTTACCATCATGATCATGTGTTCCCAAACCGTGAGGGAGCCCACGAAGAGGTCGTCTTGGTGCATGAAACCGCTCAAGTGGTGCATGTAGGGTCCGACCGGGCGTCCGTTTACTAAAATGTCGCCTTCGACCAAGGTTTCTCCTAAATTTGACGGGTTAGGTAGCGTTTTGTGAATTTTGCTACTTACCAGTGTTTCTGTACGCGAGTGACGTCATAAAGGTACTTTTTCCACATCCGCTAAAACAAATAATGTTTATAATTAGATTTTTAAGTAGTAGACAGAAAAATATGTTAGAGGAGGTAAAAGGAGTCATGGTGGAATCAAAGTGACAAGGTTTCTTGAATAAAATATGAGAAAGCTTTATGAAGAGAAGTAAGCAGAAGAACTTGCTGGTTCATCAGGAGCTAGCCTAGAAGAAACTGAAAACAAACTAACAGCGGAGAAGAAAAACTTGGTCAGTAAGATAAGGGCAAGTCAAAAAAACGAATGAACTCGTCTCTTTGAGAAAGTCGATGGAGATACGTAGAGATGCTACATCAGCTTATCACGAAGTAACTAGGAAGATCACCTATATCTCTTGCCTTCCTGAAGAGCGACTTAAAATATGATTAAAGCTTTTTTCCGTAATCACTGAGTATTACATCGCTTTTCGTCATTTTTTGCAAAAAGGGGCTGAAAAAGGCGGTTTAGAACATGGTAACAAACAAGGATTCGCGTCTAGAAAGGGACCCGGGAGATTTCCAAGCAAGGTCCGACATTCTACTTTATGAATTCAACAGATGCTTTGTAGAGAAGATTTACTCCAGTCAATAGAAAAGGCTGAAATTCTTCCTGATTGGAAAAAACTAACCCAAACCTCAGATAGGCTCTAATAACAGCTAGAGGCCTCGCCGTGAATCAGTTTTGCTTTTGCCATGGTAGATTCAAAGTCAAAGTCGTCAAAAGCCTAGTTTGGCTGATCAAAAGGTCGAAAGGGGAAGTTGGAGGACATGGAAGCTGGTGGTTCCGGTAACATTGGATGTCAAAAATTCGATACCAGATGAACTAATGACCAGAAATATCCTACTTTCCACTTTCTTAATATTCTCGCCAGGTTATTTCAGCAATTGATCCTTCATCGTAGAGGAAAAGATGTGGAGAAGCGAACTGATGGTCAGCAGCAGAGTCTCATAGACCTAGTTTCTGGTTCTCTTGTCATAATGTCATAATAATACAATGGTGTTTTAGGGTACCCACGCAACTATGGGTAAACATTTTTGCCAGAACTGGAGCAGAATTGGGGGGACAAGACCAAGTCGTAAGAATATCATCGGCAGAAAGTAAACGTTTTCATCCAATTGTGGATGGCCACGTCATCAAAACATAGCCTTAGAAGTAGACTGCTCCAGCAAGATCAAGAAAAGGCTTTTGAGTCCGGACTTCGTCGGACTTCAATCCGACTAGAAGCCATGGATAAGATGAAATGTTGTAGAAGAAATGTAGGAGAATGTTGTCTCAAATCCAATGAGAATCTGCGGAACTTATAAGACAGTGTCCACTAACGTATTGCTGGTCCTCGTATCCCCAAATGCTTCACCTCACAAGAAGCCACACTGACCAGCAAAAAATGGAAACTTTGATAAAGTGACAGGTTTCTTGTCAGAAGATGGGCCCCACAGGGTCATTCCAAACATTGAGAACTAATGGCTAACATTCAATTGAACTGACCCAGTTTTTATCCAGCCACTGCTGATTCCATAAGTATTCCATAAATTCAAGAGACTGCACTACCCGGCCTGCAAGTTTTATGGAATGGATGGCGACGCAGATCATGCATTCTTTTCCAACATTAGAAATTAGAAAAATTAGAATTAGACCAACAATAGAAGAAAAAACTTCTGAAAGAACAGAAGGTCGTGCAGGATACGGATGGTGTATGCTTAATGTGATTCCTGATACTGCCAAGAGAGGGAGTTTTGGTAAGGAAAACCTCAGTACGTGCTGCTGCGATATCTTGCTTCAAATACCTTCCTGTCTACGTAAAACAAAAAAAAACGCTGTTTCTAAGCTTCTACTAGCCTCCGCTTTTGGGGCTTAGCAACCTGCACTACTAGGCGCAATATTAGGATAATGATAGTCTGGGTATAACTCCTGAAGAAGCTATAGCTGAAACCTTCAAAAATTTCAAAAGATTGACGATCCTTGATAATCTGTGAACTGTCCAATATCATGAGCGATCATAAGATCATTTTTAGGGGGGGGGGGCAAAATAAAAAATAATTATTATAAAAAAGGATTTTAATGATTTAAAACCAAAAGTTTAAAAAATTTTAAAAACTTGGGATGGTGAAATATGAAATGTCTAAAAAACTTAAACAGCCAAGAGCCAAGGGAGGTCAACTGACTCTTTTGCCTCCCCCCCCCCCCAATGGACGCCCATGCCCAATATAAAATACAAAATTACGAGTCTAGAAATAAATTCAAGTACTGATAATCCCAAAGAAAGAATTTATAAAACAAAAATATTCAAATTTTACAGTGACGTGGCAAGTGCCAAACTTGAAAATAGAAAATATTTTAATAGTCCAGTGCAATTAGGTTTATACCTCGGAACCCAGTTATAGTGAATGAATTTAGATGATTCCGGATTTTTTGAATTTCTTATACTAAAATAAAAAGTTTACCTTTTGAAACTTTCCGGTAATGATTTTTTTAAGGGTTTTCCAAAGTTAGTAGAATTTTGACAGGTTATTTGGGGGTATTTTAGGATGTTTATTCTAAGTTTTTGACTTCAAAGACCCTGTGCTAACTTAGGGAAGGCCAAAAACTTCAAAATTTTTGAACTTTTTTTAGTTTTTTGCTTATATCTCGTAAACTGTTTGAAAAAACAATTCAATTTAATTTGTCACTGTCAATATCAGTAATTAAGCCTATTTTTAAATTTTTTTAACAAAAATTCGTTAGATGGCAGGCGAAATCACTCCGATTACTCCAGTACTCGGAGTAGTAATGAATATTCAAACGTGGTCAATTCGCGTTTTACATTACCGTTGGTGGCGCCACTGTCAATAACAACATTACGTCTTTCAGCAGTTCCAATTATTCCGTGTGGTGGCGTTTTGTTAATGTAAACAAAAGAAAATGTTTATTTGTGGTGTTTATGTTGGTACTTACTATACGTTACAAACGAGTTTGAAATTATTCCGCATGGTGGCGTTTTGTTAATGTAAAACGCGAATATTAACCGAGATACAGTCAATGTAAGTTAACTATTTATTAGGTACCATCATTTCCATGTTAATTATGTTAATCACTCATCATTGGTGAGTCATCAATATAAGGTAGATATCTTAAAACATCTATTTATATTATCCTCCCCTTCACCTCCCCTTTGTTATAGGGGCAAAACCTTTGTTTTTCGGCCATTTTTTTACATTTTGAGAAATTTTGTCTAACTTTGATCGGCTGGATCTCGCTTAATATTTGATTTAAAAATTCGATTCACCAAGCAAATTTTAGCAAATTTAGTGCTCTACAACTTTGCAAAAATCTATGGTACCCAAAATATACTTAGTTTACGAGATACCAGCAAAGAACTGAAAAAAATCCAAATATTTTGAAGTTTCTGCCCCCCCTTTCCTAAGTTAGCACAAGGTCATCAAGATCAAAAACTTAGGACAAACATCCTTAAGTACCCCCCAAACAACCTGTCAAAATTCTTTGATTTTTTTTAATTTACAGATTTTCAAAACAGCGGTAATTTTTAAGGGGTAAACTTTTTAGTTTATGGTATTAGAAATCCAAAACAAGAAATCTTTCAAATCCATTCACTATAACTGGGTTCCGTCATTTTTCATTTATAATGGCTTAATGGCTAATTGCACTGAACTGCAAATTAAACAGATAAAAACCTGCACTATAATTAACTTTAGAACTTGATTTCCTCGTTATCGGCACTCATCAGATGAAAATGTTCAAAAGCTTTAATAAACTTTGAGAAATAATCTTTCACCAACCTTCTCAACTTAAAAGATTAAGTACAAAATAAATTTTAAAAATTTAATGCTGCACTGCGATCATATCTGAAATGTGTTCCAGTGTTAATGGAACTCATCAGACGTAGACGGGAAACACATTTTGTTATTACTTATTAGTTAAAATCATCAAAAGGTTATTTACCTGGTTCCCATTAAAGCGACCAAACTTCCAGCTTTAACGGCGCCCGTTACTAAAACAAATCCGTTAATTAACCGTTAACACTGTAAAACCAATTTTAAATCCACCATTGTTGATGATCCTCTTGTACGCATTCTTTCGTTTCTGTTCGCTCTTCACATAAATATTAACATCTCTCCAGGCCAAAGTCACCCCTTCCTCCATCGGTGACCACCGGTTGTAAGTTCGACGTTGCGGTAGCGCAATGCTGGTCAAGAGTTTTTCAGAATCATCCTAAAACGATAGAATTGAATCCGATCAAATGAAAAAAAAATGCACTTACGTCGATTGATTCCACTTCGAAAGGATTGACATTTTGACTTTCCAAATTTTTAAGCATTTCCATCAGTCAAAAGTAATTTTCAAACTGTAAGCTCTTCCGTTGTTAACTAAACAAATTCACTATGAAGCCTTTTAGGTGTCGCGTGAGTAGATATTGAAAATATCGGTTTCATTATACGAAAATTGATACTTTCACAAGTTTCGAGTTTAATTTTTTCAGACGACTCGAATTTTAAAAATTAAAGATCGATAAAAAAAGGAAAAGGTTTAAAAAAATATAATAATAATAAATCGTTTGAAGTTACGGAAAATTTTATAAATTGTTGCAGAAAAATAATAATTTTCGCTTAATTGAATTTCTCTCAGCGTTATTCGATAACCTTTTAATCCGCTTTTGGACTTTTTATTGTAGTTTTCATTATAAAACTTTGAGAGGAAATAAAAAACCAATTTCTAATTTAAAGAAATAAACCAAAAGAAAAAATAAGTAGCGCGAGATCAAAGTTAATATCAATTTCTGTGTCGAGTTTCTTGAAGGCAACTTTTATAACGACCCGAAAATAATATACAGGGTGAAACGGTCACAGCAAATGCGACGTAATGAATGTAATCGCGCAGCGCCACTAGCAGCTAGAAATGTGAATTAACGCTATTTGACGTTTATGTTGACATTTTTTGACATAACATATTAAGGTTATGTTGTTTTTATTTTTGGATGGAGTGTTTTTTTTTGCTCACAAAAAGGAGATTTTTAAAAACTTAATTTTCTTGTTTCTCAATCCGCCAAATTTCGATAGTTTTGTTAGTATTTGCTTTAAACTAATAGGTGGCGCTCTTAAAAATGACAAAGGAATTTGCATAAGTTTTCCGTATTATTATTTTAAATTATTTGCTTGAATGTTAACTCGAGGTGCAATTACGAAAACTTGGAGAAAGCAATGGAAATTTTATTTCATCAGTACAGTTCTAAGGGATAAACATAAATACGCCAACAATCGGTATCCCACAGCTAATACAACCAGCATTATGATGTTGTTCATAAAGTTTTCCTGCGGTTCAAAAAAGAAAAGAAGTTAAAAAGTTTGGGTTGGTTTCCTAATAATAAATTTACTTCTTTAAAATCATAAAATTCTAAAATTAGATCTCCTGGTCTTCCCATTCCTGCTAAAGGTCCTGGAAAAACTAAATTTGACTCGCCTTCGCCTGCTTCACCCCATTGAATAATCATCAGGGCTTCGTTTCCATGCCGAAACCACGATATAACGGATAGCCAGATAAAATAGGATGGAATTGATCTGTTAGGAATGGATTTGTAAATTCGTTAGTTTGTTCGTTCGTTGCGACTTACTCGACATTGAGAAAGAATCCTCCAAATATGATCAAGGGCATGATTACGGTAGGTCCAATCGCAAGTGCCATGGCAATTCCATTACTGACCGTAGAAGCCAGATAACCTAGTACAAGAACAGTTAGTTTTTGCTTCCAAAAGAAAATGTAGCATGCGCACCAAAGCCAGTCGCAACATTTCCTGCAAGGATGTGTACGGTCATGGCAAGCAAAAATCTGTTTCCTTGTATATTTAATCCCATCAGGTAATACGTGATGGATGCGAAAAGAAAAGGAATCAAAATGAATATCGGTAGCTCTACCATAGTCTTGCTCAAAAAGTAAACGTGAGTTGGATAAAGTTTATTTTTGTGCTCTCGCATAAAAACAGGAAGTTCTTCGCAAAACACCTAAAAGTTCATCGTTACTCTTCTTTTGCTACCACCTGCGTCATCGTTTCTCCTTACGTTGATAACCGAAAAAGCGTTTTGGAGTGAAATAGAGATCATGATGATGTACATAGCGCTGTTCATGTTCATAACTCCTTTTGGATCGCTAACTTGTAGATCATAGAAAAGAAATCCTAGGAGGGCTGCAACCAACTTAAAATGGAGTAAATAAACCTAAGTTTTATAAATTTCTTACGATGGTTTGCAAGAGCCGCAGTTGAATCAATAACGGATCTCGTATAAAACTAATCCATGATCTCCACAACACCGCCCCGCATTTAGAACAATACGAAGCCGTCTGCTTCATGGGCAAATTCCTCAATCGAGTGCTACTGCTCTCAGGAAATTCCTAATAAACAAATTTTTTTACAATCAAACTGTACGGGATCGCCTACTTGCTTACTTTAGATTTTAACTGAGGATTGGCTTCTTCAAATTTATCACAAATCATTTTGATGCGGGCTCTACAAGATTCTTCATCGCCCGGCATGACGGCCAAAATTTGTATAAAATAATCGGCAGGATTAAAATTTGTCGGACAAGGACCTATAGCTCTGAAAGAAAAACTTAAACTAGATCCAAAAACTTTTCCAGAAAAGTTACTTGGTGAAGAATTTGTTCGCATTTTCTAAAGTTCCAATGAATGCAACTCTTCCTTGAGCCATCAACAAAATTTTGTCAAATAAGGTGTAAGTGTCGGACGAAGGCTGGTGAATAGTGCATACTATCGTTTTTCCTTTTTTAGCCAATCGCTTCAGCACCTGAACTACATTTGCAGCCATGGAAGAATCTAACCCAGAAGTTGGTTCGTCGCAAAACATCAGTGACGGATTTGTTAAAAGTTCAGATGCAAAAGAAAGGCGTTTCATTTCTCCTCCTGAAATTCCTTTCAGTCGGCCTTGAATTCCTATAACGGTGTTTTCGCAGTTGTTCAAGCCAAGCTAAAACAAATCGGTTAGAAATTTTGATGCAAAAATTTAAGTACATACGTCGGTGATGACTTCCTCGATTCTCGTCATTTTCTGTTCCTTACTTAGACGGTGATCCAAACACACTCGAGCCTAAATAGAGATAGTTTAAAGGTTTTATTTGCTGATCAAGGTTATTACCCTAAAAATAAGATGTTCTCGAACAGTAAGAGCCCCGATAAAGAGATCTTCTTGGTTTACGTAAGCCGTGATTTGCCTGAAAACTTGTAAATGTACAGGTTCTCCGTTTGCATACAAACCTCCAGTAACGCTGAGATTTTTGGTTCGTTGAAACGTCAGAATGTTGAGAAGGGTTGTTTTGCCTGCACCGCTTGCCCCCATTATTGCCAGCAGTTCTCCCGGATAGGCTATTCCGTTCACTAAATATGAGAAAGTTTTTTTAGTTGCTTTTCGGACGTGCGCCTAGTCCCCAATTTCACAAAAGTTTTAACAAGCCGTTAAAACTAAAAGCCCATGAGCGACTAAAGATTGAGCGCTGTTATTTGATTGGACTGACGATTGACCGTGGTCGTCGTGGGCTTTAAGTGGAACGCACCCTAAATGATTGCTATTGGTTAGTTTAACTTATTTCTTTGCTAAAAGTTTTATGAAACTGTGCATAGATCTGATTAATTACCATGCTTGAGAATTTGTTTGCTTTTTGGTGCCTCTTTCTTGCAGCAATTCTTCATTTTAGTATTAAGAGAAGTCGTGGTGTTTACGTTAATATCGCGCCATCTGAAAGTAACTTTTTCATATTCTGGAATCACGCTCATTAACCTATCGGTGGTCCTTCTTTTATTGAATCGAAACGGTATACGTTCGGCTCGTTCGGTCTATTAGATAATTGAAAGAATAACTTTTAACGAATAAGATCTTGACTTACATCGGTTGTAGCCGCTGTAGTAATTGAAGTCGTTTCCGGATTTTCGACTGTTACTCGCGTTTCTCGAGCTAACCGCGATGTTTTCGATTCTCCTCGTTTTGAAATATCATCAGTAGGTTTTTCCGGTGGGTTTTCATCGTCGGCCATTTTAAATGTCTCTTAGTATTTGTAAAAAATGTGTATAACCATAATAAGCAACTGTCAAGTAGCCGTCAATAATATAATAGTTAAAAACAATGGAAGCACAGAAAAGCAACGATTTGCTGATATTGCATAAAATGTGCACTGTGCGTAGTTTTCAAAATATCATAGAACGTCAAGAAGTTGAAAATTTATGCCTTTAAAAGACGCAGGGTCACCGCCCCTCTTTTGAGAGATCTAATAGAGAGCTTCTAATTACCTCTCCATAAAAGTGTAATATTTCAATGATTTTTCAAGGTACTCGGGTGTGAGTTGATTTATATTTTCTTATATGTTAAGGTAAAGTAGAATTTATATTTTGGTTAATTAATTAATACCTTCCATTTAATTTTAAATCTTACACAAAATTTTATCTGGAAAGTGGAACACTGTCTTTATGAGTCAGACCTTTTGAACTGGATGTTGTGGAGTACTTACTCAGCTGTAACTAACAATGACAACTTTTTTTAAATCAAATTTACGTAGGTATTAATTTTTAATCATCTTGTCATCGACTCCCCGGTTTGGTCTGCACCTGATCGGTCACACCTTTTTCGATGCGCCTCATTTTCCTAGAGATTTATGTTAGATAAAATTGGGAACAATAGCGATCAACTGGCAGTTCTCTTCAGGATCAAAACTCCAAGTTAAATACTAATTCACTCACAATTACAGAAGTTAGGTTTACTGAAATAAAAAATGAACTATAAAGATTACAAAGAAAGGGTGATGGCTAAAGAGAGGTCAAGATGGCTGAACCCACAAACAACAGTTGAACAAACAAAGGGCTGCAAAGAATATGTCGGTCGGCAGATCGCCCGGTCTGGATGGCATACCATCAGAGGTCATCCAATATTGATGCAAAGAGCACCCTGATACCATCCTGGGGTGCTAAACGACTGCATAGAAACCAGAACCTTCCCGACCATCTGAAAAAAGGCTAGATTGGTCTTGCTTAGAAAAGAGAGCAAACCGCTCGAAAACCCCAGCTCCTACCGGCCGATCTGCCTGATTGACAACTTGGGCAAGCTGTTCGAGTGTCTCCTCCTCGGCAGGCTTCAGATAGAGATCCAGACTACCGGGGGTCTCTCGGAGGACCGGTATGGGTTTATAAAGAGTTGCTCGACGATGGATGCACTACTCAAAATAAAACAACTGGTAGCGGAAGCGAATGCAGGCACGTGGAGAACACGAAATTTTTGCCTAGTTTTAGCTTTTGACATCAAAAACGCTTTCAACTCCGCGAAATGGTCAATCATTATACGAGAGCTCATGAGATAAGGCATCTCACGATACCTGGTGGATCTGCTGAAGAACTACCTCAGTGCTAGGTCTATCCACATCGAAGAGCGGCTGCTGAGTGAGGAATACGAAGTGACTAGTGGTGTTTCTCAAGGGTCGGTGTTGAGGCCGACCCTGTAAAACTTGATGTACGACGGAGTTCTTTGACTGAAATTGCCCGAGGGGGTAAAGATTATAGGCTTCGCTAACGATCTGACTCTCGTAGTAACGACGAGAACAGAAGAGGAGCTGAAGAGACTGACGGATGATACAATCGAGATAATCACCCAATGGATTGCAAGTAGGAGTCTACAAATGATACCAGAGAAGACGGCGTCAATGCTGGCCGTCGGAAAAACGAAGATGTAAAGTCCAAATCAACATCATGGGCCATGACATCCAACTAAATAAGTCGATGAAGGTATTAGGAGTACATATTGACAAGAGAACTCGCCACAACCTTGACAAAGCTGATGCCGAACATGGGAGGGCCGAAATATACCAAGAGGATGGTGCTAGCATCGGTGGTGCACTCCATCATTTTATATGGTGCACCGGTCTGGCACAAAGCCATGAAGATCGACAGCTACCGCGACAAGTTTGAAAGAGGGCAAAGAACTGTTGCACTGAGGGTGTGCTCGTCATACAGGACGACGTCCAAGGAAGCGCTCCAGGTGCTTGCTTGTTTTCCACCAATTGAGCTTCTTGCAGAGAAAAGAAACACTAATTACCTTTCCGACAAAACCGTAGAGGCCAAAAGGCAAGTCAGTCCTAAAAGATCCTGAACGAGAAAGCTGATACCGACCCTCAGACCGTGGGTCGAAAGAACATTTGGTAAACTAAACTTAGCTTCTTACCGGACATATGGCTGCTATAACGCTTATCTTAAGAGGATGGCCCAAAGAGACGACCCTAGATGTCGTTACTGTCAAGAAGAAGACACTGCGGAGTACACGCTCTTCAACTGCTTTCGGTGGAAAAACGTAAAGATCGAGGCTGATATCCAGCATTTGACGCCCAACACCTTAGTCAACCAAATGCTGGTATCAGAAGATGGCTGCAGATATCAACTGCTATAAATAAGATTACCGCCACCAAAGAAGCGGACGAACGTCTAGAAGAACAAAAAGAGCGGTCAACCGTGACGACCGCAGCACAACAATAAGAAGAAACAAGTCCCTAAAGGGCATAAGACATGGAAGCGCAATGTCCAAAAGCAGATGCAATGCTCAACAGCAAACCCTGCGGACTTGGAAAGGAGGTGATTTTTAGTGGGTAAAACCCCACACTACCAGCAGCATGGGCTGATGGTGTCTTTGTTAAGATTTTTCACCTTCTACGCAAACAAAAAAAAAAGATGGCTGAACCCACGATAGAAAATATGGGATCAAATTTTCTGCTGACTCTCTTGATCTGGAAGATACCCATTTAAACTCATCTTCCTTGGTTTTACATCATTTCTTTACATTTTACACATGGTACTTAATTTCAGGCACCTAAATCTGTAAATGAATTAAACGATGAACTAATTTGGGCTTGTTAGAGCGTGCCTAGGAAAACCGAAAGTGGTTCAAGGGTGACAAGGGTGTTACCCGCATCAAGCTGGCGCCGCCACTTTTGCAAAACCCAAAATAAACTATATGGGAATTTGTGGCTAATTTGTTGCTAATTAGTTACCGCAATCGCGAATTTGTGGCTCTTGCCGTTTGCGAAAGTTTCAAAAACTACAAAGGTACACTAAAAAGAAAAAAATATTTTAAAAAAGCAAACAAGGCTTCTTGAAAACATCAATATAAAAGCGTGGGGCTGTTTATTTATTGAAGCTTGAAACTCAAACAAAAACTTTGAAAGCCTAATGAGGCTTAAACTATACCAAACGTTTGACATTAATTTTACCCAAAAATTTTATTTAAGTACGGGAAATATCCCCCCCCCCTCCAACAAAGTTTTTGTGAATTTTTCCGTGACGGTTGAAGCTTTTGACTCATTGAATCTCAAACGTATGACTCAAATTATTCTAAAAAAATCGATTTTTACATGTTCATTCAATAATTTTTAGAATATTGAAAGTTGCGCTAGATTTCGAGTCTTAAAAATTCTTTTAAAGTAAAATGTACAATAGTAAATGTATAAAAACCAACCAATAGAAAGATCGTATTAGTAGCCATCAGACATTTTTCATTAGTTAGTTATTATCATTAAAATGTTAATTTTATGCAAAATTAAGCATCGTGTCATACAGGGTTTACGATAACTAAAAAATTAGAAACAATAAAAGGTAAAAAATGAGGCATTTAAAGAAACCTTTTAATTAAAAATCGTGTAACATCTACATAAAAATGCCATGATATCAAGATCTTTAAAACTAAAACTTCACGTATAAAATTTAAATTGTATTTTTTTCAAGCATTTTTATTTTAATTTTCTTTTCGTGCTTTAAAATGGTAAGAGATAACTGCTTTTTGTAAAGGTTTATGGCTCATTTTGGCAACGAATTAGCTACAAATGCCCATCATTTTTTTTAAATTTTAATAAGTTTTGAGTGGTGGCGACGCTGGCTAGATTCAAGCTAGCGCCGCCACCACTCAAATAGCTGCAATTTGCGAACGGTAAGAGCAACAATTTCGCGATTGCGGTAACTAATTGGCAACAAATTAGCCACAAATTCCCATATACTTATTTTTAAGTTTTGATAAGTTTTGAGTGGTGGCGACGCTGGCTTGATATCAAGCTAGCGCCGCCACCACTCAAATGGCTGTATGCTTGCTTGATGCATTGATTCAAATCCGGCACTCGTCAGAAACATCAGCAAAGTGGGGAGACTTGAGAAAAGCCACCTGCAGATATTTAAGTCCATATTGGTTTGGGTTTTCAGGAGACTCCACAGTTGGATAACTTTCTTGTACTTTGAGCGTTAAGAGTGTTGAGAGAATCCCTTCTGCTTGGTGAATTGCTTTTCTCCGCAGTTGACTATCTCTAGTTCATTGAGCTGCAGGATGATTGACGGCGTATTTGACTGCAAAGTTGCATTTGTATTATGTATGGGTGGAAAAACCATTGGGGAGAGGAGGTTTATTTCCGCTTGGGTTCAACCGTAAAATTGGTGTTGAGAACTTTTCTATTATTGAAAATTTACCTGGTTTTGAGAGGTTTATTTAATTTTATGAGGCAGTCAGTGCCGCGTCGCATCTGATTATCCTACAAATATTTGGATTTCCTGATGGTAAGAGCTCATTCCTGATTTGATCTGAAGATTGTGTTCGTGCAACCAAAAGTGGTTTTTAGTCCATTTTGGTTTGGGAAGCAGTCGGAAGAGTTGGCATGATCAATTCGGTGGTGAGGGCTTCTAATGTAAAGAAAGATTGGATTATTGAAGATGTCATCATTAAATGTTTCTACTATCTCGACGTCTGGGTTTAGGATTTTTGTGTTGGCATCATAATATATTTAGATTTCCTTGAAAGCGTCAGTGACCAAGGCCAGGAACTAGACGTTTGAAGCAGTTTTGTGCTTGGAAAGTGGTGGTGGTGTCCGGGTTGCTTAAATTTTTGGTTGTAGGGATCTAGGACAAAAAGACGCGACCGAAAAGACGAGACCGAAAGTACCCGAGCGTTAGGACGCAAGCCCAAAAGGAACAAACCCAAAAAGACGCTGCTCCAAAAGAACGTAAACGCAAAATAACGCGGCAATAGACATTGGCCCAGACAGACAAATGAAAATCGAACTGCGTCTTTCTAAGTCCGAGTTTATTTGGGTCTGCGCCTTTATAGTCCGAGTCATTTTGGGTCTGCGTTCTTTTGGGTTTGCGTTCTCTTGAGTCTGCGTTCTTTTAAGTTTGCGTCGTAAAGATCACGTCTTTTTGGTCGCGTCCTTTCGTCAGCGTCAATTTGTCTGATGGCACTGTTGGTTGTGGTATCAAGATTGAATTTTAATAATTCAGCAGTATGTAATTGCTGTCAGTACCTGGATTTTCTAAAGTGTGCTAGTTGGCTTCTGGTGTGAGGTATATATATGTCGTCGGGAAGACGTGGAGGTGTAGCAAACATGGACAAAACAGAAAGAAAAGCAATTTCTCTTTTTGAGATGAAAAGTGGCACTGTTCTCTTTTGTTGTATAATACACTACTTTATTTTACTTGTTTTTTACTTTTTAATATTTTATATGAATGAAATGCACTTTATTCAAATTTACAAGTTTTTAACAATAGAGCCAAGTAGGCCAACAATCTAAATCCACATATTAACGCAGCCATTGCCATCAAATCCATTAGAAAGTTCTCCTAAAACAAAAATTACTTTAGCAATGCCAAAAAGGTAATTTGAAATATAAAAAACTTGCAAGAGTAACAAAGGAAAAAAAGAAGAGAACTTGCAATCTGCTTATAATGGACTTCAAGGTATTACAAGATTAATTTCTTGTAATGGCCGGGGGGGGGCGGCGGGGGGTTCATTTAACTATAATTTTATACATTGATAATATTATGAAAGTTTAGTTTAATTTAGTCTAAGAAAACATTAATTATGGACGAGTTTCCACTATAAGCGAGTTCATTATAGGTAGATTATTTTTATTTAGTAAATTTAGTAAATATCAGTAGCGTAGCCTAGGGCTATGAGGGTTCCAGCTCCCCTTCCAAATTTATTAGTTGGTAAATATAAAGCAAAAGCTAAGAGATTTTACCTCCACAAAGCTGTACGTCTCCAAAACATTGTGACCGTTTTTTGGACAAGTTGAGCCTTCAGAATTTGAGCAGTCGATGTCAGTAACTCCGCTCCACTGATTAATCATCAAGGCTTCGTTTCCATATCGAAACCAAGACATGTACGACAACCACTTAAAGTACGACGGTATTGATCTGCAAAGAAAAATCAGAACCGAAACAGTGCATATGAAAATCTAACCTGATGTTGAGAAAAAATCCTCCAAACAACAAAAATGGTATGATTAACGGAGGTGCCAAGGAAAGCGCCATCGAAATGCTGCTACTCAAACACGACACCAAATAACCTTGAAAAAATCTTTTAATTTTCATTAACCACCATTAACCACCTTCTTACCAAAACTCGTAGCCACGTTAGCAACCAAAGTTAAAATTCCTATCGCATACATCATCCGTGGTAACGCTGGATTTAACCCAACTAAGTAGTAGCAAATGGACACAAAAACAATCGGAATAACAACAAAAAGTGGCACTTCGGCCAAAGTTTTCGCTAAAAAGTAAACGTCGGTCCTATACATTCCGTTTTTATTTTCTCTCAGAAAAATGGGTAACTCCATGCAAAAAACCTGAAACACCACATCATTAAATACGTTTCAAATTAGCCCCAAATTTTCTTACGTTTATGACGGCAAAAACGTTCTGGAAAGTCATGCTGGTTAAAAATATAAATAAGGCACCGTTGATGTTCATAACACCATCTCCGTTCAAAACTTGACCAAAATAAATTGCTCCAATGAGAAGCGCAACAATCTAAAATCCAAAATTACTTTTTGACTATCTAAAAACAATCTCAAACACTCACGATTGTTTGCATCAACCTAACTTTGATGAGTAAAGGTTCCTTAAGGATGCTGATCCAAGATCGCCACAAAACAGCCATAAACTGTGAGCACCACGACGCCTTGTAACGCGTCGAAACTTGACTCAACAAGTAATCGTAGTTATAATCCGGTTTAGCCTGAAAGAGAAAATCATACAAAGTTTCGTTTCCAAACTGTAAGAGACACTTACCAATGTTGCAGCTCTAACAAGAACTTTGATTCCGCCTTCTGATGTTTCAAATCGATCGCAGATCATATTGACGGCTTGCCTGCAAGATTCTTCCCTTCCGGGCATTATCGCCAAAAGTTGGATGAAATAATCGGCTGGGTTGTACGTGTTCGGACAGTGTGCTTCCAAACTGGCAAAAAAGTGTTTGGCTTCCATGGGTGAACCAAGAAAGGCGACGCGACCTGCCGCCATCAAGAGAATTTTATCAAACATGCAGTAAACGTCGGAAGAAGGCTGATGGATGGTGCAAACGACGGTCTTTCCTTTTTGTGCTAATCGTTGCAAAACTTGGATTATATTTAGAGCCATGAAGGAATCCAATCCTGAGGTTGGTTCGTCACAAAACATCAGTGCTGGGTTTGTCAAAACTTCGGCAGCGAAAGACAAGCGCTTTCGTTCCCCGCCAGAAATGCCTTTAATCCGGTCTGGAACACCAATTGTATTGTTTTTGCAGTCGGTTAAACCAAGCTAAAAAAGAAATGAAAATTGCATTACATGTTTTGGTAGATTCCAGTTTTTCTTACTTCAGAAATGACATCATCCACTCTGTTTATTCTTTGCTCGTACGGGATGTGTTTGTCCATTCTCACTAAGGCCTAAAATTTGGTTATTGGAAGCGTCGATTTTTGAAAGTAGGATGAGTTACCTGAAAAACCAAATGCTCCCTCACAGTTAAAGAACCGATGAAGAGGTCGTCCTGTTGGACGTACGCCAAAGTGCTCGTCAGGTTGTTGGAATTTATTGGAATTCCGTTGGCGCAAATTAATCCAGTCACCAGAAGATTTGATGCAGATTGGGATGTTAAAATGTTTAGTAGGGTCGTTTTTCCAGCTCCGCTCGATCCCAGGATTGCTAGCAATTCGCCTGGTTCTGCTATTCCGTTAACTGGACAAAGAAAATTAAAGTATTTAGTCAAAAAAGAAAACCTGAAATTACCGTTGGATAAAATTTGTTTTCCTTGAGGGAGTCGTTCTACACTTCTGTGAAAAAAATTTTGGATTCCAATTCGGTTCGAGTGTTCTTCCAAAGCAAAAGCGTTGATTTCGCTCCACGTGAAGGTAATTTTATCCGAGTTGGTGGGATATTTCACCGGTAAATAGGAACCATCGTGGTCGTCTTCATGCACGACACCGTTGAAAATGCTCAAATTAAGCTCACTGGTTTCGGAACTTTCCGTCTCATCATCGTCCTTTTTGAAAAATACGTTAAATTATCTTGTTAAAATAAACCAAAAGGCACTTACAATGGAACTATTGGTACTATTATAGGACGACCGAATGGAACCAAGCTTAAATAAGGGATCCTTTTCACTCATTTTTTAAACAACCAAAATTTTCAAACACAAATTTTTACGTCATTTTTGCACTGGAAAGGTTAATAAAGTAGAATTTCTCATGGAACAAGACGCAAAAATCAAATAAATATAAAAATCGAGAAAGTGAGCTGTTGACTTGGGTTAAAGTTTCACCCCCCACATTCTATTCGATTATTTGTGCTTGAATAGCTTCTGCATGCGATCCAATTACACTCAATACACAAGGTTATTGATACGTTGATTGTAAACTTTTGTGAAAAATTTATTTTTGGATTAGTTATTGAATAAGTACGTAACTTTTTTTTAAATCTACAAAAAAATGTTTAACGCTATGGGAATATTTTAAGTTCTTATGGAAATTTTTGACGTAAAGTTTGCCTTTTTAGGATAACAATTTTTGATTTGATTCAAATATTCATAAAACGTTGAAATATTACAAAAATTTGTACTTTTTTGAGATTTTTAGCTCATCCAATTTGAAAAACACACTAGGGACTAGCGCACACGTCATCAAGCAGTTCAAAAATTATAGACAACATCTTAGGTTTTTTGTCGAATTTACAACTGGATTATTTACTAATTTCTCTTAGGAGACCATCACAACTCCTATTATTGATTTTCAAGACTTTGTCCGGAAGGAAATCTTCTCCAAAAGATGACACCGGGATGGCACTGAATTGCTTCGAAGTTGTGTGCTGCGTGATTTCCCTTGAATGAATTAAAAACCTTGTAGATTTTTTCGCCAGTTTTGCTTGCGTTTTAGCAGCGGTCAGGTAGTCCATGAATGGGTTCTTGTCCATTTTGGTTAATTTCAGTTGTGATCGGGGTCAAAAATTCTGTTGTTGGCAAAAAAGTGACATTTTTTTTCATTAGGTTAACCTGTACTGAAAACCTTCACGCGGCGCCAATGACTCCAACTGTCAGTGTGGGGGTTTTGACGTCTGTAAAGTTAGGCGACTGCGCGATTATTATTTTTATGGGTGTCAATGAACATCAGTAGTGTTTAAGTGGAAACTTTAATTTCCAAGTTTATTTTATTCTAACATAAAAGAAAAACCGCCTAAAAAATCAATTAGTTAAAATTTTTGTGTGCATAGGTACTTAAAATTTAGTTTGTAGTTCTTACATAAAGTAAATAAGGACGACGACGTCATGAAGTTTCTTGGAAAGGAAAAGCCTACATCAAATAGATGAATCGACACTATTAATTATCAACATTCCAAAATTTTGGTTTGCTTTTTAACGAACGGTGATGTGATTTTAATTCAAAATGGTTCCTGTTCCTAAAGAGTTTAGTTATGATTTCTGGCTCACCGGGCCTACCGGTAGCACCACTTTAACTTGCTTCATGCCCAATGGAGTTATGATCATTTTCGAAACCAGCCACAATGCTACGCTCGCGGAAATTAAGGAAGAGCTGTGGGACGAGGCCACCAAATATCCTAGGTATGGCATGCTGCACGACATGTCCGTGTACATTTTTATGTACATCAATAACATGGCCGAAATGGAGGAACTCGTGGATGAAAATACACGCTTGTGTGATATTCGACCCACCGGTGCGGCTCTTATAGTCACCGAGTGTGTAGGTGATAAGGCCGACAACACCCTCAACGTACAAATTGGTCACCTCATCGGAAAACGTAACTATTTGGCAGGTGAAAAGTTGAATAACTTGAGCTAAGGTGTCTTTTTTCTGTAGGTCTCCAGGAATTTGATTCTTTGAGTAATGCTGAAATCAACGACTTTCGGTTTAAAATGAGAAAGCTGGGTGACGAAATCGCGGAGGATCGTACTAAACGTCCATGGGAGAAGCGGCTGTATTACCAATTTCCGCCAAGATTAGCCCCCGTAGCCATGACCCTTGCCGATACCATATGTCAAAGTGGAAACATCGTCCTCACCTCTAAATTTGAAGACCACAATGTAAGAATTGCTTTTGGTTTTTGTTAGGGACTGTCAGTATTTCAACATTTTATGTAGTACCCTTAAGCAGTTTCACTTTAACTTTTGTTAATTTAAACAATTTTGAAGTTTTAATGTCATTAAAAGTTATTGGACCCCTTTAAGCAAATGCTTGGGGTTTTGAGCCTAGATTCGGATCTGATGTGGTTGCAAAGGCTCTTTTTAGTTTTCATTTCGCGAATGATTAGGTAAAATTCTTTGGTGCAGACAAGGTAAATTCTGGTAACTAGGGCGAAGGTCCGAACTATTACTGCTCATTTTATTTTATTAAAAAAATTTAATTGGACCACTTATTTGAGGTATTTGAAATGATTAAAGTTTGAGGATATAGGAGACTGTAGGTCGTCACACAATGCCATCTATAATACACTAACCAGGGGACATTACCAGGGACGTGCCCCACCAACTTTTTTGGGGGGGGGGGGGTAGAAATTCTAAATTTGCCAACTGAATTAATTCAAAATGGCCAACTTTTTGTAAATTTATACATAAAAAATGCCAAATTGATCAACTTTTGATTTTGAAAATTATCACTTTCTTAGCGTTTAGTCTATTGGGCCTTAGTTTTTGAGTTATGAATTTTTGAAAATAGACATGTTGGTTTAACTGTAGGTTAAACTGCTATTGGAATGATAATCAGTAGGTCCGGAGTTCGATCCTCACATGAGGCAACTCTTTTTTGTAATTTTTGTTATCAGAATTAATATATTTTGTAATTTTTATTTATGTTTTAACCTACGAATAACCATTCCAATACTTTACCTCTAAAATACCCCGATTTCTTTTAATAACAGCCAATAAGTAATAGCAGTTACGTCTATTTTTAAAAATTCATAACTCAAAAACCAAGGCCCAACGGACTTAATGCCGAAAAAGTGATAATTTTTTGGCTTCTAAAACCACCAAAATAATTATGATCTTCATTGGCGATATACTCACTGTAATGTCCCCTTGTTGGTAGGGCGTGGCGAAAGCGCAAAATAAGCTAAATCTTTAAAAATAGAAAAACCCTTAATAAATTAGATAAAATTAAGTATTTTGTAATTTATGTTCCTGAAAAACATATCCTAATATGGGACTACTTTAAAAAGTAAATATTTGGAAAACTTGAGGGGAATACCCCCCCCCCCCCCGACCAAATGCAAGCAAGTAAATGTTTTCTCAAGAATTAGATTTATATCTTGATCGATTTTGAAAAGTCCAGGGGTAAAAGAGGGGTATCCTATACCCTTCAGACCTCCCGGTTTCACGTCCATTTCTTCGCATTTTAGGAGGGTTTGGTGGGCTTAGTCAACCTAGACAAAAAAATTGCTTAAATCTGAAATAATATAAGTGGTTTATGATTTCAAAAATATCTTTCTTATCTGGAGGGTACAAATTCCAAAATTTCCAAAATCGTTAGGTTCTTAATGCAATAAAATAACCATTCTTCCTGAGATTAACAGATTCTTCATACAAAGAAAGCAGAGTGTATAATATTTAAAGTCGGAAGTTGAAGAATTTAGAAACCGGGGGGTCTGGGGGGTATGGAATACCCTCCAGAACAATTGGGATGGTTATGTCTCGCTTGAATAACAAATTCAAATCAGTACGCGACAAATAAGACGCTACATCTAATTTTTCTTCAAGCACATTTTACCATTAGCTACGAAAATCCACGTATGTAGCACAAACTTTTATGGTATTCATATTTGGGGCAGATTTATTTACCCAGACCCGAAGATATTAAATATATCTTAAAGAAAATTCGAAGACATTTGATAGATAACATTAAAATGAAGCGTTTAAGGTGAGGATGAATCATCAATTCGATTAGTTGAGCTAATAATTAGACCTTACAGTGCATTGTGTTGACGGTACTTGAGTTCTGTGTTAGGCTTAATACGGGGAATGGGGACAGTCGCGTGGCAAGTTTAGTCATAGCTACACCAACATACAATTAACATCGAGTAAATTTCATTTTTTAAGGATTTCACATCAAGGGTGATCCACTTCCTTACCTTATTAGCGGGGACCGGTCTGAGGAATATTTTTAATTAGTACAAAGTTAGTCAAAACTAATTAGAGCGTCTATAGAGGAGGGGCTGCAGGTTCAGAAGTGCTATTAAATCAATTACTATTTTAATTCACTTTTAAGTTGGATATCTCTTTTTGGAGCTGTTAGTAGTATCTAAACAATTTATAGATAGATTTTTGTACAAGTTTTTATTAAGGAAATCGGATCTTTTCTATCAGATGCTGATGCGCACGAATGGACTAACGAGATTCCAATACAATTAATTGATCTTTAAAGTGGAAATTTCTTTTCAGGACTGTTAGTAGTATTTAAAAGATTCATAGATAGATTTTTGAACAAATGTTTATTAAAAGAAATCATTGGGAATTTTTGAATATGTCATCAATCATCATCAACATTGTCCTGCTCTGGAAGTTTCAATAAATCTTGTGCCTCTTTTGGAAGAGCTTTTCTTTCTTTGGAAGTTTTCACTTGCTAGTGATTACCGGATGTGATTTACTCAATAAAAAGAAGTTAAAAATATCGGTGTTAGTTTTTTCCCGGCTACATTTTCTAGTGTGGTGCATATTACAGTTTTATTAAAATGGAATATGAAATTTTTCAAAAATATTTAAATGGCCAAGAGCCGGGGGGGGGGGTCAAAGGAAGCAGCTGACTCTCTGCCATCCTCTAGGTCAGAAAGATTTTGTAAGGAAAATAAACTACGCAATACTTAATTTTATCTCATTTTTTAATTAGATATATTTGATATAATTTTCAAAAATTGTTTCTATTTTCTAAAGTGTCTAGACCCTGCTCCTAAAATGTAAAGAAACTGGTGTGAAACCGGGGGGTCTGCACAAGGAAGTAATGAGAAGGCTTTTCAAAATTGATAACGATACAAATTTAATTCCAAAGAGAACTTAAAAGAAATTATAGTAATTAGTAGTACAATTACTAGTCATTATTTACTAATTTAATTAAAAAATAAAGCAAATTTAATTCTTTATACAACATTTTTTCGCTTACTTGCTGCTGGGGGGTATTTCATACCCCCCATATAGATATATCTATAGAGATATCCAACTTAAGAGTTAATTAAAATAGTAATTGATTTAATAGCACTTCTGAACCTGCAGCCCCTCCTCTATAGACGCTCTGATTAGTTTTGACTAACTTTGTACTAATTAAAAATATTCCTCAGACCGATCCTCGCTAATAAGGTAAGGAAGTGGATCACCCTTGATGTGGGTATTCCATACCCCCCAGACCCCTCGGTTTTTCAAATTATTTACTTTCAAAAGTATCCTTCACATCTAGAAAAGATTTTTTCAGAAACATAAACTACATAATACTTAATTTTGCCAAGATCCGGGGGAGGGGGGTTCCCTGCCATTCTCCAGGTCAGAGAAAGGTTTTGTAAGGAAAATAAATATACAATATTCTTAATTTTATCTCATTTTTCAATGAGGTATATTTGATATAATTTTAAAACATTGTTTCTATTTTCTAAAGTGTCTGGACCCTCTCTCCCAAAATGTAAAGAAACGGGTGTGAAACCGGGGGGTCTGGGGGGTATGGAATACCCCCCAGCACAAGGAAGTAATGAGAAGGCTTTTCAAAATTGATTACGACACAAATTTTATTTAAAAAAAAAACATATTTTTTTTTATTATACCTGACCTCCCAGATACCCCAGTTTTTTGATTGTTTACTTTTAAAAGTACCCTCTCTGTCAGGGAATGATATTTTGTAATGTAAAGAAATGGATGTAAAACCGGGGGGTATGGAATACCCTCCAGCATATGGAACTTGAAAAATAATGACTTTAAAAATTGATAAAGCTGCAAAGGACCCCGCTACGGCCTTATGGGTTTTGGGTCCCAGTCAAATTTAACCAAAATGTAGGATATTGTAGTTTATAACATGCTGATAAAAAGTGTCAATGGGCACAAAGTCAAAAAATGGACAGTTTCCGAGATATAAGGCATTACAGAGTTAGTCCAGTCATTCTACGAAAGACACAATGATAAAGTCAAAATCGATACTATCCGGAAACAAAAAATAGGGCTGTATAGATGAAGAAATTCTAAAGAAGATAACGTTTTTTGCATCACTCTAGCTAATGTATTACATAACCTAAAAAATTAAACAAAGTCGAAAAAGCGGTTTCTTGTGATTTAAAAAAAAATACAAAAGCGGAAATTTTTGACGGCATTTTTCGTTTTTCTCAGAAAATAAATAATTAATTTTCACTTTAACTTTCTACAACTTATTTTCTACAACTTTTTCATTCAACTTTTTTTTTGTAAAAAAATGCGTTTTTTTTAAATTGCAAAAAACCGCTTTTTCGAATTTGTTTAATTTTTTAGGTTATGTAATACACTAGCTAGAGCAATGCAAAAAACGCTATCTTCTTTAGAATTTTTTCATCTACACAGCCCTATTTTTTGTTTCGGGGTAGTATCAATTTTGACTTTATCATTGTGTCTTTCGTAGAATGACTGGACTAACTCTGTAATGCCTTATATCTCAGAAACTGTCCATTTTTTGGCTTTGTGCCCATTGACACTTTTTATCAGCATGTTATGAACTACAATATCCTACATTTTGGTTAAATTTGACTGGGACCCAAAACCCATAAGGCCGTAGCGGGGTCCTTTAATTTTAGAAAAAACATCTTTTTTAATGGCTGGGGGGTATTCCATACCCCCCAGACCCCCCCGGTTTTCCGATTGTTTACTTTTGACTGACATTAATATACAGTTTTTTTGTTTAATGTGGGAAGCCCTGATTGTTATATTCATCTTTAAACCTTATTCCCTTCTCTGCAGGGAAAGTAAAACTTGCCAGGATAATAATTATAATTAATGCTTTGTAGTACTTAATGTGTGCGTTTAGCTGCTTAGTGTCATCAGTCAATTACGATGAGTATGATGACATTCAGCAGTTTGAATTTTGCTAAACGAGGTACTTACAGTCAGCAACCATTGCCTAGCAACCTTAAACTAATCATAAGTTGAACAAACGCACCGTAAAATTTTTGCGTGTAATATTTTTAGTCAACAGTTGAAAGTAAGCGCAAGCCCAGCGCTTCGTTCAGCGAAACCTGATTAGTCAACTTCTCAGCCGCTGAGCTTTGCTGAACGCACACATTGAGAAAAAATGGGGGTATTTACACTGGATTGTGTATTGGTGTTGTATTTATACACCGTTGTAATATCCTAGCAACGTAATAGTAATACACAACTTTATTTGGCGTTACTAGGATAAATATAACGGTGTAGAAATACAAGGATATATCGGGATATTAACGTGTAAAAATTTATTTATGCAAATTCCTGCTTCCCTAATTATTTTAGAGAAAAATTGAAAGACACAAATATAATGTAGAAATATAAACTGCGAATGATAAGAGCATTAAATTTTATCTAGCTTTTACTTAAAAGGCAAAAAAATTCTTTTTATTAGACGCTATTTGCTAGCAATTTACTTGTAATTTCAGCTTGTTACTTGCTAGAATTTTTTAGGCGCTATTTTCTCGCAATTTGCATTAAATTTCAGCTTGCAATTTGCCAACAATTTTTAGGCGCTATTTGCTCGCAATTTGCATGTAATTTCAGCTTGTTATTTGCTAGAATTTTTTAGGCGCTATTTTCTCGCAATTTGCATGTAATTTCAGCTTGCAATTTGCTAGCAATTTTTAAGCGCTATTTGCTCGCAATTTGCATGTAATTTCAGCTTGCAATTTTTAGGAGCTATTTGCTAGCAATTTGCTTGTTATTTCAGCTTGCTATTTGCTAGCAATTTTTAGGCGCTATTTGCTAGCAATTTGCTTGTTATTTCAGCTTGCTATTTGCTAGCAATTTTTAGGCGCTATTTGCTAGCAATTTGCTTGTTATTTCAGCTTGCTATTTGCTAGCAATTTTTAGGCGCTATCTGCTAGCAATTTGCTTGTAATTTTAGCTTGCTATTTGCTAGCCATTTTTAGGCGCTATTTGCTAGCAATTTGCTTGTAATTTTAGCTTGCTATTTGCTAGCTATTTTGAGGCGCTATTTGCTAGCAATTTGCTTGTTATTTCAGCTTGCTATTTGCTAGCAATTTTTAGGCGCTATTTGCTAGCAATTTGCTTGTTATTTTAGCTTGCTACTTGCTAGCAATTTTTAGGCGCAATTTTTTAGAAATTTGCTAGCTATTTAAGCAATTTTGCAAATATCGTTAAAATAGGCTGCTGTCAGCAAGCAATATTGCAGCAATTGAAAATTGGTAGGTAAAAATGCTACTTGGGATGTTCGCCTAACTCATTCAGCACCCGGTATACACTTCAGTGTGAATACCTCTATTGTTTAATTTCGTATAGTATATTTGATATAATAATAGTGAATAAAATTTGAAGTAATTTGATTGTAGTACAAATTACTATAAATTGTGGAAATTCTCAATTTGTAGCAAATGTTTGTACAAATTATAGTAATTAGTAGTAAAATTGTTAGTCATCATTTACTACAAAGTTTTCCTACAAAACTTTAATGGAAGATTGCTACAAATTTATACTGATCCTTATTCAACTACAAATTGTAGTACTTTGTGTTACAATACTGTAGTACAAATTTGTGGTAATATAGGAATGGACTGCTGCAACTTTCTGAAAAATGTCACTTTCCTTTTGTTGGCGATGGCTTAGTATTTCCATATCAACTAAATTTCTACCCGTGCTTCTATATACAGGTTATTTCCTATTTATTGTAACACGGCAAGATATGGTGTAAAAATGACGACTGTGAAGACTGTAGAATTTTCACAAACCGAAGCACCTACGGTGCTTCTATTTTTGATTAAACACCTGCGGTGCTTTGCTGCATTGCATCCCGTAGGAATTACAGAACTTCCTTTTTTCTTTCCCCCATCTGACATTCTTTTCCCTTTCCTTCCAACTGTCTATTTGACGGTGGTTTTCAAATGAACGCCCATGGAATTAAGTCAAATCTTGCTCTTTTACTCCTGTTTTTATAATAAATTGTTATTAAACAACATACAATCATATAAATTACAAAACAATGGAAAAAAAGAATTAAAGAATATCTAGGTTGTCTAGGTTCTATTGAGAGTATAATTAGGTATAATTAATAGGTATAATTGATAATTTTTTTATCCTCAAGTAACAATAACGTGCAATATTACGCTATCTAATCCCTAAAAAGTCATTAGTTGTGCGCATGAATGGATTAATGATATTCCTACTAATTCAATTACTTGCTATTTCTAGACGACCTTTACCTTCAACATCCCTCACAAAACGACACCAAGCAAACTCTTAGAAATAATATTAGCCAAAAAGGCGAACATCTTGAACACGAGAGGTGAAATGCCATATAATTACGTTTTGAAGGTTTGTGGACGCGACGAATACTTGGTCGGTGACAACTCGATCATCCAATTTCAATATATCCAAGAATGTCTATCGAGAGACCTAATTCCTACAGTAGTAACTATGGCAGTCACTAATGTACCAAGTAAGTTTCATTTCACACCGCTTTACGTTTGTAAAGCTTAACTTTTGTACCGTTTCAGTACAAATGGAAAACATTTACAAAACAATAAGCCATTTAGACAATAAAAAACCCCGATCATCCTTTTCCACCTTAACACTAAGAAAAAAAGGAAAACATAAATCGTCTTGGAATATACCGGAAGATTTAACCATCACTTTATGCACCATAAGTGGCCTCAACTGTGATACAAAACGAAACGTCGAGGTAAAACGTGAAAAATTAAACTTCTTGTTTTTAACAAGACTTTTTAGGTGGGACTTCAAGTGGGTTTGTTTCATGGTGGAAAGTCTCTGTGTCAGCCTCAAAAAACCACCGAAAAGTTGGTCAACGATAAATGTGAGTGTACAGTAGAAGAAACAATAAAGTTTGATATCAAAGTGCACAATATTCCTCGTTGTGCTAAGCTTTGTTTTGTTGTCTGCGAGGTTGGGAAGAGTTCTAAAGGGAATAAAACGAAAAGGATGAAGGAAACTTCAAATAATAAGGTTTAAAAAAAAGAAGAAAGAAAAAACGTTTCTAAAATTATATTATGAATTGGTTTTCAGGATTTGTATTACAATCCGATTGCGTGGGCGAATACAGCGGTGTTTGATTTTAAAAGTCAATTAAAAACTGGTGCTATGACTTTATTTTTATGGACCTATGCTGATGATATGCTAACCGACGACTTTTTTCATCCTCTAGGGACGGTAGTCAGCAATCCAAACACAAAATACGCAACAACTTTGACTGTGACTTTTGATAGGTTTGTAATCATGTGAACGAATGCTGGCGAGACTAATTAAGGTTTTTAGTTACGGACAGGACCAAACGATTATTTTTCCAGCGTTGGAAACCGTGATAAATTTTGCAAATGAAAAATTGAGACAGGAGGAAGAGATGTCGTTAGGGGAGGATATAAATGAGAAGGAGATTCAAGCATTGGAGAAGTTGATTCATGAAAACGATTCTTTGTATGAAATGCACGACCAAGTAAGTTGTTTTTTTAGGTACAGTTTGTCAAAACCTAACTAAAAAATTTAGGACAGGAAGAAGATATGGAGTTTGAAACGTTACTGGTTACAACAAGTGCCTGACATTTTACCAAAAATCCTTCAATTAATAGAATGGGAAGACCATAAAGTTGTGAGTGACGTGGTCTGCTTGTTACAAGAGTGGCCTTTATTGGCGGTAGAAAAGGCTCTTGAGTTATTAGATTACGCGTACGCAGATCAAGAAGTTAGAAGTTTCGCCGTTAAGTGTTTAGGAAATGTTAGTGACGAAGATTTGTTGTTGTATCTCTTACAATTAATTCAAGCTCTTAAACATGAACTTTATCTTGACTGTGATTTAGTTAAATTTTTACTACAAAGAGCTTTAAATAATCAAACCATCGGCCATTATTTATTTTGGCACCTTAGGTAAGTAGAAAATTTGAGTAGTGATTCAGGCAAGATTTTTTTTGTTATGTTATGCAGATCTGAAATGCAAGTTGCTTCTGTGTCAGTTCGGTTTGGTTTAATTTTAGAAGCTTACTGTAGGGGTAGTAGGGAACACATTAGTGGATTGCTCAAACAATTGGAGTGTTTAGAAAAATTAAAGAAGAGTAGTGAATTGGTGAGGCTGAAGAGGGATAAAGATAAAGCCAAAGCGTCGTTTCTGGAGTATTTGAGCGAGCATGTGATTGAAGACGTTCGAAGTCCTCTTGATCCTAGCTTTAAGTGTCATAAGGTTAGGATCGAGAAGTGCAAAGTGATGGATAGCAAAATGAGACCTTTGTGGATTGTGTTTGAAAATAAGGACACTTATGGCGACGATATTTATATTATTTTTAAGAATGGTGATGATCTTAGACAGGACATGCTTACTTTACAATTGTTACGTATTATGGATAAGTTGTGGAAACAAGAAGACTTAGATTTAAGGTGAGGAACGTAGTGAATTCTTACCAAATTGAAAGTTATTTTATTTTATTTTTCAGAATAAATCCTTATAATTGCATATCAATGGAATACAGAGTAGGAATGATCGAGGTGGTGCTGAATGCTGAAACCATTGCCAACATTCAAAAAGAAAAAGGAATGTTTTCTGCAACTTCTGCCTTTAGGAAGGGATCACTGCTTGGTAAGTGCAATTTCATATTAATATAGGTTTTTCTTATATGCAGGCTTTATACTCCAATACCTACTCAGGCGCATAGGAGCAGGGGGGGGGGTCTTTGGTCCCTAAAATCTGTAGGTTTTTGTAACAGTTAGTCATAATCTTCGACTTTTCCCAGAAGTCTGGAAGAAAGAAAAAATAATTAATGGATTATCTAACATTTTCATTAGAGTTGCAGTATAAGCACTGAAGTGGGTGTGCAACCGGGGGGTCTGGGGGGTACGGAGTAGAGAAGAATGCGGGATGAAAAAAATCCCGTCCCGCCAGTCTAATCGACGGGATGTCGATTCAATCCCGCGTGGGACGGGATGCCGATTGAGTCCCGCGTTTTATTTATAAATTTATTTTATACAATACAGCTGGAAATGAATGCGGGACGGGACGGGATATCCCGCGGGATATTTTTTTGTCTCGCGGGTTATTTAAAATAATTAGTCCCGCGCGGGACGAAATTTTTTCCCCTTCTATTTCATAATTTAACTTATTGAATCCTTTCCCTACATTTACTCCAAGTAATATGCGTTAACAAAAAAATCAAAAAAATTCATTCAGGCTGCGTTATATAAAATAAATCAAATGCGGGACCACGGGATTCCGTCCCGCGCGGGACTGAGTTGACAAAATATCCCGCTCGGGACTAAATATTCAAAAAAAATATCCCGCGGGATATCTCGTCCCGTATTCATTTCTATTTTAAATTCAACAAAACAATTGCTCTAGTAATAGCCCAGTTTTTCAGCAGTTGGGAAGTAGACGCTGTCAGGCGCATGCGCAGTTTCAAATTTAAGTCATAATTTTTGACGGGATTTACACGACGAGGCGGCACTGCGGGACGGGGCGGGATAAAAAAATTAGTCCCGCATTCATCTCTAGTATAAAACACACCAAATACTTCTTCATATTGTCACAGTCAGAATTATTAAGTAAAATATAAAGTTGAATGATGTTAAAATTAGGCCAGAACCAATAAGAAAATAATAAATTATTAGACTGCGCAACCCCAAATGAGACCAAAAGCCTAAATTACAGATACGACGGGACGGGACAAAAAAAATAGTCCCGCATTCATCTCTAGTACGGAGTACCCTCCAGGAAACGGAAAAAATATTTTGAAGAAAATAATCTACATTCATACTTAGTTTGCTTTTATTTTTAAATGTTTTTTCACTTTCTAAGATAGGCTAAATATATTTTTAAGTAAACTAACCTCCCCCCCCCCTCTTAGCTATGTCAGTGAATATTTTAACAGAATTTAAACATATTCCCTTAATTGAATGATTTTGGTCTTCAAAACATTAATTTATTCCAATTTATTTGATGTTTTAAAGATGAGTTACTTACTGCAAGTTGAGTTATGCTTGAGCATATCCCACAAAAAATATTATGTAACAACGTAACTTTTGTTTACTACAATTAATTAATTAATTGTGGCCTATCAATGAAAACAAAGCAAACTGTTCTCCATTTTGTCAGTAAGCATACATACTGAAAAACTAACACTCTTATTATCTTTTTTCTGAGGACACCATCCATCATCACAAAACATAGCTCAGCCTTCAGCTTTGCACTTCCTATTTAACATAACATAACTTCTTATGTACTTCTTACTTCTTCGCACTTCTTATGTTGCACGACATAAAGATGTCACAGAAAATTTTATTTGTATTTTATCTGTCTGCTGTGTGTCCACCACATGGATTGTGCGCTCGGATTTAATTTATTATAAAAAAAAAGTCGAACATGTCTCAAACATTTCCGTATAGATTTTTTACAATTTTTTACTCCCATCCTCTCCCACGGTGACCATCCGTAGTATAAGCCAAGAACCCCCCCCCCTCTTTTTTTACCTAGTAATTCATAAATATAGTTTTAAATCATTTTTTGCAAACAGAAAGTTAAAAAAAATTTATTTGGCTCATATTTGTCTTTATTTAATAACATTAGTTTTTTTTCATTTATTCACATTTATTAGCGCTAAACGCTGCGCGCCATATTTAAATATGGCTGGAAAAAGCGCGATATTTCCTTAAAGGACATTGACTACGTGACAAAAATCTAAGCCTCCCCCCATCATCCCTATGACCAAGCGTAGTATTGTGAAGCCTCCCCTCCCCCCTCCTGAAGGGGTCACGTAGTATGGGTACATTCTCTAAGTTCCTATGTTTCCAATCCTATCAAAGCTTGCTTTTCTTTTTAAAATAAATTTGCTGTAAGTGAGTGAGGGGCAGTAGCGGGAATCTCGTTAATCTATTCGTGCACGTCAATGGTGGATCCATAACGGATAAGATCGTATCTTTTTGCGGTGGACGTTACGATATCAAATACACAACAAAAATAAATCTCCACTTCTACAATTCACGTTATGGAATAGTCATCAAAAAAATTGAGCTTTTCGAGGACTGAGATGTACATAAATTCGAATGTTTACGTTATTGGGTTCCTACTACAACCCCGGATGTACGATTTTTTTGAACCGGGGCAAGAACTTGACATTAGCGCCGCCCCTTTCTTCAGCATTTGAGTTTAAAGATCAAATAAGTTTAAGAATTCAAATATATGAATTTGGCACCTTTTGAGCTGCCGCTCGGGGCAGATACCTCGGCTTGCTTGTTCTATGACCTTGGCTTGGCTTGGCTGTTCTACTGTAGAGGGTGGTTCAATTTCGCTGTTTCTTATGGGGAACTCGATAACCATAGGAGATTTGGAAAAATTGATGGCGCATCCTCCTTAATGGTCAAAAACGAAATTCACCATCTTTTTTTGTTTTTAAGTTATTAGTCCAGTGCAATTAGCCATTATAAATGCAAAATGACGGAACCCAGTTATATTATAGTGAATGGATTTGAATGATTTTTTTTTTGGATTTGTAATACCATAAACTAAAAAGTTTACCCATTAAAAATTATCGCTGTTTTTAAAATCAGTAAATTAAAAAAAAAAATCAAAATTTAATTTAAATAATTATAAATTTTTATAAAAACGATGATCATTTAGATATTTCGAAGTTAATGGAATTTTGACAGATTGTTTGGGGTACTATAGGATGTCTATCCTAAGATTTTGACCTCAAAGATCCTGTGCTAACTTAAAGGAGAGAGCAAAAAAACTTCAAAATGTTTGCACTTTTTTTTTAGTTTTTTGCTGATGTCTCGTTAACTAAGCATATTTTGGGTACTATAGTTCATTACAAAGTTGTAGAGCACTGAATTTACTAAAATTTGGATGGTAAAGCAAGTTTTTAAACCCAATATTAACCGAGATACAACCGATCAAAGTTAGACAAAATTTTTCAAAATGTAAAAAAATGGCCGAAAAATTAAGGTTTTGCTTCTATAACTATTTATTCCCATCATTTCCATGTTAATTATGTTAATCACTCATTAATTTCAACATCTTGAAACATTTATGACCACCCTCTTTCCACCCCTCCGTCTCTCATTCCCCCAAACGTGAAGATGCCTTATTTTAATGTAAAAAATGCTAATTATTGTGAGGCATCTTCATGTTTGGGGGAGGTTGAGGGGGGGGGAGTGGTCATAGATGTTCCAAGATGTTCAAATTGATGAGTGATTAACATAATTAAAATGGAAATGATGGTAATAAATAGTTATCGGGGCAAAACCTTCGTTTTTTGTCTATTTTTTATTTTTTTACATTTTGAGAAACTTTGCCTGACTTTGATTGGCTATGTCTCGGTTAATATTGGGTCTAAGAATTTGCTTTACCCACCAAATTTTAGCAAATTTGCTGCTCTATAACTTTGTTAAAAACTATGGTACCTAAAATATACTCAGTTTACGAGATATAAGCAAAAAACTGAAAAAATTTCAAAAATTTTGAGGTTTTTGCCCCCCCCCTCCTCCAAGTTAGTACGGGTTCAAAAACTTAGGATTGACATCCACCTAGAGTACCCCCAAACAACCGGTCAAAATTCCATTAACTTTGGAATATTTTCCAGTTAAAAAGGGGATGATACAACCCTTAAAAAACACAAACATAATATTTTTTTTGACTGGGATAGGAAATAGCTAGAAAATTAATTTTTGAAGAAATTCAAGAAAATCATTTAAATGTTTTAGCGTGGCTGCGAGATTATAACACCACAGAATCTGCACTAAAGAAGGCAATCACTGAGTTCACACTGTCCTGTGCTGGCTATTGCGTGGCGACGTACGTTTTAGGCATTGCAGACAGACATTCGGACAACATTATGGTGAAAAAAACTGGTCAGGTAAGGTTCTGTGTACAAAGGAAACTGAAATTTCACCCACTTTCTCTTCAGCTGTTCCACATCGATTTCGGTCACATTTTGGGTCACTTTAAGGAAAAGTTTGGTTTTAAAAGGGAGCGTGTGCCTTTTGTCTTGACTCACGACTTCGTACACGTCATAAGTAAGGGCCAGAAGAACGCAATAGAATTTAAAGTGTTTCAAGAATATTGCGAAAAAGTAATTTTGACTTGGTAATAAAAAGTTTTATGGTAACCTTAAATGTTTGGTTTCAGGCGTTTATGATTTTACGAAAACACGGCGGATTAATTTTGTCTTTATGTGCAATGATGATTTCAACAGGGTTACCCGAATTGAGTTCCGAAAAAGATCTCAATTACCTGCGCGAAACTTTGGTAGGTTTTGTGGCTTGGTTAAAGAAGTGAATTGGTTAAAGGTTTGGTTTTTCAGGCTCTTTCCAAAACCGACGACGAAGCGCTGATACATTTTAGGTCTAAATTTGACGAAGCATTATCAAATTCGTGGAAAACTTCGGTGAATTGGGCGACGCATAATTTAGCTAAAAATAATAAAGCGTAATAGTTAAATTTTGTTTAAAATGATTGTTAAAAATAATTGCCAAATTGACCTAATAACAAAAGTGCCAATATTCTTCTGAAGAGCGTAATTAGTGTGATTAAGTTAGTTAGCTTTAGAGTTTTATTTTTTGTTTTAAGTTCAATAAATTGCACCTTGAAAGCAGGAAAACGAAAAATACGTATGCGCCTGATTTTTTGCTTCACAAGGTACAGTTTTCGTTAATTTTTTAAAACTTTATATGAATCGAAAGTGGAAATAATTTTTATTGGATCTCCTTATTTTTTATTTGTCGAATGTTACGAACATTTAACTGTTTTCAGTATTAGCAAAGCAAAAGTTGGTTGTAAATATTTTCAGTAAGATAATTACGTAATTTTTTATTTTTTTTTTGCAGTTTTCGTGATACCAAGTTGAGAAAGCAATCAACTGTTGATTTTGTGTTGCACATACCTTACATTTTGTTTTTTTTCTTGTGTATACAAAATTTTTATAAAATTCTTTTTATTTCTATGTTGTTTTTTCTATTAACCTTCATTTTGACTATTTTTGTCTGAATAACATTACGAAAAAATTACTGGATTCTTGAGATATCAGCAGCGCTACAATTAAATACGTGAAAGTTTGATTGTAAAGTGGACTCATATTTTCTTTACCTGCTCTTTGTTATCGTCGAAAATGTATCATTCGAAAAATGTAGCATTTGTATTCAAATCTTGTTATTAAAATTTATTACTGTTGTAATGCTTTTTATTGTAGTTTTGTAGCTACCAAGAAGTACTTTTAAAATTTGAAGTCGTAGGAAGATTTTATTGCCCTAAAAAATAATATTTGAATTTTTGATAAAATTTAAATCTTTTCAATATTCTCAAACTTCAAGAAAATACTAGTACTATTATAATAAACATAGGAAAAATAATAAAAAAATTCTAAGCCTTTAAACGGTTTAGATTTAAGGTTATTTTTGAGTTGAGTGCAATGATTTATTTAAATTTTTAGATAAAAATTAAATCTTTTTCAAATATTCTGGAACTTCATAAAAATACTAATGCTGTTATAACAAACACAGGAAAAATAATAAAAAAATTCTAAGCCCTTAAACGGCTTAGATTTAAGGTTATTTTTGAGTTGAGTGCAATGATTTATTTAAATTTTTGGATAAAAATTAATTCTTTTTGAAATATTCTCGACCTTCATAAAAATACTAATGCTGATATGATAAACACAGGAAAAATAATAAAAAAATTCTAAACCCTTAAATGGCTTAGATTAAAGATAAGTTTTGAGTAGAGTGCAATGATTTATTTAAATTTTTGGATAAAAATTAAATCTTTTTCAATTATTCTGGAACTTCATAAAAATACTAATGCCGTTATAATAAACACAGGAAAAATAATGAAAAAATTCTAAGGCTTAAAATGGCTTAGATTTAAGGTAATTTTTGAGTTCAGTGCAATGATTTATTTAAATTTTTGGATAAAAATTAATTCTTTTTGAACTATTCTCGAACTTTATAAAATACTACTGCTGTTATAATAAACACAGAAAAAATTATAAAAATATTCTAAGCCCGGCTTAGATTTAAGAATTTTTCTGAGTTCAGTGCTCAATTTATTTCAATTTTTGGATAAAATTTAAATCTTTTTCAAATATTCTGGAACTTCTTCAAAATACTAAAGCCGTTATAATAAACACAGGAAAAATAATGAAAAAATTTTAAGGCTTAGAATGGCTTAGATTTAAGGTTAATTTTGAGTTCAGTGCGACGATCTATTTAAATTTTTGAAATTTTCAACTTAATGAAAATACTAGTACTATTATAGTAAACACATGAAAAGTAATGAAAAAATTTTAAGCACTAAAATGGCTAATTTTTAAGGATTTTTTTAAGTTCAGTGCAATGATTTATTTAAATATTTGGATAAAAATTAAATCTTTTTCAAATATTCTCGAACTTTATAAAAATACTAATGCTGTTATAATAAACACAGGAAAAATAATAAAAAAATTTTAAGCCCTTAAACGGCTTAAATTTAAGGTTATTTTTAAGTTCAGTGCAATGATTTATTTAAATTTTTGGATAAAAATTAATTCTTTTTGAAATATTCTCGAACTTTATAAAAATACTAATGCTGTTATAATAAACACAAGAAAAATTATAAAAAAATTCTAAGCCCTTAAACGGCTTAGATTTAAGAATTTTTTTGATTTCAGTGCTCAATTTATTTCAATTTTTGGATAAAATTTAAATCTTTTTCAGATATTCTGGAACTTCTTGAAGATACTAAAGCCGTTATAATAAACACATGAAAAATAATGAAAAAATTTTAAGCCCTTAAAGGGCTAATATTTAAGGATTTTTTTTGAGTTCCGTGCAATGATTTATAAAATTTTGGATAAAAATTAAATCTTTTTCAAATATTCTCGAACTTCATGAAAATACTAATGCTGTAACAATAAACACAGGAAAAATAATAAAAAAATTCTAAGTCCTTATGGCTTAGATTTATTAAGGTTATTTTTGAGTTCTGCGGAATTTTTCTATTTAAATTTTTGGATAAACTTTAAAGTTTGATAAAATACTCTGTAAATTCACAAAAATATTAATATTTTAATAAACACAGGAAAAATAACAAAAAATTCAACTTCAAGAAAAAAAATGATGATTTGTTGATGGGAGTGGAGCCTCCAGAGACAGACACAGAATTGATCATTTTTTTACTTTTTGCTAAAACTAAAAGCACTTATTGCCTGCTTGGCCCGGGGCACGTAGAATTTGCTACTGTGATAATCCCTCACTGTCAAGGTTTGCATGAATTTGCCAAGTTATTAGAAAAATTAAGCTTTTTGTTAATTTAATAATGTTCCGAGGTGCAAAAATTGAAATTAATATTTTTTACTTTTTCAGTGTTGTCTCAAAATTAAAAAGATAAAAAAATTTATAAAGCACAAAGCAGAGAACCCAATTTTCATACTTAAAGTTATTTCTGAAGCCGGACCTGCGCTTGAGTTGACGTAATGTTTGTTTACTTTTGAATTTCACCATTGGCAACCGTGTCAAGTATTTGCTCCGATGCGAGAATATTGACGGCAGGGATTATTGCAGAAATGAAGTATTTTTTTTAAATATAAATTTTATTTTTGAAATTGAAACAAGAAGACCAAGACAAAATGTAAGTAGGACATAGTTGAATTATTGATGTCACTTTCGATTAACTCTTTGACCCCATTTTGTGACCCCTACGTAGATAGAACGTTGTTAATTTTTAAAAGCATGACGGAATTTTTGTGGTAAAATAATTAAACATTTTTGGTTGCCTTTTAGGCAACATTTCCGAATAATCCTTGCACGTATGCAACGGTAACTTCTATGGACCAAAACAATAAAAAACTTGGATTATGTTCAAATGGCAACTATAATAATATAAGCGAAGCTTTAAGTATTAATAAAAATGAAAAGAAAAAAGTGGCTCGTAAACGTTGGGCAATTTTGGCAAAGGCTTTGAAGGTCTGTTTAAAAATACATTTAAATTGTGGTTAATTATCTTTTTAACTCTTTTCAATATACAACATTCGGCTTGCTCGGAACCTCTTTTTAAGTTCCTTTTTTTTACAACATTCGAAGCCTACTGTTTTATGTTGAAAGCGGGTTTTTTCACTAATAGGCCAGTCAATTTAGACATTTTTTAGCCCTGCAATAGAACTCATTCAGACTATCAAATCTCAACTGTTCCGTGACCTTTCACTTTCTTGTAATTTGGAGCTATTGAAGTCTTGTGAGTTACATCTGTGACTTTATGATATTAGATGGGCAATTCCATTGTTGGTTTTGGAAAGTCCTGATGTACTTCAAAAGTCTGCCAACAGGTGACGATATTGAAACACCGAATATAAAGAATTGATTTAATTTTTTATTCTGATTGGTTGTAATTTGATTGATTTTGAAGTAATAAATTTTAGCAGCGCCATCTGTTGACAGTGTCTTGAAGTATGGTGGAATCAGGGTTTTTCTAAAATCAACAATAAAATTAGCGATCTGATTCTATATCATCACTAGGATTCAAATGATAATAAGACTCATTAAATGGCCACCGTTTGAATTATTTGTACCTATTGATTAAACGTTATTTTATCAATGAAAACTATGCAAACGGCCGCCATTTTGTTGGTGAGTCTGCGCTCTAAAAACAATCGATCTTATATTAGACTAGACGATGAAAACAGGTACTAATTTTGAAGGCAATTTTTATTTGTTTTCAGAGTCCCTGGAACTGATCGGTGCTCTCAAGGTTGTTTATGTTTACCTGGTCCCTCCAGGAACTCTGTAAACAAACACCTGATAAACAAATATAAATCTAAAAACCCTGTTGAGGATCTCAATCAGTGCTTTCCAAACTATAAAATAAAATCTGGTTTTTTTTCAACAACAAATTTTTGCGCCTCCCTTTCTACCAGTCCGCGCCTCCCAGTTTAGAAATCGCTTTTTAGTGTCGCGACCCCCTAAATGCCTCTAGACATGTCGAAATTTTGGGTAAAATTTATTGGTGTCAAACGTTGGAGTTTAAGTTAGTTTCCGTCGCATTTAGGCCTAAACAATGCACTTAAATGTATCTATTGAAATACAAGTTTATTGAATGCCTCTATGATTATTGCAACGTTTCTAGTGAAAGGTCGCGGCTTGTTGTTTTCTACTTTTAGCGTCCGGTTTAGGTTTGATAGAACCTGAAATTAGGTGCATTTAAAGCCCTAATTTGATTGGCCTATAACAAAACAAATGTAATTATAGATTTTGATGAAACCAACCAAGTTTTTTTGATTGTTTTGTGTAGAGTCCAACTGGAAGTGAACCTTCAAGTCCAACGGATGAATGTTCTGTGCGGCGCATTTCTTCCTTCATGCTCTTAACTACACAACAAATTGAAAATGTCAATGTAAATTTAAGCGATTCCTACAAATTAGATTGCGTGAATAAGCGCACCTGGTACAAATACTCGATGATAATCGAAGGCGTTGACTATTTTGTCAACGTCGGCCATAGAATCAGAACATTTTCTGCCGAAGACTTGATGGGGTTCAATAATACGGGGAACATTTGTATTTGGCCTTCTGAAGAAACCTTAACTTATTATGTCGGCTCTAATTTACACTTGCTGAACGGTAAAACGGTGCTTGAATTGGGTGGGGGAATGTCGTGTTTGGCGGGTCTCGTCTGTGCTAAGTACGCCGATGCACAGTGCATCACCCTAACCGATGGGAACAAAATTTCTGTCGAAAACGTACAAGTTAGTCTTTACAATAACAAATTTTTGTGTCCGGTTGTTTGCAAGGTGCTTAAGTGGGAGGAGTGCCATAACGTGAACGAAACGTTCGATTTGATCTTGTGCGCAGATTGTTTATTTTTTGACGAAGCACGAGGTCACTTGATCAATTGTTTATGGCACTTGATGAATTTTAATAGCTTAGCACTCGTTATGGCACCGAGACGCGGCAACACTTTAGATAATTTTATAATTCAAGCCGAAAAGAAGGGATTTTTATGTCGGCTGGTGTTGAAGTACAATAACGTCGTCTGGGAAAAACACCTAAACTTGCTGAATAATTGCGAATACGACGAAGATATTCATTATCCTATATTGATTGAAGTGACCAAATCTCAAGTGACCTTAGATTAATATTTTATCAAGTACACACAATTTTTAATACTACCAAATTTTGCACTTTCCTCCTTGATATTTGAACAAGAACAGAGGGAAAATTAGTCGACTTATTTGTGACCTAACCTTGTCTGTGATAAATAATACCAATTTCCTTAAATATTAATTAATTATATATGTAGATAGATAGGTAAAAGATATTTAGTCGTTTCACCAAACGAGCTTTTCTGTTCCGACTCCCTTCTTCACGCGATTTGAAACCAGGTGCATTTGCAGCCCCCCCCCCTTTTGAGATTTTTAATGGTACCGATTGTACCATTTAAACTGTATGTGTTTGAGACACTAGAAGAACTGCCCATTTTATGAAATTTTTAATAGTTTAGTAAGTAAAATAAAGTTGGATGGATGTGCCCGGCACCTCCACCAAAAATCACGATAAAAATCGTTAAAGGGATCTGTAATTTAGGCTTTGGTCTCATTTGGGGTTGCGCAGTCTAATAATTTATTATTTTCTTATTGGTTTTGGCCTAATTTTAACATCATTCAACTTTATATTTTACTTAATAATTCTGACTGTGACAATATGAAGAAGTATTTGGCGTGTTTTATACAGTTTAATTCAAGAACATTAAAAAAATTTAATCAAAACGATAGTTTCGAAGGT